>OY812998.1:114305599-116705599 GCA_963681545.1 Germaria angustata | reverse complement strand
TATCATGACAATCATCTTTAAACATTGAATTATACAGACCGTAATATCGACTCAAATAAAGATTTCATACATTTCTCTAAATTTTATGTGTATTTTTTAAATTAAATCCGAAAGCTCTTAAAAAATTACCCTTTACATAAATTTTTTTGTTTTGATGTTTGTATATGAAACAGAACACTATGCGCAAGGCTGATTAAAAGGAGTAAAAAAGTATCAGAAAAGAAAGGCAGGCCCATAATATATTTGCCTTTTAAGTCTTCTGATTTCGTTTGCATCATGAAGGAATCCTGTATTTAGTGGCTCAGCCTTTTTAAACGGCTTTAACAAATTCTTCTCATTTCTTCTCTCACTTTTTGAATACGGGAGATCATTGTAATTGTTTGTATTTGATCCAAAATATGAAGTGTTGACTATTGATCGTAAAATTGTTTACCGCATCGTTGTAATATTTAAATATTTGAGTGCTCTGGTCCAAACAGATCTTATGTATTAAACTTAATCGAGACAGCAGGCTACCGACTGCAACCTGTCAAAAATAGAATACATGTGTGTATATGAAAATGAGTATTTTCACAACTGCACGGCTGCACGACTGCAGGTTGTTGTCCATGCTACTTTTGTCGTGTAGTTAAATTAAACTAATTTCTATTTTTGTCGGCTACAAAACAATATCAGTGTTGACAATATAACAAAATATGTAAATCAAATTACCGATTAGAAATATTTTTATTGCAAAATAAAAAGGAAAATTCCAAAATTTTTATGTTATAATATATATGCATCAATAATTTTTAAATAAATAAATTTATGTGTTTTACTGTTATATATCATATTGACTTGAGCCAAAAATACCAACATTGTCGAAGATTAAAAAAAAATCACAGGGTAATAGCCCTTTTTAACATAAAAATTTTAGTGTAATTTCTTTCGGTGCTCTCTCTTGATTCCGGAGTTACTCTTAAGCTCTTTTTTAATATATTTTATTATTATTATTTTTTTTTTTTTGAGAGTTGGACGGGAAAAAAGGGAAATATGCACCACTGTAATATACATAAATGAATTGTTGCAACAGCTGTTTACTATGCAGCTGTCGTTTTCAAAATAATTAAGTAGCTGGCTACAGGGCGACATTTGTAATCGTGTAGCCTGCTGTCTCGAATGTGTTTAATGCATTAAAGTGTTTTGCTTTCTAGGCTTAGTCTTGTGTCTGAACCATAAAGCCTCTGTAGAAAATTTAATACTCAAACTTGAGTGAAATTGATAGATAGAGATATTGGTGATTTATTTATTATTATTATTATTTATTATTATTTTTTGGTTTTATTAGCAACAGTTTATCTTCGGGTACTGACAGCTGTGGCAGCCTGTTATTGTTTTCAATTCGATAAGCTCCAATAATTTGCCAAATAAACTTGAATACATTTAAAGCGACAAAAAAAGTAATATATTTTTTTCTTTTAAGTATAACAAAAAGAAAACTATTGAAATATTCTAAAATAAAAAAAATTTAATATATTTTTTTCTTATTTATTTTAATTAATTCAAAGACAGATACAGACAATTGTCCATTGAACTTAAATCAAGAAAGTAGATAATAACACTTTTAACACCATTATTATAATTTTCGTTTTGAATTTGTAAATTCTTTTATTTTAGCACTTAGTTTTGCATATTTAATTCATTACTCGTTCACAAACAATTCGGAAATCGTTCGCACTCATTGGTATTAGCGTTACTTAACCCTTATGTGAATGGCAAGGTACCCGGGTACCTTTCGCGTTTTTAGCTTATTTTTTTATAGAAACAGATGGTCCACATGTTTGAAACTTCTTGAGAACTCCTAACTGTGAATAAATTTTAAACTTTCATTGTTTTTTAGCTTAAAAGTTATTTTAAAAAGGCGTGGTGTTCCAATTTTCATCTTACACCCTTAAGGGAACGATAAAATACCCGGGTACCTTCATACATTAAATACGAAAAAACGAATATTGCAAGTTTATTTTTAGCGAAATGTTACTAAAATAAAATTAAAAAAATTATTTTTTTTTATATATAAAAAAATAAAAAAACCACCAGAAATAAACACCAAGCTACAAAAAAACTTTTATCATCGATCGCTTCGCGAACAATTTTTACATATTGGATAGTTTGTTGAATGCTCATTACAAATCGGTTTGGAATATTTGGTGCAAAATTTACGTGTTTTTCTTTTCTTCATACTTGTGTAGTTGCGAGCATACGTGACAACTTCCTACCACGGGAATGCGGCCGATTTTATTATTTTCTTGCAAACCGGAAATGTTTGACATCACATTCTCTAGCATTTGAAATCATTATATCTTTCTATTATATATTTATATATTTATATATGTATGTATGTATGTGTATACGTTTATAAAATCTTTTTCTTTTCTTTACTTTATCATTTCAGTTGTACTTCTGCTGAATCAAACAAAATACTTTTTTGGCAACAAAGAATTACAATTTTCAAAATAAAATTTCAACAATTGCCGCATGTGGCGTTGGTAGCAAAAAAAAGTAAAAATAAAAAAGGTTTGCGAGAATTAGTTTAAAAAAAAAGGAATCAAAAGAAAGCAAAATAAAATAAGAAGTCAAAGAAGAACAACAGCATTTGAGTGTTTATGAATCGATCATAATTTTTGAATTATAATGGATGACCCTTGAACGGAAAGTGTTGCAACTTTCATTAGAACCATACACCAAATAGTTTGAAAGCTTACAACAACAACGACAAAAAGAAAGAGAACAATTCACCGAAGATATTTAACCAGAAATTGGTAACATTAAATAGAAGATAAAACGATTAAATAATCTAATCTAGTCCATAAAATCTCCTTGTTGTTGCTGCTGCTGTTGGCATCATTTTGCTAAGTCGACCAAAAACCAAAAACATATTAAACGTGTCAACTTCGTTCTCTTTGTTGGCTTTTGCAGTTTTTGAATTGCATCGAAGTTATTCCTTGCTAGTGTTGTTGTTGCTGCTGCTGGTGTTTGTGATAAGAGTCATATAATTTTCCAGCAACCAGTTGCCAGGAAGTGATTTTGAATGGTTTCTGAGGATACCAACTGGAATAGCAGCGACACCATGTCCGATACGGACATGCACGATTCGAAAAATGATATTTGTGGTGGTGCTTCTAGTTCCAGCGGCAGCTCTGGCACCCCACGAACCAAACCGAATTGTGCACGTTGCCACAATCATGGCTACAAAATTAAATTGAAGGGCCACAAACGATATTGCAAGTATCGCAATTGTAATTGTGAAAAATGTCGTCTGACCGCCGATCGCCAACGTGTTATGGCTCTGCAGACGGCACTAAGGCGTGCCCAGCAGCAGGATGAACAGCGTATATTACAAATGAATGAAGTGCCGCCGGTGGTACATCCACCAACAGCTTTGCTAAAGGCCCACTATCACCATCATCATCATTTGCAACATCATATAACAGAGCAATTGCACCACCACCATCATCCCCATTTGGTGGATGCTACAGCAGCGGCTGTTGTTGGTACTGTACCGCCACATCATCACCACCACCACCATGTCGCACATGCTGCGGCAACAGCTATAACTACAATACGCTCGCCTCCACACAGTGATCACAATGTCAATGGCATCTCAAGTGCTGGCGGCGGAGGAAATAATGGAGGTGGCGGCGGTGGTAATGGCAATAGTGGGAGTGCCAGTAATATTGATCGCAATACAGCCACTCTAAATGGTCTGGCTAGTGGCAGCAGTGTAGCTTCAAGTTCAACAATTGGTCCATCACATCACGTCTCTCCGGAGCATCAGCATCAGAGTCAGCATCAGCATCAGCATAATAACCAACATCATCATCACCATCACCCCCATCCACATTTGCCGGCGGTGCCCGCAACTGCACAGTCAGTTGACAGCTCTTGTGATTCGTCCTCACCATCGCCATCGTCGACATCGGGGGCAGTTTCGTTGCCGCTTAATCGCAAGGTTTTACCAGAACATCATCAAAATGGAGGAGATATGTCAGGTAAGTGAATGATTCCCACTTTAACATAATTTCATTTGAGTGAATTCTAAGGTTGATTTCGTGATTAGACGGAGATATTAATTCTGTATACAGTGGAGTTCTGTTATAACGTCCCCTGATTGCAGCGAAAAGTGTTGTTGGATTGTTTTGTACAAACATAGATAAAACGGCAATCGAAAATCCCCTAATATTGCCCATAAATATTTTTTGAGAATTTTCAAGAAAAAAAATTGCAAAAATTTTTTTTTTTTGCTTATTTAGCACTTACACGTGAAAGTAAAATTTGAAAGAGCACATTACACTTATGCTTTTTACTAACGCATTTACATTTTTGTTACATTCAGCTCACCTTTCAAATTTCAAGAAAAAGATTTTCTGAAACTTCCTGAAAGCAAAATAATATATCGAGTATGCAGTAATATATCTTTATCAAATAAATACGAGTATAAAGAAAATAATTTATGTTGTCTTTGTGGATGCGAGTTCTGTTCAATAGAAAAGTTGCATTTTGAAATTTCTCGAACTACGTGCACTCTTTTAGCGAATTTTTTTATTGTGGCAGATTTGTAGCGAAAATATTTTTTAGCTGAGTTTGTTTGTGAGAGGCATAACAGGTCGAGGTGTTTTGCATGTTCGGCGAATTTCTCCTGTGGAAAAATATGGATCAAAGAATTTGCATCAAATTAAGAACTCAAAAGTATTGTGGTATGTTGAGAGTCGCACATGGTGATTGTACTCTGAGTCAGAAAAATGTTTACAAGTGGTACAAGATTTTCAAAGAAGATCGAGGAGATGTGAATGACGACGCTCCATCACAAAAAAATCGATGAAAATGTTGCTAAAGTGAGGAAAATTGTTTTTTTTTAGGAGCGTTGCATCAATATAAGAGAAGTTGCAGAGGATGTCGAAATATCGGTTGACACATACCACAGGGAAATGTGGAAAAACAATGTATGGCTTTTACATCACGATAATGCACCTGCTCACTAGTCATTGTTTGTTCGTAATTTTTTGACCGTAAAGAATGCCGTGATGATGCCTCAGCCACCGTGTTTACGCCAGGCGACTTTTTTGTTATCGAAATCGAAGAGACCCATGATACAAAGGTGATTTGCGACATTGAGGGGATAAAAATCGAATCGTTGAGAGAGCTCAAGGTCAAGGTAAAAAAGTGAATATAACTGCTTCGAGGATTGGAAAAAACGCTGCCACAAATGCATTATGTCTAGGAACGAATACTTTGAAGGGGACAAAATAGAAATTGATGAATAAATAAATAATTTTTGAGAATAAAGAAAAATCACTTTTTCTATTGAACAGACCTCGTAAATCTCATGAAAATATATAAAAATAAATGGTTTGAAAATATCATTATATTTCACACCTGAAAAATCTGCAAGTTTGCGAGTGTAAACAATTTCTTTGTGTACTTATGTGAAAGAGATTTCATTTATTGATTGAAGAAAAAAAGTAAGGATTTTCTTATAAAAAGGAAATTGTATTCAAATCGTGATTCACAAATTTGTAGGAGTGTTATACATTTTCAATCGTTATTTGGTCAACTGGACTTCAAAGGAAGTTGACAAAAATGCACTATTGGATTTTTGGAAGCAATGAAAATGTCGTTCTGTGAGAATGACTTCATTTTTTACGAGGCATGATCTACCATGCTTCCTCTCCTTGATATCACTTGTGTTCCTTACCATATTTGTGTGCTTTTAGACAGAATTAGGAATGTTTTTCGATATATTTGTAATTTTTCCATTTTTAAATATTGAATTACAAACATCATGATCTATCTACATTTTTCCATAGTCATTCAACGCCTAAAATCTCTGGCAAATTTGACTAAAACCATAAAAGCTAAATGTTTATTTTAACACGAAACCTTTTCGCATACAAATAAAAGTATTGGACATCAAGCTGACAATTCCCTAGTGATAAGTTGACTTTTGAAAGTGACATGTTTTTTTATCGACGATCTTTTATGTCAACTGTTCGTTAAGGTAGAGGTAATACATGAAAAAAATTGTTGGCAAATAAAAGCTTAAATAAAATTAGTTTTGCGGTATTTTCTATAAGTTTGTGCAAAAAAATCAATTTCCAATAATTATTAAAGTAACATTTAAAAATAAAAGGAATTTTTGAGATCCTAAGTGAAAGTTATTTTTCGTAGGTCGAGCTTCAATTGAGTTGTCAGTCGGTAGTCAAAAAATTGTGGCTGCGAAAACACGCTAACTAAAGTAAATGAAATCGGCGACTCTTCAGAAACTGGTTTCCAAATTTGATCCTTTACTATGTGGCACTCGCACGTAGTGCGTATGTACAACAGAAATCCTATAAGCGACAATCGCTTAATGCGTCTGTGGGAACTTATGCTGATTTTGTTTGTGTTAGAGAAAAATTTTCAGCCTTCCTATCTGCCGCCTTGCGCGGCAAGTTAGTGGAAGGATGCAACTTCCTATTACGGTATAAATGTCTCTATGTACAATAATGCCTACATGAATTCAGCATTTAGTAGGAAGAATTTATCACAGATATGTGGTTATATATATCAAAGATTTACGTCGTAAGACCCAAACTGATGGTGCTCTTCGCACTGGGTGAATACAATGCGTCCACCAACACTTCCATGCATAATAAATTATACATGAGTACCAATTGGAAACCATGCATTTGGAAATGGCCTCCACCTTAGTCAGGAGCGGAGCCTCTAATACTGCTTTTGATCTGTGGGTCACGGCACCGCGTTGCAATGCAACTTCACACCGAACTTACGCTCTTCCCGCGATTTGCGTTTAAGCCACAGCCAGCACCCGAAGTACCTCAACCATAGTCAGGAGGGAACCGGGCAGACCTGACTCTTGTGGTACCAGAATCAAGTCTCCCGTCAAACCTCGTTATTCAGGCTGCTTCCCACCGCTTCCGGCTTCATTATCATTGGGCAAGAGCCACCTTTTTAGGTGGCTGAAATCAGTCAACTTTCATCAGTCGAACTTACAAAGCTGAACGTATGAGAAAATCTTTGAGTTTTTTAATTCAAAAAATTTTGTTATTATTTTTTTGTGTAGAAAACGTTGTCTATTGTACCTTTTTAAGTGTTTTGATATTAAATGAATATTTTGCAAAAGAAATGCATTAATAGACTCATATATTTTTTTAGTCACTGACAAAATCCATAGGGAAATTTTGCTGCTTTTATATGGGGTTGACATTCCGTTTGTAATTCATCCTCTTTTAATGCATGATGGACGTAGCACAAAAACCAACGAACTTGGCAAAAAAGAATTACAATTTTCAAAGTATTAGCATTCATATCGAAACATTTCGTCTTCGCTTCAGTTATAATTCTGTTTTATTTGAGAAATATAAACAGAACGTAAAGGGACATTTGTTTCAATAGTTAAAAGTAAATCAGAGTTTTTGAGATATTACTATGTTGCATTTAAGGACTGATATATCCCGGTTCCCCGTAGATAAGAGAACCGTTCTTACGCTGACCTTCTGTCAGTTTGTTTGATTTCCTTGCGGACGCATACGATGTCTAAGCGTTTTGGGATATAAATATTGAACAGAATTTCACATTTTCTCTGTGATCTATCGGTTTCAAAACCTATCAAAATAGACTAAAAAAATATAGAAATATAATTTAAAAAAAATGTGCAAACCTTCAGCCGTGATTGCAATTGAACCCTTTTTGAAAAAAGAAAACATTTGCCTGAGCTGGGACACGAACCTAGACTCAGCGATTGAAGCCAAATATACACAAGGTGGTGCAAAAGTAATGTGATAATTTGAATTGGCGACAAATGTTATTGTGTTCACATTTATAACGTAAATATACGTATAGAAAATTAGTTGCCAACAAGCCATTTGACATATGTATTTTCAGTCTGTTGTTTTAACGTGAATTTCCGGTGAATTGCGTCATCATTTGCCTCGTCGCCGTGTTCCATGTACTCGACCAATTAAGCATTTGGCTGAGCGCCTCATGCAAGCTGTTGCCGACGACGTCACAGAGAATCCACAAACATCAACGAGATGACGATGCACACAATCAGGCAGCTGGAAACGTTCATTGCAATAAATTTTGATGAAATATTTAAAAATATTCCTCTACAAAGTGCAAACTCTTCACGAATGGCTGTCTGTTGAACGTCGGACGAGGTCATACTCTGTTAAACTTGGTGCAAGAAGAGGATGATTTCGTATCAAAGATCATAATAAGCAACGAAGGCCATTTCCACTTATTTGGTTGTACGTTATTAACAAACCAAATTTGGATATCTTAAGTACATACATGAAAAGCCATTGCATTCCCTCAAAGTGAATGTTTGGTGCGGCATTTGCTATGAAAAAGTGATTGACCCTTATTTTTTGAAGACGCTGATGGCGTCAACGTAATCGTAAATAGTGAGAGTTACAAACAGGTATCAAATTTTCTTTTGTCGTAAGCTGTTTCACCGGGTCTCGATCATTTTTGGTTTCTACAGGTCGAAGCAACGCTTCATACAGCTCGGGCAATGATGGAAATTTTAAGACATCCATTTCTAAGTCCAGTGATTTCTTCTTTTGGAGACTAGAAGCGGTCGTTCAGATCACCTAATCTAATAAGATCAGACCTTTGATCTTGTAGTTTTGAAATGGCCTTCGCGATTGCCAGATATAAAAGCACCACAATTCTTCCTTTAGAGCTGCTTATAATCTCGCGTTTTCCATAACAAACCACGAAGCTTGCAAATCTTGAAAGAAATCGCCAGTTGGGAGTCAGATGTTTTGTGAGCCACAATTCAAAATGCCGTAAAACGAGTTGAATTATGCATCAACTCGGGAGGTGGTCAATTAAGCGATATAACTTTTTCTAAAAAACGTCATCCATTTTACACTTTCAAATTAAGCTTTTATGTAAACAGATCTCTTGTTTTCATTAATAACAAAATGGCAGCCAGTTCAAATTATGACAATACTGTTGCGCCATCTTGTACATCTACAGTTTTGGCACAAATGTGAATAAATAAAACAAATTTATTTATTGATCTTGCATGGGTCGTATTCACGGTTTGCATTATAATATGGATGACTAATAAAGAATCTTAATTTATGAGGTTTATAATAATTATGGCTAAAAAGAACTCTCGATTTACGGTCACCCTTTTTGAATAATTAATGACTAATATTCCACTTCTATATATTAGTTTCGTTCAAAAGCAGAAATTTTAAATAACGATTTGATTCCACTTTAGAGGAACCCTTCGATAATAAAATGGCAGCCTATGACGATACTATTGCGCCACCTTGTACACGATCTGCAGGATATAAATTGGACAAAAAGTGTTTGATTTGTCATAGAAATTTTTACTTTAACGCCAAAAATGAAAAACTAATTTTAGTTCCCTATTCTTTTTTTTAATCTGTTTAGTGCTCTCTATATTTTTATCAAATATAAAATGAGAGCCTTTTCGAGTGGTCATCAGATCCTGCAAAATACAGAGGAATTCAAGTCTAGACTGGATATCAGTTGAGGCACTTTTTACAACTATTATTGGGATTTTGTTTCCTAAGGATATTAGCAAAAATCTTTAAAAAAAATTTAAAACTTTTGCACATACAACAATAGAACATTCACTATAATACCTTTAAAAAACCTTGATTGCAGTGACCATGTCGCTGCATAAATAATTTTTGTATCCATGCAATAAAAAGATTTCACAAACACCTTTTAAGCAGAAGAAATATGACATTAGGGAGGTTATCACTGTCTATAATTTATAATTTATTCTTCTAATAGATCATAATTAATTTTTCTGTTGTTCACTGATTGTTTTTTTTTCAATTTTGTTTCATTCTTCGCCAGCAGTAACAATTTGTGCAATATATTGCGGACTTTTGCTTTGGCCTTTTTAATTCAACTTATAATTAAATTTAATTATATTTCTTTTTCATAATACTAAGGAGGGTATTCTTATTATTTTTTTCTTTAACCGCCGATTACATGTACAAGTGCGAGTCCTCATAGTTTTATATGAAGTGCGTCTGTTGCACTCTCTTTTTGCATCTGTTACTCACTCTCGTTGGCTTTCATCTATATTTTTCAATTTAATTTAATGGAGTTTTGTCTACTTGTGTTACGTTTAATTGTGGTTTACATATTAAATGAAGCATTACAAGTGCACAAGTCATTCATTTTTCGTACTCGTACGTATGAATTGGAATACTCCATATATACATATGCAAGCAAATGTTGCATATAGAAAATGATGTGAAACCATATACGCATTCAAGACTCCGCCCATTTTAGAGACGCAAAGGCGTGTCGTGGTTAATAACTGTTATTTCTATTTGAATGGAAATTACTTTAATCAGTATTCCGCATTATTAGAATTGAAAGTGGATTATTAATATAAAAGTTATAAAATAAAAATTTGCCATCAAGGGATTGACTTTTTTCCTCAAAGATATAAAATATTTATAAATAAAAGATTGTATTTCGCAACTGCTCAATTGCACAAGCCCGCTTCTATCGTGTATAATTTATTGAAATACAACACAAAAATACACATTGTGGACAGCCACTTACTATTTATTATGTATTGGATATAAAGTGTATTGAAAAAAATAAATTTAGAGAAAAAAAAGTAGATTGTAAGTATAATTGAGCAAAACGAAGCTCTAATTCTGATGACTACCTTAATAAGATTTGAAAAATTAAATTAATCCAATGCAACTTTTCCAAAACAAACGAAACGAAATTGCACTATTGTATCACACGTTTTCATTAAAAATCACTCTACTGTAAAAATTACAATAATACAACCGATACAATGATACAATTAATTGGCTTGTGAAGAAACATTTTTCACCTGAGAGAAATTTTAAAAGTACAAAAAATATTGGGGTCTTGCAACTATCGGCTCCTCTAATAGGGACTTTCCAACTTTTGGCCATATTGTTGAAGCTACATCTGTCATATTACTTTTCATTTATTTAGTCTGTTCCACCAAATCGCCATGGACGGATGGAACGTTCAACATCTCGGGCAAATGATGAAATTGTTTTAACAAAATTTATGTTCCATTTTACGGTCGCCGTAATTGTTCTATCCGGGCTGGCGGATAACTTTGACTCTGTTGGCTTAGTAAACAATAAACCAATACCCATACGACGACGAAATGCAAACATTGAAAATGCAGAGTTCATCGCCACTGTCGGTAAGAATGCGCAGCAGAGTCTCCAAGGCCATCGAATCCACGTCGCTAACAAGATCTCGACCTTTCGCAGACCACAACTTGACGAATTTTGCGTTGTATCTTGGGCGTTGTGACAAAATTCAACTGACCCAGAGACTGAACTGAACTGACCCAGAGACTGAACAACGAAGTGTGTTCAATAAATGGGCCCTGTAGTCAGTTGGCAACTGGCCCTACTTTTAATCAAAAAATCATATCCAGCGATGAGGCCCATTACCGGATGGATGAGTACGTCAACAAACAAAATTGTCTAATTAAGGACGATATCAGTCCATCTGAGATCCAAGAGCATCCAATGCATCCCGAAAAAATCACTGATTGGTATAGATTTCGTGCTTGCAGAGTCATCAATGTCAACGGCGAGCATATATGTATGTTGATGAATACAAACTTCTTTTGGCCTAAGTTGAATTATATTAATGCTAACGACAAGTGCCACATCGTACATGCTGCACGAGCGATTTGAGGGCACGGTCATCTTATGTGGAGATGGAGAACTGGTCACCGCGATCGTGCGCTTTGACCCCGTTGGACTTTCTCTTGTGGCAATTTCTTAATTCCATGGTCTAAGCGTATAAGCCACATTTCACAGCGGCCCTCAAATCCAACATAATACATGCCATCGGCCGATTTTAGCCTGGTTTATGCGTCAGAGCCATAGATTATTGAACATTTCAGATTTTTGCCACCCAGCGAAACCTCGGTATAATGTTATGTTGGATACATAATGGCATCAATGGGTCTTTGAAATGAATGAAAAATTTAAATGTTTTTATTTAAGTTTGAAAATAGAAAAAAATTTTGAACATTTTATGTACATTTTTTCTTGATTTTAACAAAAAAATTCTGCAAGCGATTTTTAACTTCCTAGAGATGAATAAAAAAAATATTTTTTACAGGAATTGAGTACTCTGGGGAAAGAGTAGTAAATTTTAAAATAAAATAATATTCTTGCAAAATTTTCATAAAAAATTTTTGATGAAAGCTCTTGGAGAAAAACATCACTTTTTAAGAACTACAATATTCGTTTATAAAACTGTAATATCCCACAAAAATATTTTTGTAGAGTTCAAATCTCGTCATCAATTTCTATGTTTATTTTTAAGAGTTTTTATAGTTAGAAAATATAGCCTTAGAGTATTTGTCGTTCCAATTGGTGGAACATGCACATATTTTGGTACCGCCATACACTTTGTCATCATTCTGGCCCAACCAATTGAACAGATTTTATTCAAATACCATCACTTTTTACACCGACAACATTCATTGGAAAAATAATACGAGAAATTTCTCTTATATATCAATCATATTTTCGCATAATTTTACAGTTTTTATACTTAAAAAAGTGGTAACAAAATGTTGGCCAATAGAAAAGTATTTCAATTCCAACTGATATGGAATATTTTATTTTAAAAGCTTTTGGAATACCTTATTTTATCAAAAAGAAAACTTAGCAAAAAATTGTAATACCTCCAGTTATAATAATTGTCTCAAGAACTCTTGCCTATTTGCCACATGTTGTAGCAGGAACGTATGTTTGCGTGATGCCGCAGCTCTTAGCGAATCTGAGTAAAACAGTCATAATGATTTAAAATTTTTTAAAATTCTTATTCGACATTTTCTTGTTATTCTTCACAGTGTTTTGTAGCGAATTTTCTCTACCAAGTAATTACCACTTGAGATCACTTCGTTACTACTCTTCTCACAAATTTTATTTAATGTGTTTCAACACATTTTTGGTTGTATTATTGATTTTATGAACAATATTATTAAATAATTAAAATAAAGTGTAAATGTTTATCAAATTTTAAAATCTTATTCAAAATGACGCAAATAATTAACTTCCAATCAGTAACAAACAAATGCCATTAAAAAAATTCATCATCGCACATGATGCATGATGACACGCAGGTGTAAAAAAACCCTCTATTTGCAATTTTAATCTATTAAGTGCGGTTTTAACGTCTCATGTAAATGCTGACTATTGAAGAAGTCTGGAAAGGATCACAGGGTTCATCTGCTTTCTATTTTGGCACATAAACCAGCAATAAAGGTGGCTAAAGGTGGAACTTTCAGAATAGTGCACTAAGGAAGTCAAAATAGTCATACTTTTTATATGACAGTTGTTTATATAAAATGGTGCTAAATTATATGTTCAAGATGGCACTTAGATGATAACGACAATGTACATTTCCCTCAGTGAGAAGCTAGAACTATGATAGTTTTACAGCAATAGAAGATCTGTTTATTTAGCATCAGATCATTATGATGCTTTTCTATGGTCTAAAATTCACCACTAATTCAAATATGACTACTTTAATGATTATAATTCAGATCCATCTTCGCATATTTCCCCTAAAGGACTTCACCAATATTTAGTGCAATATAAAATCCAATATGACTAACATTTCGCAATGATTCAATGTATTTAGTTTCTATACGAAAATTTAGCTCTTTTGATTTGAAGCCAAAGGGAATTTCCAGCATTTTCGAAAAAAAATTGTCTAATTATGCCACCACTACAAAAGCCACTCGGAACTGTCATTCGCGGTGAATGCATTGGCTTCTTGTGAATAATATGCGGGTTTTCTGAACCTCAAAAGTGATGATTTTGTTTGCCACCCAGATGACATTTAGTAGCCCAAAATTTTTCACTGGCTGAAGCATTAACATAATTGTATCCCCCATTTGGGCTTCAGCTACATGATCTCCGAAGAAACTTTGTCTTTAACCAGTCCAAGACAAAATGCTGGCATGATGCCACATTTAACTCTTTATTGTGAGTAAAGGACTTCAACCAACCTAAACTGTTTTCCTTAATCAATTTTCCAACGCTTACTTTTCTTTTCAATGCTATTTCCTATTTTTATACCTTTCACCACAATTAGAGGGTGGTATAAATACAAGTATCTTTTTAAATGATATGTTATTTTGAAACTCATAGATTTTTTTCTATGCGAAATATTGACTATCAGTCAGTATCATACCCTTGCGGACCAAAATGAGTCGCCCTGCGATTGTAGAATATTGCAAAACAATTGGATATCGAATTCGGATGAAAAATCATCTCTTCTTATGAAGCGCATTATCATCTCGGTGGCAAACGAAATCACCGCTTCTGGGGATCCGAAAACCTGAAATGGCTATAAACGTCGTTGCGGTTAGAAGCGAGTTGTACAGAGTCATGCTTACGGACTTTTATGTCCTGGAATGGAAACTATAAACTTGGATAAACTTAGGTTTCAGCAGTGTAAAGCACCATGTCACTCAGCCCATCAGGATGGCATCACAGCTGATTCAATTTTTAAAGAGACCATTCCTTATAGGTTTATCATTCCATTTGCATTTTTGGCTATATTCACTTCCGATCCGGTTGGGTTTATATATTCTTCGGTTGGTTTTAGACAAAATAGTTGATCTTACACTGACCGTTTGTCAGTCCGTCCGAATTCCTTCCTAAGAGGCCGGATCACTTGCAGATCTAAAGATTGAACATAATCTTAGAATTTGTCCGAGTTCGATCGGTTTAAAAAAATAGCAAAATCTGTTGATAATGGCTTCAATAGAAACAGAAAAAATCGCAATATAAAAAAAATTAAATGAGACTGGAATCGAACTATCGCTCTTAGAATAACAACATCAAATGCACGACTATATTAACCACGGCTGCATTATCCCTTTCTGCCAAAATTGTTATCACATATATATATATATATATATATATATATATATATATATATATATATATATATATATATTTATATATATATATATATATAAATATATATATATATATATATATATATATATATATATATATATACATATATATATATATATATATATATATATATATATATATATATATATATATATATATATATATATATATATATATATATATATATATTTATATATATATATATATAAATATATATATATATATATATATATATATATATATATATATATATATATATATAAATATCTATATCTATATATATATATATATATATATATATATATATATATATATATATATGTATATATATATATATATATATATATATATATATATATATATATATATATATATATATATATATATATATATGTATATATATATATATATATATATATATATATATATATATATATATATATATATATATATATTCCTACAAGGAACATAGAGCCTCATTGGTTTAATTATTTAGTGAGATTTCAGATGAGCAGCTGATTAGACCATTGTATCCTAGACTGGTGCTGGGGCTGCCAGCTGTGAACATTAAGCTGCAGTGACTTTGTATATTTGTTTGTCGCCTAGTTTCCTGAGAGTCATCGGTGTTAGCATGCCATTTAGGTTACTCAACTGCAGGTTCACCTTCTCACTCTGGCTGTCGACAAGCGGGTGCTTGAACGGCATTGCCAGGAAGTATTTGATCAAAAACCGGAAGTAGTGAGGTGCTTGGGCCTTTCAACAGAGGAATTGCTTTTTGCTATTCCCGAGTGGATAGCAGACAGATACATTTCAACCTCTGTGAAAAACGCCATTCCCCAAATTGTTAATATAGAATAGTGATATTTTGTGTGTTTCTTAGTTGGGACACGAACCCAGGTTGGTCAATTGAAGCCTAAAATGTACTTAATCTACACTTAACGGTTTTAGAAACTTATTTTTAGTTAATAACAACTAAAAACATGATACATAAAATACATTTTTTAATTGTCTTTCATGGATCGTATTCACTGTAAGAATGTAATGAATAAAAACTCTCGACTTATGCGGTTTGTTGAAACCAAAGGCTCTTCACCTTTTTTTGAATACTGATATATTAATATTTTAATCGTGTAAAATATCAAAAAAGTAGAAATTTATTTAAAATATCGTTTTGATTCTTCTTTAAGGATACGATCTGTAAATAATTGAATGAAATAAAGCTAAAGTCTACAAAGGGATTAACAAATGAAATAAGGAAAGAAATGAAAGAAAGAAAAACATCTTTAAGAAATCTGGGACTATAAAATCTTAACTTTTTGCAACAAAAAAAAAAAAAAAAAAAAAAAAAAAAATATATATACATATATATATATATATATATATATATATATATATATATATATATATATATATATATATATATATAGTATAGATATAAGTGTAATAAAATTTTTAGTGCATTTTTATTCATTCGTGTTGAAGGATACATAATATTCGACAGTGCCAATGCTTTATACAGTGCTAGACAGTGCTAGTGCTTTATAAGTTACTAGCGGACCAGGCGAACTTCGCCTCGCCCCAATTTTAAGCCTTCAGACAAACTTTCTATTTTTTAATTTGAAAAGCCATTAAGGAATAATTTCAAACAAAATTTCATACAAAAACTCGATTTTCGATTTTTCCAATTTTCCGACTTTTCCGGAGGGATTTTTTAAAATTTTCTTCCATAAAAACCTTCTCCTCGAAAATACGCACAACTCACAAAAAGTTTTACAGAAATCGGCCAAGCCGTTCTCATTTTATGAATTATTGGATTTTGCCACGCCCCTCCGCCCACAGACCGAAAATAAAAAATTCGATTTCACAGTGTCACCCGCCCGAGTATTCTGAAGGTTCCCTGAAAATTTCGTCAAAATCGGCCCAGCCGTTTTGGAGCCATTACGTTACATACATACATACATACATACATACACACATCCTATTTTATATATATAGATAGAAGAAAATTACAACCGTGTACACTTTTCTCTAACCTTGACAGTGGAATTCGCTATAATAGAATGTTTCCTATTAAAATCAGGGGTCTTGTTACTGTAAACCGATCTTCCTTGAACCTCCATTTAAAGTCCTGTATTAGCAGCACATATATTTGCAGTCGATGTGCCAGAGAATGGCACTACTCATAGTAGAAAAAAATTCGTTTCGCCCATTCTCTTACAAGAAATAAGTCCCTGCAGGCGGTATTATTGGCTTTTTCATCATGAAAAATTTTGAATTCAATACTCACAAACACTACTCCCTCTATCTTCCTTTCCATAACATGCTCCTCTAGTTCCAGGAATATTTGTCCAATAAAAACATCTGTGAAACAAACTTCCCCATTCGTTGCCGCCATTTATGGGTTAATTTCTGTTGTTCTCTGTTTTGTGTGGCGAAAATGTAATCATGCATAAATAATTATGTTGCACTTGTGTATGAGTGTGTAAGAAGTCAATACATTATGTCTGATGAGTATGCCTTCCGATAACAACAAAATTTATTTTTGTGCATTTTTGTGTTAGTTTTTGTTGTTGTTGCTGTATTTGCAACAAAATAATTTTATATAATGTTTTACTTATTGGTGTAATTTAATTTCAAAGCATTCAAATGCTTGATTCGTGTGGTTAATAAAATTGTTTATTTCAATTAAAATTAAAAAAAATTATTTGTTTATAATTTATAATGTTATTAGTAATGAATTTTAAAAATGTATTGAAGTAAAATATTTTCACTAAGAAGAGAGGGAATCAAATGAATAAAACACACTGACTGAAGTTTTAATGGAGTTGAAATAAGAGCTTTAAGTAAAAATTTTAAGGTTTTAGCATTTTTTCTTCTCAAATATACTCGTATTATTTTAATGCATGATTTTTAAAATTTTTTTAGCACTTAAAATTAATCAGCTTAAGTTATTTATCACTAAGAATTATACTCCTTAGCAAATATTTATGTAGAATAATTTATTTCTTTTTAATATGTCCGCAAAAGTTTATCCAAATGCCAGTTCTAAATAATTTTTAGTATAATTAAATTTTTCATTATATTCCTAGACCTGGTATACTTCCCAAAATCCATCTTTGGTTTGGCACTATTACGGTGAAATTATTGTATTCTTTTTTATAAAGGACTTATAATATTCAGAAGACATAGGAGGACAGGACAGGACTTCTTAATGAAAAGTTTAACTTCACTATGCCTCATACAGTCAATATAACATATTTTAAAAATGCAGATAGTTTTTTTTTTATATATTTTCAATAACTTTCCGTCATTCCACATCAAATATCGTTTGCAAACAAACCAAATTCGATTATGGGCCATCTTCAGTGTCATTTTCCTTACTAAATTCCTTCGGTTGGGTGTTTTCGCTCGTGTGTTATTTTATTATATATAGGAAAATTCAGTATAAATAACAACAAGTAATGGTAATAACAACAATAAGATTAAAAAAAATAATGATAATAGTAATAAAATTTTTTGATGGGTGAGAGAGGTAGGGTTTAAAATGCCATCGCAATTATAGTGACCGTCGTCAGCTGCGTTTGGTGGTATTTCTACTAAAACAATCCCTCCTCGCTTTCTGGGGAGACTGCCTTCTCGCGACCGCTCCTGCATTACTTTGGGAAGGCCCAGAAACCTCATCCTTAAAAGGATTTTTCTTTATTCACCCATGTCTGTTTCCGTGATATGTCCAGCCAGGTAGTCATGCTTTGACCCGTCTTCCTGAGTCTCTGTAGGATGGACTCTCATTTTGTCGTGACGTATCGGGGTATCTTTTCTACTTTCGTAGAACATACTCAATGTAGTTTCACACAGCACTTCATTTGTCTTCGCTTTCCAGTATGCTGTCAAATATGTTGGCAGGAGTCATCTGCTCCCTTGTGTCCCTCACTTTTCCATCTGATGCAGTTTAAAAACATGTGCTCAGCCTCGTCTTTCTACGCATCGCTGTAGATACAACTGGAGTCACCTGTCTTATACATGGGGTGCAGATACCTCTGAAAGTATCCATGACCTGAAAGGAACTTGATCAAAAAAAGTTAACCTCTCCATATTTCCTTCGCGTCCACTTTTCTATATTGGGGATGATCCTCGCCATCCATCTGCCGGTCTTTTCTGCACTCGCCGGATGGTTCGGGATTTCCGCTCTGCAGCACTAACAATAGTTTCCTCTCCCTTAGAGTTCCATGCCTCTTTTTGCTCATGCGCGAGTAATAATAAAATTATAATATAATAATAAAATAAAAATAATAATAATAATAATAATAATAACATTAATTATTATTATTATAAAAGTATAAAACTAACGATGTACTATTAAATTTTTAATTATTTCGATCTTTGTAATGATAAGGAAGAACTGAAGACACAACAAATTAATTGATTTATTTAAACCAATTCTCCCAAGTGCTTAAGTCGCACGCTTTTTGTAATAAATAAGTATTAGATTTATGCAACTATAATGCGTGTATGATAAAGAAAACAACACACAAATATTTAACAAAAACAAGAGAAAAATCCATGTCTCTTCAAGCGTTCAGTGTTTTTATTTCGAATAATTAGTTGAAGTCCAATTAAAGAATGTTAGTTTATGCGTCATAATGTATACAGCCGGCCCAGTTAGTGTAGTCTGAGGGTTGCAAGTTAGATTAACACTGAAAACTCTGGCGAAAATTCTTTTCAATTTCAGTAAATTCTATACTATTATTTTTCTTTTCCGTGACGTACAATTATAACAATGACACCTCCTTGAAGTTAGATTTTTATAAGCAATGCCAATTTTGCAGTTAACAGAGCTCTGTTAAAATATTAGAACTAGGACCAGAACTAAAAAATTATTAAATGGGAAACATGCTTCAAGTTTTTTTTCTAATCAAATTATAACAAGGCTTAAATAGCTAAGGCTTTAATAGCTAAGATCTTCCTTTAATAAAGTAGCAGTTTTCAATGACTTCTTAGTTCATTTGTATATTCATTTACTCATTATTTTTCTGGCTTTAGATTTGCGTAGACGCTATCGAATTGGCTGATTACATACGACTTGTGTTGTTCATATCTTTCGAAATATACTTCGTTCTTCAGATAATTCCTCTACAATTATTTGTATTTTTTTTTTAAATCAAGTATATCCACATAAAAGTTAGCAAATCGGAGGCGCCTGATTGATTGTCCATACATTTTTTGTGTCCCCATTTGCAACATGGAATTACAACAGTTTAACTAAAATTATTTGTTAATGTTGCAGGATATTAGTGTAATTAACTTCTTGACGTCCACAGAACCTTCATATTTGTTTTCACATTCATATATTTCATTATACATACATATATTTCGCCTGGCATCCCAGTGGGAATTTTATTCAAAATAAGTGCAGCAATTAATAGTGACTGTTTTTGAAAGAGTAAAGCAGCTTACGAAAACTATAAGTTTTTCCGTTTCTGCTTATATTTATTTGTCTAACCTAAAATGTTTTTTTTTTTTTGCAAAATTTATTTTTCAATAAAAATTGTTTTCTTGTTCAAAAAAATCCATTCTTCATAATGAGCAAAAAATTTTGGGTCATCTTCCTAGAATTTGTTGAATAATATTCGAAGTTTCCGTATACTGTCACTACTCGGAGGATTTGCTTATTATTCATTCCTTTTGGTTTCAACATCCGACCCAGCAATGTCGTAGATGGATCGCTATTCTGTTTTCATTATTACCAGGATATCTTTGCCAACTAGCACCAAAATGTCATAAAAAAATTTGCATTATGAATTTCTTTATTATTTATTTGCTCTCGATGGACCTGCTGGTCAATATATTCATTTCCTGCGTATATCCTTATGGTAGGAAACCAATTGTATTATACTACATGTTGTCAAGTTATCAAAAACTTTGAGCTCAGGAAAAAATTTCAAATCTCAAAAATTGCGATTTAATCTATAATAAATAACATTGAAAAATCACAGTTAATATGACTTCCCAAAAAATATGACTTTTAATTAGTAGACAAAATTCTTTTGAAATCGCAGCATGGGTACCTCCCATGTATACTTTTGAGAAAAAAATCATATTATTTAAGCAAAAATGAACAATGAAAAGCAACAAAAATCTAAGAAAACTCCCAAAATATAGATAATTGTCTATGTATGGGATTTATAAGAAATCGTTGGATGGATACATATACCTTCCATATATCCTTTTTAGCCAAAACGAAAACAAATTTAAGCAAAAAATCCTTTTAGAAAATTAAGATTTAAACCAAACTAAACAATAAGGAGTAACGACAATTTAGCAAAACTCGCAAAATATAGCTAATAGTATACGTATGTCATTTTTAAGGAATCGCTTCAGGGATATGGAAACCTTCTATATATCCTTTTTAGAAAAATTAAATTTTAAGCAAAACTGAACAATAAAGAGCAACGACAATCTGGCAAAAACTCACGATATATAGATAGTCTGCGTATGAGACTTTTAAGAAATGGTTGCAAGGATATGGATACCTTTCATATATCCTTTTTAGAAAAATTAAGTTTTATTCCATGTATCCTTTTTAGAAAATTTTTGATCGAAGCAAAACTGAGCAATAACCACTAATGAAAAAAATGCAAAATATAGCAAATAGTTTGTGAATGAGACTTATTTGAAATTGTGGCCCACGTACATATATATCCTTTTTATAATTATGACTTATGCCAAGTCTTTACGCCAAGACCAATAATCAGACCAATTGCAGAATATAGCTTGCAATATATGTATGTACAAAATATCATTGTTATCCATGCATGTTTATATGCGCCCGCTATGTATCCTTTTTCTAAAAATGGTCATTACAGGTTTATAGACAATGAGCCCTTGCTTCCATTGCAGCTAGGATATTTACTCCTTCAATGTATATTTTTTTTCAATAGAAAACTATGATTCTTCAACTTCTTTAAATGTTTCTTAGAAACATATTTAAACCATTTTAGAATATTTTTTTTTAATAGGACCAATAGTCAAGGTATGACCCCTACTAACTAGGAAAATTAGTTGTGGTAAGAAGGATAAATGTTTTAGTGCTTCGTCGTTACAGTTTCTCTGTAATGCGAAGTGCAATTAATTTTCATATCGACAAATGCATACGGTTGTTTGTAAAAAAGGCAGGGTTTCGGGAATTAATTTCTTGAATTCATTTGAACACATTCCATTGCGATACCGATAAAAAAATGAAAAGCACCTTACGTACGAGCCAATAGAAACGGAGGACCATACATGACAGTTGTATTCCATTTTGTGAGAGATATAGGTGATATAAATAGTAGGAAGATTAGATGGAGTGCCATATTTCATACACCGTCTTCAAATGCCACATTTACCATTTTGAGAATAGAAATAAGTTCCACAAATGGTTGTTTTTTTTTATTTCCAACTGGGTCGAAAGAGGATAAGAAAACTTTGCAGTACAATGTCATGGGGGGAACAAAATAATAAGTTCGTAACTTATGCTAAAAAAACTAATCCAGCAAGAATATTTATACAAATTGAACTTTTTTGGAAGAATGTACTAACTGTGAAAAATGATCTAACTAGTAATAATGCAAATAAAATGACAGTCATGTTACACGTGTTTTACAAATCCTGAATTTTAGTTTTGTTTTCTTTAAAAATGAACAGTAGTTCAACAAGAGTACATTGTTCTTTTCTAAATATGTTGCACGTAGCACATGTAAATATGTAAAATGTATTACACTCAACTTTACTTCAGCTTAACATAGTAGCTTATACAAACCCAGTAAAAAAGACATTCCAAAGAGGTCAAGGTAATGTTGAGATTTCAGCATATGCTTTTTCGATTCCTATTCATCGATTTGGAAGCTATCTGCATTATGTGAAGAAAATTTAGCTTTTTATGATTTTTTTGCATGCAAACTACATTATTACATTAGAATTAGAATTGTTTATTTTCCAGTGGCAATAAGCCTTAGATCTGTAAGGCGTATAAATTCGCCAGTAGTAACGATTTTCTTTTCCTTATGTGAAAGTAATTTTATCATTATTGAAATAATAATTTTTTATGTACATATATTTTATAAAAATAATGTAAGTACATATTTTCTAATCGATTTTAAAAGGATTGTAGAATTGCTTTTAAAAATCAAAATTTTTGTCAATTGGATCCTAGGAAGTAGAAAAAATATACTCACGAATCATTTGGGAGCAATGAAAATGTCATCCCTTGATAACAGCTTGCATTTTTGTTTCATTGTGAACTGATCTCTTTGTTTTATTTTCGATATTAGATTAAAATTAGATATTTCAAGCAACTATCCGTGCTCTAATGTGAGCTGGAAAAAATATTCACTATGCGAAGCTGCCGGTAACATGTTTTCCATTCGAATGGCAATTTTTTTTCTGTTTTTTTTTTGTTGCAAAAACATCATCAGGAAGTAAATCTTCCTTCTCGAAGAAAAATTCTAGAACAACTACCTTTTTCCTAATTAACTTTCCAGATTAAAGAGTCTGATTTTGGATTCACCTTTCCGTTGCAGAAGAAAGTATTATTTTAAATTTATTTTTTCAAGAGGAGATAATTTCTCATAAATCATTTCTCAACACGCAATAGTACAAAGTAATGAATAACTCTGCATAATTATCATTTGGATTTTTCACTTAATACAGTCTTCTAGCAAACGAACCACATGTTTATTGGTATGTATTTGTAATAGTTGTATATTTCAACATATTTATTTGAATAGTTAATATGATTTAAATTTAATATGTTTTTAACACGCATTTCCGCATTTGTGGAATAGTGAGGAGAGACCTCGTGTGGCTATTAAAATGGTAGGAGTCGCCGTTTGTAAAGGAGAAGAAAAATATGTTGTTTTATTTGTACACACACATTATAAATCAAAAAATGATTAATGCTTTGCAATTGAAAGTGTCTTGAAGATAGACGTTTTAAATGACTTCTTTGCGATACACCAGAATTTTTGCTGACATGCATTCTGATTGTATCATACAATTTATTTGATTTATACTTGAAAAATCAGTTGTTGAAAGTAGCAACGAAGTGTTTAAATAGATGCAACAACTCAGCAGTTGTGTTAAGAGTACGCGTAATGACAATGTGACACCTTGTGTTCGTTGTAGAAATATAAATAATGACAAGGGACTTTTATGGAGTTTGGAAATAAAACTAAAGTTGACCAATTTCAATGACATAATTTTACACTATGTTCAGACATATACCTCAATTTAGACAATTAATTTGACTTATCGACTTTGATATTCACCTTAATCGGATTTTTCTTCATTAATTAGCTGAAAATGCTTTAATTAAAAAAACATTTTCTGAATATTTTTAATAGAAAAAAAACTCACCTAATTATCCGGTTTCGTCCACCGTTACGAAAGGGTGCAAAATCTTGTCCATATTTCATCAAACGACTGAGTTTCTGACCGTTTGTTAGGAAATTCTGCACCCATCTTGCCGAAAGCTTTCTCATATCCAAGTGATCATTAGAAATTGAAA
Source organism: Germaria angustata (assembly GCA_963681545.1). NCBI lineage: Eukaryota > Metazoa > Arthropoda > Insecta > Diptera > Tachinidae > Germaria > Germaria angustata. The sequence continues at coordinate 116,681,059 of OY812998.1, read as the reverse complement.
CCACTGAGCCATGTGATACCCCAATGCTCTTCCATAAACTCTGGCAATTTCAATATCCGATCGACCAACACTGTATTGTGATTTATTTCTTTTATTTCAACTGGGCACCCAGAACGGCCACAACGAACTTCTGCAAACCCACTTCGTTGCGATTGAATTGATGGTGGAGAATTTGCTGTCGAACACAAACTAAATGACGCAACTTGCTCAAATTTTGGCACTAGTCAACTGACAGATGCTTGTTGACGGGAGCAGTGTTATCCTTTCATTTAAGAGACAGGAAATTAAAAAATTCACCAGCTATTCACCCGCTCTCGAATATTGGCTATAGAAAACAAAATTTTTTCATACAAAATGTTTCCATGAAATCTGTTTTAAAATATAAAACAATAGTTTTCATTTCATTTAATTTTGTCATTATACAGAATTTTCTCTTCTCACTGAACAGACTTTACAAGAGCTGCATGGAATATTTGACTCAATATATGGTGCAATTAAGAACTAATTGAGTTCAATTAAGGCTTTAATTAATTAATTAATTAATAAATTAATTAATAAATTTCCTAATTGTGCAATTAAGGCGCATGCCTGAACATAGTTATAGATTTTTATTTTTATTTTTGAAGTATATTATTGGAGAACATTTATAAAAATTTAGCCGGTTGTAGTAGTTCGAGGGCTGCGGGTTGGATTCTCGCCAAAGATTTTGAATGTTTATGCAGACAGTGAAAAATGTTTTCAAAAGTGGCAGCCAATTCAAATTGTGTCATTACTTTGCACCACACACTGTACAAGAAATTTTTTTAATTTTTAAGTTAAATTGTTGTCTGTATATAAAAAAAAATCTTTCTAGGTGCTCATTCATACACGATATTTACTGATTCAATGAATTTGTTTAGACAAAAAAGAGATTTAGTTTGTTTTGTGCCAGATTTATTTCACAAATGATTTGTTGTTGAAAATATTCAATTGAAATATTTACAAATATACAACGTCAAATAGATTCTAATTCATACGACATCCAAAACAAATCAAAATCAGAATGCCGTAAATTTTATTCAAAAGTTTTTAGAGGTTTGCATACATCCATATACAAACACACAGAAATACTACTGATTGGTAATTAATGATCGCATTTTGCGATACTTGCGTATTTACTCTGAAATTTGCGATTATGTGTACTATTATTAACACATAGTACAAAGTTTTTACTTGCAACAATTATACATTAAATCGTATATTCGCAAACAATAGCATCGCCAACACATACTCAAAACGATTTGCGTTCATATATAAGTATGTATTAGTGCTAAAAATATCGCATTATTTAGTGCGGATACATCTATAAATGTTGACATTATTAAGCGTTATTGTACAAATGCCTGTATATGAAATAGTACAGAATAATTCGCACCAGGGATGGATAGTTCGAAATAAATTTTTTTAACTTAACATTGATTTGTCATAGCTTTTCTAATTTCTTTAGTACTCGTTTCCAAACTAACAAAGTATACATTCTTATCCCTAACAGGTTGTAAAGTCAAAATAGAGATACCCGTCTCGCTCTGTCCGGAACGGTTGTCATCATTGCTATAGAACGGCCGCATTGCTCGCGCTGTAATGGCTTTTTTCTTGATTAGAAATCTTAAAGATTCGCTTTTTTATATTATACTTTTTATAATTTTAAACAAGAATTGCGATCTGAACTCATCGCCTACCAAAAAATAAATTAGCTGTGCCAATATCTGTTATACTAAGCAGGAGGGAGTTTTTACTTACAGCTTCTAATTCTGGTCATTAGAAATTGTTTGAAACAAAATCTCAAAACAATATTTTAGAATATTTTGTCTTCAGCAAAATATTTATAAAAAAATTATTCGGCATGTTTCAAATAAACTTACAATAGTTGCTACTGATCGATTTGTCTTGCAGCAAGAACTTCATCAGCTACATTCAGTCGCTCGGTCGTCATTTGTTTAGTTGATTGTGACGGTGTCATCGACATTTTGCTCACTCACTCTCAGTGACTTTCGTATTTAACGCATGACCAAAATGTAAATGTTCAAGTTAAACGTATGCCACTTACAGTGAGTAACAAAAATTTTCCAAACATTTTTTGTTAAATGAAGTAAATGAAGAGTTATAATACAACATAAATCGGGCAAAATAATTCAATAATTGTCTTCAAGAACACAAGTTTTTCTTTCAGTATTTTTTTTTTCAGATCACTGAATTATTATTTAAAATAAGAATTTTAGCATCTGAAATCGTATTCTTAATTATACTCTTATCATTAGTTTTAAAAGACAAATAATGTGTCACTTTAATTTTTCTTAAACTGTTCAATTTTATCACGCACTGTCTGTGGAACAGTCACTACTTTCTTTTATACTGTTACCGTTTTAAATTTGTTTTGTAAACGATTGAATTTGTGTATGGACGAACGCACTTGAGAATGTGTGAAAAACGTTTGTGTGGCAGAAAGAGTTTAAAATGTTATCAAGGCAATGCCAACAATTTCCTGATGTTAATTACTTGTCCTGTAGTCCACGTATTCATTAGAAATGGAGAATGACTAAAGAAATAATTATAAACAAATAATCTAGTACGAATTAAATTTCAGTTCAACAAGTCGCTAATTGTGGATGAAAAATAGTCAACTAAAAAAAACATACGATACGCAATTTTGAAATTTAAAAATTTTCTTAAAATCATTTATAGAAAGTTATATTTTTATCAATTCTTCAATCTCAATTATGAATAATACAGAACCAAGGAACTTTTCAAAACAACAATTGCAAAAGCATAAACAATTTTATCACTGATAGACTATTTTTTACAACAAAAAAAAAACTAATATAAAAAATATAAAGGCACGATTAAAAACCCAGACTCTAGTTCAAATATATGCCAAAGTATGACAAGAACTCACTAATTAATAAAACACAATCGAATATGTATGAATACTTACAGGCTCAATTGGCATCATACTCATACGCACTTGGCTCATTCAAAGTTTAACTTAAATACGTATCAATAAAGGCAGAAAATATTATACTACAGTAGGTCGTCGCTTTATGCAACCTTCAATTAGGGCAGTAGTTGGCTGAAGTAGTGGGGTACGAACCCTGTTCAAGTCAAGTCATCAACATTATAACTTTTTGTAATGTGCATTACTGTGGCATTTTGTTAGTTGTTGTTAGATTGTTTAAGTGATGAAGGTATAGCCCTGGTCACTGAACAGTACCGGAAGTGATTGATATTTTTTTAATGATAATGTATATCACAGCGCCATCCTTCATCAGTTGTTGGCAGAATTGTCTGCCGGTGAAGTAAAATAACTAATAAAATCGCTACAACACACAAAGAGCTTAAGATAGTTACTGTGTCTAAATTCAGATACTGATTCGCTGCTAAATAAAAGGTTAAAAAAATATCTGCTAAGACGTGAGAAATTTCTCTACGAGCAGCTCCTCCGCATTAAAATCTTTCTGCCCCTGAGGTAGTAAGAGCTTTGAGGTTAGGCTAGGTTAGGTTGATTGGATGGGTGTGATAGCCCATGTCATACGACATACACTTAAGCTAGTGAAGGCTTGTTGTGCGCTCCCTTTAATTATCAAACACAAACTGCCAGAGTTCTGCGGCAGGATACGAATCTGGGACCTTCGCACTACGAGTCTAGTACGCTACCTACTAGTCTACGAAGATCAGTTTGGTTAAATTGTATAGGATAATGTTAGTTCTTCAGTTTTGACTCTTTTAAAGGATGACCAAATATTCACTGACCGGGTTGATAAAGCTAATTTGCTGGCTAAATTATTTGCAACTAATTCATGCTTACCGGAAAGCAGTCAACCATATACTGCTCGATCTCGAAATGGTATATGTAACTATGCCAGAAATGTTATTTCGAGTGCGTGCAATTAAAAGGTTTTTAGCGGATCTCATTATAAATAAGTCTCCTGGTTCGGATGAAATACCAGCACTGGCCTTGCATCAGCGTTCTTCGATGCTTAGTCGGATATGAGGCATCCTTTTCTGTACATTAAGACATGCTGGTGAGTTTTCACTAAAAAGAAAAGTTGCTAATGTAACGTCAACTCCCAAAAAGGGCAGAATCTTAAAACCTTGAAAATTATGGCCAATTGGAATTTGTTCTGCACTTTCCAAACTAATGGAAATAATCCTTAACTTCCATCTGGTAAAGTATCTAGAGCCCAGTTTATCCAACGACCGCCAGTATGGTTTCCATAGGGGCTGGGTTCTCTTTACCGGTGACCCTCTCATTTCTCGGAGAAATGGTGTCATTCTCTTCATCATTTTGACGAAATTAAAGTGGGGGCTCTAGATATTTCCAAGGCGTTAGACAGGGTTTGGCATGGGACACTTGCAAGTCTTGGTGACGATAATGACTGCTCTCGGCTTGTTTGAGTAATTCATAATTTTTATCGAAATTTCATTAACTTATCTTGACTTCGGGAAGCAATGAACATGTCGTTCCTTGTGAATGACTTTTTTCGCTGGGAATCAACATACTCTCACATGAACACAAATTAAATGTTATTTTTATGTTAAAAAGAACAAATAATCTTCCTTCCAGCCAACTTTTGATAAAAGAACAGCAGACGTTGAGTCTTTCTTTTTTTAGAAACAAGTATGACTTTATCCTCATCCTTTTCATCTTTCCAAAGAAAAAAAGTGGGCCGCACTACAAAACATAATGATGCATCCACCTTAACTCAAGTCAAGAAGATTTGATTTGATATCTGAATAAATATTTATATAGTTTTGTTCAGTTTAAAAGAAGCGTTTTCTCATACACGTTAAACATGAAGAAAAACTGCCACATAATTACAGATTGCATCAACCAAAATTGGGACAGATAAATATTAAGGAATTTTTTTATATGTACATATATGTATTATGTAAGCAAAAATTTTTATGTTTATTTTACATAATTTCCAAAGAAAAAAATTCACAATTGTTACTGTTTTTTTTTAATTAAACTTCCAAAGGTAAAAAAAGGATTTCTTTCCTTGGTGAGAAATTCTGATATAAAATTTTTTTGAACAAAGTTTTGATATTGACATAAATAAACAAATAAGAACAATTATTTTAATGCCAATAATTTCCTCCAATCCTTGATCTTTTTCATATGACGAATTTTTTCTAAACTTTTTTAAAATTTTCTTTTGGAGTTCCTACAAAAATTCAAGCACATTTACATTAAAACTTTTTTTCTCATGCGTTTTTCACCATTGCGTCTATTTTTCTGTGGGAAAGCAGGAAAGTTGCACCAACTCTGCTAAAATTGTAAATTTTTTAAATCATCCAACAAATTGGCATAATATTCGCTATTGATTGTTTTATCTTTTTGAAGGTGGTCACGGTCGCCATGAATTTATTGGCTGACAAACCCACCTTGACCTTCTCTGGCGCCTAATTACCAAGAGGAACCCTCTGGTTTGACTGGTGATTGGTCTTTGATGTGCAGTGGTGGGTCCACGTTTACGCAACGACGTCCAAATAATCCTGCGATGATTGCGGTTGTAGTCGAATGTGAGTAAATGTTGCACCCATCTTGCGGAAAGCTTTCTCACACCCATGTGATCATTGAGAAATTCAAACTATTGAACCATGTGATATGCTTATGGCTTTCACAGTCTCTTTTTTTAATCTCTCAGATGCGAGTCTAGAACGTTCTCCATTTTCCATGCTTGTACGGCCACAACGAACTTCAGCAAACCACTTTTCTACTACTGGGGAATTCGCAGAGTGTTTGTGAAGCTTCGTTTTGGTTTGAGTGATGGTTTTCTCCCCAAAAAATGCCTCTTGATAGGAGCAGTGTTTCTCTTTTTGTTAAGTGGCGGCAAATTCAAAAAGTCACGGAGTTATATAACATCACAAGTAACATCACATATAACATCACAAGTGACTAACGAATATTACTTTTGCTGCTTTTGTGGAGAACAGCTCTTAAATCCTTTTAATTATTTCTCAAATGCGATTAGAGTTGGGTTTGTTGTTCGATTATGGAGAGTTTTGGGTCACGTCTAATTTTTATGCCTCTCACAAACAAACTCAACTAAGAACATATGTTCGTGACAAGTGTGAGAACTTAAAAAAATATTCGCTAATCGAATGCATGTAGCACGAGAAATGTCAAAATTCACCTTTTCTATTAAACAGACCTCGTATTTAACAATTTTACTTTTAAGACTTTCCTTTGCTAGAATTTTTGTTCTTAAGAGGAAAAAGCGTTTGATCTCTGCCATATATGTAACTAATTAATCCGATTAGAAGCTTTGAATGTTTTTCTTTCTTGGGCAAACTTAGTGTCCGTATTTTGTTTAGCTCTACTTTAACATAAAATGCTAGTAGTTAATCTTAGATAAGTATTATTGTTTATATTGTGTTTTTATACATAATATATTGCGCTTGTATACATAATATTATATGTATATATGTAGATGCACTTGGTTGCAACTAAAGATTTTTTGCAGAGCAATTTGAGATATTGAGAGGTGTTGCTACTATTGTCTTTTTGCGTTATAAACACGATCGTTCTCGGTGTTTAAACCAACATTTAGTGAAGCATCATGCATTTGTTTTTGCTGACTAATTGATAGTTATTGTTAATCGATTAATCGGCATAAGCTGCAATGCGTATGCCATACGAGTTCATCAAAGGAGAAGTTGGTTGGCGTTGATGTGTGAATCTATGGAAGCCAAAGTGATTAATTTTTTTATGAACCCTACAGGCTGAGTTTATTTAGCATATTGTTTAGTAAGTGATTTCAAAAGTTACTATTTATATAATTTTTATTTCCTATACATCATAATCGTATCCTCAGAGTTGCACAGTGGTGTGATGTAAAAAAAAACTTAGTAAGTGAAATATTTTACTGTCAGAAAATTTTTTTATCATAATCAAATATTCAGTAAAAACTTAAATTAAATCGGGAGGTAATTATTATATTGTAAATTATCAGCAAATTATTCAATTAAAGTCGTCGGGTATTTCAATTGGTTTTATGTCACTAGTTCTCTCTGTTGTTCCATAAATGAATGCGAACACTAACGGAGTTATTATTATTTTAATTTTTTTTGTATTAAAAAATGGAATTGTAATGATAATTATCACGATCATGACTCTTCTTTTGTTGGCCAAGACTCTGCATAAAACCCAACTTGCAACGCACATGTATATTCTTTTTTCCTAAATGTTTGGAGCTGAAGTCGAAGCAAAAAACAAGAACTGGTGGGTCTTCTTTCTCTCTTGTCATTTTTAGTCAAAAGTGAAATGTGTTTATTTTCTACTTCATCATCTTTTTGACTTAGTTAATTTTTATTTCTTATGCCAATACCCTACACTATGGATGTATGGTTTTTCGTATGCTATAAAATTTACACAATTGTAAAATATCTATACATAGTTTTGTGGAGGCATTTGGGTACCTCAGTAGGTCAACGTACAGTTGCCAGACTATCTAACCATCTGGTGGTTGTAGGTTCCAGTCACACCAACGCCTTTGGTCTGTTTTACTACAACTGGTAATGGTTCTCGTCAGTTGTATCGATATTTTATACGGATGAAAAAACCTGACGAGTTTTTTGATTATACGAGTAATTTCTGTCACATGAAAGAAAAACATTAAGGAAAGTTTTTATACCACAATTAACTGCCAACAATATGCCATTAGGGGTGAATTAGATAACATGGGTGACATACATGTTATCTCTAACAGATGGATGGCATGCATGGTGCATTGGACCTGAATATTTTTTAATGGTCATTTGGAATCTTCAGGCTTATATTAACAAGCAGCAGATTTCAATATTAGCAAAAATCAATGTACAGTTCAAAATTAGACGTTTAAAAAGGCTAGATTAAATATTGATTTTATAGGATCAAAACTCCCAAGAGGATTACCTCCACACATACCAATAACACCACATTCTACCTACTCGCGCGTTCAATATCCCAGGAACAGACATTCTATATAAAATAAAGCTTTAAATAACAAAAAACGAAATAGTTAATGAAAAATTAATAAACAAACTGCTGTTTTTGCTAAAAGTTATTAAATATTTATTTGTTTAATATTTATTTTCATTTCGATATTTCGGATTGATTGCCCGGATTACAAAGTTCATACTGTAATATTTAAGGATATGCTTTACTAATTTTAAAGAAATTTTTGTATTAAATACCATTATTTCAATTTTCCGCTATCAAGAAATGGGAATTTACCGATTTAACATCAATATTCAGAAATCAAATTTTCGTCAGATCTCCAATTCTGAATCGGTCGATATGAAACTTGCAGCATTCCGAATATTTTGGTGTCAGTTCATTCAGTTCGTTTCTGACAAAAATGCTACATACATTTTCCTTCTTCAGCATGTTTGTGTTTTCTTCTAAAAAATAATCTAACAGTGCAAGAATTAATATTTTCGAAGCAATCAGAATGTCATGTCTTAAGAATGGCTGCCACTTTTTTTATACTAAAACAGTTTTTCGAACAAAATTTTTTTCGAAGAAAAATTAATTTAACTCCTTCATAGGATGTTGAAAAAATGTACTATTGGATTTTTTTAAGCAATGAAAATTGCATTTCTTGAGAATGACATTAAAAACTTCTTCGGACAATTTTTCGGAAATATTTTTCCAAAAAAATTAATTTTCTTAAATTAATATTAAAAATTCACAACACTTTAACTCGTTATATTGGAAAAAAATTTCGAACGGGAAAAAAACAAATATATGGTTGGTCTTGGAGATCATTCCTGGAACTGCCAGCACATATCCAGCTCAATTAGAAAAAAATTTCTCAGTAATTAAACGCAGTAATTCGAACAGTAATTCGATAGGCAAACTAATTATTTTAAAATACTCGACAACTTTATCTCTCTAGCAAACAAACTGATTTTAATGAAAATTTTCGGCACTCAAAGCAGTTTCCTAAATTTTTTTTTAATTCTCTCAAACGTTTTGATTAGAATTTGGATTCAATCTATGCTTTAGCTAAAAACTTATTTCTGGCATATATTCTTTCAAACCACATCGAATAGATTCACAAGAGGAGAAAATCTTCAGAATGCTACAAACATTGCACCGACCGGATTAAGTGCTTAAAAAGTACACACTTAGACACACGGCCATGGACATCATCTTACAAATTAACAAAATCGTTTCTGACGACTTTAAAACAGCCAAGATTAGATGAAAACTCAATTTCGATGTGAGAAAATTGATGTGAAACCAGTAACCGTCTAATTTTGTTTACAGCGAAAAGTTTAAAAAACGGTGTTATTTTTCTTTTTTTTAATTTTTGAATAAACTTTCTGATTTATAGGGTGTTGCAAATTCCTCATAAATCCGATCAAATCAGCCAGTACAACTGATTTTGCCTTGAGACTGAATATGAGGTGTGTTGTGTAGCTGTTGTTGTGATTATTACAAGTGTATGACTTAAGACAACATTGTTGCAAAGTTGCTTAAGTTGCATATATTGTATATACGTATGTCTATATCTTGTTCGTCCGTCTGTCTGTTCGTCCGTTCATTTAATTTTTTCTTGCATGTTACAGTATAACATTTGCCACATTCATATTTATACTTGTTCAATTACATACATACATAAGTATGTACATACATATATGAGTGTGTATATCATTGCTACAATTATTTTAACCCTTTCGCACCTATTGGGACATATGTATCCCACTGAATATTCATAGAGCCCTAATATTTAAGTTTTTCACTTTAAAAGGTTCGTAGATGTCCCATTCAGTAATTTACAAGTTTAAGTACCGTTATTGAAAACAATTATTGTGTATTATCATAGCACGTGCTGTTCAGTCACAAGCGAAGTGCAGAGGTATCAAGTTGTGTACGTACTTTTTTTTATAAAAACGTTAAATCCATTATTGAAAAGTGCAAAAAAGCAGTGAAAAATATTATTGGAGAGATAAGGTGTCTTCTTGTAGTTATATTACAACTTTGGGCAAAGGTATGAATGAGATTTTATTTATTTTTTATTTATTTTCTGTTTACGGGACATATATGTCCCATTCGGCTTTTGCAGTGGGACGTATGTGTCCCAATAGGGCTATAGTGTTATAAAATTAAAAAAATTATTTAGGCTAAAATGGCGAAAAGACTATCCGATGTTGATGTAGCAAGTATTTTAGAAGAGTCAGCTGAAGATGACTTTTCATCTGGAAGCGGAGACGAATACTTACCATCAGACTCCGAAAGTCGAAAGTGTTATTGATGAAGAAAATGAAATAAATCATTCAGATTCATCAGATAAAGATATAGTTGGAGAAGAAATGAAAGAAAAAATAGATGAAGTGGCTATATTGTCATCTCTACCACAAACTAATTTTGAAGTAAACATATGGTCAACACCGGATGAATCATTTACACCTAGAAAAGTACCTAGCAGCCACCGCGAACCCGCTTTAGGACCAAATTATAAGAGAACTGATAACCTTTACAAATCTTCGAAACAATGTTTCCTCCGAGCCTTATAATACATATTACGCAATGCACGAACGATAGAATTAAAACTCTTCAAGCTTCGAACAAAAAATATAAATGTATAAAGCATACAGATGTTGGGGAGATTAAAATAATTTTAGGTTGCATGATTATCATGAGCTATAACCACGTTCCTTCAACTAAGCATTATTGGTCAAAACACCAGTCATTAGGCAATGATGCAATCAAATCCGCTATCGCACGTGATTTCTACTTATTTCATTCATCTAAGCTGTATTGTGCACACCCAGAAAAACCTGCAGACGCGTCAAAGACATATTATGTGGACTATATTGTCGAATGTTTGAAGGCCCGTTTTCAAAGTGCACGTGAAGACAGCCCATTTCAATCTATAGACGAATCTATGACTAAGTTCAAAGAACGTTCATCACTAAAACAATACATGCCACTGAAACCTACGAAACGGGGAATAAAAATGTGGATGAGATGTGATTCCCTCAGTGGGTATGTATATGATTTTAATATTTACTGTCGTAAGGAAGAGGGACCTACTATTGGCAGTCTTGGAGAACGTGTAGTAATCAACATAGCCAAGACCATCAAGCGCCCAGACGTTACAATTTGCTTTGATCGCTTTTTTTACTAGTGTTCATTTACTTGAAACTTTGGATTATGCGGCATTTTATTTATTTATGTATATAATCTTTTTTATATGTTTTGGACTGATGGGACTTATATATCCCATGTCAAACTCCTGATGGGACATATATGTCCCACCCATTAAATCTCCCCCCACGATAGGTACACACACAAAGAAACTATATATTAGTTTAATATGCATATCTAAGCTAAATAAACCCATTATAATAGTTTAAAACCAATTAATCGTCTCCCGTACCGAAAGGGTTAAACAATATTAACCAGTTGCCACAGAGGCATCATGTAGAGGCAACGTAACAAAATGAAACGATACGTACGGGCCACAATGCCGGCTATTGCTCTTTGTGTTTGTACGTGTTGCAAAATGCACATTTATTCATACTTTTTCAAATATCTTAATGTTTTTATTTTTTTCTTTTAATTCTTTTCATATCTTTGCTTTGCTTTATTAATCCACAATGTTTGCTTGGACAATTCTTACACTTGTTGTGATTATTTTTGAAACTTGAAAGAAAAACAAATTGTGATCGGCGCTTCATAAAAGTAACAGCAATGGGACCAACTTGGGACTTAAAAATTTAGATGCGGGCCATTTAATGCAGACCAAGTTTGATAATTAAATGTTTGTCATAAGAAAACTTTTAGCAGTTTTATACCAGGCTTGAGTCCAACAGCTGCTTTTTTAACTAGATTAGCAATCTGGGGATGACCCTTACAGGGGAATTAAATTATGCATTTAAACTATTTGATCTCATGTCCGAATCACATGTATTTGTTTCAAAACTATGTAATTTGCCTTGATTTTTCGATAACACTGTGCAACAAAACCAAATTTTTTCAAAGTAAGAGTGTTCTAACAGTGTTAGAAATACCCAAAAGTCCTTATTCTAGGATGAGTTGAAATGAAATCCTTCATATTTTTGCTATTTTACGTAAAACACTGCGAGCCTCTATATCTATGCTTTAACCCTTCACTTCCAAAATGTATGGGAATTTTTCGTTCCTGTCTTGAAAAGGGGCAAACAACAGCGATATGTTGAGTTGGACTGCCCCACAACGATGTTTATCATTAAATTTAGCTATATGTCTTCGTATACACCATTTCTCAGCTTCAATCCTCAAACCAGAGTCTATGATTCTGTTCAGATTCTGAACTGGTATGCGAACTAACGCTGTCTATTCAGCTGGGGCCACTGCATCTACCATTACATTTCCAATATTGCTCATATTTCCATGGATCCATAATATAAGTATGTGCCTGTCTGCCGGCACATTATGTATTAATTACATCCTCATACATGAATGCAATCACTGAATAGCAACAATTGCTTTGATTGCCGTTTGACTTCGAAGCAAAAAAAGGTCAATCCAAGGCATTCTATTCTAAGATTGATTTAGGAGATTCCAGCCAACTCAACAAGCAAGGTAGTTGCGCAAAAATGATTTTCATAACCGAGTGGCACGTAAAAACCTTTTATCAGTTCAAACTGCACGCCCAAATTCACTAAAGAGAATATTTCCAAGAATGCATCGTTTTGGAATTCTGTTATCAATTTGGTTCACATGTCTTATATGTGGCAAACACCTAATAAAGAGTTTAATAAAGAAAGCAACATGAAGTATGTTAGAGCCAGAGTCATGACGTGGCCCTGTATGTCGGCTGCTGATACCGGAAAGTTAATTGAAACAATTATTGACAAATTGAAGAATATTCAGTTTCTGAAGGACAATATGTTGCAGAGTGCTGCTAATTATTTTTCTTAATGAACTTTTATCTAAAGCTTTCTACCCTGTATACTATTTTGCAGATGCCTACTTATTTGACTATAGAACAAGTCCGTTTGAGATTAGGGCGATGAGGAAAATACTTTTCCTCAGTGTGATGCTCCATGGACTGCGCACATTTTCCATATCGCTAAAGAAGCATTCAAGTGCTTCGGTTTTCTAAGACGGTGTAAGAGATGCTTCACTCCTTCTGATATTCTTACCAATTATACCATCTACATCCGACCGAAAATGGACTAAAACTCTCTTGAAATGGCCGGTGCTGCAAAGTCTATTTTGAAGCTACAGGACCGAGTATAGGAGAGGGCGAAAAGGCGTATTGGTGACAGTGGTATAGCTGACTCACTGGAGAATCGTCGCAACGTGAAGCGCATCCATTTGTGGTTGATATATCAGCGAATGGCACTACGCATTACATAAATAATTTGTTCTTTGGTCGAACGTATCGTATGTCATTCCTTTCATCCACAATGTGGAGAGGTTGACATCGAATCTCCACAAACACTACTCTTTCTAAGCTCCCTACCACATCCTAATTTTCTAATTCCAGTGTAATGCACTGCATAAATAGGGGTCATCTTCTGAGTGCTGGTTCAATCGAAAAAAAGATAACGATAACGATTCGAAATACAAATAGAATAATGTGCACGTTTACCTTATATTCAACCGTTCTCATTTTATGGACACGCCTCTTAGCCTTTACAACTTCGCGTTATTTAGAAAAAACATAATTTCAAAGAGAAATTACCTAAAGGAATCTCTTAAAATTGAGTGAGAGAAGTGTTACACAAAAGCTGGCCGCAACCGATGCCAATTCCAAATCCATTATGATTTTATACAGTTGGTCACGTCAATATCTCTGACAAAATCAACCAACAAATAATATTTGTCTTTATAGAAGTGTTGTTACCTTGTCTGTGAAATTAGTTTGTAGCTTCTTTCAAGGATGTTTGAAGTATTTCGGCAAAAGTATTAACTGATTTTATAAGTGTATCAATTTTCCTACTTCTCAGTGCCTAGAGATTTTAGAAGATTATGCAAAAAAATTAGGCGTCCATCATCATGTAAGCTTGCGTGTAATATGCGCTCATTAATGTAAATAAATACATACATACATACGAGACATATGTATCATATAGTTACAATATTAAACTAAAAGATATACTGGACCCTGTTTGGTTCAATGTCTGACACGTTTTTGATCTTATTGTTGCACTGCATTTCATTTCATTTATTTTCCCGTTTTATTTCGGTTGCGATTTCCTGAAACAAGACAGAGACACATGAAAAAAAAACTTTCATTTTAATTATCTTTAGAAATTCAATTTGAAATTCCTTCTTTTCTGTTCGCTATTGTTTTTTAATGCAATTCAATTTAATTTCTTTTCTTTTTCTGTCATATTTTTTGCAATTTGTTGGGATTAACATTTTGTTACGCTGTGTTACCCGGTGTAAGGCTGTTGTTGTTATTATTATTAATATTATGGTGTCCTATTGGTCCATTGATTAGTTTGTGATTATGGTCTGGTCTTTTCCATCGATCAGTAATTCTGGCCTCTTCGAAAATTGTTGTTTAGACATTCATATTTCATTGTTAATTTTATGATACAGAAAGATCAATTGGGTCAGTTATCATCGGATCAATTGTTGCAATATCAGCAAGAAAATGCAACAAGAGAATACCAAATTATTCAATCAAATGTTGATGCATAATAAATTGGCGATGCTTTCATACAAAGTATGTATAAGTATGTATAACAATCACAGGAAGAAATGCACGTGATAAAAGGAAGATGATTTGAAAAAAAAACGTGAGAACTCCATAAAATTTATCACGTTTTAAGTGACATATGAATGACCGTTTTTTCTTTGAAAAATCTATTAAACATATAATCAAATTGATTATCTTGTTGTTTATATTTTTAAAAACTGAAAGTGGGATGTCGAAAATAAAGCTTTTGGGAACAAAACATTTAACCGACTTCAAATGTTGCCTTTAGAAAGGTCGAAATAATTATAATATTATTATGTGGTTTATCTACCAAGAAAGTTGACAACTAAATGAAAAATTTAATTCATAGTCTCAGTCATCTTGGCACCGTCTTCAAAGATCTCTCTGGGTAGCGCATAAAATAACGCATTTGTTTAGGGCCTTTTAGAGACTATACAGGCATTTAAAGTTGGTTGATTTTTTTTTTTTCATTTTAAACTCTTAAGAGACTATTTTTAAAGTCGGTATGGGCGGTATCCTTCGTCTGTTTCAATTTTTTTTTTTGGAAAAAAACGATCACATATGAAGCATGCCAACTTTCGTGGACTGGTATCTACTGCACTAGACTAGTAGTCCGAAGATTGCAGGTTCGACTCCTGCCGCAAACTTTGAGTGTTAATGCAGGCAACAAATTAAAAAAAATTAATTAAATTGAAATTAAAAAAAATAATAATCATAAAATGATTATTTATTAATTTGGATGTGGGGAAAGCATTCTTCCCTGTACTACTATTTACTCCGTTTTTCTTGAGACTGCGTTAATTGGAGTAACCCACACCTATTCTAAACAGTCTTTCTTATTGTATTAACCTCTATGTAAGATTGTATGGGTGGTACCTGTGCCCCTTATCAATAAATGGGACCATTTTAAAAATTGCCAAAATCAGCCCGCAAATGAAAAAGTCACTGTAAATCAACAAAAAAAATGAATTTTAAAAAATTTTGCCCTCTTCGAGAAAAAAATGGCCATAGTGCAAAATAGACCATGTTTTTTTTATAAATGTGGTTCTATTCTATAATATATTTTAAATAAAACCTCATTTTAGGGTAAAATGCAAACTTATTTTATAAATTCCTTGAATTTTTGCTCTTGACAGTTATTGAAAGCACACAATCTCGTAAATTTTAACGAAAATGGCAACAAAAAAGTCAATGCCGTGTGCTGATTAAAATCTATTTTTTACAAAAGCAACTACCATCAAAATCAGAAAATAGTCCTGATAAATATTGCTATAGGAATCCTGCACCATCAATCAATCAATTGTTACAAAGTACGTTACTGTGATCCGTTGTGGTCGTACCAGCACAAATAGCGCCAAACGTTCAGGTCGCCCAAGAGCAAATGTCACGCCGGAAATATTCGATGGCTGAGGCTATAGGCACCGCTACCGAGGGGGTGCATGATATTTAGCATGAATATTTGAATATGAAAAAGCTGTCCGCTCAATGTGTGCTGTGAGTGCTCACATTTCAGAAGAGCTTTAAGCGCTGTCCAGGTGCTATTCGAAAGAGTTTTATGCCGTTTCGTAACTGGATGAAACATCACTCCAGCACAGCGCACCAGATGTCAACGAACTATCAAAACAGTGGATTTCTTTGAGTGAACGTGCACCAAAGAAGGCTTACGTAGATTTTTCGGCCAATAAGGACATGGCCACAGTTTTCTGAGATGCATGCGATGTCATTCTTCATTTAAGAGTGCAAAATGATTAACAGTTGAAAATTATTCAAAACTTTTGTTCAGATTTAATATTGAATTAAGGACGAACGACCTCATCTAGCAAAGAAATGTATGCTATTCCATCAAGACAATGCAGAGGTGCACACGTGTAGTTACTATGGCAAAAATCCATGAATTGGGCTAATAGGAGCTACTCTATCCAGTCGCTAGGTAGTAAGAGACTTGGATCAAATGAAGATATCACCTTTGAAACAGATTGGCTATTTTGAGGTCCCTGAAACATCTTACTATTTAAAGGAAATAAAAAGGAATACTAGTCCAGCGGTGAAAATTTTTCTAAAAATTGTGTTTTTGAAATACTCGTGAATTATAAACCCCTCTTCGATTGTATCAATCATCTAATCAGCCATATCCTTAAAAAACAACGTCAATTGTTAACATTTTTATAAAATTTTATGGATTCTTTCCAGAGATATCGTTACCGGAAATTCTAAAAAAAGTTCTTCTTTTAAGAAACTCCAAAAATTGTTATGAAATCGACCTTATGCGTTAATTTCTCACAATGTGAAAAAAAAACTTCGACTGTCTATCAAATAGAAGATGAGGCAAAAGTAATGCCGTAAATTGAATTATCTGACATTTTAGCAGAGGGCGCCTAGTGTTACTGTACTTTGACATTTATGATGTAGATATATAGAGAATAAGTTGCCAACAAGCCATGGAGCAATACATACTTTAAGAACGTTGAATCTACTGCTTATTTGTTAAATTTTCAGTCTGTTGTTTCGACATTGTCAAATTATAACATATAATTCACACAGTAATGTAGTTTGTGTGATATCGTTGCTGAAGTTTTCCAAGTATTTTCGGAGTTACTTATAAGCCTGTCCCACTAAATGCGAATAAAAATGGTAAAATGATTTGAGTTTTTTTTTAATATAAATTCGCTAACAAAATGTTTGTTCCCATTTAGTTGTATAAGCCCTATAACTCCGCAAATTCTCACTAAATCCGTATTCTAAACTTGTCGAGTGCAGTAGACTTTAAATATATTATTAAATTAAAAAATTTTTAAATAATTCTATATACAGATATATCTCTGCCGACATATTCCGAAAACAGTGTTAGTATTCAATTACTTCGAAAATCTTCCTTAAATCAAGTTTGATATTAACCTAAAGTTCCAGTGATAGCCAACGAGATTAACCATATTTTTTAAGTGGTTTTAACATTGTTATTAATGTTAATATTGAAATTTATTATTTCGGGATATTTTCCCAAACTAATTTTTAAAACAATTAGAGTTTTTGCAAAATGTGTTTTTTTTTGTTGTTGTTGTGGCTTAAGCTGTTTATATGCCGACATTTCATTGGTCGCTAAAACAAATCGTTAGTGAACTTCAAGAAGTTTGAAAACATTCAAGGAATCAAATACAATATGAGAATTCTATAGTGTGTATGATCATTACAAAATACATAATCATAGTGAAATGCTTTTATACAAACAGCACAACAAACAATTATACTAAAAAAATAGAAATAGATGTTGCTCATAATTGTTTGTTGTGTTATAGAATTCTCATGTTGTATTTGATTCGTTTGGCATAAACATACGAGGTTGAATGTCTTCAAAATGCATAAAGTCCACCGACGATTTGGGTTAGCGACCAATGAAATGTTAATTATGCTATGGAAAAATGTAGCAAATGTAAATTAATCTAATATTTTTTCATCTAATAGTCTAACTTAAATGCTATATCTTCTTTAGTAATTATATGATTACAATATTTATAATAAATTAAGCCTTATGCATTAAACACATTCGAGACAGCAGGCTACACGGCTATACGACTACAAATGTCGCTGGCTACAAAGGTCGCCCTGTAGCCAGCTACTTAATTATTTTGAAAACGACAGCTACATAGTAAACAGCTGTTGCAACAATTCATTTATGTACATATATAACAGTAGTGCATATTTCCCTTTTTTCATGGGATAAGTCCCGTCCAACTCTAAAAAAAAAACATAATATATCTTTAAAAATAGCTTAAGAACCTATTCGTTCTATATTGTAGGATTTAGGATCAGTAATATATTAAAGTTTTTAACGACGTAACTCCGGAATCAATATGATATATAACAATAAAACATATAAATTTATTTATTTCAAAATTCTTGATACATATATATTATAACTAAGGTGACAAATTTCATGCACTATAAAATTAAAAATGTGCGCGTATAATATGCACCATAGAAGTCAAAATATGCACCAAAATAATGAAAAATATGCGGAAATAAATAAAACTATGCAACAAAAACAATCCATTTTAACCAGATTTATTAAAACATAACTAAATAAAAATTAAAACATAAGTTCGTTGAAACTGTGTCTACACAATCAAATAAAAAATTAAAATATAAAAATAAAATCAGTCCATAGAATCTGTACATTTAAACGAGTAGTATTAACATAAATGTTTGTTTGTATAAATAAATATTTTTTTTAATTTCCAAATGTAAAGTGCCTGTTGGGGCGCAGAAAGTTTTTGTACATCGAAAATATTCGCTCCACATCGATGGAAGTTATCGGAGCATACTTGAATGAATAAAACTCATTTCGGGAGTAATTTTCTGAAGAAATAGGTACATCTAAATTCAATTTGAACGTTTTAGAAATTTTTTTAATTTGGTCAAATCCTTTATTTTTCTGTAGTACATTTTGAAATTTTTGTTTTATCATTTCTGCAATATCACCTTCCACATCAAAAATTTTGGTAACAGCGTCGTCAATCAAATTAATTTGCTCATTCAAAGATCCGAATCCCTCTAATTTTGTTATGGATTCGCTAAGGAAACTGTAGTTTGAAGATATAAAGGCCAGTTTAATTTTAACATGAGACAAATTTAATATTTCTTAAACTTTCTTGATTGATGAGGATTCTGTAGCATCCAGCTGCATTATAGTGGTTCTGAAGTCATCAAGGTTCCTATTGTAATACTCTAAGGCCTCCAACAAGGATCCCCATCTGGTAACAATTGGTTGCAATTGAACCCTTAACCCGGGATACTTTTCTTTTAACATTACCACGCCTTTAGAAATATTTTCTTTCCGCTGGATATCAATAAATCTATATCAGCAAAATGAGATCTTACTTCGTCAACTACGCGGTGCAAAGCGTAAGCTAAGCATGTGACATGAATGAGTTTTGGATAAAATATGTTAAGTGGCTGGGCAGATTTCATCTTATAAGGAGCTGCAGTTTGAAACAAGAGAGTATTATCTTTGTTAAATTCCTCTTCTAAAATCTTAATGGAATCGTGAAATGTACGCTCAATTGTTGCATGATTGGTTTTTTCCAGTTCCACAACATTAAGAAGAAACCTCTTTTTGCTAATATTCATCTTTGTCCAAGATTCCAACAATTACGTTAGCAATATACCGACCTCCAATATCTCTAGTTTCATTTAGATTCAGGATTTTTTTTAATATTGTTATAGCTGTGAATAATGGAAAATATGCAAATAAATATGCACTTATTACAAAAATGTGCACAGAACTTAGTTTTTTGTTAAAATATGCAAAATGTGCAAAAGCAAATGGATACCATTTTACAGGAAATCTTATGAAACGCAAAGAAAATTGTTCATGATAGCTTTTAAAGTATGGACAATAAATATGCATTTGCATTGAAATTGTCGCCCTAATTATAACATATAAATTGTGGAATTTTCTTTTTTATTTTGCAATAAAAAAATATTTCTAATCGGTAATTTGCTTTACATATTTTGCTATATTGTCAACACTGTTTTTGTTTTGTAGCCAACAAAAATAGAAATTAGTTTAATTTAACTACACGACAAAAGTACATGGACAACAATCTGCAGTCGTGCAGCCGTGCAGTTGTGAAAATAATAATTTTCATATACACACGTGTATTATATTTTTGACAGGTGGCAGTCGAATGTGTTTAATGCATTATTCTCTGATCGATCCTGATTAGACTCAAACTTGATGGTAATTAAATATTTTTATTGAATTTTTATTTAATACAATTCCAGTCAATTAATTTCTTAAATTTCAAATAAATAATATTTGCGTAGTTGAACCTGAACGCAGACAAATCTCTTCGAATTGTTTTTGTAGTTTTTAATTTTATATATAAATTAATTTATAATATTTTCTAATTATATACAATAATTATGCTTAATCTTTTGCTCGTTATCGCCATCTCGGTAGGTGCTTGTACTTTGAATTCATTATGCATAAATTCTTCAGTTTTCCTAAAATCCGTTCTAGTGTTAAATAATAAAATTTAAAATCCTATTAACCATAATTCTTATAACGATTCTGTTTTTCTATTTGCAGGTAAGTTAATGGCCCAGTAACAACAAATAAAAGTTTTTGTTGTCATGTAAGTGTAAATTATTGAACAATTATCTGCGTGTATTTTTTAAATTAACTCCCTGCCACATGCCCCCAAAGCTAATTTACACTAGAGCGAACACTACTTTATCTATCAGTGTAGATCAGTAGTTAATATTTTGCACTTGAAAGAAATAACAAAAACAATAAGTAAACAAAACGAAAACTACCAGCGAAATATGAAACAATTTTAAAAGCATTTATTTAATGCCGTGGATCATTAATGCGGTCTATTCTACACTCGTTTAACATTTCACACACACTTGTGGCAGTCAGGAAGGTAATTGTGAAAACGCATAATGATAAAGAACGAAATGCTAGGAAAATAAAAAACAAAAAATTAAATTTAAAAAAAAAACTTTAAACTACTGGTGAAACATTCTGTTTAACAAAACAACCCCATGACTTTTAAAAATAAATCATTTTTTGAAGTTTAATATGGCCGAAAGGCATATAAAATGTCTCTTATGAATTTGATAACGACCTGTAGGACACAAATATTTATACGATTTTCTTTCAGTTGATAATATGCATCAAGGTACGAGGGATGGCTCAATAATTCCGTGACTTTTTGCATGAAACACATGTTTTTTTTAATCATTTTATTTTTTAACATACACTTTGTCCAAGACTTCTCTAATGCTTTTATCCGTTCCAGAAAATAAGATTTGTCCAGTTCATCAAAATAGTTATTTTTTTAGATGATCTGATCTTTGGAGTCAAATCTCTTTACGTCGAGCCATTTCTTGAGGTTTGGCAACAAGAAATAGTAATTTGTGGTAAATCCGGAAAATAGGGTGGATTAGGGAGCAATTTGTAGCCTAGTTTATGGAATTTCAACATGAGAACTGCACATGTGTGCACCCTTGCATTGCCCTGGTGGGAAAAAGTTTTTTTATTACGAAAATTCGGCCGTTCTTGGCCAAATGCGAAATCCTCATCAAATCAACCCAGCAATATGGGAAAATATTCACCATTGATTGTAAAAGTAGTCAATGTGGATTATACCGCGTGCATCCCAAAAAACTATCGCCATGAATTTATTGGCTGACAAGCCCAACTTAGCCCTTCTTGGCGCCGATTCAACGCAAGAATTGCTCTGTTTTCGCAGTTGTTTGATCTCTGGTCTATTGTGCTGGATCCATGATTCGTCCACGGTTACGAAGCTGCGAAAAAACTCAACCATATTACGGTTGAACAACGCTTGCGAAGTTGTCACACGATTTCGGAAATCTTTCTCATACCCAAGTGATCATTGGCATATCCAATCGAGCCATGCGATATGCCTAAGGCATATCCCTCGCACTTTCAATCTACGATCGGCCAGCATCATATCGTGATTTTTTTCAATTGTTTCGGGTGTGGAGAACTTAACTGAGCGCCCAGAACGTTCGGGCTCAACTAAATTCAGTAAATCACTTTTTTCGAGTGATGTTTTTTTTCGCAAAAAATAATCCTTAATGAGAACACGCAATTCACCTTTTTTCCATTTTCTCCTCAAATAACGCGATAGTCTGCTCTCAATGGCTGTCAAATACAAAACGCAAAAAAACGCAGCTTGTTGACACTAGTCAACTGACAGGTGCTTGTTGATAGTAATAGTGTTGCTTTTTCAGTTCAGAAGCGGGAAATTCAAAAAGTAACGCACTTATTGAGCCACCCTCGTACTGACCAGCGTTTATATCCCTCCTTTAAAAATGTACAAGAAAATTATTCAAAACAATTGTTTTGGGTTTAAAACTTATTTTATTTAGGGAAACTTTCTGCTTCTATTAAGTAAATATGACTTTATGGGACAACTAGAGATGAGTTCACGAGACGTTTTGGAAAAATTGAAAATGTAACACAGATACATAAATGCTTTCTCAGTTGAAATTTTCTTAGAAAGTATCAGCTGGCTCAGAATTTCAATACAAGCTGGCGACTCTAAGAGAAGATTTTGCATGCAAATTGCAAACGTGGCTGAGGTAGCCAGAGGGTCGGAAAAACATATTACTCGGTTAATTAAATATTTAATTGTAGTGAATTCCTATTTTTATTCAAATTAAGGCATGTTAAAATTTTGTGTTTGCTTTGCTTAGGAGCAATATTACTTAAGAGATGTGGTTGTTGATAATTTTCATAAACGGTGTTTTATGTAGTTGCTCCGAAAATTCCTGTCAAATTAGATTTTTCAAATTCGGGGTATTATTTGTGGCGTATTTCAAAAAATTATATTTAAGTCGTATTATTAGTTCGGTTGTTATCGATTTTGAAATAGTCTTGGTTTCAAGAATAGTGCCTTTGAAATAACTCCGAAAATTTTTTTCAAATCAGTTATCTAAATTAAATTAGTTCCTTGCACTCTCCAAACTATAAAGAGTTTCATCAATTTTATACATGTATGTATGTGTATAAATGTTTTAATTAGTGCAAAATTTATCGTTGTCGAAAAATTTCCGTCTTTACTCCGAAAATTCTTTAGAAATCCCGCTCGATGTTATATCAGAAAATTCCAGTAATGGCCGGAACGATTAATTATGCATTATTTCGTAGGTTTTTTAGTGACTGATATTAAATTGGCAATTTTATTTTATGGTCTTTCGGTTAAAAGGCCATTATATTGAGACGTAATGACTGGCTTTATATATCAAAAGGCAGTGAATCAAATTTGACTATAATATGACTATAATAATATAATAAGATACATATATAGCGTTGTGTACATAATCATAATATGGTTGTAACTACCATATGTCATTATGTTTAAATATAATTAAAACGTTACTTTCGGCTTTGAATATACGTTATCATGCAACCTACATATATCGTACATAGTGTCGATATTGATTTTTGATAACATAGTGAAAAATTAACAAAAATATTTCAAGCTTGACTTAAAGTAAAATCTAAAGAAGAGTTTGTATTAAATATAACACTAACTAAACGAGAATTGTATTAAATATACCGTATACACAGCACCAATTATATGGTAGATTTGATATTGATTTTTATTTCTTATATAGAGAACAAAGCCTTTGGAATTGAAGCGAGCTTTCACAATTTTTGAGTTAAAATCGCAGCGTTTTCATTACTTTTTTGGAAGCCCTTTTTATTGCAACTGTGTGCTACAGTGATAAGTGTATTTACTGAACTTGGTGACTAGTTAGGGTTGACTAAACTTGGTTCACTTGACGCTAGTGCCCCGAGTTTCCCAAAAGCAAATCCCATAGTTCAGAAATGAAGCCGTTGCGCCTTGGCCACGTCTACCAGCGAAAATATGAGGAGAAAGACAAAGATTATGAAATTATATTTGATAGCATACAATCAATCAGATTAATACCTTTTTTTGTTGTGAAAAGGCCATTTTAGTAACGATCTGCTTGAATGCTCAGTTTACAAAAAGGACCGATATAAAATCGTTTGTTCTTAAGACTTATTTGATACGTTTGTTGCATATACATGCAAACAATGGCGTGTATAGACCCGCCTGGGGACTTAGTGCAACCCAGAAAAAATTCGTCCTCCTTCAAAAAGTTGTATGAATGTGGAATTTCCAATAACTTCACTGATTTTCCTCTTCGTTAAATGATTGTAGCCTCCTCCGACCATCCTAGAAAATTCTTTAGCTGCGCCAATCCATACAAATTAACACATGCAATAAAAGCTTTTTCGTCGTCAAAGTGCTCCCATTGGGGAGCTTTCACTCCATTAAAGAGCTCTTACAGTGCTGAGAGGGACGTCTTGGTGTCCCCTAGGAAGTTGTGATGATGGAATGAACAGAATGCTTGACATTTATTTTGACAATTAAAAAAGCTTCCCAAAGCGACATCAGATTTTCTATAACTCTGTCGCTTAAGTCCAGCTGAATTTGGACGATGTACTATAGGAAATTCTACAATTTTTTTTTTGGTCAAAATTAATGGAGTGACTTAAATATATTTTTAGGAGTAGATCTTTTGAAGTCTTGCACTTAAGATCTTTAAATAGTTTTTACCATGAACTCTCACGAAAAAAATTTTGTGATCGCGAACAATAAAAAAAGAAAATTTTTTTCAACATTTCTTAAAATATATTATTTTTTTATTATTGACTATTTTCGACTTTATTGACAACAGTGGTAAAATTTTCTGCATTAAGTGTCAAAAAAAATTCCTTTTGCTGACTAGAAATTCTCACAGAAACATCTGTGGAGGGGCTAGCGAAAGTTTTTGTTGTATTTACAAAATATTTCGTTATATTTGCGAAATATTTGCCACATATAGTTGCAAGAGCATGCAAAGAAAACTGTTTCCTGAAACGTACACACATATGGGTGTACATATTAATATATATCAGCCTAAAAATTACAATTCAGCTTTGCAACAGGCTCTTCGCGTTTACGGCATTTGCAAGGATGTTCCGTTCGCTGTCTTAAATGTTGACATATTTTTCCAAATTTTATATCAAGTTTGTTCATGATAAAGACCTTAACGCGTTTTATATACATACATATAAAAAAATAAAATAATAAAAGCAAAATAAAAAATAAAACATATAAGTATTCCTTTAGAAGCGAATTCCTTGCGTCTCTCTGCCTCGTTGCTTTTTAACATGATCTGCTTATTTATATCCATTTTAATACGCAAAATATTAACGATTCTAAAATAAATATTTAAACAAAATGCCCTGCCACAACCAGAATTGAGTGAGTTTTTAGTTGTTTTTATTTAATTTTTATGACAACATCAACTGAACAAATTTATGAGAACAAACTTGTACAGGACCAGAAGAAAAGGTGCAAATTATTTTCATTTAAAAGAAATAACAGTTGGATCAGGCACAATGATGCCATTTACGTGTTCATTGGATTTTATTAATTTTTTTTCTTTTATTTAATTACATTTATTTTTGTTGTTTTTTACTTATTTATTTTTAAATCATGTCACAACTAATACAAATTAAAGCCAATCAGCTGCAAAAAGAGTCGGCCTTTGAATTAATATTTAGCTGGCATTTGCAAATTGCCTGAATGGTAAACAACCATTAAAGTTTATTTTTGTGAATTTTAATTAATTCATAATAAAGAATTTCTTAATAAGATAAAGAAAATACTCTATTAAATTAAGCAATTTACCTTTGCTATTTGCCTTCAGTTTTTTTTGTTGCATTTTATTTCACCTTTAGTTACCAAGGTTTTAAAATGTTCATGTATGAGCGCCAAAATATCAACATTTTTGATATTTCTCATATATGAGATTTTAAAAACTATATATAATTCTTTAATTCTCATAAATTAACACTAAAAACTTTCTATCTCTAATCAAATATTACTGTTTCCGCTTTTTGCTTCTAACGATATACGTGTAAAAGTGAAATATAACAATTTCGTTTTTATTATGTATACATACGGGTTATCCATTTTTCGGTTCGAAAAGTAAAGCTAAATAAAACACATATAAAGCTATGATTTCGATCATGCTTTTATTTTATTATGATGCTTGGACTTTGCCATTACGTATGAAATATAATGTTATTTAATTTACCGCCTCTACTAATATTTAAATTAAAAAGGGTTTTTCTGGTTTTTAAAAAATTGTATTGTTTTATTTATCTGTACAAAAATTTATTTTTAAAGAAAACATTAGAACTTCTCTTTTATCGATGAATTCTACTTCTATATTGATGATGGGGTGCAGCGATAAAAAAGAAAAACAAAGAAGAGGAGAGACTCAACAGATCTCTTCTTAGAGATCACAAGTGCTCTCTTATATTTATGTACATATGTATATGACTCTCTAGATCGGTTGCAGATGTGGATCCTTTTGTAATAGCTTTCGACCACTTTTTCGCACATTTTGAGCGGTATCTCGGCGATAACTTGACGCGTAGAGGCGGTCTTTGACTTAGACGCTATAAAAAAGTCCAATGATCTTGATGCCCAATTGATGCCGCCAAAACCTGAAATTAGGTCTTCTGGAAACGTCCCATACAATAAAGTCAAAATCTGTCGTGTGTGTGTGGATCGTGGCATCATGTCGTTGAAAACACATATCGTCCAGTTCTCAATTGTAGGGCAAAAAAATGCCAATTATCTTACAGCCATAGCGCTCTGAATCGACTGCATCGGTTATTTCCGCGTCGTTTTCGAACAATTACGATACAATGACACCTCCAAACCATAATGGGCACCAAGAAGTCACTTTGTCCGTATACAATGGCTTTTCCACAACCACTTTTCGATTCTTCGAAAGTCATATGCGTTAAATTTTCCTTGTTGACATAATCACCGGGTGAGAAATGAACTTCATCGTTGAAGAAATTTTGGAAAAATCAGCATTTAAGGCCTGTTGTTCCAGCACCCAATCAGCATATTTATGGTGTTGTGAATGTGACTTTAATTGTTGCATAAGTTGAACTTTATATGGATGGAGGTGAAAGTTCAAATGTAAAATACGATATAATCAACCGTAAAATAGTCCCAGTTGCAAAGAACGTCTTGGTATTGAAAAATTCGGATGCGAGGATGAACAGGCCTGAACATACCTGTAGTGCTTCTAGTCTCTTCAAACTTCTTTATAATATTGCCAATTCCTTGCACAGTGGGTCGAGAAAAACAGGAAAAAGACCACATTTGAACCACCACTTTTGTTGGAAGTGGCAAACAATTTAAAAAAATATTTTAAATGACAGATATTTAACAGCTGACAGCCTTGTCAGACTGGCGGTTTTAAAACCATTAAATGGATAACATGATATAAGGGAGGGGATGAATTGGCCTTTATTTGTCATTAAGTTTTTTCATACTTATAAAACGATATTTTCGTAATTTTCGAGTAGATTTTGAAAATTCCGGTGCCTTTTAGCGATTATGGCTAAATATAGAAAAATAAAAACGGGTAAACAACATCGAGTATAAAAATCTTGAGTATTAAAAAAATTTAAGAAGTAATTTATACATTATTAAAAAATAAAAAATAAAACTTTTAATTCTATATTTGGCCATGGAAGAGAGATCAAGTTTAAAATAAAATCAGAAAATGCCTTAACGTTATTTCCATCAGAATCTTTGTATTTATAAACGTTTGTCTACGCTTTTTGGAGTACGAAATAATTAACAATTAATTTTGTTCCTACGTCCTAAGTCGTTCTTATATAATGAGATCAAATAAGATCACTAAATCAACTAAATATCATATGTATTTTGTGGCGCAATGAACGATTTTGAAGTAATATGTGGTGGGTGTTGCGAAATAAACACGATCAGCTAAAAAATAAAATAAACACGATCAGCTTACAAATATTGTAAATTCACTTCACACTTCTATACATTAAAAATATAAAATGTTTACATGTTTATATTCGATCCTTTGGGCCTGGTGGCTGCGACAACTGAACTCTGTAGCGCTGATGGACTCGCTTGCTTACGTTCAAAAAATTCGTAAAAGTTAAAAAAAAACTTTTATTCATAAGTTATGATTTTCTTACAATTTTCTTCGAAACTAATGCCAGTACAAATAAAGAATAGTTGCCTTCAAAGTTTCCTTTATATGTCTAGAGTGTGATCGTGGCTAGATGAATACTAGACTACGAGACTATGACTACACCAGGCTGCACCATAACTACACTACGACTAGACTATTAGTTCCGTTTTCAAAATTATTTGATTTCAAATCACATTTCGTTTTCTAATAATAAATGTGATTACAAGTTTCAGTATTTTTCAATGTGATTTCAGCTGGTCAAAAACACAAGGAAGTGTTTGATTTCTTATGTTGATTTGATGACATTTTTATTACGAAGTGAAAATTCATAAATTAATTTTTTCAGTCAAAATATCATTAAACTAAAATAAATTATTTGGTATATATTCCAATTTTCAAGTAATTTTCGATTCAAATGCACTACGCTATGAAATATATTTGAGATTTCAAAATTGAGCCGCAAAAACTTGGAATTTGATAAGAAAAAAATTCGCAATAACTTGTTGTTGTCATTTGCTTTAACTTTATTTATTAGGCAAAAGAAACAGCAGTTATTAATCATTTTAAATATCACTAACAGACACATACATATATATGTGAAGATACGAGGGTGGCTCAATAAGTCCCTGACTTTTTAAATGAAGCACAGGTTTTTGGAAAAAAAATCATTCTATTTTTCAACACAGTTTCCTTTGAGCTCAATACACTTTGTCCAACGTTTCTCCAATGGTTTTTATAGCTTAAAAAATAAAACCTTTCGAGGTCATCAAAATAGCTATTTCTTTGTGTGAGATGAATTCACCGTTGGAGTCAAACCTCTTTTCGTCGAGCCATTTCTTCAGGTCTGGAAACAAGAAGTAGTCGCTCATCGCAAAATCCGGAGAAAAAGGAGCAATTCGTGGCCTGATTCATGAAATTTCACCATGGAAACTGAACATATCTGCGTCCTTACATTGTTCCGCCCGTTTACATCATTATGACCTCTTAGTTTGGCCCTTACAGAAGCTCCAATCGGATTTAGCGAAAAGATCATCTTTCTGCCGTATTTTCTAAAATATCGTCTAGGAGATATTCTAGAAAATATTGACTAACAGTTAGTATCACGAGCCGCTTTACGCGAGAACAGCATTGGAAAATATTGCAAAACAAACGGAAATCGAATTTGGTCGAAAAATCATCTGTTCTGAAGAGACCCGTTTTCAACTCATCGGCCATGTCAACAAACGCAATTGCCACATGTAGGGATCGGAAAACATGCACGTCGTTGTCGAGAAACCAATGCATATATAGAGATTGACAGTTTGGTATTGATTCTGGAGTCGTACCGTCATGACGCGTCATTGGCCTATTTTTTTGTCGAAAATGCTAGAAACGCATTTTTGGTCAACATCGAGCGCCATAGAGTGAGATGTGCTTCTTATGGCCTGAAATATGAGATGGATAATCTTTGGTTTCAGCAGGATGGCGCATTATGCCTCACAGCTCATTTGTAATCGGTCTTTTGACTATTAAGTTCGATAATCGTATTGTCAGACATCTTGGCGATATCAATTGGCTCCCTCGGAGAAGCGATTTGACTCCTTTAGACTTTTTCTTGTGCGCTGCTGTTGAGGACCGATACCATGCAAATTATTCGCAAACGACCAACACCCTTAAGGCAAATATCGTCCGAGCTATTCGCAAGATAGAACCAGAAACCGTGAACAAAGACTCGGAAAATAGGACTGACAAGATAAGGTACTGCCAGGCCAACCGGTGTAGTGACATGAATTAAATCGTGTTCCATAAATAATAGGATTATTTCTTATTTCTAATAAACAAATAATGTACGAGTACCAAAAAAATTAGGCCTAGTCGTGTGGTCCTCCATTTGGATGACAAATATTTTAAAAATTTTTCAACAAATATTTTTCATTTCATTTATTTTCCTAAGAAAATCTAAAATCGATTTACAAGCAGTTACGCTTATGAGAACACACTTTGCAATGGAAGGGCATCTACAATATGCGTATGCATGTAGAATATCAAACATGGGCGTAGCTAGGTATGGGCCTAGAGGGCTGCGGCACCCACCTAATTCTATAAAAAAAATTTTTACATGCATACAATATAAAATTATTAAAAAATGCACAGGGTATTGTGGACGGATTGCTTTTTCCTATTCAAGAAAACAAGCCAATTTAGGAATAGAGATGTCGGTTCCAAGGATAGTCTTTCGTTAAACGCACCGTACAAATCCCCCGTTTTCATTACCTTCTGAATACTGGAAGCGATATATATACATTCCTTATATAGATTCTTTAATTTCATTACTGGACAGAAGATTTAATGAAGAGAATAGGCTAGCGTTTGCAATTCATTGTTTGCACCCGTCAAAAATGCTTTCTTTGAAGCTGGAAGAGCTTAAAGATGCCACAAAAGCGTTTGAGCATTTTTATGAGTTGGATCATTTGGAAGGAGAAATTGAGCTTTGGTATAATTCCTGGCAACAAAAAAAATGGGTAAAGACGAATTAGCCGACTTAGAGCTGGCGAGTATTTTGAAAGACGCTGGATTATTTTATCCAAATATAAGGAAGGCGTTATAAATTTAATTGTCACAGCCGTGCACTACTGCAACTGTAGAGCGGTCATTTAGCACTTTAAGGCGAGTAAAAACATGGTTGCGTTCCACAATGACTGAAGCTCGTTTAAACGGTAAAATAATATGCAATTTTACTTATCAAAAAATAAGTATATTGTATATTGCAGGACTATATATGCTAAGCTTCCACCGAAGATTGGTAACCGAGAAGAAGGACGAATTTTTGGAAAAAATTCTAGCAAAATTTTCAGAAGATCCACGCAGATTACTCCTCAAATAGATCGAAATTGTAATAATCATAAAAAAACCTTATTTTCAGGGCATCACCCTATTTCATATCCTGGCTACGCCCTTGATATCAAATGAAATGATGTTCTGTTGAGGAGGTCGAATTGTCATTTTATGTGTTTGTGTTTTGTATTGTATAATCTCTGTGTTAAAATAACATTTGCTCAAAGAAAATCGATTTGAATACGCATTATTTATTTCCGACAGTGAGTTCTGAATTTCTGTGTTTTCGCAGAGATTAAAATGTATTAAAATGTTAGAGAAACCAATACCGTATTTGTCATTTTACATTTGAAGAAAAATAAAAAAATACGATGTATCAAAAGGGAAAATAAAACCGAAATTCCCTTCCGCAATTTACGCACAGTTTATTCTAGACTAACAGCAAACACGAAATGAAATAAATATTTGGGATATTCACAAAGTATGGTATGAGTCATATAGCCAAATTTTATTTAAAACAAAAAATTTTTTTAACAAAAGCAAAATTGTAGAATATTATGACAGTAATACTGATAGCATACCTTGTGAATATCCCAATTGTTCGTTATATTTTTAATTACTCAGTTTCCATACAATGTGATAATGGGTGAATTTTTAAACGCTTCCGGATTTGATTTAAAAAAAACCTATAAAATCTAGAGAAATGTATGAAATCTTTATATGAAGCGATAGAACGATTTTATTAATTTAATGTTTAAAGATGATTTCATGTTAATGTTGATTGCGGCTACGCCTCAAGTGGTTCATACGCTGGATCCAATTTTGGCATACTCTCTCCAACATATCGGCTGGCATTTCACCAATAAGTTCTACAATATTGGCTACCAGTGCGTTAACGGTTGCGGGCTTGTTCCTATAGACATGTGCCTTAACATAGCGGCCAATTGATCGGAGCCAAATGCGAAATAAACTGTTCATTGAGCTCGCCTCTCAATTGGGCCATTGTTTTGCGTGCTGTATGGCATGTGGCATCGTCTTGCTAAAATCACATGTCAGCCAATTCCAGCTCTTCTATTTTGGGCCAAAAATTGTAATTATCGCACGGTAGCGCTTGCCATTCACAGTAACGTTCCTGCCATCTTCATCTTCGTAAAAGTAGAGTCCAGTGAAGGCACCGGGCCATAATCCACATGATTCACTTTCTTAACCCAGCATGAATTTTGATAATAAAATTCCATAATCTGCAAGCGTTGTTCGTTTGTAAGTCGACAACATAACATTTTACACGAAAACAGCTGAGCTGCTAGAAACAGTGTTGCCAAAAAGAAAGTTTCAAAAAAATCACCCTTTATTTATAAAAGACTTCATTTGTGTTGCCAGGATAATAGATATCCTAAGTGAAAAGCTATTGGTATGCAAAATTGCACCCAAATCCTTTCAGCAATTTTCTCGCTATTTTGTAACGAACCTTAAGACATACAAACTTTCACATTTACAAACTGGTTGAAATGTGTTGAAGCTCTCTCTTTCTATCCATAGCTGGTAGATAAATAAGAGGGGTAACATTGTCAAATTTAAAAAAAAAAATCATCAAACGAAATCGAAAATTACTGAAAAAATTATAAATAGTGCTGTATTTCCACCTTTGGCATTATTGATGTATATTGATACAATGTGACCCAAAGTAATGTCATAATTTGAATTGGCTGCCATTTATGCAGATGGCGCTAAATGTCACTTTTACATTTATGATGTAGCGAAACAGTCCTCAAGAGGATGAAGTTGTTGTGTTTCATGTGCTAAAACAATTTCATATTTGGCTAACTGCCTGGTATAAACTGGATCCACTACAGATGTTGCAAGAAGTGGCCAGCGTCGCATTGATCTTTAAGCCTAAAACACCGCTGCTGCTATCAAAGAGAATCCACAAAGAGCAACGAGATGACGATGCCCACAATTGGGCATCAGTAAACGTTGGTTGCAACGAATTTTGGAGAAAGATTAGAAAATGTTCTCCTAAAAAGTGAAAATTTTTTCACGAATTGCTGCCTGCTGACCGTCGGACACGGTTGACTTACTGCCATATTCTGTTAAAGTTGATGAAAGGAGAGGATGATCTCGTATCAACAGTCATAATGATTCATATCCATTAACGTGGTTTGCGTTTATGGGGCACAGAGAATCCACATGAATGGCATGAATAGCCATTGCATTCTCTCAAAGTGACTGTTTGGTGCGGTATTGGCAGTATTTTTTTTTTTATAAAGTCCGTAACTGGTGATCGTTACAGGCAGATGCTAAACCGTTGTTGGTTTTAAAAAGACGGATCAACCGCTCGCACAGCTCAGAAAACGATGGAGATTTTGGGACACTAATTTCCAGGTCGAGTGATATCTCCTTTATTTTAAAGAAGGCAATGACACCACTATAACCGTACATGGTGAGCGCTACAAGCAGATTCTAAAAGGCGTTTTGTGCCGCAAATTGCTTCATTAAGTCTCGATTATAATTGATTGTAACAGATTCGGGCAATGATCAAAGATTTTGGGGCAACAGTTTGCAAGTCGAGTGGTCTCACTTTTTGTAAATTTAACCTGCCCGTCCAGATCGCCAGATTTATTTTTTTTTTTTATTTATTTATTTAGGTCTATAGATGTAAATCCTTACAGACTAAAAATATAATATATTGCAATTAAATTATGTATTTAAATGTAAAATAATTTTTCTTTTTACAACCTCATTGCTCTCAGATATATTTATAATATGATAATATTTATTGAAGTTTTCACATATACGGCGAAAGCAGTCATTGTTGGCATAAACAGATCTATAGTATTTTAAACTTATCAGCTGGAAGTTACGAGTAGGTCTAGTTGGAACGCAAAAGTTAATTTTACCAAGCAGGAACTCAGAATCAACATTTCCACGTATTAATCCAAGTAGAAATGAAATACTCAGCATTACTCGACGACTTTTCAATGTTGGCAACTTAATAAGACCCAGTCTATTGACATATGGTGGTAGCACGTAGGAACTCCATCCAAGGCCTCTTAAACAAAAGATCAAAAATTGCTTTTGTACTGATTCAATAGAGTTTATATGAATGTTATAGTAAGGATCCCATATAACTGATCCATACTCAAGAATAGGGCGAACTAAAGAAATATATAGCTGTTTCGTGATATATGGATCGGAAAACTCTTTGCACCACCGTTTCATAAATCCAAGAACGCCATTAGCTTTGTTTACAGTTAACGCAATGTGATCACGAAAATTGAGTCTGTGATCTAACAGAATACCAAGATCATTAATACTCTGAACTTTTTCCACTGCAGCATCATTAACATAATAGGAGGAATCTAATTTGTTAATCCTGAAGAATGACATGTGTTTACATTTCTTAATATTTAAGTCCATCAAATTTATTTTACACCATTGAGAAAATTTAACAGCAACAGACTTCTTGCTTTGGGGCTTTTTAAAATCTCGCGCTTATTACAACAAATCACGAACTTGGCAAGTCTTGGAAGCTGGCATTGAAGAAGAAATCGCCAATTTGGCCAGGAGCCGTTGCCGTTTGAGCGATATAATTTTTTCCAATTAATGTCATCAATTTTGTACTTCCAAATAAACTATTTTTTATTTATTAAATAAATGGCAGCTAGTTCCCAATATGGCATTACTTTGCGCCACCTTGTACATAATCCAACAAATTCCTTTATGGGCGTTTTTAACAGAAGCAGTGTGGTTAATACATTTATATAAAACGCTTAAAAGAATTTTATCGAAAAAAAATGGTGTAGAATTAAAATAAAAACTAAATTTCTTATAACAAAAATAACATCGAAGCATCGCTCAAAGATGCAGACAAACAAAACAATCGACTCGATTGACCATCATTATTATTATTATTATAATTTTTTTAAGGAAAGTCGAAAGCACGCAGCCACAAAATTGGAACCAACAAATTTTAAACATAATCCAACTTATTTGTACATAATTATAAAATGAAATAAAAATTGATTATAAAGCAATAAAACGTAAACAATTTTAAGACAAAAAAAAAAAACAAGTATAAAATTAGAGTCGTACTTGTGGTTTTTTTTTCAATGGTTGCATGTGCTGTAGATGATTTGATCGTCATCATTTTTGCTTAATTTTTTCCATAAAATATTCATTGTAAATTGCAGCAGCCAGATCAATGTGAACTATGCTGCCACTTTTTTTGCCAAAAAAAAAAAAAAATTACGTGATTTATACAAAAAAAAATGTGTAAAAGTTTTTTTTCAGAGATCCTCTGTACCTATAGTGACCATGACTGAGAAGGCAGGTTATTATGTGGCAAAAGGTAACAAAAATTAACTAAAAGAAATCGACCGCAAACATGAAAATGAAAAAGTGATGGAGTGTTATATTTGGGTGTTACCATGAGATATTTAATACAATAAATTTGTGCTGCATTAATAAAAATTCTAATTTTTTTATGCAAAAGAAGTGAATTTTTTCATCAACAACAAAAAAGAATGATCGTATAAAAAAGGATAATAACGAACGGGATGTGCAGTCTTTCCATGATTTCAATCTTCTTTTTTTCATTTATTTTCTAAAGATCTATTCAACCCGTAATAAACCAGACCAGACATTCAGTTGGTATTATTAATTCGTGGAACTCGTCTGCCATTTCTGGTTTATTCTCCATTTGGTCAATTGGATTACTTCATGGAAATTTTTTAAAATATTGCTAAAAATTTTCCTTGATTTTTGTGAAATGTCCCTAAAATTAGGAAAAAATATACACTTAAATGTAATAAAAATTGTCCTTAGAAATAGTTCGTACTCTCCCACAACGAATATCTTACAGTTAGTGATTTTGAAAATTTAATTTCTAAAATTAAGTAAATGTTTATTAAACTTAAGGAATTCATATCTTTGAAAAAAGAAATTTTTATTTTAGTTAAATAAATTTAGCTTAGGAAATATTTTACTCCCCAATAGTTCATACAATTTTATATATGTACTTCAAAAATTGTCTTAAATTTTATTTCATAATCTGGTAAAACTTTCCTAGGATTAAAAAAAATTTTGAAAAATATTTCGTAGGTCATGATTAACTAAATTTTATGAAAATTTATAAATCAGTAAATCCTTATGCTCTCCAAAGCATATTTGAACTTAAAATTGCTACATGGTTGCGCTTTAGCAAAAGCAACATCACAATTTTAATTGGCTGCCACTTTTTACATTTGACATTAATGACTTAGAATAGGTGCTTGTCAACAAGAGAGAGGTGCTTGTCAACAAGTCATGGAGCGATACACACCTCAAGGGCAAGCTTTGAACGAAAACAAAGTTCTTTTTTTCATTTATAACAAAATGGCAGCCAGTTCAAATTCGGACATTAATTTTGCGTCATGACAATACTACTGCGCGTCCTTGTGTTAAACAGAAAGATGCTGTTGCGAGCCCATCACGGGGTTGCAAAAAATATAGTTCCAGAATTCCTTATCACATTGTGGACTAATAAAAAATTATATAAGTACGTATAGATACTCCCAAAATGAATCTTCCTCCAGTGAAAAGATAATTCAGTTGGAAAAATTAAGGAAATTTATGAGGTAGGATTTAATAAAAACTACAGTAAAACTTTGATATTACGAACTTCGTTATAACGAAAAACTCAATATAACGAATTTTTAGCTGAGTCCCTTGAAAAAACCTTTTTTTACAAAGTTTTTCATACAAAAATGCTCTATAGCTATAACGAAAAAATTCTGAGCTTTAAAGCCTCTATATAGCGAAGTATTTTTTCAAAAGCCTCTATACAACGAAATTATGATTGAGGAATACATACATAACATTTTCATATAACATTTAAGTGTGTAAGTCATTATCAAAAGCCTCTACATAACGAAGTCTTGAACTATAGCCTCCATACAACGAAGTCAGAATAAAGCAAAATTAAATTTTAAGCAAAACGGGGAAGTCCCTTTTAAAAATAGAATTTGGACAAAACAAAACTGTATGACTACAGTTTTTTTCATATTTCTTTAAATTTCGTTATACCAAGGTTTCACAATGCATATGTATAACGAATCAATAGCTATAACGAAGTATTTTTCGACCCCCTCTAGATTCGTTATATCGAAGTTTCACTGTATTTAGTTTGAGTATGTCGTATTTTTAAAGAAATTTTTATGTATTTAAAGGTCTACTAAAAAAAATCATCAACTAGAATTTAGAGAAATTTACTAAATTTGGGCACACGATCTTAATTTAAAAAAAACATTGCGAACAATAATGCAAAATAATTTTCTTAAAATTTTTTAATATTTTCCAAAAAAAAATTTTTTTCTAAATTTAAGTAAAATCTTACTACAACTAAGTAAAATTTTCTAGGAATTAACGAATTTTTTAATATTATTTAATATTAATTAAAATATTTTTGTTGGTAGCGGGGAATTTTTTTATTACTTCCGCCATATTTCAATCGTTTTGGAATCAAAGTGAGTAAATTTTGCTACATTATTTTTTGAGTGTAACCAGAGCCATAGAAAATAAAATTTATCTACAATTGGAATCTTTATTAGAAGAACAACGATCTCGTGGTGTTTTTGTTCCCATGTTGTTATAGTTTTCATTACTTAATTTTTTTTTTGTATTGATGGAAGTTTTGTTGAGATTTGTCTTAATTAAAGTTATGGTTGAAAAAAGCATTAAAAAATTTTCTAATCGGTCTCTCTCTCTCTCTAAGTAATATTAATTTCAAAAAATTTCTTAAGACTATCTTGACTGAAATCGAAAAATACACTTGCAACATTTGCCACAAATATGCTAATACATATACTACATATGTATGCAACGGCAATCTCTTCTCTTGGGGCATCACGTTTTAGAATAAAATTTGAAAGGTGATGTAACAAACAACATTTTCCCGCTTTTTGAAAGGATGCTGCTTGTTTTAAATTCTTTATTCCTATTAGCAGATATTCGAAGCATAATGTTAGCAAATGGACTGCTCCTGATAGTATTGGCCTTAGTTGTCGTATAGAAAAAAATTTATGAAATGACAAACAAAAAACCAGAATGCCAACAAAAGCCATCAGAAAAATTTGTAATATGAAGAATCGATGACGGATTGTTAATGCTCCCACATTTGGGGGCAAATATCAGGAAGAAAAAGTATGACAAAAATCGGAATAAGCACATGAAATAATTTCACTACAGTTTACCGTTAAGCTATTCCATTTGTTTTTATTATATTTTCTTTTTATTTGATTTCGTTTCTTTCTTGTTTT
Organism: Germaria angustata; assembly: GCA_963681545.1. Classification (NCBI taxonomy): domain Eukaryota; kingdom Metazoa; phylum Arthropoda; class Insecta; order Diptera; family Tachinidae; genus Germaria; species Germaria angustata. The sequence goes on along the minus strand of OY812998.1, from coordinate 116,642,676 downwards.
CTTCTTACTGTAGCTGTGGCTTTATTTTTTGCTTTAAAATTCAAGTTTTTCCTTTTTCAAGCCAGTTTTGGCTTTTTCCAATGTTTTTAATATCAACATTGTTGCAATGACATTTGAACACAAACAACTCGAAATACAACATACTACATATTGACAGGGAGCAACAGACAATAAATAAAAGAAAATTTTTGAGAAATTATGAATTCAATAATATAATCTGCTACCAGGATTATCAGATCTCTTTTCACCTCCGTCGCCAAAACGGCATTAGAAAATCCCCATAAAAAAAGTCAAAAGTATTTTAAGAGAAAATGATCGTCAAAAAATCGCTAGGAAAATTCTTTGCTTAGTTTTTTTAAATAAAATTAATTTAATAAGATGTAACATTAAAGGGCATTTCATTAAGGGCTTTCTCTGTAAATTAAAAAAAAACAAGATGTGCGTAACATATTTTAGAAATTTTTATTAATTTGAAAGACCAATCAAGGTGATTATGCATAAAGTATGCAAATGTTCACCGCGCTTCAGCTGGATGTCGCGCATCCGAAATATCCAATTTCCCATGACTCTAACAATTACATCGAACTGGGTTTTGACCGTTTGCATGGGTTACGTTGGCTTTAAGGACGTGAGTTTCAAGAAAAAATCTAACGGGATCCACCTACTCGACATTGGTCGCCAGCTCACATCACCTTGACGTGCAAAGATAATGCTCACAGAATGTCCAATGTGACATCTAGTGCCATGCTGTTGAAACCACATGTCACTGGTGTCCATACCATACAATTCCGGCCAACGGAAGTTGATTATCATCGACCTACAGCGACAGCCGTTGGCAGAAATGGCCTGGTCAACGTCGTTCCCAAAGGAATGTGGACCAATGACACCGGCAGCCCAAGATCCATGCTAAACAATGCCTACTTCAAGGTAAGTGGCCGCTCTTGTATCTTATATGGATTAGTATCGTCTCAAATTCGAAAATTTTCTTTGTTGACGTACCCATTATGGTGGCCATAAATTGGGCAAAATGTGCGGAATGTCGTCCGAATAGAGTACCCATTGTAATGTTTAATAATTTTATCATTTGCATGTTGAACGTTGCATCTGTGTTTCATGATGAGGAAGAACAGACTAAATAACTGCCACCCAATTCAACAATATGACCGCCATCACCTATCACTCTCAGAGGAGCTTTTTGTTTTCAAGATATGAAATAATATGATTTTAGAACGGATATTATGTGGCATGTCATAACCCATAGCAGAATGGCTGTTACCCTCGACATTAGCATTATTTTATTGTGTTTTCAATAACATGAAAACAAACAAATAATTTTTTCCGCCAATGATGCAACTGCAATATAATTTTGTACCATTTGGTAAATTCCAACTGAGCAAATAACGAATAATTTTCACTGCAATATGTAAAATACAACATAAGTTTCGAAAGCGTAATTATTTAAGCTCGAGTATTAGAACAGTTTAATGAAATTTGTTTTTATATTATTCTTAGTATTAATAATTATATAGAAAACACCACGGAACTGTTTTTCCGCCTGAAGGACTATTGCACAGTTTTGCAGGCGGAAGTTCGGGCGATAACGGAGTGTATCGGGGAACTCAGGACTTGTGAATATATTCACAGATAGTCAGATGGCCATTAGAGCAATCTCAGCGGAACGCACTAAATCACGTACAGTTTGGGATTGCAAAAACGTTATTAACAGTTACTCGACACATGGTGAAGTGCGCATCATATGGGTGCTAGGGCACGCGGGGATAACTGGAAATGAGAGGGCAAACTCACTTGCTTCTAGGGCAACAGAGTTAGGTAATATAAGCTTGGAATGCGCGAAACCTTTCGATGCAGTTAAATCAGAGCTAACTTGGGCACAAAGGGCCCATTCAACTCTCTGGAATAACGGAACCATGGGAATCAATACAAAAATTCTATGGGGAGATCCAGACGAGAGAAGAACGAGGGAGTTGCTAAGACTCAGCAAGCTCGAACTAAGTAGAATAATGGGAGTGGTCACAGGGCACTCTCAACTACTGGCACATCTTAAACGCTTGGGAATAGCGGGAGGAGATGAATGTAGAGCATGTGGGGAGGAGAGCGAAACATTGGAACACTATTTGTGCCAATGCCCCGCCTTCTCACAAATAAGATCCCGATATCTTGGGAGTGACACCTTACCGGATATAACCCGATTACGGGGAATATGCTGGAGGAAATTAAGGAACTTTGTGAGTGACACGGAGTTTTTCTAGACCTTTGGGTCAATATGTTATGGATAAACCCAAGGGAGCGCACAACAAGCTTTCACTGGCTTAGGTGTATGTCGTATGACATGGGCTATCATACCCCTCCAATCAACCTAACCTAGTATTAATAATAAATTAAATTATACTAATATGTAGTTAAAATGAATCCATTTGTTTGCATCGCTGTTTTTGTATAATTATGTCAAAGCTGGCAACACTGAAAAGCACATCACTCTCATTATCCAGCATCTCTTTTAGTTGCTCTTTCTTATTTTCTACTAAACGTTTGTTTTGCGAAGTCAAAGCGTTTTAAATTAATTAATTATATTAAAGGTGCATTGTTTGATATAAAATTAGTGTTTATTTAGTAATAATTTCATGATCATCAAGCAGAATAAAAAATAAAACTATAAATCATTGATCTATTTAGTGTGTAATCAAATAATGCTTTTGCCCTTATGCATGCAATTGTGTGCAGTGCTGCCACAACAAAAAAATTTTTACAACCAAAATTCGCTCTAAAAGTTACCAAATGAGAAAAAAATAACCAAATTTCAATATGTAATATTTTTATTAAATAACATTTAAAATGCATACATATGTATTTATAATGTAACGCATGTGATTTGAACACAGTTAATAATAATAATAATAAATCAAATATAATTCTTTTACCTTCGTATCTATGTATGTAATAAGTTAACGCTTGTACATGTATGTATATAAAAAATAACAGTTTTTTTAATATAAAGTAAACAAAATTTGCAGTTCACAGTATAATAGTTTGAGACCATAGATTTACTTACATATTAAAAATTCATTGCATTTTAAAGTGAAATTTCACTTGTAATAATAATAATAAAAACAAGCAAAAGAAATAAATATGTTTACATATGCATATATGTATTTAGTTAGCTTTTATACATGTATATAAAATATAACACACTTAAATATTTTTATTTAAAATAAACAAAATTTGTACTTCGTAGTATAGTAATAAAAAAGATATTAAAATTTGAGATCATAGAAGTGCGTACTTAAAATTAATTTCATTTTAAAATGAAGATTTTTAGCAGACCATACATAGTGTGATATATTTTCGTTTTTACACAGTTCTTTTGACTGCATTATGCTGTTAATAGTTTTAAAATCAAGACTTGCGAAATTTAGTTTTTACCAAACTCAGTTGGGAAAACATCCTTTCGACTGCAGCTGAACCATGGGGCAAACTTAGTAATTTTTGCAAGAAACATTTTTCATTGACTCCATTTCTGTACATTGATATTTTATCCATTGATGTAATATTTTTTCCTCATTATTATCCGTTAAATTCGGGAAAGACGACAATAACGGCTCAATTTTTATTTCTGAATTACTTAACACTTGAGGTGGTGTTATGATATCAAGATTTTTTAAGTCTTTTCGTGAAAAATCAAAACATTTCGAAATTTCTTTTAATAGTTCTATATAAAAAGATTGTATATTTTTTTATTTCATATTTTTCCAAGTGTGAGATCTTATTTTGTTCAATCCATAGTTCAGCTTTTAGGCCGATAAACATGTTTTCCACGTTGATAGTTATTTTCGTCTAACAAATTTAAATTTGCTAATGAATTTAAACTTTTAATGAATTCAATTTTAGTAAAATTGCTCAAAATTAATTTAAAACTTGATTCAATTTGAGTATAAACGTATGGAAGGCGCACTTCTTGTAACTGGAATTCCTTATTTAAATTATTAATCAGATTTATAATATACGAAAGAAATAATAAGTGTATTTTCAAACTTGGTTCACCCATTAGTTCCCCCAATTCACAAGCTTTTATGCCGTTTAACTCAAAGAATGTTGATATAAAATATAACTACAAGAGGAGCCACTGGTCAAAAAATATTCACATCTCCAAAAAAATGTTCACATCTCCACATTAAAGAAAAAAATAACCACTTTTGGTTAGAAATAACCAAAAACGGCAGCCCTGATTGTGTGTTAAGTTTTTAGTGTCAGCAGTGCTGACTCAGCATTGTTGTTGCTGCACTTGCAAAAGTGCCGTATTTAAGTTAAAGAAGATTAAAAACAAAATAAGAAAAAGTGTTGCCAGTTGTAGGAATTTTATTCACTAAAATATTATTGATAAAAATAATGGAATGAAGGTAAGAAATTGCTCTCAATTAAAATATGTATGTACTTATGTACTTACATACATATGCAAAAAAAGTACATTTATACATACTTATTTACTTTTGTACAAAATTTACTTATACAAAATTTACTTATTTACTTATTTTGTATGTGGTGCCGAATTAATACTTTTATAAGCAAATGTGTATACATACATACATACATGTAAACGAGGTTGCCATTATCAAGACTACTTTGGTTTAGTTGGTGAACCACAGTCGGCAGAAATGAGTAGTAAAAAGTAACAGTTGTCAGAAGTCAGCGGTAAAGAACGGTCGCCAGCGGTCCATCAACAGTGTTCATTTCTCTTTTCATTTATATTACATTTAATATACAATATTGCATTTAATAAACAATATTACATTTAATAAACAATATTACATTTAATATACAATATTGCATTTAATAAACAATCTTACATTTGGGGGCTCAACCGTGCTAATAAAACACAATCAGTTGATAAACGTAGTGGCAAAAGTTGTTAAAGCAGTGAGCAAAGTTACAAAAAGCAGAAAGAGCGGAACACAGAAAAACAAGCGGTCATAATGCATAGGAGTGTGGCGGTATGATTAAAAGCGACAAGTACACGGAGGAGAAAAAGAGCGAACGAAGCAAGCGGTACGAGAATTTACAAAAAAAAAAGGGTGAACCGTCATCGTCGTCGGAAAGCGGGTGTGAAAGTAGAAAAGCTGAGCAAGAGTTTAAAACAGAAAAAGGCGCGATTCAAGGTCAGAGTAAAAACGTTATAAATAAAAAAGTTGAGAAAAATTTGCAAAAAAAAAGTTCAGTCGAAAATACAGTTGAAAGAGTTGCCGACATAACGGTCGAAAAAGAAGTGGAGAAAGAAAGCGAAGAACAGGCGAAAGATATTTTAGTAAAAGAGGTACAAGAAAGAAAAATGGAAGAAGAACAGGCGAAAGATATTTTAGTAAAAGAGGTACAAGAAAGAAAAATGGAAAACGAAGAACGTGGAACAAAAAATGTGCAAGTAAACAGTTCAGATTTAACGGATGTTTTACGTTTAGTCGCACTAAAGTTGGATCAACAAAATCACCCTATTGCGTTTGACTCTTTCGGTAAAGTCGTGGGTGAGTTTGATGGAGAAACAATTCCAGTGAAATCTTGGTTTGAGAACTTGGAGAAAAACGCCGGTGTATATCAACTCAGTAAGCAACAAATGTACGTACAGGCTCGAAATAAAATGACTAAAACGGCACAATTGTTTTTGGAATCGGTCGTTGTGAGTGATTACGACAGTCTGAGAGAAGAACTCATAAACGAATTCCATAAAGAGTACACTAGTGCTGAACTACATAAGAAATTGTGCGACAGAAAGAAAAAAGATGATGAAACGTTTCATGAATATGTGTTACAAATAAAAAAGTTAGCGGCTATTGGTAATATTGAGGAAAAGTCAATTATTCGTTACGTAGTGGATGGACTGAGAGTGAGAAATGAAATTAAGTATTCATTTTATGAAGCAAAGACAATTAAAGAACTCAAAGAAAAGTATGAAATATTTGAAGCTGTGAGGGTGAGTGAAAGGAATGACAACGAAAAGTGGAGTCAAAACAGAAACACAGACAACAAGAAAGACAGATATAATTTAAATACAGTTGGAAGTGTTTCGAAGATAAAGAAAGAACATTGTTTTAATTGTGGTTCGAAAGAACATAAAAGAGCACAGTGCAAAGAAGACGTAAAGTGTTTTAAGTGCAACGGACATGGGCATATCGCTAAAAACTGTGGACACAAGGGCGAGCAAGTGAACATAATAAAACAAGAAAAACGTTTGAAAAGCATTGTAATAAACGAACAAAAAATGCTTGGCTTTGTTGATACAGGGTCCGATGTAAGCATTGTGCAAGAACATGTGCTAAAAAATATTTTGAAAGGTGTTACGACTGAAAATGTGTGTACAACGCTATATGGGCTTGGAAATATGCCTACGAAAACAAAAGGGTATTTCATCGCATATGTTAAAGTTGATGAGCAACAAGTGGAACAGAAATTTGTTATTGTTCCAAACGGTGTAATTAAACATTCGGTTTTGATCGGAAATGACTTTATGGACAAGTTTGAGTACAAGTGTGATGCAAGTGGCTACTCGTTCGTACGCTTAATAAAAGATGAACAATTTGAAAATGTGTACCAAATAACTGAAAATGAACTAGACTATGGCAAAATTACAGAACAGAATAAGAAAAGTATTAATGAAATGATAACATTATATAGAGAAAAACAGAAAGAGCTGGAATGTCCAATTCAACTTAAAATCACGCCAGATAAAGCAGTTCCATTTCAACAGTCGCCAAGTAGATTACCACATCATCATCAAGTAGCAGTAGAAAATCAAGTGCAAGAATGGCTAAAGGAAGGAATTGTGCGTAAGTCAACATCAGAATATGCAAGTCGTGTCGTCGTCGCTAAAAAGAAAGATGGTTCGTGCCGTGTATGCGTGGATTTCCGTAAGTTGAATTCAATGGTGCTTAGAGACGCATTTCCAGTACCATTGATTGACGAAGTGCTAGAAAAATTACAAGATGCGAAATATTTTACAGTAATGGATCTAGAGAACGGCTTTTTTCATGTGCCAGTTGAAGAGAACAGCAAGAAGTATTTGGCGTTTGTCGTCAAGAGTGGTGTTTATGAGTTTAATCGTGCACCATTCGGTTTTTGTAACTCACCAGCAGCGTTCATCAGGTTCATCACGTTTATTTTTCAAAAATTAATTAACGAAGGTGTCATGGAGTTATACGTTGATGATATAGTTGTCTACAGCAAAACAGTAGAAGAGGGGCTCGAAAAGATGCAACAAGTTCTGAGTTTGTCAGCGAAGTATGGACTTAAAATAAAACTTAAAAAGTGTTCATTTTTGAAGCAACGAATAGATTTTTTGGGACATACAGTGCAGAACGGAACAGTAAGGCCTGGGATAGAAAAAACTAAAGCAATCGAAAAGTTTCCAATGCCGAAAAATCTGAAAGCGGTTCAATCTTTTCTTGGTTTAACCGGTTATTTTCGCAAGTTCATAAGAAGGTACTCCGAAATAGCACGTCCGTTAACAGAGTTATTACAAAAAGGCGTAAAATTCAGTATGGAAGCGAATCAGGTGCGAGCAGTACAAAACTTGAAGGCACTGTTAATACAAGAACCAGTGCTTCAACTCTACAATCGTAATGCTAAAACTGAGTTGCATACAGACGCATCGCAGTATGGATTCGGCGCAGTACTTATGCAGCAAGTAAACGACAAGTTTCACCCAGTGTACTTTTGGAGCAAGAAGACGTCCGCAGCAGAGGCGAGGCAGCACAGTTATTATTTGGAAGTTAAAGCGGCATTTTTGGCAATGCGCAAATTTCGACATTATCTGTTGGGCGTGAAGTTTACATTGGTTACTGATTGTGCGGCATTTAAACAAACAACAACCAAGAAAGAAATTCCCCGAGAAGTAGCGCAGTGGATATTTTATATGCAGGATTACGACTTTGAAACAATTCACAGAAGCGGCGGCGTAATGAAGCATGTAGATGCTTTAAGCAGACATCCGCCGGAGGTGTTAACTGTGAATTCCGAAATAACAGCTCGAATAAAAAGAGCGCAAATGCAAGATGACCATTTAAAAGCGGTGGTTGAAATTTTAAAGACGGCAGCATACAAAGATTTTAAGATGAAAGGCGACTTAGTGTACAAAAGTGTCAATGGCAACGACCTGTTAGTGGTGCCAAAGTCCATGGAGAGCGAAATCGTTCGTGAAGCGCATGAAGCAGGCCACTTCGCAGTGCAGAAAACGATGCATACGATTCAACAAACTTATTTTATCTCACATTTGGAGCAAAAGGTAGCGAACTTCATCAGAAACTGCGTCAAATGTATCATTAACAACAAAAAACTGGGAAAAAAAGAAGGCGAACTACATTGTATCGATAAAGGCGACCAACCACTACACACGTTGCACGTCGATCATATAGGTCCGATGGATGCTACATCAAAGAAGTATAAGTATATCTTCTCCGTTATCGATGGTTTCACCAAATTTGTATGGCTATTTCCTACCAAAACAACGTCAGCCGAAGAAGTAATAAACAAACTATCACAGTGGTCGGATATGTTTGGCTGTCCTCACCGCATCATAAGTGACAGAGGTGCAGCGTTTGTGTCAAAAGTTTTTGAGGACTTTTGTGGTAAATCTAGTATAAATCACGTTTTATCAACGACAGGGGTACCAAGAGGCAACGGACAAATCGAAAGGGCTAATCGAATAATCCTGTCGGTACTGATGAAGCTGTCCTCAGATGATCCATCCAAATGGTATAAGCACGTTAGCCAGGTACAAAAAGCGATTAACTCGAGCGTTCAAAGTACAACAAAACGCCAGCCGTTTGAACTAATGTTTGGCGTTAAGATGAAGCAGCAGATTAGCAGCGATCTACTTCAACTATTACATGAAGAATGGGTAGAGTCTTTTGAAGAAGGACGTCAGAGTCTTCGGGAAGAAGCCAAAAAGCAGATCCACAAAGCGCAAGCTAATTACAAGGCAAATTTCGATAAACGACGCAAAGAAGATCATGAATACAAACTCAACGACTTGGTGGCCATCAAAAGAACTCAGTTTGTAGCAGGAAAAAAACTGGCGAGCGAGTACTTGGGTCCGTACAAGGTAACCAAGGTAAAGCGAAACGGCAGATACAATGTTAAGAAAGCAGCAGTATTCGAAGGTCCAAATGAAACAATGTCAAGCAACGATAATATGAAGCTATGGAGATATGTAGTCAGCAACGAAGAATTGTTATCATCGGAGGCCGATGATGAGCAGGATGGCCGAGTGTAAACGAGGTTGCCATTATCAAGACTACTTTGGTTTAGTTGGTGAACCACAGTCGGCAGAAATGAGTAGTAAAAAGTAACAGTTGTCAGAAGTCAGCGGTAAAGAACGGTCGCCAGCGGTCCATCAACAGTGTTCATTTCTCTTTTCATTTATATTACATTTAATATACAATATTGCATTTAATAAACAATATTACATTTAATAAACAATATTACATTTAATATACAATATTGCATTTAATAAACAATCTTACATACATACATATATGTTCTATATATGTAAGTATATAAGAATATATGTATGTACATACTTATATACCCTAGATTCTATGGCATAGAAGCACTTACAGGATGCCGTCATACATGGGAACAGTTTAAATGAGCATTATTATTCTTTTAATTAGAAATGCATTTTTGTACATATGTATGGTTTATTACATACATAAATTTTGTTTAATAATTTGGCAATTTATTGTTTGTTGCTGGCGTAATTGAGTACATATTGAGTCCATATTGATAAACCTTAAGTCTTTGGTATGAAAAACGTCTAGGCTTAAAACTTGACACTTTTTGATATGTATGTACATATATAGAGTAGTGGGTTCGCTTAGTAAAGGGAGTAAATAATTTTGCCAGGCTGAAAGACGGTCATTAAAAAAATCTTTACTCAACTCAAGTGCGTCAGTGTTCGATTTGCCCGAAAGAATATATTTTATATGGATGTACATACATACATAAATACGTACGCTTCAAAATGGAAGTAATTCCCATATGAACGGATCAAATTACCATCTTTATTTTTTAAATTTCATACTTATGTATGTACATACAGTGTCACAGAAAACTATACATACCCTCCAAAAAATGAATTTATGTATGTTTAAAAGCTTAAAAGTTTTATCAACTAAAACAATGTTATATTATTTCTTGTAAAAAAGAAACATTTTCCAAAACAAATTTTTGGAAAAAAATGTATTAATAGTTTAAAGAAAATCAAATTTTACTGCAGAGAAAATTATACATACTCTGTTGGTCAGCGGTACTTTTCCCATCAGAAGAACTTACACATGTTTTGCCACTACGTTATAATGTTTCATTTCTCTCATTTCTCTTAATAATTGTAAAGGTTTGCAATCAGTCGTTCTTAACTTTTGAAAACAATATGTATAAAAGTTAAAGAAATAAGCTTAGGCTGATTGTTGAACTGCAGTGTTAATAGTAGATCAAGAAGTGGGCTTCCGCCAAAAATTACTCAATGTATAAGACGATATTTATTGAAATATTGAAAAAAATTCGAGGACAACTGCTGTTGATATACATACATACTTAGCAAAAGACATGAAAAAATGTCAATAGCCACTGTTTATCCAGGAGCAGTACGCACTGTATTGAGAAGTGGAAGTTATCATAGCCGAGTGCTGTGAAAAAACTATTCATAAGTGATATAAATAGGACCCAACGAATGGAATTTCCTAAAAATCAAGATGAAAACTTTTTTCGTCATGGAAGCTTCATCGTTAAAAACCGATGAAAATGTTGAGAAAGTAAGGAAAATTGTTATAGAGAATCGTCTTCTATGTATAGGAATAGTTTATTTGATTATCAAATACTTTTGATTTCATTAAATTTTTGTAAACTTTTATTTTGTAAGCCCCAAACAGCTGTTAACATAATTCTTGCAAATTAAAATTTTACAAAAAATTTCATTTATGCATTACAAGTTTTTCGGGTATATGAACACTTTCCAGTAACAATTAGTAAAAGCATTTAGTGAATAGACAGAGGTATTCTCAGCTATGTCGGCGTTTCTGGATTGCGTTTTTTTAATTTTATATCATCATCATGTATTAATCGCTCTCTAAGTTATGGAATCTAAAAAATATTAAGTTTAATAATGGAAATTAAGTTTTCACTTTCCAAATAATTTACCAGTGTTCTTTAATGAGACATATTTGTGCCCAGGCCAGAACCTTTTGATGAAAAAAAAAAAAAAATGGAAACTACTTAACAGATCGATTATATTAACATTTTAATACTAAAGTATGAGTGTATATCAAGTTTCATTATTTTACTTACTTGCAGCAATTTTAAATCCTGTAGGCTTGAGTGCATTTCTAACTCCCATAAATATTGGCTAATTGAAGTGAACGATCCACAACAGAGATGTGTTAATTAACAATATTTATGCATGTTAATAAATTTAATTTTTGTTGCCGCAAACTCCCCGTCGTGTGTGTTTGTATGCTTAATTTCCAGTTTCGGCATTAAACTTTTTTCTCAAAAATTGACCAAATAAAGCGTGAAAAGTTTTTAATAATTCTATACTTAAACTATCAATAAGGATTAAATAAATGTTGCGATCTCTTATTTTTTGACTTATAGACTCTGCATACGTTTGTAAATTTGATGGAGTGGAAATTAAGATAATAAACTGCATGCGGCACTACCAGTGTATTAATGTTGGAACTAAATAAACACTTTCTCGGCTTAAAGATTTCAAAGTATTAATATCGCAACTAATAAGTGTAGTGACAAGTTAAATCCTTAATACAATTAAAGGAATGAAATTAGTGCATTTCAATAGAGAAGACCCCTAAACATTAACATAACACTAGGAATTAAACAGTAAATAGCATTTAGTAGATACGTTTAGCCATAAAAGATTAGCCTAATGAGAAGCTGTGAACGGAATTCTAATGTCAAAATGCTTGTAGTAATTCCCAGAGCACAGAACAAAGAGTGCTACTCCAGATACATTCATTCAAATCAGCCATGGTTTTATACAAAAAATTTTATAAATTGTTGATTTGCTATAATTTATTGCACTCTAATGCATAATAATAAGTTCTCATTTCTCTATTGGAGTCATATAATTTGATTTAATTTGCTTTTTTATTTCAAATATGGAAAAGTTAATCACTTTCATATAAATGTTTCCTATTAACAGCTTGTGGATATTTTACTTCTACTTTGAATCACACAAGAGTACCCGTACATCTGAAATATAAATGTACTCGTTTGTACTTATATTTCATTGTCGTATATAATTTGCCAACCATTTATTGTTTTTTAATCAATTTTTCTTGAGTTTTGCACTTATAGTTTTCTCCCAAATCACGACTGCAGGGAAGAGAAAACAGATAATTTTAATTTTTACAGCTGGTAACATACTGTTACCCGAAAAATGTCTTGTTCAAAAGTTCTCTGCTACGGTTCAGGTCAAAAAAATTTTGTGCTATAAGCTTATTCCATCAGCTTGAAAAGCACCAAAAATGTCTTTGGTATTCAGTGTATTGAATGCACACGATATTTTGCCCCTAAGGTTGGTTTCTTTCGAAATGATACAATTGTTTTCCAAGGCCTTTAAACATCATTAAATTAGCGTCTTTTTTCCTTGATTTTATTTGTTTATTATTTTTTTTTTTTTGTTTCAACGTCACGTACAAAAAAAAAAAAATATCATTAAAACTGCATAAAGATAAAGTTTATTGGTTTTGTAATTTTTATTTTTCACTTTTAACAATTCCAAATTATAGGTATTCGTAAATGTTAAGTCTTAAGTAAGTCTTGAATTTCCAATCGAATGAAAGATCATTATCTAGTGCCATACACAGTGTGTTGTTTTATTTTAGGAAATATTTTTACACATAAAAAATTATTAAGTTAAAAGACCTAATGATGCAAATTGTATCAAGGTTATAGCTGTATTGATGAATATTTACACGTCTGACAGTAACACAATTTTAATATGCATAAAGGTCATGACAGTGAAATGGTTGGAACAATTATGTTATGATCTCTGTAAAAATGTGGCAAACTCGATTCACCATAAACAAGTTCATATTATCATTTCATATTTTTTAATTTGGAAAGTTTTGGTCAACCTTTCACTAGCCACTTCCTGCTACTGCTAATATATTTGAATATTTTCCTTTTTTGAAATTAATTTAAAGAGAAGTTTTATATGGTATGGCTGCGTGCTAACAAATGATCGATTTGCCATGAAATATTTTTCTTAGGTTTGTGAATTTTGATATTAGATTATTAAATATTTTACAACGTAAAATATTGTGTTTATCTGAGGACTCAGTCAGGAGGACACAGAGGACAAAGTCAGGAGATTGAATGCAACCAAATCTTGTGAAGATATACCTTATGGAAAGTATATCATGTCATGAATCTATTTATAATCGTTATATTCACAAATTTCATTCCATTCATTCGTTATATTCACAGATTTCATCAGAGTTGTTTGGTTATTCGTTTACAAATTTCAGCGATAAGTTTATCTTTGTGGGTTGGAAATTTCTTTAATCTCTTTAATCTTTCCAATTGCTACATCACAAGTGAGATAAATATCAATTTCTAGTCCAACGCCCAAATGTTTACTTAATGTCTAACATTTCTCGTTAATATATTATTGGATATTACCTTTTAATGTTAAATTTTGCTATAATACTCTTTTATTTATTGGCAAATATTTACAATAACTTCTCAATACTTTTTGCAAATTTCAAAATGTCATATGATTTAGCTTGTTAATATTTTATATTTATTGTTAATATTGTTGACATATAAAATTTTTCTTCCAGTGTATATTTTTATTCGCCTTTCGTTTAAGCGGTATATTTGTGACAACTAGATTTTTTTCTGCAATGCTTTGCTGTAGCAAGAAAATAATTTTAATTTTTAAAAACTCTAAATACATCTCACAATTTCACGTTAGTTATGACATTTTAGTGAAAGTTTTGCTGGACACTCCCTGTTCATCTTAACATATTTGAAAATTGTTATATAATTTGTAAGAATTATTTGTTGATGTTTTATTTCCCAATCTCTGTTGTTGCTAACAAATTTGTAAATTTGCTATAATAGTGCAAATCCCTCTGGGTAGTAAATTGCCCTTGCAATATTTATACATGTGGCATATATCCAGCTTGTAGATATACTAAAGTTTCCTTGATTATACCAACAAAATACATACAATTTCGATTCCCTATAGGTGACCAAATCTGTGAGACCGAAAATCGTAACACATATGTAGGTATTGTATAAGTTTAGAGTGACAACCAGAGATGGAAACGTTGTTACCATACATAAATTGGTGCATTGTTCAATTATTTAATTTTGTTTGCTATATTATTATATTACTGGATACTCCCTCTCTCTGCTAGTTTGAAGGTCAACAAGCAACATTCAACAGCAAAACATCCATTCATTGAAAACATATGTGATATTTTGTCTAATTTGTTTTAATATTTAATTGGATATCAATTGTTATTGTTAAAATTATTAAAAATTTTCTATAATATATAAATTTTTCTGGAAGCACATACTTCCTGCTATTATTAATATTGAAAATTAAAATTATATTATTTAACATTAATATTTGTTGTACTTGACACTGCGTATAGGCACATATAAGCCCGCTTAGGGGAGCTAAGTTTATCTGCATTAAAGGATTGTAACCACCTCTAGGATAACTTTTTATTAGCCCCATGCTACTGCCTGTTGGATGTTTATATAGTTTTACTGTTTATTTTCATATTTATAAATATTTTTATGAACAAACCCTGTTGTTGTTAACATGCTTCATAATTTTCTATGATTTGTATAACTTATGGCTGGCATATATCTGGATATTCACTCACAATAACCGTGAATATAAAAGGTTGTGTAAAAGTAATGTCATAATTTGAATTTTGATCCATCAACTCGGGAGGTGGTCTTATGAGCGATATAATTTTTTTCCAATTTATGTCATCAGTTTCACTCTATCAAATGAACATTTTATGAAAACAATGATCATTTTCATTTAAAATAAAATGGCAGCCAAAAATTTTACTATTTATAATTTTAAAAACCTATTCAAGAAGGCTAATGTAATTTTTTTTTACAGATTTTAAGTTACTGAAAGTGGTATCCAGGTTGCTTTGAACTTATTAAATTAAAAAAAAATTGTCAATCTTAATTTCTAAAAATCGTCGCATTAAGGATAAAATCGTAAAATCGCCAAAAAGCTAAAAAAAAACTTCTAAATAATGATTTAATGACAAATTTACCAGCTTTGCCTGTAGTAATGATGCCAGCGAATATATTAATGATACCTGCCGTTATCATGATCAATTTTCAAATTTATATTTATTATTATAATAATAGATGCTGTAGTTGTTACGATATTCGAAATTCACTAGTATATAGATTTTTTTAATATGGCTGTTGATAAATGCGAGGATCTTTGGTTTGTATACACTTTGTCAGTATTAAACTGAAGTTCCCTATTAGTGTTTATACAAATATATTTCCTCTATATACCCTAGTATTCTAAAAATATTTTAAAATTTTGTTAATATTAAATTCGATTAGCATATTTTGCAAATCATATTAAACACAACTAATGGATGGAACTAATGGATCAATACTGTTTTCCATGCTCATGACACCATAATGATCAGCGTTCATGTATCTGTTTTTCTTACCACTGAAAATGCTGAAATTAGCATCCGCAAGTAGTGCGAATTTAGATCATTTCCAATGATTTTAGCATTATTTTGTCATTGCAGGATATTTTTTTCTTGGCTCCTATTCACCAATTAAGAACCTGCTGTGCCTGGTTTCTGTAACTTGTGAGAAGTTCTCTTATAGAAAAGACTTTAAATCAATGCTATGAAAAGTACGAAAAAATTATGTTTTTTCCTACAGATTCGAAAAGTTCTCACATCAGTTATCGAAGCGAGGTACTTCTTCGTTATGATAATAAAAGTAAACTTTTTAAAAATAATTATTTGCTGAAAATAGTCTTTTATTAAACTAAAATTTGTTATTTATTACTAATAAGGCGTACCAGCCTACCACGATTCACGATTTCACGATTTCTTTTTCCCTAGATGAACTTCATTTTATCACTTATTGAGTGAAGAAAAATACTTTTTTCATATACATTTAAGGAAACAATTATATACTTTTATATAGAAACTATTTTCAAATTAAACATAATAGATTTAAAGAAATAATTCATACTTTTGTCAAAAGCTTTTCAAGATGACTTCTAAGGTAGTTGATAAAATGCTCTACTGGCTTTTCGGAAGCAATGAAAATGTTGTCTTTTGGAAATGACTTTAATTTTTTTTTCACTGCGTATATATTTTCCATTTTATTTTTTTGTATTTATCTTAGGACCTGATATTAATTTTTAATGATTTAAAAAAAATTTCACTTAAAAAGTTATTGATTTTTTTTTTTTGTTTAAAGCAAAAATTGTTTGCACCTCTGTGTACAGTGTAGTTATTAGTTCAGCCTGGAGGCTCCATCAAATGCTTATTTTTGCACATTAAATAAATTGATTTTGTATGCAACTAAAAAATGATATTCAAAGACTGAAGTGCAACAGTTGGATATTAAATCAAAATTCAAAAAAGCACTTTACAAAAACCAAGAATTTTTTTTTGCTGCAAATGTGTAAAAAGAGAATTAGTTAAAATTCAAAAAGAAAAAAAGAAAGCAAATTTGTTATGTTAAACGAACAGTACGAGGGTACTTTAAAAAATATATTTAAAAACAGGAATTGTGCCCATAAACAAATACCTTGTGAAATTTTTATAACAAACATGGGAGAAAATCTTCAAAATTTACCCTCGTATTCGAAAGTTCGCTTGGCTTGGAGGGGTTTTGTTTTTGCTCTGTAGGAAGCTTGTTGGCCAGATTATTAATGTGACATGGGCGGAATATGACGTTGGCTTTAAGACCGGTAGCTGTAATGTAACGATGATGGTTTTAGATAATTTACAAGTTATGCTTCTAGACTCTAAACATCTTGGTGTGGATGCAATTAATTATTTTTTTAAACTAATTAAATTATATTGAGATACATAATAGTGGTAATAATTCTCTATTTTATAAGGAATTACATTTAGTTTGGTTAAAAGAATAATTACTATTAAATGAATGAAATATATTACCATGGTAAAGGCAGAGATGGGATCAGGAGTACATTTTGATTCACGCTTATAAAGAATTAAATTTTAAAACTGTTATTATAATTACATGTATAAGTATAACTTTTCATTATTGTTTTCCTTTCTTTACAGGTATGTACATACTGAACGAAAACCACAAGCGGAAAAAACTTTTTATTAAATACGTAAGTCTTTAAAAAAAAACCCAAAAAAGAGGGAAAAAAATATAATGAAAAAACCTACAAATTATAGTTGCATTAAATTTTATGGTGTGCGAACGTTTCAAGATATTTAGAATAAAAGTTTAAATCAGATTGAAATCAGATATAAGGACTTACCGTCAATCGAAATTACGTGACCCGAAGAAAAATCAAAAATAAAATCCACAAAAACGCAGGTACAAGTTCATTATCAATGCCTTCGTCAGCAGCAATAAGTCTGAGATGTACAAAAAGTTTTTAAAAAGATTTCAATATTTATATGCAACACACTTAAGCATACTTAAGTATTTTTTATGCCTGTTTTGCCACCTTAAGGAACAAGCCTTTTCCAACAACTTGTGTGTATAAAAAAAAACATTATAAAGAGCAGAAATGTTGCATGATACAGTGCCATTGAACTTGAAAAATAATACAAATTCAAGCGCACAATTGTTATGATCTGTTAACAGAGTTGCTCGAATGGCTTCATAATATATCAAGGCTTCTGGAAATATTTTTTGTGACGCCGTCAATTGATAATTATGTGAAAAGTACAAGAAATGAGGCACCCAACATTAAATTTAACATTAAAAATTTCTTCTCACAGCAAGGTGTGAGTTTTAGTTTAACAGTTTTTTTTTTTTTAATTAAATATTTAAACATCGACTTAAAATTAAATTGCATCTTATTTGAAGCTTTAATTTTAGGTTTTCATAAAAAAAACTATGTGTCATAGGCATCACAATTATATTATGTTTTCAAATATTATTTCGAATGCACTTTCGGTTGTAATAATTGTCTTGCTTGTTATGGTCATGGTAACAATACATTGTGTCATGACAACAAAGTATTTGTTCAATAAAAAAAATTTATGTTTGAGCCAAACATATAAACAATTATAAATAAAATTATAATTATAAATAAAATATAATTTTTACACACAAGTCATATTAATGTTATAATAATAAAATATGAGTGGATCGTACACACTGTGTCAAGTGTTGCAGGATAAAGAAAAATATAATTACTAATGGTTAATTCCGATTTCTTATCTACCATAGAAATAAAACACACGTATTGTATTTCCGTATGATATCTAATATAAAAGACTCATTGATGGTTACATAAATTTGAAATCTATTGGTGAAATAAATGCACCGTGCTGTGGCATATATTTTGAGAAGGCGGCCAAAAATTATTTTATATGTTTACCGATTTTAAAATTATGTTACTAATTTGAAAGTAAATACCAATGAACCCTAATAGACTAAAAATCACAACTTTATTTTAAATATATCAGAGGGAACATAATTTTCCCAATTATACTTTCTCATTATTTCACTAATATTAAAAATTTTTTTTGTAAATTTTATTTTTTAAATGACTGACTTTTTTGTTTTAAAAAATATTAAAGGAAAATATATTTTTTTACAATTACGCAACTTATAAGCTATTAATGTTAAAAAAAAAATTAACCCTCCCTTACACTCACATACTCCATTGTATACCCGCCAGGCTGTGCTGCATGAACCAAAGCAATTTTTTTGACTTAGAATGCTCTTAAAACTTGTGTCGGACCCTGCCCATAAAAGCAACATGTGATCCAATATTAGAGTAATTAATACCAAAATCATATCAAAAATATTTGATTTCTAAGCAAAACACATTTGAACTAAATACATAGAAAAAATGGACAAAAATATTCGAAAACATTTAAATAACAGGTTTTCGGGGCACCAATTATGGGATGTAGCCACCTTCGCATATTTTCGAGTTTGACCACAACCATTTTAATTTGTTCCCCTTAAAGTTAAATGATTGAATGTAAAACTTTTTTATAATTTTTTTTTTACATTACATAAAAAAATCAAATGCCTATTTGATATATGTACATCTATAGGGCATATTAATCCTATATATACCAGTATGCATGTGTCAGGATCAAGGCCGATTCCTGCGACTGATACTAGATCTGCTCTGTAATATTGAGAAATCTAATCAAGTCACATAGACCATTATCTGATAATTTGCACATGTCAAGTAATGCTAAATGCTTGCCCAGAATACTATGTTTCGAAGAATGCCGTATCTGGGCAGTCGCATGAAGATGGAAAACCCTTTCCTCCTTGTTCTCATCAGCGATATTCAGGGTGAAACTAGCCCTGGCCAGTTCGTCTACCAGTATGATGCCTAGAACGGATCTAAATAGGATTGACGTTAGCTTGACTACTCTATCTGGAGAGCACATTCTGGCATTTACTTCAAAGAATCGAAGAAACGTATTGATATCCAAGTCACAGAATTGCTGCGGGTCTATCAGCAAAATTTTCCGATTTTGCCGCGAGCATACCTATCCGTCAGTACCTTATCCGCCCTCTTAGTGGAGGCCAAAAGTTGTGAACGAGTACCGTATGCCAAGATCTTTCGAGAAAATATCAGAGCCGGTCCCCCTGATAATTCCTAATCCATCAGAGTAAACCCTGGTATCCTAGGACCTTTGAAAGTACTATCAAAGTCCGTTCGAGGTATCGTATAATCCTATGGTTTTCTTAAATCGAAAAAAAGTTCTTAAGCGGCCGCTACACAGACCTCAGTCTCTGCATTTGGGTTAGTAACATCATTGATGCTATGTGACAGACGATGTCAATATTACCCATCAATTTTCATTTTTATATGATTTTTAAAGTAAAGATTTTTCGTCATTAAATTTAGCTCAGCAAAAATAATAGGGAAAATAAAAAAGTTCTATTATGAAACTTCTCTCTTCAAATTTTCCGTACCTGAGAAATACCGCCGCTGATCTATTTTTATTTTCATCACAGTCGCCATACTATTTGCCCCTTAGAAAGCCTACACAGAGCGATACACTTCTGTTACATATCAAATTTCGTTGGTGTATTTTATAGTACATACAATCCCCAATCGGAAATATATCAAAAATTTTCTTTTTAAATAATACCGGCAAGCTCTCTGGTATGTTGTATATTAATTGGACCAAGAGCCCGCCCTCCATTTTGAATTTATTAATTTATTTTAACTTTAATTATGGCCACAATGCATTTGATTAGGCTGCCTGCAAGGAAGTCCCTCCTTATTAGCATATTCATGCAACTTTTAATTTACAAAACTCCTGCTGGCACTGGACATTCGACATTTATTTTTATTATTATTGTATTTGATGTACTCTTGTCTAACACATTGTAAATAATCATTAATTTTTTTTCTACCTTTGGCCACCTAAAAACATAACAAGTCACACTATGTACTGTCGGCGTTGGCCTTCCTATCATAGAAGCGGTATCAAGCAGTAGGTTTTTGCGATTTTTGCATAAATTCAAATCGCCTTTTATGAGGGCATTTTCAACTTAGCCATACTTCGGAAAAAGCTCATCGTCGTTGAAAGTAAAGTCGAATACTAAAATTAATAATAAATTTTTAACACTTGGACGTGATTCTAAATAAATCAAGTATTTTACTAAGTAGATTGAGCATTGATAACTAGGCAGCAACTGACTGCATAATGGTAGGCAAAACCATATGACAGCCATAGGCGATCAACATTAAACTGTATTTGTTGGAAACCAATTAGATATCTCTATATAGCGCAATCAATTTCAGAATGAAAAACCTCGATAAGTAAAATATCGGCCTGTATGCAGTAACTACAGAATATTCCTGTTGTCGTTTCACTCCAAACTACACAATAAGTTGCTCAATATTTTTAAAACAAAATATGTAAAAGTAATCACATTTCACACATCGTGACCTTTTGCAACATCGTTTTTGATTATCATCTTCTGTATTGCAAACGATAATTTACAATCACTAAAATTTAATTTTAAAAATTTTATAATCGTTACAAGTTGCACCAAACATTTAAGAAAAATCAATTTTCCAGTAGCCATACATACGTCGTACAACCTCGTGCAAACAGGCAGTTAATATAAACACCACCCCTCTAAAGTTTCGTATTTGATCCTTAAGCCGTTTTGGAAACACATTTTAATATAAATTATACTATTTATCATAAAATAATTATTTAATTTAAAAATATTCAAAGATAATGTTGTCCTCTATTTTGGTGTGTCGTGAAGTCATTATTGTACAATGTTGTAAACACATTCAAAAATATATTCCATTCTGTGCAATATCAAAATCAAAATACTTTCGATTTTATTTAATATATTGCGCCAACTACTGACATAACAAATACACAAGCAGTTTTATAGTTCCTTAACAATTATTGACCAATAATATTGCAAATGTATGGGTATGTTAAGACTTTGTCATTTTCCAATAACGGCTTTGAAACTTGTTAACGACTTTGACTTTTAATCAACTACTGCCGATGGCTACGTCATCATGATCAACAACGTTATTCTGCAGGTTTTCTTATTTAACCAGTAAAAAAAAATAAAGGAAAACTGAAAATAAAACAAATAATAAAAAAGAATTGTACTACTACTTACTAACCATATAAAATGTGTTGCAGCAGCCATAGAGGCTCGCCGTCCACAAGATCAGAACAAACAATAAATAATAAAGAAATACCACTCACTCCAACAGAAACAGTGGGCAACATAATGCCAAAATAATAAGAAATAATTGGCACAATTACAAAGCCATATACCAAAATCGTGATTAAGCCAAATAATAGTGAAGAAATGACAGCTGTCTTTCTTCACACAAACCCAAATGCCCATTGGTACTAGTTATTGCAGCAAGTTTTACTCTTAACTGTTGTTCGCTTATGCTGTTTCAGTTGCAAGTTTGGCCTCTACAATTTTTTTTGTGTTTTAACTTTTTTTATTCTCTTTTGCCAAGGACTGACATAATGCGAATTCTTAGAGTTTGTCGAATTTTTCAAAGAGTTATTTTATTTCTGCAGGAGTCAATTTTAAAGAATTATTTATGTTGGTCGGTTTGTCGGTTGATTTGTTGAATTTGAATGGTGGTTGGGTAATTTACAATATTTGCTTTCTCACTGTCATTGTTCCTATTTTTTGTTATTATATGCTTCTTCCAGTGACTTAGTTGAGAGTTTCTTTTGAAAGGAGCTGAAGGAAGATCGTTTTGGCTCTGCTTAAAAGAACAAATCTTAAAAGTAACAGCCTAATTTTGGAAAAGGGACAAAAGCAATAAAATAAAAGCAATTAACACTAAAAATTTCCATAAAAAATAATAAAATACATTCAAGTTGTATCTAAAATATGATTATGATAATTCATATCGAAAATCGAAAAAAAAATAAGAAAGTCAAGCTTGGAAAAATTTCCAAAAACTTCAAATATTATGACACTTTTTTTGGATTCCCTTCGACTGGGAATCCAAAATGTTTACAACTCGCTATGACGACAACAAAAGATTATTTAAGAAAAGGCAAGTCTCCGATTAAAATTTAACGAATCTTCGTGAAAGAAAAACAAAATTATTTTATTATTTATTTTTTAATTTTTTTAATACAAATAAACGTTACGAATTTTCGTTTAAATTCACAAAAATGTGGCTTAAAGGGAAGAAAAATCAAAATAAAAAGAAATTAGTCAAAAGAAATTAAAATTAATTTATTGTTGAAAAGTTTGTTTTAACTTAAAAGTAGAAACTTCAAAGGCTGCAAAAAATCACTTCAATCAAAAGAAAGTAACTTTTGAAAAAAGTGACTGTTTTATCGAATTTATTCACAAATTGTTACTATTAAATTCAAAAAAAAAACATAAAATTTAGAGAAATGTATAAAATCTTTATTTGAGCCGATAGAACGATCTTCACAATTCAATGTTTAAATATAATTTCTCACGAATAAATTGTTCAATATTGGCTTCCAGTGCGCCATCCATTGCGGGATTGTCCCTACAGACATTAACCTTAACATAGCCCCACAAAAAATAGTCTACATAAAGGCGTTAAATCGCAAGATCTAGGCGGCCAATCGACCGGCAGCAAGTGTGAAATAAACTGTTCACTAAATTCGCCTCTCAATTGAGCGATTGTTTCTCGTGCTGTGTGTCATGTGGCACCGTCTTGTTGAAACCATATATCAACCAAATCTAGCTGTTTTGTTTTGGACAAAAAAAAATATTTGTAATCATCGCACGATAGCGTTCGTCATTTACAGTAACGTTCCTGCCTGTAAAAATATCAATATTTTTGCCTTCGTCATCTTTGAATAAGTACCGCCCAATAATGCCACCGGCCCATAATCCACACCAAACAGTGGATTTTTCGGGAGGCAAAGCTTCTCGCTGCTCTTCACACCAAATACGGCAATTTTCCTTTTTCACACATCCATTCAACCAGAAATGAGCTTCGTTGCTGGACACAATTTTCGGATAAAAAAAGTAAAGGAGCGTGAATTTTGATAATAAAATTCAATCATCTGCAAGCGTTGTTCGTTTGTGAATCGATTCATGGTTAAATTATAGACCAAATTGAAAATGTTTAACTGTTACATGTTAGACGAAAACAGCTGAGCTTCCAAAAACAGTGTTGTCAAAAAGAAAGAAAAAAATCACCCTTTATTACTATTATTTAGTGAGGCCCAACGCATCGCAAAACCCTTAGACCGCTCCCGTATTAATATTATCTTGCTTGGAGCCATCAGTAAACCAAACGTGTTCAGTATATTCGATTTGGTTTGACCATTGGATCCAATGTTGGAGTATGGTTTATTTGATCCGATACTCTGATACATGAATTTTCAAATACCCTGCGGTTTTTAAGTTAGAAATGCCTGGTGTGCGAAGTCCACTTCTGCGTAGAAGTGTGCGAATTAGTACCCAGTGTCGAAGAGGTCCCCATATCGAAGTGCAAAAGAGGCCATAGATTTTGTCGAGTAAAGCATTACCTGTGACTTGTTGATCTTAATATAGTAATATATGGTTTGAAGTTTAGTTTCCACATTTTACTAAATGGACTTTGACAACACATAATGTGCTCTCATGACCTTATTGGCAGTGTAGGTGATATTTATGTCGGGGTCATATACGGGATATGTTCAGAATCACTCCCAGGCAATTGATCTCATCAAAAAGTTTAATTTTTGACTCATTTATGGTGGGCTGCGTAAGTCTAAGACTCTCACGTCGGATAAATGGTACTAAGATTACCTCGTTAGGGTTTATTCATAAGTTCTTATTGCACCATTTGATAATTAATATCATCGCTTGCTGCATTCTCTCCGACATGGTCCTAATTTGCCATGCAACCACGGTTATAATTAGATCGTTGCGTAAGCATACGTATGTGCAGAAACCGATACTCCAGTAGCCAAGCCAAGGTCTACAATGGAGGCTTTAGATTACTTCCTTGTGGTCAGTCTCATTTGACTCTAACGATCCTCAATGAACCAAATGGATTCAACTAAAGAAGCCTGGA
The DNA here is from genome assembly GCA_963681545.1 of Germaria angustata. Classification (NCBI taxonomy): domain Eukaryota; kingdom Metazoa; phylum Arthropoda; class Insecta; order Diptera; family Tachinidae; genus Germaria; species Germaria angustata. The sequence goes on along the minus strand of OY812998.1, from coordinate 116,617,877 downwards.
TGTCAGAATTTCTATCGACTGGTTTTATATAACTTTTGGGTTCACTTCAAATCTTGGGCATTTCTAATCGCTTCATACCATATCGAAAAGCTCCTTTAGTATCTATAAAAGCTACACTACTATACAACTTACTGATTTGAATCTAAAGTTTTTTTTATGGGCGAAGTGAAATGTTGATTCTCTTGACTAGTAGAAAAATTGAAATGGATTTATAGGCTTCTTCGGAAATAAGTTCCAGCTAATGTTTTTAGTTAAAGCGAACTGAGGCTGATTGGTCCGTACCATTTCAGCAATTTTTTATCCCTGCAAAAACCAGCCTTTCGTACAAGGACCATTTCAACTCCACGCCAAACTTACGGTAAACTTAATATGAATAATCTGGATGTTGGCATAGAATAGGATTACTTCCTTGTTGTAGGAAGCACGGATGTTGTTGATGCCATGCCATAAAAAGTTAACATTTTTCCACACAATGAAAATAGCTTCCAGATCGGTGAATGAAAATAGCTTCTAGGCAACATCCTGCGAAGACAAGCCTGTGCTAAAAAATATTGATCCTAAACGCAACATATACATGGCTTCGTTGAAAGGCCTCTTTTTCTGAGAATAATTGTAATTCTCTTTTTCTTACTATGTGGAAAATTCCAAAAAAAATTGTTTAATTAAAGTTTATTTGCTGAATAATAGTAGTTAATGTTAGCTAGAGTTCACTGTTCCTCTTTAATTAGCAATTAGTTAAAGCGAAAAAATCGAAAAAATTTACATTTTCAAAGTTAAAAAACTAATTTCATAAAATCTAAAAGAAATATTTGTTGCTAAAATGAAAAAAATATTTAAAAATTTTATTAATTATAGACTAAAATTGCAGAGTATGACAAAGAAATTACAATTCAAAATAAATGCTTGTAAATAGCAAAAAGAATATAAAACGGCCGATTAAAAAGTAATCAGTGTATAGTGTAATGCCATAAGAATTATAAAGATTTTTTTTGTTATTATGTTCCATATTTATTTATATTTATTATTATACATATATATATTCTTTTTAAATCAGATAATCTACATATTTTTCGACCTTTCTTTGTTTAAACAATAAAAATTTATTCAACCTAAAGCTTGATTATATTTTTATTGCATAATTTTATTGTATTAAAATATATAACAAGCACAATGTCACATTTCTGTTACAAATTTTAAATGCTTAAGGTTTATATAATACTGAACCGATTTCAGAAACATATCTATTGCTTACATCCGTAACTAAATATCTTTAAAATTTTAACGGCAGGATAAATTCAAAAATTTTAGCATATTTTGAAAAATATTAAAAATTCCATAAGAGCAAAGCTGAATAAAGTTCGTCGCTACGAGCTTTAAAATAAATAAAAATGTAATTCTCCCACAAAAGTAGCGCGAATGTTGAGTGTCCGCTTTAAAGTGCTTTCATTGCATTTAAAAAATTTATTTGGACATGTGAAAATACAAACCATAAATATAAAAATGTTCTGGAAGAATTGAGTGCCATTGAATTTTAAAACAGTGGCAGACGAACATAAAAGAACTACAAAATTATATAGAAATTATACTAAAGGAAACGTTTCCAAAATCGCTCCACAGGCACTATCATACACATATCGGGTGGTCCAAATACAAGTATCTTATAGAAATTAAATGATTTGTGATGACAAGGTGATGAGCTGTGTAATATGGTGTATTATCGTGCTAGAACCAAAAGTTTTCAAATTCATATCTGTCATTTTAGGTTACAAAAAATCCGTATCAGGTTTTTGAAGCAGTCGCCGTTGGCTAAAATGGCATTCCCAAGATTTAAAAAAAAAAAAAAAAAATCATCCTCACCAAACTGTCACTCTCTGTTGATGCATTGGCCTCACGGCAATGACATGTGGTAATTTTATTTGCCGCCGAGATTAAACATGCGCCCCGTCAGGAAATATAATATTCCGGCCAAATTCGATGTGTGATTGTTTTAAAATATTTCCCAAAGTTTTTCAAGCGTACTGACTGATAGTCAATATTTCGGATAGAAAACATCTATTAGTGTCAAACTAAAATATGATTTTAAAAGAAATATTGTATTTTTACCACCCATTATTCATCAAAGAAATCAATTAAAGCAGTCATACATTAATTATTAAAACCCCGAGTTGCCCCGCTATATCTCAGTGAAGCCATTCTCTGGGAACGACGTAGTGATTTCTTTCAAAAATCCTTTGCTACATCATATTAACAAAATTTCAATTAAAAACCTGAATCACCTCTACAAGTCTGTGAAAATCTGTTCTTGTTTTAAGAAAAAACATCTCTTTCAATTTTATCCTTGTTTTAATAAGGATGTATTGCTTTTGTCGAGAAGAGTTTAAAGAGAAGAGACTTTAAAGCTTTTTTCAAAGTAAAAATTTTTGCCTCCATAAACTTGTCGAAAGAAATATATGCATATGTATATGGTATATATATAATTTTTTATTTATTTATCATTATTTTTTTATTTATACACTTATTTTTTTGTAATTTAATCCCCTGTTATCCTTGACAAAAAACTCTAATTTTATTGAAGACAAAGTCTTTTTAGCTGATGTTAAGGAGTATGAAAACATTTTAATTGTTAGCACTATTTCATGGCCACAAATTGCATGTCTTACCAACCAGTTGACATAACGTGACACCTCTTTAAGAAGTCCTTTTACCACCACACATATTCGTTGGGAACATGTGCATGTTTTTGAACTGTGAAAAATGGTTTAAATTAAGGAGACATACTTGTATGTAAATTCAGGACAGCAGGACACAAACATGTCAGATGAATGAATTACAGCCTCGTGAGAGAGGGAGAGAGAGAGAGAGAGGGAGAAGGAGAAACAAGTCATATTGTGTGCAGCAGCTTTGGCTATGAAGGTAAATAAATAAACTGCCATTTGGGTGACAAACAGTACTGTTCGGTAAAGTTTAACTGAATGAAAGGAAAAAAAGGAGTCAGCAGTTATTAAATAAAACTTGATCCTCATACCAAACCCTGCCAGGTATATTATGTGGCTGTACCCAAAGTAAATTAATGAAAACTCCCAAAATAAAACAGAATTAAAAAAAATAAGTGATTAGTTTGGATTAGGATAATTTATTTTAATTCTAAGTTTTCTATTTTCTTAGTTTTTAATTTTACTTTTTATAAAGTTTTTTGTTTTCAAAAAGGAAGACTAAATAAAATTTACCTTACCCTGCAGCAAATGATAATACGAGTGGCAATTAGCAACTGAGGAACAAAAAATTTAGAAGCTTTTCTAACAACTATAAATTTTCAGTTGCTGTTTTTAATGATGATCGGTTTTTTTTAAGATTAGTAGACATAGAACAATGCTATGGCATCTAAGTTAATTTTTAAATGTTTAATTTTAAAGTAAGGTGCCCTTGTGGACTAGTCGTTAATGTACAAAGGCACCAAATTAAGGTCCCAAGTGAGCGAAAGCTGCCTGTTAAAACTCACTTAAGCTATTTTCAAAGTCCGTCATATAGAGGGCAGAACAGCTGCCCGGGAAAGATATTTAAACTTGTCGTTCCTTATTTATTATCCATTGCACTCATCTCTTAAACAAGGAAATATAATATAATGTTTATTTATTCCATAGTCCGAAAGGATCTATTTGAATTATCGAACGTTTTGTGTGCGTTTAATTGAAAACTCATTGAATTACCAGGGGACTCTCGTGGATAATTTCCTTCAATTTTTAACGAAAACCAAGATTGCTTGAGAGATATTGCTAACAATTGACGTAAGAAAAGTATTTAATCCGCAATAAAGCTCTTACATTTCAGTAAAAAAGGAATGGATGTTGTTCTTAAGGAATGATATTTTCATTTCTGCTAAAGTATTTATTAGTGCATGCTTTTAACTTGGACACAATATTTTTCTTAATTTTTTATCTGAAACTAATAATTCCACATAAGAAAAAAAAATATTTTGAAGTCCTTTCTGAACATCTATTTCTGTATTTCATATAAAATTAATAATTTAAAAAAAAATATAAAAATATTTACTCTTCTTAATATTTTAAATATAGTTCAGTTGCCGACATTAGAAAAGAGAATGTTAAACTAATTCAGAAATTAACTAAGTTTGTATTTTTTTCTAAATCAAAATTTCCGCATTTTCTTAGCTTCTTAGGAAGGTATTTTTAACTGTGTCCCTCAGCTACTTTTTGTATCCATTAATTTAGCGCCTGCACTGTATATGCTTATGTGGCTGAGGTGGCACACGTGTTGACTATTGAATGTGTCATGATAAAATTATATTTCCAAAAATATCAGTGAAAAAGTACAAAAGTTGAATGCGTAATAAAGATGAGTTTAATGTAAAATATATCGCGGGACAATTAGTATTTGAAGTACTTCCAAAAAATAAATTAAAAAAAAACAAATTGCAATGACAAGACTTTCTTCATAGAAATCTATTAAAGTACTTCCTAAAAAAATCGTTTTGCATAAGATCATAAACATAGTATCATAACTAATGAAAAGAATCAAAAAAAAACATATGTTGCAATTTTCACTACTTCCGAATCACAATTTTTATATTTTATTAACTTCTTTGGAAGCACTTTTTTACCGCGATGTTTCTCTAGCCACTTGACCAACAAGATATTCATTTTTCAATTAATACAGGTGCCAAAATTATTATTATTATTATATTTAAATTTCATACAGTACCGAACAACCTTTAGTGAAACAAAAAATAATTTAATGAGGCGAAAAATATGTAATTCTAGACTTTTTTTAAATAATGAATGCAGAAAGTGATAAATGACATACGAGTATAACCAAATGAGTGAGGATGTGAGAGGTTTCTGTCCCTGATGTTCATCGCCTTGTATACTCGTTAAGTGAGTGTACGAATATTGTTGGTTTATTGCCCGGCAAGCATGTCTGTTGCTGCCACTTTCCACTGGCCACACCACAAACATGTTGAGTTGTCAATTTGTCTGTTTGTTGCTTTGAATTTGATTAACAATTGTACAATTGTTGATGTGTTCATTAATCTTGTTCATTAATTTTTATGCATTTAATTTAATTTATTTTTTGCAACTGTTCATGTTGTTTAGATAACGACTAAATGGTCAATATTGGGGTAAAAGTGATAATTGTTTTTTTTTCTTTCTATTTTTTATAATCACTTTCTTGGATAATGAATAATTGTTTGCTAATAAGGGTAAGTCGACTTTGATGGAAAATTTGGAATGTTCAAAATTATTTTCTTAGACAATGAAATAAAATAAATTTATGTTTTTCGCTCAAAAAGTTGCATTAACAGCCAGTAGGAAGAATAGAAACGACTAAATAAAACGAAATGAATGAATGGACTAAAGGCAATAATTTATATCATTAAATGATGAACAGTGTATGACGGTTGTTTCGGTAGCGACTCTAGGTTAGTTCGAGAAAAAGGGAAGCAGCATTTAAGCGATTTTGCAAATTTCACATTTTGGTTTTAGTTACAGACAGATATTATTACTGCACGTAGGCATCGTGCAGCATTTAAAATAATTTTTTATAATTTGTTTCTTTTTTTTGGAGCAACGTTAAAATTTTGTTTAGATACTATATATGTATGTTACCCGCGCATGATCAAGACAAGCCCTACCAGTATAAACATGTGTAGTATGACCAATTTTTCATACTTTTGCAGGTAAAATAGCCACCGTAGACACTGTACCAGTTTGAATGTTATTTTCCCTCTCCAAGTAACTATTCCTTGCTGCATTAAATTTTAAATTTATTCTATCATCATTAATCGTCAAATATATTTATTAAATGGAAAAAAATCAAGAAATATAAATAGAAGACGTAATAAATTAATAGAAAACGTAATAAATTAAATCAGTTGGAAAATATAAAATAAATGCCACAATTGCTGGTTAATTTTTACATGCGTAAATAATTTAATTTGATTTATTTGCAAATCGAATTTCTCACGCTGCAATAATAAGGCAAATTATGAAGCAAAAAATTATATCTTTTTTAAAATGAAATATGTGAAAAATCTATAATAATTGTGATTAATGATTATACATACAGTCGCTAACATTTAAAGTCGGGCAAATCCAGACGGCAACTTTTAGACAAAACATCTTCGATGTTTCGATGAAAGAAAATACATACATCAAAATTCTTTTTATTTTATTACAGAAACTCTTTTATTTGAAACTAACAAAAACAAATTTAAAAAATTTTCTTAACTAAAACAAGGTCACTTTTCATTCTCACATTCAAAGTCGGGCACTACATAAAATATCAACAATATTTGAATACAACGCAATGTTTGTACTCTGTTGCGCCACGTTTATGATTCTCAACAACTTGTAACCGTTTCCGCATCGATTTAAATTTTTTTTTTTTCAAACGTCCGGGCTTATATTATTCCACTCTTCCTGCAGAGAAGTTTTTAAGGGTTGGAGTCGAGTGTACATCAACACTGCCTGGTCTGCATTCGGCGACCAATTAGAGAATTTTTCTGATCAAATAGAAAAAAGTTTGACGTATATTCTTTCATTAAAACATAAATATTGTGACTAAAAGTATTCGTTATGTATCTATCTGCCCGACTTTAAATGTGAGTGACTGTTGGTATGTCTGTGTGTCTTATTAATTTTAGACTTTCTGCCACTTGCTTGGCGTTTAAGACTCCTCCACACTTTCACGCAAAATATTTTTCGTTTTTTTGTTGCTATGCATGTATCCAACTCATACATCAAACATTTCCATTGCTCTTAACATTCGTCTCTATGTATTCTTCTTATTGACAATATTTTTGCTTGAATTAAATGAAAACTTGTTTCCGAGTTGCAATGAATTAAATTTAATGTTTAGTTGTGTAAATTCAAGTAGCACGAGTATTTACCATAAAAGTCGTTACTCGTTTTCTTTATTGTTACTTTTACAATTGAATGCAACTTCTTAAGTTGAAAGTTGATCTTAGTTGTAGGGTAGAGACTAACTTTAATATACCCTGCAGTATAAATAATTTTCAATATCAGCCACTAACTCAGGTACCCATTTTTATAAAAGCAGTAGATAATTATTGAAAATTAACCCTCCAGAGAACAACGATTTCATTGATTTGATAAAAACAATCCTTTTGTAGGCGGTATATGGTTCCAGAATAGTGATTCTATGAGCCATACCGCGATACACATTACCGATGAATGATTAAACAGTGTGGTCATCTCTCGCAGGGGTGACGTAAGTTGCCTATGAAGATCGTCCGGTCCGCTAGACTTATTCTTGTGGTGTTTTGTTAGGCCGCTGCTGGTCTATGCCACTAAGTCATAATTGACCAATGCCCTTAATGTAACTTAATCGAAACTATCGCTCAAATTCAGCCGTATTCGTGCCAATGTTGAAAAGTCGCGGCGGACGTCAACACACAATGGCATACATGGACTTTATAAAAAAAAATTAGTACCTTAACACACAGCTATTGAACCACCCTGTACATGAAAACTTTCCAATAACATTCGAAATTAAACATAAATTTATATTTTGGCATTTCCTGCTTGATTTTTTTTAAATAAAAAATCACCTTGGACCATATTTTGCAAGACGAAACAAAATTTTCGTTTTAATTTGGAACTGTTTCCCGCCATCAAACATGGAATTTGTATCGTAAGCCGATCTGATTTCGGCTATGTATCACTTTCAGTTTCTTTCTCCTTTTTATTATATTTTTTTAGTTTTAGTAAGAAAAATTACACTGAAGATGGCAAATAGTCAAAAAAAGGCTGTTTACGAACCGAATTTGACGTAGGATAAGGGAAACTCGCTCCAAATTAAAAAAAGTCCCGTGGGAAGAAAAAACAGCTCACAAAATTACGTTTCGATTATTTGTACAGTAAAGCAAATTAAATTTTTTCAATACATATAATCGAAACGAAATTTTCGAATTTTCGTTTCGTTCCCTTATACAGAAAATAACAATAAAGAAACCGGAAGTGGTTTTTACGCCTAGTTTCAATATAAGGATATCATTTTCATTTCGTAAACCGAAACGTTAATAAACGTTTGAATATTGAATGAAAAAGAAACGATACCAATATTTTTCTGGCTAATTTTAACCCTCTAAATGTATTACGTTTTAAAAACTCTGATTATAAAAATCACCAAACAGGTTCATAGATTTTTATACATACAAGGTGGCGCAAAAGTAAAGTCACAATTTAAACTGGCTGCCATTTTATTATAAATATTTGAAAGCGTGAAATTAATGAAATTAATTGGAAATAACTATATCATTTGGTCGGCTACCTTTCGAGCTGCGTTAATTTTACGGCATTTTGAATGGTTACTGGCTCCAGATTTGCAATATCTCCTCCAGCCCGTTCGTAACTCCAAAATGGAGACTTGCAAATTGGTGTCTTAAATTTCCAATCGTTGTGTGTGAGTAGATACTCCGGCCTGTTGAAACCAACAATAATAGAGAGCCAATACTGCAGCTTGCGGCAGAAAAACTCGGACAACGAATGTCTGATGAAGCCTAATTGCATGGCTCGTCGTCTCGTTGATGTTTATGGGTTTTTTGTGATGTCGTTGGCAACAGCAGCGATGTATGAGCAATACGGAACCGGTCACTTCTTGTGTGGATTTTTCTCTGACTTCCTGTCGCGGCTCTTCTTGGTAACCATCGTCCAGTTTTCTTCCTTCTCTGGTAGCTCCATTCTATTTTTGTTGTCTCCTGCCTTCTTCTGTTTTTTACCGGGGTTGGGTTCTGCTGGGCTCGAGGCATTGCGTTTATTTTGGGATAAAGAAGGCAATTGTAATGTATTGTTCCCGCTTACATTTGTTTGTAAGGTAATCTCATCTTGCCTAGGCTGGGGTCTACTCTTTTCTCTTTCAGCGTTCTTCCAGTTTGTGCGATAGTTTGCGATAACGTCAAAGAGTTCCTCTAGCTCTGACACTCCATTTTTCACATCCATGCTGATGTTTTTTTGTTTACTCATTGCCAGCCGTATTTTGCGGAGCACTTTTTGGCAGTTTCCAAAGGCTTCTTCTTCTGACAATCTCATCTTCATTATATATTCCTGTCTAGGTGAGCTGTATGTCACTGTAGGTTGGACTGGCATACTAACGGCTGTGGCGTGTCTATCTTGAGGTGTATCAAGAATCTCTTCTACTGTCCCTGTTGATAAATGCAATCGTTGAACAGGTGATCGTTTGGTTTTTGTGCTTCTAATAAAAATCGCTTCACTTTCCCTTCTTTCTGTATTCTTTGGTGTTTCAAAATTTGACATTTTAGCTCCAAATGGGTCCCATCTTGAAATCGTTATCTGTACCTGTTTGTGCAGTCGCCCTTCTAGTGATCCCAAGGGTCCCTTTGCATGCAGTAAGGTCCTTGCTAGGGTTGACATAAGTCCTTATGAGAGCATGTGTTCAGAGCCAGATCGGGCATTAATTAGGATATCATATTAACTAAACCTGCACGGCCAACTTAATGGCTACGGTATACAGAGCGTTTTCCAAGTCCTTGCCAAGGTTTTAACAGGACGGAAGGCAACCGAAACATTAGCCTGAAAGCCGTTTCTATGCGATGTCACTCCCGTCTACTAAGGTAACAGAATGCCCCAGTTGCCAGCCCATATACGTCATTTTCAATTCATTCATTTAAGTCGTGAATCCAAATCGTTCCGCGTCCATGTGATCACGTTGCTCACATTAGCTAGTATTTCAACGGATGTTGCAATACCATTGCCCGGTGTCCACCTGCCCCGAAGGGTCGGAGGTTGTGAGTCTTCTTGGTTGGTTACATAACAAGGATGGGATCTGGACTTTGCCAAGTTAAAGCCGATCAGATCTGTTACCTTGTATGCCCCCCACCCTTCACCTTATATTGTGATTTAAAAATATTTGCATATGTGTCTTAAAGGCACATTTTTTGTAATAAAATCTTTTGAATAATAATTACAGTAAAACAGGAACGTTCACATGCTCCAGAGTTTGTGATCCGAAATTTTGATCATATCTAAGGACTTCAATATGGGCCTGCCATTATTATGCTCTCTTTTTTGACTCCAATTTGTTGCATTTAAAGACATTTTCACACTATTAAGATCAAAGTAATTTTCCAGAAGTTCTCCAAATGTTATTCGCCTGAGTTTGTAATATATTTTTTAATCAATACGAAAAACTTGCTTATTTCTCGCACAATTAATTTTTATTCTCACAATTAAATTTTTTGTTTTTGTGCACTCGAAAGAAAGAGTTTTTTTAATTATGACATGTTTTAAATGCAACTTGTCGACATTCTCAGCCGCATCCCCAACGGCAAACGACAACGTATGACAAGTACCGCAACATTTTATAGAGCAAAATTAAATTAAATTTGCATCGTTTGTGTTCCATATAGCAAAACACTTTTTTCTATACTTTTTTATCACTGAGGGAGTGTGTGTCAATAGTGCCGCTTATAGCGTAAAGTAAATGATCCAAATTTACAATGGATTATGACAGCAATACCTGTTTGGTTTGAAATGTGACTTTGTATTTCAATGTAGTTTCATTTGACAACTAATTGCATTTCACAATTAAGTCAGGGTGACAAACTCCTAAGTCCGCTTATTGGTGGCAAACAGCTTTAATGCACCCAACAAAAGAAAATTAACATTTGTTCCCTTGTGTAACTATTTATGGAAAATAAAATTGAAATACACCTTAGAATTAAATTTTTAAACCGTTTTGAAGAAAAAAAAAAAAAAAATACAGGAAACACATCTAATTTAATTCTACTTCAATATGAGTTTTTATATATAAATTTTTTGCTTGAATAATAGAAAAATAATTTACACAATGTATATATTTTTTTATGATATAATGGACTAGGCATGCCAACTTATCAATTTGGGTATTTTGGATTCGGTTTCCTTTAAAAGCTCTCTACTCTGCTCTAAAACAAATGTATGAATGTCCTTGATACTATGCTCGTTAAAGCAATATTACATAGTATTTTCGCCATTATGCCTTTTTCAAGCTCTCCATAGAACAAAGAAAGTTGCTTGCAATAATTAATGTTCATAAATAAGAAGGCATTATAGGTATTCCAATGAAAATGAAAATCATGAAGTAGAATTTTTTTGTAATCCTTTTTATTTAAATTTAAATAGGCTACTTAGTTCAATCGTATTTTATAAGCCAAATTACATGTGATAGTTATCAAAGAACAAATTACACCAAAGACACACGTGTAAATCATTCTGACAAACACTAGCAGAACGGAACAACATGCTGTTTTCGAAAGCCGCTACACTTTCATCATCAGCGTTCTTGTGTTTGGTCCACTTTTGTGGTGTCAGTTGATGTGTATTTTAGCTATTTATACAAACTTTTTCACTGTAAATAGAATACGTGAATTTTTTTGATTCATTCGTATTACAATTTGTGAAAACTTTTTTTGTAATGGAAAGCCCAAATTCCACCTCACTAACTTACAACAGTGTGGCCATTGTTATTTATTCTTTACCAACTATACACATGTTTTTTAATTTGCTTAGTTTGTTTTTAACTTATGACAAACTTTTTTGGTTTGTTACTATAAGTATGTATATTTATTAATTTTTGCTACAAGCCATTAGCTTTGTTAATTTATATTTTAGGTTTAAGATTTCTCTTTATTTATGAACATTTTTCTTGTTTGTAATCCTTTTTATTTAAATTTAAATAGGCTACTTAGTTCAATCGTATTTTATAAGCCAAATTACATGTGATAGTTATCAAAGAACAAATTACACCAAAGACACACGTGTAAATCATTCTGACAAACACTAGCAGAACGGAACAACATGCTGTTTTCGAAAGCCGCTACACTTTCATCATCAGCGTTCTTGTGTTTGGTCCACTTTTGTGGTGTCAGTTGATGTGTATTTTAGCTATTTATACAAACTTTTTCACACGTATTCTATTTACAGTGAAAAAGTTTGTATAAATAGCTAAAATACACATCAACTGACACCACAAAAGTGGACCAAACACAAGAACGCTGATGATGAAAGTGTAGCGGCTTTCGAAAACAGCATGTTGTTCCGTTCTGCTAGTGTTTGTCAGAATGATTTACACGTGTGTCTTTGGTGTAATTTGTTCTTTGATAACTATCACATGTAATTTGGCTTATAAAATACGATTGAACTAAGTAGCCTATATAAATTTAAATAAAAAGGATTACAAACAAGAATTTTTTTATTTTGTAGATTCTATTTGCCAAAGACTTAAAAATTATGGGCTCAGTTATGGCAACTTTACATTTTTTCTCTTCAATTGTCTCACAGAGAAAGTCTTGAAATATCCGTAGAAGAAAAATATCCTTCTTCTTTAGAAGGAATAAATTTGGACTATGCAGCGGTAGCTGAAATCACATCATATAGTGAATCTGGGTTTCCTAAAGTAAAATCAATTAATACAGTATTTCAACAATTAGACGCAGTTGCAACAAACTTAAAATGAAATTACTTTTCTTATGCAGATCTAAGGAAATAATTTTTTTCACTTTAATTAAGATTTTTTGAATTTAACTTTCTAAGAAGTAGAAAAAAACTATAAACGGGCACTTTATAAGCAATGAAAATGAATTGTGGCTTAAGAACAACTTCAATTTCTTAAACTGGAAATTTAATAGTTCTTTAGACAACCTCATCCTTGAAGATGATAAGCCTTCGAAACTATTATGGCGGGTAACCGGATTTAAAGACACTCACACACAGGATGCTGACAAAGTCATTCTGCAATCTCTGCTTTAGTTTCATCTATTGGAGCGATACAGCTGAATTTGACAATTTCAACGATTCTTATAGATCCTTTGCATTTCTCTCCAAAAACAAATGTTTTTTCTTCCCATACATACGACTATGTCTTTCGATTTCTTTCTAGTATCCTTTATATTGTATTTATATCGACAGTGTATTGACAACCTTTAATTATTTCAATTGTTCCATTTCAACTTTGCAAAACATTGCAGCATTACCTTAAGCATTCGGATCCTTTTTCCTCATCATTTGCAGAAATTATGAAAAAGTTCAATAAAGCTTTTTTCTTCAACAATTTCTGCTTGTGGCAAGAAACAAAAAAGCTGCCAGGGAAATTATTCCTCCTGTATAATTATGTTTCAGTTGCACCCTTAATTATGCCACTTTTTGGCCTCACAGCATATAGTTTTTGTATTTATGTTTATTGATGATCTTTTCTTGCCATAAACAGGTAGTCAAATACGAGTAGTAAAACTGATGTTCCTGATTTGTTTTATTTTTTAAAATTTATTTTTGCCAAGATTTTGTCAGGATTTGGTGAAACATTTTTCTTTTAATTTTATGCAGAAGCTGTTTAAACTCTCCCTTTTAATTTTTGATTTTAAATGCATCACGTTTGAACTTTATTTTGTTAAAATATTTGTTTTGTAAGAAATTAATAAATCAAGTTGCAAGTTATAGAGAAATATTAATGGAAGCCAATCTTGATTAGTATTGGTTCCAAGTCTAGGACATATGCTATAGATCTTTGGATGAAACGTGAGTGTCCTTATTATTTATTTTTGACACTTAAAAATATACTTAAAAAATAAATTTTACGAATAGCAAAATAAATTCATAGTCGGGGAGTATCACATTGACTCATTCTGAGCTGTAGACAAAAATTTTATGAAAACGCGGGCACCGTAACCTAGTAACCTTATGCATTAATTAAATGAATTTTTTATATATAAAATCATATAAAATCATACTACACCTATTAATAATTACCCAAAGCTCAAAATAAGATATTGGGACTATCTTTTGTTGACGTGCTGTTGCGGCTTCAGTTCCCGCCAAAGGCCGTGATGTGTTTCACTTTAACTTTACAAGGATCTTTTGACAATGTTTCTGCTTTAAATAATTATATATTTAATAAAATTGTTTATAAAATATGATTGTTATACAAGGGAGCATATCGTCATCACGTTTGAAAGTGGGGCTTCCAAATACACATTGAATTACGTTTAATGGCTTGAATAGTGAAAATATTTTGAAGTTTTGCAATCTTTAAAGGAGCTTTAATTTAAAATTAATCCAGTCTTGGCAACTGAGTATTAAGAGTTTAGTTTTCGCTTACTTATGCCAAATATCGTCTAACTCAAGTGAGTTTTGCCCACTGCACACTGGTCCCAAATTAAAATTTTTTTGGGCAAAAATTATGGAAAAAAAATAAAAGTGAAATTTGAAATTTCCAAGCGATCAAGCAGATTTTAGAAAAAAATTTGCTGGCCAAATGTCAATTTGTGGCAAATTTCAAATTAGAAAATTTTGAAAGTTGAAGTTTTTTTTATTAAATCCTTAACAAGGAGGTGTTAAAGGAACAATAAATAAAAGTATGAAAATAGAAAATTATTCTAAAGGAGATAGAATGGTAATTGAATTTTAATATAAGTAGATGCTAAACAATAATTATTTATTCTTGTTGTTTTGTTTTGTAATTATTTGATTGTTTGTAAGCAAACCATTTATTTGGGCATGAAATTTCATGAAATCAAAAACTTGGAAGTGCTGGTCAAAGTGGCAAATATAAGTGTAAAATCAGACCTCGCCGGTATTTTGAAGCAAACTGCTAAGATTTTCCTTTTGTACCATGCTTGATTGGAAAATCAACAGATGCAAAAATAATGAACAAACAGAATGGATTCTTGGTAAAATTTATAAGAATTTGTAAATTGAGAAAATTCATGAAATAAAAAGAAAGGAAATTATTAAAAATACATATATTTTTGGTGTGTGTGATGATTAAGGGTAATTACAAATATTTAATTTTTCTATATTCCATAATCTGCAAAGTTTTGAAAACAATTGATAGCGATAAAAATGTTGCTAGAGTTTATGCCAAAAAATTCATTTGGGACCAGTGTGCAGTCTTTATATAAACACTATAGCCCTTTCTCCCACTTAAAAGAAAGAAAGAAAAGTTTGAATGAAGACTAGAAAAAGCACATTATTTCTCTCATGAGCGACCGGTTTGTTGCAGCACTGCTAATAATGTTGCATTAAAATGTGGTAGGGAAGCTAGAGTGAAAAACAAAAATTAAAAAATTGTTTGACTCCTTGATTACCTTAAATTGTTGCCCCTGTTTTCTCTAGTCGCAAATACAAAGCAGGTAAAATATTGCACTGTGGGTTGCAAGTTGTCGTGAAGAAATTTATGAAAAAATCATCACATTATTTTTTTAAATACTCGATTAAGGGATCAAACATTTGTACTCGTACAATGATCATAGTAAAGTCTAAAACTTTCTCCATACGACACTATCGGACGTTAAATGACTTTGATTGTTGCATATACATTCAAAAGTGATGGAAAAACTAAAGATCGTTTCCTTTAGGTTAACTCAAGCAATTTTAAACTATAATAGAATATCATAGTTTTCCTTAATGAATTTAAAACAAATATATACTGATTCTGAAATAAGATTGATTTTATAAATTGGGATTTTATCGGTTGCATGTGAGGCGGCACTGAACGATGTCTCTCGGTTTGTAAATATTTTTTTTCCTTAAACGATGTTGGTTTCATTTCAGTTTGAACTTTTACAGATGGAAAAAGTCTTTCGATTAAGCGAGTTTTCTTTAAAGTGGACTTTCCTTTAAAGAAACTGAAATGCCTTTGAATATTGAATTTCCATAGTGTTTTTTTTTCATTAGGAAAATGTTTTCTAACTAATTTGTCTGTTTCTTTCTTCTTATTTTTCTAACTACATATACTCCTACTAGAGATATTAAAGTCAGTTCGCATTTACTAAAGTTTCACTTCCAGTAAAATTTCTTAATTGTGAGATTTAACGTCATGTAAAGGGTGATTTTTTAAACGTTTACGTTTGTCAAAAATTAAAAAAAAAACACAGAATTTTTGCAAAAGTGAATAAAATATTAATTTGGGGCCTGCCATTTAATTTTTATTGATTGTTTCATGCCGTAGGTGGTCCAACCGTGAGGTCAAAATTTTGACACACTTTTTCCAACAATTCGGCTGGTATCTCACCAATGGCAGCTGTAATGTTGTCTTCCAGGGTTGAAATCTTGGCTGGCTGAGAGACTTCACTTATCCTTACAAAAAATAGTCTATTGGGGTCAAATCGCATGATCTTGGCGGCCAATTGACCAATAGGTTCATGGTATCGCTTCTTTCTGGCTTCTTTTCCGTTGCCTCCATTTTGAGCAAAACAAAGAGTCGGTAATCATTTCACAGCATCTTGTTCCACTGACTGTAACGTAGCGATTTTTATTATTCTTGAAGAATGCATCATTCGAGGTAGATTGCCAGCTCTTGAACTGTAATTATGTTGATTGACGTACCTATTGAGGAAAAAATTAGCTTCGTCGCTGAAGACAATTTTTCAACAGAAAAATTGATTTTCATTGAACTTTCCTAAGGCCAATACGCCAAACCATTGACGTTGTGGCACGTCACCTGGCTTCAGTTCTTGCAGCAGCTGTATTTTGTATGGTCTCATACCGAGTTGATTACATAAAAATTTCCAGGGGTGGAAAAACACAAGACCAAATGCTTATAACGGCTACGATTTGATATATCATGTTCTTCATTGACACTAGCTGATAGAGCGACAATATTCTCCTCGGTACGCACTCTTCGCATACGGGTTGGTGGATCACGACAGCTTGGAAAAGCCTGTTTGTGTGGTCGATCATAAAATGGACGTTACGTATGGCACATTTCTCACACAGCAAGAATTTTGATAATAAAGTTAAATGATTTAGTCTATTCATGGTGAAATGTAAAGCTTTAAAGAGCTTTCTTGGGCATTGCCGTATGTTAAAAATATTTTTTACACTGAAAAAATTTACACTGAAAGAAACATATAGCAAAGAAATTACCCTTTACAACTAAAGGTGGCAGCTACAAATTTGACAGCTTGAACAACTTATGGAGTTACCACATGTATTCTTATTATATATACAACGACGGTTTCATTTCACGCCACTGTGCGTTCCCCTTTTTATCCAACACTATAACATCTTTATTCACAAAACTTACACAAACGACGCAAAACATACAAGACACACAAACATACAATCATGCAGCAATTGTTCCTCTATTTCCTTTCACATATGAAAATGCCCTCACGTCTCAAATACAATCCTTGTATGAACGTTAGTAAAATTATCTAATAATAAGTGTTGCGAAAACCGAAAGCTATTCAATGAACCACCTTCTCTTTGTCATTGAGAATTTTTTTTAAAGTTGAATTGCTTCTTTAAAATACTACAACACGTTTTTTTTTGCAATTTTGTCTTGCGATGAAAAACTAAACAATTCGAAAAAACAGAAAAGAAATCCAAAAACGATGATATATAGAAAATAATAGATGTATTGTGTGGAATGTATATAATCATGCAACATGATCAGGAGATTATAAATGCATTCATAAATTGTAATCACTTAAGAAAGCTCGAGGATATAAATATTTTTGCAACTAAATTGTTGCTTTTCTTTTCAAAGACTTGATTTGATTTGAAAAGTGTAGCAAATATTAAATTCTAATTTTATGGTTTTTTAAGTCTATAGAAAAACGAATAATTATTGTTATTAAAGCTTAACGTTGTTTTGAATGAATTATGATTGAATTAGGAAAATATTACAACAACTAAAGATGGTAATTTTATTAAATTTAATAATTTATTCTTAAAATGTTACAAATTGATTTAAAAATAATATATTATTCTAATATAACGATCATGGTAATAATGATATTATTTCCAAGTTGATGGGGATTGGACTTAGAGCTTTTCGCTATCAGCTCGTTGTGGTTGGATTATTGTGTAGAAATCTTATAGTAGAAAGAAAAAAGTTTAAAAATGAATATGGAACATTTGGCAAGCGCTAAATTTTCTTGTAGTCATAATCTAACGACTTTAATTTAGCGTTTACACGTGTGAAAGTAAAAGTTGGAAAACACAAAACACACACAGACACATTTTTTACTAACACATTTACATTTTCCCGAAAAATGCATTGTTTGGTGTGGATTATGGGCCGCTGGCGTCATTGGATCGTACTTTTCCATGGACGACGATGGCAGGAACGTTGCTGTGAATGGCGAGCGCTACCGTGTGATGATTACTCATTTTTTTACCCAAAATAGAAGAGCTGGACTTGGCTGACATTTGGTTTTAATATGTTGTAGAGAGTATGCCAAAATTGGACCATTTGAGGCGTAGCCGCGGTCAACATTTACATGAAATCATCATCGTTCTATCGACTCAAATAAAGATTTCATACATTTTTCTAAATATTATTTTGATTTTTTAATTAAATTCAAAAGCTCTTAGAAAATTACCTTTTATTTATACCGCCCCGCGTTGTATTTGGTACGGCACTTAAAATATTTGTTACGAATTTTTTCCGCACAATACTTGCTGAGGACTTCAGCCCCTTTTAACAAATATTTCCGTAAACGTAGTAGAAAAAAAATTTGAATAATAGTGTATAAAAATGTATATAGATAAAAACATATAGATACTACACAGTCTACAGGGTGGCCTAAAAGATAGCAACGAGTTTGTATGGTCTATAATTTCTGTATTTTAAAATCAAATAATTTGTTCATTAATAAATAGAGAATTTAATTAACTTAGATGGGAAGAGTAACGTCTCGCAAGTGGCGCAAGTGCCGCCCATTCTTAACTTCGCTTAGTCGCACTCTTCCGAAGATATTTTCCATGACTTTTATAATAATTTCCGGAGCTATCGCTGGAATTTCATTTCGAATATTTCGAGTTGGGGTATGTCCTGTGCTTACGTTCTTTCAAATACTTTCGAAGGAAATAATTATGAATGGTAAAGTCTGGCAAATGCGGCGGCCAATTAATATCGCCGGCTCTGGAAATCAGGCGTTCCACAAAAATGTCTCTTGACAGCTCCACTGTTTGCCTTTATCTAATACAAGCGTTCAATAGTGTGTCGTTCCATTATAAATTTCCCAGATCTTCTTGACAGCAACCTAAAAAATAAATGAAACATCATATTCAAATAATGAAGTTAAAGCCATTTCGTTCATTTGATTTCACCCGGTATTTATATATTTATCATTTCTAATCTAATGCAGTAGAGACACTTTCGCATAATAACATGCCTTGTATTGAAGGTGTAACCGACGACAACAGGTAAACGTTAATATTTAGATCTTAATCTCATTGTATTTCAATAGGACCTTGACGGCAGAAACAAACTTTATCTACTCTAAAGACTACAATGTGGGCAATTTGTTTTTCTAACAAACGCATTTGTTTGCCGGCAGCTGAAAAGTAATTTATCAACTAATAAATACAACGTTGAATGAAAATGATGGATAGGCGATGGCTACTTTGTATATTTTAAACAAATGAATGAGTTTAAAGACATATAAATCATTTTGAAATTGTAACATTTTAGAAGAAAAAAATTAAGTCTTGCAAAATAAGCAGATAAGACAATCTCATCAGGAATCAGTGTTGCAAAAGTTTGAGGAAGATAAAAACACCAGAAAGCAAAAAGTGAACAAAAAAAATAACTTTTTATTTTTAATTTCATCAGGGATATTGAATGCGTGGCCTGGCGTAGACCCCTCCAGAAGAAATTTAAACTCCCCCCACCGGGAACTTTTACTTTTTATTTTTAAAAAGACAAGTAAAACTCAGCAATTGATTTTTACTACTAAAACTTCTACTTCTTTGTGAAAGGAATAGTGGAAGAGAGGGGACAGGTGGTGAAAACTAGAGAGAGAGAGAGAGAGAACTCAGTTCTGCTACTGCTCGTTTTTTTTATATTTTTTATAACAGCGCCTATGGTGTTAATTAGACTTGTTAAATATTTTAAGCTCGTTTTCTAGCGATTTTATTCATTTGTACATCAATAATGGCACGAATATGGTGTGTAGTAGATGCGTAAGCTTTCTTAAGCTGTATGTGTGTATTATAGTCCTTTTATTAATTGTTTTACTTCGCCGGCCAAAGAGGGCGCTATGGTACATCATAGCAGAGAAGAGTATCAATCGCTGCAGGTATTGTGCAGTGACCAGTGATATGCCTTCATCACTTAAACAGGCCAGCAACAATGGACTTTCAAATGTATGACATAACTTTGCTCTCGGTTTAAAAGTTTGAACCCCTCCTCACAAAATAAGGAAGTTTTCTAGCTACGCCAATGAACACATACATGAAACTCGTGTTAAGGTGAAAGGTGATAGAAAATAATTACACCGAGTTATTTGTTCAATTTATCTTAATAAATATATCCGTAGGGTTAAATCTAACGAACTTTGACAGTTGATAGCGGCCATATTGTTTTACCTACTTCTGTCCAATTGACTGTCATTTAATCAGTCTAGTTCTCAAAGTGAACAAATACTATTAAAAAAGAATAATTAACTAATAAATTCAATTTAAACCAAACATATACATATGATACAATTTTAATGAAAAAATTGTTGTTTAAATAAATAACAACAAGTGGGAAATTTATCCCACCAGACAAATTCATTATTTTGGCGCATTATTTGTACAAAAAACAAAATCAGCTAAATTTTAAGATTTAAAAAAAAAAACAGGGTAAATTATTTATCAAATTTTTACCAGTTTGCGTGCAGCTGTCAGATATAATTTTTCAAAAGCTTCATAAACAGGCGAGTGCCGAAAAAGAAGTGCACGAAAAGTGACACGCATTAAATTGTGTGTGTATGTGTTTGTGTGATGGACAGTTTGAGATGTTCGGTAACTTTGTTCTAATTTTTAATTTCAGTTATTTTCTCTTTTTTTTGATTATTTTGCTACAAAGAAAAAGAAAATTCATATAAATTTTATAAGCAAAAAACCCAATTTGTATCACATACTGACAGCAGAAGCAGTGATTGACAGCAGTGGCAGACAAAATATTCACACATAAAAAATACAATGAGTATTTACATTTTTTATGGAACTGCTTTTTCATTGCTTCCAACGTATCGCTAAGTAAATGTTATCGGCTGCCTAAGAAGCAATATCCATCTCACAAGCCATCAAAAACTTATATTCCTCCTACAAAGCCTTCATGGTTCTATTCAAGTGCTTATAAAATAATTTTTTTCATTAAAGAAATTATAATGATAAATATACTCGTATGATGGATGGGCTATAGCAATTTTTGTATATTATGACGTTCTGCTTCTGTTCATCTTTCTTCAAAAATACCCCTTAAGATACTTGAACTTCTTCGAAAACGTTTTTCTCAACAAAGCCTCCTTGAAAAAACTGAGTTCGGAATGACTGAAAATTAATATTGATAATTTATTAAAATTTAAAAGAAAATTGAGACTGTTGCCAATAGTGGCATGCATATGTTGAACCACTTTATTCTCATTTTTATATGCTTGTGCACACCTAGAGGCAAATACTAATTGTTTTTAGAGAAAATAAAAACTATTGACAGGCAGTTCCCACCGATTTCTTCTTATGTTATTTGATATATCAAAAGGCTTGAAAAAATCAGTAATTGCGGCACTTAAAAAACTCAATTATTGCAGAAAGATTTTGTAAACGATCACCTCATAGTGCATTGACATGGAAATGATTAAAAAAAAGAAAAAAACTTAGGCTAAAAAAATTCGTTGATGGCTTCTATCATCAAGTTTTGTAGAACTTCGGGCTTATGGATAGGATATACTATATCCTTTTTAGATAAAAAAATAATTTAAGCTAAACTAAAGGTTAAAAACTGACTAAAAATTTTTAAAAGTCGAAAAATATAGCTAAAATTAAAATTTTTTTGAAATCGCAGCAAGGATAAGGATACTTCTCATATATCCTTTTTTAGTTTTTCTTAAGTATACAAAAAGAGTAACAAACGTTTGTCGAAAGTCTAATTTGTATATAATGTTGTTTATAAATCGCGGCAAAGATATAAATACCTGCACACGAAAGGCAATTAGAAATAATAAAAGTTTGTGAAAAGTGGCAAAATATAAATAATAATTTGTAAACAATGTTGTTTGTGAATAGCGGCTAGGATATGAGTACCTCCCATATATCCTTTTTAGAAAAATAGTACATCAAGTTAATTAAGAACTGAAGAATAAAAAAATAGAGCTGACAATTTGTATACGGAATTTATCCGAAATCGCAGCAAGGATATGGATACCAATCACATGTCCTTCTAACATTTTTTTTTGAAGTATGCAAAAAGAAATAACAAAACCTGTCAAATATGACAAAATATGACTTATAATTTTTATGCAATATTGTTTTTAAATCGCGGTAAGGATGTGAGTACTTTCTATATATCCTTTTTGGAAAAATAAATCAAGCCAAATTTAGTATTAAAGAATAACAATAAATTGTCAAAATTCGAAAAATAGAGCTAAAAATTTGCGCACGGAATTTATCCGAAATCGCAGCAAGGATATGGATACCACCCATATATCCATTATTATATTTTGCTTTTTAAGTAGACAATAAGGAGTAACAAAAGTTTTTCTAAAGTCCCAAAATATAGCTTATAATTCTTGTACAATATTGTTTTGAAATCGTAGCAAGGATATTAAAACCTTGTATATATCTCCTTTTTTTTATTATGAGGAACAAAAAGTTTATTGCATATACTTTTTTTGTAAAAAATTATGATTGAAGCTAAACTAAACAACAAAGAGATTCGAAAATTTAAGAAATTATGCCAATATAACTTATAATCCTCTTAAAACACCTGGCGCAAAATGGAAAAAAAGAGTTTTGTCTTCATAAAAAGTTTATTCTTGAGTGGTATGTATCGCTCTTTTTATATCTAAATCTTAAATATCAAATGCAAAATTGGCAGCGAATTTAATTTAGGACATAAATTTTTCGCCGCATTGTAAGTCCTTGCACTCAAAGTACACTGAAACAATGTAACTTGATCGTTTGTTTTCATTTTTAAAGGAACAATTGCATTTTATATATAGCGCTTTTATTTTGAATATGAATGCCTTCTGTAACTTCTCTTCATACATAACTTTGAAACAGTTTTGTTATAGTACACCTATTCCCCGTTTTGCAAGTCTATGATATTACGCGGTTTTTTAAATCAATAAAAAAATAGAGAACATCACCTACTTTGATTTCTCTGGAATTAAACTCTAGCTCAGTTTCTTACACAAATTACTTTACAAGAAATTGTGAAAAATTATATTATATATTATCTGGTTGTTGCAAATGTGAACACATTTGTTCACTTTATCATCACTTTCCGTGCGTTTCACTAAGATGTACTCAAGTCTAATAAGGCTATGATCATTATAACGAATTTCATTATTCTTTACACTTTTTTATCTATTTATAATTTTTGCGCTTGCACGGCCTTATGATCAACCTACTACCGTGTAAAGCGGGGGATAGGTGTATTATTAAATATATATACACAAAATATTCATATTCATATTTCATATATTTTTATGAATATTTCATATTTTTATATGAACTATTGAACTACGAATCTGGTTTTTTAAAACATCAAATAAAATTCATTTTCACTGATTTTTGTTTTCGAAGCAAAAAAAATTCTTAGCATGACTGCAAACTTATGAAGAAAAGCTTTAATTGCTGTCCAGCCATGTACGAGTTTTCAATAAATGATAAAAATTTGCCTTATTAATCGTTGCTGAGTTTGTATTAAAAAAAAAAAATCAAACCATAATACTATGCCAGACCTTTTCCTTTCAATCATACTCAAATTAATCTGGCCCTACACTACTTTTGAACCATAAGCTTTCAACGTTATTGACTTCTTTCAAAGCTGTTTTATTGACTTCTTTCACAGCTGTTTTATCACAAGGCTTGGCATGCTGCGAATGCGATGGCGGACATCTGTACGAGAAGAGGGGCTGAGGGAAACTTCAATGGACCCACCCCTTCTTTTGGGTCCAACAAAAGTCTCCTTAAGGGGGAGACTTCGAAATTGACATCGTCCAGGATTGCACAACATTGGAATAACATCAATGGATTATGTCACTCCAAGAAATTCCTACGCTTTGACGCTGGGAGGTCGGATCTGGCTCTAAGACTGGACAGGAAAAGCCTACGGACGCTGGTAGGGGCGCTCACAGGCCATTACACCTGGAAAGCCCACCTATACACCAAGACATCTGCAGATTTTGCGGTGAAGATGAGGAGTCGATGGAACACTTGATAGCAAATGCTCCCATTGAAGGAGCTGATCCTATTTGCGAACGTACTGTACTGTTAGAGACAGGGGAAGCACAATAGATCAACAATGGTTCGCAGTGCAAAGGGCCATCCTGGGCCAAACCCCCATTACATTACATTAAATTACATTATCACAAGGCTTATTTGCTAAAATAAGAAATCTTTCGCATCCAGATTTTCATAAGACCCATTATCCTCTTAGAATTTGTGTATTTTTGGCAGGAATGCTCCCTCATTTACCTAATGATAGATAATTTCTTGGGAGAAATATGTTTGCAAAATGGCTTTTTAACTTTAACGCCTTATTTAAATTGGTGGATTGGGCGATTTCATAAATATTAAGTGAATCAAACTGACTGATAAACTGACAAAAAAACGTAACTGACTCTATTTACGTTTATCATCACCATTAAAATTACTTTGGATAATTTTCCAACCATTAAAAGTGGAATTAGAAACATACAGTAAAACCCATAACTTAGTGAAAAGGCAGTTAATAATTGCTACTTATGTTTTTTTCGCTATTAAGGCTCGATATTTTACTTAAGTTACACTGTTCAGAAATGAAAAAGAGCTCGCGTTTGGAATAGTGGAATATATTACTAAATGCATATTCATATAAGTATATCCTTAATACCAAGTTCTACTAAAAGTAGAATTTGGTCCAGTTTGCGGTCTGTAAAAGTTTACTTATCACAGTTCTGAAAATTATTAATTTAGCTTAAAACGAAATGGTAAGAAAATGTAAAAACTGTAAGAATTATGGCCTAAACTCGTAAAAGAGAAAATATTTAAAAATTTTAAAATGCCCATTTAATACTCGTATCAATTAAAAATTTTCCCTTAACTTCTCGAACGTTCCGCTTCTGCTTTTTGCGATTTGGTTCATGTCATAAAGATTAATGTCATATATTCATTAGCACATAAAATCGCATTTATTGTTTAAATTCTATTTGTTTCCTTCTTTTCTTTTTCTCTGCAACCTTAAATTATATTAAAATGCGTTTCCTTCCTAAAAATCTATTAAAAGCCTTAATTCAAAAGCATAGAAACATATTTCACAAACATTGCGTGTTATAAAATGCCATAATTAACTGATACTACCAACTATTAATGTTCTTTTAAATGTTGCGAACGTTTTAATGTTTATAAACTCATTTTGTGTTCTAGTTAATGCTTGAAGTGTGACCGCCTTTGCGCATGTTGCATGGAAACGTTGACCATTCACAATGTCTTTTAAAAATTGCAGAGACTTGTTTCGGTGGTTGCCTTTATAAGGCAAAAGGAGGGTGCATGTGTGTTAGGGGAGATGTTACATTTCTGGTTTTCACGCACTCTTTTAACTGCATTTTTTTATAGCCATAGTTATTTAAAGGCAGAGTTGGGAAATTTAATATATTGAACATAAATTGATAATTATTTGAGGCTTTCAGTTCTTCATTTATTGCCTTCTTTATTCCTTAAAGATTGTTAACTCAGTCACTGTAATGCACACTCACCTGGTAATAAAGAAAGCCACGGCAAATTTCTACAAACTTATGATTTCTAATTATTAATTACTGACTTAACTAATTACTGACTTTTGAATAATTACTAACATGTGTGTCCTTAAATCGAGTAGATTTATATATCAATTATATACATAAATAATTCCTTTTTAAGACTTCATAGATGTGCACAAACTCCAGGCGAAGGTAATAAACAAAATAATTATTTTTGACAAGATGGCAATTAAATGCGTCAACCACCGCCCCTTTATGCCGTTTGCTATTCGAACATAAAGATAGAAATTTTGTAAATGGTCGTCACCGGCCATGTAGAAACCTCTCACTCTGCACCGATTTAAATACAGTGGTTTCTGTTGTTTAGTGATATCACCTTTAATTACCAACTGTTTGTCAATAACTTCCTGCTATTTGGTTATCAACCACAGCCATCAAATGCTCCCAAGGATAAGTACCTGTGGTTATTGGTTTCTATGGTATCAGTTAGATTTCTGGCCGGCCGTGATTGAGACTTGCGGAACCCATCATCATCATCATCATATAGCGTTACAGCTCGGTGTGAGCCTTAGCTTGTTCGATATTATTATTATTATTATTCTTTTATTTACTCCAAAAATTAATTCTTAGACTAAATATATCTAAAAAGAGCATCGGCTACTAAGGCCATCAGCCAGATTGTTGGATAATTATTTTCTTTTCTTCTCTATGTACAGCCTTCTGTTGCCAGTTTCGAATGTCCATTATCCTTAAATCGTCTTCAACACAGCCCATCCATCTAAGTCGCGGGCGTCCTCTTCAACTAATGTTTCTGATATCATAGTTTAACAACAACTTTTGCGGTCTGCTATTGTCCATGGGGGGAACATGACCTCTCCAGTCGACACGTTGAGCCTTTATGAATTTAACTATTGTATGTCTTCTCCATCGCAAAGCTCGAGCAGTTCGTCATTATTTATTTGAACATTCTCGCCCTTTTCATCTCGCACTGGGCCTAATATCTTGCGGAGACTTTTACGCTCAAAGGTTCTTGGACCCTGTTGTTCATTTGCTGTCATGAAAACATTTCCTTTTGCCCGTAGTACGCCTTATCGGCTGCCGATAGTCGCTCACTTTTACAGTCTTGCATTCTATTGTCATTTTTTAGAGCGGCACCCAAGTAGATAAAGTAGTTACACCTGCGGAAATCAATTCCCTCAATTTTAGGTCCCGTAGAATTTGAACACTTCATTCCCGGAAGAGCAAGTGAAACCTACTTTTACCTTTATTTTTTCTTATATACACATCAATTAACCTCTGTTAATTCAGGTATTGTATAGTGACAAACAAATTTTATTGATTATCAGCAAAAGACAACGGCCTGGAAATTCAAATGGGGCCAACCCTGTAGACAAAGCGCAATGAAATGCCGTCGAAAGGTGTAGCCCTCTTTTATCGACCCGCAACAGTAGCCTTCAGCTACTGGTGGTTGTTTCTAGTTTGAGCCACGATGAAGGCAGGACTTCTGCAGATGCCATGAGATCCAGCAGAGAACTTTTTCTCCTGGTCTCCCATGTTAAGCACTCCCTTCACGTCTTCGTTGAGAACGAAAATTCTGCTTGCCAGTAACGAGTTATGACTCTAGACTGTCAGTGAAATCCTTTACAGTTTTGAAACTCATTAAACTGAAGGTTTTAGGGGCATTGGAAATCAGTAAGACATAATCCCACCTGAAAATTTAATCTTAGCGGGCTTTTAATGGTAAACTCAAGCCAAAAGTGTTGGTAAATCTTAGAATAACAAATCAATCGGGTCTTCGTTCACGATCGCCTTATATTCATAGAATATAAAGAAAATGATTCCATAAAACTTCACTGAGTCAAGTTTGAAGAAAGATATTTCATTAATTTTTTAGGATGTATAAAATTTTTTGAAAAATTGTCTACTATAAAGCAATTTAAAGTTAAATTTTTTCAGTGAGTGGCAGTTTAAGTTGCACCTGTTGCACTCGATGAAAAAAGGCTTCCAAAATGCAGAGATATTGAACCAAAAGCAGTGACAATAGATACTAATTTAGCCTGAATTGAGAGCTTATTTCCAAACTTTCCATCCTCTAAAAATTTCTAAGTAAAAAGGCAAGCAGGTAGATCCTACATAAATCGCTGGTACTTTCAATGTTTGGCAATGAGACTAACCTATGGGTCCTAAGTTTTCAAGGGAAATAAAGTGTTAGAGGGTTCCTAACTAATAACTCATTGTCGCCACTGAGTGATAAAAATTATTCGTTAATTAAATATTCCCATTTATATCTTTTTCTAGTAGACTCTCCCTGATTCGAAGTAGCTTCGATGCAAGAACACGCAATTCCAAGACATTGAAAAGTTAAATGAGAATGTTGCACGTAGATTGGAACTTTGGAAGTAGCTTCGATGCATGCACACGCAATTCCAAGACATTGAAAAGTTAAATGAGAATGTTGCACGTAGATTGGAACTTTGGAAGTAGCTTCGATGCAAGAACACGCAATTCCAAGACATTGAAAAGTTAAATGAGAATGTTGCACGTAGATTGGAACTTTGGAAGTAGCTTCGATGCATGCACACGCAATTCCAAGACATTGAAAAGTTAAATGAGAATGTTGCAGGTAGATTGGAGCTTTTCTGCTTTGACTACAGCGGCGACGCTTCCAGTCATCCATTAATGTACACCAGTGACAAAATTTTCTGCCAATTTTACACGATAAATTTTCACAATAAATTTCAATAAGTTGATCGTAATTAGGTAGAATTATGGCATTACTTAATAAGTGATTGAACGAAGACCCTTTATCAGGATAAAGGAAATTTTAAATAATTTTAATGCAGGCTTTGGACTGTCTGCATTAGAAATGATGTTTAAGCCCCTTAGGACGCTTATGCGTAATTCGGTAATTAAAAAAATATGGCAGAAATATCGTATATGACAATCTATTCCATGAACCATCTATGTGCCAAGTTTTGCCACTTTTGCTTCATTGAGTAGCAACGATCCATATATAATAATTATGGTATTTGGTGTGTGTGTGTGTGGTCAAGCCAAGTACTTTACCATAAGCCGTGGGTACATGTCATGAGCCATTCGCTTAATAAATTTATTTCAATGCCTTCGGACGCTTAGGCGTGATTTCCAAATATAAGAATTATGGCATTATCCTCCCTGTGACATAATGTAGCCTTTATGTTAATCCAGGCTATAAGATGACCGTAAGTCAAATTTCATTTGAATCCTTTCAGCGGCTTTGGCAAGATTGAGGTTGCCGTTGGCTGAAGTAGTTAGCGCATTGACTGAGAACGTGGGCGCGACTTCAGCCCTGTTAAGGCGAAGTCAGGAACATCATAAATTTTTCTAATGTGCATTAGTGTGGGAGTGGATTAGTTGTTGTTGGACTGTTTAAGTGATGAAGGCTACTGCACAGTACCGGCAGCGGGTAATTCTCTTCTATGCTAATGTGCCACACAGCGCTCTTTTTCGTCGGAAATGTTAGCAGAATTCGTCGGCGAAGTGAAACAAATAATAATAATGGCTACAACACAAACATACAGATTAAGAAAGCTAGTGTGTCTGCTTAACACCAGAGGCGCTGCACATCACTATAACAGAGTTATTAAAAACGCACTTCTCTTGAAAAAAAAAACACATTCAAACATCTGATTGTACAAACTTTCACATTTATAATATTACTAAATTTTCCCATCCCATCCCTGACCTTATTAAATTAATGACAGCAAACATACATACACATGTGTGACTCGTACAATCCATTAAAATAAAAACGCATTTTATTTGGGAAATCTTTTTTTCAATACACTCTTGACAACCACTGTCAAAGTGTCAAGTTTATTTGCCTGTTTCGGACTAACTTGGCTAAAACGAAAATTTTCAGGTTGCACTAAGGAACAAACAACTCTTATGATATCTCAGTTTTTACTCCTTTCTGTCAAAAAGTTTTGTTAACATTGTTTGCACGTAACTCAGCCTGCAGGTGAATATACAATTATACGGTGCCTTCTGCTGTGGGATATGACTGTCATTAATCAAAAATAGTTGTTTTTTTTCAATATTTCTTATTTCTTCTTAATTTTTAAACAATAAACTTCGCACAACTAAAATGTTTGAACTTAGCCGAAATACAGGGTGTCGGACGAATTATTAATAATGTTTTAAAAATCTCTTCTTTAATCGATTTGTGAAAAAATTTTAAGAAAACTATCTATATGTAGGGCACGACTTTTGGTTATGAATCTTTTTGTCATTATAAACTACACCTGAATTTTTAAATATATTTCCGAAATTAATTTCAATGCACGAATAATTTGTTTGCCATTTTTCACTGAATCTTCACTGGCAGGAAGTCTAGTAAAGCAGATCGCCAGTGAAACATTTATGTGATACATAAAACACTGGCAGGTGATATTTTCAATGTGAAAGAAAATCTTGTTGTCATTCACGTTTGCGGAGGAGGACTTCATTTACAAGGCCAAGATTCACAGTCAATTAATTTTTTTATATAAATTTTATATACAATATATTTAATTTTTGTTGCATCAAGTTCTTAGCCGATCATGCCATGAGTGTTTTTCATGCAACTTATTTACTTTACTTGTACTTTAAATTGGTGTCTTAGTATACTCTTCAACATTGGTATACGATACACAAATAAGTTTAAAATTTTGAAAAAAAAACCAGCAAACCAATTTGAAGTAATTTACACAAAAGCTCTAATTCCATGATTAATAAAGCATTTACTTGATGAAGACCAATCCACATGACTTACAAAATAGTTTTTGATATTCCGAAAAACACATTCACTTCTGCTAATTTATTATATTGGAAAAGAAAAAAAATTAGATTTTTTTACATTAGAAACTCTGGAAAATTAATGGTTTTTCAATGGCGTTAAACACGCATTTAAATAATAAGCCGTTTACACTGTGCAAAAACAACAAAATATTAACAAGGTTTAAACGACTGATACCGATAGAGCGAACCATAAAAAAAACATGTTTATCGACGCTGTGCAAGATTTCATCTGGGCCTCATTTTAGGTGGATATTTATAGTGAATTGGCATGACACTTTGTTTATTGCAACAATACCGGAGTGTAAACGACTGAAATACTCAGAAATATCACATGTATCACCGAAGAAGGGTGTATCCTTATAGATTCACGTAAGAAACGAGTAAAAGCGACACTCCTGTGTTAAATAATTCCAAAAATCCTTTAATAAGTATGTTCACTGGATTCATGTTAAATAAATTTTTAAAATTTAATTACTCTCACCAATTGAGCTGGACGCATAGAAAATCATTAAAGAAGTCATTTATAATGTCCTAATCAAAAATCGTTCTCCTCCTGCTGAGTCATACGTTCAATCCATACAGAATGCTTTTGAAAAATTCGATGTTCAAATGTCATTAAAAGTTCCCTTTTTAAATTCTCATGTAGATTACTTTGAGCATAAATTCGCTATAGAATTCGATGATCATGGTGAAAAATCTCATCAGACATGGGCACCTATTGAGTAATGCTAAAAAAAATTTACTCGCCTTGTTGTTGCAAGGACCTCTCAAATGGATAAATATCCTTTATAATTAAAATATTCTGACAAAGGGATTTATTTTGTTTTTAGCAGAAAATAATGTTAATTAACAATGAAATGAAGTCATAACTTGGATTCTGCCGAAAAAACAATCAGACTCTTGTCTGTTTTCTGTTAAAATATAAAAAGATTCTCCAGTGTATTTGAGAATATTTTCCAATTTTATAGATCCTTGCGTATTTACAGAGAAGAAGTCCAACGCCTTCCTAAAACTCTAATTTTATTTACAAGAAACTGAATTATAGGGATATTAGAATTACATCAACAAATCAAAATAATCTAAATTTTATGCAAATACGGAAACTAAAACGAATTAAATAATTTAGCGTCAGTAAGGAAACAAATTACAAACAGACAATAAAAATAAAACAATAAAAATAAATTAATAAAAACTAGAATATTTATTAATCAGACAATTTTGCATTTTATTGCTTGAAAATTATATTAGAAAAATAAATAAATAACAAGGTTCCGGAAGCGGATTCTGGCAGAGGGAACCAAAAGAAAGTTCATGTCTGAGTTTTATTTTAGAGGGCGTTGTCCCTTTTTGTTAAAATAGTTTCATAGTAAATCAGCATAATAAATCATATGATTCTCACATTTTTGGTCTACAATATGTTCAGTCGATTTATGCAAAACAAAAACAACAAATATGAAATCGAGATCAAGCGTCCATTACACTATTTAAAATAAAACACATACGCATATATTATTGGACATTAATATCGGGTTATCTATTTAGTGGTTTCAAAACGCCCGTTTTGAAAATGCTATCAGCTGTGAAATATCTTTCATCTAAAATTTCATTTATTTAACAAAAGTTTTTCCCTTTTGAAATATGGATCGCTTAATAAGGAAAAAACGCGCAAAAATAGTTAAAATTCACTGCAAAGAGGTTGTTCAAATGTGGTCACTTTTCGAGCATTACAGGGTGATCATGATCATCATAATCGACCTACTGTGCAAGGAATTGCCAAGATTATAAAGAAATTTTATGATAATGGAACTCTTACAGATGTGATAGTACCTGTGTATCATCGCAATATGCGCACTGCTTAAAATATAGCTTCTGTTAGCGAAAGTGTGGCGGATAATCTGTATTTGTTAATTCCACGGCCTTCCCTTCCTATCTTACGGCTCACTACGTCGTATTTTACATTTGTATTTGCTCCTCCATCCATATAAAGTCCAACTGACTCAACAATTAAAGCCGGCTGACCACTCATAACGCCATAGATATGCTGATTGGATACTACAGCAACAGACTTTCAATGGAGATTTTTCAAAAACAAAATTTTTCTTCAGCGAAAAATATCAGTTCTCTCTCGGTGGTTACAGCAACAAGCAAAATTATCGCATTTTTGGGGCTCGGAAAATCCAGAAGTGTTTATGGAAAAGCCATTGCATATGGAAAAGGTTACTCTTTGTTGCGCATTACGGTGTTGAGAGTTCGGAAACGAAACTGGAAGAATCGTTAACATCAATTGACAGCGCTATAACCGTATGATAACCGACCTTTTTTGGTCTGCAATTGAAGATTATGAACAGGACAGACAATATGTGGTGGCAATAAGACTATGCTACGAGCTACTCAACATGAACGGTTTTGGCCTTATTGCATGGGAAGTTTCCAAAACGCATAATTTTACGTTTTTGCGTTGTCAATTGTTGCCAAAGACCGTAACTATGCGGTTAGTTCCCTAAAGTTAAAGCATTTGAAAAGCAACATTCGTCAATCTAACGCTGAGGTATTGCCCGAAATGTGCGAAAAATGGTCGAAAAATAACTCAAAAGGATCCACTGCAGCAACCAATCTAGAGGCGGTCATTTCAATGACGTTGTATTTCGTACGTAATGGCAAGGTCAAGGCATTAGAAGAAAAAAAAAAGTTAAATCGAAATCAAAGCTTATGTAAGTTTAATTTAACTTTATTTTTGGAACCGAAAAATTTATAAAAAAAATGTGATAACTTTGCTGTAATTAGAAGTTGTTGAAAAAATTAGTGCTTGAAAATTTACGTTTAATCCTTTCTATAACCACTGGGCCAAACGAACCCATCAGAAAGTTAAAAATAATATTTTATAAAACATGTTGTGCCTTTGTTTAGGAATAATTTATTATCTAATTCTATTTCAACTGCGATAAGAAATGAAGAGATATTACTTAACACAAGATAACACACTATTATACTTTGCTACACTAAGCGGCAGAATCTTATGAAATTGTTATCAGCAAACAAATTAAAATTAAGAAAATAAAAACGAAACCTTGTCATCAAGTGCTACACATTTAATTCATTTCAAATCTAATTGCTGTGCGGACTGAGAAGCTTTTTATTTTAGTTGACAGTTCACAGTGGAATAAGAGACAGACGGAACAAAAAGTACAAATAAAACAAATAAGAAAGAAATTCCTATTTTTAGATTAAAAAAAAAAAATAATTACCGTAAAAGCCAACAGCACTGTACAAAATAGTTGATGCAGCAGTGGCAAAAAATGGAAGTCTTTCTCAAGGCGCGATGTTTTTATTGCTGCCAAGAATCCAATAGTGCATTTTTCTACTTCTTAGGAAGTCAAGTTGAAAAAGTTATGCCCAAAATATATTGAATATGTTTTCTTTTTTAGAACAAATAATTGTTTCCTTAAATCTATACAAAAACATAATCAGTTTCAATCATTAATTGCTAAGATTTCTTTTGCATAAAGAAAGCGAAATCGGAAATACCGGCGGATGTAAAGTTTTTTTTTCCTAGTGGCAAATAACAAATCGTAATCTAATATAAAAACTCTACCTACCTCAACATAATGAAGTCAGCTTCCAAATCGGTGAATAGGAATCAAAAAAGCGAACAGCCTGCAATGAAAAGGCCCTGTTAAAATTATAGAAAATGATGCTTTTTTCACTACTCATAGCTAATAATACATAATGACTTTTTTGAAAGTTATTTTTAACTTAGAATATCTACATTTTCGCTTTAAAATTCTCGAATTCTCGTTTTGCTACGAGGATGATGCAGGTGTACGTTTTAAATTCGTGTTGAAAGGTTTTAATGATTATTAAATTAAAAGAAGTAAAAGTATTTTGAATGATCTAGTTCGAGTTTACTTGGAATCGATCAAATTTTACAATTGCAAACTTAGTATATCCACGGTCAATAGCGGACTTTTTTTCATGGACTACTAGCAACCTATTTTACTGAACCGTTGCGGTCAGGATGTGCTATTGTTCAACTACCAAAGCCCTTTTGGGGGAAAAAGGGGACCACTGATTCTGTTGCCATTGAATTTGAAGCAAACAGTTCCTTGGCACACACATAGACCATTGTCGTCTAACAAGGTAGGCTCTCATAGACGCAAGGCTGTTCCAAAAGGAATTAAAAAGAGTACAACTTATTTGGCTTATTGGCAGATAATCTATACTAAGCCTAGACTGTAAACTTCTTTTACACAAGTCGATTTTAAGACCAATATGGTGGTATGGAATTGACTTATGAGTCACAGATTCGGCTTCTAATATTGAAAAAATTAAAATGGGACAAATCGTACGATTACAACGGCTTCTTGATATATAAAAAATATCGCGCATTCAGAATGTAATTTCAAAATACATGACAACATACATTGAGAGGCGTGAGTACCATTTAAAGCTAATAACACACATTATTTTAAATTGTAGAGGCCACACTTGCCTTAAAAAGGGGGCACACTCTTGCTCTTAGCCAAACGCGGGAGGCTAAAAAAACAACTACAGCATAAACTGAATTTTTGCCTCGCATTAGCCAGACTTGAATATTTTTTTTAATTTAGAATTAAGATTTTAATACTTATTGTGAATTCAATTTATATTGAATATTTAATAAATGAACAAAAAATATTTCGCGAGCGAAAATATTCAGCATTTATTTCATTTCATTTTATTGTTTTCTTAAATTTTTTAATATCGGAAATAATATATCCAGGCTCAACTTCTCTTCTAAACCTCTTTACTGGGGCTCGGTCGGGTGCAACGACCACGACATTAGAGTTAATTCAACAAGCCCCAATATTTCGGGTTTTGTTTAATATTCAGATTTTTAATTTTTTTACTCGCTTTTACTCGTATTTCATTCGGAGTTATTTTTTTGTTTTTAGGGGCTGTTTTCTGGAGCATTATTTCATACAGCCCCTTAACCATATCACCGTCTAAAGGGGTAACAACACGCAACGTGACTTGGGAAAAACTGTTAGAATAAAAATGTTGATCAAAGACTGCACACAAACAGCTTCCAAAGAAGATATTTCAAAGCGCAGTCTGTGACCAAAAATGGATAAAATTCGTATTATTGCATATGATTATGTAAATAAAAATTCTGTTTCTTGCTGCATAGTCACTGCATCGTAATCTATTTACAAAATATTATAAAAAGTAATTAAATATCAAACCAGACAAGAAACCAATATTTTGGTAATCCACCCGGTGTTTGACTTGGCTAAATTAGCGATAATTAATTAGTGTCCAATTAAATTTGAATATTCATTATTAGTTTAATTTATTTTGATAA
Organism: Germaria angustata; assembly: GCA_963681545.1. Classification (NCBI taxonomy): domain Eukaryota; kingdom Metazoa; phylum Arthropoda; class Insecta; order Diptera; family Tachinidae; genus Germaria; species Germaria angustata. Next base: position 116,582,007 of record OY812998.1, on the reverse strand, counting down.
ATGATTCTAAAAAAAATTATATTTAAAGCACTTTCTTATGATTTATGGAACTTGATAGGCAATGTTTTTTTACATTGTTTATGATGTAGAAAAACGATTACAATCCCATTCGAGTGGCCAAATGTTAAAAAATATATATATTACTTTTATGTAAAATAAATTATTTTCAAAAATAATACGTTTCCTGTCGCGATAGTAAATCATATAAATATTTCTATGAAATAAAAACAACAAAAGAAGAATTCACAAGATTTTTTTATTCGACTGAAAATTATTTGAATACCGAGTTTTTTCTAAAAAATGTAGAATTTATTAATATTGTCCAATACATGAAAAATATAATAAACTTCTACCAATAGCCAAAATTTTTAGCACTAATTTGAAGTGCAACACGAGATATTTTAGTTTAAAATATTTTTTTTGGTACATAAATTCGATTTAATTTGAAAGTTAATATGCGCTTACTTTAAGACCTTTAGGGCTAACGATGGTTTGTAAAGCTGTTGTAAGTTTCCTTAGAATACGACTGTTATTCTAAAAAATACTCAGTTTGATAATAAAGTTAAGTCATTTGAACTTACTGCTCAGGAATCTAACTTGATACTTGTATTAGACAACAATCGCTGAATAATAAATATATATGTATATATATTTTCTCATATATATATATATATATATATATATATATATATATATATATATATATATATATATATATATATATATATATATATATATATATTTTTTTTTTTTTTTGCTTACAATCATATACAACATGCTTTATTAAAATTTTAAAACTAATTATCAGTTTGATGAAAATCTTACCAGCCATAAATCATTTTTCCTAAACCTTTGAATTTTCTAAACATTAAAATTTATTAGAAATGCAAATGTTTATCTAAAACCAAAACGACAAGTCCATAAATTACAGCCAAGAGGACGGTAAGTAATGCAAAGAAATAAAATTTATTTATTCAAGGCAAGTAGAGTCGCCGACTCTAATATGACAGATAATCGCAACTAAAAGCTTGCAAATGTTTATACGTACGTGTACGTTTACATCGTGTCGTATGAGGCCTCGATTTGCGGCCAAACAAAGTGACAAAAATAAATGTGGATATTGTCCTTTAGGAATTGACATTTTAATTGCTTCAATAGGATCCGTTAGTGCATTTTTTCGACTTCTTAGGAAGCCGAGTTGAACAAATCTTGATTAAGTTTAAACAAAATTCTCATTTCTTAAAAAAAAACAAGAACCTACAATTTGTCTTAAATTTTTAACCGAAATTTTTACTTTCACATAAAAAAAAGAAAATCAAATTGTGACTATTGGCAAGTTCTTATTCTTTCCAAACTTAAATTTGTAGAAATAAATAATTTATTCGCTATTTTATATGAATTTATAAAAAGAAAACAATAACAAAATACTCTTAATACGAGTATGTTTAAGGACATTAAAAAGTATACATTTTTTATAATAAAAACAATCCAGAATGAGTCCAAGTTGCATTCCTTTTCTTCATCAAAATCTGAGTATTTTCATGGCATCGTAGATGACCATTTTTAATTCTAGGTTAGGTTAGGTTAGGTTGATTGGAGGGGTGTGATAGCCCATGTCATACGACATACACTTAAGCCAGTGAAGGCTTGTTGTGCGCTCCTTTTAAATTAACAGACACAAACTGCCAGAGTTCTGCGGCAGGATTCGAACCTGGGACCTTCGCACTACGAGTCTAGTACACTACCTACTAGTCTACGAAGGTCAGTTTTTAATTCTAACTCTCCCAAAGTTTTTACTCTCACAGCTACTCTCTTTATATATGAGTATTAACACAGGCATTGATTTTTAAACCATATAATGATATGAAAACTTTTCCATGTTCGAGTCCAAAGTCGACGAAAATATCGATTTAAAAAAATTCTTTAATATATTTTAATGTTGCGAATACAATTAAAAATTGTATTATAACTTGTTTTTAAAGAACATGGCAATAAAGACCTTCATGCGTTTGGAGTGAAGCAGACGAAACCCTCAGCTGGGAGTTCAGTTCAAAACCTTTGCACCGAAGCACCTAAAAATTAAATTTTGAATAAAAATCAAATGTATTAAGGATGCTTCTTGTATCCACATCAATGTATAATATACTGTGGAATGAATAATATATAATGAATTTCTTGAAAATCTTCAGATCTCATGAATAGTAACCAAAAGAAAAAAGAAGGTGGCGCAAAATTAATGTCATAATTTGAGCTGGCTGCCATTTTACTGCATTTTGAATCGTTGCTTGCAAAACATCTGGCTCCAAATTGGCGACTTCTTCTTTAATGTCAGCTTTTAAGAGTTGTAAGGTTCGCGGTCTGTTGCTGTAAACGTGATATTTTGAAGAGTCCCATAAGTCTAGCGATCTAAACGGGAGATCATTCGATCTGGAAATTGGTGTCTTAAAATCTCTATCGTTACCTGAACTGTATGAGTGGTTGCCTTGCCTTATTGAAATCAATAATACAGCCACAGCAATAAAAAAATCGTTCAGATTCCCCCTGTAACGATCACCATTTACTTTTAAGGTGGCGCAATCGACGTCTTAAAAAAAATCGGGGCAAAACCATTCCACTGTAAATGCCGCACAAAAGATTCACTTTGAGGAGATGCAATGGCTCTTCATGCATCTCATGTGGATTCTCTATGCCCCAGAAATGTAAATTTTGTTTGTGGATTCTCTTTGACGTCGTCAGCAACAGCAGCGATATTTTCGATCAAACAAGCAGTATGACATCTGCAGGAGAACCTATTTGCACAAGACGGTTAATTTTTCTAGCACATGGAATACGATGATGAGGAAAACGATGACGAAATTCACGCTGTGTTAAAACAACAAACTGAAAATTGTGAAATAAGCAGTAACAATAATTCCACGTTCGCTCCATGGCTTATTGACAATTAATTTTCTATATACATATATACATCATAAATGTCAAAGAACAGTGATATTTGGCGCCATTTGAAAAATGGCAGCCAATTCAAATTATGACATTACTTTTGCACTACATTGTAATATGCATTCGATCATTAGACCATCTTTTAAGCCTTTGGAAATGATTATTTTTTTCAAACAGTCAAAAATAAAGAGAGAAAAATATTTGATTTCAAAATTTAACGACGTGTATTTCATATTTGTAGAGTTTGATATATATTTACCAATCATAGAAAATTTCTGTGCTGAAATCCCCCAAGAAATAAATAATTTACAGAAAATGTTTATAAATAAAACCACTTGAGTAAAAAATATTAAAGAAAAATTTTTCTAAATGATCAGATAAAACGTCAGCAATCAAATACTTCTACTCGTAGGAACTAATTGAATGGTACGGAAATCACTTTTTTGTACTTCATAAGAACATAATGATTCGTTCATGATATTTCGAATAAGAATTGTTAACGAAAACTACAAAATCAATAATAGACCAATGTATTTAATTGAGTTTAAAGTAATTTCTATTTGTTTTCTAATAATCATCGTAAATTGATACTCAGCATATACAAGTAGAGCTTAATTGCATGTTTAAGATTTTTTCGCTCTTGCAGCTGATCGAGCAGTTTAATATTAACGACTGCATTTTTTTAATACCGATTATATTTAATTGGCAGCCTATTAAAATTGTTTTTTTAATTAATTAATTATTAATTGGAGAAAAATTATGTGTGGCTAATGTCGATAAATCAGGTGCAAAAATGTCAAAGTATGATCTCGTTTATACTGTGGCTCACATGAAGACATACACGAGTATTTCACTAGAATTCTAAATAATGTGAATTCAATTTCTTGAAAAATATCATTTGCTTAAACTTTAATTAAGCCGTAACCTTGACCAGCACAGATCATTAAGGAGTTTCACATATTGATCGGAGTTTTCAAATAATTCAATATCACCTGTAATTTAGGAGTGTGAACCAATTTAAAATCTTAAAAGGTTTAAAACTTAAAAATCACAGAGGGTATAGCGTAATTGTTTTAACTAGTAACACTCGGTTCAATTATACCGAAAAGAAACCAATTGGAAAAAGGATCTCACTCTTTCGTATTCGGTGATATCGTATGGAGACTGGGAAGAAGCGATGTGTAAACAGTGGAGTTGGGTTATAACGAACTAAATGGTATCGGTTAATTTTGTCCGTTATAGACGAAGTTGGTTATAACCGAATTAAATATTTATGTGTTTTCCAATTAATAAAAGTGAGCAACATTGAATTAGAATGTCCTTTTTCTTACACTTCTATATTTATGAGCATGTGCATATACCGGGTGGCACAAGAGTAATGTCATAATTTTAATTTGCTACCATTTTCGCAGATGGCGCAAAAAGTTACTATAGACAGGTAGAGAGAGAGAGAGAGAGAGAAATTTTCAGTCTGTTGTTTTCACGCAGTGTGAACTTCGTCATCGTTTTCCTCATCATCTTATAGATGGCATACTGCTCGATCGACCGAAAATATCTCCGCTGTTGCCGACGACGTCAAACAGAATCCACAAACATCAATGAGACAACGATGCCCTATACAAAGTGCAAAATTATTGTTGCTGACCGCTTTTTTATTGCTTGCGGACCGTTGGACAAGACTAACTTACTGCCATGCTTTGTTCAACTTGGTGCAAGAGGATGATATCGTATTAAAATGCATGATTACCGGCCAAACTCTTTTCCATTTAAATGGTTTGCGTTCCTGTAGGACAGAGAATCTACATTCAATGCATGAGGAGTCATTGCATTGTCTCAAACTGAATGTTTTGTGCGACATTTGCAATGATTGATTGGCCCATTTTTTTAAGATGCCAATGACAACCGTAACGGTAAATGGTGAGGCAATTGGATACACCAATTTCCAGGTTGAGTGATCTACCGTTTTGAAAATTCGAACTGGCCGCCTAAGTTGAAATTGAAGCAGAATTCGCCAATTTGGACTCATGTCTTTTGCCAGCAACAATTCAAAATTCCATAAAACGAGCGTCATTATGAATCAACTCGGGAGGTGGGTTTTTGAACGATGTAATTTTTTCATTTGATGTCACAAATTTTGCACTGTCAAACTTTTTTCGTTTATAACTAAATGGCAGCCAGTTCAAAGCATGGCATTACTCTTGCGCCACCTTGTATATGAAACACATTCTAACAATTTTATAATCATAATAATCTATATATATATAAATAAGTCCGTATATGTACGTCGCCGAACTAATCATAAACGCGTCGAGCGATTTCAACCAAACTTATACACGTAGGCAGTGCCCCATATATGGTTTATATGAAGTTTGGTTAAAATCCGATAATGCATGTGTGTGCGGTGCGTATGTGAAATGAGTGTATTTTTGGGAACAAAACCAACTTTATTAAAAACAAGTGTGTTTCTTTTCTTATTTTGTTTTGCCGTGCGAAGCAGGCAACGGGCCCGCTGGTTTTGTTATAAAATTCTAAAGCAACTTTTAAATATTTTGTAGCAATTGTAAAATGTATCTTATTGATGTATTAGATTTTATATTCAATGACACTAATGAATATTTATTTTAATTTTTTTTTTTGCAGGTACGTGATTCGTTTTTTTTCAATTGATTTAATTTTTTGTAAGTATGAAAAAATCTATTGAATAATAATATTTTCTTATAGAAAACATTATATTTTGACGCCATTACATTCTCCATTTCTTTTATAATTCTTTTTTCACATTTGGATATTTTAAGCAAGAATTTCTTGAGATTTTGAGAGCTTTGTCGATAGGACCGCAATGGCGCGCCATTGAAAAAATTTAGGTAGATATAGAACTGTCTCATTTGTTTGCCTTTGGCCGTCAAAGAAACCAATTGGACAACTTTGGGCCATGTTATGTTAAGTTTTAATTCACCCTTGCCGTGGATCTTTGAGTTTCTGGTGGTAATATATTGACTTAAAAAGCTGACTTTTTTCCTTAGAGAGCAGGACTACCATAGAAATGGTACTCCATAGTCTCCTTATTCTCTTCACTTTGATGACTTCTACAAGAGCCATGCAATAGGAGTTGTAATCTTATATAGATCCCCTCAAAGGACTCCTCTGGCATTGAAGATTCTTTGCAATTCCTCCAGGATCAAATTAATACCGGCAGTTGTCAAGTGAACCTGTTGTTCATTTAGCAAATCTTAACGAATGGCATTATCATTGCTTGCAAGTTGCCCAGACTTCTTAAAAAATAAAGTTGCGTAAATCTTGACTAAAAACTTTAATTACTTTAATTGCCACTAATTTCACTTTCTTCATCCAAAAAAGAAAAGAAAATATATGCAAGGCCAGCGTCGTTTTCTAAAGCATTTCTTCATCCTTTTGATTTAATTCAAACGTAATTTCAACCTTGATTATTTTTAATGTTTATATATGAGGAAATTCAACCTACACTGTAGGACATAACAACGCTTTTTTTGAAGGCCCCTACCTGCCTGCTTTAGTGCTCATGTGTATCCCATTTTGGGATGTCAATGGTTGTGTACAATTAAATAGCTTTTATGCAAATCACTTAGTGAAAGGGTTAAAATTAGTTACTCGACTCTACCATTTGCGAAATTCTAACCAAGATCTTTCTAAAAGATCCTTCCTTCGTTAGAATCTTCTCATCTTTAAATAAAAAAAAAACAAAGTGTGTGTTATATCTATATATATCTATCTATAGATATATATATATATATATATATATATATATCATTAACAAATTTATATATATCATTTGCAAATTTCCGCTGCGGCTACCGTGCGTGACGCTCATCCGTAATGTCTATTTTTCCATGACGGCATGGGTTATGCTGGCATTGAAGGCCGCTGTGGAAAACCCCACAAGAAAAAGTGAAACGAGTCAAACCACACTATTTGTTGGCCAGTTTATACCACATCCATGTGAGATGACAGAATGTTGAAAGTGGCATAAGTTGGGTAATACGTACTGCCATCTTGTTGGAACCACATGTCGTAAATGGTTACATCATTCAATTTAGGACAAAAAAAGTTGGTAATCATCGACCTTTAGCGCTCGCCGTTGACGGTGAAATGACAGAAATATGTACCGATAACACTACCAGCCAATAACTCACACCAAATAGTGACATTTTCGGGATTTCATATAGATTTGTATCGTCCCAAATTTATTTTATTTTTTGTTTTGTTGACGTATCTATTTCTACAGAAATGGAGGACGACTATGTCGACGAAGTGCACGGAACGTTCTCCAAACAGAAAACACTCATTTGGATAAAACAATTTCATCATTCGCAAGTGTTATTGAACTCTAATTCCGTCCATGACAGCCAATTTGACATATGTGTCTGCTACAATGTGGTCGCTATCAACTGTCAAACTTTGGAAGTCGCTATTGGAAGAGCCATTTTTGTTTCTTTTGGTAATGCCAAGAAGTTGGCTTGTTTGTATCTACATTCACATGCCCATGGTTAGTTAGAATATTCGGCTGTATCATTAAGAAATGTTCGGCGTTTGAAATCTAGACCTGGATATTCTCAATATAGATATGAATATCCAACTTGATGGCCCATTGATAATCAATATTTTAGACCGTACTTTCCTACAATCGTACTTACAGAGGACTAATGTTCCTTCTTTCAACCCAGAACTTAATTTTGGGTTTTCTCTATGACAATTGTCTTGTATGAATGTTGTCGTCGTGGCAGGCGTGTATGATGAAAGCTCCGCAACAAATATCAGAACTAGAGGCTCAGTTTTTCTTAAATTTTACAATATGGTTGGATGGAAACACCAGATTGTCCTTAAAGAAATTAGAAAAATATTGCTGATATCGAAAGATATTAAATTGAAACGTAGTTCTTTTTTTGGCACAAAAACGAATTGTTAGAAAAGTAATAGATTTATTGAGTCTCCTTCGGATGTTAAATATTTAACAATATTTTTTAATTATTATTGTTTTTATTATAAATCATCAGTTTTTACAGTATTTTTTCAAATATCAATATATTAAAAAATATTTGTGATTTATGTCTATTTGGATTGACATGTGTATGTACAATTATGACTCTTTGTTATTGAAATATATAAGCAAATTTTATGGCCCATAACCTATCCCATGGCAGTTAATGTTGTTAACAATTTATTTTTTAATTCTCTTTAATTACGCAGATGATCTAACACTATTCGCAATAAAAGTCTTCAATAATTAAATGCGAAAAAAAAATTTATAATGTATGTCTCCTAAACAATTTTATGTCCTGCCCGTTTGAAAAAAATACTCGTAGTATTTGAATTGTAGGTGAAATAAACGTTTTTATTTGCAACTCTTACTTTTAATAAATGCAACAAGAAACATGAATTAGAATTATAAACAATATTGATATTGTCGTGACGTCTGGTTTGATGTTTTGTATTTACAGTGTCTATTAATTATGATTGAACATTTATACAAATATTTACTTTGTGTTAACCCAGCAAACACAAAATGTTACACTTGTGCAAAAAATAAAAATACGTAAAATAAAAAAACGTAAAAAAAATTATCAAATACCCAAAATGACGGCCGATAAAAAAAATTAGTTTTGAGTAGCAGTATGCGGAAAGACTTATTACTTATTTTTTCCAAAATAAAACATATTAAATTTCATCTATCCATAATATTGAAATTCACTATTTTCGGCTTCGTCTCGATATATGAACTCAATACAAACAAAAGCTAATTAAATATTATCTTTACTGTCATACAAGGTGGCGCAAAAGTAATATCATAATTTGAACTGGCTGCTATTTTGTTATAAATGTAAAATAGAACTCTGGTTTCATAAACAGTTTATTTGAAAGTGTAAAATTGACTACATTAATTGGAAAAAAAATTATATGGCTCAAATGGCCACCTCTCGAGTTGAGGCATTTTGAATTGTTGCCCGCAAAACATCTGGCTCCAGAGTGGTGCTTTTACCTTCAATATTAGTCTCCTTCAGGAATTGCAATGCTCGTAATTTGTTGTAGTAAACATGAAATTAAAAAAACCCAAGAAAGGAGTCAAATGCTGTTAGATCTAGCGATCTGCATGGCCAGTTCACATGTCCAAAACTTGAGATCACTCGACCTTATAACTTAAATCTACATTGTTGCTGCGTCTGTTGAAACCAAAAATGATCTTCACTCAATACAGCAACTTGAGTCAGAAATAAAACTCGGACAACGCAAGCCTGCTGATGCCAAATTCTGTGCATTGTGGTCTCGTTAATGCTTTTGGATTCTATTTGACACAAAATTGTTCGAGCACGACGACGTCGTAGAAAACGGCGACGAAAACACACGGCCTTAAAACGACAATTAATCAGTGACAATAATTTCACGTTCTTAAGGTATGTATTGCTCCATGACTTGTTGACAACTAATTCTCTATATATCTTCATCATAAATGTCAAAGAACAGTAAAATTAGATCTCATCTGTAAAAATGGCAGTAAATCCAGATTATGAAAATACTTTTGCGCTACCTTGTACAAGAGATAAATAGAAGGCTATTTACTACACATTCCTGCAAAATAGTGGATATCCCTGATTAGGAAAACTTGACATGACAGTCGTGATTGCAAAGGCCTTTTTTAGAAAATTTTAATAATAGAAAGTGTTTTGTTTCTTCAAAGTGAGAACCAAAACGTCTTGTTATGCTGCAAGTATCTCAAACGGACCGCTTAGTTGCATCCAATCCTTAACTTTATTAAGTAACTCAAACCAGGATGCAGTGCTTATGAATAAGTGGGCTTGTGCCCTTTTAGCGGTTATTAGACTCCCTTAGATGCCCTTCCCTCCTGCGACCAAGGTGCGGGGGTAATAGGGACATCCCTACCAGGATATATCATGTTACTCAAATTTGGCTCAAGCGTATTTATATACTACGGCTTATATTATTACGTGAGCCTCACTTGGTACTCGATTCGCTAGCGTCAGCTCACCGGGGTTTTTCAGTGGTCCCCCACCTCCTTTTTTTGTGCAAAACTCGTAATTCTTCGTTACATAAGAATCTTTTTAACTGAAGTCTTCTTCTGTTATTGTATAATTTTAGTTTACATCATGCACAGTGCCTCTTGGAGGAGAAATGCTGTTTTCTCTAACCCTGGATTGGTGGAAAATATATTCAAAATTTTTATTGAACAGATTTGACCTGTTGATTTTAATTCTAAACTTTCAAGAACGATTTTAAGCCCGAAATCAATAACAATATAAGCATGAGTTCACTTTGAGTTGTTTGCTGGGAATAGACTTGTATGGCATAAATATGGACTATATTATATAACGTGTGTTGTTACCTTGTTCTCCTTTAGTTTCCTTTTAGTTCAATACACTCGTGCCACATTTATTGCATACAGTTTTTTTTTTTTTTTTTGTAACAAGTTCAAGGTAAAACTTTTTTTGCTTCTAAAGGGAATTGCACGCATTACTTTCACACAAGTGCAAATGTTATTCAGTTATAATTATTATAAATGCAACTGCAAAAACTGCACGCAAATGAAAAGTGAACTTTACCTGTAATAAACCTTTTTACATATAGATTTAGTTCGATGAGCTGGAAGGGATTGTTTAAATAAATAATGAAATTTTAAAAAAATTTTTTTATTGAGTATTGATGTTGGCAAAATTTTGAAATATTTTAATGGTTTTTATAAGACAAAAATTTCATTTATTTAAAATGAATTCAAAATTTTTAATAATAATTTTCTAGTTTTTGCTTAGAAAGATCATAAAATATTCGTTTTGCTGTACTAAAACCAATTTGGAAATTCACTGAAAACTTTCCAGGATACGTCCTATGGCAGCTCTCGCAAGCCGTTTAACTGGTCGTAAAATTATAGTTAGAGAAGACCCACAAGAAGCATCTCGTTAATTGAAGTAATACAATTCGTGTTTGAAAAAATTATTAATATCATAGAGTTAAACGAAGGGAAATATGTCCCTCGAATGCAAATCAATAACCAATTTTTACTGCAACAAAATGATGCCAACACCGCGGTATTCAACTTGATGGTCGTTTAACTTAAACAAAATAATTCAGTGAAAAAAGAGTTTCCAAGGAAGGCAATAAGATCCAGAACTTGCGATTCAGAATTCGAATATTTTCAATGATTTTAACACGGAAAAGATGTTCTCTTTCTTTGATCCAATTCACTGAATTGGAAGTTATGTTCAAGATGTTATGAAAAACGATTTTTTGGACGTACTTCAAGTGTTATCCGTCTAAAAGTATAGTATACAAGATGGCACAAAGTAATGTCATTATTTGATATGATTAATATATAGAGAAATGGTTGACAAACAAGCCATGGAGCGATACCTGTCTCAAGAAAGTGGAATTATTGTTAGTGCTCCACTTAAGATGTCGCAAGAAATGAACAGCCTCGTATCGTGCCATTCGACCAATAATATCGCAGCTGTTGTCTACGACGACAGAGATAATTCACAAGTATCCAAGAGACAACTATGTACACAATTTGGGATCAGCAGACGTGGGATGCCGCAAGTTGCTGTACTGATCCTCGATCATTATGGATTTCAACAGGATGGTTGTTGGTTTCAAGCGCATGCATCGCGAATATCAATTTCCAGGTCGAGTGATTGCCAGATTTAACAGCATTTGATTTCTTCCTTTGGGTTTTTTTTTAAATCTCACGCATACCACAATAAATCACGAACCCGAAGGAGACTAACATTGAAGGAAAAATCGCCATTCTGGAGCCAAATGTTTGCGGGCAACAATACAAAATGACGTAAAAAGAGCACAATTATACCTCAACTCGAGAGGTGGCCATTTGAGCGATATAATTTTTTTCCAATCAACTTTAAACTTTCCAATAAACATTTTATGCACACAGATCCCTTATTTTCATTAATAAGAAATGAATGAATTTTACTTTTGCGCCACCTCGTGTAACAAACAACTTCTCTGATACCAACAGTTTTGTACAAATATTTTATTTAAATTTTTATAATAATAACGATCTTTTTCTAACGTGAAGTAGAGCTACTGACGGACCTTTTAATGATGGAAACGTAAAATTTTGTTCACTAATTTTCTAATTCCTTAAAATTTTATTCGCTTGAGTATGAGAAAGTAATGAAAAGAATGGCAAATATGTGACACTTATATGCGAATAACTATACATTAGCCCGATTCACAATCTTGTGCAAACGGTCTTGCATTATAGCATTTACAAGAGTTTGTAGCATATCTTGCTCAACAAGAACATAATATGTGCCACACATTTGTATATGTATCTGCAACATTTCAGAAAGTTGTAAGCAACTCTAAATTGCGAACTGACAGTTGACAATAATAATAAACGAAATAACCGAACTCCACTGCATAATATTTCAGACATGTTGAATTTATATCAAAAAGAACTGGAATTACCTTTTTATTTCTTTCTTTCGTATATTTCTTTATTCGTCCGTCATTTTCATTTACAAGATTTTAGAAAATGATTTCAGCCAAAGTTGTTATTTAGTCTCTCCATCTCTGTTTAAGTGAAAGCCTTATAATTACAAAACCAAACGAAATGAATTTCAATAGGAAAAGGAAAAATATATTTGGGCATAGTTCTCCCTAAATGTCCGATAGTATTTTCATTTTTAAACAACAAGTCATTAAAGTGTTTAAAATGCAAATAATTATTACTATTAATTTTATTATTTGCTTTTTTTTAATTTGAAATTAGTCAAACACAGAAATTCGCGTGCCGAAATGAAATAAAAAGTTGTAAGTGAATATTAATACAATTCATTATCCGCGATCTACAACTTAATGGAATTAATTGTATGTTGTTTTGTTTTTAAAAGTTTTTAAATCGCTTAACAACGCTGATGAAATCAGTTGCAGAGATAAAAGTAAAACTTAAATAAGAGTATTTTCTCCTCAATGTTTTGTAAGTGCAACATATGTTTTCCTTTAAAGAAAGAAAAACAGCAAGTAAATTTAATAATCTTTAATAAGTGCAAAGGAAAGAGCACGAAGTCCTGTAAGGAAGCGAGCGAAAGAGGTTTTGATAAATTGATCAGCAAAATGTTATACTTTTTTCAGAGAAGAATAAGTCATTAGGGATGTTGCTCAAGCTCATTCCATGAGACAATAAGCCTGGCTAGTTGATATCAGTTGTTGGTAGCACAATAAATCTCCGACTGGCGTCATTAATAGGGACCGGGAAATGCGACACAAATCGATATGATGCAAAAAAGGCCTCTGTGCTTCGGAAATATGACCATTTACAATGAGTACCTTGTCACAGCCTCTAATTGTATGCTTCGCCCCATCAAAGAAATCGATGATTAAGTCGTTCAGGAATGGTATTAATGCTTCTGCTGCTCGCAGATAAATATGTTTAAGAACTGATTGTTACGAACATTTTGTGCCCAATCTAGCAGTACATTGAAGTAGTAGTTCAGACACTCAAAAATATTCTTATTGAAATTGTGTTTGAACATTCATTGTTCACCTTAAGCATTTTAATGTATGATTTTATACAATGAATTTATCATCACTTACTACTACTGTGATCAATATGATTGTTTCAACAATATTATTGGCAATCACTTTCGAAAGCATCTAAGAATTTTTCTAGGATATATTCTGCAATGTTTTGTATCACAAGTGAGCGTCTTTATTATTTAATTATTACGAAACCTTTAATCACTACACCACGCCACCACTCTTTACTGTCATAAGGCCACGTAACCCTTTCCTAAATGTTACGGCTTCGTAAATGTTTCAGGGCAGCTCTTAATTTTGTTGGGGTGCCTTCGTAGACTAACAGCTAGTGTGCTAGACTAGTATTATGCGAAGGTCGCAAGTTCAATTCCTGACGCAGACTCTGCGTCATTCTGCAGACAAGCCAAATAAATTCGCAGTTTGCGTTAGTTAATAAAAAAAACTTAAAGTACAATGTTGTAAATACTATCAAATAAAAAGGACACTGAATTGAAAAGTCGAATACAGCCTTCAGATATTTTTCAATTGCTTGCTGCAGGTTGCTCCACACTATATGATTATTTCCATTGAATTGAAGAATTACACACTTGCTTGTATTTTTATTCCAGATTTATTTTCTTCCATTTGGTTAAAATAAAAAAAACTGGTGAAATAAAAAATCTTAATGTGTACAAAGATTATTAAAAATTATTTTGTATCATGAGATATAAAATTTCTCTCCTCATTATTTAACATTTTGCATCACATTGCTTTAGTTTTATCACAAGTCTTAGCAAGTCTTAATACTCACTATTATAGTAAAAGATGTGCTTTATGGTAATTTTTTTATTAATCAAAATGTTTCAATTATCGAATACTAAAAAGCACACAAAACAGGGACTACCGCAAAGGACCTCCACGTACATTGCAACATTGGTTCCATATTAAAACATTTTGACATCTCTCTTAAATGTTTGCGAGAAAAATCTACTTCTTATATTATTAAGACTGCCTTTTGAATAAGGCAATGTTATAATTTTTAATCCTTTTAGTCCGAATCTAAAGAAGAGCACCACAATTTGTTTACTTAATCTCACTCTATGACAAGCAGTCCACTATACTGTGTTCCTCCATTATTAGAGAGTCTCTTTTAATATAAAAATAGAAATTTTTATCTAAAAATTGTCATTTGTCTCCAAAATTAAAAAAAGCAGCTCTAATAATTCATATGTGTGCATACATTAACACTTGCATAACCAATTAAATCATTGAAAAAACATTTGAAATTTTATGTATATAAAGACGATTTCTTAATTCTCTTGATACCAGGGCTGCTTAATAATGAAACACAGGTTTTGTTGGATACAAAACCGTGTTATCTTTCAACATAGCGTCCTTTATGCTCCATACTTTTTGTCCAACGTTTCTCTAATTTTTTTCTATCCCTTCCAAGAGAATAAGATTTGTCGAGGTCATTAAAAAAGGTATTTGTTTGTTTGAGATGGAGGCAAATCTCTTGCCGCCGAGTCATTTCTTCAGGTTTGACAACAATAAACAGTCAGACGGAGAATAGGGCGGATATGTAGTGTTGTAGTGGTTTCGCTTTTCATTCACAATTACAAAAACGCGAAAAAATCGTCCATATTGTGGTATAGCAACGTCAAAAACTTCTGCGAAGTTGCAACACTACTTCAGTTTGTGGTCGATTGTGAGCAAACGTGGCAAACCTCATACGAAAAGTTTTCTTACACCCAAGTGATCATTCAAAATTAAAACCACTGGGCCATTTGATATTCCACAAACTCTCGCACTTTCAATCACCGATCGGCCAACTCTATATCGTGAACCTTTTGCAATTGTTTCGGCTGTCAACACCTCAGCTGGACGTCCAGAACGTTCGGCATCTTCCGTACTTGTATGGCCACAACGGAATTTAGTAAACCACTTTTTTGCCATGGAAATTGATAGTGCAGAATTTCCAGAGCATTCATCAAGTTTGGCTTTGGTTTGTGTGATTGTTTTTTTCAGCAAAAAAGTGATTGTTTTTTTCCATTTTCTTCTCAAATCACACGACGGTCTGCTATCGATGGCTGTCAAACACAAACTAATTGAAGCAGCTTGTTGACATGATTACAGGATTCAACCTGATGATAATATAAGTATTGTCCTTTCAGTTGAGAGGCACGAAATTAAAAAAATCGCGGAGTTATTGACCCGCCCTTGTAGCAATGAACAAAGTGATACAGTTCTGACAAACATAACAATATGTTTATGAGAAGTTTTTACTCAATTGCCACGAATATAATAATATGGTTTAGGGAATCATCAGGGCAAGCATTAACTATAGTTTGGAATTATGATCATATCAATCATGTTTTTGTTGTCCTTTCCATGTTGTAAGCAGTATGAAAATAAAAGTATTTTTAATGATGTTGTGGCTTTATGTAACCCCGGAAATGATGAACTCTTCGTCATCTCTAGCGATTTTATTAACTCGCCAAATTTTATAGTTTTGGGAGGATAATGTTAATAAAAGAAATTTTTATCATATGAATATTTCTTGTTATCAACATATCAAATAATGATTTAAGCCATATTCTGTGCAGTATTAATTGCACTTGTTTTTAATGAAATAAGTAGAATGCAAAATCATTTTTAATGAGCTTAATTTCTAATCCATTGAATTATTTCGATTCCCTGCCATAATACTCTTCGTTCTATGCATAAAATTTTCATTACTCTTGCCATGAAAATCGCCATTCTATTAATTTTAATACCATTGAAGTTTGCCAGTACTCCTTGATCGTAATCTTGTGGCAAATTTACAGATTTTCTGCAAGTAAAGAAAAAAAAACATTTTTCTTCTTTCGTTCTTGAGCAAAATTTAATTGTTGCAACTTCCTTTTTATTAACAACCATTAAAAAATTACCAGCCATTAAAATATATTTAAATTCCAACTGTGACTAAGACCAAAAACTAGCGAATCTTAAGGAGTAATATTTTTTGTAATCAGTTTTTAAGGAAACTAAATAAATGCTACATGTTCAAAACAAAGTTGTAAATTTTAATTTTATATGGCCATTTTAGTGCAACCCTCTGCTACTCCCTGAAAAAAGTATATATGCATATGTATGCACATATTTTTTATATATAAAAGTTCATATAACAGCTGCTGGTGCTGAAGGAAGCTCTTTCCACACTGAATGGCGAAATGGTAAAATGCCGCCAAGATTTCAGGCAGAAAATTAAAGTTAAACCGAAACCGAAACATCTACTTATAATTCCCTTTATACTTTAAATAACTTTAATTTTTATTGCCATATTCTACATTAAAGAACTGCAGAGAATAAGAAATTTTTCGTTAAAAAATATAATAACAACAGAAAACAAATTAAATTCTGCAATACAAAATTTATATTCGAGTTATATTTGGCTAAGTAGCAATCATATGAGCAATTTTACTCGTTTTTCCCTTATTTTTTTTGTTTGTTTTTTTTTTTTCTTTACAAAAATCCTCTAAAGAAATATATTGGAAGCCAGAAAAATAATATAAAAAGCCATAGGAAATAATGCACTATACATACGAGTATATTGCAGTTATGCTGAAATAATAAAAGAATAAATGTTCATTCGTTCGTTTTAAAACGAATTGTAAAAGTGAACATGGTTTTATGACTTTCAACATAAAAATTGGCCAAAGAGTTTTTAGTGTCTTGTATGCAACAAATAATAAAAAACACCAAATGATCAACACTGGGTGAGTTTTTTTGAGCCATTGCGAATTGACAAAGTTTATGGTGTTCACTTTTCAAGAAAAAAAGTCTAAATAAAATTGTTTACCCTCTCAAAGGTATAGGGTGTTTTTTTCTAGAGGTATAGAACTTTGAATTGAAATGAAACACAAGAAAATCTTTTTAATGTCCATCAATTTGGCTAGGATAATTTTATGCCATTAACGTTTAAATATGATTTCGGGCATGTGGCCGCCGCGGCTGGCTCGAATAAAGCCAATTCTACAGGTCCAATTTTCAACCACTTTTTCGAGCATATGGGGCCGTATGTTGGCAATAACGCCACGAATGTTAACTTCCAAGTCCCCTAACGTTTCTGGTTTGTTGGCGTAGACGAGCGACTTCACATATCCCCAAAGAAAATAATCCAATGGTGTCAAATCACACGATCTTGGTGGCCAATTGAGAGGTCCATTCCATTAATTGCTCTGATGGACGATTATGTCGACCATAAAATGGACGGAGCTTGCGGTAAACTTCGCGAACTGAACCATTATTTTCGAAATAAATTTGCACGATTTGCAAGCGTTGTTCTTTTGTCAACCTGTTCATGATGAAATGGCAAACCAAACTAAATATTAATCACTTGACAGCTGACAAAATGGCCGCCAGTTAAAAAAGTGATGCCAACTTAAAGTTCTATACCTCAATAAAAAACACCCTAAAGTGGGAATGTAGTCATCTATGATAAACGGACACTTATTAGGAGGGACCATGTTATCCTGTAAGCGAGTTACATTTCCTAAAATATAGCCCTAAATAGATTATTTTTTATAAAATCTTGTGTAGTAAATTTTTAAAAATGTTTTATTCTGCTAATTAAAAAAAGTTTAATTTTAACTAAAAAATTAAGGAAAATCGGTTTAAGGATTTCCCCATCTTTCATTCTAATCTTAATGCTAATAATTAAATTTCAGTTCCAATTATAATCGGAACATGGGAAAATCTTGAAAATACTTCTAGAATTGTCTGTCCTCAAATAAAATCCGTATTAATCCTGACAAGGACATGCTTACTTCCCATGTATCCTTAATTTTAGAAATGCTATTTCAGCTACTATTGCTACCAGAATGCAGCTTTATTTTAAGACTTTAAATAGTCAATGTCCATAGAAAATTTCTCTTGAATTAGTTCAAGGATATGACCACATACTTCATATATTGGATACTTATGGAAACCCAATATAAAAATTAAAAAAATTTAAAAATTTATTTGTTAAAGCTCTAAAGCAACGCTGGAATTTTGATACGTTTGTTCGGTGAAAATTTATATCAGAAACAAAAAAAATTTTTTTAAATATAAAAAAATTTATCATTGTTCCCCATATAAATTTTGTTTGCTATAAAATCAGGGATTGTTATTGAAGATCATGAGCAAATACTTTTGATTCATAAAAGGCTTAGGGATAAAATTTTATACAAAATTAAAGGTGCCCTTGTAGGTTAATAGCCAGTGTTGTAGGCTTGTGGTATTAGAAGTGCTTCCTGGAAAACACTCTGATTACAGCTTATATTTGCTAAGATTAATCTAAACACAATCTACTAACGCTTATTTTTTATGATTGTGCTACTAAAGCTTTGTCAAAAGTTTTTGATTTATTCCTTATAAGGATATGCCTTTTTGTCATATATCCTCGCTATAAGAATATTATGAAATTTTTCTATATATTGCCAAAATTTTACAGTCAAAGTTTTTGGCAAACCTCACTTTAGGTAATGCAAGGATACCAAGGATCGCAGGTTCGATTCTACAATTGACTTTGGGGAT
This sequence comes from Germaria angustata, assembly GCA_963681545.1. Classification (NCBI taxonomy): domain Eukaryota; kingdom Metazoa; phylum Arthropoda; class Insecta; order Diptera; family Tachinidae; genus Germaria; species Germaria angustata. The sequence goes on along the minus strand of OY812998.1, from coordinate 116,562,987 downwards.
TTTTCTGCTTTCTGTGTTTTCTTTACTATTCTGTTGCCAATTTTTCAATCTCTATCTATCACAAGTCTCACAAAGGAACTAAATCAACGGTCCAAGCTATCTTACGTTTATGCTGAACCCAATCTAATGCGAGGAAATGCCTACTACCACCTGTATATCCTTAATTTGAAAAAATTGGAGTGTTCAGTTGCAAAGGTTCAAAACGATCAGAAATGATTTGATTATTTGTAACTATATTTAAAAATGTGCAAAGTTTCCAATTAATTTTAGATAAATTTTGTGCTAGGACACATATCCAACTCACGCATATCCTTAATTTTGAGTTCAACTTCGATTATGGTCGATTATTTCCAAAACTATACAAGTAAGGTTTCATCTCAATCAGTGCCAGGTCGTGATGACCTACATTACAATAGGACAGATAAGGAAGCAATTCATTGCCTAATTACTGGAACTTTGCCCCTGTCCTGGCATTGTCTTGCAGACGGTTTTTTCTAATTCTCATTAAATCGACTCAGTAAGGTGGCATAATATTTTGCAGTTTTGAAGGTAGCCAATGTGGATTATATGGCATGCAATGTATGATTCACGTCGAGAAACCCACTGTTGTTTAATCTAATCATCCACGAGTACGAAACGGTGCAAAAGCTTGTCCATATTGCAGTTGAATAATATCAACCCCCTGCAAAGTTGTCACACGATTGCGTTTGTAATCAATTGTTAGCATATGCGGCACAAATCTTGCGCAAAGCTTTTTCATATCCAATGTGATATGTCTCAGGCTTCCACAATATCACGCAATTTCAATCTTCGATCGGCCAACACCTTATCGTAAATTTTTTCAATACATCGCCGCTTTTCGTAAGAGTATGTAGGAGAATCCGAGTCAGTCGATTTCGCGTCGCCCATAAGAAAACGGTCTTTCTCAGGCCATAACTTATTAAATTTATATCTATTTTATTGGGCGAAAAAATTTTTTATATTGGAAATTAAAGAAATTTTTCAGCAACTGATCGCTGCGACAAAATTTTGCAAATGGACTCTTACTTTACTGTGTAGACATTCAAGCAACTTGCAGAACATGTGACAATTTCTTCGACATTTTCGTTGATAAAACGTATACTGTAAATGTGGCGTTATGTGCATTTTACTTTGAAAGTTCTAATAATGTAAAAAAAACCATATAAAAATTTAGGCTGGTGTTCGTAACACTGTTAATTAAGGCAGGACTAAAAATGATTTCATCTTGCAAATCAAGCAAAATTCAATTTCAATCCTAAAATACGCAGTAGAACATAACAACATTATTTTCAAAGGACGACAGTATTTGTGGATATAATCGCATAACGTACGCGGTGCGGTGGGGTCTTAACTCAAATTACAACACTGTTCCTATCAAAAGGAATCTTTCAGTTGAGTTGAGAAAAAAATGGAAACAGGTGAACTTCGTGTATTTCATTACTTTACGCAGAAGAAAACAGTCACTCAGACCAAGGCCAAGCTTGATAAATACAAATAATATGAGAATTATGCACCATCAATTTCAATGGTAAAATAGTGGTTTATTGAATTTCGTTGTGGCAAGCTCTGGACGCCCGGTTGAGGTCTTTACATTGAGCAGATATTGCTCTTCGTCATCGTACGAGGGTTGGTTTATTGTTTAGTAAACCAGTGGACTCAAATATATCCATAACAGGACTATTCTTTCGGCAGAATGATTATGGTAACCGTAAAAGTAACGAAATTCTCTAGCGTTTCACGAACACTCGTTTTGGCAAAACAGACCAAATAAATTAGTCACAGATGTGGCTGCAACAATATGACAGCTATCAACTGCCGAAATTTTGTAGTCCCTATTGGGAACTTTATGTACTTCACGGCCAAATTAACATAGGTAACCTTTACACCAGAGGTGAAGTGTATAAAAACAACGCTTTTGAGAAATGCCCGAGAAAAGTCGATTTTCTTTTGCAAAGAAAAAAATATATAAATACTTAATCCTGGTTTGGCGCTATAGATTTGACCTCAAAGAATCATGCAAGAAGGTCCAAGAAAATGAAGGGAATCCGGTGTATTTTTATAGAATATTTTTAATATGTTTAAAAAAAATTAGTAGACTTGTTGAGAAGAGGAAATAAAACTAAATGTGATATTGGGTTGGAAAAAATATATGACTAGAGAACTTATCACCTCAACTTTTGAATGTTTTATTATTAAAATCATGCAAACTAATTATAAAAAAATGTATCAAAAAGAAAAAAACACATGTGTTAGATAAGCAATGCTTGCAACAAATAAACAAAATAAAACAGCCCCTAAAATTCAAAATTACTTTGTTGAAGGACTAAAAAATTTTTGTTAAGTGTGGAACCCTTTGTTTCTTGTAGAACCCTTACGGCTCCTAATGGATTAATAAAGGATATAAAATTTATTTTGCATATGGACTATCGCCTTTGTATATATTGTCATCTCAATCCATGGCCAGTAATATTCGTGATATTTGCATATGGGCCAAAACCTGAGAACCAAATAGACAGAAATTTTTCCATTTTTAATGAAAAATCTGCCATATAAATTATAGTATTTTGAGTTGATCCAACTGTCATTTCCTACTCTAAAGGGAGTGGTAGAGGAAAAAAATTCTATAACACAGAAGAAAAAAATCGGTATGTGATAGAAATACCTAAAACTAACGAGGCGAAATTTTGCGTAACGATAATTTAGTTCTCTACGCTTCACTGCTCGTAAGTGAAATTTAGAAGAAAAAAAAACAACACGACGGTAATGCCTCAGCCACCATATTCCTGTTCCCAAAGCTGAAGAGAATTGTGAGAAAATCGGTGACAGGCAACAATTGTATACCTACATCTCTGAAATAGTTTAAAGCTCTACCAAAAGTTATGTTCATCGGAAGATAATCGGGAATAAGATAATGCGTTTGAGAGAATTATTTTGAAGGGGAGATTATGAATTATTTTTGACAATGATCCCACAACTGGGAATACAATGTTCTCTTCTTGATGTGACATCAACAATGACAATTAGAAAAATATAAGAGCCGACTGTCTTCGTAGACATTTAACATTGCAACTTTTTGCAAATTTATAAACATATTCCAATAGTTGTGAACAGCCCTACTACACAGTTAATTGGTGAAAAGAGGGTTTATTTATTTATCCTTTTTATCGCTTCCTTTATATATAATAGTTTGTCTCTTTTCGTTGCAATTATATATTTCCATATGCAGAGCAAATGTAAAAGATTGATTCTGGGTATTGCAAATTTACAACATTGTAGCGAATTCACGTGTTTGAATATTATAATAGTGCTTTATGAGCACACATAACTCACTTTTTAGCACTTTCTCCACAAAACGCGCGGTAGTCTGCTATCAATTACTGTCAAACAAAAACTAAATGACGCAACTTCTTCAAATTTTGACAAGAGTCAACTGGCTTATGTATCTTGATAGGAGTAGTAGTGTTGCCTTTTCAGTTAAGAGGTGGAAAATTCAAAAAGCCACGAATACATTGACCTGCCCTCGTAAAGCATTTAGCCAATGTACTGGTGCGAAGTCATTTTAACAAAATTATATTTTTGAGTACTATTTGCTTTTTTTATATTAATTGCTCTCAGTTGTTTAACTCCTTCTTCAGGGATAACATTTCACGTCACGGCTCTGGCCGTAATTCTGCACTGAAAGAATATTCACCCTTTGCTAAAACGAAACTTCTACGTCAGTTGGCAGCAATAAGAATCTAAGTACATTTAAAGATCGATTGCACATTTTTCTTTTCAAAAAGGTACAAAATCACAATAATTTTTTGTTGGGCAAGAACCCATGAAATAATTTTTTCTTCTCTTAAGTTCATATGAAAACAACGAAACATAATATTATTTCTATAAATATTGAAAAGAAAAGAAATGGCCAGTGTGCACAAACAATTGCAGGCAAATACTATTTGTTTACTTACTACTCGAATGTAAATATGTAATCTATACATCGTCTTGTACGTTTGTAACTAATTACACGTTTTTTATATTTAGACGTGAGACTGATACAAGCCGCCTGCCTGTTCACCGTAAATTTGAATGCACACAAAACAAGGGTGGCCAGAGAAAGAACAAAATTGAAATTAAAATATTCAACAGGATTTTTTTTAATAAATATAAATAATTCTTACCATTGTATTTTAAAATTTGTTGTCATACTTCTTTGATCTCTCAAAAATAATAATGAAAATTACATTTAATTGACAAAATCATGGATACGTTTTGGCCTCTTTCACAATTTCTGTTACAAAATGATTTATTTTAATTAAAAATATGATTTTGCTAGAAATAAAATATTTAATTCCACATAATCAAATCTCTGTTAAGATAAAAACGAAGTCGTGTGTTAAAGTTCTTGATGCCGCCCCGAGGTAAGGAAGAGCTTTTGGTAATTCGTTAAAAGAGCAAAGAATAGTGCTAGTTTTTCAGCAACGACTCTTTTAAAGGATGACTAAATATTTACAGACCCCGTCGATAACACTAACCGGTTTGACTGCCGTAAAGCAGTCAACCAGCGACCGATCTCGTAACGCCAACACTAAAGGAATCATAGGATTTTGGATATGCCACTAGTAGACTTTCGAAAATTCACAAATTAAATGGTACCTCAACTTGTGCGAAAGCTTTGTTCGCTCCCAGGAGGGTTTGGAGAGGAAAAAAAATGGAAATACGTATGCACACAACCGAAGGGGGGACAGGTTGATGTGAAAAGAAAGGTCGGAGTTGCTGTTTCCGGTATTTTACTAGGGGATATATTAGGTAGACATAGTTGATACAAGCAAGCGGCAATGATACTGGCAGCCTTTAATCGTCATTATCGCCGTGAACCAGGCGATAATGACATTTTGTATCAATCATGATCAACGTTAGTAAGAATAATGCTCGGAGGGCCATTATTAAGCTGTATTCCCAATTTCTGTTGCTGGTGGGTGTTTTTCAAAATTTGAGTCTTGGTTTATAACCCCTAAATCTAACAAAAAAATATATTTCGCTCTCACAGGACATTTTATATCAATCATGATCAACGTCAATAACAGTGACGCTCGAAGTACCGTAATTAAGCTGCAATCACAATTACTGTCGCTACTGGGTGTTTTTCGAAATATAAGTTTTGGTTTATAACCCCTAAATCAAACAAAAAATATAATTCGGTCTCACAGGACATTTTGGATCAAATATGATGTCTGTATATTCATACAATTCTAAGCATTTAAGCAAAATTATCAAATGTGCGCAATAAATGGGCTCAGAGGAAGCTCTGGTATGTAGTTCATAGATTTTTTCTATATTTATAATTTGAGTAATTTTCACTTTCATGGCGATTATTAGTCTTCTTAGAATGAAATAGTTTTCCTCTCCAAAAGTTTTCATTGCGAAAGCAGCCTGGTCGCCCCAATAATTATGCATCGCAAGTTCGTGCCTCTTTTGCAGCTACTGTTAAACAAAAATAAGCTTAACAAGAAATATGAATGAAGAAGCGAAAAGAAAAAAAAACATTCAACTGAAAATTATTTATATTATCTTGCAACTTATGAGCGAAAAGTTAGACAGACACACTTGCCGCTACCCTTTCAGCCATAAAACTCGTGTGTACATTTTTATTAAAAAAAAAATATGAAAACAAAAACATTTTTATTAAAATAGAAAGAAAAAAACTCCGTGCACAATTGAAACTAAAATGACTGTCATATAGACTGATTTTTTTGTCAGATTAAATTGCTGGCTGCAACGCATGGTCTTTACAATTTTGATTGCCGTCTTGTATTTTGTTGTTGTGTGTTTGTCGTACCGCTCTAAATAAAGTTTCTGAGGTTAAAGAAATGTCCAGCTGATATTTTATGCTTAAAGTGTAAACATAAATTTGATTTGAAAGCGAACAATTTTTCAAAGAATTTTGATTACTAAGAGCTGTTCCACACACGTCAAGTTTTCTTGATCAAGTTTCAATTCAGCTGGGAGAAAGATAAAGAAAGGAATACATACTCTCCCTATCGGTCTCCCAGCTGAATTGAAATTTGATCAAGAAAACTTGACGTGTGTGAAACAGCACTAAACAAGCGAAATATTTTAAAAATTGCTAATGGAAACGTAAAGAATATTTAATTATTTTCGCATTCTATCCAGAAAAGATCTCATTAAAAATATGTGAGTGGAAAAAAAAGATTGAGGGTAAATGATTTGGCCGCCGCGGAGGGCCCACAAATCATGCCAAGTAATAAAAAACCAGAACTAAAACATTAAGGCCACTCACAGCTTCTTATATTAAATCGAATTAAAATGCTTAATAGTTTTAAGCCCTTATACGAGTATAGAGAAAATTAGTGCGTCGTTTGTAAGATGATTTGTTGTATTTTACTTCTTAAAAAGCTAAACAAATAAAATATATTAAGCTTTTGTTCGATTTTTTCACACAAAAAAATAAAAACATTCAACACAAAATCATATTATCATTGTATGGTATGGTGCGATTTGAATATTAGAAACATACGAGGTATGGGCAAAAATTAAGGCAACCTTTAAAAAAAATATTATTGAATATTAATGTGGTGCTCTTAAAACTGCTCCATCTAAGATGTTTTAGGCAAACTACGGAACTCTTCTCTTGACAATGACAAAGCCTATATCTTCTAGCGATATAGGCTTTATCTCTTTAATTGCATAAAATCTACGGATTTTAATTGGTCTTTTGGGATTTTGGAGCGGACGAAAGTCGCAGGGGGCCAAATCAGTTGAATATAATAATTGATGAGTAAGCAGATCAGCTGTATTGTCGTAAGTAAGTGTCAAAACAGTAACTAAAATTAATTATATGTTGCTTAAATTGAACATAGAACAAAGAAACCGGGATTAAATGGGTAAAATACCAAAGTATAATTTTGACTGCAAAGAATATTCGAATTTCGGCCACCTAGCCAACTTTTAGTTAAAATATTTTTAATTCATTATTCTTTTCATTTGGTATTTTTTTTTATTGTATTCTTAAGCGTCAACAGTGAATCACATAGTGACAATTTTTATCTAACTTCACATTAAAAAACATTTTTAACGCCGCAAGTTAAAATAGATTTTGTCTATTGCAAAAAAAAAAATTAACCAAATTCGGCGTGACTTGGAGGTACATAATACGAGTGATTCATTCACTAATTTTGTGAAACTTGCGGAACTGTTTCGACTGCCACAAAAGTGACAAAAAAATTCTGGTTAGTCGTTACAGCGATATCGTTGCTGAAAATTGTCTAAATAAATTCGAATACTCTTCTCAAGTCCATAAATTTTTTTACTCTTTGAGCAGTGACGAATTCTAGCAAATTTTATCATAATTTTTCTGTAATATATTTCCGTAATATATTTCGAAAAATTGTTTTCTTTAAAATCCTTCTCAACTCGAGCTTCCAGATTAGCGGGAAGGTCAATGAATGACCTACCACATATTCTGTGTAAAATAATTGAATTTTATCAGTTTAATATTATGCCAATGCTACCTGTAAGATGCATTTACCTTAAGGAGGTTACTTTCCCACCAACATGTCTCCAGGATGCACATAACCATCATACATGTTTTAATGCACATGCAGCACAAATAAATTAAACTCAAAAAATCGAAAGATTGAGCAAAAAACAACAACAAAATACAAATCAACTATTTACTACCGACTTCCTTTAGATGCAAGCATTGGTAAAATTTTGTCATAAAATTTTTAAATTTATAGCACAAAATATTACGGGCAGACATTTATAACTCTGATGCCAAGAAATGTTGCGTTGGCACGCATGAGTTCTTATTGGCAGTTGCGTTTGCTATTGTATTTGTGTGTTTGCATGTGTGAGTTTGTAATTTGATTTGTTTATTTATGGTTTAGTAAATACTTTTGAGCTCCAATGTTGTTATTGTTGTTTTTGATTTTCCCTTCTTTTTAACATTTAAACAATTTAACAATTAAAATAAAATTGTTGCTTTCTTAAATAAACTTTGTGCGATTTTTTTTTTCATTAAAATAAAGAGAATGAAAACAAACAAAAAAAAAACGCAAAATAAACACTTTTTATGATGTTGTTGCTACAACAGTTTCAGACGATTTCTCCTCAATTTAAGTGAATTGGCCATAAATTGAAATTTAGTTTGATTTTTATGTTTATTGTTATAAAATTTTGATGAGATTTCGAAAAAATTCAAATGGTGGGCTTAAAGTTTAATGCTCACAAGAGATTTTCAAGAATATTAAAAAACACAAAATCATTTAATTTGCTTTTCAACAGTCAGTCCCACTATTGAAAATTCTTAATATTGATTTTTTTCGTTCATATCCAAACATGCGTTTCTTTTTACAAAGATTCAATAATTTATATTGAATTTCATAAGCAGATTAAAATGTTTATTACTTTTTAATTATAGAGCTAAAAAAATTACTTTTTGAGTGAAAATATATACTCGCAACACATGGTGGCAAATATAATAGTTAATCCAAAAAAAAAAAAAATAAATAAGTACTTTTTAAACAAAAACTTTAAAATCGAAATATTATTATGGTATTGTTGCTTATTTATATTCTGCCGACAAAAAAGAGAGCGAATTATAAATTATTCTGTTCCGCAGGTTCACGCATTAAACACATTCGAGACAGTAGGCTACGCGACTACAAATGTCGCTGGCTACATATATCGCCCTGTAGCCAGCTACTTAATTATTTTGAAAACGACAGCTACATAGTAAACAGCTGTTGCAACAATTCATTTATGTATATTACAGTGGTGCATATTTAGCGATTTTAATTTCTTCCAACTCTCAAAAAAATATATACTGCCTGGCCCACGATGTCGAACGACATCGTTCGCTTGCATAAATACGTTTGAAACAGCAACAAATTTTAAAATGTTGTTTTTGGTTTGAATGTATTTAAGCACGCGAACGATGTCGTTCGACATCGTGGTCCAGGCAGATAATATATATTATATTAAAGTTTTTAACGCCGTAACTCCGGAATCCAGACAGAGCACCGAAAGAAATTACACTAAAAATTTTATGTTAAAAAGGGCTATTACCCTGTGATTTTTTTAAATCTTCAACAGTGTTGGTATTTTTGGCTCAAGTCAATATGATATATAACAATAAAACAAATAAATTTATTTATTTAAAAATTCTTGATACATATGTATTATAACATATAAATTGTGGAATTTTCTTTTTTATTTTGCAATAAAAAATATTTCTAATCGGTAATTTGCTTTACATATTTTGTTATATTGTCAACACTGTTTTTGTTTTGTAGCCAAGAAAAATTGAAATTAGTTCAATTTGACTACACGACAAAAGTAGCATGGACAACAACCTGCAATCGTGAAAATAATCATTTTCATATACACACATGTATTCTATTTTTTACAGATTGTAGTCGGTAGCCTGCTGTCTCGAATGTGTTTAATGCATCATACTTGAGATGTACAAACTCATACATGCAATTACAACATGATAGGGTTAAAATCGTCAGATTTTGAGATTATAACAAAACAATTCAGTTTAAAGTATTTTGGTATGCCAATAAGGAATTTAGACAAGAAATCAACAAGAACTATTTGAATTTTAACTGTTGCCAAAGGGAAAAAAGAAGTCAATAACATAATAGAATAAAACTTTGGCAAGTTTATGAAATGTTGCATTTTAAATTTAATTTTTATATACTGTAAGCGCATAAATAGTATAAATATGTAAATAACATTTAAACATTTTTATTACATCAGATACGATTGAAAAGTTCAAACAAGTTCAAATTCTTTATGATTGAATAATATATTTTATGAAATATTGCTTCAAAAGGTACTTTTTTAAAGGAATTTCTAAGCTTTGCTTTATTTAGACTAATTTTACTAAACACCTTTTTTACATCTAGTATGAAGAATGTGGTGAAAATATTTTTTTTTAATAAGAAAGCAGAATTTCGAATTTTCATTACATATTTTTCTCATCAAAAGAAAGGAATGAATACATTCATATTGAACATATATTTTTTGTTGTAAGACATTTTAAGCCTACTGTGATTATATATTTTGCAATTTTTATATATGACTCAATTCTCATATTGTATATGTTGGTTTTTATATAAACATACGAGGTTAAAGTTCACTGATGATTTGGTTAGCGCTAAAGGAAACGTCAATATATGAAGAGCTAAACTCATAACGATACAGTTGAAAATTTTTTTGTTCAGTAATTTTTATTGTCTCAATTCGGACTCTATATCTAATCTTTCACATATAAAAAAATCCCTAAATTTCTTAATAATATCAGTTAAGGAAATATCACCTTCTTTGATCATATGTTGAGGTTTCATTACTCTTAAATTTATTTCTATATCAGATTTTATTCTGACAAAGTCTAAAAAATTTCCTCAAAGTCCAATACGTTAAATAAAAATTTGTCGTTGTAAATAAATTCACTTTTTAGAAATTACTCAATACCGCCTTCAATAATTTTTGCATTTAGCGGCATAAGTTTTGTATTTTCCAATTTTCGCTCTGATACATTTAATTCATATCGGGTCTTCCAATAGGGACTTTTAAACTTTAATAGCGGCCATATTGTTGAATCTACATCAACCAAATTGTCATTTGCCAAATCACCGTGGATGCGTAGAGCATTCAACCACACGTTAAAATAATAAAATTATCTTATCGAAATGGGTTTTCTGCTCGTGCAACGTTCCACCTCCTTCTCCCACTTTACCGTTGCCATAATCGTTCTCCATTTCTAGATGAATACATTATTATCGAATTTGGCACGATAACAATCCACGTGAGATCCAATACCGACCATTGCATTCCGAAAAAGTCTCTGGTATAGATTTTGTCTAGGCAGATATCCTCAAAACATATTTCCAGGCCATCACTGTCAACTGCGAGCGCTAAAGATCGGCGACTACCAACTTTTTCTGAATTAAAGGATGTGGCCATCAACCACCTAGTTTTAACAGAACGACGCTACGTGATACACAGCTCATGCCACGTTGGACATTCTGTACGAGCGATCTGAGGGCATGGTCATCTCGTTTGGAGGTGATTTGAAGTGGCCACCAAGGACGGAAAATTTGACTCCGTTACACTTTTTCTTAAGGTCTATGCGAGCCAACATAACTCGTAGCATCAATCATATTCCGGTTGATTTGTTCGCCAGAGCCATGGAAAATTTAGGATTTTGGGTACACATCGGTAGGCCTTTCAAATGAATAAACATGTAGGGCTTTGTCTTGTTATTGTTTAAATTTTTTTTTCAATTTTACCATTTTTATTTAAATTTCTAATATGTAAATAATATACAATGCTAAAACACATTTGCAATCGCAATGATTGTGAAATTCTTAATTCTCTTAAAATTTAAACGTATTGAAATAAAAAATATTTCTCAACTTTTCGGGGACCAAAATCGTTGAAATGACGATAAATTGTCAAATCTGGCAAGTGTGAATTACAATCGTATACATATTAGTATTAGAGGCAACAAGGACTAATTATACACTGAAAAAAATATCGCATCTTTTCAAAAAAAATATTGCTCTGAAACACTGCTCTTAACACTTTGTGAACTAAATGCATCCACCACTGTTCCCATATGGGGTAGCCACTACGCATTCAGATGGCAATTTTTGTGCATGGCGGTCACCTTTATACACATACACATTGCTCTAACTTCCATTTTTTGTTGACAGCAGGTTCAATTGTTTAGCAGCAGCAGATTTCGGAAGCCAGCCACTAGTACTGAACTGAATCCCTCGTCTTTAACCAACAAAATTTCTTTCCGCGATTAAAGTCTTGACCTCAGCCCCGTATACACTCGTATAAACAAATGATAATTAAATAAACTGATCTTGTGTAGAGGCCATGATTAATGCAACAGTCTGGTGCTTGCAGGCAAGTGTACAAATGAAATGTTGTTGTCCTCTGCCAGGGAACGGCACTGTGGTACTTGGTTTTGTAGGCAAACAATTTAACCACTAAACCACGCCACCACAATCTTACTATTTATATAATAAAAAATGTGCAGTTTGTGCCAGAATGTTCGGATTAACTAATGCAAAATATTTTACCTTGGGAACAGTGGAGCTTTCTTAAATGCAGGAGTCATAATTCCTTTGTGAATTTTTAAAAATAAAAGAGGTGTTTTAACAGCGAAGGATAATTTTTTTTATTAAATTAAATTTATGAAGAACAACACACACACACAAATGATGTTTAAAGCAGCTGAATCAAGCAGTGCAGTAACTTTAGTTACAAATTGTTTTTAAAAAAACTTTTATTTACTTTTTTATATATTTTTTTTTAATTTGCAGAAGTAATTTTGTAAATTTTTGCTTTATTCTCCTGTTGGAAGATTTTACGGAAAAAGTAAAAAAAAAGAGAAATATTATGTTTTAAAATATAAGCGTAACTTAAGTGAATTCACCGATTCGTTCTGAAGGAAATTTTCGTTGAGAGACAATTTTAGTTTACTGAGAGTTTGCTCACAGAAGATTTACCCGCGTCGAGCAAATATTCTGTAGAAACAAAGCTACCATATGCAACAACTCTGTAAATGCTGTGTGTTACTTTTACAAGCAGGCAGCACAGTAGCAGATGATTGCAATTTGCTGTGTTCTAAATTAAGCAAATTTTTATAAAATAAAAAATATATAAATGAATTTAAGTCGAGTGCATGCTCTAATAGCTGTTGAGTTAAATAAATATAAAAAATTTACAATTAAACTTGTATATTATAATACATACATATGTACATATAATATGATGTGGCAGCTCATTTCAATTTTGCATAATAAATTTATATATCTGGCAGCACATTCAATTCGTTCGGTACGATAATTAAAATTAAACCAATTCAAGCAAAAATTGTTCCGCATTAAATTTACTCTCTTTCTCTCCCTCTCTCAAAAATAGAGACGTCAAACTACATATAAAAAAAATCGTTCGGAACGTTCAGAACGAACCGGTGAATTCACCTTTAAATACCTTGTAGCGCGAACTTCATTATTGTTACCGAATTTTTGCAGTGTGACTCCACTGTATCATTCATGTTAATAATATTTTTTTTAACTTCAAATACTTTCTTTAAGTTAAACAAATATAAATGTGCTTGATAATTCGAATCGAACATTATGGCAAATATAACGTCAATATTCTAAATTCCACATAATTTTTTATGGCAGAAAATTGTCGAGGGAGAGAAATCTTTATACGATGATTTTCTTGAAATGTGATAGTTCCATTACCATTTAGTGCAACACAAGTAACTTTTTGGCCCTCAAATTGCCATGAGAACACACAATTCTATTCCTCATCCCATTATTCTTATCATATGCAATAATAATTGCTCACTTTAGCAGCCAGTAATCAGTTCTCTTCTTTAAGACCTCATCAGATTATCTTAACTGCCACCACAGGTAGGGTGTTCATACAAAAAAGGAAAGAAAAAAAACGCAAAATATATTAAAAATGTCAGATAATAAATAACCAGCTAAAAAGAAAAACATGTGTTAAAAAAACACTAGCGATGTTGCACGTGCCTTGTTATAATATATTTTGGTGCTGTTGCATGTAGCATTTTATGTTAAATGTTGCACATCATCAATGCTATCTCCTACTCTACATTGGCCACATTATGCTTTAAACGAACCTGACATTAGAATATGTACAAACAACATGCTGCAAGAACGCACACATAACATACATATGTATACCGCAAGCAGAGGCCAACACTACTCGTACAAACAACTAGACATAAATGGAGATTATTTCGTACCCAACCCGATTAAAGATTGATGAAACTGTAATCTGGACATTGACTTATTGGGAGAAAATAAAAATTTACAACAAATTGATGGTTTTTTAACACATTCCTTTTGAGTTCCAGCCAAATAAATGGAGAATTGTCCTAAGGAATAATATTTTCTTTGCTTCCAATGTATCAATTAGTGAAATGTTTCGACTTTCTATTCAGTAAATTTGAGAAAATCTTCATTAAATTAAAAAATGAAATCTTATTTCCTTAGACTAACGTGAAAACAGTATTTTTTTCATAAATTTTTAATTAAAATCACAAGGTAGAGCAATGGTGATGTCATAATTTTAATAGGCTGTCATTTTTTGCAGATGCCGACAAATGTCGCTGTGTTTTGACATTTATGATGAAATTATATAGAGAATTGGTTTACAACAAGCCATGGAGCAATAGACCCCTCAAGAATGTTGGAATATTGTTACTGCTCATTTGATAAATTTTCAGTATGTCATCGTTTTCTTGTTGTCGTGCCATTCGATGTGCTCGAGCAAATTTTTGCTATTCTGGGGTGCACATAATCCACATGAACCGCATGGAGAGCCATTGCATCCCCTCAGAGTAATTGTTTGCTGCGGCATTTGCACTGAAAAAGTGATTGGCCCTTATTATTATTGTTTTTGAAGACTCCGATGACTTCTCCGTAACCGTAAGTGAGTGGAAAGTGTTACAGGCAGATGCTGAATGAGTTTTTTTTTTGTTAACAAGTTACTGCATTGGGTCCACATCGTTTTTGGTTTTAACAGAACGGAGCGGCCGCTAGCACAGCTTGGGTAATGATAAAGATTTTGAGACACCAATTTTCAGGTCGAGTGATATCCCGTTTTGGAGATTTAAACTGGCCGTCTAGATCATCAGTTTTAACAGTATTTGACTTCTTCCTTTGGGGCCGTTTTAAAATCTCATGTTTTCCACAACAAACCATTAATCTAAGTATTAAAATAGAAATCGCCAATTCTTAGCCAGATGTTGTGCGAACAACAATTCATAATGCAATTATTCAAATATCATCTCGGGAGGTGGCCTTTTGAACGATATAATTTTTTCTAGTCAACATTGTCAATTTTACAATTTCAAATATACGTCTTATAAAAAACAGAGTTATTTTTTCATTTATAACAAAATGGCAGCCAATTGCCTAAATATCTAAAACCTAGTTCCGGCAGAGCACAACAATCACATAGAAATGGTTGACCTGATTCTCCTTACAGCTCCTGCACTGGCTACCATAAAAAAGTCCTATACGTTCCTTTATAAGACCAGTGGGACAGTGCACCACAATGGTCCGCCATCAACAGTGCCAGCTAATTTCTTCCAAGTATTAAAAGCTGTTTAGTACTAAATCTTAAAGGTTAAAGTTGTTTTATTCGAACTTTAAATAATTTTTGTTTGCAGGTAAGTGACTTTTCCAATTAAGAATTCGGGGTGAAATTCAGAGGTGTCTTACCAACCAGTCATGTTTATAGGTTAGGTTAGGTTCATTGGAGGGGTGTGATAGCCCATGTCATATGACATACACTTAAGCCAGTGAAGGCTTGTTGTGCGCTCCCTTGGGTTTATATATGGATGAAAAAATACATCGGATTTGGAATGGTTCACAATTCACCGATTTATTTCAAAAATAAACTAGTTTTGTGCCACTGTGGCTTATTAAACAAAAACTTCTTTTAATTCTATAGAAACCAATTGTTTGTTTTGAAAGCATCGGATGGTTTTGTGGCAACTTTTCTTGATTTAAAAAAAATCCTAACGATTTTAGTATTTTTTCTATTTAAAAATTTTACCGATTTTTAGAAAAAAAAATATCCAGTATTCAAAGCGAGTTTAAGTGTTTCTCTATCAGTCAGGACTTCAAAGCAAGGATAGATATGGTTGGGATTTGCTAAAGTTTTTTAAACCCTCTGTAGCCATCGATCCCAGTAGAGGAAGTGAAAACTTTTTCTTAAAATAATCATGAATATTGAACGTAATGAAATTCTTCATTATTGATATCACAAGCTGGATACAATGATCCAGTTTTTTTTTAATTTTTTCTTTTAATTTATAAATTAAAAGACTATTCGCAATTGATGGACGCTTTTCAGATAAATTCATTATATTGTTTATTATATTTTTTGGAATTTTTTTTCTTCACATTTATTCGTTTGAAAACTACTCAAACGTGCTTTATTTCATTGTCCTTTAGTTGTGGGCTAAACTTTTATTATATTCCAGTTATCAAGCGAAATGCCAACAATATTGTCTCGCTAAAATTATTCGAACCAACCGCACATGACAATAAAATAAAAGCCCAAGCAAGTTATTTGATGTTGTACAAACACTTACATTTTATTGTACTCGTGTTAAAGCAACAACGTATATAACAACAACAATAAAATCAGAAATGGGGAAAGAAAAAAATACAACTGCCAAAAGTCTGCTCCTTTTTTATTTTCTTATAAGAACCTGTCAACATGTGCAGGCAAAACCGAGGCACGTAATGAAGTTGAGTCTGGAGCCCGCACTGCAACGTGTGCAAGTTACATGCTTGTCAATTAAATCCTAAAGGTTGAGGAATGAAAATTATATAAATTTAGTTTGTGAAAAATACTAAAAAATTTTAAGTTAATAGCAATATTTTTTAAGTTTTTAGCTTAAGAACAAGCAAGTGAACGAAGAGAGTTTCACAAAGAATGCTCTAGAGCAGGGAATCTATTCCCATCAATCATTGGTCCTCACAGTAGTAGTTTGTAGTTTGCAAAGTTGAGCCATGTGTGATGGTTCCGTTAGCGTTCTAACATTCCATGCTCCACATCTTGTCCGGGTTTTCTTGCTAAAAAGGTCGCCATCGGTAAATCAGATCATTTTGTTTCATTTGTTTCGGTTTCTGAAATCATTTAATTCGATCCTTGTGCTGGGCCTGCCTTCCAGGCAAGCATTGATAATGAGTTTTTCGAAGGGTATACTTATCTTCTTCCTGCTACTTCCTGAGCACTCTGTTGGTATAAAAAAACTAAGTTTCAGACCTGACCTGAGATGTTATTTTAACCATCAGGTTGCTTAGTCGCCTTATCATATTCGCTAGCGTTGGACGAGTGTAGCTATTTCCCAGGGAATACCTGGCCTATAGTCGGAAATCCTAGGAAGTTTTGCTACTCAGAATTTTTTTTCTTTTTATTTTTTTTCAGAAAAAAATCTAATATGAGATTAATAAAAAAATACACTAGCAAACTCCAGATAAGAATACTTTTTTATAAAACGTGTATTTTGCTTGTGCCGTTACATAGAATTTTTAAAGCATTACGATAATAAATCCGTGACTTTTTGTATATCCAGCGAAGTAACTTTTAATACGACACTGTTCTCGTTAAATATGATCTATTAACAGACTACTGACAAAATTTCTATTACGCTGCGTCTATTAAAAATTGTTTTTTTTATGTAAAAAAATATCACCGAAACCAAAAGAAGAATAGAAGATCGAAAAGCATAGTGGGGATTCCGCGATCTAAATTTCAATGGTTAAAAAGTGCTTTACGCAGTTCCATTGTAGTTGTACCAGTACAAATGACCGAAAACGTTCAGGCCTCCCAAAGAAGGCTCGTTACGCCAGATATAGTCCATTAAATCCATTAAATCCGTGGCATATTATTGGATCTTCAAAGAATGGAAGATGCATGAGGTGGCTGATGCTCTTGATACCTCAACCGAGCAAATACATCATATTTTGCTAAAATATTCGTATATGAAAAACCCATCCACACGCTGGATACCTTAATTGCTCACACTTTACCACTAGCGCAATATGTAAGTATAGTCCTGATGCATAGTTTCTGTAAAAATAATATCTGATTAATATTCAATTTGGATTTCCTACTAAGATAAGGATAGAGAGTCCGCCAATAGCGCTCTGCCCGAGATTAAATAATTTCTATAAGCTCCCTGTAAGTCAGTTTCTTAACCAATCTTACAACCAGATATTTAATAGACTTCGAAAGAACTACTTGCGTGCTCTGCATAAATAACTTAAGCTAAGGATTTCTTTTAGGAAATTAAAATTTTATGTCCTTTTATTAATAAAAAAAAAATGTTCTGGATGTATCTAAACTATTCGGTATATTCTAAAATTTCTCCTTCAAACAAAATTCTTGTTTTTTGTTAAGGCTTAAAGTTTCATTAGCGTAAGTATCAGTCTCGAGTATCAGTAGACATTCAACCATCAGGCATTAAACACATTCGAGCCAGCAGGCTACATGGCTACACGACTACAAATGTCGCTGGCTACAAATGTCGCCCTGTAGTTAGCTACTTAATTATTTTGACAGTTCATTTATGTATATTACAGTGGTGCATATTTAGCGCTTTTAATTTTTTAAAGTTCCCTTTTTTCATGGGACAAGCCCCGTCCAACTATCAAAAAAAATAAAATATTTTTAAAAAGAGCCTAAGAGCCTATTCGTTCTATATTGTAGGATTTATGATCAGTAACTCCGGAATCAAGAAAGAGCACCGAAAGAAATTACACTAAAATTTTTATGCTAACAAGGGCTATTACCCTGTGATTTTTTTTAAATCTTCAACAGTGTTGGTATTTTTGGATCAAACCAATATGATATATAACAATAAAACACATAAATTTATTTATTTTTATTGATGCATATGTATTATAACATATAAATTGTGGAATTTTCTTTTTTATTTTTCAATAAAAAATATTTCTAATTGGTAATTTGCTTTACATATTTTGTTATATTGTCAACACTGTTTTTGTTTTGTAGCCATCAAAAATAGAAATTAGTTTAATTTGACTACACGACAAAAGTAGCATGGACAACAACCTGCAGTCGTGAAGCCGTGCAGTTGTAAAAATAATCATTTTCATATACACACATGTATTCTATTTTTGACAGGTTGCAGTCGGTAGCCTGCTGTCTCGAATGTGTTTAATGCATCATGAAAACCATTATGCTTGAAGGTCTACTAAAGACTTGACACGAGCATAAAAGAACTACAGGCATAAGGATCAGTTATACAAATAACAATTAACAATCTTAAATATTTGTTCATAACTGTCATTTAAAAACTTTTCTTAATTGTTCCAGGGTTTTCATTTTATTATTATTATTGGTTTTTTTCATTAGATATACAAACTGCTTAAAGTTTACTGACTTCTTGGTTTTGTGACCAATGAAAAGTTTAGTTATAAATTTTTATACAAAATTTAAAAACACTTCTACTAGTTTCTTAATTGTCCTTATTGAACAGCGTTATTTATCACTATATTACTTATTTTTTTGTTAATTAAATCAAAATTGTTATTTTGAAGGGATTTTTCTTGAACACGTGATAAGTTTTCCACAAATATTTAATACAGAAAAACTTTAATAATAAAGAAAAACATAAGCAGATCCGAGCAATATGCTCATATATAATTAACGATTATTTGAATTGGTCTTGTTACAAAAATTGTATTGCTATTAGTAAGTTTCTGCTGGTGCAAATGCGAATATACATATTTTTAAATTCATTCATAAAAATGGATATAAAAATTAAAAAAACACAAAAAATTTTAGAGAGTGAATAAATTATTTTATTAAAAACGATAAATAAATGCCTGCCATTTATTTTTTGAAGATGTACATGTTGGTAGGTGTTTCATTATTAAGCTTTAATTTCGGCCTACCTTTTCCTGCATTTCGGCCGGCATCTCACCAATGGTAGCTGTAATATTGTCTTCTAGGGCTCAAAATGTGGCTGGCTTGTGGCTTTATACGAAAGACTTCACGTATCACCAGAAAATATAGTCTGATGGGGTGAAATCATATGATCTTGGTGGTCAATGAACTGTTGCAAAACGTGAGATTAATTGCTCACTAAAGACGCGTGCCGCATATTATGTAGCACCTTCTTATTGAAATCACTTGAATATCAAGAGCAATTCTTTAAATTTAGTCAAAAAAGGCGGTATTCATAGCACAGCATCTTGCTCTATTTACTGTAACGTTGCGTTTTTCATGGTTCGTGAAGAACTACAGTCCAATGATGCCGCCGGCCCTTATGCCACACCAAATACTGCATTGGTAGCTCTTGACATTGACACTGACCGATACAGCAGGAATATTCTCCTCGGCACGAACTCTTCGTGTACGGGTTGGTGGATTAATGTTAAAAAAAGTGAAACTGGCGTGAAAGTTGGTCGCAATGACATGAGTAGCCTGAGCGGATGGTCGATTATGACGCTCATAAAATCTGTGTAATTTACAGAAGACACTTCTTACCCATAGCGAATTTTGATAATAAAATTCAATGATTTGCAAACGTTGTTCATTCGTTAGTCTATTCCTGATGAAATGCCATTTCTGGCATTACCACATGTCATGTGTCAGTTTTTACACTGAAAAATTTACACTGAAAAACATATACCAAAAAATCTCGCGTTAGTAGCGGATACCTCTTGAGGTCGTAAATATAGTATTGCCTTGTAACAAATCGGATTCTATACTCTGAAGCAAAACTACCCACGGTAGTCCATCACATCATACGAGTACGACGGTCGGTAATGAGACTTCAACCCCATCTGCCGCTACATTAATACATCGCATCGACAGCTAATCCCCGGATAACCTCGAAGTTTGAAGTTATTGTAAGTAACGTGAAACTTCGTTCATTTACATTTCGCACCTGAAAGTAATATATCAGGAAATTCATTAAAAAAACAAATAGTCTAGGTGTTCCCGAGTTCCCGAGTTCCCAAGTTCCCGTGTTCTCAAATTTACTTATTTAATATATAAAAATAAATAATATAAAATTTGATTTGCACTTATTTAAAGCATTCATTTGTTTAATAAAGTTTATTTACTGTCAGCGACGTAGCACACCTCTGCAATATTTAATAAAAACATTGAATTTTAATTCCCCGTTGCATGCAGATAAATGTTCATGTGGGAGTTTTATTTACGCTGATTTTGTTAATGCACAATTTCAATATGTGCATATTTGATTTATGCATTCCAGGCTCTTATGCAAATATCGTTAATCGAAATGCTAAAGGTTCAGTGATAACACAAAAAAACAATGGAAAATTATACACAAACAGTAGAGTAAAATATAATTCGTATTTGAAAATAGAAAACTGTTCTATTTCATCCCAACAAGACAACAACACTTCCAAAAAAGTCAATAAGATTTAAAGGTTGGGAACCGGCAGTAGTTCAAGTTAGTAGGAGTATCTTTACAAGATGTTCCCTTCTTTTATTTTATTCACTGGACTTGAAGTCATATTCACAGAACCAATTTGCGGAAGTATTGCAAATATGAAAAAGAATCCTCTCATTACATTTAATTTTTTATTTCAATAAACACAAGCTGCGCAGCCGTTTCGCTTGCCAGGAGAAACAACCAAAATCTACGACAGGAATCGAACCCTTAGACCATTATTTTGGACGTCTAACTTTCTTAACTTTTCGTACATATTTTTGCCAGTGGTTGTGAATAGGGCTCGAACCAGGGAGTTTTATTTCAACACTATTATAAACTCAGCCGCATCTGCACCTAAAACAGTAACGTCACGTAATTAACTTTTACATTGACTCGCTTTTAGCTTTTGTAGCGGCTTGAAGAAAAGAGTCACGAAAAAGCACAAACTGCAATCCGAAAAGGGATCGAATTAAGATCACTTGCTTCTAATTCATTTAGCATTGGCTTATTCCCCACTACAGGCTGTTATTTAACAGGCTTATTCTTGAAGGGTATCTAAAATATGCCTATAAACGAAAGGATAAGCTGGTTACCACTGGGAAATACGAATGGCATAATTTAATATTTTTTTATAAATAATTTGTAAATAATATATATTTTCGATATTTTTCTCCCTTTGCAACAATTCTTACAACAGTGACCGTATTCGCCTTAAAATTATTCCCAAGTTTTACTAGTGCATTAATAATGTCTGACATTTCTAACCAATAACACCTATTTTCTGCATATAAAACTAATACGTTTTCAAAGTCAGATAAATAATCTTGTCCTGCTCAGTAACATCTTAATTCTGTCGTTTGTGATCACATCAAAAATACTGGCCTAGGCCCATGCCTCAAAAAGGATACCTTATCGAAATGTGGAAGCTTGTAATATAGGAACTTTAGGCGTAATTTTTAAAGTTCTACATTTTTAATAGAACTTTATTTCATCACACATCATTCGTACAAATATTTTAAAAACCAAAAAAGTCTGAAATATTAATTGAGGAATATAAAAATTTCATCATTATTCGAAATATTCTCAAAAATAATTATTTAAAAAATGTATTGTTTGCTGCAGGCATATACTCACCTGAGACAAAAATCATTTAAGACGGAAGATCGATCGGTAAAGTTTCTAATACCGGAAAGGTTTTAAAATTGGCTTAAATACATAGAGGGCCAAATGCGAAAAACTCAGAAGGATCAAACATACAACCAAAGTTCTTACGCATAAATATAAAAACATTTTTTTAAAGCAAATATTCCGTGTGTCCTCGATATAATCAATATAATGGCGTTTTCATTTCTTTAATTTCGCCCCGAAAGTCAAATAAAATAACTATTTTTAGGTTTCTAAGAACACAATTTGAAAGCCCTTAAGATGTAAACAACTTACGGCATTCAATATCGATTGAAATTCTTAACAAAGTTCCTTCAAAATATATTGCGAATTTGTTCGTTATCGAACGTCGTAATAACCCAGCTGAAATCGCTCCTGCCTCAGTTTGATCGTATCACAGAGACAGAATCTCAGTATTTAAAATAAATCCGAATTTTTTGTGTTTTCTCAAACGGTTTTCGTTCTTTTACAGTTGCTTTAAATGAAAATTTTACTTAAGCGAAAAACAATTTAAAAATTTTACATTTTTACTTACTCGAATTCGACTGTATCAGCACTATCTTAAACGTGTTAGTTTTGATCAAGTTGTTATCTAGAATAGAACTTTCGCCATTATTTAGCCAATAGTGAAAGTGATAGAAATAAATAATAAACAATCTTTTTTATGTGTATCAGTGAGGCGAAATTCCCTATGGCCCTTTGCATTGCAACTGACGATATTATATACAATTGGCATACGGTTGAATGTTATAAGTTTTGTATTGTCCCTATAAATTTATTGATTATGGCTTTACTATTTAATAACACAACATCAAAATTATATATTTGTTTATTATTGTGAGTATTCTATTATATAATACCCATACAATATGATATTCTATCTGGACTAGGATATAGACTACAAGATATGAATAAATTTTATTAATAACTTTATTTGTTTGGCATTATAAGCTCAAACGCATATAATTTTTATCGAATAGACAATGTCATGGACTTTTATATCGCTTAAAGGCTTTAAAATGACTGCCTTTAATAAAAGCGATCAGGAAATATAGTTAAAGATGACTTGTTTTAAACTTGAAACTTAAGTTAAGGACAACTTAGGGTGGCCTTAGTATAAGTATCCCAATTTTTATTTAAATTATTCGGAATATTCTGCTAATTATTACAATTATTCAAGAATTGTATTTTTTTGTTTTATTAAGAAAATTTGTTAAAGTATATTTTATCTTTAATTGTATTTTCCATATCTCAAAAAAATGCTTGTTATAAATATGACAGTAAATAATTATAATTATTTTATTATAAAATATATTTAAAGCAACATCATAACTCAAAGAAAAAAATTCAAAGCTTTAAATTTACCCAAAATTCAATGGAAAATTAAGATAATCTTCTCTCTAGAGGCGAATTGGTAAAAACTTTAAACGAATTTCTTATGCAAGCTAAAGAATTATATAACGATTAATCTTGGCTTGTTAGCATAAAATAAAAATTTTTGAGTCTGTTTTTCATATTCCATAATTTAAAAAAAGGGGCATAATTAATAATGGTTCCTTTGGTTTTATCACTTTAGTGTTTTCATTTTCCTTATTAACGCATTGGGTTAGATCATTCGCTGTTAGCTCTTCTATGAATTTTAAATAATTTTTCCACATTTTTGTTTATCATACGTTTTGTAAAATTCGTTATATCGAGTATGTAAACATACTAAGGCCATTTATACCATTTATGTATGGTATGTAAGAATTTTTGTTGTACAATTAAATCCATATGTTGTATCTGCATTTTTTTGAGTGATACTTGCTTGTTGGGGTTTATTATTTTATATATCAGATTCGCATAGATAGCATTTTTCTACAAAAAAGTGTAACATTTCCCCCCTTTCAGGGAGAATTCAGTGTTCTTTAGACAGCTCAGGCCTTCTAGATAAGAGAAATTTTTTTAACAAAAACTTTATGCAATTTCTCGTAATATAAAACATTTTACCTCTTCTATTTATAATTAGGCCGCTACTAAAAAAACTTAACGTAATTTAATATAAAACTGTTTTCTTAAAAAAAATCAAATCTTTGTTTAATACAATTTGATTTTATATGAATGCTGCAAGTTTTTATTTCCATTATTGCTGTAGAGGAAATATCCTGCGTGATGCCATTACTCACTGCAGAAAGCTTGTTACCTTCTAAGAATTTGCTGAATTGCAATATATTATTTTCTTTTTAATAACTTGAAACCAAAAAATCAGACTCCACCGATAATACCATTTCAGTTTAATTTTTTGCCACCTTGAAAATTCCAATTGAGTAAAAACCAAAAATTTTCATTGTAATATGTAAACAACAATGTAAGTTTCAAAAATTTAGTTGTCTAAGCCAGAGTCTTAGAACAGTCCAATGAAATAAGCTATTTATAGATTTTTATTAAATTTTTGATTACTATATGTACATATATTAAATTTATTATTCGTTATATCATTCAAAATAGTTGTTTAAGAATTCGAATGTTTCTCTAACATGATTCGGTTAAAACGTATTAATGATTTGGCTGGGGACAATGAAATCCAGCCATACACTTATCTAAGCCAACAACAAGCAATAGCCTTATCCAATGCATTTATTTGCAGCGCTGATTTTGTATAATTATTTCAAAGCTGGCAACACTGAAAAGCACATCACTCTCATTATCCAGCATCTCTTTCAGTTGCTCTTTCTTATTTTCTACTAGACGTTTTTTTTTTGTGAAGTCAAAGTGTTTATATTAATTAATTATATTAAAGGTGCATTGTTTGAAATAAAATTAGTGTTTAATTAGTAATAATTTCATGATCATCAAGCAGAATAAAAAATAAAACTATAAATCATTGATCTATTTAGTGTGTAATCAAATAATGCTTTTGCCCTTATGCATGCAATTGTGTGTAAAGTTTTTAGCGTCAGCAGTGCTGACTCAGCATTGTTGTTGCTGCACTTGCAAAAGTGCCGTATTTAAGTTAAAGAAGATTAAAAACAAAATAAGAAAAAGTGTTGCCAGTTGTAGGAATTTTATTCAAAAAAAATATTGTTGATAAAAATAATAGAAATAAGGTAAGTCTTTCTATTTAAGTCTTTCTATTTTAAACTTCTTTTTAAGACTCTTAAGTAAAAATGCTCAAGTACCACATTTGGTAAATTATATAACAACAGTGTGTGAGATGGCTATTGGAACGGCAAACATAGGAAAATTCACAGAATTGCTTCAATTGACAAAAAAGGCCATTTCTAAAAACATATCCATATGCATTTCTTGTACATATGTATACGTCTTTTTTTCTCCATTACCCCTCTTGGGAGCATATGGCTTCCACAAAGCATCTCCATCTGACACGAGTTTGATTACAATAATTCATCACATGACAAAATATTTAAATAAATAAAATAAATTTTCATATTTCCTCCTCCTCTTCTTTGTCGTTTTTCACTAATAAAAACAACCATTCCAAACTAAAAAAAATCTATATAAACCTCCATCCAAACAAACTATAGACATGAGCGAAAATATCGTATTTCCTATATAAAATCAATGAAGGATCCAATTTTTAATTCTCTTTATGTGATTACGAGTACAAGATAAATTAAAAAACTTTCAAAAGGCCAATGACAACTGGCGCCAACAAAAAAGCTGTGAAAAGGCCAACTCAAAAAGTTTTGAATGTAATTCTTTGCTGGATGATATATATGTATGTTAGTATTAAAATAACACCAATTAAAAATAATAATAAATAAGTGTTCTACACATATGAATGCATATACATATATTTATATGTAAATATACAGAAGAAAGGATAGAAAATGTCGTTGACAGTTTGCTGTAGTTGTTTATTCTTAAGTCTTGTGTTCCTATATCAAATGACCATGTGAATCTTGTGCACATTTGAATAAGTTCTAAACCATTTCGAGAATAAAAAAATCACCTTTTGCAGTATAAAATCTTTTCTTGTTTTGTTTTTGCCCTTTTTCTCCTATTTATGCATTGTTGTTGTAGTATTTTTTCGAAACACTGCTTTCGTGATTGACACTTATTAATGAGTAATCAGGACTGCATACAATGTAAAAGAAATACGAGGGCAGGTCAATAAGTAAGTGACTTTTTGAGTTTTCCGCTTCTTAACTGAAAGAGGATCAATGATGCTGTCAACAGGCGTCTGTCAGTTGACTGCTGTCAAAATTTTAACAACCTGCGTCATTGAGTTTGTATTTGATAGCAGACTACCTTGTATACAGTTTCTTATTTCCAAACCTGAAGAAATTGCTCGGCGGAAAGAGTTTTGATTCCCACGATGAAATCATCTCGCAACACAAATTCCTATTTTGATGGTGAAAGGGATAAATACATTAAAGAAACGTTGGACCAACTGTATAGAGCTCGAACGATTCTGTATTAAAAAAGAAACTGCTTTTTATAAAAAAAAACCTGTGACGGACCTATCGAACCGCCCTCGTATGTATAAAATGTAGTGGAATTTGAGGAGGGGAAGTATAAAATGTTGATGTTAGTTGAAAGGATAAATAAGATATAAAACAGAAATATTAAGTACGGGTCTTAAATTCAAAAGGACATCTCGTTAAAAAATTTGCTCTTTAATTAAATAAACGAACCTTCCAAATTATTGGATACCTAGAGTTTCATTCCTAAATTTCTACATTAAAATAATATTTGATTTTTCATCAAACTAGCATAGAAGACATTTTCACGGGAAAAAAATTCCTACTATGGCACTGTTGCAACAGCTATGTTCTATTCACTGCAACAACAAAATTATTGCAACAAACAAAATGTAATTAAATGATTAAATGTATATAATAGTTTTACCATTGCGATGAAAATACGTAGAGCTTAAACTATTATTGCCTCGTTCGCAAAGAATATTTTTGATGTATAACAGAACTAGAATTTCTTAACAATTTCGTTTTATAAATATTTAGTAGGTTAGGTAAGGTTAGGTTGATTGGAGGGGTGTGATAGCCCATGTCATACATATACTTAAGCCAGTGAAGGATTGTTGTGCGCTCCCTTTAATTATCAGGCACAAACTGCCAGAGTTCTGCGGCAGGATTCGAACCTGGGACCTCCGTAGTACGAGTCAAGTACACTACCTACTAGTCTACGAAGGTCAGTTATATTTAGTAATTCAGAAAAAGTTTTACAATGAAAATTGTTAAGGTTTCTGTTCTTAAAATCTTTTATTTTAATGTTCTGTGATGTTTGGAACGCATTCAAACTCACATAGTTAAAAAAAAACCTACAAATACTAAATGATAATTCCATAAAATTCAATCATATTTTGCTGTTTGCGATATATGGTACAAAAATATAAGTATAACCGTTTGAGGAAATTTTCATACAACCACAACACCGCAATTATATTCGGATTGCGTCTATTTATTTGTCTTTATAGTATTAAAAATTATTTCGGAATTTTACAAATCGTTCATACTTAATGAAATTGCAAACTCTGGTTGGCATTTTCACAGGGGACTATGCGATGGGCCTTATTTCACAGCATCTAGGATTCTCCTATGATGACCCGTGTAGAAGCTACTTCGGCATAAAAGAGTAAGAGTCGAGTCAATACTTTCTATGCGTCTGCCCTGCTCTGCAAGGAGCGCAGAGTCTGATGCCTTGGGAAATCACTTCATTCTGGATCTGTACTGTCTCAAGCAAGTTCCCCTGGGAGTTTATTAGGCTTCGAGAGGAATTAAGGGTGCTCGAAATCCGGAATTCTGCAGAGAAACATATAGGGTGTAGCTTAGTCGTCTGGACATCACAATGGGCCTTATTGCGTCCGAGTGTACTCGTGGCACACGTTGCAAGCTGCCCTTCTAATCTAACCTAATGGAATTGCAAATCATAATATGATTACACAATTTTAAATTAATGGAGATTAAAAACACTATTGTAGTACATATTGGTTTGTTTGCTTATTTGAAAATATGATGCTTTCGAGCCATATTTTGGGTTTGACAATATGGTTTTTTATAACATCTTAAACATGGCCATAATATAAAGTTCAAAGCAATAATGTTTGTTGTCCACTTGTTTGAGTTTATTTTATTTTATAATTCCTTGTCTGTGCTACACGTACGATTTATAATCGCCATAAATGTTGTCATGTTTGACTTAAATTTCTTTCTAGTTCAGTACACTTTTATTTAATGTATCGATGCAAAAGGCGTATACAGTGTTTTCATTGCTTCTTACTATATTTAATGTAATTATTTATTATTTAGAAATATATAACAAATATTAGGGTGGCACTCATGGTAGAGAATAATTTTTAGGAAATAATTAAAATAATGTTTTTCTAACTTCTTTTAACTAAATTTAAATACATTGTTTTTCGTTACTTAATTTAATCTAAAATTATAATATTTAATATTATCAAATTATTAAAATTCAAATGTTTTGTAGACAAGACTATTCTAGTTTATCAATTTATATACGAATGTATGTCTCTTTTGCATTTTGCAGCAAGTAATGTTTTTTTTTTCATAAATAGTTGCCGACTTAATGTTGCAAGTGCTTCGGTGTGTATCCTCTTGTGACCACTTTAATGCACTTTGAGTAAAGATTATAGTGGAGAATTCTGGAAAACCACATAAAAAATGTTATAAAAAATTTGTTTTAGCTCTAATATTTTACACTATCGCACAAAAACAGGGACAGACAACCGAACAAAGACATACATATATAGACTTAAATATCGTAGTACAATAAATGTAAATAGTGTTTTGTATTTATTAAATTTTGTTTTCGTTTTTAATAAAATCAATAAACTGTTAATAATTTTTATAGATTCATGCATTAATACTTTTTTTGCACTATACGTTAGTTTCTTCCGTGACCATAAATTAATAGTGCGGGCTATAATTATAGTCATGCGATAAATACGAATATAATATGGAAATTCTAGTACTCTATCAGTGAAATTTTTTTTTAACAACAAGCGACCTCACACAGTGGGTCAAAACAAAACAAACCATTTCAATAAGCTATTGCTTTGAAGTGAATAGTTTTGTGACATTAGATTTTGAGTTAAAGGGATTTCCTTTTCCAGCATTTTCGCTAGATTTCGCTTGCCACCATAGTACAATTCCAAAGAAACAATTTTATAAAGTCTTTTCTGCAGAGATAAATAAAAATTTACTAAATATGCTTCATGAATTTCATTTAAAAATAGTATTAAGATAAACAGAATAATTGCGTTTTATTTTCTGATATGGGGTTACATATCAGCAATAAATTTGTAAAATATATTTATTTATCACTCCGATTTAAGAAATTAAATTCTTAAGATACCGCGTGCTCTTATAAATTCTTATAAATTCATTTTTATATTTTTTTCATCACTTGTGACCCGATTTTCAAGTTATTTTTTGTTTGGAAGGGTTTGCTTGCAGTTTGGCCCCGTAATTTTTTTCCAAAACTTGCCCATCTAAAAAATCGACTTCTCCATTTAAGGACTAATTTTCAAAATTATTTTTTTGTTTGAAAGTGTTTGCTTGCAGTTCCATAATTTTCCATAATTTCTTTTGCAAATTGCTCAGGCAATTAGACCGCCTGAAATATGGACCAATTTTTAAGAAAAAAATACTATTTTTATTTCACAGAATTTTAAATGGAAATCTGGCGGACAAAGTAGCTGCCCGAAATAATGTTTATGACATAACTCCGCCATTTATGGGCATATTTTCAAATAATTTTATTTAAGAATCTAATATATATATTTTAATCTTTCCTATGAATAAAATGCAAACTAGGAATGGACTATACCGGGTTCCAAACTAATCCATAGTTGCTTCGGTTTTATAATCTGTTCGATTGGCCCATTTTTTGCGCCTAAATTTCCCTTTTGTTGTTTTTGACAGGGCAAAAAGCTCTACACTTTCTTTTAGAAAACGAAATGGTGATCATGTTGCAGAAATGATCTTGAAAAAGAAAACGTAATAATGTGCCATACGATCTGAGACAGTTTAATAGTTTTCTAAATTGTGCCTGTAACGCTTCCTCGAACACGGAAACAGTGAACTTGTGAACAGTTTTCTCTGACATTGTATATACGTTCATAATATGTACATATGTACGTGTGTATGCCAAGTAGAACTGATAACGTTACATTTTATAATACATGCCCAATATAAATTAAGTTAAGCAGCTATCGGCGCTAAGATTGCACAAATATATACAAATCTAAAAAGGCAACCTTGCGATTACAAAAAAAATGTTTTTTCTCCTTGCGATTATGAAAAATTCCGCTTTTGCTAAATAATAATTCTAACGAGAAGACAAGGGAATAAAATAAAATCATAATAAAATATAATTTCAATCGATAACTGTGTTATCGCTTCCTTTGTCCCATTACAATATTTTTTGATACGCTCTAGCACATGCTGTCTAGCTGTTTTGTGTTTTTATATTTTGCATTATAATGCAGAAAACTTATATTAGAAGATCTTATAATTTTTTATTATCTCCAGAGAAATAACTAAATTTTAGTACTGCAGAAAAGATAGAATATTAAGAATTTTGAAAAAATAAATACATTTT
Organism: Germaria angustata; assembly: GCA_963681545.1. Lineage (NCBI taxonomy): Eukaryota > Metazoa > Arthropoda > Insecta > Diptera > Tachinidae > Germaria > Germaria angustata. The sequence continues at coordinate 116,532,191 of OY812998.1, read as the reverse complement.
ATCCGCACCTCTAAACAGCTGATATAAAAACTTAAAATGTTATAATAATAAAATAATTTTACCGTCAAAATTTTTTCTTTCACTACTTTCATATAAAAGTATAACGTATAGGATTTTTTGGCTGATATCAAATAAGTGTTAAAAGCTATCCATCCAATTTATTTTTTCTGGATGCCTTGGAAACTAGATCTAAATGTCCCAGGTCGTCAATAACTGGTGAAAACTATGAAGGTGTTAATTCTTTAGAAATATCGAGGAATTATCTACTCCTTATTTGAGATTTCGCTGGTGACCTTGGCATCATTCATTGCATTCCTCACGTTTTCGGTATTTTTATCTAAAAAATTTACGAGTCGCATGAAGGGGCGCACACCTGTAAGTATTAAGTCTGCATCGCTGAAAGATCTCAAAGCTATATCAAAAAGGGTGGGATAGATAACAGGAATATTGATAAATAAATAAATAATATTTATTTATAAAATTAACATGACACCTCACTTCTTGAACGCTTCTCGTACAAAATTTATTGAATTTCTTCAATGGTATCAACGAACTATGTAACGTTTGACAAGTTTATAGGGACAAATTTATAAAAAAAATACTTGAAAAATAAAAAAAATTAAAAGAATTATTAATTACCAATTGAATATAATATTTCTTATTGGGCTCTACTTCAAATATAATGCCACTAGAAAATAACATTTTTTATTATTAATGAAAAAACTAACAAAAAAAATGAAAATTAATAAAAATTTTGATGGGATTTAAGCTCAAGCCCAAATTGACAAATTATGTTCATTTGGCTGACAGTTCCAAAAAATACTCTAAAATAATTAATAAATTTTTTCATTAAAATAGATAATTGTATTTAAAAAAATCTGTATAAAATTTGGTCTTGTGTAATTTTATATAAAAAATGGATGAAATAAATGAGAATTTTCATTAGGTTAGGTTAGGTAAGGTAGATTGGAGGGGTGTGATAGCCCATGTCATACGACATACACTTAAGCCAGTGAAGGCTTGTTGTGCGCTCCTAGAATTTTCATTAGATAGAACAAATATTTTAATTAAGAAAGAGAATTTATTAAAATATCTTTAAATATCGAGCATAAGTAGTTTTGTGATAAACTACATATAATAGGAAGAATGAACTAGAAAAGAAGGCAATTATAAAATTTCTTTTCAAAACTAATTATTTCCTCGATTTAAAAAATTTTGCTCGTCATTTTGTTTCATTGTGTGTTTTCATCGATAAAAATATTCCAGTCAATGAAAAAATTTGAATTATTTTACCAATATAAAAAAATTAACAAAATTTTGTAAATGGTATCAATTTATTGCATACAATTAAGGAAAGTATATAAAAAATGAACTAAAAATTAAAAATATTTTTTGATTTAATAAAATGAATAATATATTTTTTTAACAAAACTGATTAGCATACTAATTGAAAAAACCTTAGTCCATAATTTCATTTGTTGTTGTTTCCTCGATACCTGATACTTTGCACCCGTTCAGGGAGGGACTGTATGTAAAATGTCCACTGATTGTGATTTATAAAATTTTTGCAACAAAATCTAAATTTACGAAAATTTCTTAAGTTAAATTCGTATTTTTCACTATAATTTTTCTATTCATAGATAAGAAAATGAATAATGCTAATCTAATTGGTTCTGTATCAACGTTATTAAATCCCCTTCTGTGTCACCGTACACTAAGTAACTAGCTTTACTTCTAAAGATTTTTGGTGAACGCTACAGTGGAAAATTAACACAAAAATTCATTACACTTGTTATAATAAAAATGTATTCTTTGTATAAACGTTTGTGTCATTTTGCATTTTTAATTTGTTGTGTTTTAGATTTGTTTCTAATTTTTCCTTTTCCATTTTGTTCAAGTATTAGTGGCACGTGTAAGCAGTTTACAACGAGACGGGTTTGTCGGGTGCAAAAAACTAAAAAAATAAAACACAAAACGCGAAAAGCTGTAGTAGAACAACACAAAAATCATTGACAGTGTTGTTATCGTTTTTGTTATTAAATACTATATACCCACATGCATGCATGTGCATTTAAGTACATTTTTTTTTACTCACACATGGAAATATTTCACTTTTATTCTATTACTTTTGGCTTTTGTTACTGTGTCACGATTGAAAATGTAGTACTTTGTACTACAAAATGTGGCCCAATAGAAATTTCAAAAGTTACAAACCATTGGCAGCTAAAATACATACATATTTACTTTTAATAAGAAAAGTAACAACAGTTCAATGCACAAATTTTTTTCTTAAGCTTAATTCGTATATCAGTATTAATTCGTATATCAAGAATTGTTTGTAGTATGAAGTATTAAACGCTAAAATTTGTTTATAAAATAAAACTAGGGATACCAAAAAATTCGTATTTTTCTATAAATTTATTTTATATTCTTCGAGCCTACTTAAAAATATGTTCACTTTTTGTGTGAAGAATATTTCATCGTCCTAAATAACCGAGACACTTGAATGTTTCTTAGCAACATGAAAAATGTACTCTGTCCATCGGACATGACAGTGGATATTCATGCCAAATACATTAAGAGTTTCTGATTCCTCAATATCTACCTGAAGCAGCATGTTTGGTCATACGTTTATGCATTAGTAGACAACTCTGGGTCTTATGACCATTAAAATCAACTCGATTCGTTTTAAGAATATCAATATAGTAGACTTGACCTATGATCGTATTAGCAGGAATGGCTATTGCTAGTGTCATCTGTAATAGAGCTGCAGGAAGTTTATTGAGAAAGGGTTAGGAGAGAGAATGGAACCTTTTGGTAACCTTGTTAGTAATAAAAAACCTTATTTTCAATTTCCTGAGATTTCGAGTTTTATTGTATGCATTATATGATCCAATTTAATTTTATAAAATCAAAGACCTTAAAATGAGATAAATATTACAACTGCAGGTCAATATAAACTCTTTACAATTTCGGTCGCCTGTCAATATAAGTTGTTGTTTGAAAATCAGGTGATTCATGAATGTAGCGATTACAAGGGAACTTTTAAATTACACAAATTCAATTTGCCACTATAGAACTAGAGAAATTAAAACACAAGTGGCAACAGTCTCTGTATAATATTCATTGCAATTCTATTTGTATTCACTCTCCAGTCTCCGTCATTATGTTCCTCTCTTCTCTCGTATATAAATAATGTGGTATGGCGACATTTGCTTTTTGATTTGCAAGAATTGTGTTTGAGTATCAAGCATTTATGTATTTAATTTTTTTCAACTACATACACACACATACATACATATGTACATACGTTCAACTGTTCCTGTAATTAATTCAATTTTATAATAATATAAACATTATATCAAAAATTAAATAAATAGAGAAGGATATCTAAATTGTTTTAAAATAAATTTCGCTCTATATCCGTAAGATTTAAATGGGTGTCTTATATTTTCATAAAATGACGTTGTAATTGCATTTTTTATATACTACATGCACATAAATAAGTACACATGTACATATGTATGTGTACATATCTATATGGGTATGAGGTTTTAATTACAACAGTCTTAATAATGAACAAAAATCTTAATATTCGAAATGCTTCTGCACGAGACAGTGAAAAAACCAAACCAAAACGACAGCATATAAAAAACGACAAGGCGAATAATTTCGTAAATTAATACTAAAAGAAATAGTCGTAAAAAAACAACAAGCAAATAACTTGTATTTAACACATCAAAAACAATATAGATAATAATAGCAAACAATAGATTATAACAAAAAAATCTATTAAAATTCAAGGTTGAATGTAACAAAATAAAAATAATAATAATAAAACGTTGGCCACATCATTAAAAAACAAAGAAAAAAGCATCAATCTAAACTAAACACTCAAGAATATAAATGAGCATGAAAGTCAAGCTCCTTTAACAAATGTTGGTTAACTGTCTGTCGCTCGTTTCCAACATGCAACATTGTCAATTGCCTGTAGGTAATGTCGCTCTCCAACCTTGAGTTTTCGGTCATTTTCTATTTGTCTAATATCACTTCTAACATCCTACGCTCTTAATCCTGTTTTTTGTATATACTGATTTATTTATAATAGTTGACTTAATACTCGATACCTCGTTGTGTAGTGAGCAACGACTGCGAATCACTTTTCGTTTTCCTACAGGCGTTTTCATATGAATTTTTTTAAAGTTGGAATGATATATAATGGAATATACATTTCCGAGAACTTAAGCCGAAAAATTTCTTTATTTGAATGAAACGAAAAAGGTCGCTAATTTTACGTGGTCATTTTATAATCAATAATAATTCGTTTATGAAAAGAATTTCAACATTTTCTTAATTAATTTAGGACAAAAATCTATTCATCACTATAATTAAAAAAAAAAATTAAGTTCCTAAAACTAATTACAACTCTTTTCTAATGACTTCAAAAATCAATATATTTTGCGTCAATCTGTGCATTTGTTTTAGTAACAATATTGAAGTTATGTGACAGACAACGTTAATATTCATCTTTATGTTGTTTTAGCTCTATTTCAGGTAGCCGCTTTTGTCCACCTCTTCGCTTATTTACGTCTAAAAATTTTCATAGTCATAAACTCAGGAGAATGACATGTCGTCTTTATTAGGATATAATTTTCGCTGTTGTACATAATCGAATGCGATTAGATAAAGAAAGTCTAAAATTTCTACACTTGAATTTTTCGGAACCCACGCTAAATATCAAAATTAATATGAAACTTATGGTCATAAGAGACTGTGTGAGAAATACAGTTTATTGGAGCTTAACTTCATTTTGGCTTTCATAGTTTATTAGGACAGTACCCTTCACGAGGGTTCAGTTGGATTAACTAGCCCGATCTTGATATGATACTCTAACAAATTATAAATATCAAACCGTCTATCTTTCCGAAAGCATCTGGTTACGACTTGCTGTTCTAACCCAAGACTCGTCCGTATAATGGATAGCTTGATCATTGGCATAAAACTTCTTTATTTGCCTCAATACTACTACGACCGCATAAAGTAGTTCACTAATGCATACGTGTAATTCATTGACCTGCATATCATTATTAGAATTTTTGCTACAAATGCTACAAGACCCATTCTATGGCATGGTATTCTATATTCCAATGTCCAATTAGTGCTGCAACTTTTAGTCTCATAAGACTTCTATCGAATTTGTTTAATGACGTTTGCGTTTCTAAAAAAAGTAAATGTGTAAAACGGCTGATGTAAACATCAATTATTTGCCTCAGCTTTGGCGTATGTGTGCGTTTGTTAAAAAGAATTACCACACGCATACGTCGTGTACATCCTTGAAGAATATCAAAAAAATATATGTATAAAAAATATAATGTATCTATATTTTTTGACCTTTTTTTATAATAATTTGTTTTTTTTTAATTTTTAAGCTTAAGGTCTTTTATTTTTTATAAAAAAGAGAATTGTCCTGAAGATGATACTCAATGACTATCGAAATATTGATTGTTATTTTTTAATAAAATTGTTTAAAAAATAAAAGACTTTAAGCTTAAAAATTAAAAAAGCAAATTATTTAAAAAAATATATATAAAAAAATATATAGAAAATGTGTAATACAAAATTTTAATGGACAAATTTTAATTTACAAACAAAATATTATTCCAACGAAAAATTTTAATTAAAAAAAAAATATTATTAAATTAATAGATGTTAGTAGCAAAGATTATTCCGATAAAAATATAAAAAAATATTCAGTACGAAATTTTATTCAAAAATTTTTAATTTATAAAAACAAAAAAAGATTATGCCGATGCCTCTATAAATTGTACTTAAAGTCTATTTTTTCCAGTTGACTGCATTTTGACTTTCATTATAAAATCAAACGTTTTTGACTTTAATTAAGGAAACAAAAGTACGCTCGAAATAAATCAATTTAATAAAAAACTTGTTGTTGTTTCATACATAGGAGCTAATCTAGTTCATATGATAAATGTATGTGTCTGGGAATCGTTCTCTTAACGAAACCATGACTGCTTTAGGATGTTATTTGCCCAAGAACGCTTTCTTCAAATCACAATGTGTTTGCACATTTGACAGCTGTCGTGCTAGTGAATGTGGTTTTATTAATTACTACATATTTAATTAATTTTTCTTCCCTATTAATTACGTTGTAAAGAAAAGCCGAGCTTGGGTGTCTTTAAGATCTAATACCTACTGTAGCGTGTCGTATTAATCTACTAATATTTCAGTATACGTTGTGCTAGTATCAGCTGTCAGATGTCATAAAAAGCACACTTGTCTAATGCATTACAAGTTGACGTAGTCCGAACGTTTGCTTTATTTTCTTTTTAGTTCTTTTTTTTGTTTGTTTTGTTTTTGCAATGTTCTCTTTGTTTTTTGTTCTTGGTGTCGTATTGACTTTGTTATTATTTGTTATTGGTTTTTTTTTGTGATAAAGAGAAACAAATTGCAACAATATATAAGCGAGCAAGTAATAATTTTTACTTGCACAAGTAAATATATTATTTGTGTGCATCAGTGACGGCGTTTGGCGTACAATATTTGGTGCAGTGGTAGTTGCATTGCGGCAAAGAAAGCATTTAGATTAGAAAAGCAACGAAAAAAATTTAAGAAGATAAAATTATTATTTTTGTGTAAGAAATTAATGTAAATTTAAGGTTTCCAATTAAGGCTTAAATGATATAACGTTTTCTATTTGATATACAGTGATGCTTTTTGTTGCGGCAAATTTCATACATATATCCTTATGATATTAAAATGCCTAAAAGTTGTTGTATAAAATTTTTAAACGTATGTTTTTATAGGATACTAGCGGACCAGGCGAACTTCGCCTCGCCCCTTTCTATTTTTTCATTTGAAAAGCCATTAAGGAATAATTTCAAACAAAATTTCATACAAAATCTCGATTTTCGACTTTTCCAATTTTCCGGAGGGATTTTCCAAAATTTTCTTCCATAAAAAGCATCTCCTCGAAAATACGAACAACCGACAAAAAGTTTTATAGAAATCGGCCAAGCCGTTCTCATTTTATGAATTATTGGATTTTGCCACGCCCCTCCGCCCACAGACCGAAAATTCACAGTGTCAACCGCCCACCCACCCGTTTTGGAGCCTTTACGTTACATACATACATACATACATACATACATACATACATACATACATACATACATACATACATACATACATACACACATCCTATTTTATATATATAGATTATGCTTTACCTAGGAAATAATTATAACACACATGCAGATACTTTTGTACACCACTGTTCCTTGTTATTTACTAGTCCAATAACAAACAGCATACACGACACGTTTTTTCAACACTTAATGATATTCAAACCGAGTTTGTTAATTGAAGCAGCGTTTTTAGGACGATAACGTTTAAATTTGATGCCGTAGCAGTGCTTTACAGACGTCCAAATCTTTATAAAATTATTGGCGGCGGCAAAAAGTCGGCTGCAGCCAATATAATCCCTTATATGTTTATAAATAAAACTTTTATGCACATTATGTGAAGGAAATTTTTATATTAAAAACTGTTTTTTTAATTCGCGTAAAAAATTTACAGTTTTTATCGCAAAGTATGACAAGGGAAATTATTTTATAATTAAGCGACACATTTAGAACCAGAGGTATTTTGGTGCAAAGCAAATAAAATATATGAACATTTTTTAGTAAGAAAATAAGTTGAATTTTTAATATACCGCTCTAATAATGTTGTACAACGACGATTCAGCTCTTCAGCTTAATACGAATATTTTTTAAAATCATATTTCATTTTCACACTGATAGATGTTTTCTATACGAAATGTTGTATCGCATATTTTTATCTCGAAGTCATTGATCCATTTTTTGGAAATGCTGGAAACGCCATTTCAGTCAACGGCGAGAGACATAACAACGGAGTCCTTATGGCCTGAGGATGATGCACCATGCCCCACAGCTAATCACTATGTCATCACAACTCATTTAATTTTGAAAAAGGTACTTGCATTTAGACGACCCGTTGTTAGCATTTTCTTTTTCTCAATTTATATAAACATCCATATGTTTCTATATATAAAAACGCTGACGAACATTAGATGATTTCCGCCGCATCACCGGCGGCGGCTTGATTAATGAATTTAAGGCCGTCGGCGTCTGCGAATCGGGGGCGGGTGTAAGTTGGTTGTTGGCCTTTCTAATTGGACCTCTGGTGCTTTATTTGAAGTTTTTTGAATAGACTAGAAGGTTAAAAAAAACTCTATTAATGTTAACAAGCAATTGCTCCTAGCATTTGGTTTATCGAGTTTTTAATTCTTGGTTTTAAATTGAATTTTTGAGAAAACTTTTTTTCAATATGAGGGCTAGATTAGTATTTTCCTGTGTTCCAACTTTATAGAGTTTTTATATTTTGATTTTTTCGTGATTTTTCCTCTTTAAATAGTTATAATTAGATGGTGTTATTTGTGTTTGTTTAAAGCATAGATGTCAGTTTTAACTGAACCAGATTTGAATAGCGCCTTGTACGCCCAGTGTAATGCGCATGATGTATTTAGGTATCGGAGAAGTGTTATACCATCCCGACGTTCCCCAAGGATGAAATCACATTGCATATTTTTCGAAAAAGAGCGCGAATGCCTCGCTATAATATCGGCGGTTAAGCATTTTCGACCGTACATATGTGGAATTAATACGGTTCGTCATCATTACAATTTTCATTCAAGTCTTAATTAGTTGATGTCAGAACGTGATTTAAGCGGAAGACTGGCCGGATAGTGTCTGCAAATACCAGATTATTGTTTTACAATACAGAACGAAGTCTCAGAGACCTTTTCGTGGTATTGCATGCGCAGTATAGATGCAATATAGCGGATAAAATGGTAGACTTATTAGTGAAAGATTCTGAAACTGAGGACTATTTAACTCTTATGGAGACTGCTGAAAATCATCAGCGCAAATAAAAGTAATGGACGGCCAGGTTTTTAAGCGAGTATGTAGTTACGATGGGGAGTTTGACCGAGTAGAATATATAGACGAAATTGTGGTTAGACTGAGGACTTGTTAATGGAATAATTGCCACTACCAGAGATGTCACATAAAAGCGTATGTAAAATAATACAGCGCATGCGCACACGCTTCTACTGGTCACATGTTAATATGCAGATATTCAAATATATAAATATTCTGATTTCATTTACGAAGCCTTCCATATCAAAGATCGTTTTTACTAAATTGAAATATTTGATTATAATTCCTTAGTTTTGATTCATTAACGAACAGTTTTGTCAAATGTCATTTCAGTAATAATTTTATTTAGATCCAAGTTCACATTTTAATTTATACATTGATAATTTAAACAAATATTTTTAATTGTAATAACAAAAACATTTTCAAGTCTAATAGGAAATTTAGAAAAACAAACTTCGACTTGATTAAATTTTTTTACAGAACTACATATACTTATATGTATGTATGTACATGTAATTAAAAACAGATCAACTATAATGAAGAAACAAAGTTTGAAAATCACACAAGGTACAGTACGCCGTATGTTATTGGGCAAGATCCGGTTTTTTCTTATTTATCAAGTGGTTTTACTCGCATTTGCGCGGTTTATACAAAAAGTGAAAATAATGACGTGTGAAAACTTATTTATTTTTGTTAGAAATGCAAAATGAAAATTTTAATGCAACTTCCTTGCAGTGAAGTAGTTAGAGTCTTTCCTGGAACCTTCATAACATAAGCTGATACGCCAGTGTCACATCTAGACACAGGAAAGCTAAACTTTGTTTTAACTAAATTGTAAAACAAATAATTATGTCCCTTATTGTGTTATAAAAATCAATATACTAGAATTATTTAATTGATCTCGATAAAATAAACAAATCTTAGCACTAAGTTATTCCAGCTCAATAGGAGCTGGTCGATTATAAAAGGGAATATCTGCCAAGCTGTTGTAGAGATGCCTTCACGCCAAAGAAATTAGGTTGACTTGCTCAACGTCTGTATCGATATATTATGAATACAGTGGTGATGTACGATGACAGGCCAATAAGTCGGTAACTTTTTGAATAAAAAAGTATTTTATTTTTCAACATATTTACCTTTGATCTCCATACACTTTATCGAATGTTTCTTAAATTTTTGTATCCCTTCAACAAAAAAAAAAAGATTTTACGAGGTCATCAAAACATATATTTGTTTGTGAAATGATTTCATCGGCGCAAAACTTCAACCATATTACTGTTGAACAACGCCAAACAATCTTGCGAAGTTGTCACACGATTGCGTCTGTGGTCGATTGTGAGCAAACGCGGCACACATCTTGCGGAAATCTTACTTATAACAAAGTTTTTCTTTCAATCTCCGCCCAACACCTTATCGTGAATTTTTTTCAATTAGTTCGGGTGTAGGACCTTAACTGGCCGGCTAGAATATTAGTTATCATTGGAATTGATGGTGCATAGTTTTCATAGTATTTATCAAGCTTAACCTTGTCTTGAATGAAGGTTTTTTTTCCGCAAAAAATAATAATTGTATCCTCAAATCAGATAGTAGGCTACTATCAGTGGCTGTCAAACACAAACTAAATGACGCAGCTTGTTCTACTTTAGGCAGTGGTCAACTGATAGATCCCTGATGACAGGATCGGAATTACTCTTTCACTTAAGGGAAGGGAAATTCAAAAAGTACTGACTCGTATTTTAAAAGTGTCTTTTGAAAATTTTTAACGTTTTGATCTTCATTAAAAAAAGGGATTAAATTGAATTGAAGCTTAATTTGTTTAACTAGACTAGAATTTACAACTCATGGATCTTGACTCGCATAGCGTGTGTATTGATGCAGATTTAAATCAGTTCGAGAATCCAAGTTGATTAAATTATAATTAAAATTTTTAGAATGTTCCCTTACAAATTTTAATTGGTAAAAATTATTTATTTAATTTGTATATGGAAACTTTGCATCGCAGACGATGTTTAGGAACGTTTATGTACAATCAATACATTAGTTATTGCACTAGTTATAATTTATTAAGTAAAACGAACAATGGCGGAGGAGCACAATATAAAAAAAGCAAAGCGTACCAAATATATTTGATGGCAATTTGCATTACATCTACATAATTTTATTTGGATAAACAATTTGCTTTTCTCTGCCTCTCGATGACAGCAGTATGCATTTGCGAACAAAATACATTGTCGAAACATTTGGGAATCAGTTGCAATGTACTAATGCAAACCAACATGCGCTTAATGTCATATCAGCCGGTTAAGTCACAGGATTAAGCAGCCATTCCAAATGGTAAAACTCCAATACAACCATATTAAATTTAAATTTAACATAGTCTACGGCATTAATTTTTTTCGAATTTTTGCCATATATTAGATTGTTTTAAAAATAACCCTCGTATTTTAAAAGTGTCTTTTGAAAATTTTTAACATTTTGATCTTCATTAAAAAAAGGGATTAAATTGAATTGAAGCTTAATTTGTTTAACTAGACTAGAATTTACAACTCATGGATCTTGACTCGCATAGCGTGTGTATTGATGCAGATTTAAATCAGTTCGAGAATCAAAGTTGATTAAATTATAATTAAAATTTTTAGAATGTTCCCTTACAAATTTTAATTGGTAAAAATAAACATATCGACACCTAAAGTGTAAAAGTGCAACTGCTCGACACATATTTTTATAATCGAGAATCAACAATTTATCAGGAATGAAATAGTTTTAGGGTTAATTTATGACTTACTTAAGCGCTCATTCAGTTAATTTAAATATAATGAAAAAGTGCAAAATAATGTTGATCAATTTACAACGAAAAAGTCCATTTATCGTTCCAGTTCAAAAATCTAACTTTTTTGCAGGATCGTATGCTCTTTCCTAATGAGAGAAAACACAGATTAAGAAGTTAAAAAAAATTACAAACAAAATTAGAAACAAAAACTCCACATGTTGCATTTAAACACAATTTCAGTTAATCATTGATTAAAGTTTTTATATAATTGCTATTAGAAAATGGCAACAATACAAATCGTTTAAGAAAAATGTTCAGGGCTTCCCCAAAACAGCTGTTGGTTGCAAATAAAGTAATATATCAAATGCCTATTTTAATTTGGAGAGAGAATAAAGTTAAAATAAACATTTTCAAAAGCCAGAAATCTCCAAAAAAAAGTACTTTTATAAAAATGCCATAAAGGCTGGTCCTACCAAAACGCACAGTGTTAATTGTAAATAAAACAAAAAGTTTTCAAAGAATTATCGTAATATTTTTTATTATGATAGAAGGATCTATGACAACTAGATGTAAAACAAAAAACCTCTACCCGATGGTTTATACTCTCAATGACTCTGAGACGTAATTGAGGTTCAATGTCGTTGATGTGGCGAATTATCTCATCCTTTAGCCCTTGAATTGTTTTTGGTTTATTTACGTACTTTTTTTCTTTTAAATATCCCCAAAAAATAAGTCAAATGGTGTCAAATCGCATGACCGTGGCGGCCAATTAACATCGACATGACGTGACATAAAACGGCTATTGAATTTCTCGTGCGAAAAAGCCATTGTTTCGTTGGCTGTGTGGCAAGTGGCACCATCCTGTTGGAACCAAATATCGTCCAGGTCCATATCCTCAATTTCTGTCCATAAACCTCACTCTTTGTGGATGCATCGGCGCTTTTCAACAATCACTCGTGGATTCTCATTTGCCCAAATGCAACAATTCTGCTTGTTAACGAATCCACTGAGGTGAAAGTGTGCCTCGACCATCGTGACCAAAAAAATCACAAAGTGCACGAAATGTATTTTGATTTGAACGCCCATTTTCGTAAAAGGCTTCAACAATCTTAACGCGCTGCTCTCTTGCGCACCTTTTCATGGTTGAATTTGTCAAACATTGAAACAAAGAAATGTCAAATTAAGTTTTGCAAAAAAAACTTGACGTCGAGGTGTGAATCACAATTAACATTGTGCATTGCGGTTGGACCACGGTTGCTAAGCAAAGAAAACTCATAACAAGCCTTAAGCGCTAAAAATAAGCTCAAGGAGAAGCAAAAAATTTTACAGGAGACGTGTTTTTATTAACTTTCGTCACAGAGAAATTGATTTTGATCTAAATTCGTGGTTTGATAATTGATTTTAGCGATCGTAGATTATTGATTGCGGTGAAAAAAATGAAAATCAAAAATTGTGGTAATTAAGATTTTATGGCGGTAAAGAACCGATATGGTCGAATAGGAATAAATCTTAAATGCTGTTCATTGGACAATTAAATGTTATTAAGGAGCCATTTAGAGTTGTACTGAAACACTTATTTTTATATTTCAATAGATTTTAAAGATAAATGTATGTACATATATAAATGTATTTATATTTAAAGCCATAAACTGACGTTTAAATTTATAAATTTGTAAAAATAATTAAAAATTTGTTTTACGGCCTTTTGAATTTTAGGTGACGATATGGTATATTTTGTGACTTTGGAAAACAGAACAATTCATTAAATGAAATAGTTCAAATAAATAAGCTACCAATTTCATACTTTTGCATTCTTTGCCTTTGAAATGATAATTGAGTTGCGTTTGTACTGAAATTATAAATTATTTATATTGAGTTTCAATTGTTCATTGTAAGCAAACCAGAAGGAGAGAAAGAGAGCATTGAGTTTTTCTTTTTTTGTTCTCATTTTACTCAACTTGTACTTATTTCTTTTTCAATATTGCAAATAAATCATGAAGTAATAATTTCCTCAGACTATGTAATTTATTATAAATAGATAAAGAAATTTAAAATTATTTTACCAGTTTGTACATTTGTTAGCTTTAGCATTAGCAACTTTAGCTTTTTTGCACAGCGGGGCTTGTGGTTGAGTACATAATTTGAAAAAAGAAAAACACTTAAAAAACAGATGACATGACAGATGACAGACTTCCTTTACGGCTATTAAAATCTCCGTGTTGTCCTTTTATTGAATGTTGTTTTTATTAAACATAAATATGTCTTTTAGCAGCTAAAGTTTTCTGTTAATTTCATATATTGAAACATGAAGTAAAATATTCATAATTGTTATAAATTTTATAGGAATAACAAAATCTTACAATTTCTCATAATCACAACAATGCAACATGAAGGGATGACTTAAAATCATTAAATCTTTCAAGTTTTTTTATTCCATCAGTCAAAGAGTCACGGTACTCAAAAAGTAATTAATGAATAAAAGTATTTTTAAATATTTTCAGTAAAAGAAAATTAAAAAAACACAATCAGCCCACAGTGCAAAACTTTATTTATAACACAATAAAGTATTTATTAGTCCGTAAATTTCCTTTAAAATTGTTCGTCTTTCGCTATTATTTTTTTCTTATTGTTTATTATTATTTTTGTCCTTGTATTATTTGTCATTGTAGCGTTAAATTTTTCGCCGGCTATTAAATGTTTTTTTTTTCGTGATTATTTCAATGCTTATTTTTAGTAAATATATGATATCGCTCCTTGTACGCAAAAAAAATTTATAATAATAATAAAATAGAATAAAATCGAAGTGTTCAAAATGATACTAAAGTTTTAAAATGTTGGATCCATATGTAATATAAAGGATTTTAAGGAACACTTTTTTCTCAATAGCTTGAAAATTTGGATTTTGTGAGATATGCCTATGTAGCATTAAACTACAACTTATATAAAGGCCATATCCTCACATTTTGATAGAACTAAGCTTAGCTTCAGATATACTTCGGATTTTTTTCTAGTGTCTATGCTTGCATTACGCTGGTATTTCGTCAGTGGATGGAATGTTTCATACTTTTACGATAATTCATGAAATATATGTATATGGTATCAATATAGCTCATTTGCTTGAAAATCGGTACAACTCAAATTTATATATTTTTTTCTCATATCTGACTAATGAAGAAAATAAACTCCTGGTATTCTTCTTCCAGTAAATCTTAGTTCAAACAGTAATGATGTTTGAAGAAAACCCCCACAATTATTTAGACTGGTAAGGTGTGTGGAGGTACCGAACACATGTGAATAATCCTCCGGCTAATGGTCAAATTTACTTTTAGTGTTATTTCTAATCATAAAACACATTAAAAATTTATAAACATCATTCACCAATGCAGTCTGATTACATTTGAATTCGAGCCCATAAAGAAGAATTATATTCCTTAGGCTGCAGCTCTTAAAAAATTTCACTCAAATAACTCGTAAAATCATGGGAGAATATCAAAGGAGTCACTTATGAAGCATTCGCTGTCATTTCACGGCGTCTTCTTTTTTGATCTATATTTAACCGATTTGGAAGCTGTCTTCATTAACGTATGTTGAGAAAAGTAAACTCTTTATGCTTTTTTTCTTGCAAAGAGAATAGTTTTATATAAAATAAAGATTGTTTATTTACCACTGGTAATAGGCGTACTAATTTGTCAGTAGTCCTGATTTCTTTTTTAACACCGAAGTTCAGTGGGAACATTTTTTTAATTTATTGAAAATTTCTTTCTAAATTTTCAACTGAGAGCGAGGAATGTTTAAAGAAAAAGAAAAATAGAACTTTAAACTTGGAGTATGGGCATTTTATGTATGTACTACCAAAAAGTCCAGTTGTTCAATTTGGACAGATTAATTTACTAAAATCAAGGATTCAACAGAATAGTTGAAAATAAATGAATGCGAGCGATGTTTTTTTTTTTTTTATTTAATACTTAAAAAGAAAAATGGCTTTATTACTCTAACTATTTCTGCTTTTTAATTATTCCTTCTGTTAAATTTTAAGCCACTAATTTGCGAAACTTTTATTGTTTCAAATATCCCTCAATTAATTTCTTCACTATACGAAAATAGATTTTGTGTAGTGTGATTTGAAAATTTTAATAATACCCTGATCGAAAGGTTGGAAAGCAAATGTTGTTCTTGGAGACAAAAATTCAAATCACTCACTTTTAAAGTAGAACGACTTTGCGATTACAATTTTTTACAAAATTTAATGCGTATACAATTTTAGCGCACAGGTTGCGAGTGGATATTCAGTGTGATGACAATTCAATTTCTAATTATTAAATTAAAGGACCAAAAATCGCTAAAGTGTGGAACAAAGCAAAATAGACGAAAAGTAGATAACACACCTGCCCCGCTTTACACGAATGATATGTTCTTCACAAAACCGTGCAGACCGAAACATTAATTTTTATATGGAAAGTGTTTTATATACGAAATTATTAGAAGTAAAATATTCAAAATATGTTTGTGAGGTTGCTTAAATCAACTAATTCATAGACATATAAAATTTTTCTTTGAACATTAAAAGTTAAAGGCACATTTTTGTATATTTTACCAAATTACGTATGTATAGATTTTTGACAGTATAGTATGTGTTACCGGAATTGTAATTAAGTCGAAATAAATCGAGTCATTTTGTAAATTTTAAAGCGAGGTATTGGTGTATATATAAAAATTAAAAATTTTTTGCTTTACGCATGAAGTGTATTAGGATTTTGCATAGCTTCGTGGATAATGTTCTAAATTGTGGTCAGAGGATTTATGTCGTAGACTCTGGGTGTTTCTTTGTACTTTAATCTTCTGCACCCGGTTTTCCATTCTCTATATATCAGAGTTACCACAAACGGACCAAGTCATTTATCCAAGCTGCCAGTTGGACCTATTCAACCAAACTTCGCCACAACAACATTCAAGTTTTTATTCAGAGCTTGGAATTTGTATTAAGTTCTCAACGATTATATTTGTCTCGTGTTTTCTGTACGACCATGTTTCCTGTAAGATCATATATTTTTGATTCGAAAATTGTCAAATTTGTGACAGAAGCCGGGCAGAGGTTAATTTTATACATTTAATTTTTTATGCATTTTGGAAGTTAAATTTTAGAAACACATCCAACCGCTCTCATAACAGCTTCTTGGCAGTTGTATTTTATTGTTATTGACGTTTTTTACTTTGTTCTCCTTCCTTATTTGATTTTTAAATAGAAAAAATTTTCATGATTATTTATATGGTATATATTGCCTTTTCGCTGAAAAAAAATTTAAAATTTTTTATTTATTTTCAATTGTTAAAAAATAATCAATTTAAAGTTCTCCTTCAATAAAATTCATCCATTTAAATTACTACTCCCTCTTTCATACAATATTTCCACTTGAAAGGCCAGAAAATGTTACACTTTCTTTAGAAAAAAAAAACGTCAGATGAGCTTAATTTTTAACGCTACATTTAAATGAATGATAAAAAGTTGTTTCAGTTATCAATGAACGGCGATTAAAATTATCTTATTGTATTTAAAACAAAATATTAATTTTAATTGCAACAATCGCAACAAATTCAATTTAATGCACATATTTTCTCTCTGTTTATCAGCGCATTTTATATAAAAGGAACAATTCAATAAGTCATTTATAATTTTCCATAACTTAATTAGCAGCCAGAGGAAAATTTATTAACCTCTTTTTCAATGTGGCTTTTAATTAATTAGAAATTATTTACGCTACTCAATCGTGCTATAAATTACTGCTCATGATCGCTAATTATTCGTAATAATTTAAGCAATAAATCTTCGATTTAATAAACATATTAAAATAAAACTTAATTAGAGCTGCTACAATTATCTATATTATTGTCTTTATTATAGGGAGCGATGCCTTAGGAGAAACGTTTGCCAAAAATTTAAATGAAAACTGCAATGGTATCTTGAAATTGTGTCATTCCAGACCCAGCAGCGATAGATTACAATTGCTTATACACCTTTTTTTGTGATACCTTGGCCTCAAGAGTAAAATATGTTCACTTGAAATTGAATGTTTTCATGGGGGAAACAAGCGAACTGCTTGTGGAACCTCTGCCAGAAGCAGTACTGGCGAAAAATTGTATCATAATTCTCGCAAAACAAATCGTCTTCAGTACGGAGACCCAAACGAATGAATTACAAAATCCAAGCAACTATGGGTTGGTTAAAAACCCGATAGACTTTATTTCTAGTTTATTTTTTATTCCCAGGAAATATTGAAATAACTTTTTAAAGAAAACTTTTTTCAAAAAAGACCCATAAATGGCGGAGTTATGTTATAATAATTATATCGGGCGGCCACTTTTTCCATCTCCTTTCCACTTAATAAAACCAAACTGCAAGCTACACCTTCAAATAATTAGTTTTTCCCAAATCCATAAATAGGAGAGTTATGCCATGATCAAAATTTTGGAAGGTAGGGAGCCAAATCACCCGTCTGATTTTCGAAAGAAAAATTATAGGACTAAGTAAATCCTTTCAAAGTAAAAATTATCGGTCCTTAAGTGGATATGTTATGCTTTAGTAAATTTATCAGGCGGGTTAATCGCTCGTCTAAAAAAAATTATTAAGGCCAAGCAAACGAATCCTTTCAAATAAAAAATTTTTGAGAATCAGTTGATAAATGGAGGAGTTATGCGGTATCCAATTTTTCCGATTTAAAAAAAAAAAAAATCCTGGGACTAACGTACAAGAAAATCCTTTCAGATTTCAATTTTTGAATATCGGTTCACAAAAAATTACACAGAAATTGATAACCTCCTTCTTTTTCGAAGTCGGTTAAAAATGCAATTAGTTTTTGTTTGCATACAAAAGCAATTGAAATTGGGACACGAATGTTTCTAAGATGAAATTGGAATCTAATCGAAATCGATTTTAAAATTTTTCAAGGACTTCATATATAGTATAATGAATTAAATTTGTTTAAATTAATTTTTATATCTGTGCAAAAATTCAAATTAAGTGAGCATTAATAATTTATTCAAAATATAAGTTTCTTTCTATTTATAAAAATAAAAATAAGCTGAAGTTTTTCAATGAAATTTTATTTAAAAAATTTTTTTCTTTACGCAACATGTTTGAAAAATTAAATACAATTCCGGATCAATTTTCTATTCTGGGACTCCCGTATCTTAATGCTCATCATGAAAAATTGCTCAAATATTTTTACAAAGTAAAATTAGAAAAAAGAATTACGTTTTACAATATTTCTCGGCTGTTCCCTTAACTTCCCCGTAAAAAGAGAGCTTTAAAAAAAGTTACGAAATTGCTGAGATTATGAACTAGAAGTAGTTTGAATTCGGCACATTTCCAATGATTTTAGCATATACTTACCATGGCAGTATCCTGTGTTTTCTTTTGATTCTAATCCACCAATTTGGAATCGATCTTATTTTCGTATTTAACTAGGATTGGTCATTTACCACTAGGAATAGTCGAATTAGACGAACTTCCTGGTAGAGCTGACAAAAAAATCATGTACATGTATCGGCATTTTAAAAGTTTACGCCTCTTCCTCAGTTTAGGCGGAGCTTAAGTTCTTAAGTTACTTTTGTTTAACTTATAAATTGCTGGCGAATAAGAATAAAATTATAGGGAAAATAATTTTGCTAAACAAACGTATCCCTTAAAAACCAAATTTTGTGGGACATTTAACCACCCTATGAATAAGTATGAAATTAACCATCAAGGACATTTTAAGTTTTAACTTTTTTTACTTTTTAAATTCAATTTCGAACTTTGGAGTATTCGATGGCCTACAAAAAAAAACTTATGAAAATGTTTTTGTTGCCAACATTTGATGGACAAAAAAAAAGAGACAAAAAGATCCATAATTCGACGATTTAAAGAACTAAGGGGCGACAATGTAGAATAATAATTTTCCAAAAAAAAAAAAAAAATTCTAAACGCATCTTATACCTAAAATGTAAGGACTGGAATTCCTGCTACAAATTGTGTACGTAATTAACCCTTAAGTACATTTGCCGCTTTGATTTATTTGTCACGTTCACATTTAATTTTGAGCTTTAGCGTTTTCGTTGGTCTACAGTAAAATTGTATGACCAATAATTTTGTAAAACTTTTCAGACCGCAATATCGCTCTTTTAGGAAATGTTTTCACTCCTCTTCAAGAAAGGTGACAAACAGACCCTTGCTGCAAACACTTAGAGGGCTAAATTATTACACGGGAACGTTCCTCGTAGTGTTTTAAATAAAAGTGCCTCATACATATTAAATGTAAATGTAAAGTTTACAAGATTTTCTAGGTCAATACACTTTAAATATTTGCAAAAGCAGGGACATTAAACTTCACCTAAAATAAGGAGTAAGCGCAACCTCACAAAACGCCGATACCAGGATGATTCGTTAGAATCTTGCTGTATAGTGCTTTTATAATTTTTTTATATAATTTTGTTTTTCAAACTTGCCAAAATATTGGAAAATTTCTACTGATGAGTTGGCATAAGCGCCACAGAAATGACACTGATATAGATGGGCTTAAAGCCCATAACAAATAAATAAACGCATTTTTATAACTGGCAGGCTATAACGAATAATTTTCTAAAATTATCAATAATTATTTTTCTTTCATCTCTTTCTTTACAGGTGAGTCCCTTAATTTGTTGCCTGTAAGTAAAAAAATATGTAATTTGAATTAAATCCTTATAAAATACTCAGGAACCAATCAATTTGTAAATAGATTTCTATGTCCAAAACTCCACATCTAATTTGTAAAGTTCAATCTATGGCGAATTGCAGAACAATAATTTAAAATTTTGTATCGGATCACACGAGCATTTAATAATTCCGAGGATGAAATTAATTGAAACTTGTGTAATATTTATCTCAATGAATAATGATTTGACTTGTATTAATCGTGATCACCTATTTACATCAAATGAAACATGTAATCATTATGAATTGTTACATCAGGGCCAGGCGATCCCCTTGGGCATTGAATTGATTAAAATGCATTTTATCAAACGCTGATTGCCAACTTCATACTATCAAGTATGGAACAGGAACAGAATCTAAACTGGCACTCAAAAGTGACACTGGCTGATTGTTCCACCAAATAACTACAATTTGAAACTATATTTATATATTTCATAAGACAAGAACTTATTTAGGCACTTAAGGTCCTATAGTGATTTAAGTTCAGCTCGCAGCTAATTGTCTGGTATGACGTTATTGCAACATCTATCCAAGTTGTTAAAACAACAACAAACAAACAAAAAGAAACATAATGAAAATATATTTACAAAAAAAGTAAGAGTCAAACAACGACTAAATGGTACTGTAATCGTGGAATAGTGGAAAGAAGAAGTTACCAAGAACCACTTTATTTTGAAATAACTGAAGATTACCGTTTTTAAGATGGGACCTTAAACTTTTTCCACCTGTATTTGGCACCCACACTAGACCGCTTGATAGTGTTTTAGGTATGGGTTTTTGGTTTTATTAAACACCCTACAATATTCTTTTTGCAAAGAAGTATCACTTTAAGTGGCAGGCATTAATTGCCTGCGTGTGACTTGTCTTTATGAAAAACAAAAAATTTATTGAATTGGTTTAAGGAGACCATAACGAAAATAAGTTATTTTTAAACAGCAGTGTTTAAAGGTATTAAGTGGTGATTAGAACGACATTGAACATTAAAATTGATATTTCCTAGTTAGAGGTCACCTATTTTTTGGAATTGTGGAGAAGATTCTAAGAATATCGTACTTAATGGGTATGGGGTATCACGCACCACACATCCATCACACCTTCAGAGGGATTTAATCTCTTTGATACCATAATCGGATGTTTTTGCTGAATCTTGCAGTATCACGATGCCTATGGAATTTTTCTGTTTTTCCGTCAGAACAAGACTACTCCTCTACCCCTCCTTTTCCTTCTAACAACCTTTATAAAAGTAATTCCAAAGCGAGACTTCATCGCCTGCCGTGTATACTTATGTAGCACTGGCCAGGCAAAATAGCTACTAGTGTCCGCAACTGATCCGTGCTGTTCCCTGTCAGGACTACTGACTTGTATCTACATATGTCGAGTATTTGAACTCACTAAACTGTCTGGTCTGCATAATCCCAAGAAGCTGCTGCCTGGAAATTTCCTAAAAAAATGAGACGCAATTCTGCTTTTACAAAAAATATCTACTTGCAAATGAAAACTGATTTCAGGCATACCGAAAAAGTGAATTTGTATGGGCAAGCCATATCCCACTTTCCTAAAAAAAAATAATAATAATAATGACACTAGTTTGTGACCTTAAACTCATAGTTGCATATAAAGCGGTTAAGTAGAACTAGGAGTAAACGAATATCAACCTTTTATAGGGCTGGCGATATGCAGCCCTATAAAAGAAAGAACCTGTAGGTAAAATGCTGTACTAACACGATGGCTAAGTGTGTGAAGGATCGACTAGTAGAAATTTCTTAAGATGAATATACAATTTTGTAAAGGAGTAGAATATATAGTGGAGTGGAGAAATATTTTTTATATAGAAAATTTAATACAGAAATTTTAAAGTTTGGTTAGAAGGGCTGTGTCAAGGAAAAAACACAACCGATTTGATAGCCTTAAGTTTTTTAAGTTGGATAAAAATCGTAAAAGTACCGCTTGATTCTGATCTAATAAAATGGCCCGTCCTGTCTTTCCAAAGTTTTACACTTACATAATTGTAAGACCTAGTTTTCGCAGACTTTCATTTAGCCTGATGTCTGAATATATAATTCAAAAACCGCTAAAGACAAAGTTTGCCAAACTCAAATCTACTAATTCGCTAATAATTCTAAACAAATGCATGTCTTTAAAAAACTGATTTTTTGAGCTTCTTGCTCTCCTTCATATATTCAGGGGCAATTACGTAGACATTGACAGATTCCCTTGAACTTTTTTATTCAAAGGGTAATTTCGATTTTAAGGTGCCGTGGGCAACTACTTTCGGCCTGATCTTACCACCACGCTGATGTTAATAAATTCACCACATGCTCTATATGACGATCATACCTTTATCATAGAAGTTCTTATTATAATACATGAAGCGTTCACAATCCTCTTGATAAGAAGATGGAGCTAACGAAACTTCACTTTATAAAATAGATAAGACAAATAAGGCAATACTGCCGTTTATCAGCTGTTACGGCGGTTTCAATTGCTTAGCAACGACACTTAAAGTTCTTTAGTCGTTGTTAGCTGGAAGTCCGCAACCAACAAATAGTACTGCCCCAATAATCATGCCCTTATCCAAGCAATTTTTTGTGTATCAATCACAGCCATCATATGATCAACAAAGGAGCTTCAACTATAACCCGTTAAGGGCTAGTCTGGAGATTTCTAGTTCCAGAGGTTGAGATAGCATTCTGGCCAGCCGCAAATTAAAAATTTCTCGTGGCGCCTTTATACCAATAATATACATTGCAAGGGGGTCTCCAAGATAACATGAGACTCTCATCTCCTGATAGACTTATAGACCCGATAGTCTCAAATTTAGCTACCAATGGTTAAAGAATCTAACAATTTTTTCAAAATAAAGATTTGGAGTTTGGACTTGCTGCTCTGTACTACAAGCTTGTTCTGCTATTCTGGATTATTCAACAAAACAACATGTGCTCGCTCGGCCCCTTAAAAAACTCCAAATTATTATTTATTTATGACTTCAAATAGATATGAAATAGTCTATTATAAAAGAGAAACATTCAAATGGCCACTTGAACTTTATTTATAAAACCTTCTCCAGGTCTAATAGAGAGCAAGAGGAATAAAACTAATAATAAAACTATTTCTATCATTCTTGGTGTAGAGTCCTTTTAAGTTAACAATAAATTATGTTGCCGTCACTTACCTGCTAAAAACGTTGCATTCAAATGTCGAAAATAAATATGTTGTTGCTGGCATCGCTGTAAAAAGCCAACAAGATTTTAAGAAAATAGCACAGCACATCCAACTGAAATACCAAAAAAAAAAAAAAAAAAAAAAAAAAAAAAAAAAAAAAAAAAAAAACAATGAGGTCCATTAGTTTGTAATTTACTTAGTTGCATTATACTCTCAACATGATCGTGGAGTTAGATCAGTGGAAAAAATCACGGTCTACAATCCGTACAATTTGTCTGCGTTTTATTTAGTTGAAACAACAAAAAAAATCGCTTGTCTCTTGCGAATATCATGATGATACATGACGTTGCTGTGCGAAAGGAAGATGTGTGCACACGATGTTGTGTTATTACAGTGTAACACCGACAATGATGTGATATTTTGCTTGATCTTGTGATAGTGAAATGATATATTGTCATGACTCAGGAATTACTTGCCATTTTTCCGGTTACAATTAGCTTCAAATTGTTCCTAATTTAGAGTTTTGAATTTGTAGGAAAAAATTTGTTGTTTTTCTAAAACTAAAAGAGAACACCACTGATTGTTAGAATTAATAAAAATTTAATAAATGTATTGAAAGAAATAAAATTTTCAAATTTTAAGTACTATTTCCATTTTGGTTCTCTTAACAAATTTCCCACCTCCTGTTTTTGCTTAAAATAATAAATTTTCTTTTAAATTTTGATATGCGGATGAAATTAAAAGCGGATGGCAAAAATTATCATTCAATACGCGCCGTGTGAACACACTTTCATTCAATGATGCTTTTATTTAAAAAAATAGAGGAAATAAATAGAATAACTACTTAAAGAACTATTTGATAATAAGTTGATATAGACTAATGAGTGTCATAACCATATTATGTTTTAATAATTTGAAAGTCTTAAGCATTTGACTTAAAGATTAAATTACAGTATAATTTAGGCAAATTTGTTGACAGATATTAGTATTCTCAATGTCTTCCGAACACGTTCCTTAGCTGCAAATCCGATTAGATTATTTGATTGGCATTGAACCTCAAATGCAGCATTAATGTTATAAAAAAGAGCCCTTATTTCATAAAAAGTTTATTTGAAAGTGAAAAATTTCTGACGTTAATTGTAAAAAATTATATCGTTCAAATTGCCAGCTCCCGAGATGATGCGTACTTTCACTCGTTTTACGTCATTTTGAATTGTTGCTCGCAAAACATCCCACCTTTTTTTGCTGCCTGACCTTTGTCATGATGTTATGCTCTTTTCCAGGAGAGGGGATGTCAGGGGCTCCTTGGTTGGATTTTTTGGATTGGGTTGAAGCCACTTAGCTTTTTTAAACTCGAAAAACCATGGTGAAAAATGGTTGTCCTCTGCCGGGGAAAGAACCTGTGGTACTTGGTTTTGTAGGCTAGCAATTTACGCCACCACCGAACTGGAAATAAGTGTCTCGCTTGCTCTGTCCATTTCCAATGGTAGAGAAAAAAGACAGTAACTATCGGCGAAGAAAAAATCGTTTAACATCTGCCTAAAACACACACCATTTAAGGCCTATAGTGGTGCCATCGGCGTCTTTAAAAAATAAGGGCCAATCACTTTTTCAACACTGGAAATGCCCCACCGAACAGTCACTTTGCAAATTATATTTGTTAACACAGCCAATGTAAACCCGATGGAAATAAATTTCGCCGCTCATTATGATTTTTGACTTTTTAGGGGAACATTTATAAATCTTGCACCAAAAATTCGTTGCAACTAGCTTCTGCTGATGCCTAATTGAGTGCATCGTCATTATCGAGCAATGTGTTGACCACTTCTTGCAACATCTGCAGTGGATCCAGTTTACTCAAGGCACCCACTCAAACACTTAATTGTTCGACCGCATGAAGTTGGATCAATTAAAAAGTTTACAGCATTTAGGTACGTGAGACGAAACAAGTTGTTTGACATAAAAAATGTGTTCGAATACTTAAAAAAAATATACAATTTCGTTAAAAAGGTTAATCGATCAATATTAAGCGTTTTAACCGTAAATTAAATAAATCAAACAAATAATCTGTTAGAAAGTAATTAGTAAAGCGAATGAATACTCCTAGCTAAACTCTTCAATCCCAAATGGCTTAACCAATGCAACTATTTTTTACATTCCATTGTTTGCAAGGATTTTTGATAACCATGAATTTTGTCTAACTCTGGCGTTTTTCTCCAGAAATAGCCTCCAAATTTTTTGTTTCTTTTTTTTCCTTTCCCTAAATTGCCATAAAATGTATTGGAAACATGACTTCCGTTACGCTTTATAATGCCTGGTAAACCCGTATTAAATTTCCCTTAACAGATAAAAGCAATTTGTTTTATACTTTTTGTACACACACACGCAAACACAAATAAATCTGTCCCATCTTGGTGTGAAGGTTATTCATGATTGGTAACACTGGCTATTTTTCGCTCTAAGCTTGAATGTAAATGATTTAAATTACCTGCTGAGCACACGCAAATTGATGTCCGTCCCATGATTGTACCAGGGCTGTTCACTACTGTTTTATTGTTATTTTTTTTTTGCCTTTTAAATCAATTCGTTTTTTTTATTCATTCGAAATTTCAATCCCTATCCCACACTTTTGTACTTGTTCCACAGGCAGCCTATTATCCTTTCACACATACATACATACATCTTCGTAAATTGTTCCATATTTTTTTTTTTGGACTCTTTTTTGGATTTTTGTGCGGCAAACATATTCTAAGATTTTTGCGGCATTCTCTGTGCATTTTTGTTTATTACTTTTTTATAATGATTTGCTTTCCTAAAGTTGACTGTGTGTCCTTGTGTGTATTTGCTTTTGTCACACACTGTCGTGTGTCTGGCATTGCAACTTGACCATTTAAATTGTTGTGTGTTGCACAACATACGAGCTTATTAAATGTCTGCCAGACGTTTTCAATTTTGTGTAAGCCCGTCAAAGGCTTAGAAAAAAAAAATCTAATATAAAAGACAAAGTTTAAAAAGACAGTACAAATGAGGTCTCAAACTGAAATTTTATTGTTTGAATAAACTCATTCCCAGTAACATATCAACCAGCACGGCTTGATTGCACTTACTCGCCACCACTAATTACAAGGTTTTTGGGAAATAGTTTTTTGAAACTGTGTGTCTTCGGCTTTAAAGGTTTTATTACCTTTTCTTTAGCGTTAATACGCGTTTAGCAATCCGTGTAATTAAAGTTAAACTATAAATTTTAATTTGACAGGAAAGAAATACATTTAAGACAAACGACTCACAGTGGTATGAAATAGACAAAAGGACGAAAAAATACAGAATCTTTCATGTCTTATATTTACTTTCAAATAAAACTTATGACTGATTTATTTAAAAATATGTACTGCGTCCTGCCTACACAGAGAGAAATAACTTGTTCTAAATTTAAGTTTTTTCTTTTTACTTTTAATGCAAAACATTTTTTCAAAATATAAGTACGAATAGCATTGAATCCATGCAGGATTTCATAAATTAAATATGAAAAGTCTCAGTTATTTTATGTGTATAATGACTCTGTGTTGTCGTTATTTCAAATATTGTTGTGGCTGAGTCGTTTAAGGGATTTGCTTATGAAAGGGAAACACTGGGCTTCAGATCAAATAAAACCAAAAAAATATAGACAAATAAAAGAAAGGATATAAAATCAGTATAAACATTAGCTAAATTAAATCAGTTCCTGGGTTGAAATAGAAAACATGATCAAGAATGGTTATTTCCGCCATAAACTAAGTCCATCTGTTGTGAACTTGAATTTGGATTTTTTTATTAAAATTAATCCGCACTTGGTTTAAATAAATCCTCACATACAAAACTTTTGACATCGTTTTGGCTTTGTTTTAAGTACGCTAGTTTTGATTTTTGTTTCGAGTGTATAACTACGCACATTGATATTTATATCTATTAATAAAAATGTAAAATATTTCAATGTTCCGTCTAATTAAGTCTCTAAAAGCAAATAGCTTGTTGCAAGCCGAAGAGAAAATATATTGACCGCAAAGTTGTCAAAAAGTGTCCGTATGAAAAAAAATTTCCTCGGTTCATTCATGAAAATACACACTTTTACTTCTTTTACGGAGAAAAAAAATTCCAAACTTACTACAAATAATTTAAATTTGAAATATTGTTGTTTAAATATTGATTCCAGTTGAATTAATTCATGTGTCAAAATTTAACAAAGTTCTTGCCAGGAACCCAACTCAAAGTTAATACATTTTGAAGGATTCACACATTCTTATTGTCTTTCGATAATTTGCTTTGGGCTGTTTATAAAGTCAGGTGGCGGGCTAGCAAATGAATATTGCAACAATGGAGCATAACTGAGAGCAAAAAAAAAACTTGACTTGAGCAATTGCTTGTGATTGCCTAAATTGGAGGAATTAAACATTTGGATGAAAACCACAAAAATTTTTCTGCATAATTAAACTAAATATGTGCTTCAAAGGACTCGTAAAAGTTTGTTTGATAATTGCAGTTTTTAGTTATAATTTAATTTAATCCCCCAGTAACTGTTGCGGACTTTATATTCTTAATTTATATGATCAATGAGATTGAGAATTGCTGAGGTTATAATATAGATGATTATAGTATAAACGCTAAACCACATTCCTTTTAGCATACGTTTGAAAATTGCAAAAGCAAAATAATTTTAAATGTAAAAATTGTTTAATATTAAATAATCTGGTTAATACAATCCCTTAAGACCTCGTTACTCTCTCACAATTGTTGCGGCCCTGTAAATGTTGCATATAGACTTAAATTTTGTTAGTTACTTCGAATATATAAATGTAAATATGGTCAACAGTATCAAATAAACAGGGAATTGTGTAGAAAAGTTGTATACAGCCATCAGATGTTTTCTTTCAATTGCTTGCTGCAGGCTGTTTTACACTATAACACAAGTCCTTATGCAGGTATTTGCATTGGAATTTGTAAGAGAGAAATCAAATGAAATATGCTGAAAAATCTAATGCAATATTATAATGTTTTTTCACTATCACACTTGCAGCAACATGGAAAAAATAAACAAAAAAATAAATAGTTGTGATGAATTAAAAAATTATATACTTGCCGGTGTTTTTATTCCAGATTTATTTTCATTCTTTTTTGTAAAAACAAAAAAAAAATTGCTGAAATAAAAAATCCTAATGTGTACAAAAATTATGAGACATGATTTTGTATCATGATATATCATGAGATATTCTTTTCTCATTATTTAACATTTTGTATCACATTGCTTTAGTTTCATCACAAGTTTTGACAAGTCTTAGTACTCACTGTTATATTATAAGATGGGCTTTATGGTAATTTTTTATTAATTAAAATGAAATATACCAAAAAGCACACAGAACAAGGACCTACGCACAGGATCTCCGTGCACAATGCAATATTGGTGCCCTATTAAAACATTTTGACATGCCTTTCGACTGGTTTATAACATGCCCAAGTCTCTTAAGTTTTTGCGAGAAAAATCTAGTTATACTTTTAAGTCTTACTTTTGAATAAGAGTTGCGTTACCTCTGAAATTCAATGTTGTATTTTTTAATCCTTTCAGTCCAAATCTAAAGAAGAGCACTACAATTTGTTTACTTGATCTCACTCTATGAAAAGCCGCCCACTATATTTTGTTTCTTCCTTAAGAACAGCATTAGAAAATCTCTTCTAGTATATAAATAGAAATTTTTATCCGTAAATTTTCATTTGTTTGTAAGATTTAAAGAGTATCTACTTGCAGACAAGCCTGGTAGGTAAAACAGATCATCTCGTTTGTAACGCATGCGCTTACGTCAGTGTAACGACGTAATAAAAATTGCATTTCTATTATATATAATATTTAGAATCCAATATTTATTTATTTATCATTTAATATAAACCAATAATATATACTTATATGACCTTGAAGGGCATTCCTGGAGTTTTCTGCTATTATTAAATTCGATTTGGAAAAGTTTTCGAAAGAATTAGAAAAGCTCTATAAAGTAGCAACTTCCGCAACAATTAATTGATTCAGACCTTATTCGACGAGGCTTAAAAAGTCCAAAAAAAATTTAATATTATAGGTGCCTTTCATGCAAAGTGTTAAAACTCCAGCCGATTTCTATGCCCAAAGAACTTGCAAGGTGACATGCTCTGTGTCATTTCCTGCCCCCTCCTTTACAAATAACCATATCCAAATGAAAAGATACCAAAGTATAATAAAGTAATCATGAAATCGCCACAAAATATTTGAGATTTCGGTGCAGGACCAAGTATAAGTATATGTATATTAGGATTACTAAACATAACTTTACCTTCGTGTGAAGTATCTGAATACTAATTTACAATTTTTTTTAATACATAAACATAAACTTACTACCAAACGCATTATTTGCTGTGGCTTCAGCTGTTCATATGCCCACATTTCATTGGTCGATAAAACCAATTCGTCAGTGAACTTTAAGCAGTTAGAAAACATTCAACCACGTATACTTATGCTAAACAAAATAAATACAATATGAGAATTCTCTATCGCATATGATTATTACATGGCTGACTTACAACAAAACAAACAATTATACTCAACGCTAGTCTATTTTATTTTTATTGCAACATGTTTTCAAATGTTTTCAAACTTCTTAAAGTTCACTGACGATTGGTTTAGCGACTAATGAAATGTCGGCATATGGTCATATCATCCCAATCGCTTCTTATTGCATTTTCATTCCTCTAACTTTTTCTACTTCGTATGGCTCTGCATGCCAATGAAAAAATTATTGGCGAGTATTCGTTTGTTTTGTGTGTGATTGTATACAAGTTGTTTGTTTGTATACAAAATCTATTAACCAAACCAACAGTTGGATATGCTTGATAAATTTTTCCATCAAAATTAGAGATAGAAATAAATGACTTTGTAATGAAGGCTTTTTTGCATGGGACAATTTATTTTTACATTCGTAGTTCTTGTTGTTTAAAAATATAAAATCTATAGAAAAAAGTTGTTCATATATTTTTTTTTCAATATTGTTGCTATTTGATGTCTATGATGTTTGTTGTTGGTATTTGTGGGTTTGGTGTTAATAGCATTTTTCAAATTGTTTTGGCTTTATTCTCTACATGTATTCAAATATTTACACAAAATAAACAGAATGAAAGATTTCAAAGAATGAATTCTTTGAATATTAATTTATAAAATATGTGAAGACTGTAGAGAATTAGAAAAGAATACCCAACACCATTTCTATTACTTCAAACTGGTTGTATAAGTATTTAGTACTAAATAAGCCAATTTAAATTTTGCAGTTCAATGTGTGAGAGCGAACGATCCACTGAGCTGGATTATGAAAAAGTAATTTCATAATTTATAACTGGCTGCCATTTTATTATAAATGAAAATAAGAGCCTCGTTCTCATAAAAAGTTTATTTGAAATTGTAAAATTAACGACATTAATTATAAAAAATTAACTCTATCGCTCAAATGGTCACCTCCCGGCTTGATGCATAATTACGCTCGTTTTACGGCAAACAGGCGACTTCTTCTTCTCCAGCTTTCAAGACTTGCTAGGTTCATGGGTTGTTGTGATAATAAAAGCCTAGAAATCTTGCGGTCTGAATAGACAGTTCAAATCTCGCAAACGGGAGAGCTCTGGAACTGGAAATTGGTGTCTCGAAATCTCCATCGTTACCCGCACACTGTGAGCGGTTGCCCCGTCTTATTGAAAGTAACAGTGATCGATACCTAATGCAGCAGATTCCGTCAAAGAAACTTTGCTGATGCCTAATTGTGTGCATCTTCGTCCCGTTGATGTTTGTGGATTCTCTCCTCCGTTGTTGGTAACGGCAGCAATGCTCTCTGTCGAATGAGCAATATGAGGCCATCCTTTTCTTGCGACATCTGCAGTGGACCCAGTTTGCATGAGGTGCTCAGCCAATGCCTAATGGTTAGAACACATGGAGTTTCAAAATTAACAATAATTCCACGTTCTTAGAGTGTATTTTGCTCCATTGCTTGTTGGCAACTAATTTTCTCTATATGTATACACCATATATGTCAAAGCACAGTCGAACATTCCAAACATCATGGTTTTGAACGATTTTTCCACTTTTTTTTGACAATGATTGTAGGAGTATTTATAAGGCAAAATAAAAAATTAAATTTATATCAATGTTATTCGAGCTATACTTGCATATATATATTCCCATCGGCCCTATAAGGAACATAGGGTCTCAGTAAATTGCTTGATTGTGCCAACGCTCCCACATCAGCCAAGGTTCCAGCCACTTCTACGTATGAGCTGGACGTCCTCTTCTTCGACTTCCTTGCGGGTTCCAGTCTATGGCATTTCTTGCGATGTCGTTCCTTGATCATACAAAATGTAGGCAATCCACCGTCATTTACGTATTTTTATTTCTGTGGCCATTAGTTGCTTGTTGGATTGTTCCCAAAGCCTGTTCTTGGTCACCACTCTAGGCCAGAATATTCTCAATATCCTGCGAAGACATTGATTTACAAACACCTGGGGGCAAATTACGGCATTCGATATCGATCGAAATTTCAAACAAAATTTTCTTGAATTGTATTGAAATTTCGATCGATATCGAATGCCGTAATTTGTCCCCTGGATATTCTGTATATTAACTTTTTTTGCGCTGAGAGAGTGAAGACAAATTCCAAATATGTATTAAACGACCGCGCTTTCTGTACGCGATTGTCAATGTCTTCTTGCAGTTAATCATTTGAAAAATTATGTTAGGTTAGGTTAGGTTAGGTTGATTGGAGGGGTGTGATAGCCCATGTCATACGACATACACTTAAGCCAGTGAAGGCTTGTTGTGGGCTCCCTTTAATATCAGACACAAACTGCCAGAGTTCTGCGGCAGGATTCGAACCTGGGACCTTCGCACTACGAGTCTAGTACACTACCTACTAGCTTATCTTCATAATTGCTCTCTCTCTCACTTAAGTTTGATTGAAAGTGGTGCTGAAGCCTAACTTTTGAGAATACATAGTGGGCATGTCCTTGTGCCAAATAAAATGAAATTTTCGAGTGGGCTTGACTGTGTCTTTCACCAAATGAATTTGAAAGTCAGTCTTACGTATTAAGGATATATGGTATGTAGGCATATCCTTGTTCCGATTAAAATAGAGTTTTTTGAATATTCAATATTGAAATTTATCGGGATTTTACCCACAAAATATTAATTATTTCGACTAGATGTATTATTTTTCGTTTTGCTTGATACATACAACCATTGAAGCCCAAAGGTCGTCCAATTGTATACATGAGTATAAATTGCTTGCTGAGCTGTTTGTATATAGGTATTCCAAGCCTACTATTGTTATGTTTTGCATAATATTCACTTACGGCGGACAATTCTCGTGTTCTTATTTGAATGTTTTGTCATGAGGTTAAATGTTTTCAAAGTTCATTGATGATTTGGCTTAGCGACCCATGAAATGTGCCCATATAAACAGCTAATGCCACAACAAACAAATTTGAAAAGTTTTTTCAATAGCTCTCCTTCATAATTCAGGAATTAGTTGCGAATTTTCTTGCTACACTTTGATGATAATTTGAGTTAAAATTAAAGATTGGCTCCTTATATTGTTTATAAAATTTGCTAGAGACTGTACTGGCTTAATTCTAGAACTAGTTAAAAATTCTCGCTGTATTCTCGTTAAAATTATTGCTTTAATTTTTTTATTCTGATGTATGGGATGTAGGCATGTCCCTATAAAACAGCATCTTTCACACATGTAATGAAATGGATATAATCAAGTCAGATATTTTTTGATGTTTTATTATAACTTCGCTTCGAATCCTTGTACAAAGAATAACATTTTTCTTTCAATTTTATATTCTGCTAATAATTTATCTCCAAAATATTATTACATAAATATATACATATGTATGTACGAGTATATAGACCACAAAATTATATCGTTAATAATACAGTGAATGACTAAAGTTGTTCGTATTTTGTACATTTAGTTATTGATATTTCCTAGTCCTTGTTTAAGGTCATCTATGGTAATAATTTGCCTTCAAAGGCATCGTCGTGTTTAAATAAACACATAAATTGTTTGTATAAACGTTCCGAAGGGCGTATTTGTAAACATCTTTTTGTATATTTATCTCCCAATGAACAATTTTGCTGGTTTCATTTTATTTGCAAAAACTTTAGGCCCGTTTAGTACTGCACTCTTTTCCAGCTCTGCTTTAATTCTACAACTTCATTTATATGCATATTTTCTATGTTTTTATATAAATATTAGCATATTTAAGATCTTTTAATGGTCATGGTTTCATATTTATTATTCGTACATCTTGCAATTGATCATCATCATCGTCAGCATCATCCTTAAAGCAATTCAATACATCCGTCCAATCCATCCCTTCTGTGTTGCATGTTGCTGTTCTCTTTTTTTCCTATTTCTATTTACTTTTTTGCCGTTGCTCTTTTTTGTTTGGTTGTTTGTAAACAATTTACAAATATTTCCATTTCGTGTCTAACACTTCGTTATGAGAGAGTGTGAAAATTGAAGTGCTTTTCGATACTCCTGCGAATTGCATTCACAACTCGTATCATGTTCTTTAATAACAACGTGGCAGTGAATTCCATTAATCGCGTATATCATGCCACATATGAGTACTTGCTTTACTTCAAAGGGTACTTTTTTTGCTGTAATTCTTGTTGTTGGGTTGGAAAGTGTATAAAACTAATGAATTCTAAAACCAGAACGAATATGCAGAGAGGTGTAAGAGAACAAGGGAAAAATTTACATAAAATTGCAATGGACAGAATGTCATAATGAAAAGAATATTCTGTCAACATAATTGTTTATTAAATGGTCAAATTTTACCGTGTGCTTTTTTCTATATTGAAATAAAATTATTGATCCTGATTTTGGAAACAGCTAAGAACCATTAAGCAAAGGAATAATGAAAGATTAAATTTTTATCAATATATAACAAGAGCACTTGCTATTTGGCTTTATCTCTCACAAATCGATGGTACGCAGGTGGCTGCTTGGGCCATGCACAAACTACATGCCGTCAAGCTGGCGCTACATAACCAACAGACGGTATGGCCTAGCAGCTGGCTTAGCGTGCATTTCTTTGGACCCATATAACGGTGGAACAATAGTAGAAGTAGCCACAGTAAAGTGTTATATCCTAACAAAAAGGCTTTGGTTTAGAAAATTTTTTTATTAAATCGGCCAAAGGACACTATTAAATCCCATAAATACAAAAAAAAAGTTATTTTATTGACTACATAATCAAATGTAAAGTTCCCTTAAGATGTCTAGTTGTCATACAGACTAAGTAATTTTTATTGCTATTAAAGCAAGGACTCTAATTTCTGACATATATCCTTCATTAGGATCCTCAATAAATTTGTAAATTTAATAAGGGTCTATCACTAAACGCTTTCTGTCTCTAGATTTAAATAAAGACACTTTGTTTTGTGCATTATATCATTAAGTTTTTTAATTCATTTCAAAAAGTTATTGATGCCATTGTGCAAATGTTGTTGAGGAGCGCATCCAAAATGTTCAACTTTTTATGACAACTTTTAAAGACGATTTCATGTGTTATGTTGGCTTTGAGGGGCTGCTGTCGCTTGTGGTTTATTTGAATAGACATAGGACTTAAGAAAACTCCACTAGAACTCGTCTAACGTGATCGAATCGCTCGTAGATAATATCCAATATGGCATGAGCTATGAGGCACGTAATACCGTCCTATTGTCCATATCATCCAATTCAAGCCAAGAAACCTTTATTAAGCGAAGCCGTTGACGATGATGGTCTGGCCAATGTTGGACCGATGACGCCGCCATCCCAAAATCTACTCGAAATCTAGCCTTAATTTTTTCAGGATGAGTTGGATGCTCTCAAAAGTCAAATTGCAGGAGATATCAAAACTGAAACAAAATTTCTTAATCAATCATGATTTTCATATTCTATATTAATCAGAAATTTTCCAAATTAATCTGCCATTTTCGTTTAATTTACAAAACTAGACCAAAATTGTTGTAATAAATTTGTACATAAATTTTTAAATGTTTTAAGTTGATTTTTTCATTGTTGCATTTTATAATAAAAAAAAGTTGGAATATAATTTTGCACAAATATTGGTTTAGTATATATCGGGTTTTTCAATAGAGACTTCCACACTTTGATAGCTGATAGTGGCCACATTGTTGGAGCTACATCTGTCAATTTGGCTGTAATTTATTCAGGCTCTTTTGCCAAATCATCACAAGACCTGCAAATGATAATGATGTTTTATTAAAATGAATGCTCTTTTCGGGCAACAAATTTTGCAATATTTCGCCAGGTCTTCGAATGGCATCGTCTGGAAATATTCTTTTTTAAATAAAATTTTTTCGAAGTTCTGGTGAAATGTTAAAAAAATAAAATTCAAAAATATTTCTTTAAATCAAAAAGACCTGCTGCCAGAATTTTCTTACGAGCATTTTCTTAACTAACAATCGTTTATAAAGCTGTTTTAAGTTTCCTTTTTTGCTTACGGCTCGTAGTCTATACTTTACTATTAAATACAAAAAAAAATTATTGAAATAAAGAAAAAATGTTTGTTGTGGCTTTAGCTCTTCATATGCCACAACAAAATTTTTTTGATTTTTTCAATGCATTTTGCAAAAGCTCTAATTTTTTATAACGATTAGTTGGGGAGAATATCCCAAATAATAAATTTCAATATTAAGTATTTATTGAAATCGGTATCATATTTAAACAATAAATTAAGAAAGAAAAACTTTTATCGAGAAAACAAGCATAATGAAACATCATGCTGTTTTGGAAACCCTCCAACAACACCATTATGGTTATTGGAATTTTTATTAATAATTTTTTTTTCTGGTGTTTATACCAAATTTTAATGAATATCGTATACGAATGATTAATTTCAATGTGTGAACGTTACAAAATCAAAACTTAATACCATTAATTGTATTGTTTTATATTTATTATTACGCCTTATGGATTATGGACATTTCGATGAAGTTGTTTGAAATTGATTTACACAGGTCGCTAAAATGTATACCAGTAGCCAAATTGCATACCTTTTCCTGTTGAATGGCGAAAGATCTCTTAGATATATTTTTTCCTTTAAATATTGCCAATGTAGACCAGGATTTAGTTATTGTTATTATTAAACACTTCCTTTTTAAGCTTTCCTGCTACCAGTAAACAAAAAAGCCAAAACTAATTTGAATTCAAACCCATGATCATATTCAAAGTCTTTTATTAACTGCCATCATGTAAAAAATAAGTGAAATGCACATGACTACTCATGAAACTTTATTATTTAACGTAGACTGTGGAATCGTAAAATTTTTGATTTTGTACTGCTTGTAACGTACGTAACATTTACGATATTTTTATGAGCATCCTTAAAATGAAAGAAAGGAAAACGCAATAAGTTGTATTTGCTAAGAATATTCACAAAATATTGCAGCAAAATGGGAATTTCCTCACAAATGCTAGTTTACATCCATACATACTTCTATTTGCAATAGCTCAACTCACACATACACTAATAGTGAATACTAATACCCAACAAACATTCGGGTTCGATGGAGCATAAAATTTAAAATGATTTTGGATCAAACTCTCATATACAGTTTTTGTGTAGCATTAAGGTGGATTCAACCATGTGTTTCGGAAAAAATTTTTGTCCGGACAAAAACTTTTTTATATTTAGTTTGACGCCACTCTTCTTGAGAGAGAGAAAAAATAAGTTTTACGAACAACGTTCAGCTTGAATTGGTTTAATTTTATATTTTGTCCGGACAAGCCTTAACTGAGCTGCCAATAGGTTAAATTTTTCCATACAGAGCTGAATTGAGTTGCCCCATCATATAAAATTGACATAGACGTTTTGTGTTTGTGAAATTAAATTGTGCGTAACATTTGTTTTGAAAAATAATAAAAATAAAAAAAAAAAAAATTTGCATTTTAATGGCCATCAGCATTATTAACACACAATCTTCGGAAGTTAAATTTAAATGTGTAGTTTGACACCAAAAAAACAAAGCAAAATATAATCAGTCGGTTCTGTGTACTTACGGCAGCTTTGATTTTCCGGAAAAAATTTTCGAAATGATTGAATCGTGCTGCAGAAAAATCTCAGTAAAAAAAACGTTTGTCCGAAACAATTTAAAAAACTATCATATGTTGCTGGTATAATTGCCAGAAAAATTTGACTTAATTTGTCAAACTTTCAGAGAAAAAATCGTCAAAATGATTCATCGGAATCGTCATAATCGATATCGGAATTGTTTCTAAACGAAATATATATTTTTGCTCAAGTGAAACGTAACAAAACAATTTAATTAACAGCATTTTTGCGTAGCAAAAAGGATTCTGATAGTCTTGATACAAAAAGCTTCTCTAATTTCTTTGAAAATGTAGTTAGTAAACGTTTTGGTATTAACATTTGAAAAAAAAACAAAAAAAACTCAAACGTTGCATATCCTTGTGTTTACTGGGTTTAGCCTTATGAGCAAGAATTTACAGTTTGAGTGCGGTTAACACTAATCCACATTCACACTCATACAGATGAATTCGTTTATGCATGTGTGCATAGATGTTATTCCTTCTTATGCAGCTTACGAATACTGCATTTTAGTTGTGTATCATATCGCTTCCCTTGGATTATCATCGCCATCATTGATTGACTGAGTTTTTGTTAAACTTTGAAGACGTTAAATTTGGGTTGCTGGCCATAAACATTTGGTCGATTGTGCCGTTAGCAGTAATCTTTATGCATATTGTGAGCTGAGTATGAGTGCCAAACTTTAGAGACCGCATTCGCTTTCGCATTCGCCTTCACCTTCGCATCCGTTTTGTGGCAAGTGCTTGCTTGTGAGCATTTGATTATAAGATATGAGATGTTTTGTACTAAAATCTTTATTATGCCCGACTCATGTCTATTTAAACGCATAAACATATGTATGTTAGTGTGTATGTGTTTGTCAGCTTTTACGATTAAATTTTATGTTGCAATTTTTGGCATAATGTACTTAAAGAACAAACTAATACTTATTTTTAATTTTCATATGCAAATGTAATTTTTATGCGATGGTTGCATGTGTGGCTGGGTATTTTCTTGCTAATTATTAATTATCTGCTTGCAACTTTGCCGTTTTGCAACGAAATGTGATTGCATGCATGCACTACAGGTGTAGACAACTACTAAATTTCTATGACCAATTTAAGGAAAGGTGCAATTTATCTTTATCTCTCTTTTTGTGAGTAAAAACGTAATGTATTTCCATTTTGCATAAATTCTACTTGTAAGAAATTATTCCAAAAAGGATAAAAGGATGCGCCTTACAGTCAATATTATTTTATATAAAACCTTATTTTGATTACTACTAAACTGAAGCAAAGATAATTTTTGCATGATCTTGTTGCAAATGTTTTTCGAAAGCTCATAATAGAGTTTGGACTTTCAAAAATGACAAAATTACCATAAAACATAATACAAATTTCATGTAAAGCAATGAGTAACTTTAACAAATGAATTTTATAATTTATTTTATTTTTAAAATAGAGACTAAGTTCGAAAACTCGAGTATCCTCCTGGTACTCAGCATTTTTTATTTGTGTTTTAATATGAAAATATAATAAAAAATATATAATAAAAGAGATCGTATTTTATAATTAAAATAAATAGCGAACATTTTAAAATCCTTTATAAACTATATTTGAAAAAAGTCTAAAAAAGTTTGGGAAATGTTTTTAACATTAACTTTTGGCATAAGTAAAAAATTTTTCTTTTTACAAATGTTTTCCGAGAATTCGAAATAAAATTTTGATTTTTTTTTAACAAAATTTTTGATGATGCCCAGCAAAAACTTGAAAATCTTTCACTATTTCAAATTAAAAAAGGGCTTTGAAAAAATTAGGCTTTAATATCGAAACCAAAACTCGAAACCAAGTTCGAAATAGCGAACATTCCTTTAGGATTAAGACCCCAAGTTTTCGCAAGAAAGTGCACCACCCCTTTCCCAAAGAAATAACAGTTTAAGTAGTTGGTACAAATTGCCAGAGAGTTGCTACTCTTTATATAAAAAAAAAAAAGAAATTAATTTTAGAAAATTATCAAAATCTTATCATTCACAATAAATCAAAAAAAAATCCTTCACCATTTACGTTTGAAAAAGGACTTTATAAAATATCTATTTTAAAATTGTTATTTTATTAGTATTTAAAATTAAGTTCGAAAAGGGACTTTGTTAAAATAAGGTTTTAAAGTTTATTCTTTTCCATTTACATTAGAAAAAGAAATTTTTAAAATTTTAAAATTCATTAGACTGAAACTGGAAATTAAGTTCAAAATATCGCACATAGTTTTAGGTTTAAAATTTTTAATTTTCGAAGGAAATGTGTACAAGATTGATTTTTAATAGTTTTTTGAAAATTAAAAAAAATAATTCACAATAAATATTGAAAAGTCCTTCATCATTTACATTTAAAAAAGACTTGGTAAAATTTTAACTTTTCAAATTTATCATGCACTATTTACATTGGAAAAATTTAACATTTTAAAAATTATAGTCTAATCAAATTTAAAAATGTGTATGGAAAATTTTTTTAGGATTAAAATTTAAAATTTTCAAAGGAAATTTTGCAAAATTTCATATTCAATAGTTTTCCCAAAATTTTAAATAAAATTTTATTTTTCGAAAATCATTAGAATTGTATGTTTAACAATAAATGTTAGAAAATCCTTTACCATTAACATTAGAAAAGCGACTTTTTGAAATATTTGTTT
The DNA here is from genome assembly GCA_963681545.1 of Germaria angustata. Classification (NCBI taxonomy): domain Eukaryota; kingdom Metazoa; phylum Arthropoda; class Insecta; order Diptera; family Tachinidae; genus Germaria; species Germaria angustata. The sequence continues at coordinate 116,491,726 of OY812998.1, read as the reverse complement.
TAAAATTGTTTGTTTACTGAATTTCGAAATTAAGTTCGAAATATCGAATATCCTTTTAGTACTAAAATTGCAATTTTTCGTAAGAAAAGTTTAAAGTGTAATTTTCAATACTTTTTTTTCAGTTATAAATAAAATATATTTATTATCGAGAGTAATCGAACTTGTAGCACTTAAATAAATATTTTAAAATGCTTCATTATTTATATTTAAAAAAAAAGTTACTTGGCATAATTTATGTTTGTATTTTTGGGGAGAAAATCATAAAAAAAATTTGTTAAAGGAAGTAGAAAATATTGATTAATTAATAAATTTTTTCAATTAAACTTTAATGTGATTAAAATGTTTGTTTAATCTGAAAATATTTTAGTTACTTTTTCAATTAATATAATATTGATTTTGATGAAATATCATGGAATTTCGCCTTTTAACTCAAAGCTGTAAATTTTATTTAATTTGAATTAATGATTTTTTTATTTAATTATAATTCACTTATTTGTCTATAAATATAATTTGCATATTTGGGGATCTGAGTTGGACCGAATTTTAATTTACATTAAAAGGAATGTTTTTTGTTGCTACACTGCATTGTTCTTTGCAATTTGGAAGTCCTTAAAATTATTTTCACTTTTGTGATTTTTATATGTTATTTTTAATAATTTGCTTTTTATGCTCAAGATTGAATATTTTTAATTTACGAATTAATGCTCTGTCTTTTATCGATAATATGAAAATGATTTTTATTTAGGATTTTAATGCCTTATTCTTTTAATTATTAAATTCTAAGAATAATTATAACAATTTTACACACCATGTTACTAAACATCTATTAAATTTTATATTTTTTTTTTTAAAGATACTAAAAAAATTCCACATCTAAGAGTAAAAATTGAATTCCAAGCGATGAGAAATCTTGAAAATTTTAATTATAAGAACTATTAACTTAATTAACAATACAATGCTGCAAATAAAATTATAATACATTATAATTGGCCAACCAGTTTTCATTCGACATTTCTATACTTTCACATAACAAAAAAAAAAAAAAAAAAAATCATAAAACATTATTACAACAATTTTATGACTCAATCTTTGTTAGAAACTTTTAAAGTCTATTCAATGAATGTGAGGAAAATGTGCTTGAAACACGCAATCTTTCCTTAACGTATCATAGTGAGTGAAATGCTATAAAATTACAAAAAAATTTTAATAACAAATAAAAAATAATGAAAGATGCATTACACCTTTAGCAGACCCAACCGAACAACCATTTCGACAATTTACACTTGCAACTACATTCGGTGGCATAGAAGTCGTACGATCTTACTTTACGATCTTATCGATTCTTTTCTTTTTTTTAGTCTTATAGATGTTTTTCTATATAAAGTGACTACAAATTGGCCATACGAGTACAAGAAGCCAAGTTGTTTGTGGCAAATGTTAAATATGAAATAAAAATATTTTTTATTTGTTAAATTAATGAATGTATATTCGCTACATGCCAATTAGAGAGTAGAGCCATAAAATGTTTGTTGAAATAAATTTTTATTTAAAAAGATTTTATAGCTGGCTGAGAATGGCACTCGTAAACTTTTCCTTGTGGCTTTTTCTTATTAAGAAAAAAAAAACTAAATAAATAAAGAAAGAAAATGTTGGGTATTTATTGTACAAAGACCTATTTTACACGTATGAGTATTATTTAGAAAATTTTTTCTATACAAATAGTCAAAAGGAAAATAATATTATTAATAGAGTATTGACAAACTTATGCAAATGCTTTAAATAATTGTTACTTAAAAAAGTAACGAATGCAAATGCAGCTCAGCTTTGTAAATAAATTGAAATTAAATTTTTAGGAGATACAAAACATTGAAATAATTTAATAAATTTAAAAAGCGGTTTTAAAAAGGTTTTAGAATGGTATCAGTGGAAATAAGAACTTCCAAAGAAGTCAATACAATCCACAACTTGTGATTCGAAAGTAATAAAAATTCGCATCTTTTTCAATGATTTTACCATAGACTTGTCCTTGCAAGTTATACACTTTATTGGATCATGATCATTGGACGTGAAGTTATGAAAAATCGATTTTTTGCAAGAAATCGTCCCACATATATATATATATATATATATATATATATATATATATATATATATATATATATATATATATATATATATATATATATATATATATTGTATAAAAATCCTGCTTTTTTCATTCAATTAATTTTTGTGCACAAAAATTTATTTTATTATTGATATTTTTGGCGACTGGATTTGAACTCAAACATATCAAACTAATTAGCATATATGGGAGTAGCTGAGAGGGAAAGAGACTAAGTAAAAGAAGAGCTTCCCAAGAAGTAGTGAAAATACCAACAGTTTATTTTAAATATTATTCTAACATTGGCTTTTCATTAGAAATTTCTCTTTTTATGCTTTTAGCTGAATTACAATCTTTCTTTAGCATATTGATACAATATATTAATATTAAATAACGAATGAGGCCCTATGTTCCTTACAGAAACTGAAGGAATTAATAATAATAATAATAATAATAATAATAATAATAATAATAATAATAATAATAATAATAATAATAATAATAATAATAATAATAATAATAATAATATAATAATAATAATAATGATAATAAATAACGAATGAGAAATTTGTATTTAGAAATAGAAGTCTTGAACTTGCCAATAGTCAATTCGGATTTTCTTAAGTGAAAATAATAGCTTCAGTTAAAATTTTAAGAAAAAACCATCTTAATAAATTTCTTAAATTAATCATTATTGACCTCGAAGTATTTTTATGAAAATAACACTATTCGTTCAATTTTCAGTAATTCTACGCCCTGTGGTTTTCTTCTTCATGAAATTTTTATTAAATAACAATTTAATATATACATATTTTTATATGTTTATATATTAAATTTTTTTTCATTTGTTATTGTCATATGAAATATTGAAATAAATATTGAAATATTGAAATAAAATAAATTTATTTTTTATAAAAAGACTTAAAACTCACTTATGAAATAGAAGATATATTAAAGAAGGTCCAAAAAATAGTGTTAATTAATTGAATGCAAGAAATTTTAAATACTTTCTTCATAATATTTCTCTATTGATTTTATTAAAGTAATTTGTTAGTGAGAATTTCCTAGAGAAGGCACGGACTGGGAGTAGAAGTACGAGTATTGAAAATTTAAAAGTAAAAATATCATTATTTTTGTAAAATTAAAATTCGGGCTCAAAAAAGTCAAATAACCAATAGCATCGCTATTCTAATTTCATTTAAGTGAAATAAATGTTTTATTGAAGACTTTCTCAAAAACAAGCACTAACTGATACTTTGTATGCAATGAAAACGTCATGTCAAAAGAGCAATTTTAATTTTTTCTAGTAGATTGTTTTAATGCTTGTGACCACAGCTATACAGATAATATCTGCATATTCCACTTTTTATTAATATTAACAAAATAGTGAATAATTTAAATTAATTAATTCAACATAAATTATTTTTTAATAGATCATTCATGGCTTCCCAAATTGCATGTAATCAATGCAATACTTGTATTATTTCGCCTTTTTCTGCGTTTGTTTATAAATAATTTATAAATATTACAAATATTTGCAATGTGAAATTTATATTTTGGCAGCTTTTACACCTCGTTTTATTCGTGTAATAAAAATTTTATAAATACAATTTTTACCCACACAAAATAAGTAATAAAAAAAGTTTCGTTTTTTCCCTGATTTCCTTGTTTTTAGTGCTACTAAATTATTATGTTAAATATGTATGCAAACATGAAAGCGTGACCAACCCTAAGCAATTTTTGCCAGTTTAACGAGGAATGGCAAATTGATTAAGAGATTCTTTACTTGGTATTTAAATTGAGGTAAAACATAACAATTTAACACTCTTTGTTTTATTTATAATTTTTGTCTTTTACGGATTGTAAACAAAAGACTTGAATTTATGGCTGCATTAGGGAGGAAACTATTTTTCAAAATTGATTAATTTAATGTATAATAAAATTTGTAGATTTTGTTTTGTTAATGCCCCAAATAAGCCCTTTTGAGTTAAAAAAAACCTTCTTAACAGTCAATTGCAAATTAATTTTTTTTTTTTTTTTTGAAATCTTAAAACAATTTTCAAAATAATGCTTCATGTGCAAAATCTTTGGCACGCCTAAAATTATGCACCAGCTTAATGCGTATATTGTAGGCAAAAAAGCCACAATCATACAAACCCAAGCAAACGCATGCACACACACATACCATCCAGCATTTTGTCATTATGAAACAGACAATTTGGCTCCCCCTCATCATAAATAACGGTTTTGTTGTAAATACTCTCATATGAGTTATAATTGTTGCTTGCGGACTTTGTCTCGACAAAATTCTCATGCAAATTTATATTGTTCTTAAATGTTGTTGTGCCAGGGGTGAATAAATACTTTTGTTGTTGCATCTTACTTTTATGTTTGTTTGTGTGTGTGTGTGTGGGTGTGTGTGTGTGTGTGTGCGTGTGTGTTTTTATTATTGGAATAAGCACATGTGTGATATAATTTGTTTTTGTAGAAACAAAAAATGCAACGATAACAAAAATTTTTTTTGTTCTTATTCTTTCTGTACGTGTCATTACGAGTGACAAGTGTGTTTTGAAAATTTATTACGAAGTAATTAGTAAGTTAATTGAAATTGCTTTTGCAACAAAATGTCAAATACATTTTTTGAAATATTTACTTAAATGGACATGGAATGGAAGGAAATAAATGAGACGTAAATAAATTGGCAATGGAAAAGCTTTAATAAAATACATCAAACTAAGCAAATATAGATAAATGAGAGGATTTTTTAACTGCATTAGATCTCAGGGGATGAGCTCCACTTGCGCAATGTTTTGTGCTGCAACTTGGAAGATATGTTGTGGGTAGTATGATAGAAGGTGCAGTGTCTGCGGATATTCGATTTGAACATTTGCATGTTGAAAGTGACAGGAAAGACATCTATAGGAGGACTATTTCACATACTACCTATGCAGGTAAAGAACAAAATTTGCTTTTACTAGTAATACAAAGAGCGGTGGGGTGATACGTTGACCATAAATGGATGTGCTTTTAATTACGAACTGTTTGTTCCTACAACATGAGTATGGAGAACAAGTTTCTTGAATTTATTCGAGTGAATTTCATTTGATAAAACAGCTGGACACACCTCACTTGAGCCAGTAGTGTTGGCTACACTACTGTTATCCTCTGGTATGTCGGTAGAGAAAGCTTTAGTTACTAGTCCCTAAAGCTGAAAGATATTATCACACAAAATACAATATCTTCGTTTAAAGAATTTCTTATAATAGCGACTGATGTTTAAAAATATTACACTTTATATATATATATATATATATATATATATATATATATATATATATATATATATATATATATATATATATACATATATATATATATATATTTTTTTTTTTTTTTTTGATTTATTATATGTACTTTGTATTTTTAATTTTATTATTATTTTCTTTTTAAGCCATACAATTGGTAGAACAGTACCAGTATTTGGATGCAAATGATATTGATGGTAATATTCATGGCTTCGCTGTTGTAAAAAAATTTTTAATTTTGGGTGAATCGAATCTAACCCACAACCTTCTCAATGATAAGCTACTCATCCGCCTACCGTGGCAATCAAAAATCATTTTAACTTTCTCTTTTAGAAGGTTTTAATATCTTATAGTATTGCACGCTTTTTCTGTGTAAATTTTTATTTACTAATGAACGCCTAAATACTTTTTACCTCTAAAAAGGAAAAAATTCCTAGATAATTTAAATTTTTTTCTCATAAATACAGATTTGTGATAATTTGCTTAAATATGTATGCGATTATTAGTACCAAGCGCTAATATAGTTTGAATACTTGGAAGAAATGGAACGCTAAGTTTTATAGACTTATTCTTATTATTTTATTATTAGACTCTAACGCTTAAATGTGATTCTTTGAACTGACCGCAATTGTCTTATAGAAACAAAATTCAAACAGTCGATTTTCTAAAAAGCCAGGATTTTGCATTTCTAACAGATGGTTTAGGGTCATTATCCTGGTCATTTTTTCACGAACTGAATTTTTTTGTTGTTGATATGTCGTTTTGTCCAGCTTTCAAAACATGTCGATAAGTGCGTGACTTTTTTGAATTTCCCGTCTCTTAACTGAAAGGGTAACACTTCTTCTGTCAAGTGGCATCTGTAGACTGACTTCTGTCGAAATTTCAATCAATTTCGTGTGCTCGTTAAGCATTATTTTTTTCGGAAAAGAACCATCACTCGAACCAAGGCTAAGCTTGATAAATACTATAGAAGATGACGAACTTTGTGGACGCCCAGTTGGGGTCTATACACCTGAAGCAATTGAAAAAATTCAGGATAAGGTGTTGGCCCCTCGGAGATTAAACGAGCGATATATTGTGGAAGCTATATGCATATAACATGGCTTAATGGTTTAAATTTTGAACGATCACTTGAGTATGAGAAAGTTTTCTCCAAGATGGGTGCCATATTTGCTCTACTATCGACTAGAAACGCAATCGTGTTACAACTTCCCAGGAGTGTTTGACGTTACTCAAGCGCAATATATACGTGTTGTGTTGTGCCGTTTCGTAATCGTGGATGCACTATAATACACCGGATCCAGGTGTATCGGCGGCAAAGAAGGCCAAGCTGCGTTTGTTAGTCAATAAAGGAATGACAACCGTTTTTTGGGATGCACGCAACATGATCCACATTGTTACAATGGCAAATATTGTGCAAGCTTATTGCGTCGGTTTAACAATGATTTGAAAACAAAAAAAAAAACGATAGCATTTGGCCAAGAAAAAAATTCTTTTCCACCAAGGGTGCACACACGTGCAGTTTCCATGGCGAAATTCCTTGAATTAGGCTACGAATTTTTTCCTGATCCGCTCTAGTGCATAAAGCATTTAACCCCTACTGACAATTTTTTTTTCTAGATGTAAAAAATGGCTCTGCAGAAATAAATTTGACTCCAACAACAAATGCCTATTTCGACAAATAGAGCTCAAAGGACACTTTTTTGAAAAACAATATGATTTTTACCCAAAACCAGGTGTTTCATTAAAAAATTCAAAGACTTATTGAACTGCCCTCGTAGCTTTAAAATATTTTGCTGAATATATAAACTTAGTCGAACACATCGATCAAGCAATCTTTATTACTAATTAGCGAACACAAGTTCCTTTAGGTTCTGCACTGGTAAACGCAGCAAGCATGCCCCAGTCCTGCAGTATTTGTCAATTGTCCTGTTTCATTTTGTTTTCTATAACTTTAACCAAAAAAAAACTTTGTCGGTTCGGTTCCTCCAATTAAATTTATCTGGCTCCGCTTGTGGGCATTTCGATTTCAGACGCTATTTTCAACACCTTAGTTCTATATTTTTTTCATTATGTAGTATAAAGTGGTGTGTGAGGATGTGTGTGCGTGCTTATTTGCGAAAAATATTAAATACATAATTTTTTTTTTTAACTTTGTTTGCTTGTTAACAAGCTTTATGGTTGTCTTTCAATCAATTCCCAGAAATCAAGTCTTTTACAGACATGTAAATGCAATTTATATTTTCTATTTCCTTTTGAAAAATTTACATTTTTACGGCAAGTCGTAAAAACATGCGAATTATTAATGATATAAAAAATCTAAGTACTTGAAGTCAGTAGGAACCAAGAAGATAACATCATTAAAAAGTTAAACCGGCTAAACAAGTCGAATTTAAAATATTAAATTTCTTATTTTATTTCTTGTTGTTAATTTATTTTATTTTATATTAAAGGCAGATGTAACCATAAAATAATAGTCGTTTGGCATTTGAAAGAAAAAACAACTTTTAATTTTCCAATCCAAATAATGTCAATAAAACATATTTTCAGCACCATTAGAATGAATCGTTTCTTGAGAAATCGGTGAAATATTGAGACCACACACCACGTACTAGACCATAATGAATCCCCTTTATGTTCACACGGGACACCCACTTGCACATGACAATTTTAAGATTTCCTTTCATTATTTTATTGCACAATTTTCACACAATTTCTCATTTATTTTTGTGCATTTGAAATTTACGACCTGAGTTTTTATATCTCTATATTTGATGTTTTTGATGCAGCATTTGTAGACAATTTCCTCATGAAATATCTATTGCATTTGAATTTTTATTTGCGAATGCAAATACGCGTCATTTGTATGAATTTTAAAAATTTATTATTTTCATTGTGGAGGTGACCAAAATGTCTAACAAATTTTATATCAAATAGAATTCATTTCAAGTTAAAGAAATAAAAATATACTAACATTGTATGAAAATATAAAAATCAAAAATATTTGGTCTTCTAATCAATTCAAATAACAAAATTTTACATGTGACTTGTATGGAATGCCATCATCTATTTTCTTCTTCGGTCGCAGTTTTTTTTTTATTTATTTTTATTATGTTTCCGGTCTTTAGACTCCAAAGGCTTTGCCTTAAAGACATGCTAAAGGCAACCGCCTTAATTGAAATTTTTGGATTGACTCTTTCCTTATATCCAGTCTTGACAATAGTTCTTACAAAATTGTCTAACAAAACAAATTTCTTTTTATATAGTGGTGGGAATTGAATTTGAAGTCGCCAATGCTTATAATCCAATATTCTAACGTATTATTGCCAGTTCTGGTTCAATTATGTATTTCATTTCTATTTCTATTTAAATATTTTATATTTTCAAAAAATGTATTGTCAAAAAATGTTTTTTTAATTTTTTCAATAATATATCCCAAATAATAAATTTCAATATTAAGTATTTTATATTTTCTTAAAATTTTCAATTATTTCCTTGAAATTTATTTATAGAAGAGAGGCACAGAATTGCTCACACAGAATTGTTTAATTAAATAAAAATCTGTTGTATGGCCATATACACATTGTGAGAAGTAGAAATATTTTATTTTATTGTCAAGACCAGATAAAATAAATTTTTGAAGCAGGCGGGGTGCAACAGCCATTTTTGGGGCAGGCAAAACATCTCGCAGAATGGTTCTAAATTAAATTTTTAATTGCAATTTTTAGCATAAGTTGTAAATGAAGTTTGAAAACTAGTAACACTAAATTTTTACTCGGGATTGATTAAAAATTTTATTTCTGTATTCAACGTTTCAAATCCAGTTCATTGTGCTTTATGCTGTCGATTTTTTAAATATTGTTGCGGCTACAGCTGCAACACTGCGTTCTGGCGATGAATTCTGACAATAAAATATAAAAAAATAATAATTTTTATTATTTGTTGTGGTGGCATTTTGTTGGTTGCTAAGCCAACTCATTAACGAACTTTGAGCAGTTGGAAAACATTCCACCTCATATGTTCATGACAAAACATTAAAAAAAGAATACGAGAATTCTCCAACTCTTAGAATGTTTTTATACAAACAGCACAACAAACAATTCATATTTGTTATGAAAGTTATGTAAACAATTAAACGCCCTGTGGGTGCATATGCTTATATTTATTAGAAAGAAGAAAAAATAAATTTCAGTCCGGTTTCGGTTCAACAAACAAACTCCTCTTACTTGGGTCCACGATTTAGGGTTTGAAAATCGGAAAAAGAAGATTAGAGGAGATATAAATCGGAAACACCTACAGTCTATTGCGTGAATCGAAGCTGCAATGATCTGACCCCTAGTTTAAGAGGGCCTCCAAGAACTAGTTCTAGTTCGTTTTGGGTTCTATATTCATAAAACATATATGTATAATAAATAATATAAAATAAAATTTACGTTGGGACTAAATTTTTTAATTAAATTTTTTAAAAATAAAAGACCTTAAGCTTAAAAATTAAAAAACGGGTTGGGACTAAATTTTATAAATTTTTTTGTCTTTTATAACGAACACTTAAGACTATCCTTTGCAACAGCGTTTCTCATATTAGCATTTTAACTACATGGCAAACATTTTTAATCTAGTCATAAAATAATTAATAAAATAGATGATAATCAAATAAGGAACTGACATTTTATATATGAGTGCTTGAAAAATAAAATGTTTTATTTCCATGACAGTTGCTCGATCGGTCTACACCAAATCGGATTTTGCAAAACAAACATTTAATAAATAAATAATTTAAGCTCGTCGTAGGGAATACTAAAGTTTATATAATTCTAAGAAATTTATATTTATTTCATAAATTTATATTTGCATTTTAACATTTTAGGAGTCCTTCTGAATTAAAATAGTTAAAAATACACTTGCGAAATGAAATATTTTGTATTTTTTTTTTTTTTTTTTTTTTGTAATTTTACTAATATCATAATTGGTTTTTTTATAACAATGATTTATTTGTTTATAATTAATACAATTATAATTAGTTATTACAGAAATTTACAATTTCAACTAATGCTATAAATTCATATATTATAGAAAATTCTTTATCTCTTAATAAGTTCTATAAATATCCAATTAATATATTAACTATTTTATGACGTGATGAAATAATTCATGAAATTAAAATTCTGTTCATTCTTTTGTGGGGCTGTACTAGAGGATATGAAACCATTTATTAATAACTGAAATCGTGGGAAACCCAGTAGGTACTCGTAGCACTTCGTAATTACCATCGTTTTCAAAACAAAACAATTAAAAAGAACAAAAAAAGACAAATTAAATAGCAATAAAACACATTATCCCACTTCTATTATTTGCCACCCCCAAAAACTAAAACACAAAAAATTAAACCCAACACGAACATACCATACAAGGGTTTTAAAAGAGGCACACCAACACATGCACACAAAAAACACGCAAATAGAGACATTTACTCGTATATTCGCTAATGGCATCGTTTACTTCAACTTTAATGGGTGTGGTATATAGATAAATACACTCTATGTACATCATGTTGGTGGAAGGACTATATACCCTAGATATAATGTGAAAAGCAGTAGAAAAAAAGGAGGTGAATTTAAAAGCAAAAAAAAGAAAAAGAGAGAGGAGTAAGAAGTAAGAGTCGGCTAAAATATAAATAAGGAATTTAAAGAGCCAACTAAATGCAAAAAACAATTTAAATGTAGAAGCAAAACAGAAAAATTGACGCGCGCATAACGGAAACTGCCGGATGTGTCAAGTTGTTTCACATAATGTTGTTGTTGTTGTTGTAAGTAAATTGCTGTTTCACAAATATTTTAGATAAATTTGCATGTACGCAGAAGTTCTATGTTCTATGCAAAATATTTACTACATATTTGTTAAGCATTTTAGAAAGGAGGAGTTAAATTTAACTTACGTATGTATCAAAATTTCTCAATCTGTATTTTTTAAACGGTTTCTTTATTACAGCCGAAATATGATTTTGATTTGGCTTTTCTTTTTTCTGAAAGCTTAAGCCATCTTGAACAGTAAAAAATTTTGTTTCACTGTCGTTAGAATTTCGCAATTGCTTTTAATTAAATCCAGGTGTCATAAAAAGTGATAAATACATATGAATGAATGTATGTATGAATAATCATCGTTTAGTTTTTAATGCAAATATAATTATATTTGCGAACATCGGCTGAAAATTAAATCAAAGCAACTAATTATGTAAATTAAAGCATTTCCAAACAAAATTACTTCGATTTGTTAACGCATATCTATTGTCTTGTAAATTTTTTAAATAAAATTTATGCAGATTATGTGCATATTTTCTTGCACGTCCGTCATAATCAATGAGAAAATTAAAATATTCGTTTTATTTTTCTCAATATCTCAGCAAAAAAAAGTTGACCTACAAAAAGTCTTCGAAAAAAGACTTTTATACAGGAATAATGCAAATTAGGATCATTTCTAATGATATTAATATGGGCGACGATGTTCTCTTCTTTTATTCCTCTTCATTGAGCTACAGCAAGTGAAAATTTCGTTTCCTAAACTTGATCCAAAATCTGAGTATATAAATTAAATTACTAGTCCCTGAAAAAAATTTTTAGAGGGCGGAAATGAACTAAATTTATAATAAAGTACAAGCTCGGTTTTGGACAAAAAATTCACAAATAAAATCTAGAGCCCCATTTTGTAAAACAACAATTTCTAAACGCTTGAAATTTTTTTGTAAAAAAATCCAACACATATTATGAGGGTGTCTCATGTCCGTGACTTTTTTCAATTTTTTTTTCAAAATTTTTTTTATTTATTAAATCTTGAATTTCTAATCTTAAATCTATATTATTTTTACTTAAGTCCATCCAAAGCCAGACATAAGAGAATTGTCTTTAAGTTTTCGTCTATGTTGTCTTCACCTCTATCACGTTCGGCTAAAAGCAAGAGTGTCCCTCCTTCTTAGGCGAGTACGGCCTCAGTAATGTGGCATGTTGCGGGCTAATGGGTTTGGAGGATACTCTAATTTATTTACGTCTGTTATTACATGTTTTTAAACCATTTTTTGAACTAAAGGGACGTCTAGAGTTTGACGAATGCGCGAATTTTTATTATACCAGGCAGAGGTTGTAATCATATGGAGGTTTTTATTTTGGAGCCTTTGAATTTTTTCTATATTCCATAGCACCATATTGGTTTTAGGACCGCGTTGTGTAAAAGAAAAGACTTTTTGAATAGAACAGAGGTATTTTTGATTAAAAAAATATTTAATTTTTCACAGTATCCACAAACATCAACGAGACGACGATGCACACAATTAAGCATCAGCAGACGTTCGTTGCAACTAATTTTGGCGAAAGTGCAAACTGTTCACAAAATGCTGCCTGCTGACCGTCGAACAAGGTTAACTTGATCCCTTACAGGCAGATGCTAAACGAGTTTTTTTTTGCCGCATGTTACTGCTATAGGTGTCCATTATTGTTGGTTTCAACAGGATGGAGCAGCCGCTCACACAGCTCGGGCAAGGATCTGAATGATCGGGTGACCTCCCGTTCTGAAAAGTCTTTTTTTTTCATTTATAACTATGTGGCAGCCACTTCAGGTTATTTCACTACTTTTGCCCCAAAGTTTCAATGTTAAAAATATTATCTTCTTTATTGAGTGTATTTAATATGATTATGTATTTTATAATATTTACATAAGATAAAGAATTCTCGTATTGTAGTTGGTTGGCATTAAGATATAAGGTTGATTGATTTCTAACTAATTCATAGACACATACAATTTTTTTTTGAATATTAAAAGTTGAATTCCCATTTTTGTGATTTTAATAATCGTATTAGACCAAACACATTTAAGATGAGTGGCGTTTAAAACTGTCTGAGATGTTATTGGCGTATTTTGGAATGACTTCTGCAAGAATTTTCTAATTTGTGGAAAATTCATAATAACAAATATTTTTGATAACATATTCCAAACTACAAGGACCAGCTAATAAATGCTTCCCCAACACTCTCGATTGTTGTTGACTTAAGTCGCATTGAAGATTCTCATCAGGTTTTTTATAACGACTTAAGTTTCTTCTTTTTGATGATGCAAGTAAGAAAAAATTGGTTGTTTATTAAAGTTTTGAAATAAAAATATTTAAAGCTTCAATATATTAAAACTTATATCTAAAATGGTTCGTGTTAAGCTTAAATTCAAACCATTTCAGCTGACAAACCTTTCCATGGTTTTGCAGTAAAAAAAAAGAATCTTTAATGGACTTGCAACGGATTGCGTGACTTATACATTTGAACTTGTAACCCGATTTCTTTTACATTTTAATTAATTTGTTTAAAATGTTTTATTTCAATTAATTAGAATTTTTTTTTTTATGGATACGCACAGAGCATGACGCCAATTCTGTATCACAATATTCGCAATGTTTTTCTCTACATCTAAATAATAAATGTTGCAGTTATTTAAAATTTATGTGCTGCAAGTGAATTTTACGAGTATCCTTCGCGTTTACTGTTAAAAGTTTAATGTAGAAATTGTGTTATCGCAACAATTAAATTTGAACAACAATCAGTTTTAATTACCCGAAAATGTTTGCATTTAAAAATAATCACAATTATTTAAATTTTGTTGCAGAATACATACACAAGTATACATAGAAACGAGTATGCCACACTCAGAATTCAAAACAATAAAATTTATTATCTTTAAAATAAATTAAATTTTTATTTAATGTAATTGTAATTCAGTGACAAAAACACATATCGCTTGATGATTGCAATTGTAAAACCTACTCTATGATTATTCCGCCCATATGAATGGATATTGCCGCGCTGCAAGAGCGACTTGGCATGAAACGTTCTCGATTTTCATAAACTAAATCAATGAAAATTAGTTTGTATTTGCTTCAGTGATATATTTTTGTTATTGTAGTAATGAAATTGCATTTCTGTTTTTTTTCTAAAAGTTTTTCCTTTCAGAATATTCAAGTGTATTTCTACTCTTAGATGTTTTCAAAGAGACACAGTGCCATTTCGATATGATTTCTAGACAAGTCCTGAAATAGTTTTCTAGATGACGGCATTTTGTGTAGATTAACAGGAGTCGTAGCAAGTGATTTTTATTAATTTTTCAACTATTATAATTCTTTTGCCCTCAGTGTGGTCTAGTGTACTAGACTCGTAGTGCGAAGGTCCCAGGTTCGAATCCTGCCGCAGAACTCTGGCAGTTGTGTTTGATAATTAAAGGGAGCGCACAACAAGCCTTCACTGGCTTAAGTGTATGTCGTATGACGTGGGCTATCACACCCCTCCAATCAACCTAACCATAACCTAACCTAACACCAATCCTTTTGATATAGAAAAACTTTATTGCCAATATTTGAAAAAAAAACGCTTATCGATTTTTTTTGTGTTAATGAGTTTAATTGATTCTATTTATTAACTTTCTAATTATCAAACCAACTATAAAACAATTTTGCTAACAGCAATAAAAGCTGCACAATTAAAAAATGTTTCTCATTAGACTTCCTTAAAGAATGATGTGTCTTATTGTATTGTATTTCCTAATGGGGCCTGATTGCATTTGAACTCAATCCCACTAAGAAAAAAATATATTCATTTGGTTATAAAAATACTGTTCAACTAGAACACATTTAACTCTTTTTATGAATTGAAAAATCACGCGTGTTCTTATTTCTCTAAAATATGAGTTTTAAAAGCTTTCCAAGCTTTTCTAGTTTATCTACGTTATTGAAGATTTTCTATTGACTAATAAAACTCTCATTTATTTAACACAGGCTTGACAATCTACTGAGAAGAAGGCGGAACAGCAAAATCGAAAATATCTATTTCGAATACTAGAAATATAATCACAAGTTATCAATTGGGCTTAACGAACGTGGTGAAGTAGGACAGAGTCTTTGGTAGAAATTAAACAAACAACTTTTGAGACACTCCTACAGGATATAACCGACCCTTAAACCTACAAATGTAACAAATTTAACATTTAATTCATTAACTAATTATTTTCACTGACAATTCAGCAATGACTTCTTAAAATTTATTTGATTTAAGTCTATTGCCTTCATAATCAAATATTCTAATTGGCCCAATTAAAAAACTAATTGAAAAATTAAAAATAAAATATTTCACTGAAATAATTAAAATAAAATTTTATAATATTGAAATTTATTATTTCTGGATATTCTCCCCAACGAATAGTTTAAAAAATTAGGCTTTCAAAAATGTATTGTTTGTTGTGGCTTTAGCTGTTCATATGCCGACATTTCATTGGCAGTTTGAAAGCATGCAACCTCGGATGTTTATGCCATACAAATCAAATACAATATGAGAATTCAATATTTTATATGAATAAATAAAATACATATTCATAGGAGGCTTGGAATGCTTTAAGTTTTTCAGAATATTGTTATTGACTTATTGGTGTATTGTTTGGCATATTAACTCCCTTTGCAGCATATTTTTAAGTATATTATCTCCAAAAGCATATGCTATGGCATTTTTCTAGTTTCTAAAGCATATTTTATTTAATTTTTATTTTAATGCACATAAATGTATATACATACATATGTTATTTAAATAATTGACCTTTGTTTTTTTTTTTTTTTTTTTTTTTTTGTAAAACAAACAAATTTATTATTTTTAATACTTTGACGCATGTTTGGACGTCTTCTTCAGGATATCTTTTGTTTTATTTGACAATAATAATTCACTGAGACAATGAATTTTTGCATTATATCACTGAAATTTGTTATTGATATTGAGGTGATATAACCTGTCATTTCATTGCATTTATGAAAAAGTTTCTTTAATGAAACGTATAATAAAAATAATGAAAACCAAACGAATTCAGAAAATTTTCCTAAGTTCTATTACATGAACTTCATTATTGTATTTTTCCTGGAATGTGTCCAGTGAATAATGTTTTTATTCATTTTTTAAATCTATACTAAGATAAGGAATTATAAAACTAATTTCTTGGCTTGAACCAGTAACTTACGCCACCACACTTTAGATTTTATTCCTTCAGATTTACAATTAATTAATGGCGACAACAAACAAACACATACAAATCGCTCAAAAAATATTTTCATATAAATCGGTAGAGTTGATTATGACATGCAGACTCATACCTGACAAAGTATTTTATGTGAAAAATATTTCATTACATCAATGAAATGTTTTCATTGCTTTTTCATTGATCAAATTGCTTGGAAAACAATTTTAGATCAAATAATTCAATAATTTTTACTTGTATTTGTCAAATTGTATACAATTAGTTGAAAGAAGTCGTATTGCTAAATTATAGTTTTCCACAAATTTGTTTAAAAGAAAATTCATTTAAACAATGTAACGATTTTCATCGATACAATGAACAATGAAAAACTTATGAAGAATAAAAGAAATTGAAAAAACTTCACGCATGCAATGGAATTTTTCATAGTATTAATGAGAACTTTCATATGATGAAGAACATTTGATGAAACCGTTTCATTGTCTTAATGAATGATTTTTCTTAAGGTATGGCTGTTATTGATCTCCATCTAATGGCTGACTTATTTGAATCTGGGACATCTTGAGCATTTTATGACTTTTTAATGGAACAGTATTTAAATCTCCTCCTGTCTGATATTTTTGTGGCACATTTCTTATTGTTTTACCCTAGAAATCGGCCAACTTTATGTTCAATTTAAAACTATTTTTAATTTATTTTCGTAATACTGACACTTGATATATGTAAGTCAAGTCGACGAAATCGACAACATAAACATAACTCGACGTTTTTTTTAGGCCAAAGAATAATTTTCGCCTGAGTTTAGCATGAGGTAAAAGGTACTGGAGTTGGACGGGGACTTAAACCATCTCAAGCCAGCCTTTCATAAATAATGAATTTGAAATACTTGTTGTTTTTAGCCTCTATGAAAAAAGTCACAGTTATTGTCTTTATCCCATGTCAGGGCCAATTCGTATTTAGGGGCAAGTTAACAGCTCCTGCACAAAAACAAAACGCTTAGTGCTCAAGTGTCGACTTTGTCACCAACATCAGTTTAAACATTTTCTACCGAACTGCTGGGTACTATGAAATTGTATTATTTTGTTTTCTATCAAACTTATAATTAAAGCTACGTAAGTATATAATTTTATACAAAAAGTTACAAGCTGAAGGGGAAATTCATTTTGCATGGCATTACGTATTTATTTACATTACATTAGTGCATATACATGACATTACATGAGTTGCATTTGATAAATCTAAGTGTTTAGTACACGACTTTCACAACATGCAAGTCACCTGAAACAGTGTAAATGAATTTATTTTAACACTCACATTTAAGCTGACAGGTTGCTATTAAAAAATGCATGAACACTATTTGTTTAATGAAAATGTTACTAAAACGTTGTCAAAGGCAAAATGGCGGTTTTTTCTTTGTTCAAATAAATGTATGGGTAGGGATAAGGCTGGGACTCAAGAGAAGGGAGATAGAGTATAATTCCTTTTATAGTACTATTAAGCTGAATGTCCATACCACCCGTTCTATGCGCTGTTGCGTTTTATGCGTTTGGTCAAAACGCATAGAACGCATAAAGTAGGTTTACATTCTACTTTTGTATGCGTCTCATGCGTCATGAGAAAAAAGGTAAAAAGGTCAGCTGTTTTTGTTAGCCAAGGATAACAAATTATATATTATTTTTAATGATATCGACTAAAAATTTTTGTGTTAATTTCCTTTGTTTCTTGCATTAAAAAAGTTTCTATTTAAAAGAAAATACTTTCATAATAAAGTTTACGGCTGTTTTCAAGAATAAAATTCATTAATATACATTTTTAACATACATAGTTCTTTTATATACAAAATTTTCATTCTAGTTATCGTTTATTTTTATGTACTGAATGTCACATTTGTTGTATTTATTATTGTGTAATCAATTACAATGGAGGAGAGAGAATCTTTTTTAGGCTGCAACAATACCACGTGCTTGCCGTGCCGTGGTATTTTGCAGCTTTTCGTAGGCCCAAAATATTATGTATGTACTTATATTAACTCAATGACTACCAATGACTTTTCTTTCTTCAAACAACACACTTTGAGCCAAAACTTTTAATTATTAACACAATGGGAAATTTATGGATTTATTTTAAACATCCTACATCTAGATCACACCTGCAAAAAGATCTCAAGGTTGAGGTGTCATTAGCCGAAGAGTAACACATTATAATTGAAATACAATCCCTTGAGTTGTTGATCTGGCACACTGGCTACTAGTCCAAAGAGCACCCATCAATGCCACATAACCCCATTGAACCTATTAAATGTTCTTGAGCCAAGCTCAGTGGATATTATAAAGAAAAACGAGACATTTATTATTTAAATATTTATAAAAGGCTTCTTTCTATTAAAGCAAAATGATATTTAATATAAACGAAATCGGATTGAATAATTGTTTGCTCATACATGGAAAATTCTCGGATGTAAATTTCACAAAAAGAGAAACCAAATATGCAATTATAATTCGAAGAATAATTTACTATTAATTATTTTACTAAATATTAATGTGTGGTTTTTGAACTCTCTATTGGAAAAATAAAATAAAAAATAATAATAATCGACTTGGAACCTGACTGAAATTATTCATTGAACGATAATTAAAACATTTCTTTCAACAGACAAACCAAAAATTAAAATTAGAAAATGTATTTCATGTACATCAGACATGCCATATGAATTTTGACACAAATCATACTCGTAGAAATAAAATTTCAAAAATATTATATTAAAAAATATTTAATTAAATACTTCACAAAATTGAAGAAAACTTTACATTAAAATTATATAAAAATAACATAAGCAATGCAATAAAACTATTGATCTATTTAATATTTTTTAAGCTTAAGGTCTTTCTTATTTAATTTTATTTATATTTCTCTACTCTTCGCAGACCATCTTGAGAATATTTTTTTTATTTTATAAAATTCTCAAACATGTATACCGACTCAAATCATTTTTAAACACAAATCTCTGCCCAGATTTGTAAAGGATTTGGGAATTGTGCTTGATATCATCCATCCCATTTAAAATCATTCATCTTATTTAAAATGCTTGACATGACATATTTGCTGATCAGACGCATATGGATGCATGTGTGTATGTGTGTTTGGATGTGTGTGTGCAGATGTATGTACGTGAACCTTTCATACGTTTTTAATGAGATCAGTAGTGCGATTCAGTAACTTTATTTAAAGACTGCTGAGTTGATTAAAGAATTTAACTGCAAAATTAACGTTTTTGCTATTCAGTAAAATTTTTAAGGACATTCACGATTAAAGTAAAGTCACCTGTTCAGCGACAGCACGTCTTCCTCTGCCAATAGCTGAAGTTGTTGTTTTACAACAAATGTACAAAATTCTAAAAGCGAATTTTCTATATACAAAATAATTTTTTATATTTTATTATATAAATTTATTTCTTAATTGATCATAATTAATTCATAAATTTATGAATAAAAATATTATTATACACTGTTTGGCCGACACAAATTCTTTTGTTTTTCTTTGTGTTCCTCTTTCTGTTTTTCTCCAATTATGACAAAGATGGCAGTTGATATAAAATAATAACAAAGTTGATAACAAGACGTCAGTGAACCACACAGTCGTTAGCGCAAACAACAGTATTTGCTCATAAATTTGCTATTGTCGAATCGTTAAAAGTTACCAAATCATACTGCAGAACAAAAATTCCCGTATTCTGTCTATTTTAATTTCACTCAGATACCGTGTGAATATCGATTCGATTAGACGTAGTAAATTTTGAGATTTTTCGAAAATAATTTTTTTGAAAAATTTAATTTTCAAATAAATCGAAACCATAATCTAATCAACTCTTAACCTGAAGAAACAATATCAAATTAAAATCGATTGATTCCTTAACGATATGTCGTTGTCGAAATGTTTGGGAAAATAATTTTCGGAATCCGGAATGTCAAAAGATTTAATAAAAATTAATGTAATCGTTATCGAATATTTTCAACAAAAAACTACAAATTATGGCATTCGATATCGATCGAACATTCATTATATTTGAATAAAATTTAAGTATAAATTTCGATTGATATCGAATGCTGTAATTTGCCCCGAGTGGCTGCCTTATAAACAACTCCGAAAATTCTTATCAAAAAACTTCTTTTGCACATGTAAGTCGCTTCATTGGTTTGAGTGATTTCGTTACCGAAATTTTTCAAATGATTTTTAATTACTCCAAAAATCTGTATATTTCTGAGCGCTGTCAGGGTTGGCTTTAAAGGTCAACTAAAGGGTGTTTTTTATAGAGGTATAGAACTTTAAGTTGCAATAAAACAACGATGGATTATTCAATTGACATGAACTTTATTAATTCGAAAGATAATCTTGTGGCATTACATTTTAAATATGATTTCTTGCATATGACCGCCACGGCTGGCGCGGATGTAGTCCAATCCGGAAGTCCAATTTTCGATGACTTTTTCCAACATTTGTGGCCGTATATCGGCAATAACACGGCGAATGTTGTCTTCCAAATGGTCAAGCGTTTGTGGCTTATCCGCATAGACCAATGACTTTACATAGCTCCACAGAAAGTATTCTAGCGGTGTTAAATCACAAAATCTTGGAGGCCAATTCACAGCTCCAAAACGTGAAATTAGGCGGTCACCAAACGTGTCTTTGAATAAATCTATTGTGGCACGAGCTGTGTGACATGTTGCGCCGTCTTGTTGAAACCACATCTCCACAGTTGGATTTTGTAAGTACGCAAACCAAGATCCTTCCGCAAAATCTTCCATAAAGGGGATGGACACAGATCCAATTCCTGTGCTCGATGGCGGATGAACTCATTCGGGTCTAACTCAATGCTACGCTCTACAGCAGCAATAGCTTCTTCTGTACGCACCGTACGGCGTCTCTGGGGATGCGAGTTATCAATAAGAGTAAATGTGGCGCGAAAACGTTCCATGGTTAATCGAATTAACTGCTCTGATGGACGATTTTGTCGACGATAAAATGGTCGTAGTGTGCGATACAGAACCATTATTTTCGAAATAAAATTGCACTATTTGCAAGCGCTGTTCAGGCGTGAGTCTATTCATGATGAATTGCCAATCCACCCTTTACATTTTTATAGCTTCAGTAAAGTTTCATCGTTCATGCGGCTTCAGCTGATATGTAATGAACATTTAAAAAAAGTATACATACGCGATACATATTTGTTTGCGGCGATAACAATGAAATCTTGCATTGGGATTTTAAACTATACTCTGCAACTTGTGGTAGAGATTTTTTGGTTTAACTCGTTTAAAAAATTACATATAGTATGTACCCAGATCTTTACTGCCATTTCAAAAAACAATTAGTACAGAGCCTTTAAGTAGTTATAATTTGTTTTTATTTTAGGTTTGGTTTCGCTTAAATCAAAACATCTAATTAGAATATATAGAAGGTACCCAGGTAGGTAGCCTTACTATGATTTCAAGAAAGTCTTTAGTACAAATATTTCTAAGAATGATATATTAGAAGTATTCATGTCCTTGCTGTGACTTCAGTCAAATGCCACATTTTTCCATATCCATGCTGTGATTGAAAAGAAAATCTGACGCCTTGTTTGTTGTTCTTTGCAGCTAATTATATTTTAAATCGACTTTTCCTAAAAATAATATATGGAAGTTGCCCATATACTTCATGCGATTTGAAACAAAAATCTTATGCACATACCACAAACTGTATTTTGTAATATTTGGTAAATTTTTATTGTTTTTGGCAACTTAGTCTAACAAATCATAATTTCTTTAAGGAGAACATATGGGAGCTTTTATGTCCTTACCTGGACTAGAAATATTTATGTAAATATTTTTTAGGGACAAAATACTTCCACTCTGCAGGAATAATGTTTTTTCCACTTTTTACATAAAACAATATTAAAGCTCAGCGAAAAAAAGTTTAATCAAATTCCTTACTAACAAAAAAAATGCAGTTTCTCTAAGGGAATAAATTGTAAAGAATTTACAAATAAAAAAATTAAAGCTGCAGCTATTGAATACTAATAAAACTCGCCTTATTTACCTCAATTACCAACATTTTTATTATATCCTTTTAATGTGATTTTTAGCAAGAAAGTTAAGGAAGTGTGCTGCCGCATATCCACCATTTCTTATGCACACATACACGTGCATAAGTCTGAATGACCCAAATTTCTCAGCTTGAACATGGTCGAGTGCATTAACAACGAACATAATTTCATCTCAATGAGAATTAATCAATTTAATGAGATTTTGCGCACGTTTCAACTACACCTCAATGAATTGTTATTTGATATTAGCATCCTATTGTTGTTGTTGTTTTTTTTCTCTCTCTCATATTATTTTGTTTTACTTAATTTTTTGCCTCATTTTCACTTTTGTAAAGCCACAGCTTCCAAAAAAAAATTCATATTTTTACCAGACTTGAAAACGTTTTTTTTTTTTTTTCAGTCATAGAAATTTATAACAAAAACAAATGTAAAATATGAGAAAGAAAAAAATGCAAAACGAATAAGAAAAAATATCAAATTATTCCGAATCTCGAACGTGTTCTTAAAGTTGAGGCAACGATTGATATTTATTGCATTTAAATTAAGTTTCACAAAGTTTTTTTTGCACATGTACAAAATTATTAAAGGCCAATGGCAGGGTTTAATGGCTTTCTGATGAAAAGGGAAGTAGGTCACCATATTGTGTGAAATACAAAATGGTCAACTTTCCTTGGGAAGATTCATTAGCCTCTTCATTTATTTGATTTCAAAATTTTGTTTTGCATCTTAGCGAAATGGATTAAAGGTAATTCATTAAAATTTATTTCATGTAATTTAATAAAAAAGGAAAATTTTAAAATCATTTATCAATTTCAAAAAATTATTCAATAAAAATTTATGAACTTACGAACTTTAAAAAAAAAATAAATTACTATTCAAATAGCTGATTGAAACATTTTTAATTTTTGAGTGTAAAATTAGTTGTAAGAATCCGTATATATTCTTAAATTCGGCTACGGATATACTCAGCTAAGCCAACAACAAACAATAAATTTTTATATAATTATCTGTGTTATATAAAACAAAAAAAATTTTGTTTAAAAGGTTAAAAAAGTTTACAAAATCG
This sequence comes from Germaria angustata, assembly GCA_963681545.1. Lineage (NCBI taxonomy): Eukaryota > Metazoa > Arthropoda > Insecta > Diptera > Tachinidae > Germaria > Germaria angustata. Next base: position 116,468,129 of record OY812998.1, on the reverse strand, counting down.
TTTAATGTATAATTTCAAACAAATCTTAAATTAAAGATCTTACGAATACGTTGATTTATCTCTGAACGACTCTAAACCATTTCAATGGCTTTAAATTGTTCAATAGAAATTCAATCAAAAACTTGTCTGGTGGCACTCGATATCGATCGAAATTTCAAATAAAAATTTTTTAATTCAATTGGGACTTCGATCGATATTTTGTACCGAAATTCGTACCCTGATTTGGTAATTTGCTTCGAAAATTTCGCTCAAGCATTTTTGTTAAGAACAAAAACAAGTCTTAGTGTTTTAGTTTTTTTTTTTTTTTCAATGTAAATGTTAGAACAAAAATAGTTTTTAAATACCTAAAATCAGGCAGTTAATCAAGGTTTACTTGATTTTTGATTACAAATTTAACTAAGAACTTTGCGATAAACTATAATTATTTCACAGCAAATCTATAATCTAAATTCTGGAAACAAAAAACAAAAACTTTTAAATGGTTTTACTAAAAACTAAGATGCAAACAGTGCTCTCAATTAAATGCTGATATTTATAAAAAAATAAATACATATTCCCTTAAAATTTATGATTATCATTATTCCCATAATAACACAATTCCCCTAAAAACTTATTGAATATGCCACAGCCCATGTGGGGCGAAAAATTATTTTTGCCACATAGACTGCATATAACGCTTTAAAACGAAAATTCCTCTTGCCTGACTGTTGAAGAAAATTTGTTAAAAATTTATATTTGCAATTTATTTTTTAATAACCTAGAGGCTGGATAACAATTAAAAATATATAGATATATTATTTATATTTGGTATATAATTTATATTTGCAGAAAAAGTAGTTCAAAGCGATTAGTTCCCGCTGTAACACAAATTTTTAGTTAGTTTCTCTTCAATGAAGTTGCCTATTTAAAGAAAAAAAATTTTCCAATATTTTCTCTCCCAGTATTTCTTGACAATTATTGAGTTTACTTTTGCTCAAAAAGAGAGGAACCGAAAAATCTACAGTGCAACCTCGGTGAACGCAACCCTCGATATGCGCAACACCTCGCTTAACGCAACACCCAATTTCTTAACATTGGTGACTCAATTAACGCAACTTTGCAAAACAAGTAAGGCTTTTTTTTTTGTTTTTTTTTAGTTTGGTTTTTGATAAATAAACTCAAAACTAAAACGTGTGTATGTAAAATCTTATGCTTAAGTGCAATAGTCTTTTTGATTTGCCGCTATTCTAAGAATGACAAATATTTTGTGTGTATTACTTCGTTTTTGAAAGCAAAAAATTAAATCTTTTAATTTGCGTAATGCAGTTTGTCTTTTGGCAAACGCTTGGAATGAAATAACGCCCAGTACCATTGCGAAATGCTGGAACGTAGTACTGCGCCCAAATCATGGATGGACAGAAGAAGACGAACTGCCACTGAGCATTATAAGGGCTGAAGTAATTAATGAACAATTAACTGTTTCCACAATTAGAGATTATCTGCAAGAAATAACTCCCGAAATTACAAATGAAGAAATACACTCTTGGATTTCCGAAAGCGGTCAAAACATTCAAATTGAAGAAGAAATTACATTAGACCAAAGCGAAACTGAAGACGAGGATGAAAATGTTGTGTTAGGTCCAATACCTTCAAAAATAAGATGTCGGAATGCAATAGAAACCTTCAACGTTTGTATACAATGGGCAGAGGACAATAGCTGTTCTTTGGAAGATATAATGGTATTGCAAAAAATTCGTGAAATTGCAGTTCAAAAAAATATGAGAAGCACAAAAACTCAATCGAAAATTTCAGACTTTTTCTCTTAAAAACATGAATCTTTAACTCAATAAATTAAATTTTTATTAGATGTATATTTTGTTTTTCTGTTTTTATTCTTTATTTCAATCAAATAACTACGATTATTAAAAGCTAACCTTAGTTTTTTTTTTACAAAATTATTGATTGGTTTAAAATAAGGTTTTAAATAGAAAAATATGACTAGAAATTTGTGACTTGGTTTGCGCAACAACTCAGTTATCGCAACAAGCCAAAATTTCTATTGGTTGCGTTCACCGAGGTTGCACAGTATTTATTTTTTAATTTAACTGGGATTTTTTATATATTTACTATGGTTTTATGGAAGATTTTTATAGTTTACATTGGGTCCTAGTGCGTCCGCTCTATTTTGAGAATGTGGCGTCCAAACTCGAAGCCCAAGCTCAGCTGTAATTTTTCCATAGCTGTGTAAAATGTTTAATAAAATCATTCAGAGATTTATATAATTTAAAAAAATAAAAGGATATCCCCCTCATCCAAGTACGAATGTGTTACTTCTTTAACAAAACATCAGCCAATATCCTTTGAGTCCGTATAGTTTGTCCAATTATTTGTATGTTTTTCTTTTCGCCCATTATAAACCATTGCTGTAGACTACTACTTAGTAGTCCGTGTGTTATTTTAACGTATCCGCGTTATATCGACGGCTTTAAAATGACGCTTGTGATTGATCGTGCAGAATGTTCGACTAACAAATATTTAATTTAAAAAAAATTGATATCCATAAAGTCAGCTTCTATCATGCAATTCAATGAAATCGAAATGTACGTATTTCATAGTGTTACTTTAAAACTGATCATGATTTAAGTTAAAACTTTTCAAAATTAAATAAAAACCTAAGACAAAAATTATTAGGCATAATACCAAATTTCATATGTACATATAATGAATATTTTTAATCAGTCAAAACAACATTAAAAATCAATGGCAAAATTATTAAAATTTCGTAGATGCATAAATATGTACATACATGTATGTACGTAGCTGCATACCTACAAGTGGATGTATTAAACAGTCTTTATAACGCTTGTCGTGTTTACAACATGTTAAATTTATAAACAAAATTTATTATGATATAAATTATTATGATATCTATTCGAAGATTAACAATAATAACTATCAAAACATGTTGACTCTTCTTTTTTGTTAAATAGAAAATTCAACTTGCAAAATACAAACATCGGAATTAGTTTAAGTTTAAGCTTTTTAACAAACTTAGTGTGAGACTACAAATTGCCTTGAAGTGAAACCGACGGTTTTGGGGATAAAAATATGTTGACAGGCAAATTCAATTTATATGTAAATAGAAAATAGTTTTTCAAATTGCATTTTAAATTAAGCAAAAAGTTTACTTATAAAAAAACATTTACTAAATGCACACAATTCCAATGCAAATTATTTTGTAAAATGTGTATCCATAAGCACTATGAGTTTGTTTAAATGTTAAATATACATGCACATGCATACCACACATGTATTTTCATGTTCATGTTCGGCAACATAAAAGGTGGAGTGTATAGCCATTAAACACAAAATTTTCAACCAATCAGCAACAAGTATGACTCCACCTTTTTATGGCTACAAAAGAAAACAACAAAAGCACACACACACTCACACACATTCATACACAATACCGTATTGAAACTTATTCACCTCAAACATGAAAAATACAACAACATGACAGTGTGTGTACGTACAGTTAGAGTAAAGAAAAAGAAAGAAGAAAGAATATTATGAACCCATGCATTCAGGGGCATACACAAGCAACACCACACAACATAAAGCAATAACAAAGAAACAACCAAACAATAAGGAAAAAAAACTGAAGCATAATAAAAAATGAAAACAAAATAAAATGAAAATAAATCATTTTATGGGGCAGAGCTGATGTATCAAAAACTGTTCCTCCTCTACAAAATAAAAGGATCCATGTCAAAAGATAAAAGTGTATGTGGTATATGTATGTATACAAAGATGCATACATACATACTTACATAAGTATGTATATTAATTAATATATTGTACTTACACATGTACAAATATGCATGTATGTTGAATGAAAATATTTTTATAGATAAACTTTAATGGGTTTTAGTCTAAAATCTCGTAATGTTCAAGAAATAAGAAAATCACGTATTCTAATATTTTGAAGTAGTTTTTAGTTTAATTTTTTTAGTTTAATGTTACTGCATTAAATTTGTTATTGTTTCGTCCTTGTAATTTGTACTATTTAAATAGATTAAAATGTACTCAGCTTGAAATGGTGAAACGCACGATGTCAATTTTAAATAAAACAAAAAGTTTTCAGAGAATTATCTTAATATTTTTTATTATGATAGAAGGATATATGACAACTATGTAGGTGTAAAACAAAATACTGGCCATATGCTCGTCACGTCTTCGTTGACATATGTACCTCTATCCGATGGTCCATACTCTCAATGACTCTGAGACATAATTGAGGTTCAATGTCGTTAATGTGCCGAATTATCTCATCCTTTAGCCCATGAATTGTTTTTGGCTTATTTACGTATTTTTTTCTTTTAAATATCCCCAAAAAAGAAGTCCAACGGTGTCAAATCACATGATCGTGGCGGCCAATTAACATCGCCACGACGTAACATAAAACGGCTATTGAATTTCTTGTGCGAAAGAGCCATTGTTTCGTTGGCTGCGTGGCAAGTGGCACCATCCTGTTGGAACCAAATATCGTCCAGTTCCATATCCTCAATTTCTGTCTATATATATATGCGCAAACTTATGAGTAAAGAGCACGCATACCTGTAAGGGAATCATTTTTTTTTACTTAGGGACATAAGTAGAACTTTTTATAAATTGATCGCGAATATGTCACATTTTTTTCAGAAACGAGATTGCCATAAGCCAACTGAATTGGCTTCAAGCAATACATTTATCTATCCAACGCAAAAGAAACCAAGTCGATATCTTGGAAACTAAGCAAGTTATGACCAAAATAGTAACCAGATCTGCTAAAAAGTGACCGGAAAGAGGCACTAGTTGAACTGGATACCTTTTTGGTCATAACTTGCTTAGTTTTTAAGATATCGACTTAATTTCTTCTGCGTTGGATAGATAAACGTATTGCCTTTAATTCGAAATTTCTTTTTGTGGGTAGTGCGAAAAAAAATTTTTTCCTCAAAAATTATGATGACCTAACCCCTTTGTTTTTTTGAAAAAATTAAAAAATTTTTTTTTCTTATTTTCACAAAAAAAAAATTCGAATGAAAGGCAATACGTTTATCTATCCGACGCAAAAGAAACCAAGTCGATATCTTGAAAACTACATTTAAATAACTTTTTTCCGCCCATTCTCCCCATTTTTTTATAAACCTTAATTAAAAATAAAAAAAGTAAAAAAGAATTAAAATTTTTTATGTGAAAAAATTCAGGTTTTCTTTTCCTTTTTCAATTAGGCAGGCAGCATGTGTTGTATATTATTTTCCTACTTAGTCCAATAATAAAACCGTAGTTCCACTTAAAATACGTACTCCTGGATTCGTCATGTTTATCAGCTTAACAGTACCCTTTAATGACAACTGTTTGTGTCTAGGGTTATAAATTTCAAAATTTTTGTTCACACACATGACAATTTTTGGAATTGTAATAAACAAAGAACACTCAGAGTTTTCGATATGATCAAATACTTGAACTATGAAATAAATTTTTCGTTAAAAATGGAGGTCATTCCCAAGCAATGACATTTTCATTGCTTTCAAAAATCCAATAGTAGAATTTTTTGTCTTCCTAGTATGTCAGGTTGAAAACATTACGATTAAAACATTAATTACTTATGCGAAATTGTAAAAATCGAACTAAAAATACTTTTTATATATAAAATAAATCTCCACATAAAAACATTACTCCTCTTCAATCAATGAGTTATAAACATTTTTTTTTTCACATAAAGAAAAATAAATCGTGACTACTGCCAAATGCTTACGTTTTACAGTTGTGAAGTTTATGGTGAATAAACAATCCTTAATTAATATATGTACAATTATTTTTTTTGCAAAATAATAAAGACAGCTCTCAAATCGGTGAATAGGTATCCAAAAAGAGAACAACCTGCAATGTCAAGTCTATGTTAAAATCATTGGAAGCAATTCAATAAAAATGTACTGCTTCCCGATCCTTAAACTATTATTTTTTAAAATAAATATTTGCCATTTTCGTTTATAAAAAGCTAAAATTCGATTTTCTGTTTCACAATTTTTGAGCTAAACGTTTTTCTTGCTCCTAATATGTACATATGTATGTATGTATGTATTTATAAACGTTACAAAGTCATATATACATACATATGTATGTACATAAGTATGTGTTTCACGCAATAAAAAAATACAATCTTAACAACTATTCCTTCCATCCTTTGTATAAATATTTATTTGTTTATATAAAATTCGTATGGTTACAAGAATAAAAAAAAAATAATAATAATAATGAGTTATTTTATTGTTGTTTCTTCATACAAAAATAACAATAATTAAGCCAGTTAACGATAAAGTAACAAAATGTCTTAAAAACAAAAATTAAGAGAAAATATTGAAGAGTGAGTGAGTGGTAACAATAACAATAATAAAAAAGAATACAACTAAAGCAACAGCCAAAAACTTGAAATACAAGACTCCATTGCATAGACTACAACTACAACTACAAAAAAAATGCAAATCATTAACTGGCAGCCATAATAAATTTTAATCACGAATTACAGCAAACAGATATCTATACACACACATAGACGCACACGTACATACTCGTATGTATGTATGTATCCACTGAACATGCCATCATGTGTAAAACTTCCTTAGACATTTAACAGAATAATGGGCAATTGTCTGGTTCGACTTTTCTTCACATTTTCTGAAACATTATCCGATTGATATTAGACTAGTCTTCAAATATATAAGAGTAGATATGTTTTTTTAATAAAATTATTTCTTATTAAAATGATAAAAACTTGAAAGGACACAGGCTTTTCTCTTATAAAATGTTTTGTTTGTTGTGGCTTTAGCTGTTCATATGCCGACATTTCATTGGTCGCTAAACCAAATTGTCAGTGAACTTTAATATAGAATTCTCAAATTACTTTTTCACGGGCTTATTTATGTACAAACATATATATATATATATATATATATATATATATATATATATATATATATATATATATATATATATATATATATATATATATATATATATATATATATATATATATATATATATATATAAACAAGTATATACAGCCAGAACTCTTTATGTACTTATGAAGTCCAAACGCGGAAAGAGAAAATACCATATACAGCTTCTATGCCCTTTCTGATTACATATCAAAGATCATTGGGAACTGTCCAAAAATTTAAATTGTTGTTGCTGGCGATTTTAATATTTATAACATATCCCAGCGCCGCCATTCAATTCAAACAACTTCAGAAGACCATTATGTTGAACTGTTCGCCGCCTAGAACCACTTCACGCAACTAGTGAATGAGCCAGTGTTGTGTAGTGTTGAAGGGCACCAAAACAGTACTTTCGGTCTTTTCTTCACTGCACACCTCTAAGAGTTTAAAGTGGGTGTATATGCACCTCTTGCCAGTTCGGATTACTATGCTATCTCCGTCTCCTTTTTAATCCACGCACTTCATAACTCCTCACTGCCAGCTACGAGCCGTTTGAAATATATCTACGAAAAGGTTCCTTGGGCGGAGCTCAAAGAATTCTTTCGACATTTCAATTTGAAGCTTTGCTTCTAAGGCAGTGATGCGAATGCCTATTATCATTCCATCAAAGCAAATTTCATTGAAACCAAGTGCAAAATCTTAATTTAATCGCACTTGCGGGAATGCAAATATTGATTTGCTACGCAAAAAGATGAGATCTTCGTGTGCCCGCACAGTGCCTCCATGGTGTAGTTCGTAGTTATTCACGTCTTTTGTCTTTTATCAATTAGCACCACAATCCCTATCATATTGCCCATCACTGCTCGCTACATTCACACCCATTCTAATACATACACACATTTAAATGTTTATCAAGTTTTAATATAAATAAATGGGGAAAGAAGACAGACTAGTTGCTAAAACGATTATATAAATAAAATAAAAGAAAAATGGCTCTTAAAAGTGAAACAAAAATGGCAAAATTGAACTTTTTTTTTGTTTTTAATTAAAACATTTTGTACGCCACTTAATGGGCAAGTATTTATTTTATTTTATTATTTTCTTATTCTCATTAGCCTCTATTCATACAAGTATTAAAAGGTATGAAAGGGTTGCATTCCGTATAAAATATAAATAAATTGTAAATTTCCGAATTTAAAATTCAGCTTTAGGACAAACAAAAATTTACATTTGTTCATACAAGAAATAAATTTAGTTTTTAACGTGGAGTGAGTCTTCCTTCCAATATGCCCATGTCATGACTCTGAAACCATCTGTATTTATATTAACACTTTCGGTGAGAAAATATGAAAATTATTCTTAATCGTTAAATGTATTTATTTATTTATCTTTAACACATTTTAAAGAGATGAATAAATTAGTGGTACGTATAACGATAATATAAAATTTCAATCGTCCGTCTGCGGCAAATATTTATATGAAATTAAAATTATTATTGTACGAGTATTTTAAAATTAATTTTAAACACAAGTATTTCAAAAATTTACTCTACATTTGTATGCTTTTAGCATAATTTCCAATTAGTTCAAATATTTATATTCATTCAAATGGCCAGTGGACTGAAGTCACCATAAATAATGCATGCAGCTGTATTATATACAACATATATATAACGTATATATAACTGATAAATCAGTTAGTTACTTCACTCTAGCGAATTCGTTTATTTCTCAGCGAAAAAAAGTTTTAAAACATTCTTCAACATTTTCATTGCTGCCAAATTATCTTCGCATCTCTTTCGCCTTATTTTTTTATAAAGAGAAGGTTACATTCAGGCAATGCCTACTATTTAATTATGGTGTTACTTCTTTTATGAAATGGATTGGGTAGAGAGGAGAGGCGGTGAAATTATAAGACAGAGAGGGAGAGTGCTTAATTTCTGTTTTACAACTCTTAAGTGACCAGTGTTTATCACTTAAACAGTCCAACAAACATATAACACAACGCCACACTCAGTAAATCTGAAAAATTCTGAAAAAAATTTGGTTTCAATAATACTTTATTTTTCATTTGGAATTACAAAATGAAATCGTTATTTTCTATGGGATAGTAGAAACTATTATCAATTTCGAAGGGTCTTTTTAGAAGAAAATAATTTTTTTTTACATCTTAGCATTTCAATAGAATTTACAATTATTTTGTAAAAAAAAAACATTGTGAGAAATTCTTTATTAACTTTTGTTAATTTCTGTTTTCGTCTCCTTTATTTTTGCAGATCTTATATTAGATTATTGCCATAAATTAATAGAGAAGTTCGGTTATCCTTGGGAAATGATGCCACTGATGTATGTGATACTTAAGGATGCTGGTGTGGATATTGATGAGGCTTCAAAACGTATTGAAGAGGGTAAGTGATATGGAACAAAGTATATAAATTTTCAAAAATCAGTGTTTTCTGAAATTTAACAAAATAAAGTTTTCCCAAAATAAAAATAAAAAACAACAAAATTTATTTTGTAAATATTGGAACTTGTATGTATATTTTTGGTTTCTAGGCATACAAGTCTTTAAGCAATACAATTTAAATATGTTCGATGGTAATGATTTTAAATCCCGTCACGAAAACCATGATGCCAGAACAGAATGTGATGAGACTACCAAACGTTTAAGACTAGAGGGTAAGATATTTGATGATATTTTCAAATTGAGATTTATATTTTAACTCTTAAGTTTTAAGTTAGACTAAAAAATTGAACAGAAAACACTGAAAATACAAAAAAAAAAATTCTTCGCTAATAACAGTTGATAAAGAATTTTAACAAAATACCATTTCGTTTGTTTTAAATTTAATTTAGGACAACAAGTTGTTAACGAATATTCACGTCAACATAATTTAAATATTTATGACGGGTGTGAATTGCGTTGTGCCACAAGACAATGTGGTTGAAAGATTCATATTTCCTGTTAATTATTTAAAAGAATTGCACTCGTTTTTTTGTAAAGTCTTAACTTTAAATTTAATTTTTAAAACTCAATTTAAAAGAAGATTTGATATATTCAATAAACTGTACAAAATAAAGGAAAAACTTGTTAAGAAGTATCAAGGTGCTTTTTTTACAGAAAGAAAAAATAATAATAATCATCAATATCATTATAAAATAAATATATAAAGAGCTTGACAACTACTCGTAGAAAGTAATTAAAAAACAGAAAATGCTAATATCTGATATAAAGAAAAGACAATTAATTCAATTCAAAACATATTTAATTGAAATCAAGTGTTTAAATAATTAATAAATGAAGAACAAATAGCAACAATCAACATACCAAAAGTTAATGAAATATTTCGTCAATCAATAAAACCACATCAACAAAAACTTTTCATCAACTCAGCAATCAACATACTTAACAAAATGGGCGCCTTGAAAGCAGCTACAAAATATATGTATACTATTTATTAAAAAAAGAAAAAAGAAACGCAATTTACAAGGATTCGTAAATGTTTTATTTATTATTTTTAAATCCAACACCGATTAATTAAAACACAGTATTTGAATTATTTGTGCAGAAGTTTGCAAACAGCATACTCATGTATACTGTGTATAGTTACATTTTTTGAATTGTTCTTCAATCAACATACACTCTTTACTGGATGGGAAAATCCATTTGCCAACAGGAATAAAATAAACGATATTTTTGCCTCATCAATCAACATACCAAAAGTACGGAATGCAACTTCAATCAACATACCAAGAACAAGGAAAAACCCAAATTTTTACTTAAAAACTATTTTTAACTTTATTTTAAGTTTATGTGACATTCAATTATTTATTTTAATTTTAATTATGTTTGTTAATAATTTTCTAAATTGCGTTCAAGGAGCAGTTGTGAATATTGTATGTATGTGTCACAGAAAATCAATTTGTACGAAAGTGAAAATGGAAACGTATTTCAGTTTCAAAAAAAAAAAAATAATTATTATTTTCTAACAAACTCTATCAAAAATTGTTTTCCACTAACAGATTTTATTTCCCTTCTGTTTTAAGCTAGTCCAAAGGGTTTGTTATATCTTGCATCAGGCCTCCAGGTATGATGGGTGTCTGATAGAAAGATAATTGTAACGTTCCTAATGATCTGGCTGTAGCCCCAAATTTTTCTTAATCAATTCCAATGTATTTAGAAAAAAATAATACAAATTAACCGAATAAGAATTATTATTTTGGAAAATTCTTACGCTACAAGTTTAAACTGAATTAATTAAAAAAAATAATAATAAAAATAACAAATTTTTTTATAATTCACGTGGCAAAAATATTAATTATTACGCTATTAAAAAAAAAAACTAAAAGCAAAGCTTTAAGAGATGAAAAGCTTCCACAGTATAAAAACTGAAGAAACAAAACAAATTGAAATATTAATTTTTTCCACTTTCGTACAAACTCTGTGATAGACATGTGAATTTATTTTTGAGTGAAAAGACGATGACTATTTTCAAAAAAACTTTAAAAAGATTTCTACCTTTATATCAAAACGACACCCATTTTTGAAATAGGAACTAATTATTTCATAAAACTTCCTTGACCAAATATTTCTCAAGTGAAATTATTGAAAACTTTCATTTAATTCCTGCTCTATGCCCTCATTATTTCCTGGCAAAGGATTCATATTCTCTAAAAAATCCTGAATACTCATTGAAAAAATACTCAATGGAAATACGATCTTTTCAAAAAGGACATTTTCCAATTAGTCAGTCCTCTTTTCGTTATATGATGGATTTTTCGTATCAATTGATATTAAAGTGGTTGAATATTTGGCGGCAAGGGGACATTAGTTCCAACGAAATTCAGGCAGTAGTGATATTTTCGTTGCTCTCAATACATGCATTAGTGCATTTTTTCAGCTTCTTAGGAAGTTATTTAACAACATCTCGATTAAAATTTAATTATTATTTTTTTATTATTATTTTTTTCTCTTATTTAAAAATTAATTATTTACTTAAATGTATAATACTATTTTTAAAATTTTAATTCAAACTATTACCTTCAGCTATGGAAAGGTAGCTTTTCAAATTCTCTTCATTTTCATGACTTCTTTGGAAGTTCTTTTATACTAAGACTGTTGTCATAAGGGCTTTTGCTCACATAACTAGGCTCAAAATTGTTTAATGCATAAGTTAACGTTATGGCGCTGCTTTCTTGGATGTGGAAGGTGATAGATAAGCGCGTTAACTTCTAATCATTTTATGATGAAGTGAAATTCTCTAGTTTGAGCACTACTTAAGTGCCAGTGGAAAAAATATCGAAAATCGTTTTTTCTTAGCATTGTGAACTTGACTTCAAATGAGAATATCATTGAAAATTCACTTCTTCTGATTCTTATTGACTTCTTTGGAGGAACTACTTCAACCCACAACAAATATTTCGTTATTTAATTTTATACTAAAAATTTTAGTTAATCTGGCTTAAGTTCTAGTCCTGGATTTCGGAAATCAGTTTAACAAATTTCCAAACTATATTTTTATTTTGTTGAGGAAGATGTGAGTTGAAGCCAATGAAACTACTAGCAAAAGGGAATTCTAATGCTTTCGATGGTCGGTACACAATCAAGGAACCATCGAAAACAGTACTGTTCCGTTCTGCTGATGTAATGAATGGTTTCTCATTCTTTCTCTTATTTTTAGTGTGTTTGTGTACTATTACTAGAATTTAAATTTTTGAAAATAATTTATTTCAAAATTTTTTTGCCTTCCATATTTGACAATTTAGTCCAATTTAAAACTCGAACTTTATCGAGTTTAAGCAAAGTATCCAATCAGTTTAAACAACACAGTTTGGAAAATTACGTAAAATTAATTGCTTTTTCTTACCAAATAATTATACATTTTTAATATTTCTTATTTAAGATTCCGATTATTTGAATCTCAAGCCCACGTGGCAGTAATGAATATGATGTTGTCCCTTACAGCCATTTCTACACTCGCTAAATTTGTTAATTTTGTTGAAAATTAAGAGATCAGTTAACGTGTCCAGTGATCATCATTACCCACTGGACAAATATGCATGTTGTTCTTATTGCTGCCGCTAGAGTATTTTTTCGTTTTTCTCGGATCTATTTGACCAAATTTGATTTTGAAATAGAAACCCCTTCTACAAATTTGTGAAAATCGATTTGAAAATACCTTCTTTTTTGATAAAAAAAAAAAAAAAATAATAATAATTATTTCTTTGAATCCACAAGAAAACATTATTTTCCTTTTACCAATAATGACAAAATCACTTTCACATACGAAGAAAGAAGCCGTGACTACTGGTGAGCATGTAGGCCTTATAAGTGCATAAGTGAAGCTTATTGTCAAAGAAAATCATAATAAATTTACATTTCCCAACATAATAATTGGAATCGAAAAACACAAGATGTAAATGATCAGATACTGAAATCAACATTTTCATGACTTCTTTGGAAGCTCTTTTTTTGTAATGGGTAGATAAGCGTTTCATAGCCAATCAAAGATATTTCTCTTTATTTTACCTCTTTGGCCAACAAACTAATTGAGAATTGCTGCAAGAAAACTGTCATAATGGAAACGCTTGAGAGAGGTAAGAATTGGTGATTTGTGATTTGTGGTAAATGAAATAGTTTAAAAAAGCTGCTGGGCCAAAGCCTACCTTTGAGTCATTTGGACCAATTAGGCCAGTTGAATGACGTTAGCGAGCGAAATTTTCATAATATTTTATATTTGATTTCTGTACAAATGTACGAGTTTATCGAATGCCACAACTTGTTCCTTGTATTTGAAATAACAAAAAGTCTTGTAAAAAATTTTTGTTTTGTTTTTATTTATTTTTACTATTTAAAAAATCTCATAATTAAAAACGTGTACTTTTTGCTTGGTTTTTTTTTTTTTCATAAAAATAAGTGGAATTTTTTTTTTCTAATTTAATATTTAATTTCGGGAATATTGAAATTAATTATTATTGCAATGAGAATTTTTTAATTTATTTCGCGATTTAACAAACATCACACAATCCATGTACGTGAAATATTTTGTGTTCACCATATAAGCATATGTATGTATATGTATTTATATGTATATGTATATATGTATATGTATTTATATGTATGTACGTGTATTTATATGTAGGTATAAATGTTGATTAATTTTGTTTTTTTTTCGTCGTAAATGTGTGTTTGAATTAGAAAATAATTAAAGAAAGTAAACTACTATTTAATGGCAAGTTTAGTTAATAAAATATAATTTTAAGATTTAAAGTAAGCGATAAAAATTGTAAAGTACTTAATTTAATTAAAATATCAATAAGAAATCTTTAGGCCGATTATGGACAGGAATCAAGCTGCTGTACAGATGTCGAACGGGTGATAGATCTCATAAAACAAAACATTTGTATATGGGACATCTGAGAGGCAACTTGACACATGAAAATTTGCAGGAAAATTTTTAATTAGATATATATATATATATATATATATATATATATATATATATATATATATATATATATATATATATATATATAAATTTTATTACAGAAAGCTAAAATATGCTTTTAAAAAATTTCGAAAACACAAATTGCTTTATTAAACGGGTTCTTGAAACTTTTAAAATGACTTTAGCTTTGGATTTTTAAAATTAAAAAAAAAAAATCATAAAATTTGAAAAAGTGACTGAAATATTTATTTGTCTGCCATTTACTTTTTAAAGATTATTTCAAGTAAATGTTGTTTGCGGCTACTATTTTTGCCTACCTTTTCCAGCATTTTGGCCGGTATCTCACCAATGGCAGCTGTAATGTTATCTTCCAGGGTTGGGATTGTGGCTGGCTTGTCCCTGTACACGAGAGACTGTACGTATCCCCAAAAAAAATAGTCTAGTGCGGTCAAATAGCATGATCTTGGCCGCCAATGGATAAATTGCTCATTAAACTTGTCTCTTAATAAGTTCACGGTATCGCTTGCCATGTGGAATGTGGTGATGTCTTTCTGAAATCAAATATCCACCAAGTCCAATTCTTCTATTTTTGACACAAAAAATATTCAGTACATTTCTCCACCTTGACTATTACGTTGCAATTTTCATCGTTCTTGATGAAATACGGTCCAATTATGCCGCCGGTTCACAAAACGCAACAAACAGTGAATCTCTCCGGGTTCATTTGCCAACTTTTAAACTGTCGCTGGCTGCTCTTCACATCAAATTCGGCAAGTCTGCTTGTTGACGTACTCATTGAGCGAAAAAGGGGCTTCGTCGCTGAAGACAATTTTTCGATAGAAAAATGGATGAAGATCCATTCGGCCAATCCACCAAACAAACGAAATTGTGGTACGTCACCTGGTTTCAGCTTTTGCAGCAGCTGTATTTTTCTATGGTTTCATACCGAATATTTTGCATGAAATCTTCCAGGGGGTGGAATAACATATCGCGAGCTTGATACGATTCAGTGGTAGACACTCTTCGCATACGGGTTGGTGGATTAATGTCCAATAAAGTAAAACGGATGTGAAATTTAGTCACAACAGCTTGAATAGCCTGTGTGGTGGATCGATTATGACGACCATAAAATTTATGTAATTTACGAAGCACATTTCTCGCACGGCTCGAATTCAATGATTTGCAAGCGAGAAATGGGAATTTTGGCAATGCCACACGCCATGATTTACACTGATAAAACAAATACCAAAAATTTATTTGATATTTAAACATTTTTTATATTTTTATTAATATTTAAATTTATCAGAATTATACCCATAAAATGTATGATGTTGAGTGTTTTCAAACTGATTAAAGTTCATTAATTTTGACTCTAAATGGTTTTGGTTTTGGTTACCATTTCGGCTTGACAGTCAGCTGCCAAAAAGGAAGCATTATTTAGTAAATGAAATTGGCAAATAATGCCACCTGCTGTTTATATAATCGTTTAAGGCAACCGCCAGTCCAACTGAAATGCATACGATCTGTCCACAATCGACCTACACGTAAAGAAATTGTTCTGATTTTTTAACAAATCAATAATATAAATAATTTTTTGGAAATACAAATTTAAAGTAAAGTAAATAATTAAGTGCAAGTAAAGGTTATCATTATTGATTTTAGATTTAGTTGAATGTGAGAGATTTTTTAAACAAACTGTAGTTCAACAGTGGAACCTTATTAGGCCGATGAGATATAAATATTAAATCTAATTGATATTTAATTACTGTATTCAAGCCTTTTATTTAAATATAAATCTGTGAATAATGAAAGTTTTATAAAAAAGGAACGTTGGACAAAAATTTATTTTAAAATTTACTCTCTCAAAAGGTGCATTTCCATGGGAAACTTATGGAAATCATAACTTTTTCAATATATGCCGACTCGTTGTTAAATATATTAAAAAAAGAAGGACTTTAAATGGGTTCCACTGACAACTTTTTATACCTATTTTATTAAATAATAAATTTTATTTTATTTTTTTATTAAGATTAAGGTCTTAAATTTTTATTTTAAATTATTATCGATATTTCGGTACTCATCGAGTACCATCTTCAGGATATTTATAATAAAAAATAAAATAAAATTTATTAATTAAACAAAAACGGTAAAAAAATAGAACATATATTTTTTTTAAATATATTTAAATAAAAATGTTTTCTTTTCTATTTTAATTCAATGAGATGGCAAAAAATTTTAGTTTAAAATAGAAAATGTGCTTGATTTTTAAGAGAAAATTAAAATAAATTGGCTGTTAAAATGTGGCTATACAGAATTTTAAAAAAAAAATTTTAATAGTTTCTTAAATACCGGGCAACTCTTGTATTCATTTTGAAATTTAATTTATTTGTAATAAATTTTCAACATAAAAACTTATTTTAATTTGAATGTCTTTAGAATTTATTTGTTAAAAATTTGGTTAATGCTAAAATAATTACAATAAAATAAATTCTTATATAAAAAGTCTTTAAAAACTATTAAATTAAATTAAATTAATTATAAAATATTGGCATCAGTTAAGTCCGAATGTATATTGAATGAAAAAACAAAATTATTATAAAACTTTAAATTTTGGAATGCTTAAGCCCAAAAACTAATTAAACAAATAAAGCAAAAAAAATTTAAACTTAAAGTCTACACTAATGGATAATAAAATTTTAAATGTTAAAAATAAACGCAAACCAATGAAATTTTAATTAAACTTCTTTTAAATTTTAAAATACTACAATTTTCTTTTATTTTTACTGCAGAAGAAAATTTTATTACTCCAATTTGAAATCTCGCGAAGTTAACACAAACTTAGAATATATTTCCAAAAATATATGACAAAATCATTGTTTTCTTTACACCCAGGGAAGATAATTATGCAGGAAGTGGACTCCTCATGCTGTTTTTTCTTTTGGAGTAGTAAAGTTCAAAAACTAAAAAAAATATGTTGATTTGGGCCTTAGGCTGATAATAAATATCTTCGCTAACTGCTACACTACATTAAATTTAATTAAAGATAAAACTACGCTTTAGACTCTAATGGGAGTGGCTTAGTGAAGTTTTCGCGCTTAATAACCCTACACTGCCATTTGCAAGCCTGCCGAAAGAAGCTTAAAATAGTTGACCTGTAATCTTGATATCCGACTTTACGGACTTGCGAAGTTTCATTTTGCCATCTTCAAAAGCATCCGAGTTATTACCGTACAAAGTTGGCCATCAAATGCAAAGTGTTACATATGATATCTCAGGGACTATTCCGTATTTTTTGATGAATTTGTATTGGCGGAGCAAAGGTCATAATATAAGCTTTAAAATTAATTATCTTCAATCGTAAAAAACTATAACAACATAATAAAATATTTCACTTATTAGACTTTAAAGTAGGCGTGGTAAATTTGTGATTGTAATCTATCCGAAAGTATAAAGTACATCATTCCCCTTGATTTCAAGCAAATATCTTAAGAAACAGCTGAGAAATAGTCGTTAATTTCTCAGCTGTTTCTTAAGATATTTCGACCGATACGGTGTTTAGAAATTAATGGATAACTCCGACGTTTTTGAAAATGGAAGCATAAAACTTCACAGACTCGTAGAATAGGATATGGCGATTTGTTTGCACTTAATTTGAATAATATGTGTCCAATAGTTCACAAGATATGAAGATGTCTATCATAATTCGTATTTTTTCACTATTACGGCGGGCCGCCAGGCGGGCCAAAGGTTGGCCATCACCTAGCCCGAGTTTCAATCTATCATATGGTGCAAGAATCATTCAAATACCTGCAGGCGTTCTCGAGTTATAGCGTTTTGAAGAAAATATTTTCGTAAAATCCACCTGCTACCAGCTTCTGGTGACCTGGTGTTTTACAAAAAAAACGAATTTGCATTTTCAGATTTTCATTTTTTTGAAGGGTGAAAAAAGTTTTTGCGTTTTGCTTTATAACTCCGATGTTTTTCAAGATTTCCAAATGAAATTTGGTAGGCTGATAGAATTCATAGTGGCGAATAATGTGAACATGAATTTTTTGCCACGTCTACTTTTAAATGGTTATAAATTGACACTTTTTGAAATCACATATATGCACGATTCTAATGTGTTTTTCCCAAAGAAAACGATTTTATGTGAAATTTGAAGTTGCGATAATTCATATACAGAAGTTTTCACCCTAAAATACCGATTTTTTTCTGAGATATAAGACGTAGAACTTCATTCAAACTGAATGCTAGTTGTGCATTTGCGGTCTGGTAGCTCTGCAAAAACAACGCCCGAAAGTCGGCAACGTAAAAATCACTCGATTTTATTCCATACGTTAAGTTTGCAGAACTGCCAGACCAAAAAATTACAACGTGCCCACTAGTTTGAACGATATACTTTCTACATCTTATATCTCGACAACCGCTCGGCATTTTTGTATGAAATTTTCTGTATTTGAATCAGCACAATCTCAGCTTTAATGCAAGATCACTTTTATTACGTAGAACACAACAGAACTGTGTTTATAAGCAATTTAAAAAAGTGAACTCTTGCAACTAGCAGGAAGTGGGCGTGGCAAAAATATTATTTGAAAATCGTTCCTGACTATGATCTCTATCAGCCCACCAAATTTCATTTCGAAATCTTAGAAAACATCGGAGTTATAAAGCAAAACGCAAAAACTTTTTTCACCCCTAAAAAATGAAAATCTGAAAATGCAAATTCGCTTTTTTTGTAAAACACCAGGTCACCAGAAGCTGGTAGCAGGTGGATTTTACGAAAATATTTTCTTCAAAATGCTATAACTCGAGAACGGGTGCAGATATTTAAATTAATCTTGCACCATATGATAGATTGAAACTCGGGCTAGGTGATGGCCAACCTTTGGCCCGCCTGGCGGCCCGCTATAATGTTGAAAAAATGCACTTAATGCCAAGAGCCTTTATATCTTCCAAGCTAATGCATGTACGGAATTCAAACAAAGTGCAATCGAATCTTCATGTCCAATCCTACAGACCTTCCAAGTTTCATTTTGCCATCTTCAAAAACATCCCAGTTATTACCGCACAAAGTTTGCCATTAAATACAAAGTTGTACATGTGATATCTCAGGAACTATACCGTATTTTTTGAAGAAATTTTTTTTGGGGCAAAGGTCATAATACAAGCTTTAAAGTGGACCATCATTGAACGTAAAAAAACAATAACAACATATTTAAGATATTTAACTTTTTGTACGGTAATAACTTGGATGTTTTTGAAGATAGAAAAATTAAACTTCGTCGGTGTATAGAGTCGGATGAGGAGATCGAATTGTATTTTGTTTGAATTCCGTACATACATCAGTTTGTCAGGCATAAAGGCTTTAGGCATTAATACCATTTATGCACTATTTTGATGGACCATTAGGCGATTTTTCTAAATGAATTTTGGTGATCTTATCTTAAAGGTTCCCGGCATTAACTGTAATTTTCGTCCCTATCAATATATATTTATGCATGTATTTGTCTATGTACAAGTGATACTAATATATGCATATAATAAATTCTCTTAACTTTTTGGAAGTGCAAATTAAACTTATGCTAAATCTAATATCCAGCTGATTTGGAAAATACGAACGCCGATTAAACGAAATTTCACTAACAAAAGTCAAGAATCGCTTCAGCCAAAAAAATATATATTTTGCAAGTGTACAGGATTAAGTGAATCAAACTTACAAAAAATTTGCATTTTCAGATTTGTGTAATTTGTAAAGGGTTTTGTCTTTACAACTCCGACGTTTTTTAAGATTTCGAAATGAAATTTAGTGAGTGGGCAGAGTTCATAATTAAGAGCAGTTTTCTAATAATAGTTTTGCCACGCCTACTTTTACATTGGTTAAAATTAGGCCTTGTTTTTACATTTATATTCATGGTGTTCTGTTGTATTTTACGCAGAGAAAAACTTATAATATTTAAGCTGACCAGACTATAAGGGCGAAACAGATTATCGAAATGTGCCGAGTAGGGGTTACCGAGATATTAGATGTACAATGACATTAGAAAAACATTTTAAAATTAGTAAAGCAAATAATGAATAACAAAAACTGGTTATAGGCAAGTTGTTATATTTTTATTTAATTGCTTTTTCTCAGAAACGGTTGGGTAAGACCGCTTATTCCATCTGACTCGATATGCCCAAGACAAAAACAACCATTATTAAAAAAGTATTTGTTTTTTGGAAACTTAAGCGAAATTTTTAATCAATTGTGGCGACAGTGCGAAATATAAGAATTTATGCCTCTTTTAAGAAATATTTTTCAATTCAATTAAATCAATTTTATATCTCTACAGATATAAAAATTACGTGTATGTTCGTGATCCCTAAACTCAAAAACTACTGAACCGATTTTGACCAAATTTTATATGCATGCTCTATGGGCCGTGAGGAGTGTTTCTGTGCATTTTGAAGTTCGTCCGACAGATGGCGCAATATTTCTTTTTTTTGTGTTTTGCCCGACAGAGATTAGCGCGATAAGCCTATGCTGTGTTTCACTGAAGGCGTCGGGTCCTTAATCAGCGTGTAGTGGCGTTAAGTAGCCCGATACCGGTATTTGAACAATAATTGCTATGTGCACTAACCTTTCATTCTCTTCGAAATATTAATATGCCATGACTTTGCAACGAAACCAGACTTTTCAGTGAAAATAAAATTTGAAGGCAAAACAACGTTTGCCCGGGTCAGCTAGTTGTGTATAAAAATGATATGAAAAACTTTAAAATTTTTGAAAAATTATTTATTTTAAATTCTTATTTCTAAATCTGCTTAAAAAATTATTGTAAATTTTTAGTAAAATAAAAATGAACAGGAAATACAATTTAAAAGAATTAATATTTAAATTATATTGTAAGAGGAAAAAAATATGTGAACGACTATTATAAAAACAAATACAACTGTTTTGTTAAACTTTGATTTTTTTATGTTAAAATTTTAATAAGAAGTTATTTCAACAGTTCAATAAATACCAGTTGAGTTCCGAGCAGTTGCAGCATGTGAAAAATTAGCACCTTAAATAATGTTAATAATTCCTCCTGAAAATAATAAACAAAAGAAATGAAATTTATTCCTGCCAAAATATAAAATAAAATAAATAAATAATAATAATAATAATTATAATAATAATAATAATAATAATAATAATAATAATAATAATAATAATAATAATAATAATAATAATAATAATAATAATAATAATAATAATAATAATAATAATAATAATAATAATAATAATAATAATATAGAAATCAAAAGCGACAACTATTTCTGCAAAGACGAAAAAGACATACAAATCAATAAATATTTGTTTTGCTACAAATAATATAAATAAAAATCCATTAATTAAAATAGTCAAATCTAAAAAAAGACTTGACTAAATGCGCCTACTATCGAAGTTTTTAATACGTTGTTAACTTATAAATCGGCACCAGAATTGTCCGATTCGAGTGGGTAATAGCCGACTTACAGCCGCCGCTGAATTTGCATGCATTCGTAAAGCCGCCGCAAATGAAGCGGATGGGAAGGGCTAATTTTCGTCAGCCGCGTTTATGAAACCAAACGAACGAACCGACCTAAAAAAAACACTAAAATTCTTGAATTTTCTTAACACAATTTATAATTTTCATACAAAGAATTTCATTAAATATGTCTGTAGAAAAAATGTTTGACTATTTTGGCATTAAACTTAGCGATTATGAAATATATATTTTTTTATAAATATTGTACAATCAAAACGTTAATCTGGCGAAGATGGTCATATGGCACTATTAAAGACGTTTCTGGAAAAGGCAACTGCAAAATTTTTTTTGTAGACGTTAACTGGCAAAATCATATGATAGTTTTTTTTTTAAGAAAATGTGGCGCTCATTTAATTAATTTCTCTTTTTATATTACGTGTATTATATTTTATTTATGCAATTTTCTATATATAGGATGAAGTCGACTTTTAGCCACCAACTTTTTTACTCAACCAGCACCATTACCGCCGACATTTTGTAAACAATTGGACCCCTGATCGACACCTTTGGGTTTAACATCGGTTTAGCTTCTTTGTTTTCCCAAGATGGACATTGTTTTCCAGTAAAACTTTGATTTATTTGATGTATAATCATGTTGCAAAAGGATCACTTTATTGCTGTTTGAGGTGCCTGTGGCCTGCATTCCCCATTTCTCATCGGTAGAATTCAACCATTTATTATATATTTATGTACACATATTTTTATATCCTTTGCTACAATCATCATGTTTTGTACGAAAAGCTCTCAAATTTATTATTTATAAGAATTTGAGAAAATACAATTTTTATTCAAACAACATAGAAAACAATTTATATTCGAATTACATCTTTTTGCATTTCATATGACCTTCAATCGACCTTTCCTTTGAGTAATTAATTGGCTACGTTAATAATTTGAACAGGGTTTGAGAAAGGAAAACAAGAGCATTAAATATTAGAAATTGGTTGCACGTCATCCATAAAAATGAATACAAATACATACTTATACCCTTTTTTGGGCAACCGCGAATGTTGGTGGTGTCCAACCTTAAATTCACCCTTTCCCGCTAGTAATCACCGTGTAGATATTACTTCACCGGGATGGGTAGGGCATCTAACCTCTACTGTGTCCTCATTAGAGCTGTACGAAGAATCAAGTTGCAAGTGATCCCATTACCATTCGTGCAATGTTGCATACTCGGACTCTAATCTCAGTTGCTAAACAGTGTTCGGGAGTCAATCTCTGCGTATGAAATCTTGGACGAGCAAAAAACACATGTCTAGTATTTTCGAAAAATTCACGGCAATGCAATACAGTACCGTGAGTGGATTATTCCAAAGCGGTATAAGTTTGGTCATGTAGTAACCCAGATCCCAGTGTTTCCTTTCCTGTCCTGGGGTCCGGAATCAGTGTATTCGTTTATTTTCTCCTGGTAGTGATCGACCACCTAATTTGTCAGATTAATATAATCTCCATTCTGAGTCCTTCCAAAGTCATTCTGTTGTTGTTAATTAGTTCTCATCCCCTCACTAAAATAAGTCTACTGGAATCATGGCAGCTGTACTAAATGCAGTCTCGTCCGACACGGTTCTATGTGCACAGCATACTCGTTTTCTAAGATGTGCCAATCTATATACCGAGTTCAATGTATTACAATATGACCTGAATCTCATTGAGGCTGGGCAAGCATATAATATAATGATTCCAACTAATCCTGCTAACACCAATTACCTGTAAAATATCGGATTTCTTATCTCCGGCACAATCCTATAGAGAAACGCAACAGATCTACCGGTTTTTCCCACAACGTAGTCAATATGACTCTTCAAAGAAAAACGATTATCCATCTTTACATCTAGGGGGCACATTACGGTATTCGATATCGATCGAACTTTCAATACCATTTCGATTGACATCGAGTAACTCGGCCCAAGTCCTTCGATGTGTTCTCGTAGTCCCCTACCTTAAAGGTCCTACCTACCTCCTTCATCTTTCCATTCAGACATACGACTACATACATCTCAAGATATACAAACATACTCCTCAAGCTGCGACTAAAGTTTGACAAACGTTAACTTCCATGTCAATAATAATTGCTGTAACTTCAGTTAAGCTTCATATATAATTTGGCTTTATCTTTCGATCTCCGTTCAGGACAAGTCTACGTCATCATGGGTTTTACTGATTTACGTTAGTGTGGACTTATGTTGATTGTTGTTGGACTGGTCACTGAAGAGTACCGGCAGCGATTGATACTCTTCTACGCTGATGCACACTACATCACGGCGCCCTCCTTCTTCGGTAATGTTAGCAGAATCGTCGACGAAGTAAAACAATTAATAAAATGTCTACACATTCAAATTAAGAAACTTAGTGCTTCTCCTTAACACCAAATACACCGTAATATTATTTTTTATTGGAGATGAGGCTATGGCTTAAGGATCGATGTGAATGTGGCAGCATAGAATAACAAAACAAAAAGCGTTCGTTGAGACAATGAAACGGTTTCATTAAATACTCTTCATTATATTCATGAGAGTTTTCGGTAATATAAGGAAATATTTCATTAAATATAATTTCCAATTTCTTTCAATTTCCATTCTGCATTTCATTTTAACGATGAAAATTGTTACATTGATTAAATAAATTTTCCTTTAAACAAATTTTTCGAAAAATATAATTAAGTAATACGATTTTTTTAACTAATTATATGCAATTTGTCAAATATAAGTTCTTATAATTATAAATTGATTTAAAACTTTTTTTCAATTTCTTAGTCCCAATTTGTATCCGAACATAAATCAATATGATTAGAGACGTAACGAAAATATTTCATTTATATAATGAAATATTCTTCAAATGAAACATATCGTTTGATATGCGTCTGCACGTTGCAACGTGTCGATTTATCGACTTGATTTTTTTTTTGTGTTGTATATATAAATAAAATTTCTAATTAAAACCAATTTGTTTATCTATCCATCGCAATAGAATGGAAAGATGCAGTAGTAGAACTGGTTATTTGGATTCTTTTTGTGTTGTATATACATGTAAATTAAATTCCTAATTAAAGCCAATTTGTTTATCTATCCATCGCAATAGAATCCAGGTCAATATCTTTAAAACTAAGCAAGTTATGACCGGAAAGATGCAGTAGTAGAACTGGTTATTTGGATTCTTTTTGTGTTGTATATACATGTAAATTAAATTCCTAATTAAAGCCAATTTGTTTATCTATCCATCGCAATAGAAACCAAGTCGATATCTTTAAAACTAAGCAAGTTATGACCGGAAAGATGCAGTAGTAGAACTGGTTACCTTTTTGGTCATAACTTGCTTAGTTTTCAAGATATCGACGTGATTTCTTTTGTGTTGTATACATAAACGTATTGGCTATAATTCCAAATTTTTGTTTTGATAAAATAAAAAAAAATTTTTTTTTCATATTTTCGAAAAAAAAACAAAGGGGTTAGTCCATCATAATTTTTGAGGAAAAAATTTTTTTCGCACTACCCGCAAAAATAAAATTTCTAATTAAAGCCAATTTGTTTATCTATCCATCGCAGTAGAAACCAAGTCGATATCTTTAAAACTAAGCAAGTTATGACCGGAAAGATGCAGTAGTAGAACTGGTTACCTTTTTGGTCATAACTTGCTTAGTTTTCAAGATATCGCACACTGGGCTTGCTGCAAATTTGTGCAAAAAATATTTAAACCAAAAAAGTTAATAAAGTGAGTGTTTATTATTAACATAAAGGGTAAGTATTTTCTAAAAGTGTCGTTTTCGTGACCTGTCATTGTGTTTTGTGGCGTTTACCTGTGGTTATTAAAGGTGCAATTAAAATTCAGTATTTTGACCAAAATATTAAACTTTCGTGGACTGTAACTTGCCAGTGCCGTCCTGTGCCATTCTAATTTAGTTTTCTAAAAATTTTATTATGTATTGTGATGTGAAAAAACCAAAATGTGTATCCACCTACGTCCACCTAATAACTGTATTAATTTTTTAAGTAAAAATGTCGTTGTCCAGCAGAGAGCTGTTTTTGGTTTGGCATGCGGAAGCTGATCCATCAAAAAGAAATTTGGCTGTGGATGCTTATGTATTTGCCAATGTTATTGATAGAGCTAACAACAATAATGATAAATGCATTCAAATTTCCACGCAAATTAAAACCTTTTCCTCCAAATTGGCAACAAGGTGGAGAAAAAGCCATTATAATAATGATCAATTTGAGAAAAAGAACAAAATGTGGTTGGATGGTGAATTTGATTTGATCCCAAATGCCGGGCTGATTTGATCTCAAATGCGAAGAAAAAGAGAGTATATGATATTGTCAAAGAAATACCGTGCGAGGAGCTTTTGTCTGCAGCCAGCACAAGCTTATACAAGGCCGGTAAAAGAAATGCATCTACGGTGGTATCTTCGATGGCTTCCGATGAAGAGATGCTTAAAAGAATCAAAACTTTCATTCAATCTGACGACAATAAACCTATTAAATATACAGCAGAGGAAGCCTTAGCCCTTTATATTGATGGTGGTTACACAAAGAGAATTTACATGGACTTGGTGTGTTGCACAAAACAAAGACATGCCAACATTTTTCCCTCATATGATGTTCTACGGTCTGCAAAGAAACTTTGTTATCCTAATGGATTGCAAGTCTCTGATCATTCTTTCGAGGTAACCTTACAATCTTTGGTTGATCATATAGTGGCCAGACTGTTTACTGCGCATAGGCAAGAGCTGCAAATTACGGATAGTAATAAGGCAGCAGAGATAACTGCCATATATACTATAAATGGGGTTGTGATGGGAGTAGTGGCTATGCAACATATCGACAAAGTTTTGATAATATTGATGCTTTCATGATCGACCAATACATGTTTGCAGTTTGCTTGGTACCTCTACAAATAGTTTTCGGATCTACTGTTGTTTGGCAAAATACGAAACCATCAATGACTCGTTATTGCAGCCCATTGAAACTACTTTGCAAAAAGGAAACAGCTGAATTGGTTATAAGCGAAGTGCAGAATGTGGAGAGCCAAAAAAAATTTCCAACTGATTTAAAAATTATTTTTTCACTAATTCTTATTTGTGGATATTTAATCTGTAAAACAAAATTTATTTGACGAAAATCGAACCATTTTTCAGGAAGTTATTAATTAATCCGAGCTAAATTGGTGGTTTCGCCCAGTGTGCGTTGCACTAAATTCTACTTGTTTGTATATAAATATTTTTTGAGGCATTTGTTTGTGTTTGTGTTTATTTTTATTTTTTATTTTTCTCATATTTTATAAAGAGAAAGTAATTAACACTCAGGCAATTGATGCCTACTACTGAATTGTTACTTCATTGTGAAAGGGATAGTGGTGAATATCATAGAGAGAGAGCGAGAGAGAGAGAGAGAGAGCGAGATAGAGCTTAAAATTTTATGCAAACTATGCTATTGGAGTTTTTATAATTTTTTTCTTATAGCAGTGTTGCAGCGCCTCTGGTGTTGAGTAGATGTTTTAACTTTCTTAAGCTCTAAACACATAGACGACAGCAGACTTCACGACTTCACGGCTTCAAATGCTGCTCTGAAGTCAGCTTCATAATTATTTTGAAGACAGCAACAGCATAATAGTCAGTTGATGTGTATTTTAGCAATACAAATTTCAGGGATGCCGTACATATATTTTATAATGAATAAAATTAAAGTTATTGATAAAAAATGTAATAATATCACGAAAAACTATAAAAACACATTAAATTATTTCTTTATTGTATTTTTGTAATGTTCTTTTATGTTTAACATTAAAAAAGTTTTTGTTTCTATTTTTTTAATTTATATATATAGTGGCAACACAATATTTGTTTAGTGCTGCCCGTCAAAATAGAAAATAGCCTAAATTGGCAGCAGCAGCAAATGCTGTTGTGCAGTCGTGCTGCTGCGCTGCCGTCAAAATAATCGTTTTCATTTAAACACATGGATTTTATTTTTGACATATTGCTGCTTGCTGTCTGCTGTCGTCTATGTGTTTAGAGCTTTAAGCTGCATGTCTTGTCGCAGCAATTTTATTAATTGTTTTACTTCGCCCCACAATTCTGTTTGCGCATTAATTAATTGTAAATCGGAAGGAACAAATCCAGAGTGTATATTGCTTATGTATAAATGCCCAGATAGACTAATAAGAAGAAGGTTGGACTGGTTAGAGCCCACCACAGTATCAAAAATTTCAAAAAAATGAGTTTCGTAATTCCTTATATTATTAAGGACTTAAAAAATGAAAACAATATTGCTGGGATGTATTCTTCCTTGTAGGGAAAAGTAAATTAAGGAAATCCAACTTAGAAAAAATCACTGAAATCGATTATTTTTTTATTTTGATATTATTTGTTTCATTAATGAAACTTTTTCATTGAACTGATGAAATATGTTTATAACATTTACGATACAGCAACCAAAGTAAAGTTATTAAAGTAAAAAATTCTTAATTGAAACAATGAAGGGCTTCATTAGCCCACATTCAAGGCCACAATGTAAAAATGCATTGTATGAATGAAGAGGTTTTATATCAGTGCAATAGTTTACGCGCTTCGGGTAAATAAGACAAAACACTGTAGACTAAATGAAATATTACTGATCATTGTAACACCTTTAGGGATATGTATTGGATATGTCTTGTGTCCTAAAAAACGTTACAATGTATCATACCTGCTCTAAATATGTATATGTTTTTAGAAAGGTTTTTTTAGAGGGTATCTCAGTAAGAAGACGGGGTTGGAAAAAATTTAACAACTCTATGCAGCTTTTTGACAAAAATTAAAATAAATTGTGCCACATATTGATTTACATATTTTGCAATAAAAAGTTGAATTGTAAACAAAAATTATTTGAACAATTTGATTTTAAAAAATTTATTTTTTGTTGCTGAGAATATCCCGAATAATAAGTTTCAATAAAAAAATTATCATTTTAATAATTGGACAATTTCATTTAATGAATTCTTTTCGCTTTCTACAGCTAACTTCATTTCATAACGCGCTGTCAAAATCGAATTTTCCAATCGCTTAGTGTTGACGAAGCGTTATATCGGTTCGCTTCATACAAATTGTATGGACATGAGAATTTTTGACAACTGAAAAACTCTAGTTTGTATAAAATCGATTTGATGAAATTTTAGAAATAGAAATTTCTAAATCTGTGGCAGCAACATTCTAGATATTAGCTGATAATAAATAGTTTTTTTATATATTCGACTCCACGAATACAGTTCTATACGATTTCTTAACGAAAGCTTGTTGTTAAACTTTTTGTGAAGTAACTTGAACTTTGAACTTAAAGTAAAAGAAACTGGTGCTTATAGAGAAGTTAACTAAAGGCTGTATTCATAAAAAAGTCTTGTTGTAGGTTTAAAGAACACAATTTGTAATAAACACTTTAAACACAATTATTATTATAGTTTGTATTCATAGACGTACAATTACAGATTTTTAGTTTTTAAACGTTTTATATTTCTGTATGGCGAGTAACCGAGAAGTCAAATCAAAATAAATGTTAACAACAATTTTATGCTTCTTCTTGGCTCAAAATTTAAAAATGTCTCGGAAATTTTTGTAATCTTAAGGTGATTTCGACACGTCTTCTACTCTTGTGATTAGTCTATTACTTCGCAAAGTAAATTTGGAGAATATTTGGAGTTACAAGACAAAACCTAAAAAAAAGTTTGACTCATACAAATAAGTTGCGCCCTAATAATTTTCAGATTATTTTTATTTTATACAAGGGTAAGACCTACAATAAAATGATCGATTTTATAAATGGTTTATTAAATGTTTTTTATGAATAGAGTTTTAGTCTAATTCCCTTACCAACCATTCATAAATTTTTATAAATATGGCCGTAAGTTTTTAATCAAGGTGTTGTCAACTTAAACTCGTAAGAAGTCGAAACAAATACACTAATTTGGCGATTATACTGGAAAACGAGTTGATATAGCAAAATTGTATATGTAAATCCAAGATTGACTTCTTCGGGATGCATTGGACGCTTTTGGATCTCATGTGGATTGTTCCAAATTCGACAAGTTTGTTTGTTGACGTAAATTTTCAACCAGAAATACGCCTCATCGTTGAAGATTATTTTTTGATGAAAATTAAGGTCAGTTTCCAATCCAGTTTTCACCATTCAGATAACACAAAACGTTGTCTATGATCGTTTACCTTCAGCTGCTGGGTCAGTTGAATTTTTTTAGTTGTGCAGATCCACGTCACTATGCAAATTTCGTTAAGTTGCGGTTTGCGTAAGACCGAGTTTTTATGAGCGAGGTGAAATCGACAGGTTTGGATTTTCTAATTCTCCTGCACATTCTCACAGACACGGCGACTAATGCGGTGACATTTTCGGCAGATATTTACATTTCGTCGTAATACGGGCGTTGGTTCATTATTTACTGAATTAGTGGACTCAAATTTTGTTTCACACTGCGAATAGTTCTCTTGATACGACGTTTAAGGCGACCATGAAATTGGCGAAGCGCGTGGCGGAACGTTGCCCATATAGAACACAAATTTTGAGAAAATTATAAAAACCCTTCTTGAAAAATATTGGTCATCATCATTCATATTGTTGTACAAAGGGGTTTCAGACAAAGAAAAAGATTTGAAATAAAATGAGCTGTTGTTGTGCTTATATTTATCCAAGAATAAAAAATTCTCCCGATTGTTGTCAATTTAGGCCTGCCAAACACGAATATAAACATAAATTTTTTGTAACACATGGTACGTGTTATGAAAAAAGTTATGA
Source organism: Germaria angustata (assembly GCA_963681545.1). Classification (NCBI taxonomy): domain Eukaryota; kingdom Metazoa; phylum Arthropoda; class Insecta; order Diptera; family Tachinidae; genus Germaria; species Germaria angustata. Next base: position 116,437,405 of record OY812998.1, on the reverse strand, counting down.
AAAATTTTAACTTTATATTGACAGTGCTAAAGCTAATTGTTGTGAAAGAATATTATAATAAATTAACTTTTCCTTTTGTTAAATATAAAATCTTCTTGGACAAGAAACCCACATTAATTTTATAACATTTTGCCTTTCGATCTATCTCGGTTGCGGTATTCTAAACGTTTATATTTTTGGGAAAGCGTTCATCTTTCACTCATCATTTTAATATATTATAGGGAAAAGTCAAAATATGGGAATGTAAAAAACGTTTTTTAATAACTATGGGAATAATTGTAATTTTTCCATTGGATTATTACTATTTATTTATTGACCTCTCAGGAGCTGGTTACGTTCCATAAACAACTACACATACAATAGTTTGAACAGTCAAGTCCTTTATATCTTGCCACAGAGTGAAAATTTTCCTAATGTTAAAATAGCATCTGCTACAGAAAATTATTATTTATATTCTAATTTAGTAGACCCAAATTGGCAGCAACCATTTACTTACATCAATATTATAAAAAACAATTTTTTCTCACAGTGTAAGAGCTGATTTTTTAAATGAATATCAGCCAGAATTACAAGATTAAAAATATCCTTGTGGTAAATTGAGTATTCGACAACTAAATTGTGGATTCATAAAATTTTAATTAATGGAAAAAATTATTTTAATTAATAACACAATCATCTACATAATCCTAATATATTGTGTAGGGTACCAATAAATCATCTTCATCATTCTAGCTTCGTTTTAAAAGACATTCGTTCAAAGTCAGCCTTATTGGCTGATGTTGCCAATACCAATGATTTAATAAATCATTTTAAAAATAATAAATAACTTGTTCAATATTTCTCGAATGTAGATTTTTGCAACATAAAAATCCAACACAGTAAAGGCTCCGATAAACGAATCTTTATAAAGGATGACACTTTGTTTCATTAGATGGGGCTGTGTGTTGTAAAGAATGATGTCAGAGAAATTAATCGGAGAACAAACAAAAAATTATACCCAACCAAGAGAAATGTCTGCTTGGAAGAGCATTCACTATATCTTAATATAGAATGTTCATAGAATGTTGCAACAATTTCCATAAGAAAATTATAACTTACCTCCGCATACGTATAATAATAATAGGTTGCAAGCTTAATGTGCATGAGCCATCCTGCATTTTAAATTATCACTTGCCTTCTTCTTAAATATGAAGGATCCTGCAAGTAAAATACACGTATAAAAAGTATATTAGTTATAAGCATTTGTCGCATGATGTTTTTATTTTGTTTCGGGTGCTACTTTTCATGTTTGACTTTTTTTCATTCATCCATAAAGGATGGAATAAATGTAGCAGGTGCCTGGTATGTACTATACTTATGCATTTCGCTTTAAGTGCTGCCAGCCACAAAAAATTGCAATCATAAAAAATTTGTTTTAAAATTATTTAAAAAAAATTTATATTTTTTTTTTTGTCACTCACATTAACACCAACCATATTTTGTGGTGTTAGTACGACACGTCATAAATCAGGCTTTAAGAAACAATACACATTACACTATTAAGTACTTTGCAATTTGAGGCAATTACTGTCTTGCCCCTAAGGAATTTCAATGCTACCAGTTTATCATTAATTATTAATTACTTTAATGAATACACGCGGTGATATTCAAATGATATTGTTAAAATTATTCGCAAATGTACTTTAAACTGTTTAACCATACGCTGGAGGCCATCTTATTAATACTCGTATAACAACCATAAAATTAAAAATTAATAATTTCAGTGCAGTCGGAGGCAGACAAAATTTAGTTGTAATAGAATGTGTTATAGTTGTAATTGTATGAGGTATAATTCATCGCATGCTACAATAGATGTACAAATATTGTTGGTATTTTCTATGCGAATATTTGTTACAACATGTGCAACTTCCTTTTATTTTTTAAGTTCGTTTTCTGAATTCCATAATTCAGGTTAATAGTTTTTGTTTTTAATTATCTTTATTAAGCCATTTACACTAGCAGAACGGAACGGTACTGTTTTCGATAGTCGCTACACCATCACTCATCCAGTGTCCATGTTTCTGTTTTTTCCTACTTTTTAGGTGGCTGCTACAATTAACGAATATCAATTATTTAACAAACTTTTGTATAAAGAAAGAATAAATTAAGTAAATGTTTCTTATATATTTTTGTTACGAAAATACCAAAATGTTCTGGTGCGCAATTCCCGTGAATTTTTTAATTATCCTTTCCTCTTCTATTCTTCCTGAACGCTTAATACTCAAACAGGCAGTACTGTTCGTTCCTCTGGTCTGATAATTATTGATTGGATTTTCCATAATTATTCTTGAATAAAAAAATTTTATTTTAAAAGATTAATGCCTTTAAGTGTCAAGTTTTGGACTTGAGGTTGAGTCAAATAAAAAAAAAATAAATCAGTTTAACCAACACAGGTCGAAAAATTAAGTGAAGTTTTTCGCCCAACTTAATTTGTCATTTCTTTCTTTCAGTGTTTGACAACATAAATCATGGAGAGGTACATAATTGAGCAGAGCGTTAAGATTGTTGAAGCCTTTTACGAAAATGGGCGTTGAAATCAAAATGCATTTCGTGCACTTAGTAATTTTTTGGCCAGAATAATCAACCAAATGTGTCCACAATCGAGAGAATTGTGCGCGAATTTCAGCAAAGCGGATCCTACAGACTCAATAAAAGTCTTTATTTAAATCTGATGACATAAAAAAGTATTGCATACGCAATATAAAGTTGGTAGGGAAACAAGTTTCTGAATGTGATATATTTTGAAATAAGAGATGTTCGAAAATGCCAAATATTACGAAACTGAAAACAGGGTATTTCGAATAACCCGAAAAAACGTCAATTTTCAAAAACCGGTATCAGAAATCGGAAAAATTTATAAGAACCATGTTTTCGAATTATTCAAAAAACGGTATTGACAAGTCTAATTAAAACCACTTATTTTATATAGGCTGATATTCAAATGTATAATATCAGTGATTCGTAATTTTCTATAAAATGTCGATATATGAACAGCTAAAGCCACAACAAATAAATTTCAAATTTTATGGTACCACAAATTTCAATATTTATTATAAAATAAACAAATATCCTGAAGATGGTACTCGATGAGTACCGAAATATCGAAAGAAAAAATTAAAAAAGAGACCTTAAGCTTGAAAAATAAATTTAGTTTATATTTAAAATAAGGATTTTGTTTTTAATTTTGCCTGATAAATACAATCATTAACAACCAAAGGGCGTCTAATTGCAGACATGTTGCAAGGAAAATTAAATAGACTCATGTTGAGTATAAATTGTTTGTTGTGTTGTTTGTATAAAAGTTTTATAAGCCTAATACTATTAGGATTATGTATTTTGAAATACTAAAATACTATAAAGAATTCCCATATTGTATTTGATTTGTTTGGCATTAGCACATGAGGTGAATTGATTTTATTTGAACTGTTTGAATTTCACTGACGATTTGGTTTAGCGACCAATGAAATGCCACAACAACAAAAAATTGCTAATTTGTATAATTTTATCTGATTGCAAAATTTTTCCGTTTGAAGATGATCTGGAAATAACATGTGCGAAATGCAGTCATATAGACTATCTCTATAAGCGATAACAAAATTAAAAATAATCTGAGAATATCCTGGATTATTTTAAAGTTAACCAATATTATGTTCCACGTGTAGCTCGGTCTTGTTTTTTTATATACACTTTACATCCATCGAAAACTTTTGTTGCATTGTGAAAAATAGATTTAAAAAATGTATGAACACAAAACTGATTCAATAAATAAATAAAAATAAAATCTTTTTGATTTGATTCAATCTTGAAAATGTCAAATTAAAATAAGCCAATGGCAAGCACTAATGCCATTTAGAAAATACAGGCATTAATATTGTAAATTTTTATAATCAGGATTATATTACTTTAAATTAATTTTCAGATCAGCTAAGAAATTTTGAATTAATCTATGAACGTTCAAGAATTTCGTTTGCTTAAATTTTTAATTCGCTAGCACAAATTAAGGAATATATTTAAAAACTTTTTCTCAGCAACTTGCCCATTGTGCAATAAATCAATCTGAAGCAGAACTAAAAATTCATCTAGGTATATCATTTTAGACTATAAATAACACTTTTTTCATTCATGTCGCTGTAAAATCTTTATTTATTTATTTATTATTATTATTTTTTTTATAAGCCTCATCACAAACATGCATCATTTTGCACAATTGCCACCAACACTCATCTAACACACACAATACCTTCAACACACTTTATCCTTTCGAAAATTAATATGGATGTATATGTGTAGGGATGCTCATAAGCATGACTGAATGTTGTTGATGCAAGGCATTTCATGCCGGATAATCCTCTCACTTGCACGAGTAGTACTTCATATACAATGAGTTTAGTTCACATGTTGGCATGTAGCAGCACTGGCTGCTAAAATGAGAGCTATAAAATTTAAGTAAGAGATTCATTTCCTGGCATTGCAACAACTTTTTTTATAACAAAAACGAACGATCGTAAAACGTCAAGTGTTTATAGCCTTCTGGAAGAGCGTTTTACAATAAACGCAAAGGCAATACAGCGACTAGTACCGAAATAAGAAAATTTTTATATGATGCACTTAAAAAAAAGTTGTACAAATGATGAAAAAATTCAAGTTTTACAACATCTGCTAGTTTGTATATATTTTTGTTTAATGTGGGTAAGTGTGTGTGTGTTTGTGTGTATTCAAAGGTACGAGTCATATACATACATACATTGTAAACGGCGTAAATATTTAATATGGAAAGGAGATTTTTTAAGATCTGTTTATGACTTCAATAGGAGTATAGAAAAAAATACTTGTAATCATAATACAGTCTCTTGAAGTTTAGCATTTTGAAGATGTGCGAATTCGTGTCCTTGTATGCGTGTCTATGCAGCGGTACAATGCGAATGTGTTTTTTATATGTTTTGACTTGGAATGATAAAATAATATATAACATATATAAATAATGGAATCTTTAATTTCTATGTATTAAATCGTGAAAAGCAGTCACATCAAAATAAAAGAAATACATTTTTTTATTTTTATTCAGTCTCCAGGTCATACATTTATTTAAGTAAAAATGCTTTGTTTTACTAAATTTTATTCTTCATTTATTAATTCTATGTTTCGATCACCATCGGTTCTCTACATGAGGAATTTGTGTAAAGTTCACTGACGAATTGGTACAGCAACCAATTAAATGTCGGCAAATGAACAGCTAAAGCCACAACAAACAATGCATTTTGCAAAAACTCTAATTAATAAAATATTAAAAAATACTGAAAGGAAATTTCAAACTGTTTGCAATTATACTATTTCGGGTAATTCAATTTATTTTTGTTTTTTACACGCTGATAAAGAATTTCAATTTTTTCACTTGGAAAGAGAACCAACATTCTGTTATCTAGAGTTCAATTTGTTGTTGTTAGACATTTTGATAAACTCTCAAATTCCATGAAAACACATTTTTTGGATGAAACGGAAGAAAAAGATTTCTCATTTCTCCAACGTTGACGTACGTAGAAATTTTTTTGGGGGGATCTATAGTCCTTTAACGAAAGGAAATTTGTGTCTTGTACTAGAAGTGCCTTAAGAAAAACTGTTAACCGGTGACTTACCGCCCTATCAGACAGTCCAGTAAGCCTTTAGTTAAATAGGTTTTCAGTTAAAATCTCCGAAATCTTGAATAAATCAGTTTGAGAAATAAATAATAAAATTTCGCAAGATCACAGTGACAGAAAGTTTTCGTTTCTGAAAAAAGTGCAATATTTTGGTGATCAATTTATATAAAAAAATATTTATTGTTATTATTTAAAAATTTAATTGTCAGTTACGAGTGCCCTTTCCCTTAAAAAATACAAAATTAAATTTTTTTTCTCTCTCTCCAAAGGACCGACAATTTTGTGCTTTTTTATAGAAACGAAAACGCCATAGATTAGATTACAAAGAAACGAAATGAGAATATAACGAATACTCCAAGGAGAAAAAGTATATGATGAAAGAAAATAGAAAAGGCTGCCTGCTTAAATGTTTTTAATTGAAAAGCACGCACATGCCATTACGACCTGAGAGGACTACGCGCTTTCTGGAGTCCACCTTAAAGCCAATAGTCTTGGTTGAAATTATATAGACTAAATTGGCAGATATATATTCTTGTCACTTGCCCACGAAACCTTTTGAATATCTTTATCTTTTAATTTATATCGCAATTTGCAATTGTTAGTCGACCGGTGAATGAAACTATTTTCTCGCCGATTTATAGTGAAATTATCAGGCCTGTCACAGAAATCAATTTCGATCGAAAGTGGAATTGATTCCGTATTTTATTATTTTATTTATTCAATCAAGAAAGTTTTAAATTTGTTTTTGTACTATCAGATACAAAAAATGCAAATTCGATCATGAAATTAAAAGTGGTTTCATTCCGAAAAACAATTTCGTTTTTTGTTTTCTGGAGAAGCAAAATACGGAATCAATTCCACTTTCGATCGAAATTGATTTCTGTGACAGGCCTGTATATCGCTGGACTTCAATCGCTAGTGCGTTTAATACGCATATTAATTCGTATAGGTCTGGCTGCATTTCAAAGGAAGCAAACATTTAAGGAAACTGCTTGCGATTTTAAACACTTTTTATAAAATAATTTAAAATTATAGCAAATGAAATACAAAAATATAATCACAATTTTAAATCAAGTTTTCCAAAATAACTTTCATTGATTGAATATACAAATATTTTTTATGCTGAATAAAGTTATAATATTTTTTGTATAATGAAAAAAAAAAGGATTTTATGCAAATTTATTCATTAAATTACACACATTTTGTTATTCAGCAGGACAATATTAAAATGTAAATTTCGACTTTTTTGTCGTCAATACGATTTTGAAGCAAAAATGAAAATGAGTTTAGAGTGGGAGTTGGAAGTTATTGGTATTGAATAACACATGTTAATAGAAATGAAAGCAGATTTGTTGGCATATCATATTCAAAGGGTGATTTTTTAGCAACTTTATTTTTTGGCAACACTGTTTTTGGCAGCTCAGCTGTTTTTTTGTAACATGTTACTGTTAAACATGTTCTATTTGGTCGATAATTTAACCAATCGTCTTAAAAACGGACAACGCTTGCAGATTAAGGAGTTCGCTGAACAGTTTATTTCACATTTGGGGTTTGATCAATTGGCAGGTTAGATCACGCGATTTAACGCCTTTAGACTATTTTTTTGTGGGGTTACTTTAAGGCTCATGTCCATAATGTAATGTAATGTAATGGGGTTTTGGCACAGGATGGCCATTTGCACTGCGACCATTGTTGATCTATTGTGCTTCCCCTGTCTCTAGCAGTCTAATACGCTCGCAAATAGGATCAGCTCCTTCAATGGGAGCATTAGCAGATCCTCTTCACTCAGCTTATATGCTTGTAGAGTCCTGTGTCTTCTGTGGCACAATGCCTCACAATTTGCTATCAAGTGTTCCATCGACTCATCTTCACCGCAAAATCTGCAGATGTCCGTGTCAGATAAGCATTCTGTATAGGTGGGCTTTGCAGGTGTAATGGCCTGTGAGCACCCCTACCAGCGTCCGTAGGCTTTTCCTGTCCAGTCTTAGAGCCAGATCCGCTCTCCCATTATTCTATTCTACTTATTTAGTGCTTAAACAATTTTATTTGTAATTATCGATATTTCGATACTCATTGAGTATCATCTTCAGGAAAATTCTGTTTGTTTAATTTTCCTGATGATGATACTGAATGAGTGTCGACATATCGATAATTGCAAATAAAATTGTTTAACCACTAAATAATACACACTTTAACTAAAATTGTTATAAAAAGGTCAACAAAAATATGGAGATATTATTTGCTAATATATTATACTCAAAACCTTCTTTTAAATAATTTTTCGTTATGATTTCGTCTAATTTTGGATGCATTCTTTTTTCCCAAAAAAGAAATTAAAATTAAATATGAACGCATTCATAACGAATTAAAAAATGTTTAATTACTTATTTTACACAAAAAAATGAATTAAATTGAAATTTGAATTAGGCAATGACAAGCCCATGTAAATATCGTTGAAAATCATTCGGATTTCCACTACTTTCGAATTTCTTTGTTTACTTCGGAGTAATTATACTAATTATTTAATATTTAATACAAATCTGATATTTTAATGTTTTGTAAATCCCCAATTTTTTGGGCTATAAGATTTGATTTATTTTTAATTTCTAAAATTATTTATCGTCATAACTTACAAAAAAATATAATTGACTTAGTCCTGCCATTCGGAAAGTTTTCGATGTTGTTGCTAAGCAATGACAAATTTAAATAAAATATACGACATTCGACCAACAACATTCGACCGAATTCAGATGCTTTTTAAAAAAATACACAACTTCGACAACGACACTTCTAAATTTCGAAAAACTGACGATGCTAAAACTCAATTTTAAAATTCTTGGCTTTATTTGTAAAATAAGTTTTGAGAAATTTTTTAAAAACCGAACATGCCGAAAGCATTAATCAATCCATTTAAAATAAATCTTGCCGCAGTTAATTTCGCTTTTAGGTTTTATTTTAAAGTTTTATATCAAATGTAATTTTTTATAAATGTTTATTCGAAAAATTTCTAAGTCATATTCACACGAAGCCAATATCTTTGGAATTCTCCCAATTTTGTTCAGAGCGATTCAATCGATCAAAACTTATAAGAAGTTCACATAAATGCGTACATACGTGCATACAGTCAGGACCTTAAAAAACCGCGATCTAATGTAAACTCGATTTCTTAAAATTGGGCTACAAACAGTGACTTCAAAATCTCCAGCATTCCCCCTCAAATTTATTAACAGCTGCTCAGCCGATCAAAAGTTATAAGATACACATACATACACACATACAATCATATGAGCATCATTACAAAAATAATCTGGATGGCTTGCGAGGATCTTAATTTCGCATGTTTAATGGCGCAAAGTTAAGAAGTAGTTTTACGATAAAATGGGTTCAAGTGTTTAATTTACATGCAACTTAAAGGGAAAATTAAATAATATTTTGTTTCCGCTCATGTGAAACTTGAACACAATATAAAAAATAGTATGACGAATAATTCAGCATCATTTTTGAGTTATAACTTTCTTGCAGCAAATGAACAGCAATATGTATTTGTATCAAACACTTGTCATTTTTCATTTCATGGAAAGCTGCGTAAATCAATGAATGAAATATCAATAAAATTGCAGTCAACACCTTGTCTTCTTTTTGTGATGATAGAACTGCCACTAGTTGTTCGTTAAAAAGTTTTGACAGATTTCATTAAATTGTACACAGTTAAGAGGATCTTCAATAAAATAAGCAGAATAATCAATTAGTTTTTTGACGTTCATTGTCTTTCTGGACAAAGATGAAGATGTCATCTCAACATGTCAGTTGATTTCTTGTTCGTTTTTGGGCGCAACGGACAAGAAGCCATAAACAATTTTTGTGTAATATTTCGAACTTGTTTTTGCAATATATATATAAAATAAACCTGCAATAAAAAGCATCTGGAATTATTTTGAAATTTAATACTTGTCCATTAGAAAGATCCTTTTTTTATAAAGCGGCTACTTCACCCTCCTGTCATTTACTTCATGTCTCACTACTGTTGCTTGAAGAAAATGTTTGTTATTAAAGGAGAATGAAAGTTATGCCATTTATTAATGAAAAGCTATAATGACATGTCGTTCACGACACTCATTCGCTTGGAGGTGCAAATGTTTAACCTAAAGGAAGTTGTATTCAAGTCAAAAACAACAAACGTGACAACTTGTTACATGAAAGGGTGTGTTCAGTTTATTGGCACGAGATGCAAACACCTGTTCTGTTTTCTTTCAAATGAAACACTTTTAAATACATACGAGTACATACGAGAAAACAAAACAAACAAAAAAATCATGTATTTTTAACCAACCACTTGAATGTCGTACGTCGTGTTACTCTCAAAAAAAAATTTTTTAAGATTTATTGTTGAGCCTTTCCGTGTTTATATGAATGTATACATGTATGTATGTAGTTTGTAGTTGTCATGTCGCATGTTGCTTTTTTAAAGGAAACATGTCTGATTTATTGATTGTCAGCCTGTATGGCACATACATCACATGTATTTTAATAATTTATTTCTTTCGTTTCAATTTACGACTATAACACTGAATTTTAAATAATATTTAAAGAGGCGCCTCATATACATATTTAAAAAAAATATATATATTTAAAAAAACCTTCAAGAACAATTGCCAAAATAAACCAAAGTATGCGCGAGTAAGAAAAAAATTTGCTGAAAATAAATAAAATCGAAAACTACTTGAACTTGACTCTGAAATTTAAATATTTTTTAAAAGTGCATAAATTAAATAAGCAAAAGAAAATTTCGCCATGATAATGAATGAGTGATTCTGCTACAAAAGATAAAAAAGAATAAGTAAGAGGACTGACTATACGAGGTGTGTTCAAAGAGGAAGGAGACTTTATGGAACTAATTTTATATTACATCAATGTGAATTATTTTAATAAAATTCTTTTCCTTTCCTTTTGTTTAAATTGAAATAACGCAAAGTCATCCCTAGATAAAATACAAAATTAGGTGTAATGGTTTTAGCAAAAAAAAAAAAAAAAAAAAATTATTAATCAGCATTCAGATTATAAACTTTTCTTGTTGCTGCCTTGAACTTCTCCGTTCTTTTATTGGGCCTTTCTGTTTAAAAATAGAAAAAAGCCGCCAGCCAATTTCGCTGAGTACAACGACTGGGGCGTGATTGAGCTGTTATTTAAAAGTTGGTCACAGTTGGCATTTTTTTAAATGTGACTTGTAAACTACGTACATGCCGTGTGACACTTTAAAAACATTGCTTCTCTAAAACTCAGAATTGATGTCAGAAGACAAAATGTCCAATTATAGCGTGTTCTATTTTCATCTGACAAATAATCGGGTTGCAGCTGTTGTGGCAAAATGTGTGTTGGTGAACAAAAAAGCGTAAAAGAAAGAAGAATTTTTTACGATTAATAAGAAATTAGTTAATGAATTATACATTTTAAGCAAAAATATATAAAATCCGTCAGACGTAATTGGGCATGTACGTTTGCGGAAAAATACTTGCAATTTTTTGTAAAATAAAAATTTTGACAGACATGCCAAATTATACATGAGTCACAAAGTTTAACAATCAGATGTAAAAAATATGTCGCCTATAACCACCTTTAGAACCAATAATACAAGGAATCTTCCAGTCAAATTGAACAGTTTAGAGCAAACTCACTTCTCACATGGTGAAAAGAGTGGATAAGTACCAGAGAAGTAGTGAGTAAGTAATATTTGACCAATGTCCTTTGCGATTAAATTCACTATATTATTAAATTAAAAATTATTTCAAAAGAAAATATTGTGTATTTGAATCAAATTCTGTGTTAATATTATAACATCCGTTCTAATTGCATCATCATTTGTGGGTCCATTGACGTGGTCATCTGAACTAGTTGCTGTTTTTCATGTGAAAAAATCAATTCATCAGAATGACACCATACTTTCGTAGTCCATTCTAATGCGGTACAAATTCAATATTCATTAACCCAGAAGACTGATTCTCTTTAATTTTCCAGTTCTATTATTCTTTCCCATATTTTCATTCGACTGCTTTGCAGAATAATGACACATCCTGGAATCTATTTAATATACAATTTGAAATTGTTTGCGCTACTTCATACCAGGAAATCTTTTTTCTCTCCCTTCCCGTTTATTAGTGGCTCTTTGTTCATTTTGTATGAACGGAATTGTATGTAAGAAAAAGCGTTTTTATAGCATAGAAATCAACGGCAATAAAAATTGTAAAATTTAAGAAAAAAAAATGGCACAAATCACATATAAAGTTTTTTTATTATTATTTTAAATGGGAATGCGTCTAGAAACACACCCAATTGGTTATAAAATGAAAATTAAATAGAAAAAAATAAGAATTATTTGAGAAAAATTTTTATGACATTTAAACTAAATGGTAACGATCAAAGGGACACCACATTTCAATTCAGTTTTTAATTCGAAACAAAAATCTGTTAAGGAAATGGGGGAAAAACCAAAAAAGAATACAGGGATACATTTTCATTTAGTTCTGTGTAATTTAAATGTATGTATTTAATTAAAATCTTTTTATGAAAATCGACCAAAATTTTAATTACATTAAAGTAAAGAGTGTGAAATATTGAAACTTTTCCAGGTATTAATTATTACACTGGGCGACAAAATCAAACTTTTCTTAACTGATTCTGGTAAAAAATACAACAAACAAATGCATATCAGTTTTTTCCTAAATTGAATTTTATTTATTTTGGAGGGGAGGGCGCGAAGTTAAAGTGTTATAGTGAATCAGCAGAAGAAATCGTATAACCTTTACATTATAGTTCTTAGGTACGACCAGCAATTTTAGGAATAAGTACGAAATTAACCATTGAATACATTTTAAGTTTTGACTTAGTTCTGGCGATCAAGTTAAGCTTTTAGTTTTAAAGTATTCGAAGGCTTTTATAGTAAGAAAATTTCATGACAAATATTTTTGTAGGGCATTGTAGCCCGTCATAACATTATTAGAGGAAGTTTATGACCTGTTTTCGGTAAAGGGTACAAAAAAACGTACCATCGAAGAGTTACAAGGCTGTCGAATTAGAGGGTTAGTATTTTACATAAATTCCTCTTAGTATTTTACATAAATGTTCAACATGCCTTATGCCCAAAATTTAAGATTTACAATTGCGGCCACAATTTGGAATAAATACGAAATTAACCCTTAAAAACCAATTATTTCCGGCGATAAATTTGAATTTTCAACATTGGCATGTTTGACGACTGATAGCAAAATTTTATGGAAAATTTGTAGTGGAACATTTCTACCTGCTATACCGCTAGATGGGGGGAGGTTTTTCCCCTCTTGAAGAATAGGCATACAAAAAAGACATACCGCGAAGAGTTAGAGGATTAAAATGTTGTACAAAAATGTTCCTTGAAGTGTTTTAAACCAAAATTATGAAGGATTTTTTAATGCTGATTCACTATAACTATCAGCATAAAATGAGATGCAGATGTAAACTTTCAAGACGCCGGTATACATATGTTTTTTTTTTGTCCCCCTCTACAAGAGTCAGTCATTAGGGACTTGTTAGTTTTTTGTGTGTTGCACAGTCTTATTATAACGAGAAATTGTAGTAATTCTTAAAAACATTTAATTGACTTTCGAAGTATGAATCAGCATATTTTTTACAACTTCTTAAGTTATCAGTGCCTGGACTAATTATTAAATTTACCTCCATAATCCTGTACAATTCCACATTTAGGAAACTCTTTTTGTTTAACAAAAATGTTGTAAATTTATAGAAATAAACTATTTTTCTAAAATTTATAATTTGATTTTCATAAGAAAAAACAAATTGTGGCTATTGACAAAGTTGAACCCTTTTTATGAGGTTTTCTCTGTGGTAGAGTTTTCGTAATTTAATATTGTATTATTTTCTTTACAAAGAAATAAAAATTTAATTTTATCGTCAGCTTCTGTCTGTTGCACATCCTTGAATTGGGTCCATTTAAAGATCACAGTTTCTGTACTTTAGAAATTGTATTTTCAATGAGTCTCTGTTTTAGATGACGATATGTCTACGTAAATTTTCAAACATGTCATGACGAAATGAAACTCCCTAATATTATCGCTGTTCCTGCTAGCTGACAAAAAAATATTTTTCATCTTGCAGGCTATCCCTGGAAGGAAGTTCTTCGTTAATACCGACCTCGAGTAATATAGAACTGTAGTTTAGAATTTTTTCGATAGTGATACAAAAACTTAAAAAAACACATTCAATCTAGAATGACCGGATCTACAAAAGCGATTGACAAGCATTTTTGGAGTTATTTCAAATAAATACTTGTTTCGAGAATTTTCGACAATCTGTAACGAATCAATCGATTGCCACGAAAAATGCGGCAATTGGCCTTGCGTTTTAGAATAAAAACTGATAAGATTTCAGGTTCGATCGAAGGCCCAGCTCGAAATTTATTTAAGATCCTTCTCGAAAATGTTATATTCGAAATAAGTCCAATGGCGCTACATTGAATGTTTTATGAAAGGTTTAAAAACATACATACAAACACATACACACACTCCCATACACACAAACATATGTATATAGGGCCATACGAGCGTGCCAAGTTGGGAATGCCCTTGAATACTGATAAATGCTATTTTTAAGTTCTCGTCGAAAAAAGGTCGTCTGGAGCAAATCGTTGTGGCCTTTTTCGCACGAAAACCTTGCAAGAAAATAATGACAATGTCGCTCATCATCATCGTTTATAGTTAGGGATAATCACACCCACATGCGAAAAACTCATTTTAAAGATCTTGTGTCCCACTCAGTCGTTGATTATTGAATATTTGCCTTCTCATTGTTTAATGTCACTAATATTTTTAGGTAAATTCAGGAATAAACTTGATGTAATAAATTTTAATGATAATAAATTTCATTTGGAATAAATTTTTCCTCATCCAACGTTAAATTTGGTGTTTCAGCCATTCTCAGAGTTCGAAAAAAAACACTGAATTTTTAAATTTCTTCTTTATCGGTTTAAATTTATTTTTTATTTTCGCTGAAGAATGGCGATTTTAACTAATAACCTTTCCATTCATAATATATTCGCAAGTCAACGTGCACATTATCAAGTCCAAATCATCGCTTTAAATATCGCCAGCAAAAATTTCGCACATTAATTTCTTTGACTGCAGGCAAAAATTAAGACAGTGTTCTGTTACTCATGTTGTCGTTAGCAAAATTTAATAGAAGACAACGTTGTCCATAATAATGTCCTTAAGAGATTTTTATTAAAGACAGCATTTAAGACATTGTCACTGAGAGACAATCTCAAAGACTTATATTATCGTACATATGTATATGTATGTCGATTTTCTTTAAAAATTCAAGACCATGTCACTCACATTGTCATCAATAAATGTTAGAGTGCAAATAGTGGTAAAAACAAAAACTAAAAATTGTTAAACGTTGTCGCTCATCTCAAATTCTTCATACGTTGGGTCCAATTTTAGCATTACTCTCTCCAACATATTGGCCGGTATCTCACGATTAAATTGTTCAATATGTACATATGTACATACGCAAATCAGAATAGACCACGAAACACAAATACGAAAAATGAATGACTTGTCTGAACATGAACATCAACACACATCTTCGCTAAATACAAGAAAGGGAACAAATTAACTCCGTTGTTCTACCGGCGTTATGACCATGTCTTGCCAAGCGAAACCAGTTCGTTTCAGATCCAGGTCAAAAGTTTTAAATATTAAACCTTAAAGTTTTTTTGTTTATTGGGTATACAACACTAATATTTTTATAGTAGTGATAACGATTGTATGCAAATTTATTTACAACATAAAAAGTTAAATTTGTGAGGTTTTCTTTCCAAGAAAAAGTGTAGTAATTTTCGCTCTCTCAAAGAGAGAAAAGGTAATTCAGTGCAAAACTTCTTAGAAAAGAGCACGCATTAATGTAGAAAACTAAATATTTTGTGACTAGACAAAATATTTCACTGTTTCATAAAAGAAAGCTCCATTACACGTATGAGAAAGCACTAGGTAACGGCATGATTATAGCAACTATATAATTATCTCTGCAACAATGTATTGATGTTTTAAACAAATGATTGCTGTATTAAAGAATTCTAAACGTGAAAATGGCAAAGATTTATTTGTTTTTGCGAAATTATATATATATATATATATATATATATATATATATATATATATATATATATATATATATATATATATATATATATATATATATATATTTTTTATTTTTTTTTTTTTTTTTAATTCAACGTCGAAATTACAGTATCTTGAAAATTTTCAAAATTAAATTTATTGTCATTGCCATCAAAGTATTGGTAGAAACCAATGATTATTAGAATTTGTTAGATTGTCTCGAATACAACCGATTAATGTTTCATTTAAGAACACCTTTTCGTATTAAAGGATAGCCGTAATTTTCAAAAATCCTATAAATTGGAGAAGGCATTTAGACATTTTAAATTCAATATTCGACTTTTCATTTTCTTCTATTAAGATCAGCCATCTAGAATAGTAAAAGTTGAGCAAGTATTGAACAAACCAAAAGATGTCCTTTATATTAAGATTTACCAAGTAAAAAAAAAAACAAAATTTTTTAAAAATATTGACTTTCAAATGCCAAAAATAAAGTAATGCACACACTGGCCACATGCACAATTAAAAATATCAAATAACAGGCAATTGAAAATTTTAAGCTTTAAGAAATTTTGGAGAAAAAAAGCATTTGATAAATTATTATTATAGTTTCTTCTTTTTTTTCTGTTACTTGCACATTTCAAACATTAAGGATATTTTACGACCAGCACAGCCAAATCTATGCATCACATGACTCGTTTAAAAACAAACTGCCCGTATTTAGACGAGAGTCGCTCATAAAATATCGGTAGTTAAAACTTAAAAAGGCAACACAAAAATAAAATACTATTACGAAAATTATTTCTACCAACTTCTTTTTTACTTCTTTTTCTTCTTCCAATAACGTGTTCTGATGCATTTTCTATAGGATTTACAGTTTGAGGCAGGTAATTTCAGTTTTGGCGATGTGATGCCATCAACACAACTTACGATTCGGTTTAATATTTGAAATCCTTTCGGTAATAAAATTAAGAAATAAGCCACACACAAAAACAAAAAAGAAATATAAAGCAAAAAGTGGAGAATAATAAAAACTTGTTAAAATGGAAAAAGTCATAAAACAAAGTTTATTTTTACTACCGTTTGGAGTTGTTATATTTGCTTTCTATTTGTTGTTGTTTTGTTTTGAGGTTGTGCTCAAATTGTAAATTTTGAAATGAGTAAAACTGTTTTCATTATATTTGAGTATTTACTTTATATGTACATATACATACATACATATTTATTTCATACATAAATATGTACTTATATGGATTATAATAAGTCTGAGCAAAATCCGATTATCATTTGATGGACAAAAGGTTATATAAAATATGTTTTTGTGTGAAAATTGCAACAATAGCAGAAAAAAAACTGCAATTTTTTCTATTAGAAACGAAACTAATTTTTGTTGCAGAATTTTGTATTGAATGTATGTATGAAGCAAAAGATTTTTTTTGTGAGGAAGTGCTACTGTTGTCTAGTGCAGGAAAAATGACAACCACTATAAAATAAGTAAATGTCAAAATAAATGATATTCGAATTAACTATACGAGCAGGATATTGATAATCATATACATAATTGAACAATATGATTGCAACCAAATCATAATATTATCAAGTTAAAGTCGCTTTAAGTAACATATGCTCATACAATATAATAATAATATGGATTAATGCAGTATTCGTTTTTAACAAAAAAAAAAAAATAAATAAATAAATAAATAAATAAAAAAATTAGTAACATAAGTATTTTGCCCTTTCAACGAGAAAAAAGAAATTAAGTGCTCCTAGGTAAAAGACATTTACTATGAATGAGTATTATCCTTTTGAAAGGTTAAAACTTTTTAAATAAGAATTTTAAAGTGCATTTTATTCACCACTAAAAATAAAAATGTTGCACTCTTTTCAGCAACGAAAATGGCATGAACAAAGGGGTTGCTTCATATGGTGACACGTTAGACCATTAAAAAAAATTAGTACAAGCCGCATATTTTAGAGACTAAGCGTACCGATTTTATAAATGGGAGTCCTATATTGTTATATATTCAATTGCTAAATGGTTATCGGTTTAATTAATTTAAAATTTACCATTTTCGATTGACTATTAATTTGATTCATTTTGGTCGATTAACCGGCTAAACGAAGATTTATATTTTTTGCGATATTTGAACATATATTTTAATTATTTGTTTCCTCTCATATCTGTTACAAGGCATGCAAGTGTTGTAAACTTTTTAATAAATCAAATGAGAAGCAGTAAAAATCACAAGTCTTATAATGGGTCCCCCAATAGAATCTTTCGAACTTTAGACAGTTGACAGTGCCCATATTGTCGCTGTTACATTTGTCGAATTGGCTGCCATTTATTTAGTCTGTGTAGCCAAATAACTATGGACGGATATAGTGTTCAACAACACGTGGAAATGATCAAATTGTTAATATCAAAATGTATTTTCTGTTCGGAAAACACTCCGCGCGCTTCGCCCCATTTTATGGTCGTTATAATCGCCCCTCATTTCTGGATGAATGGATACGTCAACGAACAAAATTGTCGAATTTGGGGCGATACCAATCCACATGAGATACAAGAAGGTCCAATCCAATGCAATGATTTTGGGTTGGCAGCGTTATTGGTCCATAATTCTTAGAGAACGACGTTGGCTAGACCAACACTTTTAACGGCTAGCGCTATAGGTCTTTTGGCCTGAATTGGATGATATGGACACCAATGACAAGTGGTTTGAACAGGTCGCCGCTACGTGCCACACAGCTCATGCCATATTTATTGGACATTCTGCAAGAGCGATTTGAGGGAATGGTCGATGATTACCAACTTCTTTTGGTTTGAATTTGAATGATATGGATGTCAACGACATGTGATTTCAACAGGACGGCGCTGCGCGTAGGTGCCACACAACTCTTGCCACATGAGCTTAAGGCTTAAGTCGAACAGAAACTAAATGACGAAGATTGTTAAAATTTCTGGCAGTAGTCAACTGATAGATGCCTCTTGACGGTGTCGCCATTTCAGTTAAGAGGAGGGAAAATCAAAAAAGTACTGACTTATTGACCCGCCCTCGCATTTCTCAAACGACAAATTGTTAAATTTTCTTCAATAAACTGCCTGCTATGACTGCCTAGTCAACTTCTTAATCTCATATTCTTCACAGTCTGCATGAGCAATAAAAAACTTCATCTAGACATTTGAGGCTCTTAGTCCATCCGTGTTAAGATGCAGCATTAATAATCGATCTACAATAACACCCAATATTCATTGGCAATGAACAAACTATTCTTTATTTTATTGCCCAAATTTTTTTTAAGTGTTTTCAGTTCAAAAAATAATTTTTTTGCAAAATCATTTAATTATATATTCATGTATTTTTTAAACACAAACTAATATTTTTATTCTATTCTTAAATTTTCTCAATCCTGGCCAACAACAACAGCTACAGAACACTTAAATCAACTTACACAAACCTACAATTACTACCAACGATTAATACCACCATATTGGGCTTATCCGTCTATACAATTTGGTAGGGCCATTTGGACTGAATTGCCAAATCCACATTTTGCCGCCATAATACCACCGCATGCAGCAACAAATCTCGACCAGCCACTACATCTCAGCAGTCGAAGGTCACCGAGTCCGTCCAAAATAAGTCGACCGGGTAGTAGTATAGGCGGTGAATCTATAACGGCTACCTCGACACCAACACCGACAACAACAACACCAGCCCCTGGAGTTATAGCCGCAGCAGCAGCAGCGGCAGCTGCCGCCGCAGCTACGTAGTAATATCAAAGTAAATTAAATAGAACAGCGACAACAACAACAGCAACAGAAGCAGCTGCTGTGGCAGCGGCGGCAGCAACTGGTATTTTGCACTTGTAAGTATAACATTTACTATTCATTTCTTTATTATTATTTTTTTTTATAATAAAACGTTTCACACTTGGATAATCAGCCAAGTTAATAAATTAATTTGTTTATTATGGCTGCTGCTTATTAATTTTTTTCTTTCTTATTTTATATACATATGTATTTATTTATATTTTACTCGTACACATAAACTTCTATAGTATTTATGTGAAATTTATATATAAAACGATATAAACGATAATTTATTTTTGTTCATTTGGAATTCTGAGCAGACGATCATATTATACTTGGCATTCCATACCAATTCAAATACTCTATAGAAAATAATGGCATAAAATTTGCTTATAGAATTAATTTATCTGAGTATGTGTATGCTTTACAACTTTTAAATAAACTTTAGAAACAGCTTTAAAATTCGTCGTGCAATTTCTGTTTATTTTCAACTTAATTTCGCAACTTAATTTTCGCTCCGTTCCAATTTCATGACACTAGAACAGCTTCTATATAAAATAATTTCTTTTAAATCCTGTAAGGATTCTTTACATTTACTTATATCTGTCTGATGCTAATGCTTTGGTTGGTTCCAAATTATGTCTTGGATGGCAGCCTCTTGCTTCATCTCTGTTGTCGGCATGTGTGGGCCGGTCGACCCTGTCGTTTGATCCCTTTTGTATTCTATTCTATTTCTTTTTTATTGATATCTCTATTGGGTTTTCTCAGCTTGTGCTCAATCCAACCCCATTTTCTTTACCATAGACAGTTTTTAGGAATATCGCGATTATCGGTTGGTAAATAACTTAACTGTGTTTATCAGCCCCAAAATTTTTTAACTTTTTCTTTTTAAAAACGAAATCATATTTTTGGTGTTCTGCAAATCGTGACCACGTAATTTTACTCATTTTTGTTTCGAATGTACAAAGCAGCTCGAGAGTAAATCCGGTACAACATTCCTTTAATTATTTAAAGGATGAAAAATATAACGATTGCTAATGGAAGTTTGAAGTCTCCTTTTTGTACGTTTTGCCAAATTATATAAATTAAATTATATCTTGACTAAAAAGAGTTCAAGTTTTAAAAATAGATAATTTTTTGTGGCCTTAGCAACCTCATCTACTTATGCCAAATAAATCAAATACAATATGAGAATTTTCTATCGCAAATGATTATTACAAAATACATAATCACTTTACGCTTAGAATGCTTTTATACCAACAGCTCAACAAAACAATTTATACTCAACAAGAGTCTAAATATTTATTATCGTTTTCGTTTTAGTTCAGCAAGTAAATAATCTTCTGCTTAGATGTATATATATTTGTTGTATATATATTTGTTTATATTAATTTATAAGTGTCATAAAATATCGAAAAATTACCCTTGACATTTTCTGCTCATTTAATTTGATTGTTCACCTTATTTTCTGTCACACTGTGTGCTAAAGTTCCTTATTTCTGATTTGCATTAACATGCACGGACTGAGCATGACGTACTCATTACAAAACAATGATATTATTTAATATACATACATATATGTAAAACAAACATCAATCAATCTCGACATACGAGGGAAGGTCAAAAATTCCACAACTTTTTTTAATTTCCCACTTCTGCGCATTGAGCATTATTTTTTGCGAAAAAAAAAAAACATAATTTAAACCAAAGCTTGATAAATACTATGGGAAGTTTGCACCTTAAATTTTAATGGTGAAAACGTAGTTTTCGTTGTGAATTTCGTTTTGACCGTAAAATAACGTTTTGAACACCCATTTGAGGTCTTTATACCCGAAACAATTGAAAAAATCAAGATATGGTGTTGGCCGCCAGAAGATTGAAAGTGTGAGGGATTGTGGATGCCATGGGCATATCATGGGTATGAGAAAGCTTTCCGCAAGATGGGTGACGCGTTTGCTCACAATCGACTGCAAACGCAATCATGTTACAGCTTCGCACGAGTGTTTGGCATTGTTCAACAACAATATGGACGGGGTTGCATCGTTTTGAAATCGTGGACGAAGCGTGGATCTACAGCACAACACACTAAAGACCAAACAGCACTCAAAACAGTGAAAGGGCTCCAAAGAAGGTTAGGGTTGATTTGTCGGCCAAGAAAGTCATGGCGACCATTTCTTTAGATGCATGTGGTGTAATCCACATTGACTATTTTTAAAAGGATAATACAATCAATGGCGAATATTATGCCAACTGACCTTCGTAGACTAGTAGGTAGTGTACTAGACTCGTAGTGCGAAGGTCCCAGGTTCGAATCTTGCCGCAGAACTGGCAGTTTGTGTTTGATAAATAAAGGGAGCGCACAACAAGCCTTCACTGGCTTAAGTATATGTTGTATGACATGAGCTATCAAACCCCTCCAATCAACCTAACCTAACCTTATGCCAACTTATTGGGTTAAGTTAATGAGGGTTTGAAAAAAAAACGTCAGTGAAAGGGTGCAAACTTGAATTAAACTACTTTAAGAAATGGAGCGGCGGGAAGAAATATGCCTCCAACGATAAAATATTCTCAAAAACAAATAACCATTTTGATGATCTCGACAAATCCTATATTTTTTGGAAGGGATAAAAAAATTGTAGAGACGTTGGACAAAGTGTGTAGAGCTCAAAGGAGACTATGTTGAAAAATATAATCAGTTTTTGTCCAAACATTTGTGTTTCATTAAAAAAGTCGCGGACTTACTAACCCGCCTCGTAAATAGTGCATAACACGCTGTGTGGACATGCACTAGACATACATATTGTTTTAATGTTTAAAATATTTGTTTTGTTCCAAATGCTTTTGCTACAGTAATGTTGCAACGTGTTTATAGTGGAAAGCACTATAGTGAACGAATTTTTATTGAGCTGGTGGAGTGCGTAAATATGTAGTTCCAAATGTGCCATCTAGTACGCAATCGAAAAAATATTTTAATTATGCCAAAAACATGTCCTGTGCAGGTGTATTCGGAGGTTTTTCTACAAATTATAATAAATTCTTTGGAATTATAGTCAAAAATAGTGCAAATAAAGAATAATCACGTCACATGCAAATTGTGGTAGAGGTGTAATTTTCTTCTTAAATTTTGTATTTAAATGTTTACAATTTTCTTATAGTTTGTTCTTTTATTCATTTATTTATTTATTTAAGCCATAAAGTTTATATGTATTTGATTTCAGAATTGTTTTAATCACCTGCCCGGCTGATTGCGAATATATTTTTATTTTTTATTTTTAAATATTTCATGGTACTTTTGGGTCTTTTCTGTTTTCGTCCTTAACATTTGAGGTGCTTATTTTTTTTTTTTTTTTTTTGCTTTAATGTTTTAGCTGTTTATGCGTCTTATAAGCTTAAGCTTTATTTTCATTTGCAGTTTCAATTTTATTAGTTCAACTCATTTCATTTAGATATTTGGCAGACGCACATACGGGTATTGGTAAAGAATGCTTAAGCTTTTGTTACATCTTGCTTCTAAAAGTAGTTGAAAATTATATTGGAGAAAAGTCTGCAGCAGGTCCTCAGGTGCATTGAATTTGAGTTTATGGCCCAAAATGAATTTAATCGTTATGGGCAACTATAGTATTATAATGGCTTTAAAACGGCCCACATGATTAAGATCCCTCAAAGCAGAGATAAGAATTTCAGCTCAGAGAATAAAATATTTATAGTTTGTTGCAAAATTGAATTTGTGTAAATGTGAGTGTATGTGTTAGTTTTCATAATAAAAAATATATATTAAAGATCTCGTAATAATTGCATTGCAATTAAATAAAGAATGCACGCAGTTCCGATGCACTGTGGCACTTTTTGCAGGATAACGGACAAAAGTCATTTCTTTAATGGCCATCGGTTTTTAAAAATGGACCAGCCATATAAAACCGGGAGCTTAAAATTTAAAGTCCTGCTTTCTCCTCGATTATGAACAAGAGTTTTTCTTGAGGGCGATTTCAAACAACTGCAATAACGCAACCACATATTTTTTTATTGCATTGCTATTAAAAAGGTTTTGAAAAAATTGTGAAAATGCAAAAAAAGGGTGAACTGTGGATGTACATACATGAAATAATTTAAAACATTTTATATTTTTTCGGCGGATCGCAAGTTATCTCCTATATTCAGAGAAAACTGCATTTACACATAAAGAAAAACAATTTTATATTAAATTGCATTAAGCCGTTTTTAATTGGGACTAATTTTCACTTCCGGAATGGTTGCAATTTTGCCACTAGTCAACATTTGTCTTTTCACATGTGAAAATATAAATTTTAGTTTTAGTTTTGTTAAAGAAAAATACTCGTATGTAATGCTTTCATTTAAAATTAAGGACACAGATTTCGTACAAGTACTTTACAGTTCTCATTAAACTTTTGCCAGCTTGCCTTCCCAGGATGTTTGAAAATGCTCTAATTGATATTTTGGAAAGCAATGAAAATATAATTTTTTGGGAATGCCTTCCACTTATGACACTAGGATTGTTTTGAAAAAATTTTTAGTCTTTAAATTTTTATGCATACAATCATGATGCCACTGGATGGAAGTATGGACTCGAATTAATTCAGAGAGGGGATATTTAAATAGAATAAAAAAAATTACTGGCTATAATTCTATTGTTATCTGTTTAAATCAGCTGGTATTTAAAAAAAATTATCAAAAACACATTTTTAGGGCTTAAGTCTATCAAACTGTAAAAATAAGGACCTTAAGATTATGAATACCAGTAAGGAAAACAAATACTATTCCAATTCAAAAACATATACCCTCCAAAGACAAATCAAGTCTTCCGTATTTAAATCAAGTCAGGAGTGGATTCGGAATTGATTTTAAGTGAAAACAGACATGGCGTTGGACTAGAATTTTAGCGCATAGTCCAAGCGATAATGTAAGGGATGATTATTTCCGCTTTAATCTTAAAAAAATGTTAATTTCACAATATTTAATATCATTTCTTTTATGTATCTAAACTTTATTTTATTTATCTAAACTTGAATTTAAATATTGCATGTTCTTAGGCAAAGGCTAAAACATTTTATATAGCGTCAGCAAAAAGTCAATTTAGACATAAAATAACTGGTAATTTTAAAATTTGATTAAGGAGTTACAGGACAAGATTAGAGTTATTACTACTTATGAACTTATTTAAGAACGATTTTTACCGAAAGTAGGAAAAAAACCTTTACCCAACGAGTTTTTTTCTTTTGTATAGTAATTTCAGACTAGAAATGTTTAGAACTTTAATAAATGAAATGTATTAAATTGAATTAATTGCTGAAGATATTGCAAAAAATAATTATTTATTATATATTTATTATAAAATGTATTGTTTGTTGTGCCTTTAGCTGTTCATATGCGGACATTTCATTGGTCGCGAAACCAAATCGTCAGTGAACTTTAAGCAGTTTGAACCCTTTCAAACTCGTAAGTTTATGCCAAACAATATGAGAATTCTTTAACGTACACGATTATTACAAAATAATAAACATTTTGAGCTTAGAATGCTTTTATACAAACAGACAAGCAAACAATTTATACTCAACATGAGCCCATTTCAATTTTCTTGCAACATGTATACAATTGAACGCCCGTTGGTCGTTAATGGTTGTATTTAATTAATTGTTTTTAACAATTAGTTGGGAAGAATATCCCAGAATAGTAAATTTTATGGTTTTATTTAATAAAAACACTTGCAGAAGGATTCCAAGATCTTCTAGTTTTGTTACGCTAAGAAATTTATGCAATTAATCTCTTCTACTTCAAATATGAAATTGATAGAAAATTTCTAAATGGGGTTTTTTATCTTTTCCTCTAATTAAATATAGTATTTTTGGTCCATCTAAACAAAATATATAAGAACACCAGTTCAAATAAAATCCAACTGCATTCTTGCATGATGCCCCATTGTGCGCGCGCTACTTTACCAAAAACAACTTAAAGAATTTTATAATTGCTAAAAGAAAAATTACAAGAGTCGTTAAGAAACCGACCACAATCTCTATATTTTTATTGCCAATTTCCAAAGATGAACAACACTTCAGTGCAAAATATTGTAAATTTAATTACGAAAAGGTTGTTTGCTTCCAATTAGTTGTTATATGCAATAAATTTTTTTAACAAAAATCTTTGTGGGACCGTAAAACGTCTTCTTGAATCATAGTGTAATATAAAAGAGTATATTTATGATTTAGCCAACATATAAACATCGTTACATGATGCTGCTACATTTAAAGAAAAAGCATGGTTTTGGCAATTATATATTTTGTTCCCCACAGCAATATTTTGTTGTGAAAAATAAAATTAAGAAAAATTCAAGACTAAAATCACTAAAATTATTAAAAACGAGCCGAAAGTGGACAAAATATTTTAACTCAAAGAAGATTATGGAAATTGCCCAGCAAACTTCTTTTGAATGCCAATAACTCGGTGAAATAGCTTACCGAAGCACCAAGCGAACCTGTCGTTCCTTTCAGGAACATAGTACCTCGAACATGTTACACTCAACAATAAAAGACTATTGGCGTTTTCATATCGGAAAAAATATTGCTAGGAAAATTTGGAAATTGTTGTACATGTTATTGACAATCTCGCAAAGTGCTGCCTTTTTTTACAATAGAACAAAAATATGAAATATTTAATTTCCATACAATACAATTTATCAGTCATTTATACGTTGTTTCCCACCAAGTCAAACATGTTACCTATTCGCATGTTTTGAGTGCAACAAATTTAGAAGGCAACATTTTCTTTTTTATTCTTCTGTCATTTTTTTATAAAAAAATACAGAACCGAGAATGCCATAAGCAATATATTTGAAATAAAATAAATTTGGTTTTTCTATTCTTCATCAGTAAAATTTTTTATTTATGAACCATGTCTGTATACTCTGAGGCCCTTTTATGGGCTAATTCCTTTAGTGCCAGATATAAGAATCTGTAGGAGATAGATTATTATTATTGTTGCGTTGTTGAGTTGTTTAATTTTTCTTTTATTTCATAAACGAGCTTTAGGTCTTTTTATAAAAAACCAATTTATTTTATTTCAATATTTCTTTGGGCGTCTTCCACAGGAAAATTTTTAAAATAAATGTTACAATAACAATTATTATTATTGTTATAGCAATTGTTATTGTCGCATTTATTTAAAAAAATTCCTGAAGAACACGCCCAAAGAGGTGCGAAATATTGAAATAAAATAAAGTTGTTTCTTGCAAAAAGGCCTAAAGCTCGTTTATGAAATAAAAGACAAGTTAAAAGAAGGTCGAACAAATAGTGTTAATTATTTATTTAATTCTCATTAAGTTCCACTAAATTCCAATCTAGTGTTATTTATGCCAGGCCTTTCATGAGTGTATTAAATAATGAAAACTTTGTGTCAAAATTTATTAAAATAGTTCGGGATATTCACCTAAATAACAAATCAAGAAATTTTTCTTCTATAAAATTAGTTGTCTTTATGTCTGAGATTTCGTTGGTGCTTATTAACCAACTCATTAATAGACTTGTATAATATACAAATAATATAATATAATATACATATGTATATTATATTATATATGTATATTAATATTAAATACCCAAGAAATTCGGAATAAAAGGGCAAACTTTTTAGTTTTAATTTTTAGGTAAAAATTCGGTATTTTTTGATGAACTTCACTTCTAATTTAAAAAGCTCAACTAATTGAAGGCTGCTGGTCCATCAAATAAGAAACCAAATTTTGGATTAGAAAAATTTAATTTTTATGTGCCCAAATCTATATTATACTTGGTCCTAAAAAGAGCATAGGGCCTCTGGTGTCTTAATACCAGAAATTAAAGGTATTAAATGAAAAATAAATATTATAAATGTGTTATTACATAATAAATAATAAAATAACCTTTTTCTATTAAATTGAAATTTTTACTAGTTTTAAGAGGACTCGTATCTGACTTTGACAGCTTATTGTGTACGAGCAGATGGGCGAAATTTTTCATAAATAATGATATAGAATTTCATCTTTTTTTCAAAAATAAAAATTATTTATAAAATTTTTGTTTCTTTATACTGTCCTTTATAGAGGAAGCTGTTGAAAGCAGGAAAGGAAACATTCTGTTAAAAGCAACTATAGTCCTAATGAGAATAATTTCTTTTGGAGGTAATGACCAGCGTTACAGCTAAAAAAGATTTTGTCCTTTTAGTTTTCAAAAGATAGAAAAACTACATACGGCAAGTTTTAAATAGTTTTAAAATTTACAGCCAAATGTAACAAAAGCCCACAGGCTTTTAATTAAAGATCGTTCTTCTTGATCGTTTTCTGTTTCATAACTTAAGTATCGTATTAAAAATTTGTAAAATTTTGTTCCTTTTGTCTGTCGGTGCCATTTTCGCCGTCATAAAATTAATATGTATCCACTCTTCTTTATAAAATCATTTTGGATTTGAATGCATCTTTATTTTCTTCTCTCTATAAGAAACAAAAAAAAAACTGGCCATAATAATCTTAACTCGCATAATCATATACGAATGAGCATTATTTTTAATATTTTGAATTCAAAAAAAGGAAACAGAAAAAAACAGTTCTCAATGGGAATTATGCGATCATTAATATCGCATACATTTTAGAAGCGGTTTTATGGATTACGATGATACTCGCCATCATATTGATGTTGTGGTAGTTTGTATTTCTGGTACATCTATCAAGAGGGTAAAACTTTTATTCAACTGCTTTTTTTATTTGCCAAAGAAACATAAAAAAGTTGGAAACAAGAAACAAAACTTTTATTATTCACCTTAGAAGCATGATGATATTTAACATCATCAGCAATTTAATGATGGTTAAGAGAAACAACATTTTCTTCGAAGGGAATTCATAAGTAACCCATTAAGGGGTATGTACGTCTTGCTTAAATGATTACAGCAAATATATTTTGAAATCGATATCACCTAAAGTCAGAAAAGGGTAATGAGGTACTTAACAATTTGTTAGTAAGAGTTAGATTAAATAAAATATAACTTAGACAATAAAAAATCGTTTAGCTGACACAATTGTATTTATACACTGAAACAAATGTTTGTAAAATATTTAATTATATACACCTCCTTTTAATAAAAAATATTCCCTCATAAGGAAGCTTATCCGATGATTCAAGCTAATGTGAAGAGGATACTTCACATAAAATTGCGATTAAAGTTGAAAAGTACCGAATCGGAGAATTCTAGGAATTTATTTTTATCTACGGTGGACTCAAGATTTTGCTAAAAATAATCCACAGGTTCACAATTACTTGATACGACGAGTATGTCCCCGAAAACATTTAATCTTGGAAATGCTCTTCTGATATCCATCACGTAATAAAAAGTATTCTTGGTAGCGGCATGAAGAATAATATCACAGCTGCGAAACTCAGTATGAAAATTCCTAACAAAAGCCACAAGGGAGAGTGAGCTACTTTTCCGCAAATAATACTTTATTTTGAAATAACCAAATAGATAATCGGCAACCGTTAAAATTCAGTGTATGAGAAAAATGCAACAAGGTTTTAGCACTCATACTGGAAGAAGTGCAATTTTCAGATGCAATTTTATTTCCCCCTATTCGTGAAGTGACTGCTGCAGCAATTAACGCCTTAGAAAGGCTCTAGACCCTCAAAGGAAGTAACAGTGGGCCTCCTATCCAATTCTATTACCTTAATTATTGCCCCTGCTCCCATTATGGCCAATTGTCAATTAGATAGAAACTTTGCCTTCTACTGATTAACTTCTGCAGTGAATCGAAAACTGGATCGGAGTTTTTACAAAAGCAGAGATTTCAGGCGCCAGCGTCAAGTTCGGAGAACCAGAGGCGGCCCATATTTTTCCTGAATGAACCTAACTGGAATGGTCACACTGAATATCCTGCTGAAACTCAATTTGATCAAGATACAGGAGATATATCATCACCATAATCATACGTGCGAGGTGTGTTCAAAAAGTAGTTGATCTTTTCAATTTCTCGGTATGACTCCAGTAGTTATATATAATTTTTTTTATCTGTTCATATTTTCAACTGCAAAGTATTCTTTGTTTAAGTGTTACAGACATAAAGATTAGAAGTCTTTATTATAAGGACAGCCACATAAATAAAGCTTAGGAGTTGATATATGACTTCGATTATGATTATGATGATGGCTTAAAAGTGTCATAACATGTGACGAATTATGGGTATATAGTTTTCACATCGCCTAGTTGTCCGATTGGAATAATCCCCGTAGATCCAAGACAGCCAAGTTACCAAGTCCAATCAAATGTTAAGGTTTGGCTCACATCTTAATTCGATTATCATGGCGTAGTAACAGAAAAGCTCTAACCACAAGGCCGTACGAATAACAAATATTTTTTGATAAAAATAAAAAGTAGTATATGCCGGGCTTGCAACAAACAAAGAAGAGTTTCGCTTTTTGTGCGAGTAGTAAGGTTTTTCAACTAACGACTATAAATATTTACTGTGAAATGGGGTTTCGCTAATCTTTCCCAGCTTTGCCGTTGCAACA
Organism: Germaria angustata; assembly: GCA_963681545.1. Lineage (NCBI taxonomy): Eukaryota > Metazoa > Arthropoda > Insecta > Diptera > Tachinidae > Germaria > Germaria angustata. The sequence goes on along the minus strand of OY812998.1, from coordinate 116,407,209 downwards.
ATGCGTTGTGATACTTTTTGACCTTATTTAAGTTGTCCTGTAGTATTACTTTTAACCGGTTCATGCTACTTTTTGCCTCTTTTCGAAAAGTTTCACATACAGTTGCGTATGTAAAGTTATACAAACTTTTGATTTAATGAAAAAATTTATTGAAATTCAAGCACATTTGCAACATAAATATTGGGTCTTTCAATAGAGACTTCTAAACTTTAACAGTTGATAGGCCCATATTTTAGAGGTTACATCCTGTCAAATTGGCTGTCATTTATTCTGACTGCTTTACCAAATGACAATGAACGCAAAGAGCGTTAAATAACACTTGCAAATTATAAAATTGTTTTATCAAAATATTCTGTTCTGGCGCTTAGCTTATCTTACGTTCGCCATAATCTTCCTCTATTTCTGAGTGAATCAACAAACAAAATTGTCAAATTTGGAACGATATCAGTCCATATGAAATCCAATGCATCCCGTTAAAGTCACTGTTTAGTGCGAATTATGGGATTCTTCCATATTTCTTTAAGAACGAAGTTGGCCAGGCAATGGCAAGTGCTATAGGTCGATGATTAAAAATTTCTTTTGAGTTGGATGATATGGATATCAGCGATATGTGATTTCAAGAGAACAGCTCTTCTTTCCACACATCTCATGCCACATTGGACATTTTGCACGCCTGATTTAAGAGCATAGTGATCTGACGTGAAGGTAATTCGAGCTGGTCACCGAGATCGTCCCATTCGACCCCATTAGACTATTTTTTTTCGAGGGTTTTCTTAAGGCGCAGGTCTATGCGAATAAGTCACAGACTACAGCGGCCTCCAAAGCCAATATAACCCATTGGTCAAATTCAGACTGATTTATGCGCACGAGTTATGAAAAATTGGACATTTCGCATGCGCGCAATCCAGCGAAGCTGCAGCGGACATTTGCTCAATGTAACATTTACTACATAATGGCATCAATAGGCATTTCAAATGAATAAAACACTTTATTTTATTTAAATTTAAAGACAGGAAACAACTAATCTATTTAGCTTCACGAATTCTTCAGCTTTCCATGTTCAAGCAATTGGAAATAAAATATTATTCAACCCATGGTTAGAACTCCTATTCCAAAGAAGTTCTTTTGACATAAACTTATTATTGTTTACTTTATATGTGATTTTAAAAATTTTTAAGGGATCTGATTAATAAAAAACGAAGTTGCTCTTGCAAAGTGATAAAGATAATGCAATTATAATTTTTCAATTATAAATTAATTATTAATTACATATTATGGGCGTAACGACGCCCATTGATTTAAATACGTTTTTTGTCCTACCAAGAATGAAACATAATTGTTCAGACTCTGTAAATTTTTGCCACGGGTATGTTAATTAATTAAAAGGTTACTCACCCAACATTTAAAGATTCTTCTACTCCTGTTTAATAGTTGGACGATGATACGTCATAGAAAGTGTAGCCGTTAACTCCAATTATTGATGTGATTTTAAAATTTCAGAAAGATCAGGGCACTTCTGTAAGAAAAGAAATAAAACACACATTACATTTTCCATATTTAATTTGTTCAAGAAAAGTTGCGGTCAAATTATTAATAAATTATTTTAATTAAAGTTATTGCAATAATCCTAAAAAGAAGGGCACAGGCACAAAATTAGTTATTTGATAGATTCTAAATTTTAACACCATCTATGAAAATGTCTTGTAACTTTGTTACAGTGATGCTCAACAAAGTAAACGGATATTATGTTTTCTATTCCACAGATCACTATTATCGATAATAGACTAATAACGTATAATATTGAGTTTATTACTTCATTATTGTAATTTTTTCAAATTTTATATTTTTTAATATAAATAAGCTATTTTTCAAACCTCCAAAGGCTCCTCAAAAAGTAAGCAAAATCATAAGTCTCAATATTGAATTTTTTTTTTGTAATCGGATGTGATAAGGAAGTAACCCACGAGATTCATAAAGGGAGGATCTGTTGCAATTTTCAGAAAACTTTCGCTGGACAATCGCTTTGGTAACGAGGCATGGAAATTCTAAACATTATCCGCACGAAAAGCATGGTAGTGTTTACAAGCTCTGACTAAAAGAGGCTGAAATGGCAGTACATACTTAGACTTATGACTATTGGCAAGCACCTGGCGAATGTAGGCCTTAAATTAAGGCAGATTATAAAAGACTCAAAGGACCATTTGAGATTCGAAATTGAGCTTAAAACTATTGCATCTATAGATTAACATAACAGTTATTCGATTCATCTTGGGCCAAAGAAGATAAATTCAACTTTTTTAATTTAATTTAATCCCTAGAGAATCCTTTTGGAATCGTACACTCTTGTAATCGGTTAATTACCCTTGTTCTTAAAGTTCTCTCACCCTTCTAAGCAAATTGCGGAGACTTAATGTTTTTTTAGTCTAGTAGTAAAAAGTTTTTTACAAAAAAAAAAAAGAAAATAATAACAAAAAACAATAAAAGTCAATATACAAAATAATAATCATAAATGTCTTGTCATATTTTTTTTCCTTATTTTTCTTAAGTTTTTCTTACTTTTGTTGTACGTGAAAACATTTCATTCACCCAAAGCAGACAGACTCTGTAGGTGAGTCTGGTTTTTTATACATATATTTTTTTATTGCTGTTATTGTTGTTTTATCTTCAAGTGATGGCTATTAAAATGGCATCATCTGTGGCATATAATCTCTTTTCGAAAATGTTATTGTTCATTATTTTTCATGCTTTGAAGTTATTTAATTTTGGCTTAGGGGAAGTTTTTTTTTTGCATTCGTATTTACTTTTTTTGTATCACTTAAGGATTATTGTTTATTTTTTTTATTGTGATACAAGTATTATAGCCTTAAGTCCAAATACGTCAATGTTCGCTCAGCTTGTTAAAGTTGGCGCTTAATTTGTGGTTTTTGTTTGAAATGTTGTTTTAATGTGGCTGCTGCTGTTGATTTATAGATTTTCACGGAAAACAAATCAGACTTGAATATTAAAAAAAAGTGATAATTATCAATAAAATCAATACAAATAAGCGAATTTCTGGGAAGAGCAGTTCATTAATAGGAAATTATAGGAATGGAGTGAAGAAAATCGTATTAAGATTTTTATTATCCAAGAAAAAATAATAAAAAATAATTGAAATAATTTTAATAAGCGGAAAAGAAAACGTTGAAACAGAATTAGAAACCAAGTTTTAGGAACAGACTTCAAAATAGTGTATTGAAGGAGCAGAAATATATTAGATATATTACACTTTTACCGCGTTTAAGAATTAATTAAGGAAGTCATTAAAATTGACTTCCTAAGAATTGCAAAATGTGTTCTTCGTTTTAAATTTCTGTCTCTTTTGTGTGCACTGAAAAAAGCTACATACTGAATTCAAGTAAAAAAAAAATTCTTAAAAGTCGGTTCAAAAACTAGGGAAAAACAAGTACAAAGTGGCGCGAAGTAGTGTCATAATTTGAATTGTCTGCCACTTTTTCGGATGGCGCTAAATGTCACCGTGCTTTGACATTTGTGATGTAGTTGTCAACAAATAAACTGAAGAACGTGGAATTATTGTTACTGCTTATTTGACAAATCTTCAGTCTGTCGTTTTAACGCAGCGTGAACTTCGTCATCGTTTACATTCTCGTCGTGTTCCATGTGTTCGATCAACTAAGAGTTTGAGCGCCTCGTATGGAGTTGGTCCTACAGATATCGAACGAAGTGGAAACATCGGTAATATTTGCGACGACTTCAGAGAGCATCCAAGAACATCAACGATACGACGATGCACGTAATTAGGCATTAGCAGACATTTTGTTGCAATCAATTTTGATGAAAGATTTGCAAATGTTCCCCTATAAAGTGCAACTGTTCACGGCTGCCTGGTGACTATTGGACAAGGTTAGCTTACTGCCCACTTTGTTAAACTTAATGACGAAAGGAGATAATTTCTTTTTCCTTTGGGGCTTTTTAAAGCCTCTCGTTTAATACAACAAACTACGAACTTTCACAGTCTTAAAAGCCGATATTGAAGAAGACATCGACAATGTGGAGTCAGATGTTTTGTGAGCAACAATTCAAAATACCGTAAAATGAGTCTAATTATGTATCAAATCGGAAGCGGGCCATTTTTCCAATTATTTTCATAAATTTTTATGAAAACAGAGTTCTTTTTTCATTTATAATAAAATGGCAGAAAGTTCAAATTATGACATTGCGCCACCTTGTACATTTTGAAAAAAAAATTGTACTTAAAAAATATTTCATACATTTATTCAAAAACATATTTTGTAAAGTTTAGTAAATTTTTGTTAAGCCTGAAGAATTTATATCATATAAACAGAATTTTAGTAAAAGAAATTAATTGGTTCGATACCATCTCGGGTCAGTGTAGAACAGAAAAATAAGCTTTGAAATTCTTCTCATATTGTGGATCTTAAAAATTTATAAAAACTCATTCACTTGGAAAAATTAAGGAAACTTTAAAAAAACTTTACTGAATTCGAGCCGTAATTAAGTCGTAATTAAAAGCAAATCTGTTGTAACTCTTCATCGTAGAGTGGATTTAAGAGAAGTGTTTGCCAATCCATTTTCCCTCCAAACACAGGCACCAAGAATTTTTAAAAAATTTACTAAATTTTTCATAGTTGTAATTTAAGAAAAATCTAAAAAAATTTCAAACAAATTTTTTTTTACATTTTCAAGAAATAAACCAAATTAAATAAATTTTCTAGAAAAGAGGGAATTTTTGTTTGGTATTAAAATGAAATGTTTTTACTGGCAGCATGAAAATTTTTACTGAATTTTACTCATATCTTTTCAGCAAAAAATTAAATAAATTTTTTTCTATGTGAATAATCAACCTTGATAATGTTCCCTTAACAGAGTTTTGTTGAAAACACTATTTACCGCTGCCAATTTGTTTGATTCATCTTGTACACTTGCTTTAACAGGTTGACTAATCCCTTATGGATAGTTACATCAAGTCTGTTCGTTTACTTTCCCAGTAAGAAATTGTACCGATAGAGCAACGCAAAAATTTAAAAAATTGTTCTCAAAATATTTACAAGTAGAATAAAAGTAAAAGAACGCTTTACCAGTAACAACTTGTAATTAAAGTTCAAGCTGCACTGCTTAATTCAACTATTTTAAACATGTTTTTCGTCCCCAAAATTAAAAAATATATACATATATTATTATTCATTCCAAATAAATTGCACAAAGAAATATGTGCCATTTGAAATTCCTCCGTTTAACGAGGCACCCACTGTCTCCCTGGTACAACATTTTCAACAGTTTAATTTGAACATACTCACTAACGCTAACTGGGCATTGTTGGTCTAAAAATAGTTAATTTCCTCATAAAATATATTTATGGTGATTGATGAATATTAAGAAAATTTCTACAAATCTTTCTTTTACAAACACAAATAATTATTAAAAATAAAATTTTAATAATAACAATTTTATATAATTCTTATTTTTCGTCTCCCAATTTCTTACGCTCTCTTTTTGCACTCTCTTTTTACATATTTTGCGAGTTAGTGAACACTTTCCAGTAACAAGTAGTAATAATTTGTATAAAACCTTACTAAATGAACAGACCTAGAAATAATTAATTTATTTTCTTATTTTACGCATTTTCATAAAATTTGCCTGATATTATAATTTCAAATAATTTCTTACATCATCAGACTGAGGAAAAATAATTACAATTTTTATGATTATTTTAATTTATTTAGATATATTTTATGCTACAAAGTTGCCACACAAAACAGAGCCAAGAAATTAACAATTTTAAATTAATGTTAAGTTCTTAAATTGATGTGAATGGAAATTAATTGTAAAATGCAATTTGTGAATTACATTCATGAATTACATTCATAAACAATCATGAACAGCAAAAAACATGTGTCCAAACAATAAAATTCAATGTATGCACTTTGAATGATAGAAAAAAAATAATAGTAATAACAACTCTTACGAATATTTGCCGGCATATCGCAGCGATAAATCATCTAGTCTAAGTTTGTAAATTAGTTTCTAGCATTACCATTTTAAGTATTGCATTTATTTATATTTCTTAATCGTAAATTAGATTCACGGACGTGAAATGACAACTTTATTGAAGCATAAAAATATTTAACTTATCGGACAATAAGAAAGGCATTAACCAAGGTCATTTTTTAAAATATATACATACACACACATCAAGCAAATTGACATGATATCATCATATCATTAGTTAATTATTTTTACAATCTGAGCTTACAAAGCTTTATATGAGGGTGGAATACTATTTTATGAATGCTTTGCGTGGGGAATTTATTCAGTCCATTTTGTTTTGATTTTATCACTGAGGGTGCTTTTGGCTGAAGAAGTTAGCGCGTTATCTTCAACAAAGCAATTTATGACTGAGAACGTGGGTTTGATTCCTGTTCAGGGCAAGGCATCAACATCAAGAGTTTTTCTGCTTAACGTTAGTGTGGTGTTGTGGTAATTGTTGTTGGACGGTTTAAGTGTTGTATTGGTCACTGAGCAGTACTGGTAGCGATTGATACTCTTCTACGCTAATGTACACTACACCATGGCGCCATCCTTCATCGGTAATCTCGGCGAAGTAAAACAATTAATAAAATGTCTACACCTTTAACTTAATAAACTTAATGCGTCTACTTAATACTGCTATAAAAAACGCCCTATCTCTCTCTCTCTCTCTATCTCTCTCTTTCTTCCTGTGTCTTTTCATTTCACCAGAAATAAGTTTGCACCATCTAAAAAAGTATGAAATATAATTTCAATGCAACATTACATGGCTTGAAAATACTACAGTCCAGTTTAAAACGTGTGATCTACTCTTATGTTGGTGCAAAAAGCGGCGCAACAAGACCTGGCAAAAGGACTTTGAAAATCAGAATTTGGAATGATTTAAGCATTTCATCACAATTAGATTAGTTCATAATGAAATCTAAGAACACATATGGCGCATTGTAAAGTTTAGATAATTGAGTATGCCCTAGCTCTTATGAGATTGGGGTACCTGTTCCCGAAAACCCGCTCTTTTTTAAGATCTACACGCTCTTTATTAAGAGTGCATCCATTTTTAGTCGATGTGTCAGAGACAATTCGTTCTTTATCCGGATAATTCCTAACATCTGTCTGCAGAGCTTTTTTCTGTCACTTTAAGCATGCAAAGATTCAAATCGAATGTCCCTCTTCCCGTTACCAGTTATCCTAATTGCAGCACCATACATTGCGCTAGTAGGGGTTACCCCCTGAATGTTGTTCCATTAAAAAATTAAAAAAACATCCACTCATGTGTCACTAGGGTAATTTTAGAATTTTTAGTGAAAAACAATTTGTTTCTACAGTAGCGCATACGACAGATTTTGAAACTTAACTTTTTAAGCCTCTATCTAACATACAGCCATCTTGGACAAAGTGCCTGCAAGTTTGCAAGCGATATTTAAAGTAACCATCGCGACTGCTCGACAACTGCATCGTGTTTTAAATGAAGATCTAGTAAATCGCTATCTATGCGGAGACTCTAGTCGGAGTGGAGTTCGTTGATTAAATGACAATGAAATCGAACGTCAATCTTTGATTCTGCTAAAACGAAACAGCGTGGCGGTAGTTCCAGCACCACATTAGTTTACATTAAATGGCTGATAAATGCCAAATAGCAAATACAATAAGATATTCATAATCTCTTGGTTGAGTGCCTCTTGAAGAAGATAGCATTCAGGTGGTTCATGTATGTTCTACAAGATATCGCTTTTAAACTTTAAAAGAAACTCTCATGCTTTGCAGGTCTTCATCATCTTAAAACTTTAAGCGATTTGATGCATGGCAGAAGTCTATTCGCTTCTGACAGCTAAAAATATTTTAACTAAAAGGGTTGGTCCGACTATTTTTATTGAAAAAAATTATCTGATAATATTGGCTACAGAAAGTATATTTAGCAATTTTCTTAAGTATGTTTTTAAGAGGCATATTTTTAAATATTTTTCAAAAAAATATTTCTCATGATATTTAATTTTGTCATTATATAAAAGTTCTTCTTCTAAATAAACAGACTTTACAAGGTGTTCATGGAAAATTTCACTCAATTTACGGTATAATTAAGTATTAAATACTTAATTTAATAATTAAGTTATTGTATGATAAACTGAGCTCAATTTCAGGCGTTCATTACATAAATTTCCTAATTGCGCAATTAAATACAAATCGCTCGATTTGTTGAGTTCTTGTTTGATAAATTGAGCTCAATTAAGGCCTCAAATTGGCCGCTTGGGCTTTATGAAAAGTCGGTTTCAGCATATAAGATATACAAGACTTGGTAAGATTGTATAGAGTGCACAAGTATCTTTATATATATTAAAAAAAATTTCCAAATAATCTCGCTATAGACATATGCGAGTTGCCATTCTTACAGAACTCAGCCTATCGGAAATGATACAAATACACAGCCTTGCTGCCCGATATGCCTGATGAGCGAATCTAAGAACGACTTCGAAGTGGAACCGAACGCCCTGCTACTGAACTCGATGTTAATGATGGCTATTTGTAACTGAAATCATAAAAAGTTGAGAATATTTCTATATGTGTAAATATTAAGATAAAATTCTGAAAGGCAAACACAAAACCATTTTCTCCAAAATAGCCAATTGACGTTTGAAGTCCTTTTTGTTATGGGATATACATTATTGTCGTTAGGAAGAGTTTCGATTCACTTCGAAAACTGAAGATGGGAAATAAAGTTTCACATGCAGTAGTTATGAATGTATCCAACTGCTCGAACTCTGTTACTCTCTATACTTATTAAGGCGGAGACGTTGCTTGAGAAACTATTGACCGCTGAAAAGTTGGTGTTAATGTCAAGCCCTGTTGCGAACTCGTTTATAATCCAAGTTCTATGGTTTTTTAAACACTTTTACTTTTTATGCGTTATCGATCCTTAGCAAGAGTTTTGATCTGACTGAAATCACTTCCCTTCAGATGATGTACATCGAAATCAGGGGAATCACCCAATCTCAATGGGGAAGTGCTACGCAGCATGATCGGCACAAAACGCACGATAGCTTCCACAGAAGTGAGCTTTAAGCTTTGAATTCATTAAATCATTTGGATTACATTAAAAGCTTGGTTTCATACTTAAACTCTTTGATTGGAAGCCACATGAATTCAAAGACTCCTAATATTATAGATTGACTAGTTTCTTGGCAGTTGATTTGAAAAAGATAAACAAGTCAAATATTTTGTTTTATTATTATGATATACAATCTCATCGATTTAAAACAAATTTAATTTTTTTATTCCGGTGATAAATATATAAAGGACTTGTATCCAATTGTGTTATTCATTTGTTATATTTTCATTTCTCTGAAGCCATTATAAATCAAATTTTATTAGACCTTAAGTACCTTAAATAAAAAGAATTAAAGTCTTTCGTGTTACATACTACAAAGACCATAAATCTTTTTCAAAGGACAAAAACGAACTTCAAATGGAGAAGTGATATAAAATTTCAAGCGTTTTCTGCCAAATGAAATTTTTAATGTTGACGATTCCTTGAAATTCTTTTTAATTTGAGCAAATTACTTCATGGATCTATTAAGAGAAAATTTTAGTGGCATATAAAAGGCAAGAATATTTATGTTGACCAAAATTGAAATATAAAATTGTACTCGTACAAAGAAACTACAATTCAGAATTTTCAATAAAGTTCATATGAATAAAAGAAAAAAAAGCCACACAAAAGATTTTGTTGTTTATTTGTCGCATTTGAAGTGCGATAAACAGAAGTACATAAACATGACAGTCGAATTTAAAATTAAGCGACAACGCTACAATTGAATTTACAAAGTCTTGACGTATTTATCAATTGCAAAAAGGATAATTGGGATTTTCAAGGCACATTACTTATTCTTATGTTAACAAGGATAACTCACATCTGTCTGCCATTTGGTTCATTATGGTTCCCAAGCGAAGAAAATCAGTCCGTGTCACATCAATGGGACTGTCCAGATATTTAAGGAAGCGGTTGCCTATTCCTCAACCTCTTCGCGAAAACATATGCTGCATTATCCCAAATAGGAAATAGCTCAATGTTCCGACATATAGCCGATCGATCAAGTTACCGCGAGAATACCAATCAGAATGGCAGCTGCTTAGGCTGCTCCCTTTCTGTGAGGCCGAAATAGACCTGTATATCTTACAAGTGACGGTTGTGGGTCGTCTTGGGAGTCTCAGTTTTAACTCGCAGTTGGTAGTTCAACCAAGGGAATATATGCATTCCTTCTTACGTTAATTGTGCATCTGCTCTTGCGTATTTATGAGGAATCCCTTGAATGCCGGACCATCCTCACGCGATAAAATTTCAGCAGGATCAGAGACCCACCTCTATTTTACTGTCTCCGAATACAAGTTACTGATTACATTAAGCCTGTTGAAGTAAATGTCAACAGCACTTGAGTCTTATAATGAGCTTGTAAGTTCTTTTTGAACTTACAGGAAAATTAGCGAAATGACTGAAAACACAACATATGCAGTAAATGCACCCGACACAGTATCGGTGTGAATTGTGAAATACCCTATGTTAAAGCGGCTAAGCCAACCCCAAAGGAAATTCTGCTCCCCCGAGTAAAATTTTTAATAAATAACTTAATTTTTCTCTTCTTTAAATGATTTCATGGGTTGTATACCCCCTAGAAATTTGAAAACCTGCGCTACTAGCTCTGCTACTAAAGTTTTATTATTGAATTGATTGCTTTTGTACAGTGGCTCGTTATAACTACTAACATTAAAAGAAATTTTAAAATACTGAATTTAAATGAAATCTTCACTGTTTTCACTATTTTGGCAAGTGAAAAATTATACTTCCATTCATATAAAGATTTTCTTATGGTGGCCTTCCCCTGTGGATCACTTCTTTTTTTTTTGGCGAGAGATTAAATTCACGTGTGAATTATTTTTCCTAAATTTCGTTTTCGAAATAATTCGATATCTTCAATAAAAATATTCGATTGTAACAAATATTTTATATTTAATTAAAATTTTCATAGTTATAAGTTATTATATTTTTTACATATAGCATGCCTTAGTCGCAAGCCGCTTTCATTGTGTTTTTCTTGTTTCAATAGAACTTTTTCACAGTGCGTCTATAATTACGACACTCTGCGGTGTGGTCTTTTGTACAATTTCAATCCGATTGTGATACCTACGCTGACGTTGATGAGGACGAAGACGATGACGACAATAATATGGAAGCATACGTGCTAATAAGTGATGTGAGCGTACAATAAAACAAATTGTTTCTTTTAATTATGCGTAACGTAAACGAATTTTTGTCCTGTCAACATAAAAAAATAACTTGAAATTTTTATTCATTTTGTTTTTTATTTTCATTTTGGCTGTAAATTATTTCAAAGTGGTTTTTATGCCGAAAAAAATAAACATGTAAAATACACTAATTTTATATTTTTATTTTATATTTTTAAGAACGTATATAAGTACGTATTTTGGAAACTTGTACAGTTGTTGTTGCACACATTTGTGTAATGACGGAAATCGAAAAACGAACAGACGAAAAGAAAAACCAGTACATTTTTGTGTTGGGAAAACTCAAATACTTTCTTTCGAGATTAAAATCGGAATGTAAATATTTAAGTAAAATTAGTAATAGTCGTATGTATACTGAAAAAATTTAAGGAAATTGTTTTTTGAAATGCGGAAGTATAGAACAAAATTAAAATAACTATCAGCAGACGTGAAAAATAGACTGTCAACTCTACAGACATCTATACTTGGATTTAGACCACCCTTTGAAAGATGTGAGAAGTAAATGCAAAAGGATTTTTACGTTGTTTATTTTGATTTTTGCTGTACTTTTTTTGCTCCCGAAAATATATCGGTAAAAATTGTGGAATTCAAATAAAAAACACCAAAATTCGAAATAATAACTTCAAATACGAAAAATATTTGAAAATATTGCCGTTTGAGTTCGAATTTGTCAATTCTGATAAATAATTTTTTTTTCTTCAAATTAATTATTTTAAGGAACGAAAAGTACTACTTTCGATGGTAGGCTTGCCATCACTATCAGGGTTTATATGTCGGTAGAAAAATAAGGACAAAATACTTTTTCAAGAAAATGATTGGCAGGCAGATTTTTATTAAATAAACATTCCACGTGGATAACATGATTGCTGACGATATGTGTGATGGTAGGGCTTGTTCGGTAATGCATAAGGCTCGTATATGTACTGTTTTTCGCAGTATTATACTGTTTTTCGACATCAAAAACTGCGTACTGCTTTTCGCCCTCAAAATACTGTTTTTCGATACATAATAGAAATAAAAACGGCGAACAGCGAATTCATGCAAAATTATTGTTTACTTTAAAAATAAGCATTTTCCTCTGATTCGTCGCTAGCCGAAAATTTTTGCGTGGGCAGCATGGTAAGAAACACCAATATGGAATGAAGTCGAAGCCGTTATGAACAAGTTGAGCGAATACAATTTGTATAATGCCAATGAAAATGCGGTAAATTTACACACTCAATTTCGATATAACAAAAACTATTGTACGAGTGACAAAATTATGCAATGGAAAGAAGGCAATGTTTCGATTGTGGATCGGTGGGTGGAGATATTTATTCATCTCAAAAACGCCGATTGCGAATTCAAAGAAATGGCCACGATCGTTGAATATATTTTATGTTTTCCAGGAACTTCGGCATCAGTGGAACGAATCTTCTCTGCAGTGAAGAAAACTTGGACGTCAGACAAAACCCGATTAGATGTGCAAATATTGAAGGCGATTCTGACCGTCAAATGTAAATTGAAGTACAAGTGCGTTGATTTCTACAATTACCTCAAAACGAAGCCGGCATTGCTTATTAAAATTGCTTCAAACGACAAATACAAAACAACCACAAAAGCTGATTCTGATGGAAATGATTCAGATGATGGAAATGATTGTTAATTTTTTTTTTTATATATTGAATAAAATATATACTGCGAAAAGTACTGTTTATCCAAATCGATTTACTGCCTTTTTAAAAAATTTCAGTGAAATGTACTGTTTTTGGTCCAAAAAAATATACGAGCGTTAGTAATGCATCATTGCACTGCATGTGATAAGGAGTACATTCGGAAATGCATCACATCAATTTGCAATACTGCAAATATCATGATTTCTCAAATCCATCATAGGAATATATGATGCGCAAAAAAACATCCAAAAGACATCACAAAAATGACTAATGCATTCTTGCAGTATAAATTTCTTAAAAATCAATTTCGCTCGTCGATTTTCTCAATTGCATAGTTTTCTATCATTTTTGTTATAATCCAAGTCAATGTATTAATTTATCATCCATTTTTAATGCTCCAGCGTCCGGAACTGTAAGGAAATGAATGGTTTTGTCAACGCATCATATGCACATTAGTATCAGTTGATTTGCATTGGCATCGTAAGATGACTACACATGTACATCACATGCAGCACAATAATGCATTTCCGAACAGGCCCATAATTTCTCCAACTAATATTCTAACTATTCCTTTATTTCTTCTTTTCTTTCAATTATCATTTAAATTTTTTTTAATTTTTTAAATATAAAGCTTTTTCTTTCATATAAAAAGTTTTGTTGTCATAAGTTTAATGAAAATTTAATTTAATTGAAATGGAACTATGAAATTAGCGAAAAAAAGTCTTATTTTTATTTTTTACTATATCGCTAAAAATAACACATACTGAATTGAAAAAGAAACCCACAAACAAATTGAAATTTGTTCAGTGTAAAAGAAGTCATGCTACAAATGCATTTGAAGCGATTGCTGTTCAAATATCTTCTGAATGTCTTAATAGAAACTTAATAACTTTTCATGATACTATTAAAAACGATTTATAATTTTACTAAATATTTCCTATTTTCTTAAAATTTCTTTTCAGAGATGATTAATCAATCTATACGAGCGAGTGTTGTTGAGCATATGAACGGGTCCTTTAAATGCATACTTGTCTAATAATTGTTAATAAAATTAACAAAATTAATATAGAAAAATAAAAACAACATGCAATAAAGAAATTCTTCTATGTAAATTATTTGCAACAGCCAAATAATAATAAAAAAAATTAATTAATTAATTAGATTAATATTTTGTGTTTACAGGAATAATGGAAAATTAAACCAAATATATATAGTTGCAGCAACCTAAGGAAATTATTATTAAATTAATATTAATATTACAATAAAAATTCATAAATAGAAAAGAAAACTTGAACTTGAAAAATTTATATAAATTTTAAATAAATTGTCTACTATATACATAATTAACATTAAACATATTTATACAGTAGAGAGCAAAAATAGCTGTAGCAAAAAAAAACCTTTTTTTGTTTTTTTTTTTTTTTTTTTTTTTTTTTTGCTAAAAAGTACAAACTTAAACATTAATAAAAATTAAATTAATTGTATATGTACGATCTCAAATAAAAAAGAATTTAAAAAATAGTAATTGGAAGTAAAAAATACATATATTTATTATTATTTTAATTTATGCATTAAAAGCTTTCTTTTTTTGCAAATTTAAGCACAACCTCTGATTTTCTTAAGATTTATTTTACATCGAAGTCAAAACTATCGGCACAAAAAAAATAGTAATTCAAAGAGCAGTACTAGTGTGAAACATTTAAAAACTAGATTCATATGCCGACATTTCACTGGTCGCTAAACCGAATCGTCAGTGAACTTTAAGCAGTTTGAAAACTTTGAAAAATTAATTTTCCAAATGTTTAACAAAAATTATGTTGTTCATTAACAGCTGGAGCAAAAGCAGTGTCAAAATTTTAACTGGCTATCATTATGTTATAAATGGAAATAAAGAGAGCTACGTTCTCATAAACAGTTTATTCTTGACATGTCGACATCATAAATGTCGTGTACAAAAATGGCAGCATATTCAAGTAATGATATTACTTTTGCGCCACTCTGTACGTCTTCACATTAGTATTGTTTTTTTTACTAATTTATTGCTCTGTTTTGTTACATTTTTTCGTAAAATCTTTTTAGCCTCAACAAATTAAAATGGTTGGCAGCTGATTTAAAATTTTGTGCAGATTTTTTCTGTTTTTCAATATTTTTGTGTAAAAGAAAAGCAACACATATTCATTCTATTCAGAACGTGTAAAATTTAGTCAAAAATAGTACTTTGTGTAAAAAGTTATAAAATATTAATTAGTAGTATAAGCATGTATATATGAAAAAAATAATGATAATATCCAAAAATATATTAACTTGTCCTACAACTATTAAAAAAAATTTTTCAAAAAAAAAAAAGAAACTGTCTATGCTGCTGGTTGTTAAAAATTAATATTTATAAAAACACTACTCGACAAATTTGAATTTACTGTAAAAACTCTCTTTCTAATTCACCGGTTCTGAAGGTACACTGGATTTTAATCTGACAAACAAAGATAATATTTGAAATTGTTTTTAACAACGAGATTTTTATAACTACAAAAATCTATATAAAAAATTTAATTGCTGAGCTACAAGTCCAATTTCTTTATCAAAACAACTATATTTATTTTCATATTTCAATGACTACTTGTATAAAAACACATTAAAATTTTTAGTTATAATCTTAATATTGAAATGTATTATTTGGAATATTACTCCCAACTAATCGTTTAAATATTTAGAATTTTCAAAATATATTGTTTATATTAGTTTTAGCTGTTCATGTGCCGATGTTTCATTGGTCGCTAAACCGAATCGTCAGTGAACTTTAAGCAGTTTGAAGACATTCAACCTCATCTGTTTATGCCAAACAAATTAAAGACAATATGAGAATTCTGTACAGCTTAGAAAGCTTGAAGCATGAAGTAATTATAATACATACAATAAACTTTTTTATTGTAATATTAAGATTCCTAAAGAAGGCAATTAAGAATCGCTGAAATATTAAATAAAATTAAGTTGTTTTGTAAACAAAACTGACCTAAGGATCAATAACAAAAAAACAAAAACAACTGTGCTTTAATATAAATAAATAGATCGAAAAAAGTGATATTAAATAATTCCATAAAAATGTTTTTAATGACCTTTTCTAAGAACTCAAGTCCACAAAATATTCGATTTCTGATTAAAATTCCATTTTTATAAATTTCTGATTTTACAGACAAAGAAAAAAGTATTGAATCAGAACTTCTTTAAAAAAAGTTGTGAGTTCTGTTCCCACTATAGACTCTAGCCAGTTTCATAGCAAATGTTTGAAGGTCTTTGTTACTCGCTTAGCCAAGTTTAAATACGCCCCTTAGCCAGTATTAATTTTTCACTATATGAAATAATGTTAAAAACTGAGTTTTTTTTCATGCATCAACAAAGTTGCTGCTTTACCAACAAATTCGTACTTTTCTAAAAAATTTATTTTTTCTTCTTCAAGTCTATATGTTCATTTGTCAGAATATTTTGCAAACAAAAAAAAAGAACATTCATTAAATATATAAAAGGATTTTTTTACACTAAATTATTCTATTGTTTAGAAACTCCTTATGACCCCTTGGCTTTTTAAAAAATTGTATTATATTCATTAATTTTTTACAATCTTCAGGTATGATAGAGTCCAGCATGTCCAGAATTTTTTTTCTTTCAAAACCTCCAGATTATGTTGTGGATTATTTCCCAACTTTCTTTTCAAGAGATTCTATAGATTTTCAATAGATCTGGAGTAGGATATGACAAGTGCAGAACATCAATTTCATTTTCTGGCGGCCATCGTTTGTTATTTTGGCGGTATAGGAAGTTGTACCATCATGGTGAAATATGTAAATATTGTCCACAGTCGGCCA
The DNA here is from genome assembly GCA_963681545.1 of Germaria angustata. Lineage (NCBI taxonomy): Eukaryota > Metazoa > Arthropoda > Insecta > Diptera > Tachinidae > Germaria > Germaria angustata. The sequence goes on along the minus strand of OY812998.1, from coordinate 116,390,354 downwards.
GTTGCGGCACTGATGGAATATGATTATCATTTAATATATTATTGTACTTTTCGGCGTTTAATATTTCATATATAAAATATAGCTGTCCGAACTCCTTTCGTACCATAACAGCGGCTGGAAATATAATACTTCGTTTTAAGCAGCCTTTATTCTGTGTCCCATTCTTTTGTATTATGGATCACCATTTTTTTGCATTAGCGACATATAATTAAAATTTGAACTCATCACTATGGCCTGATTTTATAAATTTAAACCAAAATTAGTTTCGATCATTTTCATTGAAAACAAATACTAATTTGTGTTATTTATTGTTGCTTTAAATCCAAATAATCGAAACGAATTTTCGTTTAAATCTATACAAATTTGGTCAAGTTCGGATTAATGTGTGCTCGTTGTCAACACCATTTTAAAAATTTTTGATACCCCCACTGAAGTCACCATATTTAAACGAACAATTTTTTAATGTCCAACACTTCTTTTACGTTCAGTTCCCATCTGTTGCAATCAAATCTTGTATCAAACCCAATTAATTTATATGGACGTTTTTTCTATGGTTTGTGTCTAAATTTTTGGTGGAACTCGTCCAGCAGTTCAGATTAGACAAAAACCAGTGATCAAACCCATACAAGTAATTTGAATGGATTCGATCATAGTTTTGTGTCTAAACTCAACTACTGAATGAGCTCGAGCCTAGTATATTTGAGAATTGGGCCATTGCATACAATTCTAAACAAACCAATGAAAATTTGGCGGACATTGCGAGGCATAAATGTAAAAATAAAAATCGACAAAAAAAACTTTGCCAGATTTGAGTTCAGAACACACAAGTCGATCACGCAAAGCACACACGAGGCAAATGTTGTAGAAACTCTTCTTCATATGAAGCTAAACCCAAGTTGCGGCAAGTTGATTTGATATTTTAAGTGACATTTACTGTAGAGATGGTTCTTGCTATTGGCTGTTTAAAAAACACAAAAGTAAAAAATCGCTAGAAAAGCCTCATTTCTAATGAGCAAACGACACTGGCTAATTCATCTGTGTTCAGCTTTCGAAAAGGTGTATTTGAAGAGAGGTTTGCTGTTTTTTTTTGTCGAGCAGTGTGCATAATGGATTGTATAAATAACAAAATAAATAAATTCATAAAATATTTGCTAAACAAAAATACTTGAAAGTTTTTATTAATTTACCAAAAATATTATATAAATTAAAAAAATAAATAAATAAAACTACAGAAGTTATTTAATTGGTGAATAAGGTTTGTGGCAGATATTTGGCACTGTTGAAACGAAAAATACGAATTACTTAATAAGCCCAAAATTAAGTTAGTCCTAAAATATTCTCCAGCTAATCAAATATTAATTTTAGTCCTTTCTGACACTGTGTTGTCTTAATATCACGTTTTCACGAACCGTGGACTTGGACATGACATGAACATAACGTCGGCAGAGCAACTCAATTAAATTTTTTTTTTTAGGGCAAAGATGACAGCACATGAACGGAACATAAACATGAGCTCCTTGCAACGTGCCGGATTCATATCTGGCATACTCGAAGGCCATGTTCAATGTCCGCACCAAGTTGATGGCTAGTGGGGACCAACTTAATTTCAAATAGTTTATATATTGAGTTTTAAAATATTTGAATTTGAAATTTTTCAATTCAGCGACAAAATACAATTAGAACATCAACAATGTTGTAAGAAAACACCCCAAATGACTTTTAATATTTTGAACAATTTATTTAATTATTCAATAGGTCTCGATAGGCCTGTCTGAGGGAGGGGCCCTAACGCTTTACGAAACAATATAAAATCAAGAAATTAAATAAAATATAGAAGAGAAATATATCGGTAGTGGGTTTTTTTTTGTAAAATATAAATCAATACGGAGAGTAATTCTTACTGTAGGAATTCTATAGAATTCTCATATAGTAATTGATTTTTGTTTAAGTATATGAGTTTGAATGCCTTTCAAACATGAAATGCAGCCTTATAATAAGCTAAGCCGGCGATAACCAATAAATTGTTTAAATAATTTTTTCTTTTTTTTGTCGGCAATTTGCGAATTTCTTTAATTAATAAAGTGGGAAAAAATCATTAAGTTTAATTAACTAAAAAAAAATATTTTATTTTTCATTAAATAACGTTTATGCTATGGCTTGTGATATTTTGTTACATTTGTGGCCATTTTACACTGCAAATGTAGAAAGATGGTTCTTTCACAGAAAAATCTATATCCGCGTAAAATACATACTTTTTGAACCACTCAAATATCAAATGTAGCATGGGTTCCAAAGGTTGTTTTCAAAAAGTGTTATACTTAAGGGTCAGAAAGATAACGTGAGCTTTTGTCGTTTTTCTACTCTCATCCTTATAGAGACTATGACTATGATTGCCTACAGCATCCAGCAAAGAATACACTTCGTACTATAAAAAAGATTTAAATGTGAAATAAAAAAATTTATTTAACAAAAAATCTCTACGTAAATGTACGCGAATTTAAAAAAGACTCTAAAAGAGAGCGTGATGATTATCGCAGCGACATCACCATCAATGTAAGTCCGCTGTGATACAAAATTGTAAGGGATGAGTTCACTTCCATGCCATTTTATAGAAAATAAAACATACTTATGATTTTTTTTTGCAATAAAATTTTAATAAATAGTATTTGCTAACGGCAGGTTTCTAATACAATATTTCACAAGTTTGGTGGAGAAAAAATGAGTTTTTCATTATTTATATTATCCAATTCAAAAATATATGCTATTATTCCTGGTCATGCTTTTCAAAATTTGCTCATTTTGTTAGTACGATCTTCCAGGAAACGTTTAATGTTATTGATGGTTCGAAATCCAAAAGGTTCGGGACACAACTGAAACTCCGAACAATTCTCGGCACTATCACATTTCTGACAAATACCGCACATGGTACAAATCGCATTATAGGCACATTTATCCCCAACACTGCACTTATCATTTAGACCTTTATAACAAACGTAACGATCGCTACAGTTCCTTGGATTAGGATTTTCGGCAATAAACCCTCCATGCTGACAGGCAGGCCAATTGTATATCACATTTTTGCCAGGACATCTTGCATTGGGATTAAGATGTTGGCCGTCGCGGCCAGGAAGAACCACATTGGCACTAGCACATTGCCAAGGAACCACAAAAGTAGCCAGCACTAGCAAGATGAAATTGTATTTGGAGGTACTAGTTATTTTTGGTATTGAAAACATGTCCAATGTGACGCTCTTTCAAACGATGTGTCTTGGTAAAGATTGAAATTAGAACTATCTTATTAAGTTTGCGGGAGATGCTTTTATAGTAATGCGTTTCTTAATTTTTCTTTATTGATTGTTTTTTTTTACTTATTATTATTTTCTCTTTTATTAATCTGCAATAATTTGCTTATTCAAGTGTTAACAAGGATGTCCTTATATACATATAAACCATTGTGGTCTAGTTTTTTTGTTTGTTTTAAGGCTGATGGATGGGAAAACTTTGTGGTAAAATAATTTAAAATTATAATAAGATGCTAATTTCACTTAGCAAAAGTCCTTCTGTTGTAGGGAAAACTGATTTTGTAAAGCATTTTTTTATTAAGGTCGAGGTAAATTACTATTCTTTGGACAATTCTCAAGATTTTTCTATGCAAAGTTTAAACTAGATGTACATATATGATTTTAATTAATAATTTAGTTAAGCAGTTCTTTTCTGCAGTTATTAATGTTAGAGGCATATGATTTAGGCAAAACGATGCCGCATGATACGAAATACTCAATGTAAAAGAAACATTTAAAGAGTAACTAATTTTCGAAATGGATTAGCCATCAAGTTCTTGCAATTTCTTTTCATTAAACTATTTACTCCGTCACATGTTTAAAGTTGAATATGACAGCATAAGAGTAACAAATTAGCAGGAAGTTGTTGCAGCTTTAGAGCCCGATTTTCAGAGAGGAATGTAAAATTTTGTTCTTTCGATACAGTGAATCAGCAATATTAAGGGATTTATCAAAGACAGATCAATTTTTATGTACAAAATTAATACATTTAACTTAAAATATAATTTTTTAAAAATTATTCTAAGGACGTACATCCTTGATTCTAAAGGCTTAATTTAAGCTAAAATTTTAATTGGAAATGTTTCTAAAATTATGCTATGTGACGCTGTGATGAGATTCATTGTGTTTAATGCAAGGACATGCTCTTCTCCCATACATCGTTGTTTGAAAAAAAAATTAATTTGGAATAAATTTATTAGAAGAAGAGAGGAAAAACTTTATGAGAGTTGTTTAAATTCCGTTTCTTTTAGTGCAAGGACATGCCTATCTCCCATATATCCTTAATTTAAAAATACTAGATTTTTGCTACACTTGTGCTCAAAATGCACTAGCAGTTGTCAAAATTTTGCAGTTATGTGTTTTAGATCTCTTACAAATGCAATGACATGCTTATGTTGTAATATATCCTTAGTTATAGAAATTTAATTCTTTATATATTTATGTCAAAATAGGTGACGTGTCATAATCCCCACGGACATAATTCCCATTTCAATTATGGGGCTTATGTCCGGTTTTTTTTTCGGTCGTAACCCCCATAAAGGAATGGGGTTTATGTTTGAAAATAAAGCGGTCGCAATCCCCACAAAGTAATGGTCATAACCCCCATAAAAATTGGGATTATGTCCAATACGATTACGGACATAAGCCCCATTATAGGGATTATGGCTATTTCCAATGAGGTCATAATCCCCACAATCATCGGTTTAGGTTAAGTTAGGTTAGGTTAGGTTGATTGGAGGGGGCTTGGGACGGGCTGAAAGATTTTCTCCTCTATGATATTTCGAACACCGCCTTCGCTAACAAAATATTTTCCTCCTTCAATGATCTCTCTATGGTATAATAAGTTAATAAGTTAAACTAAGAATTTTGTTTTTTGTAAAGAATTTCGACTTATTTTCGTTTGACATAATCTCTATAGCAAACGGTCATAATCCCCATGGAGATTATGTCCGTTTCGGAAGTGGACATAATCCCCACTTTATTATGGGGGTTATGACCGGAAAAAAAAACAGGCCATAATCCCCATTTCTGGAAAGGGTATTATGTCCGGGCACCGTCAAAATACAGTGAAAATAGGTATATATTTCAAAAGGGAATGATGTTTTTAAGTTCTATTTTAAATTTCATTTCATTTTGTTAAAAATCATGCGTACCTCTCATATATCCTTTACTTCAAAAACGTAACTTTAGCTGCCATTTGGCAACACAGAGAGATTGATAAAGATGCCTAAAGTTATTATGTTGAGTCCTTTGTTATATATTTTGTTACATTGAATGCAAAGACATACCTGCCTGCCATATACCTTTGATTTTAAAACTTAAATTTTTACTATATTTAAGGTCACACTGGCACAGAAATTAACTAATTAAACTAAAAATCATACCTCCAAGCAGTGTATTTTTTCTTCTTATATTTTCTTCCATATATCCTTTGTGGTAAAACTTATACAAAATCTTTAGATAGTTAAAGCATCACATTATGCACATCATTTATGAAGACTTTTGGCAAAAATTAAATATAGAGGTTGTGTTGGAAAAGCTTGAACGTGATTTTCCGCAGAAGATAAAATGCACCAAAGAATTTGCACCAAATTTTATTTCAAAAAAATGGAACTAAGTACTCTAAAACACTTGAATCGTTGACAGTGGCATTAGCTAAGTTTATTCCGACTAAGTGGTAACAAGTAATAAAAGCTTTTTCAAGACCGCCGAATCGCGTTTAAAACTCCACAGCAAATTAAAAAGGATTCAAAAAAGAATGGTGTTTGGATAGAGTTACAGGTCGCTTATAGATAGGATAGAATAGTTCAGCTCACTGGGGTACCGTATGGTCCTTTTGTGATGCCTAGGAAAGAAGGAACAAAAGGTAGACAACAGATAGAGGGTTATTAATATAGATAAATATACAGGTTGTAGATAGAGCACAGGACCAAGGGAAGTGCACTAGAAGGGATAACGAATTGACATAAAGGTATCGAGTGCGAAAACCATCCACGAAATTAACGAAAGAGTCTACTTAACGAAGTCTTTTAACCCACACTTTAGATAAGCTACTGAAGTGACCGTTTCCCAAATGGTGCAGCCGGTGCGAGGCAGTTGATGGCAGGAGATGGTACATTCTCTCCTCTCACTGTTTATCATGACAGTTAAGGCAGTAGTAATTATGTGAAAGACCTCCTAGTCTTTTGGTATGATTGACGAACTGACAGTACCAGGTGTTCGGATCTCGGTCGCCTCGTTGCATATAATTTTGTCAAAGGTTGTATTGCTTAGACTTGCAAATCGTAATAACAAACTTATCTCTTTGTACAGACTTAAAGTGCCTCATGGTGGATAATTAAAAAGAGATTTGTAAACGAAAGACTCACTTCTCTCCTTTATTATCCTTCCCATTTGGTGACACTAATTTTCTTTTGGGTGCATATCTACATTCAAATCTGTTCTAAGCTCTTATTGACCTAAAAAAAAGTTGTGAATATTTTTTTCGAATTTAATTTTGGCTGTAATTTTGACTCCTATTTTAAATACAAATTTAAATTAAAAATTTAAAATAATTCTATACCCATCATATGTAAATATGCAATATTTGTAAATCAATAAAATTACATAAATTATGTATTTTATATGTCATAATAGTATTTAATATTTAAATGACATAAAACCTTAAACGATATCTGTCTTAAAAAGCATGTACTACTTGTTGTTTGTAGCTTTAAATGATCCTAATAAATATATATTCCTTAATCACAATAACAAAAATCGTTTTATAGTTGTAAAACTTATAAACTCAATGGTATACCAATGAAAACAAAATATTAATTAAATAATTTATTAAATGTGTATTAAGAAAAACAACCAACCATTAAATAAAAGAAAAAATATGTAAAAATCACACTTAAACAAAACTTAATTAAAAAAATAAAACAATAAATGTCAACTGGTTTTAAATTGAATACAAGTATTTTCATTTCCCAGATGAAGTACCTGATAAAGAGATACAAAACTTTTTGGCCATCATTAAGGAATCAAGTTAAGTATAGTGGCTCATTAACAGCATATGACTCCAGTAAAAAACCTTTAAGTCATTCTTAAGGAATGACATGTTCATTGCTTCCATTTATTTATTTAAATGTTAAAACAAATACAATTTCATTGAATAATAAATTTAAAAAATTATTTTTTTTTTAATTTAATGCTCTACAACACTTCGCAAAAACAGGAATTTACAATGTCAGGTATAAAAATCTATGTAAATAATGATGCCACTAGATGCTGTGGAGAAGTTTCAAAGAACTAAATTAAAAATAATAATTCTTTAAATTAAAAAGACCTGGTACTATAAGAAACACTAATTCCATCAAATTGAAAAGATTCGGAGAAAATTGCAATACATCATTATTTCACTTTGTATTATAACTTTGGCCTTAAGGAATGTAGTAAAAAAGACTTTTGTTCATTTGCAGAGGAGCAAAATATTCTTAGATGGGATTCGAACCCACAACACCCTTCCGAGGCACCCGAAGTATATATTAGTGCTCTGACCGTTATTGGCTGACCAACCCACCTTGCCCTTCTTTAGTGTGGATTCACCCCAAGAAACCCACCTTTTGACTATTATTTAATCTCCGGTATATTGTGGATCCAAGTGTCTTCCACGGTTACGAAATGATGCAAAAACTCGTCCATATTGCGGTTGAATAACGCCAAGCACTTCTGCGAAGTTGTCATACGATTGTAAGTAAATGCGGCTATTATCTTGCGGAAAGCTTTCTTACCCAAGTGATCATTCAAAATTTAAACTACTGAACCATGTGATACGCCTATGGCTTCCAGAATCTCTCGCACTTTCAATCTCCTATAGGGAAACACCATACCGTGAATCTTTTCAATTGTCTTGGTTGTGGAGATCACAAATGGATGTCCAGAACGTTCGACATCTTCCGTGATGCATATGAAATTCACTTTTTTCCATTTTCTCCCCATATCACTCGCTAGTCTACTATCAATGGCTGTTAAACAGAGCAGCTTGTACAAATTTTGACAGTGTTCAATTAAAAGATACCTGCTGACAGGAGCAGTATTGCCTTTTCGCTTAAGGGGCGGCAAATTCACAAATACACGGACTTATTGACCTGTCTCGTAGAACAAATGTACATAAAAAATAAGAAAAAAACTTAAACAGATCATCTTTTCGGATATAACAAAAACGAAAGATATTAAAAAAGCTCAATCTTCAGAGGGACGAAATATTAAGCACAACCATTGTTATGAAGTTCAAAATTAGTAGACAATCCTTTTGGCTCAATAACTGCTTTAAGTCCATTTGGTATCGAATGGACTAATTTTGTTGTTATATTTTCGCAAATGTTAAGCTGTTCTTTCGTTAACGCTGTTTTAAGCTCACATTTGTTTGAAATTGTGCATTTTTGTAGTCTTCGCTACAATCCCTCGCACAAATACCGAAGAGCTTTAGATCTGGGGACTGCGGACTGTAAAGGATATAGCAATATGTGTGCTGCATTAAATGCAACCCACATTTTCACGTTATTAGCAGAATTTATAGGATCATTGTCGTCCTTAAATGTGAAATGCAATCAATTCTATGCGCTTTCCTTCAAAATGTTAAGTTAAACATTCATGTCCATTATCACATCAATAAATGTGAGTACACCAACATCCGCAGCAGACACTCACACTCAAGCCATAACTCCGCCGCCACCGCATTTTAACGATGGCAGTGTTGACTCCTATACTCTGGATTGACCATCAGGTTAAAAATTATTAAGTTTTCTCTTATCTGAGAAGAGCATCCGATCCCAGAAGCCAACATGACTCGCCTTCAAATAGTTTCGCATAATCCTTTCGTCTCTTCCGATGAATAGAAGATATCAATGATTTTCATCTAGCCACACGTGAATTCTAACTAGGTTCAGGTAGCAATCTCCGTAAAGCTTTAGAGTAACTTTTCAGTTGCGAGTAACTTGAGCTACTTTCAAAGTTAGTTTCGACTTTGAAACGATTTATTATTATACGGATGGTAAAACGGCTACGATTCATTCTAAGTAAAAGATTTTCTCTTTGCTTTGTACTCTTTATTGAAAAATAGTCGAGAAAATAGTAATTTTTAACGATATAGCCAGAAAGGCTTTTGACTGGAATCCGCAAGTTTTACGACATCGATGTAGCACCAGCAGTAATCATCCAGAAGGCAGACACAGGGGAATATGGTAACAAATGAAACAACTACTACAAGACAAACAGTAGTGGACTATGTACGTTTTGGGCTTATTCTCCTAATAGGAGCTGTAACATATAAAGGGTGGTCCAACAAAAACGCGCGATGTTTTTTGTAAATAAAACAAAAAGCTTTCAGAGAATTATCGTAATATTTTTTTATTATGATAGACGAATCTATGACTATTATGCGTAATACAAAATATTGCGCAAATGGTCGAAACGGCTTCGGTGGCATACCTCTATCCGATAGTCCATATATTCAATGACTCTAAGACATAAGTGAGGATCAATGTGCCGAATTATCTCATCCTTTAGATGTAGAATTGTTCTTGGCTTATTTACGTACACTTTTTCTTTTAAATATCCCCAAAGACCGAGATAACACAGCCATTAAATTTCTCGCGTAAAAGCGATATTTCTTCGTTAGCTGTGCGGCAAGTGGCACCATCCTGTTGAAAACGCATATCGTCTACGTCCATATCCTTAATTTTTGGCCATATCCGTTATCATCTTACGATAACGAACAGCATTCATTGTAACTGCTTGGCCGACCTCATTTTCGAATAGGTACGGCCCGATTACGCCGCCAGCCCATAAACCGCACAAAACAGTCACTCTATGTGGATGCATCACTCGTGTGGTCGATTATGCTGACCAAAAAATCACGAAGTGCACGAAATGCATTTTGATTTGAACGCCTATTTTCGTAAAAGGCTTCAACAATATTAACGCGCCGCTCAATTGTTTACCTCTTCATCGTTCAATTTGTCAAACAGTGGGATAAAGAAATATCAAATTAAGTTGGGCAAAAAACTTGACGTTGATGTGTGACTCACAATTAACATTAACAATTAATTTGTATAAATAGCTGAAATATACATCAACTGACACCACAGAAGTGGACCAAACACAAGAACGCTGATGATGAAAGTGTAGCGGCTTTCGAAAACAGCATGTTGTTCCGTTCTGCTAGTGTTTGTCTGAATGATTTATACATTTGTCTTTGTTGTAATTTGTTCTTTGATAACTATCACATGTAATTTGGCTTATAAAATACGATTAAACTAAGTAGCCTGTTTAAAATTTAAATAAAAACACAATCGTGCATTATAGTTGGACCACCCTTTATATTTATATTTTATCTCTTAAATATTAAACAAAAAATTCGAAACACGAAAAAAAATTATATTTTTTGTTCTATTGTGCAACGTGTGCCTATATTTATGTCCATTACTGTATATGCATAGTTATATAAAACAACAATAAATTTTAATTATGGATATTTCGGCACTCATTTTGCATAAACTCGATAGTACTCGATGAGTACCGAAATATCGATAATTAAAATTAAAAATGGACCTTAAGGTTGAAAAAAAAGTAAATGAAATCAAAAAATTAGAACTTATACATACATACGTACATAAAACAACTTTGAAAGCTTGGCATACAGTCAGTCAAGAAAGAAAATTTTGATTATTTAATTTTTCCAAAAAAAATATTTTTTTTTTCAGAGGACCATATTTTTTACAACCAAACTTTCCTAAGTGTTTGAAATTTGTATGCAAAATACTGGAGATACATATATTTGATATTTGGAATGTTTTTCATACAAACTTCAAACATTTAGGATCGTTGCGTTTTAAAAATGTAGTCCTTAATTATAAAAAGGTGTAGGGAACGCAAAATACTATAATAATCTTGCCAATAGTTTGTTTTTTATATGAAGGGAAATATTAAACTCAATATTTCAGGTAAATTTTACGAAAAAATTACTTTTATTTTTATATTTAAAAAGAGTTGTTTCCAAATCGTGAACAAAATTAAAACGAGTTTGCAAAAGTAATTAAACTTTTTGGTCCAAATTTTAAACTTAATAAGGAAACGATGAAATAAATCAAAGGATACTTTGAGAGCAATGAAAACGTCGTTTCTTAAAAGTGCCGCCCATTTTCAATATTATTTAAGTGAAAATCAATTGATTTTTACAAAACATTTGCTTCGAAAGTTTTCTATTGTACGAGTATGTACAAGGATTAAAGTTGGCCTACAGCCAGTAAATCTTTCTTCTCTCGTTTCCCAACCAATTGACAAGTTGTGAAAAGAAAACGTTTTGATTATAAAACCTACTAATGGCGTAAAAAGACAAAGACCGTAACTGCTTCGCTCTCGAATGCACAAAACAAGGAGTATTTAATTTAATAGTTTACAGGCAAAAATAAAAAAATAAAACAACAATGAAAATCCTTAAAGGAATGAAAAAAAAAGATTGTGACGAATGACTATAAACTGGTAGCCGTGTATAGTAGCGCAGTCTAGAGAACAATCGCCATCGATTTAGTTTGAATAGTTGCAGTTCGTTTTTAATGGCCGCTCCTCAAGGCAGTGGTACGTCACCTTTTGTCTTGGTAACTTGTTCTTAACTTTTTCATTTCTTCTCTTTTGTTTTTATTATTTGAAGTTATTTCTTATGGCAAAAAAATAAGAGTCGTAAAATCGTAACTCATATAAAGTTCATTTTTGTTAGTTATTATGCCGTGACTTTTTACTCGTGTATGTATTTTGAGCCGTTAACACTATGACGTTTAACAATAATCAAACATTGCCATACTACTCTATAAATGGGAGGTGAAGGAGAAGGCACTATGGGTTGGAGATTAAGAAAAAACCCATGATGTTTTACTGGAACATTTTCTTGCTCAATTTATACAAAATAAAAATATTTAAAATTTGGAAAATCCCTCCGGAAAAGTCGGAAAATTGGAAAAATCGAAAATCGAGTTTTTGTATGAAATTTTGTTTGAAATCATTGCTTAATGGCTTTTTAAATGAAAAAATATAAAGTTTGCTGAAGGCTTAAAATTGGGGCGAGGCGAAGTTCGCCTGGTCCGCTAGTTTACTAATATAATCAAAAACTAAGGTTGCTCTCAGGCTGATTCAGCTTCAGAGGTTTGAAAAATCAATTGTAGAAAACGTTTTCATATAATTTGGCACAATGTAGGAGGGCGGGTTAATAAGTTCATGACTTTTTGAATTTCCCGCCTCTTAACTAAAAGGACAACACTGCTCCCGTCAACACGCATCTGCCAGTTGACTCCTCTCAAAAATTTTAACAAGGCTAAGCTTATGGGAATTTGGAAAAAAGTGGTTCGCGTACAAGGACGGAAGATGCCGATCGCTCTAAACGCTCAGTTGAGGGTCTCTATACCCGAAGTAATTGAAAAAATTCACGATATCGTATTGGCCGATCGGAGATTGAAAACGCGTGAAATATGGATGCCATAACCATATCACATTGTCTAAAAAAATTTTGAATGATCACTTGGGTATGAAAAATCTTTCCAGAAGATGGGTGCCCCATATGCTCGCAATTGACAACAGACGTATGACAATTTTACGTGAGTTGGTGGCCTTGTTCAACAGCAATATAGGCGAATTTTCGAGCCCTTTAGTAATCGTGGACGAAACGTGGATCCACAACAAGACACCACTGACCAAATAGCAGTCGAAACAGTGGGTTTCTCGAGGTGAATCGGCGCCGAAGAAGGCCAGTGTAGGTTTGTCAACCAAAAAGGTCATGGCGACGGCTTTTTGGGATGCGCGCGGTATAATCCACATTCAAAAGAGTAAAACAATCAATTGCAAATATTATGTCAACTTGTTGGGTCGATTTCATAAGGATTTGAAAAAAACGACCGCATTTAATGAAAAAAAATTCTTTTCCATCAGAACAATTGACACTTGTACACATGTGTGGTTTATATGGCAAAATTTCATAAATTATTCCACTAGTTGCTCCTTCATCCGCCTTATTCTCTGTATTTAGCCCCGAGAACAGAACTCAATCATATTTTTCTATTTGTAATCAACAAAAACACAAAACTATAAATAGCTTTAGATTGAGTTCTGTTTGAATTCTCATATAGTGTTTGTAGTCTGTGGCTTAAGTATACGAGCTTTGAATGCTTTCAATCATGATTTGGCTAAAGGGTACTGATGATTTGGTTAGCGCCAATGAAATGCAGGCATATACCTAGCTAAGCCAAAAACAAACAATAGAATATTAAAATGGTTATTTTGGACAATATCTCGAATAACGAATTTGATAAATATTTTTAAATATATTTTTTCTTAATTCTTTGAAAACCAATATATTTCTTCAATCACATAGCGAAAAGGAAATTGTGGCTACTGGAATAGTTTTATGCATTCCAGAGGTAAAGTCTATTCCCAGTGATAATTAAACAATCGCAATGCAATATTAAATTATTGCAAAAAGTTTAATTTTCCCAACGTAATGAAGATAAAATCGGTGAAAAGCAATCAAAAATACATCATCCTGCATTGACAAGATTATTTCAAAATAATTGGAAATGATCCGAATTCGCACTACTGGCGGATTCTAATCACAGCATTTACATGACTTTTTATATAATATTAGTAACATATTTTTGTTTTTTCTTCCCATAGTGCACTTATGTTTTCCTTATTTTTCTTTTCAACTAATGCTTGCCAGACTGTAGTGTCGTAAAAAAATATCCTTGGTTGGCATTTTTTCTTTTAAATCTTTTATTTTTGTGCGAGTAGTTTTCCTTCATTTCAGTAATTTTTATGATCATCGTTGCATTTGTATTTTAACGTGCACATGACGTGTTTTAGTTCCTTTCCTCCCCCCACATGCTCTCAAAGCAGAATTTTATCTGTGCGAAGTATTCGCATAATTATATTAAAGGTTCTTAGATATTTTTTTAGAGCTGCTGCTGCCGCATGAATTCACCTTGAGGTACTGGAGTTTAAAATTTTGCATTGGTTTGGTTTGAAATTTAATCTTAACGCTTGTAGCACGATAATAAAACTTAAATAAAAGATTTGCGAATTTCGATGAGTGCTAAAACAAAAGGAAGACAAGAGAGCTTATCGCTCAGTTTAATTGTCATCAGTTTGATGAAAGAGGGAGTACTCAGTGGAAGTAGTTTCCTACTTCAATGGAGTTTTTTTATATTAGTTTTATTAGCGAAAATACTTATGTATTTAAATTAGTGCCCTTTTTCATAAAACTTTAGAAATAAAGCAAAGTATTCAGTAATTAAATTGAAGAAAATTTTTACTAAATTATTGCATTTTCTAAAATATATAAAAAGGAATAGGAAGCAGACCAAAGCAAAACTTATAACTCTTTAATACATTTTTTTTTTCAAATCTCCATTCGACGTAAGTTGGCATAATATTTGCCAGTGATTGTTTTCGCTTTTGAAAGTAGTCAATGTAGATTATACCACGTGTATCCCAAAACGTGGTTGCCATGACTTTATTGCCTCATAAACCCATCTTGAACTTCTTTGGCGCCGATTCACCCCGAGAAACCCCCTGTTGTGACTGCTGTTTGGTATCTGGTGTTACGTAATAGATACATGTTTCGTCCACGGTTACGAAACGGCGCAAAAACTCCTCCATATTGCGGTTTAATAACGCCAAACACACGGTGTGGTCGATTGTGAGTAAACACGGCATCCATCTCGTGGAAAGCTCTCTCGCGCCCAAGTGATCACTCAAAATTTAAATCAATAAATTTAAAGCCATGTGATATGCCATTGGGCTCCACAATCTCCCGCAGTTTCAATCTCTGATCGGCCAATACCATTTATGAATTTTTTTTTTCAATATTTTTGGGTGTGCAGACTACAAATTGGCATCCAGAATGTTCGGCATCTTCCGTGCTTGTGCGACCACAATAAAATTCAGTGAACCACTCTTTAAACAATTGAAATTAATGGCGCAGAATTTGCATAATATTTATCAAGCTTCGCTTTGGTTTGAGTGAAATTTTAACGAAATTCACTTGTGTCCATTTTCTCCTCAAATCACGCGGTAGTCTGCTATTAATGGCTTTCTAACACAAACTAAATTGATGCAGCTTGTTCAAATTTTCATGGGAAGCTGGAAGTTTTCAAAGTTAACTATTGAGCCACCCTCGTATCTTTATTTAGAAAGCTAATTTCCCAAAATGCTTGTCAATACGAATAAAAATGCTTTATTTTTGCACCATTTTGCCAAGATTAAATAACAAAAATATGAGCCAACATTTTCTTTTATCGTAGTTGTTGCTTTTTATTACTCTATTTTCAGCTGCCATCAAAACTAACATGTGTTCGCAAAGCTCACGTTTTATTAATTTAATTCAATTTCGATTACATTTTCTTATCATCCCAAAAACTACTTAAACGCATAATTGCAATAAACTGAAGTATTTTCCTTAAATTTTCATTTAATTTTTACTGTCATGCTTTAATCTTACGATGTCGTTTAAAGGGAATGAAGGAGTTTATTCGAAAATGAGGTAAGAAAATCAAATAAATACTATAAATTTAGTTTAATCTTTGCCACCGAACACTCATTTCTCGCTTATGTATTGGAAAATGTCATAAACGTTAATCGCTTATCGTATAAATCTCGTTTAAATAAATAAACAGCAGGAAGAACTTGGGCAAATATTTAACCCAAATGCCAGTGGAATGTAAGTATGTGCAAATACTATAAGAAAAGGGTGATTACAAAGAATGTGTTATATAAATTAAACGAATATTAGCAGTTTTCATGCTTCGCAGTTTCATTACAAACATTTTGAATTTGATATGTGTTTTGTGCCAAAACCAAAAGGTCACTTTGACGGTATGGAATGGCTCTTCATGCATTTCATGTGGATTCTCCGTGCCCCAGAAATGCAAATTTTGTTTGTTAAGTTAACCACTTAAGTGGAAACGGCTTTCCCCGCTTCGTGCAACACGTTTAACAGAGTAAGGTAATAAGTTAACCTTGTCCGACGGTCAGCAACAGTTTGCCTTTTGTAAGGGAAGATTTTAAAATCTTTCACCAAAATTCGTTGCAACCAACATCCGCTGATGCATAATTGTGTATATCGTTATCTCCTTGATGTTTGCGGATTGTCTCTGATATCGTCGGCAACAGCAGTGGGAAGGAACCATACGAGGCCAGTCACCACAACGACGATGAAAACGGCGATAAAGTTCACACTGCGTTAAAACAACAGACTGAGGGTTCGTCCAATATCCAGTAACAATAATTCCACGTCCCAAAAAAAAGGAAAATATTTGTCGCATTACGGTCACACTTACGACACATTCTTGCTTAATTGCTAATAATTTTGTTTTCCAAATATCAGCTGTAGTTGTTGTTTGTCGTGTAAAATATATTATGGTCATACTACGGCAGTCCGGTCTAAATGTGCTATAGTTTTTTTTCACGTAGTGAATTACAATTCAATGTATTTTCTTATTGTAGTCTCGTAATGTAGTATATTTAGAAGGATATTTTAATACCAAGCGTGAAGTTCCTCACTATTGTAATACTCCTTATAACTTGTTATAATAGTAAGAAAAATAAATTAACCCCTCTTGTTGGGAGATTATTTACTTTCTTAACATTTAGTTTTCGTTCTACTTGGAACATTGTCTTTTCTTACAAACAATGTTCGCAGTGATAAGCCCGGCTATAGGAAGTCATTCTCTTATACAACAACATAGTGGTGGTTGGTTGGCTTTTTGCTGTTGGGTTATTTGTGTATTTTAGCCTTTAGCTAAACTTGGGTTATAATTTATTGTCATTGTGGTCGATGCATTCGGTGACGACGAAATTTTAAGTAGATGTGTGTTTTGTCAATAATAGATAAATATGTTTATTTATAAAGAAAACTTCACACACATACTCTTAGATAGAAACACACATAACATTCAGAATACATAACCATGACCTACCCCAAATGAAATTGAGTGAATGGCATTAAATGAATATATTTATTTAATAGACATATACACTCGAAAAAGATTTTGACATAGAAATAGGTATAAATTTGAACCAGTACAAAGTTTATGAAATTTCCCTTCCAAATCCTTCAATACGGTAGGACGGACACGGCGTATAAGTAATAAGTGAAAAGAAATGCAAGTTGTTCTCAAGGAATGAAATTTTCATTGCTTCCAAGGGATCTATTAGTACATTTTTTCGACTCTCTAGGATCCTAATGATTAAATTTTCAAAAACAAAAACATTAAATACGGATTACCAATTATCCTTATTCGTCATTTAAGATAAGAAATAATACCGAAAACAAAAACAGTGTCGGACATAAATGTCGTGTTAAGCACAAAAATATTTTCTAAAAATTTCATATGGAGTGTGGCGTATTAAAGTCGTAGTGCCCCTCTTTTTTAAGCGGATGTGTCCATTAAAGTTCAAGATATTACGAGCAAGAGGATTAGGATGAGACTTGAGTTATGTTATATATTTGCCTGCATATTTTGCAATTTCAGCTGTCACAAGTGGCTGTTTTAATCATTAACGACCAACGGGCGTTTAATTGTATGGGTGTAAACCTACTATGATTATGTATTTGTTGTAATTCATATGCAATATTGAAATTCTCATATTGTATTTGATTTGTGTGGTATAAACATCCGAGGTTGAATGTTTTCAAACTGCTTAAACTTCACTGACGATTTGGTTTTAGCAACCAATGAAATGTCGGCATATGAAGAGCTAAAGCCACAACAAACTTTTGATTTTTTGTATGCATTTTGCGAAAGCTCTAATTGTTTCTAACGATTAGTTGGGGAGAATATCCAAAATAATGAATTTTCAATATTAGGTATTAAATTTTAAATATTTTTTGATTAAAATATTATTTAAGCTCAATTACAAACAAAATTGTTCAACCACTAAATAAAACCTTGAGCTTAAATGATATTTTAATTAAAATTTCCATAAACAGGTAAAAAAATAAAGAGATATTATTAATATTTTTTTTCAATTCAAGCCTAATTTTCACTTAAACATTTTCTGAGTGTCATAAATTCTGCAAATATTTCAATTCTCATACTTTTTCACTCAAGTTACTGTTACACTCGTTATTGTATAAATTTCATAATTTAAATGCCTTGAGTTAAATTGAGCTTAAGTGTATTATAATGTGTAGGTATGAAGTGACCATAATTTCTTTAAGGTGTTTAATAAAATATTTTAATTTATTTGAGAACTTAAAGTTCCATCATTATAAAATTTCCTTTCAGCTCAACGGGAGTAAGAACTTCTTTTGTAACTTTTTCCTTACAAATTTAAATACAGTTTCCTGGTTTTATTTAATTCAAGTTGAAACCAAGAACCACAAAACTTTCATTTCAATATGTTCAACACTTGTTTTTGTAAGCAAAAATAAAATAAAATAATAAAATTTTGTTTATTAAAAACAGAAACTATTTCGAAAGTTTTCTCAAAACTAAGTATTCAAGACATGTTTATTTCTTTTGTTCAAAGAAATTATTGTAGTTCTTTTGCTTGTATGAATTTCGAAATAATACTATTGGGAATAAAAGTACAAGGATACGAGATAATATAGATTTCAATGGTTATTTGTTTCAGAAAATTTATAAAAGAAAACAATAACAATAACAATGCATGTTGGTTTTAACAAATTCACAGGTCTTGTCGAATTTACTAAATAAACCGCTTTTTCTTATCAAAGAGTTGAAAAAATAAAATGACTACGAAAATAGTATTGGATCCAACATTTAAGGTTCTCATTCCGCTGGATTGTATTCAATATCACATTCGCATTAGGATTTGATATACGAGTACTTTTGGCCTCGTCGCAAAGTTGCACTTATTATTGGGTATTGTTTTGACAAAACTACAGCGCTTATAAGTATGTCATACAGAAGCTTCATTAAATGAAAATTTTTATTCATTTGCGTACATTTGCGGCATATGAGAATATATGGCGTCTTCCAATAGGGACTTTTAAATTTTGCGAGTTGATAGCGGCCATATTTTAGAGGCTATATCCTGTCAAATTGGCTGTCATTTATTCACACCGTTTTGCCAAGTCACCATAGACGGATATAGCGTTCAATAACACCTCCAAATAATAAAACTGTTTTGTCGAAATGGGTGTTCTATTCGTAGAATATTCCGCGCGCTTGGTCCTACTATTCGCATTGTGGTCGATAAATCTGAGACCACTCATTCAGTAAACAAAACATCGCCGCTGTCCGTAAAAGTGTACAGTGGAGAATCCGAGTCAGTCGATTTCGCGTTGCTCTCAAGAACCCAGTCTTCCGCAGACTACAAATTGGTGATTTTTTTTTGCCGTGACTTCGATCTGAACCCATACAAAAATTAATTGACCCAATTGACCCTGAAATGGTAAAATTAGTTTATCAAAATAGGCAAGACTCCACCCTTTTGGCCCATTGTGCGGTCGCCATAATTGTCGCCATTAACCCACATTAGAACGTCCAAGAGTGTCCATTGCATACATAAAAAGTCAGTGTTTGGTGAGGATTTTGGGCTGGCGGAGTTATCGCTTCATATTTCATTGAGATCGATGTTGGCCAGGCCACCATCACTGTCAATGGCGAGCGCAATAGGTTAATGATTAACAATTTCTTTTGGCCTATATTGGATGATACGAGTATATGTTTTCAACGGGAGGGCGTTATAACGTTATATACTTCACAGCTCATGCCACCTTGGATATTCTCCACGATCGATTTGATGGCATGGTCATCTCAAGTGGAAGTGATGTGAACTGTCTGTCTACTGAGTTCGAGTGATGTAATGTCATGTGAACTGTTGTCCACCGAGTTTGTACGTCCACCGGTTTTCTTAAGTGTCAGATCTATGCGAATAAGCCAAAAATCCATTGGACATTTCAGATGCGGGCAAACCAGCGAAGCCGTGGCGGACATTTACACAACGTTAAATTTAATACGTAATGGCATCGACTTTAATGATTTTTCACAAAAACTTAGTTTTATTTATATTTAAAAACGATTAATGAAAGACCTCATAGAAAGGCTTCATAGAATCGCTACCGCTGGTCAGTTTTTTTTTCAAAACTAATACTGCAGAATAATAAACTTTTGAATAGACTTAAAATACAAAATTTGCGAGTCCATGTTTTCGTCTCTAAATTCTTTTAGGAGTAGAACTTGAGGATTGCATTCCAAGTGAAGATTTAATAAACAAATATAGATCCATCATTTCTAACATATGGAACGCCATAACTTGGAAAATGTTTATCTGATATTGAATGCGGAAGGAGACTAAAACATAATGAAAAAAGTCATAGATAATTTCTACGCAGTGCTGCGAATAATGCAGCTTATGGCATTTCTCACATTTGTTATAGTTCCAAGATTAAAGTTCTTTCTTTATATTTTCTATATCCTCCTGCACAAGTTCTAATGCAAGATTTCACGATATGTGTTTAAAATAAAACAATTAATTTTTTTAAAGTATTCGAATTAATTTAAAAGTGCTTGAATGTGTATACAGTGGAGTTCGATTATTAAGAACTAAATGGGAGTGGGCAGTTTAGTTCGTATTGACGAAGGTCCTTAAAGTGGATTAGATATTAATAAATTTTTTTCTAATAAATACATATAAGTAAGAAATATTGAAATAGATAACATTTTGCTTTTCGATATGTTTATAAATACTGGTATAGAAAACTAGCGAAAAACTAAGCGATTTTTTTTGCGACAGGAAAAGTTGTTCATTCCACGTGAAGGTTCGTTTACATACTAAGGGCCTATTGTTTTAAATACGTTTTTTTCTTCCTTCCAAGAATTAAACATAATTGTTCAGACTCCGTAAATTTTTGCCACGTGTATGTTAATTAATTAAAAGGTTACTCACCCAACATTTAAAGAGTCCTTCTACTCCTGTTTAATAGTTGGACGATGATACGTCTTAGAAAGTGAGCCGTTAACTCCACTTATTGATGTGATGTGAAAATTTCAGAAAGCTCAGGGCACTTCTGTAGGCACACACTGTAAGAAAAGAAATAAACACACATTAAAATTTCCATATTTAATTTCAAGAAAAAAATTTCCAAAAAGTTCAATTAAAGTTGCGGTCAAATTATTTAATTAAAGTTATTGCAATAATCCTAAAGAGAAGGGAACAGGCACAAAATTAGTCACTTGATAGATTCTAAATTTTAACACCATCTATGAAAATGTCTTGTAACTTTGTTATAGTGATGCTCAAGAAAGTAAACTGATATTATGTTTTCTATTCCATAGATCACTATTATCGATAATAGACTGAGAGTTTATTACTTCATTATTGTAATTTTTTCAACTTTTATATTTTTTAATATAAATAAACTCTTTTTCAAACCTCCAGCAATTACATATTTCTATACATTCTGTACAATTGTTCTTCTGCCAGGCGATATATTGTCCTCTTTCTCTAAAGCACTTAGAAAAATAATATTAAATAAATAAGATCACCTCCCTCTCATGAAAAAGAGAGTCAGAAGTACTGTTGTCTAGTTGGCACATTTTGAAATCATTTAGCATCTAGAAATTGGTCTAGCACCTGGCAATTTTTCTGTCATTTTTTTTTTAAATTTCATTTAGCCTTTTTCCAGCACATTTTTCACATTTACAACTGGTTTTAAAAAAGCTCCTGATCGGAAAATCGCCTAAAAGACTTACGAAAACCCCTCAAGAAAAAAGCGAATGGGGCCAAATCACATGATCTCGGTGGCCAGTTCACATCACGTCAACGCGAGATGACATGTTTTTGGTGTATATATCATCCAATTTAGGCTAAAAGACCTATAGCGTTCGCCACTAACAGTGATGACCGCCCCAACGCGGTTCTCAAAGAACGACGCCAATGACGCCCCCAACCCAAAATCTACACGGGATAAATTGGACGCTTATCTCATGCTGTCATGTGGGTTTGTGTCGTTTGAAATTCGACAATTTTGTTTGTTGACGTATCATCGCTGAAGATTCGCAGGTCTATGCGAAAAAACCACAAGCTAAAGCGGTCCTTAAAAAGCCAACATTTCGATTACGCACCAGCCAGTGAATTCGCGGCGGACATTTTCACACTATTATACTTCCATAGATCACGGCAACGATAGGACTTTCAAATGAATAAAAAAAATCAATAATATCTCACAGAAAAATGTAATTTTTATAAATTTTTTTATAATTTTATATGACTCAACTTGAGAAGAATATTCCAATTAATTAAATTAAATACTGTTTTCAACATTTTTCGACAAGGATACCATTCGAAAGAAATCAAACGATTTAGCAAAAAATTAACCTCATGGGAGGCAGTTTTAAAAGCATAAAATATTTACTGAATTTAGAAACCCGAATCAATTAATATATTTTCTAATAATTAATAAAAAGCACTGACTCATTGAAAAGTAGATCTCATACTTACTCAACATTAATGGAAAATATTTTATTGACAAACGTTAGCATTACGACAAAGAATTACATCCTCTAAGCATCTTTTCTTCTAAGATATTCTAATAACTCCATATTATAGAGTATTTCCTGTAATCCAACTATAAACTTCTTCTAATTCAACTTCATTTCCCCTGCAGAAACATTTAAGTTGTTAAATAAAAACTACATTAATGCAAAATACTAGTTTAGTTTACAAATTAAATAAGAGTTTACTTAATTCTAAAACAAAAATAAATAAATAAACTTTGCATTTATTTCACAGAAGTAAGAAAACAGGAAAAAAATTCTTGGGTCATAAAAAACTAATATTTGAAATTTGAAATAAAATCCTTGAAAGCAAAACTTTTTAATAACAAAAATATCCAAAATAAAATTAAACAAGAGCAAATTCTACACATGCAGCAAAGAAAGGAACTAAAAGGAAGAAATATATGTATATGTATGTATATAAATATGTAAGTATATGTATTAAAAGAATCATAAAATTGAATGAAGGAAAAAAATAGCAGCAGTAGTGGAAAAAGAAGGAAAATGTAAAAGGCAACTAAAACAGAAAATTTCCCATATAAATTGTAGAAATTTGCGTAAATTTGTGCACTTTTTATGGCCCTTTTGTGAAATAATACTTCTTTTGTTTTTAATGATTTCTTATTTTTTTATTTTTTTGGAAAAACTGTTCATCGAACAGCAGCAACATGCATCGTTACATGCGTACGTTTTCCTTCGTACCACATCTAGATAAATGCATGGTTGATTGTTTCAATGCAACGCTGGGCAAAACGACACTGAAATACAGAACCAGCAGCGATGATGAGCATGATGAAATGATACATTCCAGTGAAAAGTCGTAAAACGTAACCACAATAAAAATAAATATATCGACAGATCACAAAATGCTGATAAATGCGAAATGTAGCTGCAATCGAAGAAGGAGTTTTACAGAAACAAACAAAACAACAGAAAAAAAAACAAACACACTCTAACGAAGCGATGAGCAATGGAAGACCATCGTAGGAATTTGTTACAAAGTTTTTACATATATTTGTACGTCATCATTCCATCAAACACGCTGACAACATCAAAAACTCAGTCGTTCAAGGATGTTGGTAAAAACGTTAACAGCAGAAAGTGAATGAGAAGTTTTCAAATTAATTACATATTGACGAAACGGTTGTGTACTGAAAACTATATCTATGTATGAATCTACAAATCGCTTTTACTATTTTAACATAACCCTATATCCCAAGCCACTAAGACAAGATGTATAATTCGTGACCCCGAGGGGAAGTCAGCGGTTACAGATATGTGCAAGATTCACGTCAGTACCTGCCCGAAGGCCCAACCTGACGGTGCTCTTCGCACTGGGTGAATAAAGCCGTTCACCACCGTCCCCATCGTCCCCTTTAGGGGCACATACAGTGTGCGGTCCAACATGCGCCCCCAATAGGGACGACATGGTAGAAAATTCTGTACAGGCTGCAGAACCATGTACAGACATCTTGCTGAAGTGCTGGAGCTATCTAACCTCCTAGCCACCCCAACGGTCCGCAAATATTAGAGCAGCTCTGTCGAATAGCAACAGCACATAGAGATATATGGCCTGAAGAGAGCATCTACAACCGGTCACTAGCACCGTATTGCAGACACACCCATCCGACCCATAACTCTTCCCGCGTATCTTTGGATTTTAACCACAGCCACTAAGTGATCCCCGAAGGGTCCTCACTAATAACCAGTCTAGGACACGTCCTAGGGGCTACTGGTTCCCTTGGCACCAGATAGGATCTCTGGTCGGCCTTGTGTTAAAAACACCTCCGATTTTAGGTCCCATGCAAACCTGAGGTATCGGTAGCACCTCTACCCAGACATGCATAGGCAAAGCTACTATCTTAATTACTTACATATATGCACGCGCGTTACCCTGTTATTTCAGGGATTGGGTAGCAACATACAAGTTTTTAGGGGTTATCAGCAAAAAGGCATAGCTGCGGAAACCTGATAACCCTATACCCCAGGAAGCACAACATCAAGCCACGCCACGAGACAAGATGTAAAACCGTGCCCCCCGGGGGGTCAGCGGTTACAAGGGAAGAGTCTCGGAGTGTCTTCGAGTTCCCACAAAATAACGAGTTTTGTGTGATCCTTGTAACGTCGTGGCGAGCAATTGGCGCCATCCAAAAATTCAATAACATAAACGGCCATGGGCGGTATAAACCTATTAGCTGCTTGGACTAAATTCCTGTGCAACTGCATTCCTGGATGCGTTGTTGGCAGCCCCAATACCAGCATCGGATGCTCTGGCCTAATCAGTTATTCATGTAAAAGAAAATCTAATCACCGAAACCATAATAACAAACGGCCCTATGTTCCTTGTAGAAGTTAAAAGAAACCAAAAGGATAACAATGAGGACAACAAACTTAAGGAAAACAAACAGGTATTACAATAAATAAAGCCTGTAAAAAGTTTGAAATAAATAGTTTTTGTCTAAACGAAAAATATATGTATTTATTTCTAAGTTTCCATCTCAGCACTGACTTGATAAAGTTCAACAGGTAACGTATATAATAATGTTTTAGTTATTTCAAACCAGGATATTGTTGTTAAAAAAAATTGCCCTTATTATGATTGTCGACGTCACACCAAATCGATATCAATATATTCGCAATTGTGGGATCGTTATCGAGAACTATTAAATATTATTGATAGGATATTACTACTACTATGGCTTATAAAATTACAATTGGCCATTAATATTAGTTAATTATTGCCTACAACGAGTTCAGAACTGCTGTCTTTTTTACTGTCGACTTGATTTGACGTCGACGCGACAATCATAATAAGAAAGAATATTAATTGTTCATAACATGATATAGATATACATACATTTTATATTTTTCTCTTAGAAAAGTTTTTTAGAAAGACCTTAAAAAGTAATCACTGTCGCCATATTAGAGACTTTATCGCTAAGACAAGCTTCTTACGATGCATGACTTTTTAGTGTGTTGGTGATCGGGGTTGAGAAGCGTAAGGGTTAAGCAAAAAATTTTTAATGTAATGTAATGGGGGTTTGGCCCAGGATGGCCTTTTGCACCGCGACCATTGTTGATCTATTGTGCTTCCCCTGTCTCTAACAGTCCAATACGTTCGGAAATAGGATCAGCTCTTTCAATGAGAGCATTAGCAGATCCTCTTTACTCAGCGTATATGCATGTAGAGTCCTGTGTTTTCTGTGGCACCATGCCCCTACAATTTGCTATCAAGTGTTCCATCGACTCCTCATCCTTACCGTGTCAGATAAGCGCATTCTGTATAGGTGGGCTTTGCAGGTGTAATGGCTTGTGAGAGCCCCCACCAGCGTCCGTAGGCTTTTCCTGTCCAGTCTTAGAGCCAGATCCGTCCTCCCAGCGTCAAAACGTAAGAATTTCTTGGAGTGGCATAATCCATTGATGTCATTCCAATGTTGTGCAATCCTGTACGATGTCCATTTCGAAATCTCCCCCTTAAGGACTTTTGTTGAACCCAAAAGAGGGGGTGGGTCCAATAAAGTTTGCTCTGCAGACGATACGGCATGAAATTTTGCGAAGCTTTAAGGTTTTTAAAAATAAAGCTTTATACCGGTTCGTCGAATTTGCTCCAAGAAATAGATTAATTATAAACTATATTTTACACAGACATTTAATGTAGAGGACAGTGCGCCAAATTGCCTCAGTGCTCCCTAAGCGGCCTATATGTACCTCGACATTTAGTCAAGCAAACCACTAAGACTTGTGACAGCTAGACGCATACCGAGTCGAATAAGGAGCAACTAACACACACCCAATCGCACATACGAAAATAATTACAATAACGCAGGTTTTCTTCCCCAGCCTATGGACGCCTTTAGACTGCACTAGAACTTTAATTAAATAAATTTAAAGATCAACAATATCTGGTCCATAGTTTTTCAATGCGACTTGTAAGGTTTTTGTTTATTTATTTATGAATATAACATTTTTCTTTTAGATAATGCTGATGTGCATGTTATGCAATGTGTTTTGGTACCATTAAATACAAAAAAGTACAATTTTATGATCCTCTTGGCACAATTTCAAAACTGAATTTGAAATCCCTGTGTAAAAAAAATCATTAGGAAAAGGTCGTAACATACATAAATGACTGTGACCTTTCGTAGGAACTCTAAATGAAAATAATTTTTTTAGTCAAAGGAAAAAGATCATGGTTTAAAAAGAAACTAAGCCTATGGTTTTTCTTTTTTAGAGAAATAAGCATTTCGGTGGTTTTAGCTTTCAGCGGTAAAATTTTTCTATATGCAACATTATGTAAAAGTAAAAAATTAGGAGCACAAACTTTTTTTATTTTATAGATTTCCAAACATTAGAACTCACGGTGTTTTAATGCAGAATTTTTTTTACCGAAATCTCCTATTTTTAAACGACTTCGAAACAGCCTCCTTAATTCGTGTGTATTTTTATTACTGTAATGTAATGTTTGTGCACGCATAACTTTATCATTTGTGAACCGATTTAAAAAATTTTTGCTTGTAGAACTTGCTTGCAGGTTGGTTCCAAAATATCTTTTTCTCGAAAATTGGACGGGCAACTTAGCCGCCCGAAATATTTGTTATAGCATAACTCCTCCATTCATAGGTCGATTTTGAAAAAAAAAACTTTATAATATTTGAAAGTGTTTCACAGAAATTTAAGTGGAAATCGGACGGACAAAGTGGCCGGCCGAAACAATGATATATCTGCAATTTATAGACATATTTTTAAAATTTTCTAGCAGTAAAACATAAGCGAGAAATGGATTACATCGGATTTTAAATTAATCCATAGTTGGTTAGATTTTGTAAATCGTTTCGAATTTTCGATTGTCTGTTTGTGTTGAAGTCACTTTTTTCGCCAAAAGTTTGTTCGATTGCAAAGCACTAAGGGACGGTAAAAGCCACTCAAAAAGTGTGGAAATAGTATATATGCTTTAGATGACAAAGCTTCAAGCCTTTAAACGACATTTTCAGATATCGTTTAACTTTAATCTTTTCCTAAAGCAATCGTTGCACAATATTTAAACCTTCACTGTAAATTTTAATTCATATACCGCTTATTTTAACTAACAACAAAAAAACAACTTAGAATATTTAAATTTTTCATGTCTTAATTTAGATCTACATTTATTCGCTTTAACCTTTTTCTCCGCAATAAATTGCAGAAAAATCCCAAGTAGTTAAATTGTTAACAAGCTTAATATTCGCATAAAACAATGAAAAAGTAAGTCTCTGTTGATAAACAAAAATATAAAAATTAACTACATAAACAATATACTCGTATGTAGTTTAACCATTTGAGAGCGGAAAATTTATTACTAAATTAAAACTTGAGAAAAAGGAAATAGAATATGAGCGCTGCAAAATGGCAGCAGAAAAGGAACTGGCAACTAAATCGTATTTATAAACAAAAACATACATTTAAAAATCATAAAAATATTATTTAAGAAACAAACGGCTTCAACAACAAAAATATTCGCACAAGAAAGTGCAACTCATTTTTTATGTTCATTTCTGTCTGTTTTGCAAAACAAGAGCTTAAGATTTTTTTAAAGGAAATAATGCGTTTAGTCTTCTCAATTTGAAATTTTTACAACTTGACATCACCGTTAGGGACATCCTGTGCAATGTTACAATAGTTTATGGTCTAAATATATATGTATATTAAACGATGTTGAAGGAAAGATTTATTTAGATTTCAAACAAGAAACACTTAAGCAACTCTTTTGGCAACTTGTTTAGGGTTAATTGCACAATATTTCTCAAAATAATAATATTTTATTGTTTGTTGCTGGCTTAGCTAGATATAAGTATGCCTGCATTTCATTGGCGCTAACGAGATCATCAGTACGCTTTTAGCCAAATCATGATTGAAAAGCTTTCAAGCTCGTATACTCGTAATAGTATATATAGTATTTGTAGTTATTTTGGAGAATATCTCGAATAACAAATTTCATAAATAATTATAACAAATAAAAAAATTAATAATAATAATAATAATGATAATAAAATAACAGGACCTAGTATAAGGGCATGTACATGATCAACACAGAATAAACAAAACTAGAAAACAAGGAAAATATTGTAAGAAGTACAAATTTCAGTCTCATTCCCTACAATTAAATTGTATAAGAAAGATACTGGTGTTTTACTTCCATTGATAACTGGCATAAGATACAAATAGTGGAAAATAAATACCTGAAAGTCGACAAGTTGGCACAGCGGCCCAGAGAAAAACAATAGAAGTTACTCTCAAGGAACGACATTTTCATTACTTTCAACAATCCAATAGAGCATTTTTCAACTTCTAGGAAGCCAAGTTTGCTTGTAGACATAAATTACTTTTACAAATCTCTTAAATTCGATTTGAGAAATACTTTTATTTGCAACAACAACAAAAAACATATACATCCTTCTTTAAATCAACATGAAAAAATTATTTTTATTCAATCGGTAAGTTATAAAATTACTTTCGCTTAAGGAAAAAAAAATCGTGACTACTATTAAATTTGTAAGCCTTCAGATGTGAAGTTTATACCGAGTGGTAAATAACTAATCCCAATATAAAATCAGGATTAGTGATAAAAAGTTTATTTTTTGCAAAATAATGAAGACGGGATATGAATCAAAAAGAAACCATTTTTATGATTTTGCTTTTTTGGAAGCTATTTTCTCACTGGAGCCATTAGATTCCATTCTGCTTGCATTTGTCTGAATAAATAGTTTTCGTTCAACAAAAAAAAAAAAAAAAAAAAAAAAAACAACTTTGGACCAGAATTCAATGTTGTGTGGAAAAAGTAATAGAAATAATATTGTTTTATTACGTTATTTTCCTGTTTTGTTTTAGCTAATCAGGCCTAGTATGTTTTTATGACAATAAATTTAAAAAGTTATTTATTTCGTATTTTCCCGACGTTTCGTGAATTTTTTGTTCACTTTATCCAGGGGCTCGTAGATTATATTACACTAATTAATTAATTTCT
Source organism: Germaria angustata (assembly GCA_963681545.1). Classification (NCBI taxonomy): domain Eukaryota; kingdom Metazoa; phylum Arthropoda; class Insecta; order Diptera; family Tachinidae; genus Germaria; species Germaria angustata. The sequence continues at coordinate 116,360,736 of OY812998.1, read as the reverse complement.
TGACATTTAACATCATCAATAAAAACAATACATATGCATGTAATACAACAAAATTTAAAAAAAGCTTTTTTCAAAAAGACACACTGTTTTCCAAGACCAATTATAAGTCAACACAATAAAAAATTACGAGAATTTAGGACTGACTTCTTTTTATTTTTCATACACCTTTATACAATTAATCTAAATAATTTCCTAATAAATTAAATTTTTTTATTTGTTAGAGTTTTAAGGTAGTCTATGGCCATTATTTTCGAAAACGATTCGCAACGCTGGGTTTTGTATAGAGAACAAAAATAAAACAATAATTTATGTTTGGAGAAGTAATTTTGAGTTCCTTTAAAAAAAAAATAGTGCCTCATTAGAATCAGACATGTCACTAACGCTTATAACAGATCACCAAAACATTTTAAATATTCAGCATGAAATCGGGGTTTTGATTAATAATTCTGACAAGAAAACAAACTTCAATACAAAAAGCCAATCGTACAGATTTTAAGACCGAATTAACTATGGATTAATTTAAAAATCGATAAAATTCATTTCTCGTTTATGTTTTATTCCTAGAAAATTTTGAAGATAGGCAAAGTTATCATAATTTCAGGCGGTCACTTTATCCGTCCGATTTCCAATTAAATTAAAAATTATGCGATAGTCAATATTTCCGTCCGATTTTCGAAAAAATATGGGTCCAACATGCACACAAACCGTTTCAAACCAAATAATTTTGAAAATCGGTTCAGAAATGATAAAGTTATGCATGTCTAAACATTAAAAAGAAAATGTAAAAACAAACACAGACGAATTGATAACCTCCTCCTTTTTAGAAGTCATTTAATTGCGAAATGCACACTGTCAACTGACCTGTGATGACATGGCGATGAGCTGTGTAACATGATGCATCATACGGCTAAAGGCAAAGACTATTCAAGTTCATAACTTCTATTTTAGGCCATACAAATTTCGTCATCATGGCTCTGTAACGCACGCCGTTGACAGAAATGACTTTTTGAACAATTTCACACAAAAAATTGGCAAATGATGCCACCATTCTAAAACCCACATCAAAATGTTTCCTTCTGTGAATACAGTGACTTCTGAATAGTGATGTGAAGGATTTCCGATCCCCATATGCGGCAATTTTGTTTGCTGACACGGCTGCCGAGATGAAAATGCGGACTCGTTAGAAAAGATGATTATTTTTCGGTTAAATTCGATGTACGAATATTAACCAAATTTGTTTAAGCGTAAAGCGACACATTTTGATGCGCGGAATTAAATAGAAGAGATTTTCTTAAATTTTAAAAATCATTCCAAGTTTTATTGAAAATCAAAATAAATTTTAAAAAATGTGATAAAGCACCAAATTTAGCGAACAGATTCTCGTTATCAAAATATATACATAAAATTTTTTTCTCAAAAATATTATACTTTGATTTTTGTTAAAAGAAATATTAACGAGTATTTATTTCGTAGCGATATTACCAGCCAAACAAATAAAAAAATTGTCTTAAAATGTATTTTTTGTTTTATATTTATAATCAATATAAATTTTATTCAAGTTTATTTAAAATTGATATTCGTATTTTCATCATGTTTTCAAAGATGGAAGGATGGAATGGTTTTAGGAAGATCCAAATTTTGAGAATTTCATGGATACTGGCTTTTTAAGAAGGTTTCAATTTAATTTCAATTGTTTCTTTAAAAAATTTTTTTTGTGGCAACATCTTAAAAATCTTATTTGAATCATCTTTTCTTTCTTCCAGGCTTTTTCCTCGTATGATATTTTGGTTTTGCAAAATTTTTCATTTTATTGGTAAAAATTATTTGCGAGCAAAAATACGCACAAATATATGAAGGGGTTTAAGCAGCTGCAGCACAGCTTTTCTCGGTTTTTTATTATTTATTTATTTTCTTTTTTTTTATAACAGCAAAAGAGGAATAAAAATATTGTCATAAAATTTTGTGACATGATTTTTTACGACTTACGCGAAATGAAATTTTCTAAATTTTACTACTTTTAGTGCGAGTACGCATGATGCTGGCAGGAATGAATGATGACGATGATGATGATGTGGCATGTTCCTTAAAAACTACTATGATGAAATTGAAGTACGTAGAAAACTTTATATACAAGATATAAAATTTAAATATATATTATAGTTAAACTTGCAGTGTGAATAAATATGACATCATTTGGTTTCCAATGGAATGCATTTCCATCTAATGTTTGTTACATAAAACAAATGCACTGCATTTGTGTGTGTTTTAATTACTTGAAAGCTTTTGAGGTTTTTAGGCTATATTTCTAGGAAAACATGTATGAAGATGTGCCACACGCAATATTTACAAGTATTTAGAAATAAGAAAATTTTAATGCGATAATAATTAATTGCACGAAAGGGGACAACGGAGGATAACCGTGCCCAAGAATGCACGCACATGTTTGTTAAAATTACGGTCACTAAAAAAATTGTGATCCGGTTGAGATTATTTATTGAATTATAATTAAAACGAAATGACCATTGTATAATAAATAATAAAAATAGCAATAAAAATTTCAAAAAGATGCAGCAACGTATATGTAAGCAGTTGACAGCAGATGATGTAAAATTAAACTCTTATGCGGAAAAATATTATTATTATTAATCATATAAATATGCCACTTTCACGATAGTCAGTTCAACGTGATAGAGCAACGAACATTATATTCGAAATAGATATTCCGAAGAGATTCGAAGAGATACACAAAATAACTAATGACGCATGGAGCTCATGCCTAGAGACCAGTTCTGTTTAAATACAAAGTGCCATAATAAGGGCTCGAATTTTGTTGCGATGCAAGTATTATAATCAGGGCTCGGATTCTCTAGAAATGCAAGCATCATAATCTGGATTCGGGTTTTATTGAAATTCATGTATCATAATCACAGCTAGGATTCTGTTGTAATCCAGTGTCATAATCAGGTCTCGGATTCAGTTGTAATCCAAATTGTAAGAATCAGGGCTAGGATTTGTTGTAATCCAAAGTGTCAAAATCAGACAATATGACAAGGGCTTGACTAACTATCTATTCGAGTCATCAAATTTTATGTAAAATTTAAAGTTGCATATTTTGATATCAAATAAATATAGTTTGCGTATTTTGATAATAAATGCATATTTTTTTAGAGTTATAAACTGCATGTATTTTTGGTGAAAGATGCCAAGGTCTTGGCTAGTTATCTACATGAATCATCAAATTTAAATTTAATTTGTAGTTGCATAGTTTTGCATATTTTGATAATAAAAGCATATTTTTGCATATTTTGATAATAAATGCATATTTTTTAGAGTTATAAACTGCATGTCTTTTTGATTAAAAATAACAAGATTTTGGCTAATTATATACCCGAATCATCAAATTTTAAAAAGTTCCTGCCGCAGTACTTTGGCAGTTTGTGTTTGATAATTAAAGGGAGCGCACAACAGGTCTACACTGGCTTAAGTGTATGTCGTATGACATGGGCTATCACACCCCTCCAATCAACCTGACCTAACCTAACCTAATTTGATGTTGCACGGTTGCTTTGTAGCGAATTCGCCTCAATTTGTCGATGCATATGTCTTATTCATCTGCTTTGGTAGCCAAATATTTAAAGATTTTTTTAATAATTAAAAAATATATATTTCATAAGGCTCCACTGCGTGCTATCCTATTTATTCAATGATCCTTTTCCACCAAAGCCGATAATTAGAAGTTGAGTAACCTGGTTAGATGCCCTCAAATAACACAACAAATATTATAATTTTTTATTTTTTATTGAGCCAGCACTCAGAGGATGACCCATATTTATGCAATGCATTGTGCTGGAACTAGGAAAATAGAGACGATAGAGGTAGTAGTGTTTGTGGACATTCGATTTGAGCCTCTCCAGGATAAGGATGACAGGAAAAACATCTCTAGGGAGTTCATTTCACATATGAGCTGTTCGAATTGACTCTGTAATGCGTAGTGCGATTCCTTTTTATATCGACCGTAGATGGATGTGTTGATAGCAAATAAGAGCGGATCTCGGGAATATATTCCCTTACTTCATTAGAGCACATTCGATTGTAGTAACATTAAAACAGCGTAACACATCCCACGTTGTGAGTCAATAGAGTTGATTACACTACTGTCATTGATGAGTCTCTTCGTCCTCTCCTGTACTCGATCGAGTAGCTTCAAGACAGGCTTTGAAGCACTGGCCCAAAAATGAGACTTGTAATCCATTTTCGGTCGGATAAGTGGTATAAATAGTGAGCAGATCAGAAGGAGTGAAGCATCTCTTATACCGTCTTAAAACAGCCGAGGCACTTTGATGCTTTTTTTAGCGATATGCATCGAACATCACACTGAATTTCATGCCAAGAACATCAAGAGCTTCTGATTCCTCAATACTTATATCACCTATAATTATAGATGGAGCAGCATATACGATCATATGTTTATTCATAAGCACTGCAGCATTGTGTCTTACGACCATTAAAATCAATCCAAATTAGACGAATCAAAAACCATTGCCAGCGATTTGAATGCATTAGGCACTAATGCAATAACCCAGCATTTACACATGGAAGTGCAAGTTCAAAAAACTCAACACACTCACAATTTTTTACACATTCACAATTTCCTTATTTACAGCTCAACTTGCAGGAGAATTCAAAGAACAGTGATTTTTTGACAATTGCAGCAAGTAAAACAACAAACTAAAAAAAGTGTAAAGGCCATGCAAAATTTTTTATACAAACTTATTGGATTGCGTTTAAATAATTTGTACATATATTTTGAAAGAATTCCATTTTTTTTTTAATAATAAGTCTTCCATTAGGAACTTCCGATTTTTAACATTTGATAGCAGCAATATATGCCATGCCATTTATTTATTATCCAAAAACCTTTATTTAATTAAAAAAGTCACGAAATTCTTGTAGAATTTAATGAAATATGCATATAAAATAATAACAGGATTTATTTGGAAGGATATTGAAGTTTAGCTCATAAGCTCCTTTCGCAAGGAGATTCTTGTACGACAACGATTCAATGTTATAGTAAATTCTTCGTGAATGTACTCTTGTGCATAATTTTAATTAATTAGTTAATTAATATGTCATACAAATAAAGAAAAATCGTACTAGTTTAATTCAAAATTTTCCCAATCGAAAATATGAACATATTTCAAACGAGAAATATATTTTTACGAAAATTTATGTATATAAGCACAGTTGTTTAAAAAAAACATCTGTAGTAAATTCAAAAAAGTTTTCTTCAATAACCAAAAAATGTTTTTCATTATTTTGTGGCGATCCCAATTCCTTTTAGATTATTTGTAATCGTAATCAATAAGTAACCATGCACAACTTTAAATAATCGTAATTTAAGCAATTACTTCGTCCTTGAAACAGAAATAGTCTAATCATTAATAATTAATATTACTAATCATTACTTAGCAGTCATGGATACCGTTGTATGGGTTTTATAGATTCAGTCGAAGCTTGAAAATCTGTTTAAAATGCTTCAAAATTTAATAAAAATCAATTTGTTCTTTCGATAGATATTTCTTAAAACATTTTTTTAATTAATTGCCAAAATTTTTCTTAATATTGTTTTCTAAATTTAATTCCATGGATTTTAAAGAATAATGTAATAATTCTGAAAGCTGCAAAAGTATTCGCTTGTATGTCCATATACATACATATTTATTGTACATACATACAATGTGGCGCAATAGTAATGACATAATTTGAGCCGGCTGCCACTATGTTATAACAGAAAAAAGAGCTCTTTTTCATACAAACTTTATTTGAAAGTTTAACGTAGATGATTTTAAATGGAAAACATTATATCGATTAAATGGCCACCTCCAGAGTTGATGCATGATTGCGCTAGTTTTAAGGAATTTTGAAGTTTTGCCTGCAAAACATCTTGTTTCGAATTGGCGGTATCAACTTGTATGTTACTTTTCAAGACTTTCAAGGTTCGTGGTTTGTTGTGGTAAAGGGGAGATTTTAAAAAGCCCCAAAGGCAGAAGTTTGATGATGTTAGATCTGACGATCTGGATGGCCGATTCAAATCTCCAGGGCTGGAGCTCACCTGAGTTGTTAATTAGTGCCTCAAAATCTCCATCATTATCCGAGCTATGTGAGCGTTTGCTCCATCCAAAAATGATCGATACCTAATACAGCAAATTGCAAAAAAAAACTCTTTTAACATCACCATTTACGGTTACGGTGGTGCCATCGGCATCTTCAAAAAAAAAAAAAATAATAATAAAAAGTGACATTTCACTGCAAACTGTCACTTTGAGGGGATGCAATGTCTCTTCATGCATTTCGTGTGGATTCTCCATGACCCAGAAACGCAACTTTTGTTTGTTAACACAACCACTCATGTAGTTTAATACAATAGAGCAGTAGCCAGCAACAATTGGCGAACAGTTTTCACTTCGTAGGGGAAGATTTTCAAATTCGTTGCAACGAACATCTGGTGATCCCTTAGTGTGTGCATTATGGTCTCATTGATGTTTGTTAATTCCCTCTCTGATGTCATCGGCAACAGCAACAAATGTTCTAGATCTACCAAGCAATACGAGGTCGCGACATCTTGCCACATCTGTAGTGGTCCTAGTTTGCACGAGCCGCTCACCATGACGGCGAGAAACATAACGACGATATTCATGCTGCGTTAAACAACAGACTGAAAATTCTTCCAATAATCAGTAACTATAATTCCACGTTCTTGGGGTGTATATCGCTCCATGGCTTGTTCTCTAATAATTCTCTTAATATCTACACCATAAATGTCAAAGCATAGTGACATTTGGCGCCATCTGCAAAAATGGCAGCCACTATTTTTGCGCCACTTCGTATTATTTGTATGTAAGTAGGAGTATTTATTTACACAAATGTATTTGAAATAAAAAAATATGTATATGCAAATAAAAAATTTATATTCTCGATGTTATTATAATGAACACAAGCATATAGTTCTGAATAACCGTGAGGTCATTTGGATATAAGCACATAGATATATAATAAACATATTTACATATCTGAGAGAATTATTAAACACACATTAATGACAGTTTTTTTAATTGTATCAATTACGATTTTCTTGGCGTGTATTCATTGTGAATTTAAAACGAGTAGATTTTTATTTTGGCTGATTATTTTTTTTTTAACAAAATTTATTTTTAAATTAAAAGGACATATTTTTCTATTTGTTATCTTTTACGGTCCTTGACGGCATGAAAATTCCTTATAAGTATGGGTTAAGTTTTTCCATTAAACTAGTATAATCTCATTGAAATTCTTTAAACTTATGTATGTATGGTTTTTAGTAAAGTAATAATAAAATAAATTTTATATTTTACGCTAGACCACCATTCGAACGACTCTATCTCACACACCTTCAAATGAAAACATTTAAAAAAAACAATTTTATGACTCTGTGCAAAATTCTCATATAGTTAAAAAGCAATTTGTTATAAAACACATGCATGCAAGATACCTATGAGTGCCAGCCATGGCCAGATAGCATCCTATTTGGTTTATGGTTTAACTCATAAATATTTACAAACAATATCAAACCCAACGCATACGAGAACACACCCACTCGAAAATAGTATATTGTTAGTACTCGTACTCGTATTAATACTTAAGCGTTTGTCTGTCAGTATTGTGAACAAATTGTAGTCTTGACCATTATTAACTCAACTGTCCAGTTAACCGTCCTTTTATAGTACCATATATCAATGACCATTTGTTTTCTTGTTGCTATTGCTGTTGTTATTGTTTGTGGCATCATTTGTCTTGTAATAAAACTTATTTTTATGATCAATCTTACGAAGTATGATTTTGTATGTGCTAGAGTTTTGCGCCAATATACAAACACTTAAAGCATTTCCTTTAAATCATGTTTGGAAAATACTACATACTTTGAACAAAAATTAAAAAAAAAATAAAGCTAAAGTAAAATATTCACTTGGATGTAGTTATAAAAGTAAATTAGTAAAAAATTTAATGTTCTTACTTTAAATTAATTGAATTATTTTATTGAGTTTGAGGTCTTCGCTTTTTTTTAAACAATATATTTATTTGTTTTCTTTCCATTAAGGCCCATTTGTTCTTGTATAAATTCACTTTGTTATGGAGTTTGTAAATATATTACAAATATTTTTAAGAATATAACTCTTGATTCTAACTACAATTTTACTAATTCACAACAGTTTAAAGAAAAGATAAGGAATCTTACCATACAAAGCAATGAGAAATTAATTTCTATTGATTCAAGAGAACACTGAAGATGGCACAAAGCCGAAACCGGTCTGTTTACAAACCAAATTTGACGTGGGATGACGGAAAATCGTCCCAAATTCAAACAAACCCCGTCGGAAGAAAAACACAAAAAATCATTAAATTTACTATTGAAAAGGAATGTAATTGTAAGCTGCCTTACTTAGACACATTAATAATAAGGAAAGAGGGGCGTTTATTAACAGATTTGTACCAAAAACCAACATCTTCTGAAAGAATCCTTAATTTCTATTCTAAACACCCTAAAAGGATAATCTAATACAGCTAGAAACTTAATAGAAAGAGTTTTAAAAATTAGTGATTTTCAATTTCATAAAAAGAATAAAGAAATAATTAAGAATATATTAATTAATAATAATTTTCCTATAGATCTGATTTGCAAATTAATTAACCAGTATTCGTATAATACAAGACCATACATGTTAAATTCCAATTAGAATTAGCAATTGATACAATTGGTTTATATTCTCTAATTCATCAAACAATTAGAATTATTTTAACTAATTCCCATTAGATAATTAAAATTTTTATTCCAATGGTAAAACTAATTACAATTAGTTGCCATTAGCAAAAAAAAATATGGTTTACCTTTACAATTAGAAATCTAATTGGCTTCTGCTAATGCAATTAGATATTCCATTAGCTCGAATTAGAATCAATTATTTTGATATACATATATGGTATTTTTAGTAAATCAGATTACATTTTTGCAGAAGAAAGTACTGCTTCATTGTCAAAATTGACAGAGGAGGCTGAAAGCCAGCATTTTATTTCGTTGAACAGTTTATTTCACGTTTGGGGCGGGTCAATTAGCCGCCTAGATTGTGCGATTTATCGCTTTTAGACTATTTGTTGTGGGGCTATGTTAAGGCTAATGTCTATACAGAAAAGGTCGCAACGGTTTACGCACTGGAAGCCAGTATTGAAGAATTTATTCGTGAGATATCCGCCGATATGTTGGAGAGAGTATGCCCAAATTGGACCCAGCGTATGAACTATTTGAGGCGTACCCGCGGTCAACATTTATATGAAATAATCTTTAAACATTGAATTATATAGATCGTTATATCGACTCAAATAAAGATTTCATACATTTCTCTAAATTTTATGTTTTTTTTTAACAAGTCCGAAAACTCTTAAGAATTCCGCTTTACATTTACAAGGTGTCATTGACCAGTAAGAGGCCGTTCCGTAGGTCAAGAGACGAACTTTATGACAAATAAAAACAACAACTAGGAATAAGAAATGGTTTGTTAACAAAACAAATTTAAATATTCCGGCAGATGTGCAATGGGTCCTTTGACCAGGACAAAAATATGCATTAAAAATAGAGAAGAATAATTTTCCATTAATGAGAATGATTGCAGATTGTGAGGATTTTATCAAGACATTGAAAGAAAAGAAAAAGGAAAAATCAAGAGAAAATTAGGTAGAGATAAAGTAAGGGAAGCTAAACGTTATTCTTTTAAGGAATAAGGATATAATTATTCTAAAGGCAGACAAGAGAAATACGACTGTTGTTATGGATAGCAATGATTATTTATCAGGAATAAATGATATAGTGAACGATAGTACCAAATATAAAATATTCGATAAGGATCCAACGTATAATTTACAGAGAACGGATAATGATATGACTTATCAGATCATTCATTATTACATTCATTATTACCAAGATTATATGGAGTTTCAAAGATAAGGAACAAGTCCCATTGAGGCATACTTGTTCGGGTGTTGATTCGTCATCATATGAATTATATAAATATGTTACAAATATTCTTAAGAGGATCGGGTTAATTTTTTTGATATTTGTTTTTTCAGTGTAAAAAAAGATTCGTGGCACATGGCAATGCTAAAAAACTCAGAAAGGTTTGCCATTTCACTATAAATATGCTAACAAAAAAACAACGCTTGCAAATCGTTTGTGAGAAATGTGTTTCTATCAAAAAATTTTCTTCAGCGACGAAGCTTATTTTTGGCTTAATGTGTACGAAGGCGGCATCATTATATCAAACTATTTCTACGTAAAAAACGGAGCATTTTTCCTTGCAAACTTGTAATGGGTAATTTTTTAACCGTTTGGGTTTTGAAAACTCAAAAAACAGAACATTTTCAGAAGTCAATGAAATATTTAGTTAAGGGGATAAATGAATGCCTGCCGTTTACTTTTCAAAGATTATTTCATGTAAATGTTGTCCGCAGCTACGTCAGAGCTGGTCCATCAGTGAGCTTCAATTTCGCCATACTTTTTCCAGCATTTCGGCCGATATCTCACTAATGGCAGCTGTGTTGTTGTCTTCCAGGGATGGAATTGTGGCTGGCTTGTCCCTATTCACAAAACATAGTCTAGTGCGATTAATCATTTTGGCAGCCAATGGACTGCTGCAAAACACCAAACTCGCCTCTTAATAGATTCATGGTATCACGTCCCGTGTGGTATGTGATACCGTCTTGCTGAAACCAAGTTCAATTCTTTCATTTTTCTCTAAAGATAATCGGTAATCTTCGCACGCTACCTTTCTCCATTCACTGTAACATTGCGATTTTCATCGTTCTGGAAGAAGTACAATTCAATGATGCCATCGGCACAAAAACTCCATCAAGAAGTGTATATTTCAGGGTGCGTTGGGAGCTCTTCAACTGTATATGGCTGCTCTTTACACCAAATTCGGCAATTTTGTTTGTTGACGTACCCATTAAACCATAAATGAGCTTCGTCGCTGAACACAATTTGTCAATAGAAAAATCGATGAAGATCCATTAGACCCGTTCATGTACTAAACCCACGTTGTCGTACGTCACCTGGCTTCAGTTCTTGCAGCAGCTTTATTTAATATGGTCCTTACACAAAATCTTCCAGGGGGTGGAATAACACAAGCTTAATTGTTGACAAAGGCGATGAAATGACATATCGGAATCTTCAATGACACTGCCCGATAGAGCATCAATATTGACCTGAGTACGCACTTTTGGCATACGGGTTGGTGGATTAATGTCAAATAAAGTAAAACTGGTGTGAAATTTAGACACAACACCTTGAATTGCCTGCGCGGTGGATCGATTATGACGATCATAAAATGTGTGTAATTTACGAAACACATTTCTCATTTCTGATAACTAAATTCAATGATTTGCAAGCGTTGGTCGTCTGTTAGTCTATTCAGGGTGAAATGGCAAATATTACTCAACATTTTTGGCAATGCCACATGTCATGCAGGTTTTTCTATACTAAAAAAAAACCAAAAAGCAACAACAACGCCCGATATATGCAGCCAAACGAAAAATATTTTATTCTTATAAAAAATCGGGGGAAGCAAAATCTAGTCTGCGTCGGAAAAAATTTTTAAACAACAATGAAATTATATTAAAAGCATTAGCATTTGCTATAAATGTGCTTAGAATTGCAAGTATTTCCACTTCCGCATTACAAACAAACGACAAATAAGTTACTTAAAATAAAAAGGATATAAGTGGCATTAGTGCAAATGACATTTGCAAACTGTCATTGCATTTTTTTTACGATAAATTTATGTAGAAATTTTATTACTCATAAAGTAGTATGTATGTATATAAATACATACATACATACAATTCCTTATGTATACGAAATTTTATATACTATCTAATACTCTTAGATATTAGATATCGATGTGAAAAAGAAAATGGGATGAAAAGTGTTGTATGCAGCCGTGGGTACTAGTATATAGGAATATGTATAGTATATAGCACATACACATATAAAGATAACTTTAACTAAGTATATTACAAACATATTCTTGTTAAGAATATATTTAGTTATATAAACATAAATGAATATATTGCAGATGCTGTTGTTACCAACTTGAAAGAAGAAAAAATCAATTTAGAGAGAGGGCGTTGCTAGAATGTCATTGGTTAAACAAAGCTAAATGCAAGTAAGTATGCAAGTATATGGTTTGTTGTCTTTTTTGAGAAAACATTATATGTACATATAACATCATTATTATAATGGTATATATGTATGTACTCATGTATATATGAATATGTTGCCTTTCCTTATCTTTTTCGAAGAGAAGAGAACAAACGAACTTTGATTATGTAATAAAAATAATTACATACATACAATCATTCTAACAGCAACTAAGAGATGCAACGATAGAAAAATATTAAAACTTCTTCTGTTGCATACGGTACTCGTTCTTATCTCGTGCTTAAGATACTTGCATGAGTAATCAAACTTTTGCAGACAAACATTATTGCAACTGTTTGGTTTTGGTTGTATTATTGGATAAAAATCGAAGTAGCTTCATACATAATTTTTATGTTTGTTGCATTAGAACAATTTTAGTTACGAGATCATATACAAATACATACGTATGTACATCCATATAATCTTGTGGTTTTTATCGGTCTCATATGTGCGGGCATGCAGCCCGTTTTATCTTTATTTCTCTCTCTTTCTATTATTCGCAATTTGAAAACAACAAAAGCTCATTTTTGCAAGCAAACAATAATAACTAGAACTAGAAGAAGTATAATCGTTAATAATTCTAATAAATACAACCACAAAGTTTTTGATACAATAAAAATTTTGTAAAAAAAAACTATAAAATTGTTGAAAACTTCTTTTGGAGAAGAAACTTAATTCTAGAAACATGAAAAATGTATGTACGAATATTAAGTTTTTAACAATAAAGAAAAGAATTACAAAAGTTTTCGAAAGTAATTGAAACTATCTCCAGCTCTAGTAATAAAAAAGGGTATAAAAATGTTGATGCATATTCGGAATTAATCAATTTAATTAGTGCTAGAGCTACTAATATGAGGAACAACATTTTCATTGATTCCAAAAATCCATAAAAGCATTTTTTCAACTTCGTAGCAAGTCAAGCTGACAAAATTTTCACACACAAACAAAATTATGAATTATTTCTACAAATCGATTTGAAAATACTTTATTAATTTATTGGTTATACTTTATTATAAAAAAATAAATTCTTTTTTCTTTTAGTCTATATGAAAACATTATTTTTTTTTTTAATTAATAAATAAATGATAAAAAAGGAATCGCGAATAATGGCAAGTTTGCACACCTTTCACATGTGAAGTTGTTCCCAGTGATAAATAAATAATCCTTCTAAATGATACACTCCCCACATATAAAATTAACAAAACTAGAGGAGTTATCGAGAAATTTGTTGAACTTATACAAGATATTGAAATTGAAACAAATATAATAGTTTTAATATATGGAAATGTCGTTCCCTCCACACATCCTTAAATTGAAAAATTTGATTTCAATTACAATTAGCACAAGGACATTTAGCACAAGGACATGTTTCTTAAATTCACTTTTTCCAGTACAAGCAAACGTCCAACTCCCATGCTAGATATTTAACAGCTGACGATGCTAAATATTTAATAGCTGACAGCCTCCCTAGACCGGTGGTTTTGAGACCACCAAATGATCAACCCAACAACAATATAAATTTAAAAAATTTTCAAGAAAATACTCCTAAACTTAAAAACATTTTTAGCATTTCAAAAAAGTTTCAAACATCCAAACGGCATTAGTCATAGCAGATGGACTTCTTTATATATATTGTTAAACATCGCTCTCGCAACAAACCAAAGCTATGTAAGGTTACCGGTCATAACGTCCGCATAGGACACGAGAGAGCTGACTGTTTGGCTCACTGATGAGCTAGGCAGCCTTCCATTGGACTACAGCCCTTTTTTTGGTGTAGAAAGAAGATATGTTGAGGAAAAGAGCAAATCGTTTACTGAAATCGGACTTGCTCGCTACTTGAAGTCCATATCTTGCCCCAGATAGGCGAAGCGATTTATAAAGCTGCCTTGGTAAAGATCCTAATACTTTTCATTAATAAAAATTATCTTGCAATACCAAAGGAATGGTTACGGGACATTGTGATCTCAGAGACCTTCAATATATTACAGGCAACGCTGATATCAAACAGTGTATATCCTATAAGTTGTATGAGAAGAGACTCCGCGCATATCCTAGGTGATTGCTCAGCTCTCATACAAAACAGAATTAATCACCGACCGATTTATATTATATTTCACTACACATCTTTAAAATGCATAGAAAAAACTTAGACAGTTTCAGTATTTTAGGAATAAACTTTTCAATATCCTTGCAATAGAAGTGAATGAATGAAGGAATTTTTCCCTAGATATTCAGTTTTTTATTTTGTGTTCTTACCGTAAAAGAAGGTTACTTAACCTTGATTTGATTTTCACTTTTTCATCGCAATCGATAATTTACGATCACTAAAATTAAATATTAAAGTTTTATAAACGTTAGAAAACGCATCACAAATTTAGAGCGAAATCAATTTTACAGTAGCCATACAACTTTGCGCAAAGGCAGTTAATAACAACACTTCTCCAGTAAAATTAAGTGTTTGCCCTTTAAGCACCTATGGCTGTTGAGGTGCGATAACGTGCCAAAAGATCGTTCATGAAATATAAGGCTATATCCCTAAAAATGGACAGGGCAGAATAAAACTATCAACATTTTCATAATCAACAAATGAAAACCCATAAGACTCAACTGTTTTTAACTTAAAAAAGTTTTAAAAAGGTTCCATTCCGTTGTCCTGTGCAATACACATTAGGAATATAAAGAAATGCAATAAAAAAGTCAAGGGAATAATACGATTGGTATCCGGAAGTAGTGCAAACTTTGATCATTTCCAATAATTTTAACATAAACTTGTCATTCCAGGATGTTCTCTTTTTCGATTCTTATTCAATGATTTGGAAGTTATTTTCATTATATTGAAAAAAGTAAACTTTTTATGATTGTTTTTCATAGAAATTAATTTTATATTAAATTAGGATTTTTTTATTTCATTTAATAAAAAGAATTATTTTTAAATCGATTTTATAAATTGGTGGGAGTAATTGCAATTTTAAATTAATATTTTGTCAATTGGATTCTATGAAGTGGAAAAAATACAATTACGTACTCTCCGGAAGTAATGACAATGTCATTCCGTAAGAACAACTTCCATTTTTTTCATTAGGATATATTGCATAATGTTCATATAATACATGAATTGATAAACTGAGTATTATAAAAAATAGGTTTATACTTTAAACAATGTTTCTCTATTCGAATTCCTTGGAAGTACTTAAAATGCTATTCATACGAGAGTATATTACGTACATACGTTGTAACGTAGATAAAAAGTATCCTTGTTACACTTGAGTTTCATTAAAATAATTGAATCATTTTATGGATATTTTTATCGATAGAAGCAAATATTGGCTCGAGCTATAGAATTCTATATTCCTATAATTTTCCACCCGCTAATGGCATACTTTTTCATAAATCGGTTAAGAATGTAACCGTGAATTAAAATACACATCCTTTAAAAAGCTGTTCTTAATATCAGGGGTAAAGTCCTTTATCAATATAAAACTAGTTTTATATGTGGAACCATAACGACCTTACAAAATCGCCGCGTACTTGTGACTTATTCGATTTTCTACAACCGTCATGGTTATCAGCGGAATTTGTGGCATCTGTTTTCCCTTTGTAAAGTGACTACAAATATGCGACAGCGCAGTGATTTCGAATTGCAGGAAAACTCCAAGCAGCGTAGTTCCCAAAGATGTCATCTCTCTCATCGATAAAAAAAAAGAAATTAGCGTTGGATCCCGAGTAATGTTGAGGCGAAACATTGCCGTTTCTGAGGGGTTAATCAATGGAGTTATGGGCACAATATAAAAAAATCAATTGTGCGACATTACAAAGAGAACAACTGGAAGGAGGGAATCTATCGGAAGCCGTTTACATAATGTTCGATAAGGCAACAGTTGGTCTTGGACTAAAAGATAGTGACAGTTGGATACCTATAACTCCATTTAAAACAATATTTCAAGTAACAAGGGGTTACAGCGATGTGGAAAATCGTATATTGCCTATAATATTAAGCTGGGCAGTTAGGGTTACTAAACTTCAAGGTACCACCTCCGGTAGAGCTGTAATCGTTTTTGGTAAAAAAAAACTGTGAAAATTCAAATATACATCATACTGAGTTGTGTCAACAGTTTGACTTCAGCAAATTGTTAAATCAATCAATAAAAGCTACGTGAAAGCTTAATACAGCTGAAAAGTGCTAATATGTAGCCTACTATAAGCAATACATGTATGATAGGGGATGCCAATGTGGTTAAGCTATTAGAAGAAGTTTTAAAATGTCTTCGCAAATTATGGAATTTTGCATTAATTGAAACATTGTTTATTCGAGTGCTAAGTAAAATTTATAAACACCACTATAAGCACGCCCATTCAAATACAAAAAGAATTTCGATCATTGTTTTATAAACGGCGGAGTTATAGGATAATCCACTATGTGTCTGCCCGATATTTAGTGTCCGTCTGAAATAAAAAAATTTTAAATAAGTTCATAAATGGTGGAGTGATGTTCAAAATTAATTACGGGCGGCCACTTTGTCCTTCCGATTTCTGAAAATGTCCAAATTTTGCGTATCTTTAAAATTTTGTTTTTTTATAATTCTTAATAGTATAATAAATATAATAATTCTTAAATATAATTCTTAAATACAAGAATTTATTTACCACTGCAAGTCGTCGTATGAATATTTATGTGAAAGTGTTAGTCTGAAATATAAATAGAAACAAAATAAAGACCAAAGAGAAAATAAAAAATATAAGAAAACGTAATTTTCAAATAAAAAAATAAGTACGAGTATTTTATAAAACTAGATCAATACTGAACAGGTATGCAGAAGAACAAAAAAAAAATTATCTAGATGTTTTCAAATTAGCTCCCTATGAAGCCACAACGATGTTGTCATTCCTCAAATATGACAGACAATTTTTCAGTGGATTGTTTTAAAAAAATTTACCTTTTAAGGAATTACTACAAAAATTTCTTGAAAAATTTTTTACCAAACAACTATTTCTGTTTTTTATGTTTTCCCTTTAAAGGAAATACACATGCAAATATTTTGAATTTCAATATTTAAATGAGAAGATAATACCCCAAAAAATTTCAGGACTAAAATGCAAAGACTCAATATCACACTTTTTATAAACCTGCCACTAATGCCAGTATATATTTTAGAGAAATCAAGTAATTTTCTTAGTTTCCCATGTGATAACATATAATGCGTGTATACTTATTATTGTGGAACAAAAGTACATACTAGCACATACTCTTACATATACATATGTATGTATATTAAATTAGAAAAAAAATTAACATTAAAATCAAATACATTAAAAACAACTACATATAATTTTAAGAATCATCAGACATGAACTCCTTTCAAGAGGGATACTTCAAACAAACTGAAAACATTTCTCCCAGAAGCTTCATTTCAAACCAATTTGCAACTCAACTGAACTGAATTGCATTTGTGGCGTTGTTGGATAAGAAAATTGATACAAGGTTCGTTGGTCTACTTTCTTGTAGCGAATGTTTCATATATCAAGATGCATTAGTTACATCAAACTTAGTCGAACAACATACTCGTAGTAGCATTGCCTTGCAACATTTCAAAATGAAAGTGTGTGTTTGTTTTTTATTATTATTATTTTTTTTTTGTTTGGTTTTTTCTTGTCTTAAATTGTTTTCTGTATATGCGCTTCACATTTATGGGAGTTAACGACTAAATTTATATATAATTTTCATTTGCTTCTCTTTCTTGTCATTCTCAAATAATTTTGCAAGTGTGAGCGAGAGTGTGTTTATTTTAACACCGGAAGCAGGAAATGAAAACGTTGCATTGTCGTATTACATGATACATACAATTTGTGTTGTTGCAAAACAAAATACATACGTACGAGTATCAAAAATTAAATAAAGAAAAAGACAATAAGGAAGACAATATCTAGGGTGGAGCCATAGAATAATATAAGAAGAAAATGCATATGAAGACCATTTACAGGGTTTTTACGATTTACTTTACAACAACTACATATTTTAACGAGTGTATTTTATTATGATATACATATACGTGTATATTAATTCGTCCTCTGTTATATTTCTTTTAAATTAAGGTACAAATTGAATTGGAATTTAATATTTTAGTGAATTTGAAAAAAATTTTAAGAATTCGTGAAAAGTTGATTTTTGTATTGGAAACAATTTTTAATTTCATTACGATGAAATCCTATTGACTAGGAATTCTCTTAATAGGGACATAGTATAATCTGTGACTGTACTCTCGAAAGGATCCACCATATAATTAATTTTAAATGATATTCTACTACAGTTTCTTCCAAATATTTATTTGAAATTAGTAGTATACAGAACTCTCCTCCAATTTATCTTCGATAGCAAATAGTGTGAGAAGAAAATTCTTCCAGACCTTTATGGTCTCCACCAAGCAGAATTTCAGATGGTACTCAATTTTTAAGTTACTGAGGAAAAAGTTTTCCTTATATCCTCTTCATACACAGGAAAAAATAAATTTCGCTTTCCATGACCAAATTCATTAAATCAGTAAATATTTGATATGAGTGCAGACATGCACAGAATTTTGTAAATTCTGATACAAAATTTGTAAAATTTCGAGTGAAAATAAAATTTACTTTAGAGAAAATGTTTGTTTGCAATTTTTTGCAACATTTCTTTTTCCGTATATGTATAGAAAAATTAGAGTTAGAGTCTAAGGTCCAACTGAAGTTGTATGAAAGTGTAGATATGATCTTTAAACAAATCTATTCTTTAATGTAACATAGTCATATCTAAAGAAATCGAAATTTTTATGTAACTGCGTAACACGGGTGATCCAGTATCCTACAAAAACAATCGGAATTATAACTGAAAATAAACCAAACTTTCTATATGAAATTTAACTCTTTAAAAAATTTTAATCGCATTTTGCCAAGTTGGACTTTTTTGAGATATAGCCCTGTCGCATTAAAGGAGCGATATTTTCCAGTTAAAAGATTTTTAAAAGTCACATATGCTTAAATATATGGTATATAGCAGAGATGGCCAAGCTTCACTCCAAGAAGAGCCAAATTCCAATAATCTGTCGTGACGGGAGCCAACATAAAAATAAACTATCAAAAACATCAGTTGGCATGGAATTTTTTTTCTTTTTTGAATACGTATTCAAACATATACATAAATATATTTAAATTAAGCTATTGTTTGCTGGTAGATGGCATGTGTGTTTGTAACGTAGCCGAGCATTTTCTGAACTTTGGTTTATAGTTAGTAAGCGCGGTACGAATTAATTCCGTTAAATGCTTATTTGTAAGTTGTGAACTGTGCTTTAATTTTATAAACTTCATTGTTGAAAAAAGTGACTCACAACAATATGTTGTGCCGAATATGGACAGTAACCTGCTAGAAGCTTTCCTTAAATTAGGGTACTTTGATGGTGATACTAGTTTCCAAACCCCATTTGCAGATTGTGTTGATTTGTGATGGATTTTAAAATTGTGATCCTTTTGAAGTTCTAATAATTCCATTTCTCCTGTGGCACTTTCATTTAAAATATAATGAGGAATCGATAATCCATCGTTAACTACGTCAATCTCGAATGGATTTACAAGAAAGTTCAGAGAAATCTTTAAATTATTCCAATCATCTAATCGGAAGTTAAATTCTTTTAATAATTCTCCTAATTTACTGTCGTATTCACCCAGTTTTTTTTTCGTCAATTTTAGAGAGTCTTGTCTTAAGACGAGGAAAGTGATTGAACATTTTTGTATTTAAATCGGGTTTAAAAAGCTGAATTTTTTAAACTCCATTATATCAGTTAAGAAGAAAAGCCATTATAACAATTTGAATAAATTATTAAATATGTTTTATTTATTTATTTATTTCCTTTCGAGAGCCGCATTCATTCATTCAATGAGACGCATACGGCTCGTGAGCCGCAATTTGGCCATGTCTGGTATATAGCATACTGTCGTGTAGTCTAAAGTGTTGTGAATAAAGTGCTGTTATTCTAAATCAAGATATAGCTCTTTAAAAGAGATATCGCAAATGGCTGACCTTCTATTGTTCACTCAACCAATAAGATCGCTTCTGTTGCCGACGACGTCAGAGAGTACCCACAAATATCAATGAGACGACATTGAACACAATCAGGAATCAGCAGACGTTCGCTGCAACGAATTTTTAGTGAAAGATTTGAAAATGTTCCTCTATGAAGCGAAAACTGTTCACGAAATGCTGCTGGATGATGTACGGACAAGATTAACTTGCTGCCCTACTCTATTAAACTTGGTGCAAGAAGAGTATGACTTCTTCTTTTGGGGCTTCTTAAAAACCCGCGTTTGCCATAACAAATTATGAACGTTGTAAGTCTTGAAAACTAACTTTGAAGAAGAAATCGCCAATACGCAGCCAGATGTTTTGCGAACAACAATTCGAGCGACATAATTTTTTCCTATTAATTTCATAAATTTTACACTTTCATATAAACTCTTTATAAAAACAGGTCTCTTTTTTTCGTTTATGACAAATGGCTGCCAGGTCAAATTATGACATTGCTTTACGTCACCTTGTGCATAAAGGATTGAACCGCAACACTACAATTAACAACAAGCAAAAATTTTTTGAAGAAATTCTATGGATAAATACTTAAAATATGTACATATATAATTTTATCATTCTGGAATAATGTCGTCCTACATATTGCAGAGTCTACCGAATGTCGATTAAGACCCACATGACTTCACTCGAATGATTCACAAGATATCGAATTATTTACAAAATAAAATGTGGCTTGTGTGTTAATTTATGCAAGCCATGTGCCGATCTGAAGGCAACCGAACGGGTCACAGAATGAACGGCCTTTAGATATAAAGGTTAGCTGTGAATAAGTGTTTTTTCAACAATTAAGCAGTCCCGGACAGTCAGCAGATGTTTGCCTTGTTGGCAACATCGACAAGATTTGTACTTCTAGGACTAGGAATCCGTTAAATATCGCAGTGTCTGTTCACCTAATTGGTGCGACTGCAAGCGGACGACTATACGTACATATATTAAGCGGTTCGCTATACAAACCTAGAATATGTACAGACAGTCTGATAGCTCAGATGGCAGCCCCATCATCAGGCTAGGATGCAGTAGGACTAATCATTTGCTCAGCCGAGATAGGATGATTAACGAAACCTCAAATAACATAAATGAGAGTTGAGGCCCTACGTTCTTATGTATATATGTATATGTTGGAAATAAAATTTATTTTATATCTGGATGATTTTGGGCAATTTTGGTCTAATGAGAGCTGGAGCAAAACTCAGGAAAGAATGAAACGAAATATGAAAATTAACAACGGAAGAACACTTTTCCACAGTAAAATGGTTAGACATTTTTTAAACGTTTTTCATTTACATATTAAACCTTTCGTAATTATAATCAGATTTTTTCAATTGTTAAATTTGTACATAAATAAGAGCTGATCATTTTATTCTAATCCCAACTTGCCCACAAACTTGTGCACAAATTTTATTATTTGGAACGTTTTGTGGGCAAGTTCAGAGAATTTTCACTTAGTTTGAGTGACTTCGTTAGTATTAGCTGTTTTTATTGTGTGACGATTTTTTACCTATTTATTTTGAAAATATAGACAATTTTAGAAAATCGAGGAACGTTTTTTTTTCAATGAAGTAAGTTTTTAAATATATAAACTGTCTATCACAAGAAAACTTGAATGATCTTTATCTATTTCGTGGTAATTATTAGAGATAAAATTATTTTAATCGCTTGCTGCAAATACAATCTCTACATACCATCAGGAATTCTTATTAAAAAAACTATTAAAAAAGTTCTAAGCGTTTTCAACTTTAAAAAGTTCTACCATGAAAAAATTGCACTTTTTATTGATGCATTTTTTGATGGAAACGATAGAGATAGAAGAAATATAAAATTCGTTTTACGACTCTATAGCAAAAATTGTCACTTTACGCTTAAAAACAAGAACGATGACAAACAGAAACTAGCAGAAATAAAAAAATTTTCAAACAAATAAAAATTGTCTGCATGTGTGAAGGCAAATAGAAAAAAATTCTATTACACACGATATTATGAATAATTTTATGCAATAATAGAAACTATAAAATAATAATAAAAAATGTATAATGCTCGTAAAAAGAATTAAAATTACAAAGAAAATGAAATGAACATAAGGAAATATGTTGAATTAACAATATTTTGCGACTACAAGTAGTAAAAATATTTTAATGTTTTAAACAAGACCGGGACGAGCCAAAAGGAATCACACTTTCTATCACGTATATTGCAGTATGTAAAAATTATTAACAAAAACACCTTTTGACAAGCAGATAATTTAACACTAAATAATATATTAATAATTACGTTATTGATAAAAGATAATAACAACAATAGGAAGTAACGTATGAAGATTTTTAATGGAAATTTTCTTTTAAGATTTACGACTTTAAATTACAAGCAAAATAATATTTAATATCAATGAAACTGGCATTATTGGAAAGATGATTTTATGCAATTAATGTTTGAATAAGATTTTGGTAATATGGCGTGAACGGTTCGCGCACAGACGGTGCAACATGGATGTCCAATATCGCACGATTTGACACTTTTTGCAGCCATATATCACCAATATTGGGACGAATGTTGTGTTGCAAGCAGCGTTGTCGTATTTTAAACTGCCCAAAAGTTTTTAAGTTTTCCTCTTCGATAAGTTTTTTTTTTGTAGAATATATATATGTACGTTACTTATATCAGTTCTTAAATAAAATAATGAAATAATTACAGTTTAAAAATTTTATTGTTTGTTGTTGCTTTAACTGCTTATATACCGGGGCATCTCATTGGTCACTAAACTAAAATCGTCAGAGAACTTTAAGCAGTTTGAAGACATTCAAACACCATATTTTTATGCCAAAGAAACCAAACACAACTTAATGTGACATTTCTTTGTGTCAGTGTTCGACAAGTTCAACCATGGAAAAGTACATAATTGAGCAGCGTGTTAAGCCTTTTATGAAAATGGGCGTTCAAATCAAAATGCATTTCGTGCATTTCGTAATTTTTTTTGGTGAGCATAATCGACCAAATGTGTCCACAATCAGGAGAATTGTCCGCAAATTTCAGCAAACCGGATCTGTAGGAAATGTGAAATTACCTGTGCATGCTCGACCAGTTCGTTTGTTCCCGACAGTGTGGCAGAGGAGCCGTCAACCTCAACTCCACGTCGTGCCCAACAATTGTACATCTCACGAACATCAATGATGCGAATTTTTAATAAAGATTTGAATTTACACGCTTACAAGGTTCAATTGACTTAGGAGCTGAAGCCTAGTGATCATCTCAATACGCCGAATGGTTGGTTGGACAGACAGAACTGAATGGTGACTTTACAAAGGAAATCATGTTCAGCTACGAGGCACACTTTCACCTCAGTGGATTCGTTAACAAGCAGAATTGCCGCTTTTGCGGAAATAAGAATCCACGAGATGCCGATGCATCCACAGAGAGTTATTGTTTGGTGCGGTTTATGCGCTGGCGGCGTCATCGGGCCGTACTTCTTTGAAAATGAGGTCGGCCAAGCAGTTACAGTGAATGCTGTTCACTATCGCGAGATGATAATGGAAATTGAGGATATGGACCCGGACGATATGTGGTTCCAACAGGATGGTACCACTTGCCACACAGCCAACAAAACAATGGCGCTTTTACGCGAGAAATTCAATGGTCGTGTTATCTCACGTCGTGGCGATATTAATTGGCGCCACGATCATGTGATTTGACATCGTTGGACTTCTTTCTTTGGGGATATTTAAAAGAAAAAGTATACGTCAATTATCCAAGAACAATTCAAGAGGCAAAGGATGAGATCATTCGACACATTAACGACATTAAAACTCAATTATGTCTCAGGGTCATTGAAAATATGGGCCATCAGATGGAGCTATGCCAGCGAAGCTGTGGCGAGCATTTGGCCGATATTTTGTTTCACACATAATTGTCATAGATCCTGCGCTCATAATTAAACATATTAATTATTTTAATCTCTGAAAACTTTTTGTTTTATTTATAAATAACATGGTACATTTTTTGGACTACCCTTTAGAATAAATACATATTATGACTTCGATAAATTAATTTTATGGCGAAAGTGACAGACATTCGAAGAAAACCGGAAACAGATTTCTGATTAGCACCTAATAGCTGAAACTGCTAAAGACCTGGAAATTTTACAAAATATATTTATGAATGTAAAGAAGGCATAATATTGCTTATAAACCGATAAAAATGAAAAAGTTCTAAAATGCTTAATGTGAATTATACCTGACCTGCGAAAAAAAAACATTTTAAAATTGGAAGTAACATCAAATTTGTAAAAATTTTAAAGAAATATTGTAAGATATAAATGAGTATTTATTATCGCAGACATAATAAAAATTTTAAGAAAATTTTTATATAAAAAAATCTCGAAGAACTTTTAAAAACCATGAAAATATTGATGCGGAATCAAAACAATTCCTCTTTCATATGAAAGAAAAGAAATTAATTTCTAGCTGTGAAAAATTTTTTTTTAATTTTTCTAAATTCAGCAAAATGCAATTTTAATGTTCACCATTTGTTTATAACAAACAGCGCCAACATCAAACATTTCACTAACACTTTAAAATACTGAATAGAAGCTCATAAACAATTTTCTATCATTTTCTCTTAATGTATAAAATTCTAATTTCATCTTGTCTTTTTTCCAAAAATGTTATCAATTTAAATGATTTGTTAAATAAAGCTCAAAATTCTTCTTCTAAAGGACAATAAATATAAAACAAATAAATTATAAAAAAAGCTAAGAAATTGCTGTTACAAAAGAAAAGCTGTTAAAAACACTTAAATTTTAATTAAAACAAAATACTTAAATAATACGAGACCAAAAGAAAAACGAAAAGCAACATATTTTCCAAGTGTCCTGTTTTTGGTGCAGCAGCAAACTGTACAAAAGCTTAAACTATTAAATAAGAATCTTTTTGAATAAATGTCGAAAAAGAAAATACAATTTTAAACTTGTGTGTATAAAAACAGGAGGATAAAGCAACGGAGGCAATCTTAAAAGTTTTTTTCAGTTGAGATTGTGCTTAATTTGGAAAAAGAAATATATTGGTTGTTCTAATAGGGACTTTCGAACTTTGAGGGTTGATAAGGGGCCATATTGTTGAAGCCATACCTGGCTGCCATTTATTAAGTACGTCAACCACGGACGAATATACCGTTCAACAATACGTGCAAATTTTTATTAAAAAAGACTGTGTTCGCTTGTTATGTCCCGCTTGCTTCGATTATTTTACGGCCGCCAAAATCGTCCTGAATGTAAGTCAACAAATAAAATTGAAAAATTTGGGACGATATCAATCCACCTAAAAGCATTCAGCACATCCCGATGAAGTCACTATTTGGTGTGGATTTTGGAATGACGGTGACATCGGTCTATATTCCTTTGGGAATGAGGTTCAACAGGCTATTAGCGTCAACGGCGAGAGCTATAGGTCAATAATTACCAACTGCTTTTGGCTTGAATTGAATGGCAATATAAGCCACAAGCCACAGCTTTCTCCAAAGCCAAAAAAAATTTATCACTTCGGTTATATTCAGACTGATTTATGCGCCAAAGCCAGAGGAAAATTGGACATTTCGGATATGCGACATCCAGCGAAGCCGCCGCGCAAATTTGCACGATTTTATATTCTTTCCATAATGGCACGATAGGCCCTTAAAACTATTATCACTTTGTTTATTTTACTTTAAAAATAGGAAGCGCTTAATGAAAAACAGATTAGAACCAACAAAAAATAAATATAAATTTAAAACAGACTTCCCCAAAAGTCTCTTATATCATTATATAAGACGTAGTTGCAAGTAACACTTTTAAAATCTCGATGGTCATTGAATGCGTTGGAATTGAAAGCTGAAAAGAGTCCTGATTTCTTTGCGCTTCAAGCTCCTGCAGTGTAAATTATTGTATTTGATATCAAATACTTTACTCAAAATTTAACAGCCGCATTATTATGTTACGGAGGTTGAATCGCGTGGATTTACTATTCGCACGCTCTAAACACTGAGTCACACATAAACTAAACTGCGTGCTTAATTACTAACAAGCAGTTATATGATCCTTTAAAGTAATGTACGAGTAGTACTTCACTGAAAAGTACCCAGAAAAAAGTGACAGCTGCCAAATTTCATACTTGCCACTTTAACACCATAGTTGCCACTTTAACACCAAATTTAAAAAGTGCATTTTTACTGAGACACCCTTTATATACACAGTGCGAACACGATTTCCGCAACAGGGTGATTTCAAAATGATTGAGTAATATTTATTCATATTTTTCCTATTTACTCCTTACATATGTCTTGCATTTGGAAGCGTTGTATGAATAATTTGGCAATCGTAAGAAAAATTCGTACTACGCTAATGTCCCCAAATAATATCTATTAAACAGAATTACTACCTGTTTGTGTAAAACGAAAAGGATATATCGTTTCGACTATTTGTAATGAAAACAAGAATTAAAAAAAACTGTAAATTGCTTTTTGTTTTTTGTAGAAATATGTAGACGAAACAGATTTTCCCTTCGTTTTACGTTTTTTATTTTGCACTATTTCAATTTAAAAGATTTTATTTAAGATGGTGTTTCATCAAGTATAAATAAGGTGGTCGGTAACTCCCGTAACTGCAACAACTCAGGTGCACTTTCGGTTGCAAAAGGGAAGGCTTGAATACTTTTAATTGTACTAAGACCAACAGCTCTGTTGGCGGTCGTTCAACAGTTCCATTTTAGACTCAAATCTTTCTATTATCAACGAGTTCGGCCAAAATCTAGCAGCTATTTCCAAATGAACTGTTGAACTCAAGTTCCCCCGGGGGGCAGGGTTATACACTTTGTCTTGGTGGCTTGGTGTTGTGCTTCCTGGGGTATAGGGTTATCAGGTTTCCGGTCCTGTGCCTTTTAGCTGATAACCCCTAAAAACTTGTATGTTGCTGCCCAATCCCTGAATTAACAGAGTAACGGGCGCGCATGCAAGTAAATTAAAGGTAAAAGTCGGTTCGCTCGCTCTTCCGGATGGGTAAAACGGCCTTTCCAGACTTTGACCTTTGGCCAGTTACCCATAGAACTTAATATGTTACTACCCAATCCCTGAAATAACAGGGTAACGGTCGTGCATATAAGTAATTAAGATAGTAGCTTTGCCTATGCTTGTCTGGGTAGAGATCCAGAGATCCTATCTGGTGCTAAGGGAACCGGTAGCCCCTAGTATTTGTTCTAGACTGGTTATTGGTAAGGCCCTTTCAGCGATCACGTGGTGGCTGTGGTTAAAACCCAAAGATACGCGGGAACAGTTATGGGTCGGATGAGCGTGTCTGCAATATGGTGCTAGTGATATTGTTGTAGATGCTCTCTTCAGGCCATATATCTCTATGTGTTGTTGCTATTCCACAGAGCTTCCCTGACGGTTGCGGTTTGTGAGTTGTCCATTAAGATAGGGAACATCTTACTGCTGCGCCATTCGGGTGGTAAGAGGTTAGATAGCTCCAGCACTTTAGCCTCTGGAAGGGACGATGGGGACAGTGAACGGCTTTATTCACCCAATGCGAAGAGCAACATCAGGTTAGGTCTTCTGACAGGTACTAACGTAAAATCTTTGACATATATATCCTTCTTAGAAAAATTTTTAAGAAAGACTTTCTTGAAATCATAGCAAGGCTACCTAGATACCTTCTATATATTCTAATTAGATGTTTTGATTTAGGCGAAATCAACCCTAAAATAAAAACAAATTATAACTACTTAAAGGCTCTGCACTAATAGTTTTTGAAATGGCAGTAAAGATCTGGGTACGTTCTATATATAATCTTTTTAAACGAGTTAAACTAAAAGATCTTTACCACAAGTTGCAGAGTATGTAGTTTACAATCCGTGTGAAAGATTTCATTGTTATAGCCCCATTTACCTATCAGCTGAAGCTGCATGTACAATGAAACTTTACTCAAGCTATAAAAATGCAGTTGACTTTTGAAGCCACCCCTGACACCGCTCAGAAATATACAGATTTTCGGAGTAATTAAAAATCTTTTGAAAAATTTCGGTAACGAAATCACTCAAACCAATAAACCGACTTACATGTGCAAAAGAACTTTTTTGATAAGAATTTTCGGAGTTGTTTATAAGGCAGCCACTCGGGGCAAATTACAGCATTCGATATCAATCGAAATTTATACTTAAATTCTATTTAAATATAATGAATTTTCGATCGATATCGAATGCCATAATTTGCAGTTTTTTGTTGCAAATATTCGATAACGATTACATTAATTTTTATTAAATCTTTTGGCATTCCGGATTCCGAAAAATTTTTTCCGAAACATTTTGACGACATATCGAGACAACCGATTTTAACTTAATGTTGTTTCTTCAGGTTAAGAGTTGGTTAGACAGGTACTGACGAATATCTTTGACTTATTTGTTGAACTCAAGTTTTATTAAGACATGATTTAATTTGTTTATTCTCGATAAAGACTTCTTTCACTGACGGCACTCGTACTCCAAACAAAAGACAAATGTTTTCTTTGCCACCATTGTATTGTTAAATGACACTGATACTTAAGCATGCACCCGCATTCAAAAATTTGTGATGCAGCCAGCAATAAAGAAAATTTAACCTAGCATTTCATTTCATTCCGCCATTTCCGTTTCCGTTGCATAATATTTCTTTAAATGTGTGTTAGAACAAAAACGAAATATATTTCTGGTATTTACGTAAGTAAGTTTTCCTGTGTCTGTTTTTGTTTTTGGTTTTTTTGTGTGTCTTTATAGGGCAAATAGAGAATAATGGCAAATTGTTACACAAAACTAAAATAATGCAACAAAAAAGTGTGAGTAACAAAAAGAAAATTGTATATCATAAAACTATGCTTTTGTAAAATTGATTTGATTAAAAGTAGCTGCTCTGCATTGAATACAGAATTAGTTTCAATTCAAATGGAAAGAAGAAAAGGGAAAACTTCCCAACACTTGCCACATTATCAGGCACACGAGCACATTTACAACAAAGCACAACTAGAAAAACTTAAATATGTACGTATTTGGCTACGAGTTGTGAAGGCAACTGAAAATCTATGAATATACATACGCACAGTGGAGGTTTCAACATCAGACAAGGTATCAACAGCACAGCAACAATGCGTAGGAATAAAGTGTTATAGTTGGACGTGTGAAAAAGGAATATTTGCCTTCGAATTTAGTAACGTTTCTTACATTGGAATAACGAGGGTGAATTAAATAATTATAGTTTGTACAATTAAGTGCTTAAATAATAGAAATTTACCACACTTGCGACAATTCCTTTAAAATATCTATGTCGTTCTATAATTTTAAGGAAAAGATTATAATAGAAATTTACCACACGTGTGGCAATTCTTCTAAAATATTTATCCATCTAAAATATCTGTCGTTCCGAGTTCTTAAGGAAAAATATCTTATGAGCGTACGAATATGCAGAAAGTTAAGAACACCCACCCCAAGGCAATCTTTAAATCATGGAAAGATAAGTTTATTATTTATGAAATAAATCATGTTCCAACATTAAAGTAAAATTTGAAGTTGCCCCCATTATGCGGTTGGTGCTAACGACTGAAGGACGAAAAGAATTAATCAAACAGTTGACCGTAAAGTGATAGTAAAAATGATGACGAAACACTAACGCGTTTTCGTCGCTGATAGTTAAATTATTGCTGTACTCATACGTGTCCGTCAAATCTGAAAAAAAAATAAACAAACAATTCAAAGAGGCTGAATTAACTGTACAGTAGATGCCAAACGCTCTGGCCGCCAAAACTAACTCGGACCAGTAAATAATATAGAAGTAGTGCATGCGAGTACTGGTATATAAGTATTCAGGTGTCCTAGACAAAAATTTCACTATAATAATCGAGTCGTGTGCTTTTGACCATATAAGACCTTTTGTAGAAAAAGTAGTGAAAGTTTAAATTTTAAAAAAGTAAAGGGGGGTCATACCAAATTGCATGTCATTTATACGAGGGCAGGTTAATAAGTCAAAGCTTTTTGAATTTCCCGCCTCTTAATTGAAAGAGCAAAAGTACCCCCCTCAACAGGCATCTGGCCTGTAAGTTGACTCCCATCAAAATTTGAACTGTATTTGACAGCCATTAATAACAGACTACCACGTGATTTGAGGTAAATAAAATGGTAAAAAGTGAATTTCGTGGACTCATTATTCTGCACCATCAATTTCAATGGTTAAAAAATTGGTTTATTCAATTTCGTTGTGGCCGCAAAAGCACGGAAAATGCCGAAAGTTCTGGTGTCGCAGTATTTTTTTTCTTTTTTTGTAAAGAAGTTATTCGCAGTCAATTAATGTACACTACTTAAAAGTGTTACTTCTTTGAGAAAGGGTAGGGAGTGTGCGGAGGACAAGGGGTGAAATGAGAAGAGAGAGTTTAATTCTTTTGAAGTCTCTACAGCCGAAACAAGTGAAATAATTCACGACATGGTGTTGGCCGATCGAAGACTAAAATTGTGAGAAACTGTGGAAGCTATGAGCATATCACATGGCTCACTACTTTAAATTTTAAGTGATGATTTGGTTGGGAAAAATGAGATGGGTGCTGCGTTTGTTCACAATCGACCACAAACGCAATCGTGTGACAACTTTGCTGAAGTGTTTGGCTTAAATTGACGAGTTTTTGCACCGTTTCGTAACCATGGACGAAACGTGGATCCACCACAACACACCAATCTGCGTCAAAGAAAGCCAAGGTGGTTTTTTCAGCCAATGAAGTCATAGCGATCATTTCTTGGATGCACACCGATCGATTTAACCATCATCGATTTAATAAGGATTTGGCAAAGAAAAAAAGGACAATGCAAGGGTGCACACATGTGCAGTTTCCATGGCAAAATTTCATGAATTGCGACATCATCTATCCTATTGTCCGGATTTAGCACCGAGTGACTATTCCTTGTTTTCAACTTGAAGAAACAGCTCTGCGGCAAGAGATTTGACTCCAACGATGATAAGATAAACATGTAAAACTAAGATTACATCTTGTTGTACTGAATTTATCTTAAATAAATAAATGAAATGAAATCGTCTCACAATCAAATACCTATTGTGATGATCTCGACAAATCTTAATTTTTGGAAGGGATAAAAAATTGGAAAAACTTTAGATACACTTTGTCCATAGAGCTCAAAAAGGACTATGTTGAGAAATAAAAAAAAAAATTTATCCAAAAACCTGTATTTTTCATTCAAAAAGTCACGGTCTTAATTGACCTGACCTCGCATGTTTATTAAGAGAAAGTACAAAACTTCATGGAAAATTTCAAAAAGAGGAAGCATTAATTCCTAATAGACTCACATATGTAGAAGATCCATTCAACCAATATACAAAACCCAATTAATTTATATGAATTTCTCCAAAAATTTAAGAGAAAATCTTAAAGGCGAAATTCGCACAATTTCGAGAAAAAAAAGCTCAAACCACTTGTGTATTTATATGGCACAAAACATTATAAAATTGATTCCTATTTATTATAATACTAGCGGGCCCGTTGCCTGCTTCGCACGGCAAAACAAAATAAGAAAAGAAACACACTTGTTTTTAATAAAGTTGGTTTACTTATCAAAAAATGCGAAGAAATTAATAAAATCGATTATGATAAGATCAATCACCAATGACGTCCAAAGAGAAAAGAGAAATGATAACAAATTGCTATTTGCATCACTCCGTGCAATGCTCTCCAATACACAAACGACCAAAATGTATTCAATACTAATGAATGCTGTATGCGGTACAAAAAATGCCTGCGGCAAAAACACACTCATTTCACATACGCACCGCACACACATGCGTTATCTGATTTTAACCAAACTTCATATAAACCATATATGGGCCACTGCCTACGTAGTGTATAAGTTTGGTTGAAATCGCTCGACGCGTTTATGATTAGTTCGGCGACGTACATATACGGACTTGTTTTTTGAAATGGTTTTTACTATATGAAGAATTTCACCTTGAGGCAGATTGACAGGCAGTCTATTCCCCGCTATGCGTAAGTGGAGCCAAAATTATTAAGACCCAAGCCATTGGTCAAATTCATTCTCATATATGAGATTATTTTGCCACATCGCTGTATTCATCTAAATGCTCGTCATGTTCATTCCTTCATAAATGAGCCTCTCAAAAATTAAAAAATTTTCATTACAACATTGATCCGCTTTTATTTGAAAAACTTTTATTGAGATAAAATCGAACTTTATTAAATTAATGTAGGAAG
Organism: Germaria angustata; assembly: GCA_963681545.1. Classification (NCBI taxonomy): domain Eukaryota; kingdom Metazoa; phylum Arthropoda; class Insecta; order Diptera; family Tachinidae; genus Germaria; species Germaria angustata. The sequence continues at coordinate 116,328,096 of OY812998.1, read as the reverse complement.
GTTTAGGTTTACAGATGGCTAATATATCAGTTCACTTGGGGGCCAGGTATTGATGATCTCTTTGATACTAGTGAACGAAACAAATCCTAAAAAATAAAATTAGTCGAATAAAATATAGAAAATTAAAGGCCATTGCTGGAACTTCTCGGAAATATAAATTTTTGGAGTAGTAAAAAACATGATCAAGCAAATATTAGAGCGTCCTAATACCCCAATTATAGATTAGGTAAGGTTAACAGGCAGCTCACTTGAGTCCAAAAACCATAAACCTGGTGAAGGGAAAAAGGACAGTGAGTTGAGAGATTTGAGAAAAATGGAAAAAAGAGATATAAGAAAAGGACAATACGATGAAAAAGGCCTTAGTAAAGGAGTGGGATAGCACTGGAACCATCTGCTGCTCCTAATAGAGGAGTTGATACTACCCAACTGCTTGCTCGATATCGTATACTGAAGCACCTACTGCCAAGTCGGGGCAGGCGATTTTGCTCTAGTGCAGAAGCAAACAAAATGGATTATCATCTCGTACTCATATTCGTCATTACAGCTATGGCAACGACCCGTGAACGTAGCCACAAGGTCTTGCAATCGCGCCCTTGGAAATACGAGTAGTTTCGCTGTCCTGTTCTTACGTTAATACGAGAACGAAGGTTCCTCGTCGTGGTGCAGGCTGGTTCCATTCTCCATGTGATCTGAGCCAGCCGCAGTAGGGCGTCATGGATACGTCTCCAGCAGCAAAAGAGAGTAATACGACATAGGGTGTCAATGTCCTCATCTTGCTTTCTTTTCTTTTCTTTCCGCATCATTCGAGATCATATTCCCTTGAGAGGTACCATGTTTTAGGGTTATGTTCAAGTTTAAGAATCTTCGTCATTTTTAGACAAGGTTTTATGTGGTATACAGACCTGATTGCAACCTTACTGTGGGTTATCGTATGGATATCTTCGCCCTCCGTTATTCGGTAAAACTTCAGCCAATCAGCAGCTCGTTTAATGGTACTAATATCTGGAAGGCTGAAAAACATTATAATTCCGAACTCTTTAATGTAGGCCATCGGTGTAGGTATAGAGATACAGTTGATCGGGGAAACACTCAGAAAGAGAGAATAGTTATACCCTCTTTGCAGAAAGGATCTTGTAGTGCAGTAATAAAAAGTTCAAGGATTTTGTCTGGAGAACCATGGACCTATTGCATTATGACTGATTGGAGATCACAGTGCCAGCCTCCTGGCCGTTAGGTCCAACCATTATAGTATAGCGAAAAGAGCTTGAGTCGACGTTAATATTATGCAATCAGTTATGATGACTGCTACGGTGTGTGAGATTCTCTCTGAAAGTAATTAGACCCGGTTTCCAAAGCATTCCACCAGACCACTATGCCGTGGAATGATATTCGTTTGATAACTGTCTCCAGCAGACAACTGATACACTTGGAGCATATACCCTAGGTTGAGCCAATGGTGGATGTGGGGTTCCTTGCTACTCTTGCCTAGATGTGTTTCCTATAGATTATTTTGCTGTCCAGAATCACCCCCGGGTATTTAGCAATTCCTGGCGGTTCAAGGATGTCGCCGTCTAATTCCGTTTTGTCTACAATGACACTCAGCCGGCCTTGAGAACACAACAGCAGACTTCCCTGTGTGAGTATGCAAGTTTCAATATTCATTTAGTCCAGCTTTAGGAGGAGCATAACATTAAAGTCACGTTCTAGACTGCCGAGTGGCGAGAAACCCATTCTGCGGTGTTCATCTACAGGATCCACTGATTATGCTAGCCGAACCCACTGCGCATTAGCAAGCTTTCCACGATCCCGCAGGCTGATCGTCCGACTCCCAGATCCATGTGAACGTCTTCCCATGGTCAAGTAATTTCTCAATGTATCAAAAAGAAGCACGGTTTGATGGTATGAAAAATATGTACATATGTATATAAAACGTTAGACACGTTTAATTATTGAGAACAAGAAATCATGTGTTTTTAGTTTTTTGACAAATTTCTCCTTCTGCAGTTTTAAACTATACGAATAGAAAAATTAATTTTTTTATAATGAAAATTAAGATGATTATCTGCTTTAAATGACAACCCTCGGCCATATTATATTAACCATTCGGTTGATTCGATTATAGCAAATAGTTTTTTAAACTTAAAATTGTTTTTGGTAACAATGAGCACTTGAAAGCAAACAAAAGGGTTTTTATGTCATATGGACAACAAAAAGAAAATGAAACTTTTTTTAAGAGAATATATTTGTATGTATAAAAGTTTATTGAAGTTGTTTAAATGATAAGACTTATTAAGAAATAAAAAAAAAAAATCTATATAAATATGGAATGGAAACAATAGAGGAAAATTAAATGATTACATGCCGAAAAGGCTCTTCAAGTCATCCATTGTTAATTTGCTTCCCTCTGTTGAACGGGCGCCGGTCAAAACTCCATTCGCTAATGCCAATTTGTGTTCTTGTAAAGCTTTAATACGCTCCTCTACGGTATCTTTGCACATAAATTTATATATAATGACATTCTTCTGCTGGCCCACACGATATATACGATCCTGTGCCTGAGCCTCTAACTGTGGATTCCAATGTAAATCGATGAGCAATAAGTGATTAGCACCCACTAAATTTAGACCCACCCCACCGGCGGTTAGTGACAATAAAAGTATACGTTTATTACTCGTTGAACTATTGAATTCCGTAATAATATCTTGCCGGTTTTTCACTGGAATACTGCCATCTAGCGAGAGCGTAGCAAAACCTTGTTTTTGAATATGGGTTTTAAGAATATTCAATACACTGGTCCACTGCGATACTACAATGGCTTTGTCACCGGTGGTAAGTATACGCGTTTTAAGCGTCTCTAAGACTTTAAGCATTTTCGAGGACGGTCTTTTATAATCGAATACAGGATTATTACGTTGAAGTACACGAGACGAAGCTTTAGCAATGATTTTTTCTTCAGACCGCATAGAATCTTCACCTTCCTCACCGTTTAAACTATGAGTTAGCAAGGGATTGCTGTCATCTTTATCGGTAATGGCAAGATTATTTAGTTGTGCCAACAAATCAATTTCCGGCTGAGAAACATCACTTTCTGCATCAATGTGAGCATCTTCATCTTCTAACATCTGTATGAGGGGGATTAGATTTTATTTTCAAGTGGAGAAAAATTGTTCGACACAAAGAATTGAGCACACAGTTATAGGAATTATTAAAGCAAGGTTAACTACATGCATGTATAATTCAAACACAAACAACTTTTTTTAATTTGAATTAGATGAGACTGTTAAGCAAAGCTCACATTTCCAAAAGAAATGACAAACGATTATTAAAGTTAGAGATTGTTAAAGGGAAAAAGTTTTTATAGAAAAATATGCATAATTTAGCTTTTTGCTACTTGTTAAGATTAGCAGTGTTAATAAGTCTTAATACTAAAATTCCAAAATATAAAGATTCTTACAACTTAGATGATACGCGAATAAAATTTAGGCACAAATGAAATCAAGGAATGATTACACGAGCAGTTATTGGGAAGAATTGAAAAAATTTAATTTTACCTCGATCAAAATCATTTAATGGATTGTAATTGAAACAGTTTACAAAATACAAGAAGGTAAAACGATGAGTAAGACAGACACAGAATTCGGTTTGATTAAAGTGAATACGTACATAATCACATCGAATAGAACAGCATTAAAAATTTTAACTTTCACAATTTTCTTACATACATACATTCGCAGACGCAAGGTGAACTTACTTAATTACGCGGTAGCAAGGGCGATTTCGAAAGAATTCGTGCAAAGTTTAACTATGAATGCCATTTCCCACCAGCTCGGAAAATAAATTCACCTTGTATCGACGGCACGTAGCAAAGTAGCAAAACTAATAACTTATGAGAATATAAACAAGAATAAAAGAATAGTTGAGACGTTTAGTTAGATTAGAAAATAATCGTAGAAGTAATAACATAATAATTTGTTTCAGTTAAAAATTTATGCTTAAAGCTAAATTTGTACAAGTAGATAGATAATACATGGGTGCATGATGAGATGTATGATGAAACTGGAAATTATCATTCCCCCAGGTCATTAAATTTTACTTTTTCTGTCTTTTTAACAACTAAAAACAATATTACATATTAAGAGTTTTTTGGTTTCTAATAGAGAAAAAAATATTGAACCTTTCCAACTCCTGATAAATTTACTAAAAGCATGTTTTCCTTTTAGATTAATTGTGGGTGGTGTTGTTGCAACATGTTCAAATGTAATGCGGTCATGGAACATGTGATTTTCATACGAATACTAGTTTTTTAATGTTGTAATCTTTCTCCGGTAAGTGGTTTGTAGACTAGTCTATTAAATAGTTTTAGAATTAGTGCGATATAATGCAAGATAGGAAAGAATTTCTATATTGTCTATATTTATCTTATGCATTTGAAGCATTTGGAATACTCGTATCGTTTACTTGAATACTCGTAGTTAATCAGATGTTATCATGACAACGTTATACGCATAAATCAGATGCTAATGGATCCATTTTTTTAAAGGCACTTTTTTAATTGGTACTTTTTTCAATAAAAACTTACTTTTTTATAAAAGTACTTTTTGTGAAAGCACCTTTTTAAAGAGATACCTTTTTATGAAGGTACTTAAAAAAGTACATTTTTTTAAAGCTGACTTTTTATGTATGTACTTTGTTTATTAAGGTACTTTTTTTAAAGGTACTTTATTAGAAAATATAAATCTTTATTTTTATATTTACAAGGTGGTGCAAAAGTTATATTATAATTGGAATTTGCTGTCCTTTTTACATATGGCGCTAAATGTCACTGTTCTTTGATACTTAGATTTTTGGATATAAAAAGAATTAGATGTCAGAAAGTCCTACACACCTCAAGAATGTGGAATTATTGTTACTGCTTATTTGACAAACTTTCAGTCTGTTATTCTAACTCGTTTCAGAGGTACAGAGAATCCACATGCAATGCATAAAGAGCCATTGTATCCCCTCAAAGCGAGTGTTTGGTGCTGCATTTGAAATGAAAGTTTTTTTTTGTAGACGCCGATGTAACCGTAACTGGTGAACGTTACAGGCAGATGCTAAACCGTTGTTGATTTCAATTAGACGGATTAACCGCTCGCACAGCTCAGACAACGATGGAGATTTTGGGACACTAATATCCATATCGAGTGATCTCCTTTTTTGGAGATTTTACCTGGCTGTCTATATCGCCAGATCTAACAGCACCAGACTTCTTCATTTGGTTTTTTTAATATCGCATTTACTACAATAAACCACGAGCCTTGCAAATCTTGAAGACTAACATAAAAGACGAAATGGCCAATTTGGAGCCAGATGTTTTGCGAGCAACAAATCAAAATGCCGCAAAACGAACGCAAGTGTGCATCAACTCGGGAGAAGGCAATTTTTTTCAATTGATGCCATCGATTTTACACTTTCAAGTAAACAGAGTCTTTTTTTTTAATTTATAAAAAAATGGCTTCCTGTTCAAATTATACATTACTTTCGTTCGTACCACCTTGTATATCTATATAGTAATTTTTCTGCGGTTTTTGTTTCAAAAGGTCCCTGTTTTAAAAATAATTTTTTTAATTGATGATATTATTCGGCCTTTATCTTGGGTAATTTACTGAATTATTTAATGAGTTTGAGGTCTTCTTCAACAATATATTTATTTAAATAATTTGAATTTCCGAAAGAAGAAATATGAATATTATTAATAATTAAAAATAAATATTATTGTGTTTAAAAACTGAAACTCAATAAACATTTTAATACAAGAATTTTTTAAAAGGAAATTTTTTAAAAATGATTTTTTAATAATGCTTCTCTAAATTTTTTTGGTTTGATATACATATATGTATGTTGTGTTACAGGGATATTAACTTTGAAACCTTATTTTCATATTTTCGAACAACAGAGTTGCAAACTCACAATTTCTGTATTTTTCTCAATCTAATTTTATCATTAACTAACAAAGTGTAGAAAGCCTTTAAAAGTCATTATACAGAATTATTAGAATTATTTTCACATATTTAATTCTTTCCAAGGCGATTTGAAAACAGGAGGCCTGATTAGCGCAGGTTATTTTCAGCTGTTCTAATGAAAATTTACTCTGTTCGAAACAATTTTCAATTGTTTCGTGTTAAATTAAAAATTAAAAGGAAGAAGAAAATATGTATTTTTTTCAGATGTTTTTGTCAGACTGGTAAAGTTGTTGTAGGACAAACTAGGTGTTTTTTTTTTGTATTATTGTATTGTAGTAGTAATAAGGCCACCTGGTATTCAATTTGGCTTGATTCTTTCGAAAATATTTTTAGTTTTTATTTGACGTGTTTAATTTACTTTTTTATTCTAAAGATCAAATTTTGAAAAAAAAAATCCGGTTTTTACTCGAAAATATATTCAAAACTGTTACCGATAAAACTGTGTTTGTGATGGAATCGAATGAATGAGGTTTAATAATGTTTTTAGGTTTATGTTACTTAAGTTGCGTGTAGTTTGCGTATAATTGCACAATATACTTATACAGACTATATTTTATATAACGTTTTCCAATTAAGAAAGAAAGCGATCTTTGATTGCAAACTGCTATTAACGCTTTTTACTAAAAATTAATAACTATATGTATATAAAACCTGTACTCACCGCATCGATTAATCCCGGATGACAGCATATTTGTCTTAATCTGAGTAGCAGGACTAAAATTTCATGAGATTTAATTTCTTTTGATCCCTGATGTATTTTTGTAAACTTTTTATGCATTTTATAGTAAGCGTCGTTAGGGTCCTTTGTTTGCATATATGTCGGTTTGGAACTTTGTACTGTGTACATTAAATCTGTATTTCTTTCCGCACGTTGAAACAAAAACTGAGCGAAGAGTGTACGCGAAAAGATCATAATTTTCTGATAAACGTTCATTTCATCTTTATCCAATTCTACCTCAATTAATTCGGTATTTTTTTCCGGTAAACACTGCAATTCACCCCGGTCTTGCAGTTGGACCTTGGTTCGTCTCAACATGATTGATTTCATTATTGTATTTAGCCTTTGTTGACCACCGGCACTTTTATCGATCCACTTTTTCCAATGAGAAAAATCATCAAAGGGTGAACATCGTAGAAATTTTAGTAGAGCGTAAATATCCATTTCTTTGTTTTGTATAGGCGTACCGGTAAGGGTCCAACGAGCTTTACCTCTAAGCTCACAAACTGCAATGGAAGACTGGGCCTTATGATTGCGCACCACGTGAGCTTCATCAAGAATTATCCTTTTCCATTTGATACCAAATAATGCTCCACGGGCTTTATGCTCTCTTGACACAATATTATAAGTTGTAACAACTAAATCATAGGTACGTAAATGCTTGGGCTTTGTTTCACGATTATTGCCATGATGAACACATACGGTTAAACGATGTCGGGAAACTTTTGTCTGTGTTTCAGATTCCCATTGCCGCATTAAACTAGCTGGACAAACTACTAAGGTGCCTCCGTAATAATCTAAAATTTTCATTTTTAAAAGAAAACTTAATGTACTAATGAATCGTAATCTATTTCGATTGGCTCAATAATCGATTTTCAATGCAAATACACCAACAACTTGTGGTCACAATTAGCATAACTAGAGAATTTTTCTGAAGGACTACATATCTTTAACGAAGATGAAAATTTGCCATTCATTGGAAATTGCATAAGATACAATTCTGGCGATAGTTTTGTTCTGAGAGTAACATAGCCCAGCCTAGGCAGGATAATCTATGCGAATGTTAGTCATTAATAATTTGAAAACTTTATACTAATTTAAAATTTTCCAAAATTTAATGTTAAATAAGCAAATGTGCTACAAAATTTCTTAGAGATTTTCAGTCATGCAAATTGCACCTTGTCGACATTATCAAAATGGTGCGACGCGATAGCAATTTATAATAGAAATTATAAAAAATAACTCGCTTGAAAAATATATATTAAAAAAAGTAAAAATTTACTTTCCCAATTCATCGATTAAATAGTTCATCGAAAATCGACTATATTAACTTTGTATTCTATCCACTTATACAAATATGACTTACAATCCTTACGACCTTTTGTTGACCAACCGGCTTGATTTTTGACATCATCTTCTTCCTCAGTATCACTGCCACTTTTTTCCGCATTGCATTCCTGATCACGATTTTTACAAGATAACACTAGAGAAATCATAGTTAATGTTTTGCCTAATCCCATATCATCGGCTAATATGCCTCCTCTAGGCTTTTGTTTTTCTCGCCAACTCATCCAGGCTAAAGCATGTTTTTGATGATTCATCAAAGTAACTTTCAGGCCTTTAGGATCATCAGCCAAAACATTTTCGGCAGGACAGTTCTCTAAGGATCCATGCAAGTCCTAAACAAGAAGAGGTTAAGCTTGTTAAAATATTGTTTCACTTTTGCCCCTATTGCGGTTCACAACTCAACTCAGTTTGGTCGTGTAGAGTCAACCCAACTTATGCACAATCAAACTCATTTTAGTTATTGTGTATCGCAATAACTAAAGTGAGTGTGGTTGTGCATAAGTTGGGTTGACTCTCACACGACCAAACTGAGTTGAGTGGTGAACCGCAATAGGGGCATTTAGTTTTAATTACAGTGAGTGTTTTCTAACTCAGAATTGTGTGTAATAGAATTTTAATCATCTAATGCACATTATCCTAACTGCTGAAAAACAAAAGCAAATTAACTCTTGCTAATGCTATTCCGGGCATTTCCAAGATAATGTAAACATTTTAATCAGATATCCGTTCTATACTTATCATCATAGCTTTGTTTAGTAACTTTCAATGTTTTCTTTGTATTTTACCTTTAAGCGGTCCACCGTAAGGGCTTTTTCATTGTTAAAAGTAGCCATGCCTTGTTTGCCCGTATACTTAGGTTGTATCTGATTAACAGCTGCCGAAAGCTCTTCCCAATCAGGAACATTGTTATTGGAGAAATCGTTACTTTGATGCTGTAGTTTCTGAGAACTATTTGCATGGCTTTTGCCTGGAACATCTTCAACGCACATTGTAGCGATATATTTAGCCTTAATAGCAGAATCGGCGCGTAAGCGTTCAATACGCAACGATAATTGTCGACCACCATCGGGCAGGGATTTTGAAATTTTTTCTAAAAGTTTTTCAGCGTTTAGTTGCTCCGCTTTAAGCTCTTCGAGTTTTTTTATTTCTTTATCGTAATACTCCTGTGAAACATATTTCAAACTCGCTTTGGGTTTTGGGGTAGAGGAGTTATGTTTATTTAAAATTTCTACTTTTTTTATAGCCGCATTAATTTTCGGTTGTATTAAATTTCCACTAAGGTTATTGACCTTTGGAGCGGCTTTAGCTGGAATCGAATTGGATGAATTATTTTCTTTGTCATCGTCAGATTCTGAACTAGATATTTCAATTGGATTCTCTTTTCTTTCAACTATTAGAATGTCGCTGTCGTTGGACGTATTTTTTTCAGGAGCCCGGTAAATGGTGGAAGATAATTTATCTTTTATATCACTTTCGAAATACGTGCTGTATCGTGCTGTCAACGCTGGGGAGTTAGGTACGCTAGAATCTTTTTTAAAAGTTTTTTTAATTGGTAAGGGGCTTTCTTGCTGTTCTATAGAAGAGGAAGTTTCATTGATTTCCGATTGAACTGAATCAGAAGTCGACCTTGAGCCGGATTTCTCCTTTGCAGATTTTTCCAAAAAAGAATCCTGAAAACTAGATTCGTTTTCTACATGATCCTTTTCACGCTGGGAGCCATAAGAAATTCGGTTACTTTCTGCCGAATCGTTCGATTGAGATTCATCACTTAGTTCAATATTCGAATTTTCGCCAGTACGGCTCCGATTGCCGATACCAACAAGTTGAACACCATCATCATCATCTGAATATTCTATTTCGCTTGAATCATCTATCAAGTCGGCAGGCCTTATGCCGGTAATACTCATACGCGTGCGCGGAGATAGAGCGCGTCTTTCCATTTCTTCGTCTTCAGATTCGGAATCAATGACAGCACACTTCTTTTTTGTACCCGCTTTATTCCTTCGTAACACAATAGGTTCATCATCTTCTGTGGCATCGGAATCTTCTATGGTCAAATCGACGTCTGGTTTGCCACTTATACTTTCATCTTCAGCTTCACTTTTGTCACTGTTCAAAATTTCTTCCTTACTTGAATGATTTTCTTCTTCGCTAGCATAACTTGTGTCCGAATCCGACATTTTAGGTTTTTCTTTTTAATCAATATATAAATTTCTAAAATGTCGTTCAGTTTTCTTTTTAAAATGCGGTAAAACTGTAAATGCTGCCACAATTTTGGTTTTTTACTGTCATTCACAATTATGCATGTAGAGATACCAGACAACCATATGGTTGTCTTCATTCGCAGCATCATTCTTAAAAATAGAGTTCGACTATATATTATTAAGTTTTGAACTAATTTATGTTACATTTAAACTCGTAACTTTTCTTACACTTAAAGCAATTAACAATATATGTCGATTCTTGTGGAGAAATGTCGAATGTGGTGGCAGCTTCGTAGGCGAAAAACGTCATTGAGGTTATTAGTTTCAGGTGAATGTCACTTATAAACGAAAAGAAGATTCGTCGAAAATATTGTATTCCATATACATTCAACGACAACTGCTGTTAATATTTTTGATAAATTTCCAATTAAAATATAAGTTAAACATAATGACTGGAGTTATGGATTCTGTAGAAATGCCTAAATTACCAGAAAATCAGAAATCGTTCGCCGGCATACCAGAGGCTGTATTTTTAGTAAGTTCATCTAAAACTGCAAGGAAAGAAGTTTGCATGCATAACCTAGCCTGCCGATATCATATGGGACAACAACAATTGCACTAGGGAAAACGGGGTGTCGACGACATCCAATAGCATTAATCATCCTAAAACAAGGCAAATATTAAGCTGGTTTTATATGTATATATTTTTGTATTTTACAGGAAGAAATCGATAAATACATGGAACAGCCTGAAAATGCAGGAAATTGTGAAAAAGTTTTACAACGTTTAGATGAGCAACACAGTAAATACAGATTCGTGGCGTATAATTTGGAGGCCCGCAAGCGTAAATTGAAATCCCAAATACCAGATTTACAAAGATCTCTTGAAATGATCGATGTTCTACGTAAAGAAACCGAAGAACGTGAAACACAATTCTTATTAAGTGATCAGGTTTTCATAAAATCTATGGTGCCACCAACTAAAACTGTCTGTTTGTGGTTGGGTGCCAGTGTTATGTTGGAGTATCCTCTAGATGAAGCTGAGGATTTGTTGAAACAAAATATGACTTCAGCTGTGTCAAATTTGAAAACTGTAGAACACGACCAAGATTTTTTGAGGTGAGCATGACCACTTGTATAAGGAAAGGCTCTAATATATGTATGTTTAGAGCTATATGGATTTTTTTTTAACTTTTTTAGAGATCAAATTACTACCACCGAAGTAAATATGGCCCGTGTTTATAATTGGGGTGTTAAAAAACGTCAAGCAGCAGTTAAAGCCGGCTCTGCAACCTCTTCGTCGTAATGGCTGTAATAATCGACTACAACCAAATCACACTTATTTTATAAAAACCTCCCAGCTCCTATATCATAATTTAGCTATACAATTGAAAACTACTACGTGGTAATTTATATTGCAAGTAAAATCCTTGCGCCTTAATTTTGCATTCTAACACCAACAATTTCGCAATATATTATACCTACATATGTACAATATGGAAGCGCCCATATAGTAATTATAGGTAAAAACTATCTTCTGCAATCCTATAGTTTCGATCCCATGTAATATTTCTTATATAATAATATTTTTGGGTTAAGAATAACTATATTTTTGGCATGCAATACATTATCCATCTTCAATTACTATACTACTATTATGCGTTTTATTATCAAATACAAGTTTTTGTATGGTTTTTTAATAAATGTTTTAAACCTCAAAAGGATGATTGAAACTAACGAACACAGCAGACAAGTTGATTACAAATATTTTTCATTATCAATAGTGTTAGAATGCTGGACTTTTCGGTCATTCAATATTTATTTTATTATTCCATTGCTTTTAAAGTTTACTGTGGGTTTTAGGAACAAATGTTCATTTGTTAACTGTGGTCGAACATAAACCGCAGTACTTGCATTTATAAGTCTGGTTAAATGGCTTTGAAAAAGAAATACCATACGAAATGTATGTTAAAAGATTATAAATAAAAACTTAACTAAAATCAACAGAAAGTGTCTTTGATTTGTGGCATATACGAATGAAAATCATATTTAGTATGAAATTTTTCCTAAATTGCCCAAGAAGGTTACCTTAAAAGTACAGTTCGCTGATAAATAATAGGGAAAATGGGTCAGCTCACTTGGGGTCCGGTATACATGATACCTTTGTGAGACCTGGGAAAAGAAAAACAACAGATAGACAGACAAATATTGTGCTTGCTAGAATGTCAGATCAAAAACTGATTTTAGATCCAAGAAATTAAATTTATATCAACAATTTTGATTTTTTTTTTTTAAATTAACTTCGAAAAAAATATTAAGTGTATTATTATGAATTAGCAAATGATAGTACTGCAGTAGAGATATTTTATTAAACAATAAGTATTTTTGTAATATATAAAACGATCAAGACCGACTGATAGCAATCAAAATATATGAATATTAGATAATGTTTCAAATGTATAAAGTGAAAATATGTTTGTTAAGGTTTTGCAAAATATTTCCAATAAATAGATAGAAATATCAGCAATCGTTTCTGAAAAGTATATAATAAATATTAATTTTTTAACAGTTGAGAACCACTTACATTTTTAAAATCAATAAAATTGCAAAGTCTGTATAATTATACGATGGGACGTTTTTAGGGACATTTTTACGAGTTTCCTTAAGAAATTAATTATGGGAATTTTCCTCTGACTTTGGCGCTTTCAAGTCCTAAAAATGCAAATAGATTTCTTATAACTTTTTAAAAACTTAATCAATCGGAACTCCACCATTCTAAAGGTATTCACCGCATTTAAATGTTGTTTGATAATAAATGGATTCGACGTGAAAATAAATGTTTTGAAAAAATGTAATTTTTCTAACTTCACAAAACACCGCCAATTACAGCAACAACAAAAGCCGCTTTATTCATTTGAGAAATATCATTGTCGGAAAATTTCGGTAACATATTTTATTTAAAAAGCTACAAAAATGGTTGCCAAATCGATACTCAAAATGTGGACTTTTTTTAGGAAATGTTTAAATTTTTTAACTTCGTCTCATCAAACAATCAACAGATCTCGGCATATAGCAGTCCTAGAAAACTATTCCGACTGTGATGTCCGCATTTTTGTGGGTATATATAAGTATATGTGTGTGTGTGCGTGTGTATCTTGTGCTTGATTTCAATTTCAGTGATTTGAAATCAAACTCTTTCTCAAACAACAAATGCTTGAAAATGATTTAAAACAACTAGAAAGGGGGAATTAATCTCAATATTAATTAAAAAATTTATTTATTATCAACTGACTCTCAAAAGTAGTTCACAAATATACCTTTCAAGTGCGGATTGATGTGGAATATAAATTAGATAATTTTTTTAATAATTATTTTTAATTCGTACTAAATCATAATATTTGGATGTTTAATACATTTTCCCCTCCCTGCAGGTCTCTTTAAGGAATTCTTTTTTGATTTTATTTTTTTCAATATTTCGATAGAACTTCGATTGGAATTTTTAAAATAAAAATTTTCCTTCAAATAAACACATGATTATACTCCAATTCCAGAACTTCGGCTGGAATTTTTTTAATAAAATTTTCCTTCAAATAAACACACGATTATACTCAAATATTTTTTTCAATATTTCGCCAGAACTTCGGCTGGAATTTTTAAAATAAAATTTTTCCTTAGAACAAACACACGAATGTAGTCAAATATTTAACAAATTTTAATAAGTATTTACTTTTATTACAGTGTTTCATAAATTAGATAATAAATAATTATGTTTATCTGTTTGGTTAAAATTTGAGGTCGATATTTTTCATGATCCATATTAACTTGCAGTCGGAGGTGCTTAGAAATGTGTTATGCCTGCTAGGAATTATTTTTACAGCCGATTTATGTTGGCAGAACTATTTTATAGGAAACGTTTGACATAATTCATGTTTGAAGTCCACATATAAGCGTTGGGGCACAAATCAAACTCCGAACAATTCTCGGCACTATCACATTTCTGACAAATGCCACACATGGTGCAGATCGCATTATCGGCGCACTTATCTTGACGACTGCATGGCTCATTCAGACCCACATAACATAAGTAACGATCGTTGCAAACTTTTGGATTAGGATTCTCAGCAATATAACCGCCATGTTCACAGTAATGCCAAATGTTATCCTGGTTTTTACCAGGACACCTTTCGTTACGATTATGATGTTCCGAATTGCGTACAGAGGACAGCAATTTGCCACAGCAACATTGAAATAAAATCGTAAAAACCGCAACCATCAATAGGAAGGTGGAGTGGTATTTTCGTGTAATAGTTCTCTGTGGTGCTGGAAACATATTAAATGATGTTAATGGCTTTTCAAACGATGTCGCTTGGAAGAGATAGAAATATGAAGTGACTTATAAAGTTTTTGGAAGATGCTTTTATAGCGATATTTTTTTTTTTTTGCTTATTGAATTTTTTCCTCGCATTTCTTATTAATTTGAAATAATTTGCTTATTCAAGCGTTAATAAAATTGTCCTTAAACATTTACTTGTAGGTCAGTTTATTATTTATTTTTTTTTTTTTTAATTTTAAAACTGGTGGCGGGACTGTTGCTAAGGCACATGCTAAAAATGAAAAGCTTTATGGTGATTTCACTTGCCAGCTTGTGGCTTGTGGTCGTTAACAAGGATCAATATAAATAAATGAAGCTAAAGGATTTTGCAAAATATATTTTTAAAGGTCAAGGATCAAGGTAAATTAATATTCTGTGGATTAATTTTACTTTTATTTCATAAATCTGTTCATAACTTAACCTTCTGCTATCAAAAAATGAGGCGTCATGCAGTCATATTCAACCCGATTAAAAAAAATCGTATCTTCATTAGATTTCGGCGTTTTGAAATTTATTCTGTTAATGTTTGCAAGTCTAGAACCGGTCGAAAAGAATGTCCATTTCTGAAACTTATGATTTATATTAAAATCAGAATAGTTCTCGGACTACAGTTCGAATTCGAATAAGTAATTATTATATTTTAAAATTTTATTATTTTTTTTTTTGTTTATTTAATATTGAAAATTTATTTTTTTGGAATAATCTCCCCAACTTATTGTTAAAACAATGAACAGAATTCTCATATTGTGTTTGTTTGTTGTGGCATAAACATATGGGGTTGAATGTTTTCAAACTGCTTTAAAGTTCACAGACGATTTGGTTTAGCGACCAAAGGAATGTCGGCATGTGAACAGCTAAAGCCACAACAGACAAAGTATAAATCTTTTTATTATTTTCTCTTATTATTAAATTATCAGGGTTATAAACAATTATACATAAACCTTGGAGTTTACATAAGTTAAAAGTCTTGTTTTTGTAATGTTAACATTATTCGATAAATCACTGAGATCATAACATTTTTTAATATCCGAGCAAATTCTACGGATTAAAATATTATTGAAGATCGAGGTGTTATTTAAAAAAACAGAAAGATGATACTCAATAATTATCGAAATATCGATAACCACTAAATAAGACCACGAGCTTGAATAATATTTTAATCAAAATGCCTTCTTTTTCGCAGGATTAATATTAGGAAATCTTTAAACATTGTTTTGGCTTTTCTATGCCAAGAACTCAAAGTATTTGCTTTAAATGAAATTAGTTTTCTTTTAGTATTTGTGAATTGATTGATTTGAAAGAAGGACTTCTTTTTTTCAATTTCAATTCCGCTTTAAAAAAATCTGCTGGCTAAAAAAGTTATTTGAGAATAAAATATTTTTGTTTAATATTTACCGTCTCAACTTAACTTTTCGATATTAATTTCCAATACTCTAAATATAAAAATAGTTCTTTTATTATATTAACGAGCTTTAGGTCTTCGTATAAAAAAAGCAAATTTATTTTATTTCAATATTTCGACGCTTTTTTTTGGGGGTGGGGGTCGTCTTCAGAAAATTTTTATTTTTAAATGTGACAATAACAAATGAAGGCATTTTTCCTTTGTTATTGTCACATATAAAAAAAAATCCTGCAGAAGACGTCCAAAGAGGCGTCGAAATATTGAAATAAAATAATTTTGCTTTTTATAAAAAGATCCAAAGCTCGTTAATAAAATAAAAGATATATTAAAAAAGCTGTTAATTAATTATAATAATTATTGTTGTACAGGACTTGAACATATAAATAAATAAGCTGAAGCACGAAAAACTGATTGTGTTGACTTATGACCATTTTCCAGCAACTGAGTAACTCCATTCGCTAAATGAAGAGAATTGGAAATGGTTTATATTAACATCTAATTTAAATAATTAATTCCAAATTAACCTTTACTTTGCGTGGATAAAAAAAAGAAGAAAAACAAAAGGACACCCACCAACAACATAACTGACCTACAAGTATCCATTTAGGTTGGAATCCTTTAACACTTCAATAAACAATTAATTGAAAATTAATAAATTATAAATGCAACTTAAAATATTATGGAAAATTTTCTCACACTATTCTGGAAGATATTTTGATATAAAAGGAAACAGTTTAGAGCCAAAAGCCCACAGTTGACAGTAGTTTATTGTTTTAAAAGTCACGTCTTTCTCTAAAATAAGAATAGAAAATATAATTATTTTGGAAAAGCATTTTCTTTTAAAAATGCTTAATGGGACTAAAGCCAACATAATCAGCCATAAATGCCAATTCGTTTTGGCAATGGTTGTTATATTCTCATATTGGTCGCCCTGCTGTTGTAGCGGATATAAGCTGTCGCCTAATGTTATACAACTCAATCCGAATATACGTTGTCCCGGCAAGAACGAACAAAATATTTGGCGTCATTGTGATTATGGCGGTTATATTGAAAATCCCGATCCCAAAAATTGTGCAGATCGTTATGTGTGCTATAAGGGCTTGAATGAGTCCTGCCGCCCCAACGTGGATAGATGTGCCGATAATGCGATTTGTACCATTTGCGGCATTTGTCAAAAATGCGATCATCCTGACAGCTGTTCTGATTTTAAACTATGTCCCACTGTTAGTGGATATTCGGCTTTAAATTTCATCAAACGTTTGGTACAAAAACGTATAATGGAATATAATGATGAATAAAAAAAAATAATAATACTAATTAATCACATTGAACTGAAGTGCTGAGTAAATCTAGTAAAACAATATTAATATGAGTAATTTGAAATAATTTGGTGAAATATTGAAATTGTTATAAATATTTTATTTATATTGCGTTTATAAACCCCAAATCGAATTTGAGAAAATTAAAAATAACAAAAAAAAATTAATTAAATAAATAAAAAAATAAATATGTATATAATCATTAATAAGAACTTATTAAATATTGCTGATGAGTTATAATTTTACATAAATTTATTTAAATCAATTGCACGTTATCAATCTATAACTCTATTATATTCGCTGTACTAAATAAAATATTTTGTGGAACAAATCAAAACTCCATAATTTGTAATCTTTTAAATAATGAAGACTGAATTTGCCACTTGCCTTTTTTCACGAAATTTGTTGCATGCAATTTTTTTGCTTTGAGATATTGAAAATCACCTCATGCACCTCATGTTGGCAAATAAAGTATACTGCAACAATTTTATTTTGTCATTTATTTATTTATTTTATAATTTTAGAATCAAGTCTTTTTAAGGCAAATACATTTCATATTCCATTTAAAGATAAATCATAAGTATGTACAAACAAGGTGGCGCAAAAGTAATGCCATAATTTGAACTGGCAGCCATTTTGTTATCATTAAAAAAGAAGAGAGCTCTGTTTTCACAAAAAGTTTATTTGAAAGTGTAAAATTAATGACATTAATTAGAAAAAATTATATCGCTCAAATGACCACCTCTCGATTTGATGCATAATAGCGCTGATTTTATGACATTTTGAATTGTTACTCGCAAAACATCTGGCTCCAAAATGGCGATTTCTTCTTCAAAGTTGGATTTCAAAACTGGCAAGATTAGTGGTTTTTTATGGTAAATGCGAGATTATAAAAAGCTCCAAAGAAAGAAGTTTGCTGCTGTTAGATCTGGCGATGTGAACGGTCACTTCAAATCTCCAAAACGGATGAGAACTCGACCTGGAAACTGGTGTCTCCAAATCTCTATCGTTGCCTGCCCGACATGTTTGAACGGTTGTTGCGTCCTGTTAAACCCAACATTGGACGAGATCCAATGCAGCAACTTGCGTCAAAAATATCGTTTAGCATCTGCCTGTAATGCTCACCATATACGGTTACGGCCAATCACTTTTTCGCTGATTCTTCATACATATCATGTAGATAAGGAAACATTTTAAAATCTTTCACCAAAAATTCGTTGCAACGAACATTTCAAAGTCCAAGATGTTAAATTTTTGGGGGACCAGCCATCACTTCCCTTGTTCATACGAGAATCTTAAATGGTTCACGAGAAATACCAAATTATTTTCGCAATCGAAAGTATTTAAATCATTATGACTGCAGCAATTTGGACTTGGCTGTATAATCAACCCTCGTCCAAGTATATAATTGGTGTCATAAGTCAAATCTCTCCAAAAACGTACACCATAATTCCGTGTTTCTATATATAGAAATGACATGCGATTTTCAAGACTCAATCCCCCTTATCGTGTTTGGCGATTTTCGACTGCAAATTCGACAGTTTGTAATAGACTAAAGATACCGAGCAACATTTTTCTTTAATCTAGTACAAACTGTTGAATTTGCAGTCGAAAATCGCCAAACACGATAAGGGGGATTAACTTGAAATAATTAAAAAATCAGTTGTATTTCCTCGACACGTTAGATAACCGCTTTTAAAGATGGTATTACCCAGTGTGGCTGGCCTCTGAAGACGATATCTTATTCCCCTCCTCCTTTGTTGTGCCCTTAAGTATTTATGTCTCCAACAACGCCCATAGGTGCTCTACTAGGTACATATTGGGAGATTGTGATTCGAAGATCGAACGGGCGATTTTCAAAATTATTTCATTGTTTAAAAGGGTTTGCTTGCAGTTGGGACTTATAATTTTTTTTCTAAAATAGGGCTTGATATTATTTGCTGACGAATTTATACCTCCAATAATACCCATAGTTGCTCTATTAGGTACATGTCAGGAGGTTGTGATTAGAAAATCGGACGAGCAATTTGCCCACCGGGAATATTGATTATCGCATAACTCCTTTTATATACCGATTTTGAAAAAAAAACAATTTTTTTAGTTTGGTTTCACAGAAATTATAGTGCAAATCAAATCGACAAAACGGATATATTTTCAAATTTTTTTTAAGAATGTATTTAAATCGTTCTAGGAGTAAAACTTAAACTATAAATGGATTATATCGGGTTTTAAACTAACCCAAACGCCAGGGGTATAATGATAAGGCAAATCTTCTGATTAGTTCTTCTTGCTGAATCCAGAGTGATCCTTATCAATTACATTGCAAGTCGACTCACAAACCTCCACGTTGTGGTCCCTGGGGGATGTTCTTGACATCCGTCAAACATCGGCGAATTGTGAGAGGCGTCTGCAGCGTCTATTCTCCTAGTTGGGGCGGCTGCAAGCGGACGTCTGTTCTGTTTACTCTTTGGAATGTGGTATAAATAAACAAAACTGTCCGTTGTCTATTTTATATGCCCAAAACTGACAACTCCTCCAGCTGCCATACATTTACATATCCTACCGCATGGAATTAAGTAAAAAGAATTTGAAAAAAGAGCTCAGGAAAGCAAGACTGGAATACAAGAAAGATAAATTATAAGCAAATTTGCTGGCAGCATTAAACTTCAACATGTAACTGCAGCGTAAACTAATATTTTATCGGTTGCATATACTCGTAATACATTTAAAAAGAACCGTTTCATTATTTAAGCCATGTCTGTTTCATATAATCTTGGACTGTTATAAATATATTTCCTATAAACATGTTTATCGTTTAAGTGGATTTTCTTTTAAGCGAAATAAAGTGTCGAAAACAAAAGATAAGAATTCTTGTTTTTTTACAAGAGATTTTTTTCTTTTAAGCGGCGTTCGTTTATCCGAATTATACTGCAGATGGTATCGGTAGTTTTTTTAGGAAGCATTGTGTTGGTTGTTGTTGGACTGTTTAAGTGATGAAGACGTAGTAGCACTGGTTATTCAACAGTGCCGGCTGCGATTGATACTTTTCTTAAAATACATCACAGCTCCCTCTTTCGTCGGTAATATTAGCAGAATAAAACAATTAATGAAAATGGCTACAAACACATAAAGCTTAAGAAAGTTAATGGTTAATGCTATAAAATATTAATAAAAAAGGGCAATAACAGAGTTGCATAAAATTTAAGCCTTTCTCATTTCATCACCTGTCCCCCCTGTATCTCTCTCTCTCTGACTATCTCTCATAAAAACGGAACACTTTAAGTAGTAGGCATTTCTCTTTTAAAAAAAAGAAACAGCCAGAGGCAGGTACCGAACCTACGACTTTCGGACTACTAGTCTAGTACGTTAATAATTAATAATATCTCTATATTTTTGACCTTTTTATAACAATTTGATTTTATTATTAAAAAAACAGAATTTTCCTGAAGATGATACTCAATGAGTATCGAAATATCGATAATCTCAAATAAAATTGTTTAACCTTTAATAATATTTTAATCGAAATCTATATATATATATATAAAATAGGATGTGTGTATGTATGTATGTATGTATGTATGTATGTAACGTAATGGCTCCAAAACGGCTGGGCCGATTTTGACGAAATTTTCAGGGAACCTTCAGAATACTCGAGCGGGTGACACTGTGAAGTCCGATTTTTTTATTTTCGGTCTGTGGGCGGAGGGGCGTGGCAAAATATAATAATTCATAAAATGAGAACGGCTTGGCCGATTTCTGTAAAACTTTTTGTCAGTTGTTCGTATTTTCGAGGAGAAGGTTTTTATGGAAGAAAATTTTGGAAAATCCCTCCGGAAAAGTCGGAAAATTGGAAAAATCGAAAATCGAGTTTTTGTATGAAATTTTGTTTGAAATTATTCCTTAATGGCTTTTCAGATTAAAAAATAGAAAGTTTGTCTGAAGGCTTAAAATTGGGGCGATGCGAAGTTCGCCTGGTCCGCTAGTATTTAATAATTCTTATATGTTTACCCTTTTTCATTTAACATTTAACAGAAAATAATAAGTTTTGTGATTTTAAAAGCATTTACGAAATGACTTCTATTTATTAAAATATTTCAATATCCTTTACATTTAATTTTTAAATGTATTTCTTTAAATTTAAAAAAAAATAAAAATAAAAAATGCATTTGCACATAATCCATATACATATAATATTTCTACAGCTCCAGATTTCAGACCATAAGATTTTTCTTCGGCATGCTCAACACATTATAATATAGTCTATGATGATTTTTACGTATTAATAAGTTCTATTTTATTTCATTTTTTGATATATTAAATATATTCATGTAAAATATTTGGTTTATATTTTTAGGTTGATTTTTCTTGTCTTTTCGTTCTTAAGTTTTTGAGGCATATATAAAGTAAGTTTGTTTGTTAATTGCATTTTTTTAAGTTTGTTAAAAAAATAATCTATTTAAAAAAAAGGCTCTTGATTTTCTAAACAAAATACCTTTAGCTTACGTATAACGTTATAATAACGAAAACAAGTTGTTGAAACTTAAAAGCTACAAACAAAAGTATTAGGAAGAGCTTTTATCTAAATTTATAAAATCATCCAAATCTCTCGCTCTCTCTATCCATCTTTCTCATATAATTTAAAGGTTTTAGTAAGTATAACTTTTTTCTAATGAGAGTTTAAATCCAAGTGATTATTTCTTTTTGTTTCCAATTTTTGGTTCAAAAATTAGTTTCCTGAAATTCTTTTGATTTCAAAGTGGCATCGTCATTGGAAAGTTGCCGTTCCGTTGTCAATGAAATCTGTGGTGTAAGTTGATTGTTTTTACAACGTGCCCCGTTATCACTTCCCACAGTATAAGCCACTACTGTGGCATGATCTAGTTTGCCTGGCAGGGCCACAAATGCGGCACTATCTATTACACGCTTACGTGCAGCTCTATGTTGCATACGATTCAATTCCACTTCTCGCTTAATACCATCAGGTCCAGTCGTCAGTTTGTAAAAAAGTTCTCTTTGCTCCAGAGTCTTGCGTCTAGCGGATGTGATCATGCGCACAAAATCAATAAGCAAATGGCAGAGGCGGCGGGCTGAGGAGCAAGGCGAAAAAGTGCCATTGATGCCATAGCTTAAGAGATCCTCTAAACGATGCAAAGTTAGGGCATGTCTTTGGGGTCCAGTTACCAAAGGTAGACCTGTTAAGGATTTTGGTATTTTCGGTTTGTAATTGTAGATCGTATTACTCATGTTTGTAGCACCCGTAGAAAGTCTTCGGGGTTCTATGACCGTGTGAGATCTCATGTATTTTGGACGACTAGGAGCTGGTGCACTTTCTGGCGATGAAGATTTCTTGGATCTAGGCGGTCTTACAGGCGCCACAGGGCTTGTGGGATTCGAAGACCCGTGTAAGCGTGCATATATTGCAGAAGCACTTTTGTTTTGCCTCTTTGGTGCCAGAACGCTGCCGCTGCGCTGAGGTGGCGAGGTAGTTGTTGGCATGAGTTTAACATCGGGAGTCCAGGCTTCAGCAAATTTGCCCACTACCGGATCAAAATTATCACTAATACCATCAGAAGTTAAGAATACTATATCGCCACGGTCTATGATTGTCATGGACAATGTAAGGTTGCTTAGTTCAGGTTTAGTGCCATCGGCTGGACCCAAAGCTCCCAAAGCATCGCGCATATCTCTCATGGATGTGATATCATGGGAAGCTAAATGAAAAAAATTTAAGTACACATTAAATAAATGCATTTTAAACAGTCACTAAATCGCAATTATTTACCCAGTGTGAACTCCCTGACGCCATGTTTTTTTGAATAGACGTAGCCCAATGAGTCTCCAACATTACAGGCACATACAACATATTTTTCATACTCGCCACCATTCTCCACGATGTTTTCATTTGCACCACCGTCTTCAGCTAAGGGTAAAACTACCGCAATCGTTAAGGTACTAAGAGCACCACCAACTTCCAATATACAGCCATGACCTTCCCACAGACTGCGCAAAAGACTAACGAATACTTCTTGCGTGGACGTGGCCATACATTCATGAGCCAAACCAAATATGGCACGATCTAAGTAATCCAAACAGCCATGTACCGCAGATCTGGCCGCCAATCGAGCACCATCACCCCAATTAACACCATCAGCCAAGGCCATGGCGGCCGCATTACCTCGTACCACCATACCATAACAGTCAGCTATGGGATTGCCCATGGGCTCTTTAGTTAACATATTATTCTCATACAGAGACACTGAAATGCCATAGGCTGCATCACATTCCATTTTCCAGTTACTAACTCCTGCTATAGAGTCATCGACTTCCGCAAGTGAGGATTGATTGGAAACAGCTTCACGCAGTAATCGTTCCGTGGTGCCTTCCAATAACTTCGACGTAACCATTTCGGAATTCGAGTCCTCATTTTCTCTCAGCTTAGAGCTAGTCGTATTATTTTCAGTCTTTGTGTTCAGAAGATTTTTATTATTTTGATCATTGGCAGCATTTGTTGTCATATCGGCGGCAGTGGCTGGATTCGCTAAAGTGCTTTTGGTAGCCACCATACTCACTACTATTGTGGTGGACTTATTTAAGTTTTGCTCATTTTTATTTTGCATCTTTATTCCTTGTCCTCCTCCCACAGCCACCTCCTTAGACAGATTTGCTATACCTGTCTTCGAGTTTTTACGTGAACGCATACCGCCTCCACTGCCATTGGTCTTATTCGCATTCTGATCACTTGTGCTACTGCTGGCTCCATTAGTCAAACGGCGACCACTACCGTATCGTTGAAATTTATTGTGATTTCTGCTGCTGGTGGGGTTAATGCTTTTGCGCACCTCGAAACAGTCGGATTCTTGTATTGTGTCGATAAAATCAATGTCGTCGGCATAACCCGCACTCAAATGGAGTTTCGATCTTTTTATGCCAGTCAAACCATCATCGGGCCCTGTACAGGCGGCCGTGATAGTATTCGGTCCTGTCGGATAGGTGGCAATTTTGTAGTCTGGTAAGTCGGTAGGATTTTGACCATTGTAAATTTCTGGGCCGGTGGTGAAAATTCGGTCCATGCGGCTAAATTTTTGGGAAATAAAAGATCGATGACCATTTTTAATAAAAATAAACATTTATATTAAATTTTAGGTAATAAAAACAAAATCATAAGTTTTTATGTATTTAAGTTGCGAGCAATAAAATGCTAAGGGAGGGAGAGATGGTAAATTTTTAGAGATTCCACGCTAGAATGCAACATTTAAAAAAAGACGCACTAAAAATAATGGTCCGAAGCAGAAGAGGGTTTTCCTGATGCTTTGTGTATGTCCAAGTTGTTAAGGTCATTAGGAGATGACATTAATTCCCAAAAAAGTCAATGAGATCTAAGATTCAATGAGATCTAGATTCGAAGGTTTAATGTACTCTTTAGAAGTACTTCAAATGTTATTTGTCCCGTCGTACAAGGACGGTCGCATAACTGGCAGCCTGACGTATAGATGGCGGCAGCAGCTTGAAAAAAATTATTTTGCTAAAAACATGTTATTAATTTTTTTTTTTTAAGTAATCAAAAATTAACGATCTCAGTGAATTTGTAAACATGGACAAGTTGGTCACTGTTATGTACTTCAATACTTTCACTTAATAGGTCTTAGTCCAACCAATATGAAAACCGAGCTAATTTCTACCGTGGGAAAGTCTGCTGCTTTGTTTACATCTATAAATTTTTGGGTGACAAAGTTTAAACGTGACCGTACGAACTCCCAACATGAACAGCGTATTGGCCGACCAATCGAAACCTTCCACACCCGAGACGGTTAAGCTAATCCATAAAATGATATTGGATGATCGGACGGTCCACTGAAGGTGAGTAGTGATACGCATTTTAAAAAGTGCTATATATTGCATATTTACCGAAAATTAAAGATGAGAAAGATGTGCGCAAAATGGGAGCCGCGTTTGTTCACAATAGCACAAAAACAACGTGGTGAAGATTTTGCAAGAGAGTGTTTGTAAGTGTATCACCGCAATAAAGAAGACTTTTAGCATCGACTCGTAACTATGGATGAGACATGGGCCCACCGCCTTACACCAGAGACAAAGGAAGAATCAAATTAGTAGAGTGGAATGGGAGAATCGTGTCCAAAGGAAGACAGTCCATCTTCAGGCAAGGTCATGGTCTTTTTTTTTTTTTTTTTTTTTTTTTTTTTTTGGATGCGTGAGGGATAATTTGTATTGATTATCATCAACAAAAAAAAATTAAGGAGGGAAAAGCCACATTTGGCGAAAAAGGAAGTGTGCTTCCATGAAGTCAATGTACCACTTCACACATCCATTAATGTGATGTCCAAAATCTTTAAATTAAAGTTCGAATTGTTTCATCATCCACCTTATTCGCCAGATTTAGCTCCCTGGGATTATTTTATATTACCAAACTTGAACAAATGTTTCGGTGGTAAAAGTTTTGCCAACAATGAAGAGGTGGAGTCTACGTTTGATGGCTATTTTAAGGAGTTAGGCAGTTTATAGTATACTAGCCATTGGATATCACCGGTATAAGTCTATCGAGCTTAAAGAGGACTATGTATTTGGAGAAATAAAGAAAACTTCCCTAAATTTGTTTAAAGTCTGTGGTCATCGAAAGGAGTCATAAGTTACTAACTTATAACTAAAATAACTTTAACGGAATTGGGAGTGGTAGAAAAAGTGCTTGGTAGAGAGTTCAAAAATCTCTTTAAAATGTGATTCGAAAATTTAACAAACTCTAGCATTTTCCAATGATTCTTCTTAAGAACCACATTTTTATTAATTCCAAAAAAACCATTAGCGCATTTTTTCAATTTCTTCGGAAATCAAAATGACGAAATTTTTGAAGTCAGCTTTCGGAACCGGTGAATAAGTCTAAAAAATCGAACAACATGCAATGACAAGCCTTTGTTTAAATCATTGGATATGATCCGGATTCGTACTACTTTTGGATCATGAATTTTTAGATTTTCTTATTTTTAGTCGGTTGGTATTAGTGAAAAAATTTCCCACCTAAAACGAGGATTTCTATTACATAAATGAGAAATAAATTGTTCGTGCTGATGTCGAAATATTTAAGTTTTAGTGTGAATGATTTTTAGGCAAAAGTTTCTGATATCAAATAATATTGTCATTCCTCTTCATGGAAATAGAATATTTCAGTGCCCAAAACTAAGGACCAATTGTAAGGTCTCCACAAGGCGAATTGACTACATTAAAGCCGAGAAGACAATTGTCAAACTCCTTTTAAAAAAGTCGATGGAAAACTTGTTAGTAAATTTTTATATATGTATAGAGTTTGACAACCATTTAGTTATTTATCAGCTGGTCTGTTGCATAGATCTTATTAATGGGCTTTGTCACACAAACCCAGTTGCAGCCGATATAAAACTCTAGGACCCGTTTTATATTTAGCATATACATATGTACTTCGTAAGGAAGTCATACTCATAACTCTACATTAATTCATGATAAGGCTCTTCTAATAACAGGAAAGCAACTGGGAGGCATATCGATACTTCTTCATAGAGAATGATTGTCATAGAACATTCACGTTATGCTGGGAAGCATGTAAAAGAAAAACCACACAACAACCTTGTCTTGGAGACTGTATTCTCTAGGAAGGGACGGATATTAAGGAGATAAAGACTGTATCGCTGAAAGAGAATAAGGTTATATCAAACATTATCTTCAAGGATTGAAATGGGGTTGGTAAAAGCTTATTGAAGGCGAAAAGAATTGTTTAGAATATTGATTGGAATTAAAAGTCACCTTATATTTTTTTCTCTTTGTACGTGTATTTGACTACTAAGAGTCCTTCAGAACATTCTACTGTGTCATGTCAGTCAAAGTAAACGTGTTGAAAAATAGCGAGGCAAATGCATAAGATGCAATGGAATGATAACTAAATAATAATAAAGAAAAAGACATGATTCTCACAGTGAATCAGCCTTCATAAGAAAAATTAAAATAATAAAAAATTATTTAACACTTACCCCTCTAAATATTTGATTATAAAATTTCCATCTTCATCTGTTTTACGCGGACTTTTGGGACCATCACGAGGCTCTGCGATAAAGCTTAATTGACGGAAATAGGTAGTGACCTTTTGCCTTAAAGATGGCATTTCGATGTTGCTGCTGCTGCTGCTGCTACTACTATCGTTGCTACTTGCACGTTCACTCCTTCTGTACAATGAGTGCAGCAATTGATAAATTGAAGTTTACAACTCAATTATTATGAAGTTGATTTAATTAAGACAACAGCCACAGGCAAGTTCTCTTTGTTTTGTGTATGAAAAGTATTTGTCAAATAATATTTTATTATTTTTTATTAAGAAAATTCTTAATTATTATTTTAATTTTCAAAATGGCACAAACTCAATTGTAATCTATGATCAACCGATTGACTAAACCAACCGACATTCAAACGGTTCCAAGCAGATCAGAAGAGTGGAACGGAAACTTGAGAAGACAACAACAAAAAGCACGTAACATTTAAATTGAGCCACAATAGTAATTAAAATGGAACAATAAACCTCTAGTGTTTAATTTTTTTTCTTGTCGTAGTCTTTTTTGGTTGGTGATGCAGCATAAGGGATTGTTTGGTTGGTTTTATTTTTGTTAGGTCTTTGTTGTTGTTGTCTTAATGATGATTAAAATGAGTTTTTATAGGCAGTGCCTAAATTACTCGGACGACCATATTCGGACTACTGAGATGATGATGTTGATGTATGTATGTTTGTATTCTTTTACGTTTGTTTGTGCTTTATTTCCAATGTACGGAAAGTTCATTCACATTATCAAAATAATTATTGAATTCATATCTATTTTATTCGCTTTTCATTTTCATTATTGTAGTTGTAGTGTAGTTTTTGCTGCCACCAAAAATGTTGCTGTGATGCCAGCAACCACGTTTAGGCTGGTGATGTTGGTTGTGTTTTAATTTAAAGTGTTCTTTTTTATATTTATTTCGTTTTTTTTTAAATTGGATTAAATCAATTTATTATTAATGAAAATCATGTGGGTCCCAAAGGCCAACAAAGTCTCAGCTGGCTAAATTTTCTTAATTTGTGGAAATATTTCTGTAAAGAAAATCGAAACAAATAAATGAATTATTACCAGAAAACCCAGAAGTATGATCTAAAATATGAAAGAGGACAGTAAAATCTCGAATTTTTTTCGAAACCGCGTTTTTAATGATCGAAAAAAATTTTTTGCATTTTATTGAAAAATATGCTCAAATATGATAAAAATAAATTATAAAAAAAAATTATTTTGTTTAAGAACAAATATTAACATATTATTGTCCTTTTTAAACTATATTTAAATTTTTTGTAGTTCTTTAACGATGTTTAAAAATAAATTAAAAAATAAATGAAAAAACGTTTGTTATGCCGACATTTCATTGGTTGCTAAAACCAAATCGTAAGTGAAGTTTAAGCAGTTTAAAAACATTCAACCTCGGATGTTTATGCCACATAAATCAAATACAATATGAGAATTCAATATTGCATATGATTTACAACAAATACATAATCATAGTAGGCTTAAAATGTTTCTATACAAACAACACAAAAAACAATTTACTCAAACATTTTTTGATTTTTTCTATGCATTTTGCAAAAGCTCTAATTGTTTCTATTGATTAGTTGGGGAGAACATCCCAAATAATAAATTTCAATATTAAATATGTAATTAAAAATAGTTAAAAATTCATTCTTCAAAAATCAAAGGGATCTAGAATATAAATATATACCATAAACACAATTACACGTAGACTAAAAAGAAAGGGTCTTTCATTTCATATCATTGAATTTTTTGAAAGGCCTGTTGAAGCCAATACGTATGGAAATGTCCGCCGCTGCTTCGAAATGTCCAATTTTTCATGACTCTGGCGCATAAATCAGGCTGAATATGACCGATATGGTTCGGGGGTTATTCGCATAGACTTGCAACTTTTAAGAAAGCAACACAAGAAAAAGTCTAACGACGGCGGGGCTAATGCTGCAGACAACCTCGTCCCGTTAAAACTGTGGCGAGGCTCTGAGTACGTTCCACATGGGTTGCCACCGAGGTGGCTGTAAAGGTGCAGTTGAAAATGACAACTGCTTTATTGCGTCGAGATCCTGGCTATGAGCACAGGGACTCACATCACCTCAACGTGAGATGACCATGGCCTCAAATCGCTAGTGCAAAATATCCAATGTGGCATGAGCTGTGTGACAAGTAGAACCGTCCCGTTGCAGCCACACGTAGTTGATATCCATATCATTCAATTCAAGCCAAAAGAAGTTGGACAATCATCGATCTAGAGCGCTCACCGTTGACGCTGATGGCCTGGCCAACGTCGTTCTCAAGATATATGACGCCGACATCCTAAAATCTACACCAAACAGTGACTTTTTTTGGAATTCATTCATTCATCAAGAAATGAAATTTTATTGTTATCGACCACAAAATGGATAAAGCGTCCGGAACGTTCCATAAAAACAAGTCATAAAACATTTTCCATGTGCTGTTGAACGTTATATCCATCCGTGGTGATTTGGCAAGACAGACTAATAAATAACATCCAATTCAATAGTCCCTATTGGATGATCCTATTGTTAGCAGTTCACAACAAAAGCATAACATTATGAAATTTGTAACTCGAAATTTCTGTTGGAAATCATTTTCATCTCTGCATTGATTGATTCCAATCTGTTTAAATTATTGGAAGATCATATGGAAAGCAGTAATTTTCTTCCAGCATTAATACCATCAAAAAGCCATATTGTACGCCACTATTGATGTCTTATATAGTTATAAATAATTGCATGGTGCAATTGTTTTATTGTTTTCACTCAAAACTGCATAACTCGATAACTTTATAGAGACTGAGCATTGTGCGTTTCTAAACAATGGAAATTTTTATGAAACAAAATCTAAATATCAAGTGATTTTCCAGTACTTTTCATATAAATTACAAACGTTTAGAAACGTTACGTTTTAGAAAACGTTCCTTTATGCAAAATGTGACAATTAGTCATAATTTTATGGTACAACGTTCAACGAAATCGGCCTCGCGTACCGGAAACTATTCCAAAAAGTTATAAACATTGAACATTATATTCTAGTAAAACCCCAACATCAAATGAGTTTCCAGTACTTCCATACAAACATTTAGAAAAGTTTTGTTTAAAAAAATTTTAAGCTTAGAAACGTTCCGTTTTATGACCATTAGTCATCATTTTGTGGTATAATGTTCAAAGAAATCAGTTATGCATGGTGCAATCCTTTTATTTCACACATACGAGGGTGGCTCAATGATTCCGTAACTTTTTGAATTTTCCGATTTTTTTTCTGGGATACTCGGTATATAATGCACATTGACTGCCTACAAAAAGCTAAAGCAAAACAATGGCGAATATTATCTGAAGTTACTAGGTCGATTTAAGAGCGATTTGAAGAAAAAAATGAGCGCATTTGTTTAAAAAAAGTTCTTTTCCTCAAGCACAAATGTGCACTTGCATTACAAACTTCCATTAATTAGGCTACAAATTGCTCCTTCATCAACTTTATTCTCCGGATTTAGTCCCGAGTGCCTCCAACGATGAAATTATCTCACAAACAAATACCCATTTTGATGACCTCGACAAATTTAATTTTTTGGTAGGGATAAAACAATTTAAGAAACGTTGAACAAAGTGTATAGAGCTCAAAGAACACAGCGTTGAACAATAATGTGATTTTTTATCCAAAAATTTGTGTTTCATTAAAAAAAATTCGCGATCTCACTGAGCCACCCTCGTAACAGTATGTCTCGAAGAACTGGAATCTAGTCAAAAGAAAGTTATAAACACTGAGCATTATATTTTTATGAGACTCCAATATCAAATGAATTTCTAGTAATTTTCATACAAATTACAAACTTGAATTTGGAATGATTTTCCGTCATTTCACGTCACTACTTAGTAAGAAAAAGAACCACGAACATGGCACACAGCCGAAACCGGTCTGCTTACAAAACTACATTTGACGTGGCATGACAGGAAATCATTCCAAATTCAAGCAAATCCTGTCGAAAGAAAAACACAACTCTCAAATTACAAACAATTGGAAACGTTTCGTTCTCAAAATGAGGCCCTGATATGTGTAACGAAAGTGACTAAGAACCCCCCCCCCCTCCCTGCCTCTCAAAAACAAATTCGTGTTATAGATCTAGTTTTTCAATATGAATAGAATTTCAATAAATTTAAGAATATACATATAAATTTTCTAATCAAATGGAATTAGTACATTTCCATTTGGCCCAATAGCACTGTATCATCTTCTGTTACAAGAATTGACGGCAAAAAAGGAATATACCGAGGGAAAGGGGAAAATTAAAATATTATGACATCCTATCTTTTTTTTCTTCTTTCCCATCCACTTTCGGCATTTACTTTAGTTCTTCTTTAATATTTAAGTTTAAAAAATAAGTGTGTTTAAATTATGATTGCGAAAATGTTTGTTCGTTTGCAGAATGAAAATTTACTGAAGGGATAAAATGTGAGTTTTTCATGTATGTATGTGCGATACGAGTAGCATTGTTGCATGTTGCATTACTGTAAGTTGTAAGTGAAGCAGCGATGAAGAGTACCTCATTATATTATTTAAATATGCGGAAAAAATACTTCTAATGATACCGTAATTACGCCGTTTTGTTTGTTTCTTTCAATCATAAATATTCGCAATGTGCATAATAGAGACGAGACAATGATTGCAGTGATAATAATGATGATGATGACGATGATGAGCTCATATTTCCTCTAATGACAATATATTTGTTGTCTGTCAATTTTATCCATGTATATCACGGCGGTTGCTGGTCGTTTTATTGTGGTTTTTGCGTTTAATTTTTAAGACAAATTATTTGTAAAATGATGGAATTTTACATGTGAATTTTATATTGAAAACTATTTGCATACATTTTAATTAGTGTACTTATACTACACTTGTGTATGAGTATTTCTCATATTTAAGTATTTGTCTTTAAATAAATAAGTATGTATACATATATAAGCATGTCGTTGCATGATTAAAGATAATGCAAGTACTATAAATAATTGGCAGAACAATGGTTGCTGCAATAAATAAAATTGTATATTCTAAGATAGAAATACATAGCGATTTGCGAGGGTTGGTTTGGGTTTTCATGCTAGTTTAGTATCTCGATGACTCCCGACTTTACATGACCATATACGCCATACGATGTGTTGTGATAGAACCTGCACTAATCCCATAATTTCGTACTAGAGGCACCCTGTTGCCGTGAGGTATCTTAAGAGATCACTTAGCCTTGATCCCGATAATTCGCAAAGTTCGTCCAGATTCCTATTCATATTCATATTCGTATCCGTATTCCTAACATCCAGTGACTCCCTGATATTAACATTAGTCTCGATATATTCTTACAACTACGGCATGTTGTATGTGGGCCACATTACCTTGGTGACCATGCATGTGTCGAGATTATGGAATTTCCTTTCAGTCTTTTGCAGCAGGTGCTTAAAAATGGTCAACAAAAATTCCGATATTCCCTCGAATACTTCTGCCATAAAGCAAACTGTTTGCTTTGTAGATGTTGTACATTTCTGCCTAAAATGAACTGCAGCCGCAGGTTAGACGATATGAAGTACTTGCTTATATCAAGATCATCAGAGAAGATGCCTGAACCATCCCCACAGTTCACCTTTGAGCGATTAGTATAAATCCTTGCGAGAAGAGGGGCTGATGGGAACTTCATTGGACCCACCCCTTCTTTTGGGTTCAACAAAAGTTTCCTTAAGGGGAATATTTCGAAATGGACATCGTTCAGGATTGCACAACATTGGAATGACATCAATGGATTATGTCACTCCAAGAAATTCCTACGCTTTGACGCTGGGAGGGCGGATCTGGCTCTAAGACTGGACAGGAAAAGCCTACGGACGCTGGAAGGGGCGCTCACAGGCCATTACACCTGCAAAGCCCACCTATACACCTAGACATCTGCAGATTTTGCAGTGAAGATGAGGAGTCGATGGAACACTTGATAGCAAATGCTCCCATTGAAGGAGGTGATCCTATTTGCGAAAGTATTGGACTGCTAGGAACAGGGGAAGCACAATAGATCAACAATGGTTGCAGTGCAAAGGGCCATCCCGGGCCAAAACCCCCATTACATTACATTACATTACATAAACCCTTACATCATTATTTTCTATGAGGTTACCCCAACTCCAACCCCATTCACTTCTGGGGGGAATTAGAACTTTGAACACCCTATCAAAAACCATGTAGGAAGTAAAGTATTCGGACGGTTGAATTAGGGTTGGTGGCAAAGTGCTTAAATTTCTTGCATGGCCATATATACTTTTTCTCCAAAAACCAGATGCTTTGAGTCTCACTTTACGAGGGGTTGCTATTCGTTCTTATATCTCAGAGTATTTTACTATTAGTCCACAAGCTTTACACATGGTGTAACTTAAGCATAAAGTTTTGGTGGAAGAATTTTTTTCCATAGTTTTTAGAAGAGACATGTGAATTTTCCTTACCTTTGGCAACGCGTCAGATGGAGTCACGTGTTATGGGACATTTTTTCAGTACATCAGTGAATGGCTTAATTTGTTAAAAAAACACTTTTCCTATTTGATGACAAATAAATCATTGGGAACAGCAGATGAGCCATTGATTCAATCTCTTGAGTGCGGAAAAAAAATTTAAAACCAAAACGGGAGAAATTTTAATTTTTAAAATATTTTTTTTTAAATGATGATATCACACGCAAACTTACAACAAGGCTGAGGTGGCCATTACGATTGAAATATACGAGGGCGGGTCAATAAATCCGTGCATTTTCTGTCTCTTACTGTCAACAGGCTTCTGTCAGTTGATTTCCGTCAAAGTTTTAACAAGCTGCATCATTTAGTTTCTGTTTGACAGTCATGAACAACAGACTCTCTCGTGATTTGAGGAGAAAATGTAAAAAAGTGAATTGCGTATGCCATAGCCATACAAGCACGAAAGGTGCCAAACGTTCTGGATGCCCAGAACACCCGAAACAGTTGGAAACATAAACACGATACGGTGTTCGCTTACGTTTTCTTTTGAGATCGAGCGACAGGCTGTTTGTTTTTGTGTTCCACATACAAATTCACTTCAGTGATGTGATTTATAAATTTAGGTCCTGTGCTTTTTTTCTACATAAATATCACATAATTTTTTCTTCTATGCTGCATAGAATCAAAGGACATTTTTCTTAAGGAAGCCTCGAAGTATTAGCTGTTAATACATGTATATATAATTATGAGGTTTAAGTGCAAAATTGGTATTGAAAAATACCAATGGCATCAGCTGGACAAGAAGAAATTTATTTCTGAACAACCATTAGATAGTAACCCTCGCATTTCTACCATGAGTAAAAAATAAATACATGATAATCTCTGTAATTTTGCGTTTAAATAGAAAAGGTTAAATTTGTAACTATTTTTAAGCAAGTTTAATTAATTCAATCTGAGATAAAATCTAAGATAACAAGAACACAATACAAAGAGAATTATATGGAAAAAAATGTTTAGCATTAATAAAAGATTTTAATTTTTTGTTTTGTTACAAATTTACATAAGCGGCTTGCGTCATTTTAGGTCAATGAAAACATTTAACAATTTGCTTAGACCTCATGTTTTGATTTTAACGAAAAATACTGATGCAAAGAATTAAAATAAAGAACTTGATAGTGACTAAAAGTGTTCACCGAATAGAGTTAAAAATTCTTTGATTATCATAAAGTTTTTCTCTGTCATGTTCGCAATTATAAAAGAAAAAAACTTTTTAAAAAATCGTTCTCCAGGCAGTAAAATCTTGTCTTTGATACATGCCTCAGATATCAACGTTTGCTGATGATGCATCAACAATAAGTTCCGGAGTTATATCCGCACTGCTTTATGCATTATACAATGCAGAGACAGTAAAAATCATAATTGTAAATAATTTCAAAATTTCGAAAATATTAGAATTACCCTTATAGTTGTTCTTCGTTGTTTTTTGTGTGAAAAATTAATAAAAAATTAATAAATTTAAATATATAAAAATTAAATTAATCACTTAATATTGAAATTTATTATTCGGGAGAATATCCCGACTAATCGTTAGAAACAATTAGTTTTTTTTCTAATGTGAATTTGAATGTGATGCTTTTCAAATT
This sequence comes from Germaria angustata, assembly GCA_963681545.1. Classification (NCBI taxonomy): domain Eukaryota; kingdom Metazoa; phylum Arthropoda; class Insecta; order Diptera; family Tachinidae; genus Germaria; species Germaria angustata. The sequence continues at coordinate 116,292,508 of OY812998.1, read as the reverse complement.
GTCAGGGTATTGCTAATACGAGCATGTAATATTTTTTCTCAAAGGTGAAAATGCCATTAACTAAACGTGATTTCTAATTAAAATGTTTACTTTTCATGAAATGATACAAATTCGAGAGAGTCACATTAAAAATTATTTGGAATACCATTTTGAAACATAATTTCTTGCATTCAGCCACACTATTATAATTTATCGTTAGTTAAAAGTAAGATAAGCAGACTTTTAATTTAATCTAGAAAGCGGGCGATAAGTTAAGGGCAAGTATTTACTATTTGCAACTTTTATCGTGATATTTAGTCTTTTCAATTAAAATTTCTTAGTTTTTCTTTTGCTGCAAAGACATAAACTAAAAGTACTTAAGACATGAACCAAAAGTATATCTGCCGCTACATTTTAAGAAAAATTAATTTTATTTTACAAGTGGGTTGTAATAAACGTCATTTTAAAGCATATTTTAACCAAAGTTAGCATCAACTATCGGGAACTTTAAAGGCAAGTTTTAACAATGAGCCTCAATTAGAGTTTTTGGCATTAGTCGAGCTCACAAGCCGCGGTGTTTAGCGTGTGTATTAATATCATTATATGACAAGTAAGTATAATTTTCACTAGTATATCACAAAGCTGCTGAAAGTTTAAAAAAGAAGCTTCGTTGCATAAACTAGAGAGTATTGGTGGTGGACGTAAGATATCCTGGCCAATATTATGTCTACTTTTTAATTTTATCTAAATTAAAATTTTAGTACTTCCAATTTTCGAAAATTTTACATTTATAAGATTTGGACTGGTTTCTGATTTTTTTATATTATGAGCAAAATATACAAATTTAAATTATTTTAAATTCAAATTGAAAATCCATACGCATGAAAATTGCAAATACCATACATACACACATTTATTGCAAATTAAATTCAATTGAACTTCAATTGAAAACCTTGAACGTAGAAAAAGAAAACCTAGAAACTAAATCATTTTCAATTAAAAATAAACATAAAAATAAACATAAAAAACATATAACAAATAAAACATTGCTAGAGCAACACCACCTACTTTAAGAATAAATAGATACGATAAATTATATATTGACATTTGGAAATAAAATGTATTTGCAACTAGTATTTGTATTAAAAATAAAAAAAAACAAATATTTACATAAATATCAAAATACTTTGTGCGCAAGAAGCCAACACAATTAATCTAGTTTTGCTCATATTGAACATATAATACGAGTATTTCGGTATGTAGGCATCTAACTAAAGCGTAAGAGATCTATATGCAAACTAACATAAACACATTTTACGAGGGTGGCTCAATAAGTCGGTAACATTTTGAATTTACCGCTTCTTAACTAATCAGTTGACTCTAGTCAAAATTTTAACCATCTGTCACTTAGCTTGCGTTTGACTGCCATTGATAACAGACATTCGAGTGATTTGAGGAGAAAAAGGAAAAAAGGGAATTTCGTGTGCGGAAAAAAACCATTTGTAAAACAGAGGCTGAGTCTGATACATGTAAATACTATGGGAATTATACACCATCAATTTCAATGGTAAAAAAAGTTCTTCACTGAATTTCGTTGTGGCCATACAAACGTAGCAGATGTCGAACGTTCTGGACGCTCAGTTTAGGTCTCTACAACCGAAACAATTGGAAAAATTTACGATATAGTATTGGCCGATCGGAGATTGGAAATGCGAGAAATATGGAAGCCATAAACATATCACATGGTTTAGTATTATAAATTTTGAATGATCACTTGCATGTGAGAAAGTTTTCCGCAAAATGGGTGCCACGTTTGCTCAAAATCGACCACAAACACAATCGTGTGACAACTTCGCAATATTATTTGGCCCCGTTCTACCGCAATAGTGATCAGTTTTTGCATCGGTTTGCAATCGTGGACGAAATATGGATCCACCACAGCGTAACAGAGACCGAACAGCAGTCAAAACAGTGGATTTCTCGAGGTGAATCGGCGCCGGAGGAAACCGAGGTGGGCTTTTCAGACAATAAAGTCATGGAGAACGTATAAACCACATTGAAAAACGACCGCAACCCAAAAAAGGTCCTTTTCCAACAAACAAAAAGTTTCTTTCCACCAGGATAATCCAAGGGTGCATACATGTGCATAGTTAAGCTTCCTCATCCGCCCTATTCACCGGATTCAGCCACAAGTGACTACTTCTTGTTTCCAAACCTAAAGAAATGGCACAGCGGATAGAAGCTTGGCTCCAAAGATGAAATCATCTCACAAGCAAATACCTATTTCCACTACCTCCACAAATCCTAGTTTTAGGAAGGAATAAAGAAATTGGAGAAACGTTGGAAAGAGAGTATAGAGTTCAAAGAAGACTGCGTTGAAAAATAAAATAATCTTTTTAATTAAATAACCTGTGTTTCATTCAAAAAGTGACGGACTTATTGAAACACCCTCGTACTACAGACAAATCAAATTAGTGGCGGTGATCACATGCGACAAGTGGTTCGTGTTTGTCAAACGCCTGTTTAATACAGAAAATGTATTATGAAGTCTTTTTTTTAATACTTGTACAAATGCATGGGTTGAGTTTGTGCTAAATATTAGACAGACAATTTGAAAAAAGTACTTTATTTTGATATAATCTCATGCACGCTTTGGTATGTAAATTTAGTTTTTTTTTTTTTTTTTGGTTTATGAAGTGGTCAGGAAACTGTTTATTTTTAATTAAGAGATGTCCAAACTTTAAATCTAGTGTCCACTAGAGTTTTTAAAATTTTATAATTTTTGCATGTTTAAAGAAAATTTTTTTCAAAATTGTTTGGCATTTTTTTAGAAAATTGGAACCAATGAAAGTTGTGATATTAATCAACTTAAGCAATAATAACATTAAATGAAAGTAGAGAATAATTATTTCGTTTTGGTTTGAGTTCTTAGTGTTCAATCTATATAATCGATTTTTTCACACAATCACTACTTGCACACATCAATCCTTGTAACAAGAAAACTTTTCTCAATGCGTACTTAGTACTTGCAACAGTCGAGAAATTACCCTCGGTACTTGCAAAATTTATTTAATATGCGTTTGTTTCTCTGTGTAGATTATTTTGTTTGTATCTTAGCCATTCACATAATGTATGTACAAGGTGGCGCAAAAGTAATGTCATAATTTAAACTGATTGTCATTTTGTTATAAAAAGGGGAGCTCTGTTTTTTCATAAAAAGTTTATTTCAAAGTGTAAAAATTATGACATTAATTTGAAAAAAATGCTCAAATGGCCACCTTTCGATATGATGCATAATTGCCCTCGTTTTATGACATTTTGTATTCTTACTCGCAAAACATCTGGCTCCAAATTGGCGATTTCTTCTTCAATGTTGACTTTCAAGACTGGCCAGGTTCGTGAACTGTTGCGGTAAGCGCAAGATTTTAAAATGGCCCAAATAAAGAAAACAGGTGCTGTTAGATTTTACGATTTGAGCGACCTGTTTAAAAATCCAAAACGGAAGATGACTAGACCTGAAAAGTGGTGTCTCAGAATCTCCACGCTTGCTTACCCGAACTATTTGACTAGTTGTTGCGTCCTGTTGAAACCACAATGATCGAGAGCCAATGCAGCAACTTGCGGCAAAGAAATCGTTTAGCATCTGCCTGTAATGCTCATCACTTCGGTTACTCTGGTGCCATCGGCATCTTAAAAAAAGTGATTTTTCACTGCAAATGCTACACCAACATTCCAACATTCCATGTGGATTCTCTGTGCTCCGGAAACGCAAAATTTTGTTTGTCAACATATCCACTCAAGTGGAAATGGGCTTCGCCGCGCATTATGATTTTTTAATACGAAATTATATTTTTCTTGCAACAACTTTAACAGAATATGGCAATAAGTTAACCTTGGGGGATGGTCAGCAGGCAGTTTGGACTTTGTAGCGGAATGTTTTCAAATCTTTCACCGAAATTCGTTACAGCGCACGTCTAATGATGCCAAATTTTATGTATTGTCGTTTCATTTATGTTTTTAGATTCCCTCTGGCGTCGTCGGCAATATCAGGGATGTTCTAGGTCGAACTAGCAATACAAGGCGGGCCACTTCTTACGACATGTGTTGTGGACATCTGCAGTGATTAGCCAAATGCTTGATTGTTCGAAAAATTTAAAGACGAAGACGAGGAAAACGATGACGAAATTCACACTGCCTTACAATAACAGACTAAAAATTTGTAAAAATAAGCAATAACAATAATTCCACGTGTGTATCGCCCCATGGCTTGTTGAAAACCATTTCGTTATATATGTATATCATAAATGTGAAAACACAGTGACATTTAGCAAAAACGGCGGTAAATTCAAATTATGATTTTACTTTTGCGTCACCTTGTGGTTTATATGAAACATCAAGGATTTCGAATACGAAAACATTATTTTGAATCGTGTATTTTTCGTAAATATAAATATCTTCCTTTTTCTTGACTTTTTTCTAAATTTGTATATCGGTTTTGCTACGAACTGCAAAAACTTCAAAAAATCTTTTTTCCCAATTATATTTGTAACTTATTAGAAAAAAAACTTAAGTTTGACGACTTATAATTAAATAGCTAATTAATGTTATCAAAAAAGATTTTAATAATCTACTAAATTGTTTTTTTAACTGAACATCAGAAAAATGGTTTTGGTCCAAGAGAATGATCATTTGAACCACAGTGCGTTGTTTCAAAAATTAAAATTCCTTGTCGGCAAAAAAAAAACTGTAAATGCATTCAAAAGCCACATTTTAAAGGCGGAAAGTTTGATGAAAATCTTAAAAGGATATAAAATGCACTAATAAAATTTTCAATTATAATTTATTACATAAATGTTTTTAAGTAAAATTATAAAAAAAAGTTGTACAAAATAAAAGTCAAATGCAATTAATACAATATTAAAAGGTTTGTAATATATTGGTATTGGTGCCAAAGTTATGAATCTGCTGCTATTGCATGCAACGTGTGTAAATTTAAATGCATGAAATTCTATTTTACATATTTTTTTTTCAAAGTAGGCCGTATAAAAATACCAAAGACCTACAATCCCAACAGAATTAAAACGCCTTTAATATGCAAAATCAACTTTATTTTATAATCACTGAAAGTGCAATTAAAATATATAGACTAAAAGGATTAATATTTGACGTTTTAAATTAAAATATAAATAACTAAACGATTTTGCAAACATCAACAACAAATTTTTTTGTTGCAAAATGTCATGCTCATTTCAATTAACTTCGATTAAATGCCAACTACACATATTGCAAGAGGAGTTATTATTAAGTTCTTCTGTATATATTTTTCTATTGTGGTAAGACTTTGTAAAAATTGCATATGAAAACGATAAGAGATCAGAAAATACGAGGAAAGTCTGAAAATGTATTTAAAGTGTACTTGCTTGCGTTACAAGCCCCTGTACTTTTTATCGCATTCAATATGAGCCTGTTTGCAATTTCTACATCTTCATCATATTAATTATGACTGTTAAGAGCTTCGCAGTCCTCGGTTGACTGAAACATTATCGGGGTAAAATAAAACGGTTTCCATCTCTGCTAGTTGAACTTTTCTTCGTACAGATTTTTAATTAGCGCCGGCAAAAAGAAGCCATCTTCATTACCGAAAAAGTATATTCCATAAAAATTTTAGTTTTACATTTTAACCTGCGACACCATTTTCAAACTCACAATAGAACAAAAATAGTTGCCTGGTATATTTAAAATTTATTAATTTTTCATAAACTTTTCACATAAAATCAATTATAAAAACTAAAATAAAACAAAACGGAACCTTTATTTGTACAAACAGACCATTTCGCATTGTCGAAAAACGGTTTGTAATTATCCCTGAAATAAAGTTGTTTTCAAAACATATTGACATGCAGCATATTTTAGAACAGATTACAAATTTGTAGAAGGGGTAGGTTAGGCTTCCTTTTATAATACTCGAAATAGATAGAGAATGGGGAAATTCGAAGATAGAACAAAGAGAACAGAAGATAGCAGAAAACACACCCAGAGTCTATTGTAGGGATCGAACCTGGGACCCTCTGACTACTAGTCTAGTACACTAGCCACTAGTCTACGAGAGCACTTAACAGCAGAAGGGATACGATGTGTATATTTTTTGTTGTTGTTGTCAGAAACGAAGACGCCAATATCACATCACAAGAAGTTCTCTTTGTTGCTTCAACGTTATTATTTCTTGATAATCAACAGATGAATGCTAGACTACAACTTAAGGTGTACATCATTATAGGATACATCTCTCCTACGATGTTAGAGAAGCTGCAATGGCTTACATTCATTTCACATATTTATAAGTATGTGAAATGAAAAATTAAATGTTGCAGGGATATAAGTACATATACAAACAACAAATTAGTTTATGTTGTCGATGATCAAGCATACAATTCGTGGAATAATTAAATTTTGTCAGAACAAATTTTAATAAAAATTCTTTGTTTTACAAAAGCCTTATTTACAGTTTTAGACTTCGCATTCAAAAAGATAGTTTATCTTTAAGTTCTACTTAAAGCTTAAATTATACTTAAAGCCTAAATTATCAGATCATATAAAGCCTAAATCATATAAAGCTTATATTATACTTAAATGACCAACGTTGCTTATTTAAAGTCTATTTAAGTTAAATACATAGAATGGCCGTATAAACAAATTTGCCGCCATCCGTAATTTTTTTATACGTTTCACAAAAATGAGTTTTATGACAATTAAAATTATAAAAATGTTTTATTCAAGCTTTTTGATTTTTTAAATATTGCATGTAAATAACAATCGTCTTCTGCAATATTCTTTGTTTATATCAAACAGCTGTCTTTGGAATACTATGGTCGATTTTCTGGAAGCTTCGTAATGCTGTCATATTTTCAGACCACTGAAACAAGAGTTTTGATTTATGACTGATAAACTGAAAAATGGTTTTGAATACGACTTAAATTTAAATAAAAAAATAACTAAGTACGTGCTTAAATATGATGATAAAAACCGGCCATTCGTTCTTTCGATTTAATTGAATGAAATGAAAATAATTTTCATGTGCTTAAACGGAACACAGTAGAATATATTAAACATGTTTTGTTAGTTTCTTATTTTGTTTAGCTAATCAGGTCTAACATGTTTTTATGACAATAAAATTCAAAGTTTTTTATTTCATATTTTCCCCGACGTTTCGTGAATTTTTTGTTCACTTTATCCAGGGACTCGTAATTCAAGATTAATATATTACATTAATATGTTTTTTTAATGTATAAAAGTCTAGGAACAAATTCACAATTAATAATTTGGAAATTCAAATAAAAAATTTTAATAAAATTAATTTGGTTAATATAATATTCAAGCTTGAGGTCTTTTATCGTTTAACAATTTTATAAAAAAATTATCGATATTTCGATACTCATTGACTGTCATCTTCAGGATGTCAGTATTGTCCTGAAGATGATACTCAATGAGTATCGAAAAATCGATTATTTTTTAATAAAATTATTAAACGATAAAAGACCTCAAGCTTGAATATTATATTAACCGAATTATTATAAAAAAGGTCATAAAATATAGATATATTATTAATAAAATTAAGTTGAAATATTTCGTTAAATCGAGTAAAATTTTCCTAAATGTAGTAAAATGTTTTTTAAAATGCAATACAAATCAGACTTAAAATCAGCAAACAGATTCCCACAACAGAATTGGCCAACATTCTCAACTTCTGTTGACAATGTATCAATACTGTAATAATACGGCGTTAGTACATCGTTTAGTTATTTTCATAATACTTTGTACACGGATACATTCCATCCCTGATGGCGTTTAGGAATTTTTGCATAGAGTATATCAGATAACATGTTCATTATATTGTATTTTTAAGACCTAAAACTCAATTCAATTAATTTATAAAAATAAAAAGGTCGAATAATATCAGCAATTTATTAACAACAAAGGGTACGCAATTAAGTTAATCCAATCAATGACACTGCAGTCATCAGAATGTAAGTAAATGTCGTTATCAAGTATAAAATTAATTGAGGAGGAGGCTCCGAATGATACATAGAAAAGAGTCGGTTTGTAATTACATATTTACATACAGGCTTGTTCTGAAAATCACTTGTTGTGAAAGTGATTTAAAATCACAAAAAAGGTGTTCTGCATACCAAACTTTTTGAATTTTTGTGATTTCAAACCGGTCATCTAAATGGCTGCCGAATAAAAATCACTTGGTTTTTAATCATTTTAGTTTGAATTGCGCAATAAATTAATTAAATGAATAGCATGAAATGTTTTTTTATTCATTTCTATAGTAAAGCAGACGATTTTCTACTAAAATTATGAAAATATTGAAGACACTTTCTATTGCAAGAAATTTTGTGATTTTGCATTTACTTTTCAGTTATCAGCTGTTTTAATTCTTCGAAAATACATCGATGCTTGCCAGAGTAGATAAATATTTCTTCTGACGAGAAATATTTTTAAATTTTTTTAACTACACGAGCTATTTCTAGTGAAACTTAATTATTTTTGTTAAGTTATATTCAAAATAACTATGAAAATCAATTATTTGCTTAATTTTAAAAATAATTACGCAAAAAGTAGTAGCAAATGGCAACAATAATTAATTATTACGAACAGTGGCAGCTTCGGCGTGAATTCTTGATCTGAGAGTTCTATTTTAGTAAAACATATTAAGTTTAGCAAGCGATTTACTCGCCAAAAGTACATAATATTTTACGTACTAAAAAGTTGCAAATGCTTGTCTAAAATTTTATTTCATACTTTTCCCCAAAATTTAGTAAAACTTTTGTAGAGTTCCAAAAAAAAATTTTTCTAAAAGCTCTTTCTTAGTTCAGGTTTTTAAGAAAAATTATAAAACAATAAATCTTTACTCTTATTTTAAGGAATAGTCGAAATATATGAGCTACAGGAACTGTATAAGTTTGTGGTGTTGGACACTACATATACATATATGTTCCGATCGATACTATGAGGAGCATAGGTGTTGGACACTATGTGCCCGTTTTCCATAAAACACTGATTTTTAGGGACTATGTCCCAATCTTATTGCTTTTGATTTAAGCGCTATGCGCTTTTGTCTTCACAAAGGTGAGTATCAGACTCTACAACTAATTCTTATCCTACACTATTTTATACTAATCCCTAGCTACGACCTGTTTGGCAAAGCGGCTGACTTATTATGAGAAGACAATTGGTTAATGCTTTGAAGCTGCCGATTGGCGCAGGTGTGGTTTCTCCAACTGCAACTGCTTCTTATTGTGGGAAGAATAATGAGAACAGGAATATTCTCAGATGCTCAGTTAATGCTTTGAAGCTGTTGATTGGTGCAGGTGTAGTTGTTGGAATTAAAACTGCATGTGATAATGGTGTCGTGATCATACTATGTTTGTTCACACACCCTTTCAGTGTTGTGGGAGTCATGTGCTAACTTATATGTTCATTTTAAATCTAGAAGAATAAAAAGGACCATTTTATACTTTTAAAACAAAACAACGAGAATATCATTCCTTATCATTCATTATCATTTCTTGTACTCGTATCAATTCGTATAAAATTAATTAAATATATTCGTGTCTATGCGTGGCCTTTAATTATAAACTTATTTGAAAATATTTAAAAACTCTATGAGGAATTTGATAATCTTCTCATTAGATTATGCTTATTTCAATGTAGATATAAAATTGCAATACTCTTATGCTTATCGCATCCTTTGAAGGAAATTTTAAGTCTACCCTCTTACAAATAAAAACAAACAAAAAAATTAAAAAAAAGAAACCGCAAAACAAAACAACACCATTCATTCACTCGTACCAACCAACTTCCGTCCCAAACATACGGTAGTACAACCGGTGGATGAATGCCTCCAACATGGAAAACATTATAATCTTCAGCACTGTGTACTATTTTTATTTTACGCCCCAATTGTTGTCACAACTTAAAGTACGTTCTTTCGTACGACACACAACGCACTCTGTCACTCAAAATTTACTTTCTCTATGCAAGTGAGTTCCATTCAACACGGTGTTTCCAGCAAAAACATTTCAATTGAAATCTTTTAGTTTTGTTGACACGATCATTATCATCACAAATAAAAACATCTTTTCAAATTAATTTCTTCCTTGCAGGCAGGTAGCAAGCAAATAGTCTCTATTCTTCAACGACAACCTTGTTCTATTATTCAATAATAGAGATAAATGTCAGAATAAAGGAAAAAATAAAACGCACTTGCACAATTGTTATCGCCAGTAAAAAAAGTTGGAACAACAAAACAATTAAACTTATCAGTATTTGAGCTTTTTTCACAGCTCAATGGGAATGTGCTCGTAAATATATTTGAGTGCACTCAACGAAAAAATTTATTTTTTTTATCAATTCATCGCCCGCAGAAGCAATCAATATCAAGTGAAACCGGAATAAGTTATTATTTTAAGTCTAGTCTAATCAAACTGATAATTATAGGCTATCGAAAAAACTCATTCCTCAATTATAATTAAATCTATGACTTTATGGACATTCTTTGAAGTGAAATAAAAATCGACGCTCTTCATCTATAGTCTCTTAAGAGACGTTTGTTGTAATTTACTACATTTTTGACTTTTCGTTTAAATACTTTTGACAAAAAATAAATTTCAAGTGCTGTTAAGTCAAACAAACGGAAAGAAAGCAATGGTAAAATCTCTCAAACTGAGCATCATCATGTTCGCACAAATGCTGGCGACGCCAAACGTACTGAACGGTATATTGATGTCAAAAAAAGCATCATTGATTGGACATAAAAAATGTTCAACCTTCTTAATTCCATCATAAAGCTCTACAAAAAATCGATTTTAAATCACCAAACCGCCTGGTGCGCGCAGTATTGGCTCATAATTCATGTCTGACGACATTTTTTCTCCTTTTTTTACTGACAGGTGCCTTAGAGCAGCACCAGTCCAAACAATGATTTCAATGACAGATTAGTTTAGGTTGCACAGCCCGTCCTTCAGCTATGATTATAGCCGACCACTGACATCCAGCTTAGTTCCTTTGCATTGCCTGAGTGCAGAAATGTTGAGGGGTCCTTGATCCTATATATTCTCATATGGTTCGGTGTTAAGCCAACCCGAATAAAGGTTACCAATTCATACATAATTGAGCTGCCCATATGAAATATTCTCTTGCCTGATATAATTATATGAGCATTGACAAATCGTTTCCTTGCTCTCGTGCGGGCAACTCTTGCATAAGTCATTAAAGGCGAGATTTAATCTGACGGTGTATATAACCCATCACTACTACTAAAGTTGTATGTTTTTGTCTCCTAGGAAACCTTAGTATGGCGTTAATGATCTTGTATAGTCGTACTTGGGTTTTGCGACCACACAAGTGGTTTCTAAATACTATCCGATCTGAGCTTCCTTATATAGTTTTTGTTGTATAAGCAAGTTACAGCTGTAGATTGACAATCGGACAATCTAGAATAGTTTGACCAAATATTCTGCAGTGCGAGTACCTTAGCCATTTGGCGGCCCACTTAATAGCCGATATCACGGCTTAAAGTATGAAGAGTTGCTCGGGTACCCTAAATTTTATCCGGGAATAAATAGGACCCCTTCCACCTCCCCTACTTGCTTGGACCCAGAAGCATACAACTGTTATTTAAACGATTATTTGGGAGAAAAATAGTTACAAAAAGCGCCAAAGAAAATCGAGCTAAAAGAATCATTGGATAATATTATGCGAGCTTATTAGTCGATTTAAAAAACGACTACATTTGCCAAATAGAAAAGTTTTGTTCCAACTGGGCAATGCAAGTATGCACACATGTGCAGTTTCCATGACAAAATTACATGAATTAAGCTACGAATTGCTCCTCATTTACCATATTCTCTGACTTGGCTCCGAGTTACATTATCTTATTACCAAACCTGAATAAATGGCTCGGCTGATAGAGATTTTATTCCAGCGATATAATTTTCTTTTTATCATTGTGAGATTTTTACTTAAACAATCATGCCTAAAGAAACGAAAAAATTCTTAAAAAAAAAAAATAAACGACTCCAAGTGTGGTCCCTATAATTTCTTTAGCAACAACTAAATAATTTCTGTATATGTGTACAAGGGATGTTGAAAAATAAAATAATTGTTTATCAAAAAACCTGTGTTTTAATGAAAAAATCACAGACTTATTGGCCCGCCTTCGTACGAACTTAATTACAAGCAGATACATATGTCGTTTTAAAATTGATTTGTTTTCTTATGACTTTCTAGTCTAGATGAAAAATCACATGAATGCCTTAAAGTTTGGTCATCTCAGAGTTTTTATTTCTTTTTTATAAAAAAAAATATAATAATAATTTCGAAGTTTTTCTCTCAGTGTAAATACTACCATGTAATTATGATTTTTGTGACTACAAGAAAATAAAGTAATAAAGTTTTTATCACCTTTTTTACTATATTATTTCAAAGTAGTTCTTTCAACAATAAATAAAATCGATCAGGAATATATAAGTTTTGCAATAATAATTATGAAGAACTTTATGCGTTGTTTCAATGGGGACTTTGCAAATGACGCAATATTTAGGAAATATGAAATACTCGTTTGAATAAAACGTTTTAAATAAACGAATAATTTAAATATACTTATGTAAGTATTTCATGATTGTTTTAGCTTCTTTTTAAAGTTAATTTTACTATATTTTTTGTTGTTTTTGCTCAGAAGATTTTGAAAACATACAGATTAAAAATTTGTGTCAATTTATTTTTAAAAAATACATTTACAAAATGTGTTGATATTTTAAGCGCCACTCCCTGGGGGAAAATGCTTTTTTAATATTTATGTGGGCATACAGACATAAATTATAAGTACATATGAATATACTGAAATAATTTCGAGTAGAAAAAGTTTTAGGAGCCTCATAAAATTGTTTGTTTAATGTCTTACTGAGAAATACGAGGTTTTTTTCCATCAATTCTATAATCAGTAAATTGTTTGAAGGAGTTTTCCTTAGTAAATTTTTAATAAAAGATTAAAAACTTACCTGTCTTAATTTCACGTGAGGAATGTTTGTAAGATTTAAATCATTTCTGGAATAAAAAGATAAAAAAATATTGTTAAAATTAATTTTCACTGAAAATTCTATAAGAAAATTCTAACAGAGAAATAATTCGACATTTTTCAACAAAGATCTTTTTGAATTGGTTGCATTTTGTTTGTAATCTTTCATTAGCATATTTAACAATTAATCGTCATTTTAGCAATAAATCGCCATATGAATATAGCGGAGTCACTTAGATAAGGCTTTCCCTACTCTGTCAAAAACTATTGAATTTTTTTTTTTTTTGGTATTTGTACTGCCAAAGAAAAGTTATTTGAAATATAAAAAACCCCATTGAAAATGGAAAAATGCTTCCACGTCTACTTTGATGTTACTCGACCTCGTGTAGGTAATTGAAATCGATTCTATTGTGCACTCCCACAATCTGTGGGTGTGTTTCAATATTCTATCTTTAAACTGAACCACAAATTTAGATAAATACTGCAAAATAGGCCTTATTGAACTCTGTTGATATTTCTCGTTAATATAGTTTTAGTTTATATATACAAGGTGGCACAAAAGTAATGTCATAATTTGAACTGTGGACATTAATTGGGAAAAAATTTATCGCTCAAATGCACACCTTCCGAGTTGAAGCATACTTACGCTCGTTTTAGGGCATTTTGGATTGTTGCTCGCAAAACATCTGGCTCCAAATCGGCGATTTATTCTTCAATGTTGGCTTTTAAGACTGGCAACGTTCGTGTTTTGTTGTGGTAAGTGCAAGATTATAAAAAGGTCGGAAGAAAGAAGTCTGATGCTGTTAGATCTGGCGAAATGAACGACCAGTTCAAATCTGCAAAACGGGAGATCACTCAACCTGGAAACAGGTGTCTCATAATCTCCATCGTTACCTGCCTGAACTGTTTGAGCAGCCGCTGCAGCCTGTTGACACCAACAGTGATTGAGACCCAATGCAGCAACTTGCGGCAAAAAAAACCGTTTAGCATCTGCTGTAACGATCACCATTTACGGTTTAAAGTGGATTCTCTGTGCCCCAGAAACGCAATTTTTTTTGTTAACTTAATCACTCAAGTGGAAATGGGCGCCAGGTAAACGATGTCGAAATTAACGCAGCGTTAAAACAACAGACTGAAATGCGCTTACATTAATTCAACGTTCTTGAGGTGTGTATCGCTCCATAGCATATTGATAATTAATTTTATAAATGTATATGACTATATCATAAGCACAGTGACATCTGGCGCCATCTGTAATAATGCCATACATTTTTTTGTGCCACCTTGTAGAATTTTTACAATGGGCCATTCATTAAGCGCTTTCTATCTTTAAATTTAAACGAAACAAAGTCTGTATAAGATATCATTTATATAAAAGGCTTGTTAATATAACATCGTGCAAACCGAAATGTCCAATATTCTATGACTCTGGCGCATAAATCAGGCAACGGCATAGGTTATGTTGGCTTTAGGGAACGTTGTGGTTTGTGATTTATTCGCACAGATCTGTGACTTAAACAAACCCTACATGAAAAATTTAATGAGGTCAAATCGCACGATCTCGTTGGCCCTTTCATATCACCTCCGCGTGAGACGACCATGACCTCAAATCGCTCGTGCAGAATGTCCAATCTGATGTAAGCTGTGTGGCACGTAGCGACGTCATCTTGGAACCACATGTCAGTAGTGCTGGTAATCATCGACCTAGAGCGTTCGTCTTTGACATTGATGGCCTGGCCAACGTTGTTCGCAAAGGAATATGGACCGATGACGGCGCCCAGCACAACATCCATACCACACAGTCACTTCCTCATAATTCATAGGAAGCTCTTGGATTTCACGTCAATTAGTATCGTTCCTTATTCAACAATATTGCTTGTTGACTCACCCATTCATCCAGAAAGGAGCCTTATCGATTAAGATAATTTTTCAATGAATGTTAAGGTCAGTTTCCATCCGCTCCAGGGGCTATTTAGTGAACACAAGATGTTGTCTATGGGCGCTTATCTTTAGCTTCTGGCTCAGTTCAATTTTATACGGTTGGAGGCCTAAGTTACGACACGAAATTTGCCAAGTTGTGGCCTGCGAAAGGCCGAGTTCTTGTGAGCTACGCAAAATCGACTGCTTTACAAAATCTTACGGACACCGGCGACGTTTTCGATCGGCAGATTTTGCGTTTCTGCCCCGTACAAGTGTTGGTTCATTGTTTATTGAACCAGTAAATTCAAATTTATCCTCCAAACTGCGAATAGTCCTCCCGTTATTGCGACCGCAAAATGGGCGAAGCGCTTGAAAAACTTTAATCGCATTTTGCAAAACTTGTATTTTTTTAAAGGACTACGTGCCTTAAGGGAGCAATATAAAAATGGCTTGTGTATAACCATTTGTGTTCCTTATGTGTACAGAGACATTGTATTTTGTGACAGAGATGTCAAAACGATCGGTCCTTTGTCATCATCTCGCCCGAAACCTAAAGGCCGTGTCACATAAAACTTTGTAGCGTTGCGTGACGTTTTTAACTTTGAGAGAAAAGCGTAACGCAAAAGGTGTATGACACAATGAAAACTTTGACACAACGCGCGCATTGTATGTTTACCAAAAAGGTGGTTATGAATTTTGCTAATTATTTTTTATTATAAAAATTAAAGTCAAAATATTATTTGCTTTTGTGTGTTTATTTTGTTATCACCTATTGTAGTTTATTGAAAATACACCACTATACCATATAAAGCTTTTAATTGTCATCAATTCATTTGTTTTTTGGATTTTCAAATACATACATACATACATATGTATGTATTCATATAAAAAGTTAAAATATTATTAATAATACGCTGCCACTGATTTTTTACAATAAAATAATCTTATGCTATATACTTACATATAGCATGCAAATAGGTACTATTTTATAAATTTGTTTTAAAAAAACAAGCTCCTATTCTCTTTAACAGGAAATAAATTTTAAATATAAAAAAATAAGTATTTTTCATATCACATCACATTTTCATATCATATTCCAACATACATACATACATAACTTTGATTGTCAAAGCACGCAAAAAGTTGAGAGTTGCCGAACTTTTTGCGTCACGCTGCGTTAAAAGTGTTTTATGTGGCATGTTTCGTATAAGTATGTACATTTCAACTTAAATGTCAAAGCGAAGCTGTAACGCAACGCGAAGCAAAAGTTGTATGTGACATGGCCTTAAGTTATGCGTGAGTGAGTAATATCGTGGCTCAATCGCCAAAAAAAAATTAAAGGGCAAACACAAAAGTTTACGGGTGAAATGTTTTTATTAACTGCCTTTGCAAAATTGATTTTGAACTTCAAACGATATTAAGCT
Organism: Germaria angustata; assembly: GCA_963681545.1. Taxonomy (NCBI): domain Eukaryota; kingdom Metazoa; phylum Arthropoda; class Insecta; order Diptera; family Tachinidae; genus Germaria; species Germaria angustata. The sequence goes on along the minus strand of OY812998.1, from coordinate 116,276,104 downwards.
TTAAGATTTAATTTCAGTGATTATAAATTATCGATTGCGATGAAAAAACTGAAAATCAACACTAATGTTAATTAAGTTTTTCTTTCGATAAGGGCACGATATGTCTAATAATATTTTTTCTTAAATATTTCTCCCATTTCCTTTGAATTTTCTAGCGGGTTCATTAAACTACGAGAATCGTATTATTTTTTTTAACAAATTAAGAAGCAAAAAAATATTTATACTCTATTAAATTTTTGTTATTCGTGTGTGTCTTCATACATACAAGCCCATCCTTTTTATATTTAATGAGAATATAAAAATAAAATTTTATTGAAAGTGGAACTTTTCAACGCTTCAGGCCCATCAATAAAACAGTGCACAAGCAGGCAAACACATTTTTTAAAATAGCGGAAGCCCATTAATATTATTTTAGGTGATCTGCCGATACTCGGCAGCAATTTGTTCAATTTTTCCCGAATTTAAATTTAAAGAAAAAACGAATTTATTTTACCAGAAACTGTTCACATTAAAATATATACTTATAAGCAGAGAAAATTCATTCAGCCGTAAACTGCGCACATAAGAATCGCTAAAATTAAAAAAAAAAAAAACTAATTTATCAAAAGGTCTATTATTAATGTGTATTTATTTAAAACTCTTTAAGTCTTTCAATCATAAAAACTTATACAATCTACACAAAGAATACTTTTCAAGGTTTGACAAATATGTAAGTATGATCATAAAACTCGTGCGTGTAGACTCTACACCGTAGAGTCAGTCAGTCAGTCTTCTGGTTGTTTAACATTTAAGGCTTTTATTATGAACATCTCTCCATTCAATTTCAATCTATTCATTTCAACTTAACCATAAATATTCATATATTTATGAATATGTGTGTATGTACTCTTAAATTCACATGTGCATTTGATGTTTGTCCGTATGTCTGTCTATTTTGTTTGTTCTATCTGTCAGTAAATATGTAAGTCTGGTGTTTAAGTTTAAACTTTTTCTAAGGCTTTTATGAATATTGAAATATTGTTTTTTCATTGAAAATATTGTTAAAGGGGAATTTGAAATAAAAGAACGACCACGGTTAATTTAAAAATACTCTATACAACTCATTTGAAAAGTTGAAGTTTTGTTAAAAGTAAGTGACGGATACATCAATATTAACATCAATATTTTTGCTATGACGATATAAGGATTTTTTTTTTTTTGTAAACAAATGAACACAAAGGAAGAAATTTATGCTTAATATTGATGTGTGTATCACCCGCTTCTAAGATATTTACAATTTGAATATTTCTCATCCATAGTTTTCATCTCTTAAAAAGATAATAACGATAAATCGATAACATTGAGCTGACTTGATTTAATACTTTCACAAAGCAAAGATTTTATAAAAAAAATTTTTGTATAGATAAAAATAAGCAAACAAGCGCTCCAAAATTGGCTAAACATATTCTGAAAACTTCCAACAAGAATGTTCATGTAAAGTCCTTTCAGAATGCTTGGCATAAAAATAGTTATAGAAGCAGAGTATCACACAAAAAGCCATTGATTTCGGACAAAAGCTGTAAACTTCGCCTTGAGTTTGCTCAACAATATGTGGACAAATAAATGGATTTTTGGAGTCGCATTTTGTTTACTGAGAACAAAATCACAATTTTCAGAAACAACGGACGTTCCAGAATTCGTAGAAAACCAAATACAGCACTTGATCCTAATAATATTATACCAGGAGGTGGTATTGTTATGGTTTAGAAAGCCATGGTTTTCCCAGGTCGTAGGTCAATTGTTGTTCATTGATGGCAACATGGATCATCATATGTGTAAGAATATTTTAGAAAAAAAATTTGCAAACATCTACGGACAGCTTTTGTCTGGGAAATCGTTAGATCTTTCAACAGGATAACAACCCCTATCACACAGCACAACTTGTTCTGGATTGGCATTTCTATCATGCTTCAAGCAGCTAAATTCACCTCCATGGCATGTGAAAACATTAAAAAAAAAATAAATACATATAGTACAGAAGCAAATGTTTTTACCAGTACATTGCACTCTGCATCCGTTTGTAATCACTGAAAAAATATGAACTTGGCAACATATTACTATATCACCTGGATTATTCCTCAAAAGATGAAGGTCATATGGCCTTTTGTTATTGCTGTAAATTGCCTGTAGCTCTCTTGACAGAATATCTCTATTGAAATAGATCTGCAATTTGTAACTTGCCGTCTCCGGCAGCCATCAAATCGGTATGAACACTGAACATTACATATGTATCACATGAATTTGTGTATTGAAGACCGCTCATGCTCATATTTAGTTCAATCCCTGCGAACGTTGCAGTAACATTTGTTGGAGAACCCACGTTCGCCATAGAGAAGAAAAATCACAAATGCATGCGAAAATCAGAGAATAAAACGACACACACATACGAAAAAACGAATCGTATGTTTTCACACGAACTTGCCACATATACAAACAGTAAACATACTAATAGCGTTGTTCTATCGACGTTAGGTTAGGTTAGGTTTGCCTGGATGGTCATATACCTCGCATAGACCAGAAGTGGGCCTTTGCGACACCAGCGGACGGCAGTAAACTTATCAGTATGGAATACCAAATCATGGAGTTTGTTCGGAACGACTTCCACACGGATTAACAAACCTCCACGGTCTACACAGTCCTATTTTCTATACAAGTTCAAGGAAAGTGTAAGCATTGAAATTCATAGTAGGTGCTTCATTGCCTCATACACCCCATTTTCCCGACATCTCTATCTACTATCTAGCATCTTGCCCATTTTTACAGCCTTCGAGGCTGTCTAACAGTGCATAGTTAATACTCCCAACAAGAAGTCTACAGTCGCTTTTCATCAGTGATAAATGGGTCATAAGACCTCCATATGATCCCAGAAGCTTCTTAGCATTCTCTGCCGACGTTATGTTCATGTCATGTCCAAGTCAATGGCTCCTGAAGACGTGGTGAAACAGAAAACAGTTCATGGCCATATTTCACTAATTTCAGAAAGAGCAGTAATAAAAATTTTTCAGCCGTTGCAATTTGACTATTATTATTTTTAAAAGATTTTAAAATTTTTCTTAGAAATTGTGCCTTAAAATTCGAATGAATGAATACATAAAAAGTTCCCACAAACTTAAAACTAAGAACGTAACAGTAAGCTTTTACTCTTTAAAAAAAATATTAGAACATACTCTATAATTCTGCAAAAAAATTACTTCAACACCAAGAGCCAATTGAACAGATTACAAAACCGAAACAACTGCGGATTAGTTTAAAACCTGATATAATCAATTTTAATTCAAAACCTGATATAATAAATTAAGTTTATATGGTACTCCCGAGAAATATTGATATAACTTCTTAAATAATTTTTTTTTGAAACTAGGTCCATAAATGGCGGAGTTATGTTAAAAGAATTATTTCGAGCGACCACTCTGTCCGTCCGATTTCCACTTAAATTTATGTGAAACCAAACTGCAAGCAAAGCTTTCAAATAAAACAAGTTTTCTTCAAAATCGGTTCATAAATGCGTCAGTTGTGCAATTTTCAATTTTCTGAGAGGATGGAGGGAAATTCCTCGTCCAATTTTCGAATAAAATTATGGGATTAACCTGCAAGAAATAATATCATCATCAAAATCGGTTCTCAAATGATAAAATTATGCGTGCGTAAGCATGAAAAAAGTAAAAAAAACTCCTTTTTTTAATTCAGCTAAAAACTTAAATAAATAATTTCATTGATTTCACATAAACAATACACAAGTAGTGTATGAACAAAAGGATTCGATTCCAATAACTTGGTTACTCTTTTCTTATTCCGAATTAACATCAATAAAAATATTAATGTCGTGTAACATAATTCCTGCAATGAGGAACTAATGCACTTGGGAAAATTAGGCGAATTTAAGAATATTTACTGAATTTCATATTATTTTATTCAATGATATGAGGGACATAAAAACAATATTTATAAAAAATAGCAGCATATAAAATATTTTACTAATTTTAACTATTTTTCGATTCCACTGGTTTCTCTGCACATTGTATTATCAAATAAAATAAAATTCAGGCCAGAAATTTCATTAAAAAAAGCATAGTGTTTATCAAGACTAAGACGCTATTTAAAAATCTTATAAAATTCTAGAAATCAGCTATACATATTCTTTTTAATTTTCCTAAAAAAAAAACAAAACAAAACATTGTGAAAAACTTTCAAAAATGCTCCAAGAACTCAGAAAAAAAATTTATTAAAACTAAATACTTCATTTCGCAAAGCCGAATGTTACCAGAAATTTGTGAGAAAAAAAATCACAATATCAAAATTTCAAATGTTTACACAAAATAAGGCCCTTAATTTTTTTTTCTAAGAAATAAAGCATTATTTATTACTAATAGATATAAATTCTTATTAGCTGCGAGAAATTTTTGTTATTGATTTCCATTTAAGCTCAAACTAAGTAAATTTATCTAAACTTTAGTTCACAATTATTATTATTTTTTTTTTCTTGTATTCATTACACAGAACGATAAAAATTCTTTATGAAGTGGATTTTGACGAAATTTATTATTTGGGACACTCTCCCCAACAAATCGTTTCAAAAATGTATTAATTTTTGTGGCTGTTCGTATGCCGACATTTTATTGGTCCCTTAACCAAACCTGTAGTAAACTTTAATTAGTTTGAAAACATTCAACCTCCTATACTTATGCCAAAATAAAATCATATACAATATGTTTTACAATATGAATATTACATACATACATAAGTACATAATCATAGTAGGGTTGGAATGCTTTTATACAAACAGCACAACAAACAATTATGTATACTCAATATGAACAGATTAAGCCACTACAAACCATAAATTTTTGAAAGAATAAATTTTATACTTATAAATTATTATTTTCAATTGACTCAGCTTTTTGGCGTACTTATATCGTTTGTACAAAAAATTCAGGAACTTGCAAAACGAATTTTTTTCAATCAACATATTATAAAACATATGTATGTATGTATGTTCATATCGCTCCTTCAATGCAACATTATCGAATCAAGATGCAGCATAGTCGTATTAAAGTAGGAGTCATATTGCTTATTTTTTTTGGAACGATTTTGATTTTTAGTTATTAGTTATTTGATAACTATATCAGGCTCTATTAAGTTCATTACTGAGAAAGCAATTTTATGATCAGGTAATATTTTTCTTAATTATTTATTAAACAAAATTTTGAATTCTAAAGAACCATATGCGGCAAAAAACCTATGAAATCATTTTACATTTTTATATACTTTTTAAAAAATAATGTTTAAATTTAGAAGAAAATATTTCATTTCGACAAAAACGTTTGTATATTTCCGAAGTATCAAATATTGTGAGCTTAAGCATATTCCTAATCTTATGTAGAGTATATATACTTAAATATGTACGTAAGTATAGCAGATTATCTGAAGATCGGAGTTAGTGAAAATATTTTGAAAAATTAAACCGAGCTTTTTTGATAAAAGCTATCAAAATTTACTAAGAGCGCTAATACCCTTGCAGTTATTTGTCAGACTGAATTTTAGGAAAAACTTTGACTTATAAAGCGCAATTTTATACAACTTATAAATCATTTCTTTAACTTATATGTATGTACATTCAGTACCCATAAATTTACTGCATTTCTAAATAAATCTCTGAAACATCTTTATAATTACGAATACTGAACTAAAACAGTCTTATGCATTGGCATATCTATTGATTCCTAACGTACATAATTAACAGAGTAAATTGTTAATTTTTTACGAATAAACAAAAACTATTGCATGAAAATATCGTATTACATGTATGTTAGTATAAATCACTGTTTTGCTGCAACAACATCATAACTCAAAAGCCAAAATTTTCAATTAAACTTTTATTTTCCATATTAAAAAAAACTTCATATATTAAACTTGGTTCGTTTTCTGTAAACTTATTGTTCTTGCGTTTTGAAGTTTTGGCAGCAAATAGTTAAGTTTATACTTACATATGTACATAAGTACTTATGTACATATGTACTTATACGAATATATAAGTATTTACATATGTAAGTCTATGCAGTATATGCGGATGCACATACATATGCATACATGTACATACATGTACACATTCATGTATTAAATTTTCAGATGTGATGCATGTAAATACGATTATTCCTCAATAAACTTTTTAAATTTTTTTATAATTGCATATTATGCATGTCCCTTAATATTACGGATTTTTATATTCTTTCCTTATTTCAATGTGTATTCCCCCCACCTTACCCTCACCAAGAAGACTAATCCTTTTATTATACATTTTTCAATACTTTGGCAACTCATTTCATTCAGACTTCTTTTGCATAAATCTTTCGTCTTCAAAAATTACAAAAACAACTACACATTAACACTGTTGAACAAAAAGACACCAAATTATTCCAAATTATCAATTAAGTACATATATATATATAATTTACCTTTGTTTCATATTCAGCGAACAAATAAATTATTTATCCTTATTTTAACACTAATTTTAATTGAAAAAACTCATTATTTAGACAATATATCCACAATTAAAATGACTTCAACTTGTATGACCACATAGTACTTTATACCGGCCGAAAAGAATAACGAACTAAGTAGATAGAAACTTTTAAGATGCCAGATTGACTAAAAAGTTTAAGTGCACAGTAGCTTTTCTAATATTAGCGTTTTTATATTTCATGATTTATATACACACTTCTTATCCTACTGACACTGAGCGCTAATTTGTTAACTATTAGAAGGGAGCATATATTTTGAAATATTTTGAATACTTCATATTTCATCATTCCAATATTAATGTAATCTATAGTATAAAGTTATTAGTATATCAGTTTAATGTGACAGAAAATTATATTACTTTAAGTCACCATTTTAAATTATAGAATATCAAACCCGTTTGAAAAGACTCTCCCTTAGCAAGGTGAACATTTTATTGACAGAATATCGGGTAGAAATGTAATAAATTTTTTAAATTTATATTAAAGGACTTGGGTCAAAATATTATATCTACTCAAAAACTATTAAATCATTTAATCGCTCTTTATCTTTTTAAGTTTTTTCTTATCAATATTCCATAAGACATTCAAGAAGATTGGCTTGTAGACTAGTAGCTAGTGTACTAGACTGGTAGTCCAAAGGTCGCAGGTTCGACAATTGCCGCAGACTCGGGTTGCCAAGAAGCTGCGCAGTTTGTGTTTGTTAATTATTTAAAACAAAAGTTATGCTGGAAGATTTTGAATGCTTCAGATCGCAAGCTAACTATCATTAAAAAGTGAACATATTGAAAATTGCTTAAAAATTTAAATATAAAAAAACATGTAAGCCCTTTTAACAAAACGTATAGCAAGTAAAAATGAACAAGATATTTTCTTTAAAAATTAAAGGAGAAAATACCTTCACATGTCAGTAAAATCTAAAAGTTCTACGAATAACGCAAATTACTATAAATTGATAGCACTAGAATGTAGATATATCGCGAAATTTAAATTCAACTGTATATATATATATATATATATATATATATATATATATATATATATATATATATATATATATATATATATATATATATTTACTATATATATATATATATATATATATATATATATATATATATATTTACTATATATATATATATATATATATATATATATATATATATATATATATATATATATATATATATATATTTACTATATATATATATATATATATATATATATATATATATATATATATATATTTACTATATATATATATATATATATATATATATATATATATATATATATATATATTTACTATATATATATATATATATATATATATATATATATATATATATATATATATATATATATATATATTGTATATAACCAAAATTTTTTTGTTTTCAGTATAAAAATAATATGAAGGCTTTTAGTGATAAAGCAACATCTTGTTATATTTGATATACATGCTTATTAGCGAACATTTGATTAAATATTTTTCCTTTAACAGTTTTAATAATATTTAAATTATAACTACGTTTATAATCAAATATCAATATCTATGAAAAGCTCTAAATTTATTGAACGCTAAATGGGCAACATTTTTCTCTTAACTATTAACGTACGTGTGGCATCTCTTTCTTCGTCTATTGGATTTCCTCAATTTCTTATTTTTTGCTAACGATCGTCGGTTGTGAAAAAAAGTGCAGTGGTTTTAATTAAAAATTTGCACATAAATAATGCATTAAATTTAATAATATTATTATTAAATTGAAGAAAATTCAATTGTTTATAATAATATTATGAAATACAAGTGCAGGTTTATGTAGCAAAAAAGTTATTCGTATTAAAATATAGTCATAAAATGTATATGGCTGCAGGTGTAGAAGCTTCTCGTAATTGTTGTTGCTTTTGGTTTAAATTCTTGTAATAAAGCGCGTAAATCTTAGAGTAAAAGAAAGTGAAAAATTAGAGTTGCCTGGTTGTGTGCAAAGCTAATTTAAAAAGTTGTGATGGGAAAGGGCAAATTTATTGGTTTAACGGGCGATTATGGCAATATGAAGTTAAGCGTTTTTTTTTTTAAGAAATCAAAATTCAGTAAATAGTGTGGTAGTAAATTAGAGTAGTTTTCAAAATATTGTGTTAAATATTTTTTTTATTGTGTTAAATAATTTTTTATTGTGTTAATCATAAGTGGGTATGTATATAATACTGGTAAATGCATATGTACATATATACATACATATTTAAAATACATACATTTTATGACTTTTGGCCACTCAAATTAGATGTAAGTTACTTGATAGTGTATTTTATGTAAAACTAATAATTTTCGTTTCAATCGAACAAGTTTATATTAAAAATTTTTAGAAATATTTGCATTTCTTTTGACAAAAGATCGGTTATATTAGGAAAATTTTTTTTATTTTATTAAACTGATCAATTATATTGAGAATTCTATTTAACTGAAAATGTCTTCAGGCAGAAACAAATATTTTCATTTCTATTAAAATTAAATTAAATAAATGAATATTTTCGTTTGAATCGAATAAGTTTATATTAAAAAATTTCAGAAATAATTGCATTTCTTTTGACAAAAGATGGGTTATATTCAGAAAAAAATTTTTATTCTATTTAACTGAATATGTCTTCAAACAGAATTAAATATTTTTATTTCTATTAAAATTAAAAGCCGAAAATTAATTTTTTTACATGCAAAAATAACGCTGCTAGTTCCGAAAAAGCTTCGAGGAGGTATTTCACAGGAATAAAAAATTTTTAAATTATTTTTGTTTTGTATACATTATAAAATTCAAATCTGTGTTTCTTTCTTTTCTATTTTATTTTGTATCATTTACAAGAACAGGTTTTGTTATTTTTCAATTGTTTGGGTTTTCCATTCAATTTTCAGTTCGTGAATGCGTTTTCTAGAATAGTTATAATTCAAAGTAAAGCTACAACTTTAAAGAATTTATATCCGAATTCCATGTTTTTCGGAATGTAACCATTTCGATATAAGCACATAAATTCAGAGAAAATATTTTAATTCAAAAATACACATGTAAGTCAATTCACAAATCTGTATTTAGTTTAGTTTTCGCTGATATTTATATTGTTACAAATTTTTCAAAATCTTCTGACACTAAAAATAAACACACAAAAATACTTATGTATATTTGACTGTACTATTGATATGAACCAGTGGGTCAACTGATCCAAACTCAGTGTAATCAAAAACACTGTCTTTGATTTATGTACACAGATAAAATTTACTCTATTCTATAATTTCCCTAGTCCAATAAGCCGATTGTGACCAAATTTCAGGCATTCGAAGCAGTTTATAAAATTTCTGAAAAATCACTGAATCCATGATATCGATTTGCAAGAATTTTTTCCAGTTATAAAAAAAACTTTTTTTCAACTATTTTGAAAACAATATCTTTCAAGGGAACCAGCCGATTTGAATGAATTGAGCTCATTTTTTAGGTCAAAAACTTAATAGATGTTAATTTGAATTGAAGCGGCTCCTTAAAATTTATTTTAAAATTCGAATCGATTCATAATTACATGGCATCCAAGTGAGTGCCGCACGAATTTTGAAAATCGAGTTGAAATCGGTGTACTTTTAAAGTGGCAAATCACAATGATGCTGTTAACGCGTTTTGAGCTTAAGTCGACTTAAGCATTCATTCCTTATTGCCACAGAAATATTATTGTTTTATAAATTTTATTTTCACAAATGCTGTTTATTTGTTTTTAAACGAACTTAATCTTTATGAAAATTGCAACCTATTTAAAAGCTGTCAATTCAGTTTTTTTATAAATTAAATTTTCTAAACATATTTTATTTCTATGTATTTTCAGAAATATAGTGTAATAAAGGCATAAGTGGGCGCTTTGCTTCCTGTAATAAATACGTAAGTGACTATTTTCAATTTCAAAATATACAAGCCAAATTATTTTTACTGCTAAACTTTTTGAGAATCATCTTACAAAAACCACGGACGGTACAAACATAAATTTTATCTATTTTTTTTTGTGTGAGAACTTTTTACATTCTATAGAACACAGACATTGGTTATGTTTTTGCATGCATATTTTTAATTATTTTTTAACATGAAGAATAAAGGTGGTCACTTCTTGCAAGGAAGCCATTCGGATTGAAAACTATATGAGCTTAGCCTGTGAGAAATTTCATTGAAATTACTTGAATGCTTCACTAGATACGAAATAATTTACAAAATAAAAAGTTATTATTTGTATAAACATTATATAAGGCAAAAAAGCAGCCTTATGAAACAATTGACTTCTTGATGATTTCCTTCGAAGGATTTTATTAAAAAAATTTTAAATTTTTGGAAACAAATTGGAAACAAACCTGATATACACCGCTTGGTAATGTTCCATCTTATAGAAAATAAATAATTATTTTTTCCATAAAAATATTAAAGTATATACATATATCCTTATATGTCTTTAAAAAATTTTTTCTGTACATATAATCTTGATATTTCGAAAATATGTACATACATTTTTATCTATTAAAATATGTTTATTCTAGCAGCAGATATTTTAATATAAAGAATTTTTTTAGTTTTATTTAACTTTTAATATTTCTCTAGAACTACGGAGGGATCGTCAGGAATTTTTCAATTAAAATGAAATTTGAAATTTAGAGAAAATATTTAAAAAATAAAACTAAAAAAATATTTTTATAAATTGAACGGACCTGCGTCTCGAATAAACAAATTTTTGAAATTTGAAATTTAGAGAAAATATTTAAAAAATAAAACTAAAAAAATATTTTTATAAATTGAACGGACCTGCGTCTCGAATAAACAAATTTTCATAAATAAAAAAGATCCGAAGGAAATTTTAATATATCATATATTTTTATCCAAATAGTAGAATATATTGTATTGCTAACGAATATATTGTATTGGTAACTAGTCTTTCATTTCTAATAGCCGCCTCCGACGCCTCGGAAAAATTTTTAGGAAATGCTAGAATCCATTTTCTTCTATATGATTTCTTGTAAAGAAGCAGAAAACGATTGCTTATATTTATGATAGTATTTTTTAGTTCCAAGTTGTATTTTGGCCTTTTGGAACGAAATTTTAAATAAACTGAGCTGTTCAATAATAAGCATTTTTTTTTAATTTATGTTGTTTTTAGAAAGAAAGAAAAACAAGTCATATTAAAAATTAGGAGGGATCTGTGTATAAGCAAATAATCGCTGTTACTGGAAATAAATAAATGGCAATTGTTTAGAGTGTGAATTTTGGAAACAACTTCGCTCTCAAACATGGTTTTAAGACATTTAGAGAGTTTTTTCATCGAAAGACTGCACTATTGAATTTCGTATGAATATAAATTCAATCTGTTTTATAAAAAAATTCTTGTAAGGAAAAAAGATTAATTTAAAAATCTTTAAAATGGAATTTAGTTAAAGACTTATTGGCGGCGCTACAGCAGCGCTTCTAAAAAAAAAAAAAAAATAGAATTAAAAAAATATGAATTACAATTTAATTGTATTTTCACATAAAACAATTTCAATCATAACAATTTTATTTCTGTAAATTCGAACATAAAAGTAAATGTTACAAATATGAGACCAAACTTTATATACCAGTTTAGTGAAAAAGATTTGCTTTTTAACCGACAAAAAATTTGAATGAATAACTCTCCATATCATCTATTCATACATTTTTTATTCCCTCATTTTCTTTGTTGTGTTTTGTATTTGAGGACCTGACCTGATATTGACATACAAAACAATTTTGTAAAGGATGTGTAAACATGCTCAAGGGGTGGAGTTTTTTATATAAAAAATTTTGTAGGTGTCTCATCGTTGTCACCATCATTGTCAACATTCAACATTGTAATACTGATGTCAGAATTTATGCTGAAAGTGAGAATAAATTTAGATGAATGCAAATATTAAGTAAAAAATTTCATGAATTTCGTTTAAAGAAAAGAGCATTGATTTTGCATTTAGAAAATGCTGGTTTATTTGATTAAGATGCCTGAGGACATAGTAAATATTTAAATCAAACCGAGAACGGCATTTCATAAGGAAAAAATTATTAAGTTTAATTTGCAACAATGTGATTGTCTCATTATTTATTTTTATATAAATAAAAATGTATAGTCGTAACAAAAAAGGAAGGAGTATTTGAGAAGGATAACGTATTTAATACGGTTGTTAAAGAAAAAGTTGCGTTAGTCATACCTAAAGCGACTTATAACATACATATTAAATTAATGCGCATCAGCTTAGTTTGAACACTTTCTGGCGGGTACAGTTCCCTCCCTCGACAAAAAGACATCATCCCAGTCAAGTATTTTTAACATTAAAATAAGTTGCTTTCTATACATTTAAGTTAAATTTTGTCTGGCAGGTGCAAGAAGAAAATTTTCGTAATAATTTTCCATATATTTTTTACGTAAAATTTCTATTCTGAAGAACACTGTAAAATAAATCTCAATATTAAACGCATTCCTATTATTTTTCGTAGAAATTTGAAACGTTTCTAAACGTTTGAAATTCGTACGAAAACTACTTGAAATTCGTTTAATATTGAAACCTTCCCCTACAGACTTCAAACGATTAGAAATGTTTCGATTCAAATAAAAGCTTCTAACAATTCTAAGGAAAATTTCGTTGGAAAATTTATATTAAAAATATAAAAAAAAATTGTTATGGAAATTTATTATTTAGGATATTGTAACCAACTAATCATTTGCCCAAAAACAAAATTAGGCTTTTTGATTTTGAAGGCCCAAATTGCAAAACGAAACGTTTTAAATTTGTATGAAAAATATACAGAATTCATTAAAATTAGGAATTTTTAAATGCTTAATAGTGAAATTTTTTATTTCGGCAGAGTTTTAGCCAAATGTTTTGTTTGTTATGGCTTTAGATGTTCATATGCCGACATTTCATTGGTCGCTTAACCTAATCGTCAGTGAACTTTAAGCAGTTTGAAAACATTAAATGTATGCACATACGTATGCTTATGCCAGTAAAAACAAACACAATATGAGAATTCTATACTGTGTATGATTATGATCATGCGATTTGTATCCGCCTAAATTTTTTTTCTTAGAAAATTTTCTGAATTTTCAAAGTTGGTATGACCCATGTCATGATCGGAATCATATGGTTATACAAGCCACTGTGCAAAGCGATGGCGGACAATTTATATAAATATTCTACACTTATTGGCAACAGCACACAGTAATTTTATATATAAATTTTTTATTATCCGTTTTCGTAACCCATTTTGCTATTGTTATTTGAAACGTGTGCCTTTTTAGTTCCAAAAAAAAAAAAAATAAATAAATAATAATAAAATTACACGTGTTTGTTCTTGCATGTTTAGTGCTCGTGTTTACCAACAATTCTTCTTTGAAATTTGAAATAAAAAAACCCTAAATCGTAAAAATAAATATACTTTTAAGGAAGTACTTTCAAAAACAATCAACTGAACTTAAATAAAAAAGCAAAAATAGTTTAGATTAAACAGACCAAACAAATTAATGTTCTTCAGCCTTTAGCCTGACAGAGATTTTCGCATGTGAAAATTTTACTCGTAGAAAACATATCAATTGTTTTTCGTGCTTTTGTGTCATGACTTGTAATTGGAAGTATTTATAAACACACTTTTCTATGTGGCATATCATATCTAATGTATTTATTTGAAATTGTGTGCTATTGTTCGTTACAATAAACGTATACGCAAAATATTCTATATGTGTTTGTGTTTTTTTTTAATTTAACGCCAATTGAGAAATGAAAAATTAATTTTATATTTAACATTAGATTAGATTTAATACTATATAAAATCTATATCTACTTGGCATGAATTACTCGTATGCGAATACCCCTACTACCGACATTGTACAAAATTATTAAACATTTAATGCCAAAGTTTGTTTGTACTTACATTTTTTCTTATAAAATGCATGCTTGGAAAACTTTTGCTTTGTGATTTTATAAACAATCGTTTGCAAAGAAAAGAAAAACTAGGCCACATTAAAAGCCCTTTTTTGTGCTTGGACAAATTTATTGCGCAATTCCTCTACGTTAAGTGATGCAGCTAAATGCAATTTTGCTATTTGTTGGTAAACATTTATGAAAATTTTCTATTGCATAACATTTTCTAAGCACAGAAAATGCATGTAATCGTGTAATCATTACTATATGAGACCGAAAAAAAATTCGAAGATTTAATATTTTGTTAAATTTTAAGATAAAGATGGAGTTTTCAATCAGTAAGACTTATTAAACTACTTAGAAAATCTATATTTAATTAAAATATGTTCAATAGGTTGCTGCAAAATCTGCATTAAATGTTAATTTGCTACATTAAATTTAATATCAAATGCAGTCTTACGCAGAACGAAACACCGGTCTTAGTATGTAAAATTCACACATCGAACTGTAATGAACCACAATATCGATGTGTTTTAGTAGCCCGTTGCTTAGTGCCTTGACTCTGTATGGAGAATAAGCAAAATTAGACAGATGAAATGCAGTATATGTACAAGGGCAGGTCAACGACGTCCCTGACTTTTTGCATAAAACACAGGTTTTTCGAAAAAAAAAAATAATTTTATTTTTCAACGAAGTGTCCTGTGAGCTCCACACATTTGTCCAACATTTCTCCAATTTTTTTTATTCCTTCCAAGAAATAAGACTTGTTGGGTTTATCAAAGTGGGTATTTGTTTGCCAGATGAGTTAATTGTTGGAATGAAATCTCTCTTGTTGCTAAATTTTTAAATTTCCATGGAAATTATACATGTGTGCACTCTTGCATTGTCCTGATGGTAAAGATCTTTTTTCTATGCCATATGCGGTCGTTTTTTTCGACCCAATAAGTTGGCATTGAAGTTATAATACTTGGAAAGATTTTGTATAAGTTCGACGAGGTTGAAGGTTTTTCAAATATGAGGGTTGAAGTCTACTAATAGGTGTATACATATATAGCTATAACAACAGCGTAGCCCACAAATAGCAACACTTTTTTAATTTTTTTTTTAATATTAGCAGGGTAGCTCAATAAGTCCGTGACTTTTTGAATAAAACACAGGTTTTTGGAAATTTTTTTTTAAATTTTTCAACGTAGTCTCCTTTGAGTTCTACACACTTTGTCCAACGTATCTGCAAACTTTTTTATTCCTTCCAAAAATAAGATTTATTGAGGTTATCAAAGTGGGTATTTGTTTGTGAAATGATTTCATTGTTGGAGTCAAATCTCTTTCCGGCGAGCCATTTCTTCAGGTTTGGAAACAAGACATAGTCACTTGTTGCTAAATCCGATCGGCCAACACCATATCGTGTTGCGGCTGTAGAGAGCTCCGTGCTTGTACAGATACAATGAAATTCAGTAGACCACTTTTTTACCATTGAATGTACTAGTTCGATAGAGTGATCGTTTTTTTACCGCAAACAATAACGCGTAATGAGCACACAAAATTCACTTTTTTACCATTTTCCACTTAAATCACGTGGTAGTCTGTTATCAATGGCTGTCAAACACAAATTAAATGACGCAGCTTGTTTTATCGTTACCACAAGGGAATGTGCTGTAGCGAAGTAAGGGAATATATTCCCGAGACCCGCTCTTATTTACGAACAAAACGTTCCTGATTAAGAGTGCATCCATTTGGGTTGATATATCAAAGAATCGCACTAGGCATTAGAGAAACAATTCGTTCTTTGATCGAACAGCTAGTATGTGGAACGAGCACCCAACAGATGTCTTTCCTGCCATACCCAACGTGAAGAGCTTCAAGTCGAATGTCCACACGCGCTACTCCCTAGTTAAATAGGGGTCATCCCCACAGTACTGGTCCATTCGAAAACAAAAGACAAAAAATATTTAATTAATTATGATAACGAAATATTTGTGTTCCCTTTTATTTGCAAGCGATTAGAAATTCCATGTACAAACATAAAGCAATCATTTAACAAAACTCTTATTGTTATGATTACAATCATACACAATGTGATCGATCATTCAAGTACAACTTAGAGAATTAAATGTAGTGGAAAAGGAAATGCTGTTTTAAACAGTTTATCCAAATTGAAGTTGTAAATTTTCACTATGTATAACATTTTCTTCAGGTCTGACTTTCAAAGAGAAACTTTATGATATCACATGCTACAACGTTTTTTGGAAAGCTCATTTAAAACGCGGTTGTAATCTTTACATACAAATAAAATTGAATAAAAGAAAAAACAGAAGAAGTATTTATAACAACTCATAAGTCTTTGAATCATTAAGTCTAATGACGAAATATTGCTCACACAGTAATTAATTGCTATTGTATGTCCAATTATTTGCAGTTATTAACCCCAATGTAATTTTTACATCACAATCAATTAAATTTTTAAAGGATGCATATCATTCAGCTTCAGTTTGTACAAGACTTCATTATTTTAGAAGGACATGATTCTCTTACTTCACTTGCACAGCTAATTATTTAATTATAAGAAATATAAAATTATTTTTATATTGCATGCTTTTGGTAGCCATTCATTAAATAAGAAAAAAAAATAATGATACGTTTACATGAGAAAGTCCTTTTTGCGAAAGAACAAACGATGTACCAGAAATTATACATGAAAATCAAATAAGTGTATGGGGCACGAAGATAAAGAAAATTGCTTGCACCATATTTTTACACTTTATTTTATTTTGTAGTGTGATGGTATGTGCTCCAAGGATGTGGGTCAATAGTATAGCGTCATTGTTTTAAGTCGATTTAAAAAAAATCAACAAAAACAACATATAATTGATATCAGTACTAGTGAACATGTGATATAACTTATACTACATATTGACCTAGTTCTTTATTTTAGTTTAAAAGTCATATGATATTAATATGCTAAAAAGTGAAAATTACTTGTCATGTATAAAAAGTTCCTTTTTATGCAGTTTAAGAATTATAAAATGTGTCAAGATGTAGAGTTTTTTTTTATCTGGAAGATAAGAACTTCTTTGCCTACATCAAAAAGCAAAAGTAAAATGGAAATTCCTTACACATTTGTTTTCGCTTTTAGTTTCAAAAGTCTATTTTACAAGCATCTTAAGTATTTCATGTATAAAACGGATTTTAGCGAATCACCTAAGGAGATTGTACGCGTAAAAGTTTTTACGTCAAATATTGGTTACTTTACTATACTTATGTTAGTTCAGTTCGTTCTTGAATCAAATCTTATTACGACCTTCACAATTAATATTGATTTTTATCTTGTGGGTTTTGCGAATTGAACGGAAGTAGTTCAAAAAAGCTTTTTAGCACAAGTCCATACTTTATCGAGATAAAACATCATTGCTTAATACAGTGAAACTATTCTCAAACATGAAGAAACATTTAAAATGGCAAAAGTGGAAGGTTTGCATAATAATATCAAAGGGTGTATCAAAAAATCCATAATTATCTTAGCATCTCTCGTAGCCAATTAAAATAAATGTTAACACCATCTGCAAGCAAATTGTGGTATTTGCTAATGATCAAAATGCTATTTATGCAACGTAGGGTTTGAGACTAATCGGCTCATGAGCATCTCCCAGAGGGTTGCAACCCTGCTCGCTGGGTACACCGCACGTAAAAAAACCATCGTAAAAATACACCAACTACTTACGTAATAAAAAAGAACATATATTCCACTGTAACTGATATTTTCCTCAGAAGTTGCCCTCCCAACTTTGTCGCAACATGATTCTTCTTTAATTTACTCTCATATGTATATGTAACGGTCGTAGACACCAGCGGGGTTTCCGACTAATCAATTCG
Source organism: Germaria angustata (assembly GCA_963681545.1). Lineage (NCBI taxonomy): Eukaryota > Metazoa > Arthropoda > Insecta > Diptera > Tachinidae > Germaria > Germaria angustata. The sequence continues at coordinate 116,257,747 of OY812998.1, read as the reverse complement.
TAGCATCTACCAGAGTGGACCAACCCTGCTCTGTGGGTACACCACACATAAAAAACTGTCGTAAAAATACACAAACTACTTACATAATCAAAACAAACATATCTGCCACTGTCACTGATATTTTTCTGAGGCAGTTGTCATTCCTCAGAAGTTGCCCTCCCAACCTTCTCTCAATGTATGTCCTCATTAATTTTATAGCGGCCCATAATATAACCCAACTTCTCCTAATTTACCTTACCCTCATGCCATCTTTTTTCTCCATTACGCGTGTTGAGAGCATATGGCTTCCACAAAGCATCTCACCTTCATCTTACACGATTTGTTGCAGTCATTTTCGCGTCTTCCCATGTAAGATTGCAATGTCCTAGTTCTTGGGGTATCTTATTGCCTTGTATCAGTTTCGTTAATCGGTTGTTGTTCCGTCTAAGTAGATGATTGGTCTGCTATCGTATGATAATGATGGGACTGCCATCTGTCATTGCCTAGAAACAACGCCCTCTATCTATTTGGTGTTGCTAATCTTTGGTTCCTACATTTTTCCCCCATTTTTCATGATGTTATCTTCTTTTCCAGGGGGAGAGGAAGTCGGGGGTCTTTCTTGGATGGATTTTTTGGAGATGTGCTGACTCCACTTAATTTTTAGAATTCGAAAAACCATGGTGAACATCTTTTTGTCATCTGTCATGAATCGAACTTGGTGTACTTGGTTTTGTAGGCAAACACATTAACCACTATATCGCGGAAACATACACTAATGCTATTAATCCCTATTAAATTGTATTGAAATGTATCGAATATCATATTTTACCAAACTATATCCTACACTGTCTTCAGCCTTTTACCATTTTAGAGTCTAGGCTCTAGAGCAGCACTTAAAGCAGTGTCGTCAACTTGGTGCTTTTATAACAGTTTTTAGTGGTTTTAAAATTTATTTTTGACGTGAATATTTTTCGAGCTGGTTTTGGTGCGCTTGTATTTCTTAGTTTTAGTACTTTTTAATTTTTTGGTGACACCATGTATGCATGAATTTATATATAAAATCAGTTCTAATTATCGAAAATCGTAGGGCGCTTAAAGTTCCTTAAACTTTTAAAATACTTTAGGGTTAATTGTGTATAATCGGCAAATTTAAGCTGACAGTCTTATAAAAATTTAACTTTCTATCTATTGACTGCTAAAGTTTCAGGCGTAACTTTGCCGGGGCTGGGAACTTATATATTTACATATTATTTTGCGAGTAATTCTGCAGTGGAAAGGGAATCTTCAAAAACATTAATAAAACAGAAGCTTAAAGTTTAAAATCTGTTGGTTATTTTTTTTTTTTAAGGAACAATGTGCGCTTTTTGCGATTTTAGTGCTTTTTGAAATTTTAAAGTTGACAAAGCCTGTATTTCACTGGTGGTAGGAAAATCTTCAGTACTCCGAATCAGGTTTGGGAAAGAGTCAAACTCATGGTTTATTTAAACAAAAATCCACAAATATATGAGAATTCCATAGAATTCAATAATAATTTTTACTTGCCGGAATACAAAAATTATAACTCTTTTAGAAGTTAAAAAAAAAAATTATACAAAAAGAACACAACAAATAATTATAATCGAATAATGAACTTAATAAATATTATTTTTTTAATATATTTGGACTTGCGTTACTTTATCGAGTGCTACTGAACGAAATTTTATTAAATTTTGCTACTCTCACTTGTTGAGTTTCTGAACGTAACATAATTAATTCATTTTTGAATTAAACCACCTCTAGGTGTAAAAGTAAATGGAACTTCTGTACCTAAAAATGATCGAAGTCAATAGGGTATGCCTGTGCCTATACTTCCTCTAAACGACTCCTTTATATTTGGAATGGTAGCAACTGTCAATCTTTTGCTTCAGAATTTTAGTTAGAATTTTAGATTTATTGATGTTTTCAGTCTTGGAAACGTATTAATTGTCACAAAAAAAAAATTTAATTTCCCTATTTACGTAATACGAGAATTTCATTTATGTATTTTGAATTTAAGTACGTCAGTTCTGAATGATCTTTAGCTTCAATTCCTGTTCAAGAAACTCGAAACTCGACAGGAATTTGGTGATTGTACGCGTAAATATTATAATTAAGATTAATACTTCCTGATTTGAGTTTGCGATGTTAAATTGTTTAATATAACAATATCTTTCTGGTAGCTAATTTCAAGTATCAACTTCTCAGACTAGAGTAAATACTCCACATCCACTTTTTAATATTTTGCAAGGTGTAGTAGCCTCTCATCTAGGTTCGTAGTTTTAATTTGCAAGAGACATAAAAATTTGGTGAAATTTTTAAGTTACAAATACTGGCAAGTACATCTGGTATAGTATTAGCCTAAACCATGAAAACAGATAATCCTACTAAGCATTCTGTGGAAATGGAGCAATGTTTTTGTCTAGCCGTAGAACGATTTTCTTCATTTTTCATTTAGGATGAGGTCAATACCGGATCGTATATATGTATATATATTAAGATCAATCTTCCAAAAATACCACTAATTTATAGAAACAAATTAAATATGTATAATTTTTATTCCCTGAACTTCCCATGCAAATATTTTACCCAGACATATCTTTCCATTTTCATTACTCAATAATTACGTAAATATTATCCGGTAATAATTACAAATTCCTCTTTAATTCTTACCACATGCATCAATGTAAGTAATATTCAATTAAATAAATATTTCAATTTATTTTATGTACTCAGAGATGGCAGTATGAATAAATTAATAGAAATTTAAAAGCTTTTCAAAAGAATACTAAATCATACGTGTGTTTAGCATACAAAATGGTCATCGCAACATCTTCGTCCCCTTCTCAAAATCAATGCAACTCACAAGCCAAGTAAGACTTGATAGAAATGAAACAAAAGATTTTTTGTTCATTTAAATTTCTTTAAATTGAATGTTTTGCAAAAATTTAAAACAAGACAAAAAAGTGAATAATGAAGACGGAACAAAAGGAAACTTGCAAACATTTGTGGACTTTTTAGGTACAAAAAGAAGAAAAAAACATTATGACATACAGACATCCAATCACCCATGCCAATGCAGGGTTATCAAGACAACAAAGAGACATTTATGGCAACAGAAAAAAATAGTAATAATAAAATTATTCTAATGTCTTTAGGTATACGAAAATAATTTTACAAAGAGCTGACAACGTGTCAAGCTTCAAAGTTAAAAAAGAAATAATTTTTCTTTAATTTGAATATTTAAAAACGGTTTGGTTTTGATACGAGTATCAACGAAACCCACAAAGCGTAGCTTCCTTAAATTCTGCTATTTAGGTATCTAGGGCCTGCGAAATCTTATTTTAATATCGTAAATCGAGACGATACCGATTTCAAGATACAGAGCCATCATATCTTCAATCTCTAATACCTTGTTCACACATATCAAGTTTTCTTGCCAAATTTTTTACTGAGAAAGAGAATAGAGAAAGCAGTACACTCTTTCTCTAGTTCTCTTCCAGCTGAATTAAGACTTGAGCAAAAAAAAATTGCCGTATGTGAACCAGGCATTATAATTCTTTTTTTTTATAAAAGAAGTTACACTCAGGCAATTAATGACTACTGCTTACTTAAGGTGTTACTTCTTTTGTGAAAGGGAAAAGGACACGCGGGGAAATTAAAAAGACTAAGAGAGAGAGCTTAATTTCTGCTTTACAATTCGGCTATTCCGTGTTGTTTATTATTAATTTTTTATAGTAGAGTTGCAACGCCTCTTAAGCCATTTAATTAATTGTTTTACTTCGCCGACGATTCTGCTAACATTAACGACAAAGGAAGTTGCTTTGATGTAGTAAATATCAGAAGGTATCCATGTTACTGTTAAGTGACTAGTGTTATGCCTTCATCACTTAAACAGTCCAACAACATTTAACACAACGCCACACTAAGTAAATCTGAAAAATTCTTGATGTTAATTTCTTTCTTTCGAACAGGGATCGAACCCAGGTTCTCAGACATAAATTTCTTTGTAGTCAACGCGCTAACTACTTCAGCCAACAGCACCTTGATCTTAGCACTTTCGATCTTTCTTGCAGCATTGTGCCGACTATAGACAAATATGTCAAAGATTTTACGTCAGTACCTGTCATAAACTTAACCAGACAAGCATAGGCAGGGCTACTTCCTTAATTTTCTTATATGCACGCCCGTTGCCCTGTTATTTCAGGGATTGGGTAGTAACATATTAAGTTCAAGGGGTAATTGGCCAAAGGTCAAGGTCTGGAAAGACTATATTACTCACTTACCGGACGAGCGAGCGAACCCACTTTCACCTCTAATTTACTTGCATGCGCGCCCGTTGCCCTGTTAATTCAGGGATTGGGTAGCAACATAGAAGTTTTTAGGGGTTATCAGCAAAAAGGCCTAGGTCCGGAAACCTGATAACCCTATACCCCAGGAAGCACAACATCAAGCCACCATGACAAGATGTATAAACCGTGCCCTCCGGGGGGGCCGACTATAGACATTTGGATCATCTCAAAAACAGCAGGGACAATGCCACAGGAGAAGCTTAACAGTTTGCTTATCCTCTTCATTTCTTCAACTTCTGCTGAAGTCGTAAAAGTGGAGGTTCAATCTCCTATCATTTGTACCTATGTGGCTTAAAGCTTCCTATTAAAACTATATTACAATGCGTAGTTGCTCCGGAGAGGTTCACTAATGGGATTGAAGATTTCTTGTAGTTATATCGAAACCCTGTTAAAGACCGAGCAGGTGTATAACAGCTTACACGCTCTTATTAAATTTGCATTTTTTATATTGTCAACCCAACACTAAGTAGATGATGAGTGTCCCAGTTATGGAGATAAGTTTCAGCTCGTACGAGCTGATTGATATTTTCAACTACGTTTAGATGACCTGGCACCTAGTTAATATTTAGACTTTTGCCACTGATAAGACTGAACGTTGCATAGGCACCCAATAAAAAATTTAGCATAGCTTTAATGCAATTACAGATTAAATACCCTCACCGTACTCCAACCAGCTTGCTGTACATTGTAGTGACCGAGGTAGTGACTTTCACATATGTTGGTAACGGACATTGGTGGAACTACAAAAATTTTGTTGGGCGGCGAAATTGAATTTCTTGATTTTAATTTTAGAAAGCATTTAAATTTTGAATCTCTAGGGGCAGTTATTTTTCGATGGGAAATGCATTTCCAACGACTCTTCTACATCAGACGTGATAAGGAACCTTCTTTCCACTCGAATGTCCGATTTCGGTCTTTTACGAAATCATATTATTATATTTAGTAAAGATTTCAAATAACAAAACAGAATAATGGAACAATAGCAAATAGAAAAATAACATATTTAACAGGAACAAAGTTCTAAAATTTAATATTTTGCAAAAAAAATAAAAAAATAAAAAAAATTGATGGATTGAAGTCCGAACAGAAGTGAAAAATTATGCCTTAGGTGACTGTAGTATCGTAATCACGCTTTCAACACTCTGAGTAGGAAATTACCGGTAGCAAGTTTTTGCATTTCTTACCATCAATGGTTTACGCTTTGTTATGTTAAACTGCAAGTTTTAAATATTTCAGTTCATCAATAGGTGGTGAGTGGGTGGTTGCAGGTAGTCAATATATTGTTGGTTGTTTCAATTAGTCACCACCTTGTAAAATATAGATTTCGTAGCTGGTTTGCTTGCAGATGTTTAGAAAATTCTATTGAAATGACTAATCAGACATGTTAAAAGAAATTAACGAAAACAAAAACGCCAGTTTGTGAAATGGGAATTACAAATTAGAAGAAAATAATGGAACGAAAACCAGCCAACATGCAAGAATAAAAAAAACCATTTAGTCTGGCGCACAGACAGAATCAATGAACTTTCTTATAATACTTTAATGCTTCATTTAACGTGATGTTGGGCATTTGTGGGAATTGATATTCATACGTATAGTTCTCTTCTGGATAGTTTAGATTTTTAAGAAGAAAAAAATGTTTAAGATTGAAGAGTTCATTTAAGCAATAAAACTTAAGATAATGTTGTTAGTGCAAAAATTTTTCTGAGAAATTTAGTTAATCCATGATTTATGGGATGAAAGAATTATTTGAAATCATTGAAAAAACAAAGGATTGAATTAAAATAGTAAAATACGTAAGCTAAAGTATTTGCATATTTTAAATTTCCAGTCGAACATCAAACGTCTAAATAAAGGGTGATTTTTAAGAGCTTTTGGATTTGATTAAAAAAAACACATATAATTTAAAGAAATATATGAAATATTTATTTGAGTCGATAAAACGATCTATATAATTCAATGTTGACCGCAGTAAGCCTCAAAAGGTTCATACAGTTGGCATACTCTCTCCAACATATCGGCTGGTATCTGACGAATAAATTCTTCAATATTGCGTCAACCGTGGCGGACTTGTCCCTACAGACGTGATCTTTAGCATAGCCGCACAAAAAATAGTCTAAAAGCGTTAAATCGCACGATCTAGGCAGCTAATTGACCGGCCCTAAACGTGAAATAAACTGCTCAACGAACTCGCCTCTCAATTGGGCCATTGTTTCGCGTGTTGTGTGGCATGTTACACATGTCAGCCATGTTCAGCTCATAATCCACACAAAGCATTTTTCTGTCTGCTCTTCACAGCAAATACGACAATTTTGCTTGTTCATGTATCCATTCAACCAGAAATAAGCTCCGTCGCTGAACACAATTTTCCGATAAAGAAGTGCACGATGCACTTTCTTAACCGAGTATGAATTTTGATTATAAAATTCAATAATCTGCAAGCGCGTTCACACAGGACGCAAGTCCACATTAAATTACCTACGTAATGTGAGCGCCGTGCATTCAGTGGTTTCCCTAATCTGGATTCCTTGCAGATTAAATCACGACATCAGGAGTACTGGAAATTTATTTCGCGGGATACTTTTAGCCCAGTTTTGCATTTCTTACGTTGCTTCACTTGTGCCGAAAATATATCTGTAGCTCTTTGTAACTCTTTGTTTGTTGCAAAAATAAATTTTAGAAGTGTTTTGTGCGCCCCAAAATTTTAAATTAAATTAAATTTTTTAATTAATAAAAGTAAGTGCTACAACAAGATGTCTTGGTAGGCTAATGGTGTGTTCTTGTCTGTTTTACTACAAACGAATTAAGACCCTCATTGATCCTATGATGAGCAATGACTAATGAGCACGTTAAAGAAAATGGTATTGGGAAATTGTCTCTATTGGAAGAGTTCTTGACGAGATCTCGGTTGGCAAATGTTTCATTTTGACCATTAGAGCGACCACTTATGGGTAATCTTTAGACTGAAACACCGCATTCGTGCCTCAGCAATCGTATGCATCGAATTTAACCCCGGCGACTCGCTTCTGTATTCAAAACTGAAGAGACCCATTAAAGCACGGAGATTATACCCAAAAGAACTTATAAGAAGAACTTCAAGCATTGGAAGAATGGTTGATATTGATTGATGAAAATTTACATTTTGCACATTTGCTACAGAGTGAACCACTAAATGTGGAAACCTTTTGAAACAAAAATAATGTTTTTTTATGTTGAGAGGCATGGAGAAAATATCCAATGGACTCAATAAATTAGTGTATAAAATGTTTAACCACTCAGCAAGTTCCATTAGGATAAATTTCTTTGTTACATAAGTATAATATTTCTCCTACTAGGGAAACTCCGTGTGGGAGTTTGTACCAACAAGGATAACTGCTGGATAACAAGAAGCGTATATGTATGAAAAACTAATAAATAAAAACAGAAACATGACAATACAATTTTCCTATCAATTTGCTGTGGCCAACACGATATGTTGTAATAAAGTAAATTGAGAACTTGCAAATAGAGAAGGAAAAAGTGGATGTGTAATATGAGAACTTTAAACTATGCCGGCAAAAAACAAAAAACAAAGCATAATAAAGCAACTGAAACCTAAGAAAGAACAAAGGAAAACTCTAGGACGGAAAAAACTAGAACAAACGATAAAGGGAGTGAGCTGAAAAAACAGGAACGTTATTTAATATATATTTTCATATCCTGTGTAAACATTTAATTAAACAAATGTACATAATAAAAAAAAACTTTTTTGTTTGTCTGCAGACATAGACATAAATACGTATTGAGTGTAGCGTTGTACGTTCAGTAGCTAGTGGCTGTTCTTTACTTTTATACCCTTTGGCACAGAGGGAGAAAGTATACATACACATTCATATAAATATAAAAATATAGATATGTCATTGTTTTTGTAATTTCTACAATATTCATTTGCGACCCCATAAAGTGTTTGTTTATATCCTGCATCCATATTGGCAGGCGAATTGATTCCTTTATTTTGTGCGTTGAGATTGAAATTAATAATCGTCAAAACCGTCAAAATTTTCGAATGAAATCGTCAAAACAAATCCACACAACAAATCAAGCTTTTTTTTTAAATATTTTCAATTTAAATTCTAATTACGTTTTATTGATAAATATTTATCTGGTACATGGTTAGAGTGGTTTGTTAATTTCTTGTTTTAGGAATAATCGGGTAGCTCGTAAACCATTCAAGTAATTTCAATGGAATTTTACGCCGATAAAGTTAATGGGTTTTTGAGAAGAAAGTTTACCATAATATTTTATATACTTTTATAGTCCTTAAAATACCTAAAGAAAAAATGGTGTATTTGTATGTGGCATTCCTTTTTTTAGTTTTGGAGAGATTGTTTTTTCTACACTTTTCGCAATCTAAATGAACAATCTTAAATGCATATAAAATATTTTTTTAAAATACATATATATTTATTAATTTCTTCGACCTTAAGGTATGTTATTTATGTTTATTTTTATTCAGGCTCTAGGTCATACATTAATTTAAGTAAAACTCCTTTGTTTTATTAAATTTTATTCTTAAAACAATTAGAGCTTTTTGCAAAATGCATTGTTTGTTGTGGCTTTAGCTCTTCATATGCCGACATTTCATTGGTCGCTAAACCAAATTGTCAGTGAAGTTTAAGCATTTTGAAAGCATTCAACCTCGGATGTTTATGCCATACGAATCAAATACAATATGAGAATTCAAAATTGTATATGAATAATAACAAAATACATAATCATAGTAGGCTTAGAATGCTTTTATACAAACAACACAGCTAACAATTATACTCAACGTGTTGTTTGTATAAAAGCATTCTAAGCCTACTATGATTATGTATTTTGTTATGATTCATATACAATATTGAATTCTCATATTGTATTTGATTCGTATTGCATAAACATCCGAGGTTGAATGCTTTCAAACTGCTTAAACTTCACTGATCACCATCGGTTCTCTTCATCAGCAATTTGAGTAAAGCCCTCTTTATCTTTTAAAATTATAAAGCTTTAAAATCACAAATTTTTTTTATTTTAAAAGAAAAAGTCGGCTTTATTAAACAAGAGTCCAAAATTGTAAATTAAAAAAAAGTTAAAATCATATAAGGAAATCTTAGTGAAATATACAAAATTCACCAAAAAAATCGAAAATCATAAAACAATGAGATTAAAAAACATCGGTTAGTTTTAAGATTTCATTAATAAATTTTCAAAACTTATTCAACATTCACCAAAAAAATATATAAAGAAAAATTTAAAGAGCTCCAGAAAAATTAAGACACAAACATGCTTTAAGAATTATTAAAAATTATAAAAAAAAAAATTTAAAATAAATAGATATTCCCGAAATGGATAGCAAAATCGGGGAAACACATTGCTCAATTCTAATAACTTAAATATAACCTTTCCTATTGCAGAATTTATCACAATGGAAGAACTTTGCTAAAATTTAGAAACGAATCTTTCAATTTGTAAAAAAAAATTCTACTTCCATAAAAGTCCAATATCTTATAAAATTCTTTTTCCCCCACACAAATATGTTTTTTAGCTTATTTATATAATTTAGGGTATCGTACATTCAGCCCAAATGAACTGCTTTTATTTCAAATAAAAACAAAACATTGTTTTTGCCCTCTATTAAGATTGGGGACAAAACATGTCTTAAGAACCTTGTTACAGGAAAATTAACAAAAATATTAATGCAGTCTTCTAACAAAACAAAAAAGGAAAATAGGTTTCGTTCGCATTGTTTACACTATTTACAAGTTTTGTAATGTTATTTTTTAAGGAAACTAGTGGCGTCATACTTATAAATATTATTTCAAATAAAATACATTCCTTTTCCAGCAGTTCATGTAAAATTCATTTAGAAAAAGTTTATTTTTTTGGTTTGTTGTGTAAAGTGCTTTAATACGAAGAAGTGTGAAACTCTTATTGAATTTTTTGTGGCTACTGAAACTGTCTGCATATTTACGACCCAAAAGCTGTTGCTGATATTACAAACACAGCGCAGTTTACGATTCTATTATCTATTTAAAAATAGATTGCAATTGTCACCACGCAAGTGGCGTGGTACTGCCAAATTGTACCAGTGTTTCTTGATGATTAAAAAAGACTGCTTAGATTTGGCCACACATAGACAGCAAGTACAATTTATGATTACTTCTTTGTTTAATAATCGTTGGTTGTTTGGTTTACGTAGTAGTAACTGCTCCTGGAGAAGAAGCACACCCAAGCAGACAAAAACTACTACTCTTTCGAATCAACCTGTTAGTGTTCGAATCCAAGACTGGACCCGGTGAATGGTACTAGACACATCCAGCTGCATTGAGTTATCTTAAACGGTTACCTAGAATAATCTTTGATAACGCCAACCAAAAACTGCATTCGCAGTCCACGTGGATGGAAAATTGGATATATATCGATTCTTAAGAACAAAAAATTATTATCAATGATGTCATTCGGATTTCACACCTTATATTGCTCAACATCAAAACATGCTTTTGTACGTCGGCTGTCTTGTAAATCCTGTTAGAAGAAAATAATATGGAAATTATGATTGCACCACTTTTTGGTATTTGTCTATATACAAGAGAAAAATATCAGTTTAGGCTATTGGGACATTCTTCAGAGCAAAATGCTTAAATTCTACCAGAATTTGTTAAAATCATAATTGCAAGAAAATCAAGTAATTTTGATGAATTTTTATCCAATAAAACACATCTGGGAATTATCTTAAAGAATTTGATAATAAGAACGATGTGTAAAATAAAGTTTATAAAGCTTTTTATTGCTCCTGCACATTTTAAATATCCTGTGTATTCGATAAGCTGTGGACTAGACCATTTCCGAAATAGTAAAGTAATGGAGTATTACAGTAATCTGGAAACATTTAACAAATCGTACTTTCCTAAAAATTTTTCAGTTGTATTTGTTGAACTTTGAAATAATTCAACCGATGCAATAGAATTTGTAATTTGTATTTATTTAAAGTTGGCGCTTGTGCGCTCAAACATTATGTAAGGGTAAATAGAAATTTACGAAAAATAGAATTTCTTTATGTCCCTTTAATATTCCAGCGTTATATATAATAGTATGTGTGTGAAGATAAATTTAAATTTAAGTAGCAGAGACAAGAACCGATTTCTCTAACAGAGCTCATTTTTCGGTTAACAGAGCGCTGTTAGCCACTTAACAGTAGTGGGTAATTTCAAGAAATGTGGATAATCTAGGAACTGGGGCCGGAACCGTACAAGACAACACATGGAACAGGTGCTCCAGAGTATTCGTGTTGGACGCAAGATAAAAGGACATGCAAAAAACGTTCAAAACAATCCAAAAAGCAATTATAAAAAAAGACATTTTCCCGGAGAGATAATGGGTCTTTACGGAAAAATAGGGACTTATAGGTATATCCCACTATATAGAAATGGTGCTCCAGACGGTCCTCTAAGGAGCAGATTTGGTGGTATTTCTGAAATAATTTTGAGATTTCAGAAAAATGAATTTGAAAAAAAGTCATATTTTTGAAGAATTTCTTGAGAAGATTCGTGACCATTTTGGAAAAATGGGGACTTATAGGTATATCCCACTATATAGAAATGGTGCTCCAGACGGTCCTCTAAGGAGCAGATTAGGTGGTATTTCTGAAATAATTTTGAGATTTCAGAAAAATGAATTTGAAAAAAGTCATATTTTTGAAGAATTTCTTGAGAAGATTCATGACCATTTAGGAAAAATGGGGACTTATAGGTATATCCCACTATATAGAGATGGTGCTCCAGACGGTCCTATAAGGAGCAGATTAGGTGGTATTTCTGAAATAATTTTGAGATTTCAGAAAAATGAATTTGAAAAAAGTCATATTTTTGAATAATTTCTTGAGAAGATTCGTGATCACTTAGGAAAAATGGGGACTTATAGGTATATCCCACTATATAGAAATGGTGCTCCAGACGGTCCTCTAAGGAGCAGATTAGGTGGTATTTCTGAAATAATTTTGAGATTTCAGAAAAATGAATTTGAAAAAAGTCATATTTTTGAAGAATTTCTTGAGAAGATTCGTGACCATTTTGGAAAAATGGGGACTTATAGGTATATCCCACTATATAGAAATGGTGCTCCAGACGGTCCTCTAAGGAGCAGATTAGGTGGTATTTCTGAAATAATTTTGAGATTTCAGAAAAATGAATTTGAAAAAAGTCATATTTTTGAAGAATTTCTTGAGAAGATTCATGACCATTTAGGAAAAATGGGGACTTATAGGTATATTCCACTATATAGAGATGGTGCTCCAGACGGTCCTCTAAGGAGCAGATTAGGTGGTATTTCTGAAATAATTTTGAGATTTCAGAAAAATGAATTTGAAAAAAGTCATATTTTTGAATAATTTCTTGAGAAGATTCGTGACCACTTAGGAAAAATGGGGACTTATAGGTATATCCCACTATATAGAAATGGTGCTCCAGACGGTCCTCTAAGGAGCAGATTAGGTGGTATTTCTGAAATAATTTTGAGATTTCAGAAAAATGAATTGGAAAAAATGAATAAGTCCCTATTTTTCCGTCAAGACCCATTATCTCTCCGGGAAAATGTCTTTTTTTATAATTGCTTTTTTGGATTGTTTTGAACGTTTTTTGCATGTCCTTTTATCTTGCGTCCAACACAAATACTCTGGAGCACCTGTTCCATGTGTTGTCTTGTACGGTTCCGGCCCCAGTTCCTAGATTATCCACATTTCTTGAAATTACCCACTACTGTTAAGTGGCTAACAGCGCTCTGTTAACCGAAAAATGAGCTCTGTTAGAGAAATCGGTTCTTGTCTCTGCTACTTAAATTTAAATTTATCTTCACACACATTATAATAGTTTCGGCAAAAAGAACTGACTTTAATACAAAGAGCCAATCGAACAGATTACGAAACCGGCACAACTATGGGTTAATTTAAAAATCGATATAATTCGTTCCTAGTTTATACTTTCCTTCTTAAGCAGAAACTTTTGAAATTATGTCTATAAATGGCGGAGTTATGTTATACGAATTGTATCGGTCGGCAACTTTGTCCGCCCGATTTCTACAAAAATTTCTGTGAAACCAAACTGCAAGCTGCACTTTTAAATAAAAAAAGATTTTTGAAAACCGGTTCTTAAGTGGGGGAACTATGCGATAATTAATATTTCGAGGGCAGCCCGTCGGATTTTCGAAAAAAAATTAAAAAAACCTTTAAAAAAACAATTTTGAAAATTAGTTCATAAATTTGAGGAATTATGTGATAATATTTCGGGCGGTCACTTTGCCCGCCCAATTTCTATTTACATAAATTTCTGTGAAACTAAACTACAAGCTACATATTCAAGCATAATTTTTTTTCTCAAAATGCGCCCACAAATAGGGAAGTCATCCAATAATCGAGAGGGCGGGGAGGCAAATTGCCCATCCGATTTAAAAAAAATATTATTGAATTAAACTACATAACTAATTTTGAAAATCGATCCATAAATGGGGGATAATCAATTCTTCAAGAGGGCAAATTGACTGTTGGATTTTCGAAAAACAATTATGGGGCCAAACTATGAGGAAAAATTTTTTCAAACAAAATATTAAATTCGAAAATGGAGGAGGAGTTGTGCGATAATCAATATTTCGGGCGAGAAAATTGCCCGTCCAAAAATATGTAACACAACTGATAAAATTACTTGTGCGCAAACATTAAGAAAAGTAAAAAAATATAAACCCGAATTGATGACCTCCTCCTATTATGGCGTCGATCAAACACAATTTGTCTATTACAAGGTGGCGCAAACGTAATGTCATAATTTCAAGCTTTATTTTTATAAAAAGCTTATTCTTGAGGTATGTGTTGCTTCATGCAACTAATTCTCCCCATATTTATATTTCGCGCCATTTGCAAAAATAACGGCTTATTTCACAATGAAACTTTTTGTACTAGGCCTATAATAAAAAAATTAAGTATTTTCTTTTATCATCGAAAAACTATGGCCAATAATTTCTAATTCAATGAATTCCAAAAATGTATTTGTTTCCATTAAAAACACAATTTAAATATCATAAAAAGAAGTTACACGAGATGTTGCAACTCATTATTTATTTGCCTCAATTTTTCTTGCACATTTTTTTTCTAAGTGTACAGACAAGTAAATGAAAAGAAAACTAAATTTATTGTGTTACAAATAGGTATTCCTACAACTCAATTTAGTCATGCCATTCATCCATAAGAATATAATATCAAATAAATGCATTTATCTTCTAAATAAAAAAAAATTAAGATTTAATGAAAGAAAAAAAAAACGAATGACGCCACACAGACGCCAGCAGTAGTTCAAAATATCTGCATGTACAAATATTTACATAGATATGTATGTGTGTATGTGTGTATGTATGCATGTATGCTAAAGTACGCGTCAACTACTTGCTTACTCACCCTTGCTCCCCCGCTCCACACACTCGGCCTTTTACTCTGCCAGTCTAAATGTCTGTCAGTCAGCCAGTCACTCCCAAATAAATTCTGCCACTAAGAGATTGTTATTGCTGGGGATATTTCTTTGCAACTGAAGTAAACTGAAGTAAGCGAAACCCAAGCAACCACCATTAAAATTTTTTACTTGTTAATGTTTTAATGCCTGACATGCGTTCGTATTCACATGGTTTAAACTTTGGCGGCTGTTAATGTTGCTACTGCTGCTGCTAGCTTTACTTTTGTTGTTGGCATAGAATAGCTAACAACATAATTCAAGGATAATGCATAACAATGTTAACAATTTCTATGTTGAATAAACAAGTAGGAAAAGAGCACACGATGTGTATAGAAATAAAATCAATAAATAAAAAGTGAATTGCAATAAAACAATGTTGAAAGTTTCTAAGAAAAACCGGAAACGGAAATTGGAATAAAAATTGAATTTGTTAAGAAAAAATATTGCAATGGAAAAGTTCTACGGATAAATTTCATCAAATAATATATAAAGAAATTTCGTTAAGCATTTTCCAACGTTAAAAAATTATTCAGCCTGAAAACTTACAAGTTTTTTATTAGATGAAATATAAAACGGATAGTACATAGTTTTACTTAATAGTTCTCTGCTGCATTGCAATTTAAAATAGTTTATGGTGCTTTAGGCATGAGCATACTAACTTCTAATTAAAGTGTCAAACTTTGCAACAAACTGTAAATTAATGCCAAAAGGTTTGATTACTTTTCAACGATTTTTGCTAAAAACAATTTACGTGCAATAAATACTAATAATCTTTGGAATAGAACTAAACAAAGAAAAGTGAGGAAATTAATGTTTTTTAATAGATATGCAAATCGAAGACTCATTAAAACAAACAAGAGTACATTTTTTGTGTGCGTTCTTATGCCGCAATTAATGGAGCCGAAAAAAACTGACTTTTTCTTCTTAAAAGCCTTAAATGAATACAAATCATTATTAAATCCTCTTTTGATCTCATAACTTTGATTCACTACTTCTTAATTGGCATTGATAATTTCTGATTTTGGCGAAACTTTATCAACTTTCTATATAATTGGCCACAATCTTTTATAATAACCGGTAATAAAACATCTTCATGACATAATATGAGCCTTGCATATATGTACTCGTATGCCCAAAGCAACATCTGCCACAAAGCGCAATGTTAATGAAACAAACAATAACTACTAGGAGCATTAATAACCATCCATGATGGTCAAGTCAAAGGCCGCAACAGCTTATAGTGCACTTAAAACTAAAACAAAGCAAAGATACAAAATGCAAAATACTACAACAACAATTAACACCACTTAAAACAACTTATTGGTTATAAGAGAGAAATTTATTTTGAAACAATATATTGGAAAAAGTTATATGAGCTTTCGACCATAACGAATATAGTGAATGCTACAAAACATAATTTTTGCATTTGATCACACTTTCTTAAAATATCCGAATGTGGAAAACACAATCGTAATCTCAATTTAAAATTCAGGAGAATATTTTGCAATGAAATATGGACATATTCTAATGCCTCGCCAGTATAAATTTAGCCGTTTTGGAGAACAACCTGAACAAGTAAAATCAACCATTCTTAAAGTTATTATTATTATTATTTTTAAATAAAGTTCTAAAACTAAAATATTTTAAGAAATGAATTTTCAGTGCATAAATTACCGCGTACGATATCGATCGAAATTTTACTAAAATTTCCATCGATATTGAATGCCCCTGAAAATGAACGTATCAAAATATTTCTTCTTTAGAATTTTATTATTTAAAAAACGATATCAGATATTACACTTTTCAAAAAAAAAAAATATTAAAGCACAATTTTTTACATTCCTTATCACGAACTTATCGAAAACTAATCTTCTATTAAATATTTTATTAAATAAATATTTATATACTCCGTTTTAATTCTGTGTTGCTGCCCTTTTCAAAAATATTTCCATACACACCTTGGCCAACTTTAAGCTTAAGCTTAAGGATATATGTATGTACATATATAAAATTCAATTTCTTTCGACCCTTTTTTAATTTATGAAAATACTGGTATGTTTATTGTAACAGCAGGTCTCTTTAATTCCAAGAAATATTTTTTAAACTCATTTTCTCCAATATTTTCGCAGAACTTTGATTGGGATTGTGAGGAAAAGAAACTTTATTTTAATTAACAAATGAAAAAAAAAAACTTCTTAAATAATACAATTTTATGCCTATACAATTTTTCATGTGTATGACAGAAAAGATTTTATTATTTTAAGTATTGTTTTTTCAGTTTTTAATTAAAATAAAAAATTATTCTTGACGATCACAGTCGGAGTGCTGGCAAAATATTGAAAAAATATATATTTTTTTAATTAAAGACATCTGCGGTTAGAATACACATACGAGTATTTTCAAATATAATAAACTTTTAAGTGTCCCTATAATTTTTCCACCACAGTTCTTGGGTTAAATAAAAAGAAATTATTTTGATTTTTAACTAATTATACAATTGCATTGTCCCTCTATGTCCAAACGAAACGTAAACGAAGGAAAGTCAGTCATTCACTTTTGTTCGGCAAAGCGTCCAACTAACTTTCAACCAATCATTTGCTGTTTCTTACGTTATAACGTAATCAAAACAAAACAAAAAATACATAAGTATACAGACGGTACTTATTGATCTGTGTACATACGTAAGTGACTAACGAATACAATTGATGTACTGTTTTTTTTCATGCTGGAAGGATATATTTTCTTATTATTCATTCGAATTATTAACATTGGCTTGACGAATGCATACACGTACATACTTACATATACGATTGATTTCGGCATTTGCCTTCGCAAACATGATAGAGAATTTTTTTCGTAGGACGGAAATTTGCATTGAAGTGCATACGTTTCCATTCGATTTGTTGTGCTGAGAATTCTTAATGGGACGAAAATCAGCTGTTTGTCGTTTAGAATGCTTGCGAATGATTACGTTCGATATAGTGGCACAATCTGCTAAATTTGCTTTTTAACAAAGCCAATTAAGCTATAAGTATGCTTATATAATATTAAAAAAAATTTAATTCAAATTAGTATTATTTTTTCCACCGTTACGTTTTTTTAAACTCGTATACATACTTACGTTATTTAAATTATTAAGCTTTAGGTATTCTTTTTTCATAAAAAAGAAACATTTTTATTGTTATCAATGTTTCAACACCCCTTTGGGCATCTTCTTCAAGAAATTTTTTTGGTTATAAAAATATATGTACATATACATATGTACATATTTATTAATTTATCGACCTTATGGTATTTATGTTTATTTTTATTCAGGCTATGACCTAGAGCCTGAATAAAAGTAAACATAAAAAGGGTTATAAAAAATTTTACTTAAAGAATCTGTTTTTCTAAAAAATTTTTATTGAAAATTTTTTGTTTCTTTTATAAAACTTTTTCCCTGAAGAAGACGCCAGAAGAGGAGTTCAATAATTGGAAATAATATATTTGTTTCGTTTTATAAAAAAAATACCTAAATCCCGATAATTTAAATAACATACATACATACATAAGTATTTATATATATATGTGAATATACTTATGTATGTATGTATATGTATGTATATATACTTATGTATATGCATGTATAAAAAAATACTTTTACATAATATCTAAAATAATTTTTATAAATTTAAAAGACAAATGGTTTAAGAAGTTGATCTACTTATGTATCTTTCTTTTATTATACATAATATGTACTATGTACATAGGTGGTATTTTTATATTTTTTATCTAAAAATTTTAGATTTTTTCACAAAATCATATAAGACTCCTTAGTAAATTAGATATTTTATTATTAAAAACTATATATTTACATACATACATATATGTACTTATGTACACATGCAGTGCCAAAATATTTCCATGTCGGTGAACAAAATTGACTGGCCTTATTAAAAGGCTGGGAAACATGACGACCAATTTCAAAACTTAAGCTTTACAGCGTCTATGACTTCAGTCACGTACATACATACATATGTACATATGTGCATACTACTGCATATAGCGTTATTATAATCACACATCCTGCTGTTTTAAACCCAGCACTGTATAATGTCCAATTAAGAAATTAAACCACTGTCTTAAGAAGTGTTGCAAACTGTATGCTCGACTTAAGTATGTACATATATTGATCCAGCATTTATTGTGTGGTGATGTGAAAAACAATAATGAAAACAAAGCCGGGAGAAGAAATCATATAGAATGCAATAGAAAAAAGTTCTGTTAAAAATTTCCAAGAAGCAAATACACGCCTGAGCACAAAATATAAAAAAGAAAGAGAAATGCTAATAGAAAACAACAACAAAATACCGACATAAACACATGTGTGCTTGCTTTATGTATTAAAACATGTTGGTGTTGCTGTTTGTGTTTTTGGTCCCCTTTAACATTTCAAGCCAAAAATCAATAATTTTTGTAGTTGTTATTTTTTTCGTCTCACGTTTAAGTAATGAGCGTAGTATTCAACATAAGTACACACAATCATACGTACAAACATGCATACACATGCATAAATAGTGTAGCACACAGAGGTGAGAATGCATTAAATCAGTCAGTTAACTAAACAACAGCAGCAATACGTGTATGTGTAATAGAAAATTAATAATAATTGCAAAAAATAATAAATATGATTGAGCTTCATAAGAATAAGAAAGAAACAATTCTTCCTACCTTTTCTCGCCGCCCCCTTTGGGAAAAAGTAGTTTTTTGCTCCGTCTATTGTTGCTACTGTTTCTGTTTAAAGTTTAAGTTGAATGTTAATTTTGCTGTTTATATTATTTCACTTTCTTGTTTTTGTTCATTACTATTTTGCTAATTTACTTATCTTAAATATACTTATTTGCCTTCGTGTAGAAACTTGTTTAATTTTGTTGTTATAGTATTTCTTCTTATTATTATTGTTGTTGCGATAATAAATTTGTAAACAATTAAAAATTTTTTATTAAAGAGTTTAAAACTGGTTTCTTCATTCAGCCATAAGCAAAATTGTGCACTTGTATTTCTTTTAACTTCGTTTGTAATAAATATCTTCATACCACATTTATGGGTATTTTTGTTTTCTTCACTTCATTATCATTTCCATTTGTCAATATGTATTTTTTTATAAATATTTTCTTTAAACATTTCTATACACCCATACACATGTTCATATAGAAAAATATGTAAAAATTTCTCTTCAGGCACTCCGCACTTACATAAATACCGTTAAATTTGTCAACACATCCGTCTAGTTGGACATACTCTTGTTCACAGAGTACTCAACCAGAGTACTCAACTTTGACGTATAAAAAGGGTCCGAATCATATTTTGCATAAAATGTATAACGTGCATAAAGTTTGTGTGAAGAGATATCTATATAAAAACAACTAGATTAGCTCTCCCTTTCACACAAACTTTATGTATGTTTACAAAGTTGTCGAGTCTAGTTCTAGTTTATGCTCTTGTTATCTGCCTGCTGAACATATGACTTTGTTTGTATATAAATTTACTTTGTACACAGGGTTGCAATCTTGTGTAGTAAGCTACAGTCGTATAAATATAAATAAAGGCATGTTTTCTTACATAAAAAATATTCTCTAAATCAAATATGAAATTTTTATTATTGATAGCATCTGATACTGTTAGAGCGGTCACTCTATTCGCTGCCATCTAAACGTTCAACAATGTTTTCCGTTTATTATATTTCTCCCAAAATGTTTAATGCGCGTCTTTTTAATAAATCTCTTTGTTTTATAAAGTTATAACTTTTATTCAATGTGGTTATAACATATTTTCTATTGAATGCAAAAAATTATTAAAGACACAAGACTAAATAAAATAATTATTTTATAATTCTTAATAAGCACTTTATCTTATTATTTTTGACAATCGTCTTTTATAAACATATTAATATTGAGTTTAAATATTATCTACTCGTGTCATCGATTATGATATATTATTAAGTTATTTGTATCAAGTCGAGTTTTTTGAAGCTGAAGGCGTAATGAGCTCCAGATAGGGCTGTCTGGATCTATATAATTTATAATTTTATATATAACCAACGTCAGGAAAATAAGAATTTTCATTATATACATACATACTAATATGGAAGATTTCATTACCATGATATTACTTTGTTTCACTGTAATTAGTGTAATAAGTTGCCTTATAGACTTACGCAAAAATTTCGTATACTTATTTTAGACACATATATGTACCTAAAGTCAACTCAGTTATTCAGAAAGAAAATGCGCAGTTTCCTATGAGTAGTTGAATTAATATTATTTATCCCCTAATAAGGACACAGAATTCCTCATAGCAGAAAATATGGCATAAAAGTCAAACAAACATTTTGTCTAAAGTTTTATTTTTAGCCAAGCTTTTATATCACTCCTGTTAATTATTAGTTGTAGTTTTTTTTAATTAAATTTTTCAAAATTTTTGCCTGAACTCACAAAATTCTTTGTAGGTCCGCATTCACACAAAATATTTACTGATTCAAACAAATTGCGTTACTGGAAATAAAATATAATATTTTCTGTGTCAATGGGTAGTGTTTGTTATTAAAACAAAGTTAAAATATAATATTAAATTATGTTTCCAGCATTTAAAAAAAAAATAAATAAATAAGAGACGAAAATTTAGAATAAAATAGAAGTATTAATAAAATGATGCAAGCAATTAGAGTAATGCTTTCGAAAACTTCGTCTAAAAATATTAAATACATATTTATATACTTTTCATATAAAACTTGAAGATATTTTGCAAAGATAGTAATTACATATACATAA
The DNA here is from genome assembly GCA_963681545.1 of Germaria angustata. Lineage (NCBI taxonomy): Eukaryota > Metazoa > Arthropoda > Insecta > Diptera > Tachinidae > Germaria > Germaria angustata. The sequence goes on along the minus strand of OY812998.1, from coordinate 116,236,084 downwards.
AAAAAATTAAATTTTATTTTCTGTAATCAAATTCTTTAAATCAGTAAATTTTTTGTGTACAAAGAATTTTGTGAATTTCGAAATAAAAATAAAATTTACTTTAGACAAAAGGTTTGTTTGAAATTTTCTTGGCAATAATGTTTTTCTGTTCAATAAATTTCCTTCTAATGTAGTGGTCCTAGAAATATTTATTAATGCTAATACATAAGACTAAACAAATTTTTAAGTGGGCGAGGCTTCCAAACTAGAACAATAAAGATAAAAATATACTGTAGCCCGGTTCACAGGATTGTGCATTTGAGACTGGAAAATTTTTCAGATTGCAAACATTTTTCTCCAATTATGAAAGGTCTTTTATATACTAATTTACAATATTATTATTTTAAACAATAATCTTACATTAAGATGGATGAATGGCTCATTTATTAAATTCTTCATAGATTTACTTTATACGTGTCATTTCTCATAGATTGTTTTATTTTGGCATTTTTTATTGTCTGCTGCCAGTTGGAAACTGTTCACTGTGTGACTATTCATAAATCATTGTTTTTATGTATTACATATTTGCAAAGCAGTATGAAGAGCAGCTTGTTGCAAATGCCAAGATACCATATCATTTGCATCAATACAGTAGACGCTCACAAATTAGAGCTTTCAGTAATTCGAATGTCCAGAAATTAGAATCAGTGTTTGCAATACATTAAACGCTCCGAAATTCGAATTTAAAATTCTAATTTCTGAGTGCGTTTTTTTTTTTTGTTATTTGAACACAAAAAATCCCCAATTTATTTTCATTCTGTTTAAACAAAGTAAAACTAAAAGGGGAATCACCAAGTCATATATGTTTTTCCCTATTTGTTGTTTTTCGTCGCAGTTATGTATGTATAATTGTGGCTAGTTTATTTGTAAAATTTGATACGCGTGTACATATTTTGGCAGTCTCTATTAAAAAGTGAAAGTGTATCATTAGAAATGTCAAATAAACGTAAAAACACTTTATCATTGGAAATTAAAGTCAAAATATTAGAAAAGCTTGAAAAAGGCGCTCAAGGTAACCGATTAGCCCTAGATTTTAATGTGACAACATCTTCAATCAGCTACATCAAATCACATAGAACAGTAATATTAAATGCTGTTTCCAACACATACATATGTATGTACATATGTATCAGGAGGCAAGCAATAAATCTTTACACAGCGCTGAATATCTAAAAATGGAAAGTGTTTTATTTTAGTTTTTGGAAGTAAATTTACTCAATTTTTTATATGAAAAAAGGTCCAGAAATTAGAATAATTCAGAAATTAGAATTGCCTCAAAAACAAAGCGGTTCTAATTTGCGAGCGTCTACTGTATATGAATTAAAATGAACCCCAAAATCATTTTTACAGGTACGTTATTTTATTATAAAATATTTAAAGATTTTATATCAATTACGTGTTTATTATATAATGGGGCTCGCCTTTTCGTTATCTGAAACATTATTTTGTTACTCGGCCTAATATCTTTAAATTATTCCTCTCAATGTTAATTTCTAATTTGTTTACGGCAGCACTTGTAAATATAACTAGTGCTACCAATCACAGTAATTTTGTAAATCGTTAAGGTACGTGTCCTAGCTAAGCTTATATAAATACAATGGCATAAGTACTATTACTAGCCGAGACAGCGTTCAGACACTTTTAAACCAACAATTTAGTACAGACGGATGGCATATTTCGTTCAAAAAGCTTTAAAATTTAGAGGTTAGGAATATTACGTATAAACTGGTAGTCGTATTTCTATATGATCTACTGGATAATAGATGTCGCCTTTCTTTAATAAAATATGTATATTAAGGCCTGTGATTTAAAACGTGAAGAGAAATTTTTCACTGGTTAACAGGATTCGGAAATATTTTATTTCGGCTAAAGTTAGAGAAATTCGTTTAATTCTTTTAATTTTATATAAATTTATATTTAAATTTTTAAACACAGAGTCTAATTCATAAAAATTCTTTATTTCAGCCTTAAACTGTAGAATAGTTGTTAAACAGATTTCGATTTATTAACATGCAATAAAATTGTATATTCATAAACGATTAGTAACGCTGCGTTAGCAATTAAACTTTCTTATCAGATTTATCTATGCTGTTGGCAATCTTGCACAAAATCGTCTGTCATTTTATTTTTAGTGATACAAATAATTTAAATGGGTTATATGAGTATTTGGTTCAAATACAACAAAAATTATCAAAAAATATTTGGAATCGATTGTAGTTACATACATATATTAAGCTAAAAAAACAAAGCTTTAGAAATAATTTTCTACAAACGAAATTAAAAAGTACAAATATCTTAAAAAAATTTACCTAAACACGTTAGTTTTTTCATCGTTGAACGATTATTTAGGTACCCACCTGATTGCATTCGTTTGTGCATCACTATAATGTTTCCATAATTTTTGTGTTTAATAAATAGAAAATATTGTGTAATACTAGCAATATTGTGTAATACGGTTAATACAACAATCAATGTTTTTCCATTTGATAGACTGACTATCAAACCATCTAGTAGGCCGAAGCAACGCTCAATGGCATTTCTAGTACCTATATGTGCAACATTGTATTTCCTTTCTTTTTCAATCTGTGGGTTTAAAAGCGGGTAAATAAATAGGGATGCAGCTTGTATCCACTATCTCCCAGCAATCGACCCTTGAACTCTCCGTTCTCACACCGTTGCTTGATTATTGATTCTTTAAAAATACAGTAGTCGTGAGTGCTTCGTCTCCACCTTCCAACTACATCTCTGATCTTCAATTTTGCATCGCAAATAACCTATAGGAGACGTTAGTGGCTATTGACTAGATTGTTTTTTATTTAATTTTGTATGCGAATTACTAATACCTGAACGTTTAAGGAATAGTAGCCCTTCCTGTTAATATAATATTGGGGTAAGTCACCTTCGGTTTTTTTGATGAGAACGTGAGTCCCATCAATGACACCAATAACGCCAGGGAAGTTTTTATTTGCTCTGAAGTCTCTCATTATTTCACTCTATTGAACTGTTAAAGTATGGTAATGGCTACAATAAAAATTCCTAATTTCAAACAGTGTTATGAAGCGTTTAATAGACTATTATTAAACGTTTATGAATACTCTTTTTTAAAATTTCTCTTATTAATATCTTATGAAGCTGTTATTGTGCGTTTATGAATTAGACTGTAATTGTTTTATTTAATTGAACATAATAAAACTAATTCTTAACATACTATTCTATTGAAGCAGGCCTCTAATTTTAATTCCTATAGAAATAAACAATGGATCAGAATCAAAATATTTTGGAAATAAATCATCTGATTGAAAATAAATTGTACAAGGAGATAACAGAAGTTTAAGCTCTGATGGGAAAGTGTTCAAATAAGTTAGGGCCACTGCTATGGGGTGCATAGCGTTTATGGTTTATTTATCGGAAGAGTATGACAATTATATATTGCAGCCTTTTGCAAATTACATATTTTATTATGTAATAGGTTGGATTTAATAGATTGTTGGACCTGGTAAAAGTTAAATTGGCAGCCTAGTGGACCGTTATCATCCCATTAAGATTTAGAGTAACATTCTATTATCGAACTTTCTACTTTTATCGATGAATTTGAATTTGATAAATTACAATTGCAAAGTAAGCCCGACCGCTAAGAGCTTACAACCTAAGAGGGACAGTTAAAGTTCTGGAAAGCGACTTCTAAAAACATATACATACATATACCAAATTTTAGAAAAAAATTAAAATTATTATATTTTAACAACAGGGATGGCTACACGCAATGCGTAATTTCATAACGATTGCTAATAATTGTATTGTTTATTTGCTGATTGTTTCAACAAACTTTTGGTTGAGGAAAAATTTAACAATTAGAAAACTTATTAACAATATTTTGGCACACTAAATTGAAATATATTTCAAACAATGAATTTTGACTTCATATTTTGGCTGTCCCCAACACTAGTGTTTAACTGGTACTGCATGTGTTTTTGGCACACCTGGTAGAGGAAAATTTGTTATGAATAAAAAAGGATAAGGGAAACAGTGCTTGTTGACACTGGAATTAGTTTCAGAGAAAGTTCTATAAGGAGTTTCAAAAGCTCATTTTAAAATTTCCTCTGGATCTGAACACAGTGGCCTATAAGATTTATTGATTGCAAGCATCTTTTAGATGCTCTATGCTTACCTTTACCTCTATCCTTGATCAAAATAAAACCAATTTTTAAAAACTACTATTTTTATATGATTTTAAAACTTTATTTTTCAAGATGAAAATAAACAATATCATTTTTTTGGATTTTTTTTATTTTTTCCTTTAATTTTACATAATTTCAATAAAATATTTATGATTAAAAATGACATATTATAGCTTAATTGTTGTTTTTGAGAGTTTTTATTTTTATTTTCAAGTTTTTTGTTATTTTTTTTATTTTTTATATATATTTTCGTGATAAATACCATAAGTTTTTTTTAAATTTTCTTTTCAGTTTTTAATACCAAATATGTTTTTGTTTTAAATTTTGCTTTACATACAAATATTCTTATTTATTTTGAAAATGTGTTTATTTTTTATCGCCAGTAGGGTTTTTTTATAAATAAAATTTACAATTTGCTTATTTTTACATTTAAAACTAAGTTGAGTGTGTCGAAAAGTTGTAACATAAAACTAGTCATTTTATTTTTAATTTTTATAAATAAGTATGTACTAGATTTTTAATTAATTTTTTTGACATTTTTCTAATCAAATGCGAGCCGTACGTTTTTGTGTTAAAAATTTTCGAAACAAAATCAAATACAACTGGATTTGTTTTCTAGATTCGAAAAAACAATCTATTTTTCCAAACTTCCAAAACTTTTTTTAAAACCAATTTTCAAAGAAATCATATTTTTGAAGCTTTAATATGTCAGTTTATTGATGTTGATTTTGTTTTTGAAATTGAGTATACATTTATATGGATTTTTATTCGGGTTCTTAATTTTAGTTTCATTAAAAAGAAATCAAGGGATTAGTAGTTTTTTGTTTTAAATATATTTCTGTTTTATTTGTTTTGTTTTTTTTCACTATGGTTTATGACATATAAATATTATTTTATATAATTATTATTTTTAATAATTGTATGTATTTTTTCTTCATATCCATTTATTTTCTTGTTTTAATACATTAATTTAAAGAAAATTTTATGTTTTCAAAAATTTTTGTTTCAAATTTCCACAAACTTTGTGGAACTTGTGATTATTTTTTGTCATAGGAAATCAGCTTTTTAATTTTTAAGAAAAAAATAAATCTTAATTGTTTTGTAGAATTTTGAAATTATTTAAATATGTAACTCAATTGGAATTTATTTTGTTGTTATTTATTATTGGTATGCAGGGTTTTTCAAAAATTCTTAAATGTTTCCAAAACTTTAAACTTCCAGTTGTTGTTTCAGTTTCTTTTCGATCTTTGCTGTCTCAAAAATTCTTTTTTAATTGTAGTTTGCTAAATTTAAAAAAAAATTTAACCAAAAAGAAACCTAATTTGAGTTTTTTCTTAACACAAAGTATAAACTAAGGATTTTTTAAAGTCTTTGTTTTTTATATTCTTTTGAGATTTTAAATAATTTTCTTAGTAAATGTATATCTATATAGTTTTTTTTTTATTTTTTTATATATATATTTTTTTGGGTTGCACAGTGCTTAAAGACGAATATGCCAAATATGGCTTAATGGCAGGCTTTGACGTTAAAAGTTGGCAGCATTGCAATGTTTTTCCCATTGAAGGTCAGTTTTATTTCAATAGCGCCATTAAATATTGTATAAAAGGAAATGTTTTACATTTAAAATTAAATAAATTATTAAAAAAAAATATATTCAGGCCGTTAAAATTTAATTTTCAGTATAAAAATATATTCGCAGAATAAGTAGTGCTTTTGAATCTTTAATAGCAAATTAAGTTATTCTGCTCTATGGAGCTTGTTGTCGCCATCGAGAGGAGCTTGGCGGCAAATTTGTCACAGGAAATATATCAGTACAGTAATATAATTTCACTTGTCATTTCTGACATGTCGGCATAAAATATCTTTAATATTAATTCAAAGCGAAAATATGAATTTCTATATTTGATAGAATAATCTTGTATCACATGTGAAAGACAAATATGGCCAGTAAGAATCATATTATGACATTCTTTTTCGATATTTCAGTGTTTGTAATTAGAAATTTCCACGCATGGAACTAAATTCCAATGAAATTCTCGTGAAGACTGAAATTATGCCAGTTTAAATATCGCGTTTAGTTCTCTACATCTCTTTTCAACAAAATTAAAACTACTGAAAATAATTTCATAATTTCAAGTTTTATATTTAGAGAACTTTTCTCAACGATCGCATTGCATGCGCAATTTTTCTCCCGTTAGTCCTGTTTCACACACGTCAAGTTTTCTTGATCAAGTTTCAATTCAGCTGGGAGAGAGATAAAGAAAAGAATACATACTCTCCCTATCGCTCTCCCAGCTGAATTGAAACTTGATCAAGAAAACTTGATGTGTGTGAAACCGGACTTACACGCATTTTTAGGAGCTGAAAACTTCCTTGATGAATAACGCATCCGACTGGCTAGGAATACAACTCCTGTAGAGCATTAATCGGTAAAGCAGGTTCTATTAGATATTTTACTCTTTTACTTTAACACGAAGGTACTCAAACACACACATCGTGTAAAAACAAAAGAACTGGTCAATCTCACAAACAAATAACAAAGATGTTGAACATACGTTGACACGAAATGAGAACACTTTTCCGAATATCTCCCAAAATATATGAAAATTTTACTGAGACGTATATGGGGAGAAATGCATCAAAATTTCGTTCAGTGCATTACATTAATTGTAACATTATGGATTATTCTCAACTACCAATGCAAAACACTATTTTCACATTTTTGCTATTTTACATCCAGCAACATGTAAGAGAAATAAGAAATCGAATGCACGCATGCGCTAGTTTGCTTGTGTCTACTGTTGAAGTAGTCAATGCACTTTTTCAATCACCCTTCCAAAAACATATTTTTATAATTCCAGTACGATGGCCTTCAGCTGAATGCTGGTCCTAACGTGGCAAAGTATAAGAATATGATCTCGAAGAATTATTTTTTAAGCATTTGAGGAATTTCATGCTGTTGAGCGTCGAAGACTACGTCTTATTAAATAATAAGGGGTTTTAAAACATCCAGCATCAATTGAAAGCTTGGCCTGAAAGTGCATCATATTGCAGAGTGTTGAGACTTTTGGAAATATCACTTAAAACGCATTCATGCTCGCCATTGATCAGAAATCATGTGCACAAGCACAAGTCAAGCACGAATTTCTTAAAACCAAACGTTCAATAACATTTTAGATGTAAAAAGCTGATATCTCGAAAAAGTTTAGCTGAGTGCTTAACCACTGCCGCTTTTTAACTTTTTGGCGGCGCTAAATATTTTACTGGCTTCTTTCTCCTATCGAAACTCTGTAGCTTAAACAGTTTTATTTATTACACTGTCAGAAATAAGTTTGTTCATGAATCAGGATCATTTAAGCACTGTGTTAATTTTTTATATATATATTTTATAATATTTTTTTTAAATATATATATTTTTTTTGGTTTTTAATTGTTATTTATATAAAAAACTTGTTAATCCTAAATTTGTTTGTACTCTTGTATGGAAATAATTCCGGTCTATTGCAGTTAACTAAAAAATTTTCTTTTTTTCATTATTTTACTAACAAAATAACAACTAAAAATTCAAATATATATTTTGTTGTGCTTCAATTCTTAAGAAAATATTCAAACATACGATTTTGCTTTTAGCCACATTTTTGATAGATAAAATTTTGTGTGTGTGTGCTTTTTTTAAAATTTTAATTTAGTTTAAAAAAGAAACATCCTAAAATGCCAAATATAGGATGATTCATTGAATACATTTTTTTTTAATTTACTTAGAATTAATAATAAGTAACTACCAATATATATTTATAATTTGGAATATAATTTGTTATATTATATGCTTTTTTTTGCCAAACATTAAATTTTGTTAATTTTTTGTTGTTGTAATTAATAATTATAATATTTTTTAGATGTTGCTTTTATGACGACAGTTTTCGTAAAAAACCCTTTTCTTAAAAGAAAATTTTTATAATTTTTTTTGGTATTTATTTGCATTTGCTGCAATTGCGGGGAAGTTTCGGAAGAATATTTATTTACCTCCTTGTGTGTTTTTATTTTGGTTTTGGTTGAAAAAGAACTCATTAGGCCAATTACTAGGTTTTTTGGAAATTTGTGTCTAAATTATTTTGTTTTTCTTGCTTCTTTTTATATTTAATAATTTACAAACTTTGCCCGTATTTGAATAGTTGTTAAGATTGTTTGGTTTTTTTAATCTTTTCTTTTTTCTTTCTTAAAATTTTGCTAATTTTCACTAGATTTTTGTTTACGTTTTTTTCACATTTTTTATATGCCAAACTTAAGAAATTATAAAATATATAAATATTTGGTTTTTGAAAAAAAAACTAAATGCCAGGAACGTTTTCTTCCTTTTCATTATTTAACCTTTTCCTTTTTCGCTTAAAGAAAATTAATTTATCTTAAAGTTTTAGTTGTTAATTTCAATACTTTCTTTACAAAGTATTAGTAATACTTTCTCTTACTTAAATAATATTTTTCATTCTTAATATGATTTTTCTGGGGGATCCTCTATCAAAGTTGGAATGTCGTTATAACTAATTTTGTGTTTTTCAGTGTCAGTGTTAGTGTTGTATATATGTAGTTTTAATATTATTATTACTATTATTATTTATATATAAACCATAAAAATTCATACAAAAACTCCTCAAGTTTTTAAGTTATTTAAGAGTTTCCTTTTATCTTTATTAATTTTATTTACTTCTCCTAAATTATTATGTTTTTTCGTAATATTTTATATCTAAACCAGTTTTAGCCTTAAATTGATTTATGAGAAATGCTCAAGACGTGTTTAAAGTTAATAATAAAATATAAATAAAATTTTATACATTTCGGGAAATATGGAAATGATTTGTAGTCCTAAAATGCCCTTTTCAAATTATATATTGTGTTGATTTTCTTAACAATTTTTGTTTATTTTTGTTTTTTAACTTAAAGACTTAATAATCTGTAGCTGGATTGATTCGTCATATTTCTAAAGTTTATATTTTATTGGGTTTTTTGTTGTTGTAAATTTGGTCTATTTAGGGCCCGTTGGTTTTAATTGTTTTCTCGTTTTTTTCTAGTTAATTTTTAAGTTAATTTATACAATTTTTTCATTTAATTTATTAACATTTTTCTTTTTAATTTATTTAAAAATTTTAGTAATATTTTTTTAGTGTTATTTTTGGTAAAAAATAAATTTTTTAAATTGTTTTTGTTTTTTCTTTGAAGGCACTTTAGATCGGACGTTCTGGCCCTGCTTGTTTATTTTTGAGCGTTAATTGTTGTTGTTGTTGTTGATTGTAAATTTTTTGATCGAACTATAAAACCATAAAAAAATCTAAATTTCTTTGCCAAAAAATGTTTCGAAATGTGTTCATATTCCAAAAGTTATTGTTATCGAAAGTTATTTTTTTCTTCTTCTCAAATCGAAATAATAACAAAAAATTTACTTATCTGGAGAATATTTCAATAAAGCCGGTTATTTCAAAAGTATTTGTTGTGTTTGCCTTCATAACTATTGCCAAAACTGTTTTGTGGTTGTCAAAAGTGGATGTTTTAAATGACATAAGCTGGATTATCGAGAATAACAGTCAAAAAAAAAAAAAATATATATATATATATATATATATATATATATATATATATATATATATATATATATATATATATATATATATATATATCAGATTGCCTACACGCCGTCCAGACTTGCAATTTTGTTGCACCAATTCTTGGTTGTTTTAGGAGAGTGAGCTAAGAAGCTTGGGGAGGGGTACAGAGTTTCATGTTTTCTGCAATTCTTTTTTGCTTTGAAATTCTCACTATTCAACTTGAAGTTTGATGTTGTTGTATTTGACGTTTTATATACGTTTTATACAAAAATTGCATTACGAGATTTTTTTCTAATGCGGACACTAAAGCAATTTCAAAGCAGAATTGCATGCAATAAAATTGCTAGTCTAGACGAGGTGCTACTTAGTTTTATAAGCGTGTGTTTGAAAGTGATGTCAAGTGCACATTTCACAAATGTACAAAAACGCTAAATAATATTTAGAAAGATTTTTAAACACTCCTTAAGCTTCCAGTTACAAATTTGTATTTACCTATCTGTATATTAAAAAAAACATTTTAGAATTGCGAATGACTTAGAACCCTCCACTTATTTTTGTAGGTTTTTTTCTTAAGAATGAAGTCAAACTCCTCTTAGGAAATCTTCTCCTACTTATTTTCCAAAAGTTGTAAATGGCATTTATTATTGGAAACAAATAATAAAAACCTCAAGTTCTTTCATGCAAATAATGTATTCGTTTAAATTGCAACATATGAAAATTTTCTTACTTATTTTTGTAAGTGTATTGGAAAAATGGCGCCATTTTTATTTTCTGTTACAAATGCATGTGTTTACATTTTTGTATAAAGCAATGGCAAGTACATTATTTTAAAAGTTATTGGTAGTTCTTTAAGTCCTCTTTATTTAAAAAATATTAAAAACTTGTGTCAAGTATAAAAGTTATGCCAAGAACTTGCAGCGCTCAATTGAAAGTAATGGATACGAAAACAATGGAAAAAGTAATTATAATTTATTTAAGAACTTTTCTTATACATATATCAAATATTTAAGAAAAAGTATCATTTGAATTTGAGAAGATTACAAAATGTATTCTTATAAAAAAAAGTATGTATTTGAAAAGCGTTACCAAGTTTTCTTATTCAGAGGTATAGTAAAACACCCCAAATATCATTTAACTCGAGAGTTTAAGAACTTCCTGCTTTTTTTTTGCAAGTGTATTTTAAAAGCGAAACAACACTACAAACAATTATACTCAACGTGAGAGAAAAATAAAATAGACTCACGTTGAGTATAATTGTTTGTTGTCTTGTTTGTATAAAAACATTCTAAGCCTACTATGATTATGTTTTTGTTATAATTCATATACAATATTGAATTCTCATATTGTATTTGATTTGTGTAGCATAAACATCCGAGGTTGAATGTTTTCAAACTGCTTAAACTTTACTGACGATTTGGTTTTAGCAATTAAATGTCGGCAAATGAAGAGCTAAAGCCACAACAAACAATGCAGTTTGCAAAAGCTCTAATTGTTTCTAACGATTAGTTGGGGTGAATATCCCAAATAATAAATTTCAATATTAATAAATAGAAATATAGAAATATCTGTTTTAATTAATTATTTGCAAATTTAGTTTAACTTGCATAAATTTAAGAAAGTATGGTTAGGGTAGGTTAGGTTGTTTGGAGGGGTGTGATAGCCCATGTCATACGACATACACTTAGTGAAGGCTTGTTGTGCGCTTTCTTTAATTATTAAGAAAGTACATATAATCATTAGAAATCCAGCTTACGTCATTGCGGTATTTTAACATTTGTTGTTGTTTTGATAACTAAAGAAATATGATAATAATCCAGCGTAACTTAAATATGTTTTGCATTTTTCGGAAAAAGACTTTCCTAATTTTTCTATAATAAATTATTTGTAACTTAAAAAGAATTTCAGTTAAAACATAGTATTAAGACTAAAAAGAAGATTTCTATTGATTGATAGAAATCTAAGATGCCATCCTGTAAATGAAATATTAAATAATAATATACTGTTCAAAACGTTCTCGTCTCAAAATTAACCCAAAACCGGTGTTTAAACTAAAAATTTTATATTAAATGAAACCTGAAAGTAGGGCTTTCTAGGATTAGTATTGCTACCAACGATTTTTATAACCTTAAAATACTTAAATTACATTTTGTTTACTTTTCTTTATGTTTAGAAAATTATAATTATAATAGAATGAAATCGTTTAGAGTTGTTTTTGTTAATGATATTTTGTTACATATAAATATACACATTTCTAATGATACTTAGTTTTTATAATTATAATCATAATAATATTTCTGTGTGTGTGTGTGTCTTTTTTTAAGTATAAGTTTTTGTATAATCTAATATTATTTGTTTGTAATTCATAAATGCCTACGAGTCATTTCTTTATACATACAGTTTTGATAAATTATATGAAACTAAAAATTAAAACGAGAAATATATTAATTTTCATAATTTTTTTTAAATATTTCATTTTGACTGATAATAACGTAGAATACACTTCTTTTATAAATGAATCTGCTTTTTTTCTATTTTTTTTTTTTTAGTTAAAATTTTGAATTTTGTTTTATAACTTATAAATTGAAATTATAATATTTTTTCATTTGTAGTTTTATATGTAATTATTTGATTTGATTTCTTCTTTAGAATTTTGTGGTATATTTTTTTCAATTTATTTTCAATATATTTTTTTGTTTTATTATGGTTGAGAATTATTTTTTCATTTAGTTTCCAGCAGTGTTGTATTTAAATTAACCCTGGGGTGTACACTTGGGTTGTAGTGTTGCTAACATTCTTCAAGCACCGCAGTAAATAATGCAATTATTTTTAACGAACACAAATCTGTGAAGTGAATTTGCTTTGTGTGCTCACACATTTTAAGACCTCGGCTTAGTGTATATGCCCTCAAGAGGAGGCTAATATATATATTTTTAGAATGCATATAGATTGCTTTGAAAGCCAGTTCTGGAAAGCTTTTTACTACTAGTACAAATTTAACAGGATTAGACGGTTTTTAGTCTCTATTGTCTTGGACTTTCTTGCATTTCTTGTTTTATGAAAGAGAAATAATATCATTGAGAACCTCTGATACCAAAGCAATATCGATATATTATTAGTTAAATCTGTGAAACCAATCAGCTTATCATTGATTCCTAAGGGTTATATTGGTGTTCGCAATTAGAAAAAAAGAAAAGATTTTCGTGTTCTACTAAATAAGTAAATTTAGCTTTCTATTCAGGAGTCAGAAATGTCGCGAATCATAAAGATAGGCCCACTGTTAATTTAACTTTACGTATGTGCAACCATTAGCTACGGATTAGAAAAAGTTACAACAATTCAATTGTAGCACAGTGGTAGGAGGTACTGAGGTAAATTTGGAACATTTCTTATTACAGAATTAAATGGAGGCAATTCCTCAGGCTTCTCGGCGAACTTTTCAATTTGAAAAAAAGACATACAAACTGCGATCATGTTAAAGCCAAATGTATAGTAAACGCAGCCAACAAGATTGTTGCAAGAACTGCTTTAATTCTTTTGCAAGGAGTCCCAGATTTTGAAATGGAGACATCAAATTTACTTTTCATCAATATCCGCCATCTCTTGTAGAATATTTTGCGCTCATTGTACCCAGTTAGTCATGCCAGAGTTAACTACTGTTGTTGATGGCGTATATACTCCCCCCAATTGCTTTTCTAAAACAGAGGAGGCGTATTTACTATAATTTAAGGCAGATTTTGTTTTACTTTTTGGTTGTTTTGTTTCCAGTTTATTAAAAAAAATTTAACCAATAATACAAAATGAATTTAAAAGAAATATTAACTGAAAAAGCAAGTATTGGAGTAAAAGCCAAAAACGTTTAATAAAAAAAATCATTTTTTTGTAAATTTTGGATTTTTTTATAAATTTTATTATAACGATTTTTTTGTTAAATTTTTTTTTATTAATTTTTATTTATTTTTAATCTTAAAGATAAGGCGCGAAGGTGCTTAAAATAAGCTTGTACTTTTTTTAGTGATATAATTTTTTTTTAATAATAATTATTTTTATTCCACTTATTTTTTCACATTTTTCTAACATTTTTTAAACATTCTGATCTTTTTCATGCTTTTGTGGTTGTTGTTGTTATTACTAATAGCCAAAAATTCCAAAATTTTGTTTTCAATTTTAATTTTGTTTAAAATTTTGTAATTTTGTTGTTCTTTTTTGAGATTTTGAGTTTTTTTTTGTCCTGGACTTACACCGAGAGAAAATTATCCAAACATGGCCGAGAGTTTTTTTAAATATTTTTTGTCGCAAAGTTTCTTTCCAAAAGTATTTTTTTTTGGTTATTCCGAAATTAGTTTTCATTTTTCGCTAAAATTTCATTGGAGTTTTTGAATTTTATCATTTTCGTGTCGTTTGATTGATTGATTTTATTTACGCGTTGTTTTAGTTTTTTCAAGTACATTTCCTTGGAATAATGAAAAGTAAACAACTAAATATTTAAAAATTTAAAAGACAACTAAATCTTTTTAAATATTCTTGGAGTTATTGCCGAAATGGTTTTTATTTTTATATGATGAAAAATGTTTTTCCTTTTGTTGTAACGCAAATTTATTAAGTTTTTTTTTATACAAAAATGCTGCCTGTAAATTATAAATTTTAGTTTTTATTTTCTTAGAGTAGTTTTTGTTTTTAATAAATTTATAAAAGAAAATTAACAAGTTTGTGAGAGAAATTTCCAAAAATTTGTTCAACATTTTGAGGTTGTCTAATTTTTACACCGAAATGTTGTTTTTTAATTAAATTTCTTTTAAGCCTAAATTGTTATAAATTTTTTTTGGTTGTTAATATAATTATATAGGAACATTACCGAAAGTTTTATTTTTTTCATATTTTTGTTTTTACAAATACATATATTTTTTTGTTTGTTTTCTTAAACCTAAAATACATTCCAACCCAAATATGTTGAAATAATTTATGGAAATTCTCCTTAAAACGTTGCTGATTTTCTATGTTTAAAGTAATTCATTGTTTTTTGTTTGATTGGGGTATCCAAAATGTTTAGTCCGAAATTGTTTGACCGAAACATTGTTTTAATCGAATTCAAAATCGTGTGTTTTTTATATATTATTTTTCATTTTACTTTCTTTGTCAAATAGAGTAGTTAAGAAGGCTAAATTAACCTTGTGTGATGTCTGAAGTATTTGGTTTTTCTTAATTTTTTGTTTTGTTTTCCAACTTAAGTCTTTTAAAGCCAAAGTGTTTTTCCTTAATTTGTTTTATAATGATATTAAGCCGAAAAGTTCTATATCGAAACTTTTTTCACCTCAAGTTTTTTTCCTCTTATAAATTGCTTTCATTTTTATATATCAAAATATAGGCCAATTTCAAATACAAAATCATTTAAAATTATTTTGTTAAATGAAAATGAAAATATATATTTTATATATGTGCATTCTATGTTATTGTTCTTTTATTTTTATTTTTTTTGTTTTCTTAACTTTAAGTCCAAATGGAAATTATAAATTACAAAATTGAGTGCAAATGTTATTTTACTTTTGTTGTTATTTTTTGTTACTTTTTAAAACTATTTAAAACCTATTTGAAAAACTAAATAAAAATTATGGCCGTTATTTGTCTGATTGTTTGAATAGCTCATCCATGTGTCGGTAGGTAGCGATTGTTGGATAATGGAATCATACCAGGACTGTATAAATCCATTGCGAGCGAAAAAAATATCGGAGAATATACGTAAAGACTTGAAATTCTTAGGCACGAATATAGACTTTTACCCGCCTTACAACAGTTTCTTTTATATATCTTTAAAATAGTTGAAAATATTATTTTCTTAATACAATATTCAAAAAAAAAATTATTTCTCTTGAACATTATTTATATTGAAAACAAAAACCGATTTCAATGTTATTAATTTTAAGCCTGTTACGAAAGCTTTGCCTGCATTTCTTCTACAAGAGAACACTGTAGCAGCAGCTTTCACAAAACGTTAAGATTGAAAAGCTTTATTTATGCTTATAGAGTACACAGAACAAAATTGTTAGCCATAATTTTTAACTATTGTTGCATAGAACTCTTTAAGGAAGGAAGTATATGTATAAGAAATGTGTGATTCATGAATAAATATCCTTTTTGATTTTATATAAAATATTTCTTAAACCAGAAAGAAGGAAGAAAAAAATGCAATTTAAATAAAAATTTTCTTGTATTACTCTTTGTGGTATTTTATGGCTTATACATACAAAATTGTGGTTTATAAAGTTATTTCCCTTACTTGCTGTGTATTAGTTATATATTCTGTTTATTTTTTTTTTTGGTGTATTATTTCTGTCTGTCTGTTTGTCTGTTTATATTTTGGGGGGAGGGGGACAAAAATTTTAGAGGATATATTGTTTTTTTTAATAAAAAAATATTATGTTTTAATTATCAATTCTTAGTTGTTTATTATTGTGTTGTTTATTTTTGGTTTGGATTGGTTTATTTTCTGTTTTATTTTTTAAAGTTTTCAATAAAAGCTTTCCATTTAAAAGAAAATCGTTCATTTGATATTATTTTATAAACAATATTTTAACCAATTTGCAAATGGTTAATAATATTTTTGTTAAATTTAGTTGCTGGTATTTGTCTATGGTAGTTATATAAATAATTTAGGTATATATGTATATTTTTGTGTTATTGCTTAAAACATAGTATAAGTGGTGATATTTATGATTAATTATTTTGTTTTTATTTTCATAATAATAAATTTAGTAAAAGTTTTTATGGTTTTTGGTTTTCTAGTTAATCTTACATTTAAAAAAGCTGCTTAAATATGTCTATATACGTAAAGTTTATTAATTAATTAATATACTTAAATTATTGCCTAGTTCTATTTTCATTTATAATTAATTAATTATTTTTTTTTTGTTATATTATAATTATGCAGTTTTTAAGTTTCTTGTTGATGTTGTTTAACAATTTTTCAAAGGTTTCCTTTTCTTGTAGTTACAAATTATGATCTTTTTAAAAAAATTTCTTTTTAATTTTTTGTTGCGGAAGAGACATTTTCTGTTGCATTGCTGTACGTTTGTTATTATGTTTCGAAGTGAATTTTTATTTGGTTTGTTATTTTTTTTAATATAATTTTTTTATATATATTATTATTAAAAATATTACTGGCACTATTGTTGACAACTTAGGTTTATTGTTTAATTTTGTTTAAAATTGTTTAAAAAACTTAAAATCAATTAAAACGTCCAATTGGTTTTGTTGGTTTATAAACTGAATTAATAAAAATTATAAAATCATATTTATGTGTACTACTTTAAGTATTTAAATTTATTGTATATTTTTATTTTCGTTTGCTATTAAGTTTAGTTTATTTTTTAAAAATTTTCGAAATTTTGTTTGCTTTGGTTTGAAATTGGCTTTTTATTAAAAAAAAGAAGTATTTATAAGAAAAAGAAGAAATTTCAAGAGGATATTGTAGTTATCTTAATGAAATTGTTTCATTAATTTCCCTACTTATTTAATTTTGTTGTAAATTTTCAAACATTTAAAATTGATCATTCATAAATATTTTGATTTGAAGACAAACTCATTTTTTTAATTCAAAACTGTTATTAAATATTAACATTATTTAAAGAATCTTGGCGAGAAACACTGAATTTTCTTGTTTTATTTTTGAAAATATATAATATAATCTCTTTCATATAAATACTTTTTTTTATATATAAAAAGCCATTTCCTTAAAAAAAATATTAACATACTTTTCAGTTGTTTTGCTTTCAATTAATCATTTAACTGAATAAAACATTTTGTATTTAATAATTTAACTAAATTGTTTGTTGCTGGTTTTAAAAAGAAAATTATAAAATTGTTTTTAACATAAAACTTGGTAACATTTTTTCTGTTATTTTTCCAGGTAAAATCCCTGAAGGAAGCAATTCACCATATGGCAGCAGTACAGGTAAGTGTTTGATAAAAAGTTCCTTAAAGAGATTTTACTGTTGAATAACAGAAAACCCTGGTTTTTGGAACCCTACCGTTTTTTCCAGTTTTTCTTTTTCAAAAAAAGGCACATAGGTTCCTTGGTCTATTGCAAATGAATTGGCTTTAATGATTGTTTTTATGGTTTTTTTATATATATAATTTGTATATATATATATTATATATAGACTATTGTAAAATATAAAATACCTAAGGCTTTTTTGTGTTGTTATATGTTAATATTTTAAAAAATGGCTGGTAGGTTTTTCTATTTTCTGTTTTATTTTTTTTCAAATTTATTATTTAATTCATACTTAATTAGTTTGTGTGTTTTGATTTGTTTTTAACTTACTTATTACTTTTTAATATATTTATTTGTTTTAGATTTGTTTGTTTTTTTATGTTATAAATCTATTTATGTATATATTAAAATATCTGATCACATTTGTTTGCAGTCTCTGTTTATATAAAAATTTTATGTTTTATATTTTTATAAAGATGTTTTATTTTTTAGCTTCTTGTTTTCAATTATATTTTAAATATAATTTCTTTTTATACATATATAGTTTCTATATATATGTATATATTAAAGTGTGGTTGGTTTTCTTTAAAAGTAAATGAAAAGTTTTTAAGAAATTATAACAAGTTACTCGTTGTTTTTTTTAATAAATCGTAGAGTAAATTGCGTTTTTCGTTTGCTTATTTGTTGTTGTTGTTATACTTTCAAGCAAAATTTATTGGCTTACCAGTGTATTGAAATTTCAAGACTGTGATTTCCAAGACTTTTCGAGAAAAGAAAGTGGCTTTAAATTAACATATTTCATTATAATTCAATTGGGCTATTGCTTTTTATATATAAATATTTTTCATAATATAAATTCGTTTACTATGGCTTGATTTAATTTTTGTATTATGGTTTCTAATCAAATGTTAGCAGAGAATTATGTCCTAAAATACTACTCGTATTGTATTGTATTTTTTGGGGCCATTTATATCAAAGATTAGTTGATCACAACTTCATATATGCTAGATATTGTTGGTTTTAAACATAAAATTCATTTTATGCCAATTATTTTGCAGTTTTTATTTGTACTAAGTTTTGTTTGTCGGTGTATTTTAATTATTCCCCATTTTCACACAGAGAACAATTCAAAAATACACACACATTTAAATTAAAAATTATAAATCACTGGGCTATTGTTTGTTATTTTTTTATTATCTATTTATTTATTGGTTTTATAGCAGTAATCCGCTATAAAGACTATTGTAATTTTTTTAAGTGTATGTGGTAACCAAAATTTATTTATATTTTGCATATATGTTGCTGTTGTTTTCTAAAGACTTTAATATAACGGATGGTTTTTTGTTGTATTTGTGTTTTTCCTCTCCTGCTTAGTTGTGTGGTTGAACTAAAGCTTTTTATGAAACAAAAAATAATAAAATAAAATAAAAGCTTTTTTTAAAAGGTTTGTAGATGTTGCCATATTTTATAAAATTTAGGCAACATGAATAATAACGGCAACTGAAAAAGTTTATATTCTTTTATCGAAAGCCTGGGAAATCAAAATCTTTGCTTTTATCCACTCTATTTCGAATCTTTAATAACGCAATTTCTGTTATGATGTTAATATGTTTTATTTTAATATATATATTTATTTTTTTAAACAATTGTTTAATAATTATTTATTGAAACAGAAATATGTGGTACTCGTAATTAAGTTAATTAAAATGTTTTTTTATCACTTATTTTGCAGAAAGACTTGACATGATATGCTTCATTTAAGTTCGTCTTTCTTTAAAATTCCTTCTTTTTTTGCTTCTTCTTTTCTCTTAACTTAAAAGAAAAACATTAGAAAATTGTGTGGCTGTAACTTAACTTAAATGTTGAAAATTAAACTTAAACTTCTCATACTTTTCCAATAACTTAAGTTTAAATAGTTAATTTCAGTGGAAATTTCCTATTTAAACATAAACTTTTAAAATTATATGGCTTGGTTTCTTTTCGGTAATTACTTTAAATTCTCGATTTTTATATTCATTTAATATAAAAATATATTTCTTTAATATTTCATTGTATTTGACTATAAAAATTGTATTTGGGTTCTAGTTTTGTTTTCGTATATAAAAATTGTACTATAAATTATTCCGGTTTTATATATTAAATGCCCAGACCTGTAGCAGATCCAAGCATTTATTGACTATTGCAACTTAACGGTTTTCGTTTGTGTTTAACTAAGAATAGTTAAAAAATTTAACTATTTTTTTAACTAAAAAATTTATTGTATTGTAACTCTCAAAACTAAAAATGTTGGAATTTTTTTGTTTATTATAATAGAGTATTATTTTTATACAAGAGGAAAACGTTTTCAACTAAGGATGTTTAATATTTGAACTAAATATTTGTTTTTATAAAAATTCTTAAAGACAACCATTTTCATTTGGCGGAAAATGACTTTAAAAGTCATTTACTCTCAGCAAAAAATTTGTTTTAGTATTGTCTTTAGTATTTTGTAAATATAACTGAAAAGTTTGTATATATAATAAAAAATACTTTATTGTTGGTTTGTTTAAAATAAAAAATATCACATTCGAGTTGCGAATGTTTCCCTGGCTATTGTTTGTATGAAATAAATTCAGAAATTGGCATTTGGTTTTTGAGTATTTGAGTTTTTTTTTGTTATTTATACTTATATTTTGTTGTTGTTATTTGTTTAGTTTTCTAATAGACTTTTAGATATATGGAGGCTGTTGATTGGCTGTTTTCAATGCAACATTAAATATTTTCCATATAATGTATATATATCAATTTGATTTTTGTTAATTTATTTTTAGAATTTAGAAGCCAAAACTGTATAGATTTTATTTATTGAAATAACTTTAAATTCAATTAAGCTGAAGAGCTCAAACATTGCAAGTTTTTAGCACAATTTTTTTTTCAAAGCTTAAACTGTAGCTAATGAATTTCTTGTGGAAACTTGTTTTATAATTTGAAACGATTTTCCATCGTCTCGTTTCAAATTTGGTAGGTTAACAGATAGATCGGCTATGTGCCACCTTTTTCTGAAGAGAAATCGGTCTGGTTAGAAACTAAATTTGGCGTCAGATGTTGGAAAATCGTTCAAAAATCAAGCAAACCCCTTGCCGGAAGAAAAACACAACTCTTCACTTGTTTTATAAACTTTTTTATAACTTCAAAATAGTGTTTATGAACAATATCGACTGAAGGTTAAACTTTAAAAACTATTGAATGCATATGTATGAATGTTCAAAAAATGTAATCATGACAACTAAGCTAAGATTGCCTAAAATATTTTATTTTATTTGCAGCTTAGGACTCCTTTGATTTTTCATCCTTCGAAATTCGTCGTTGGACTTTCAAATTACCCATGGCTTTGAAGATGGATTTCAAGATTTTTAATTTCCATTACTTTACGGATATCGTTAATCGTTGTAGGAAATTTAACATATTTTCTCTCAATTCAGAGAATAAAAATATGTACATTAAAAAAAAAACATTTTGAAACCTTCAGATAAATTTAAAGGTGATTTTTTAAAATATAATAAATTTTCAGAGGAGAAAAAATATTCAAAGGAAATAACTAATTTAAAACTTGAGAAAGGAAAATTTTTGCAGACTTTTCCTTAAAAAGTTTATTCTTTATAAATCATTGACAATTAGTTAATAACCACCACGATAAAACTTTTAAACTGAGGAATCATGTTTCGGATCTCTATTTAAAAAAAGGTTTGCTTCTTGAAAATAATTTCCTTTAATATTTTTAAATTATTTAAATTGGGAATCATAACCGTTATAACTAACAAATGGTTTCCCTTTTTTCCACTTGATTTAATATTTCATTTCTGGCATCTCCGCTATTACATGTATAGGAAGCTGACAAGCTCTTTTTTGACATACACTGCAAAAAATTAGTCGCTTATTAAATAAAAAGTTATTTCTTGTTTTTTTTTCTTCTGAATAATCGTTTGTTTTGCTAAAAAAATTTAATTATTTGTTTTTTTTTATTATTATCAACCAAAATATGAATAAATTCTCTTAAAGAAATATTTTCAACTGAGGATGTTTTGAAAAATATATTTCTTGTTTGAAAATAAACATTTCCATAATTGAATAATTTTTTTATTTAACCAAAAACCATGTTAGAATTGCGATTTTAGACCAGAAGCTCATCGCAAATCTACTATTGCAGTTGAAAGTAAGGAATAGAAATAAAATTAAATAAAAATTAATACTATTATTGATGCTGCTGTTGTTGATTCCGCACGTTAGAGTTTGTGTAAACGTGTGTGCGAATCATGGCGTGATAACTTTTTGTTTGTTTTGTTTTTTTTTTGCGTCCAAATAAGTGATAAAAAGTTTTTCTTTTTGTGAACTTTTTCGAAAATTGTTTTCAAAATGTTAATTTTGTTTCCTTTCATTTCAGCCGAATACATTGATTTTAGATGGAAAATTTTGAATCGCGCTTTTGCTACTAAAAAAACGCAATTGTTTGTTTATTTTTTTTATATATTTTGCTTGTAGTTATCGAAACTTTGTCAAAAAGTGAATTTTTAAAAGGGGTTTTTTGTTTGTTGTTGTTGTTTTCGTAATATTTTTTTTAGTATTATTTTCCTAAACTGCTTTTTTGAATTTAATTTCATTTTTGTTAGATTTTTATTTGTGTTCCATTTTCTCAAGAATGGAAAATGGAATTTACTTTTAGCAATTTGTGATCAGACCTTTTTTTGTGTTTTTGTTTAAGATAAACTAAGGATGTCTAATAGAACATAAAAATTTATATTATTTTTAAGTTTTTGCATTTAATCTCGGTTTTTTGAATTCCCAAAATCTTGCCTTAAAAAGCCAAAAATTTGTGTTTTTATATTGATATATATATGCATTCTTTAGGGGATTTTATTTTATCCAATTTATAGTAAAATCCTTGTGGCGAAAATGTCTACGAATTGTTTCCATTATTAGATCATAATTTGTGATTTGTAAGGTTGTTGTTGAATAGAAATAGCAACTTATGAAAAATTGCTAAAGACTTTTGGATTAATTGTTTTGATTCAGTGATAGTTTTTTCTTGCTGAGTATTTAATTATAAATAGAATGATAATTATATGTGTAAGTAGTGATTATATGATTTTTAGTTTATTCTTAAAATGGCTGATATATACATAAGTTCAATTATAGCTTTTATTTCAGGCCAACCTTTTAATATGGTTGAGATGTTATGACACCTTTTTAAGATGCTGCTGACTTGTGTTAGATTTTCTTTTTTCAAACAAATTGTTTTTGAATAACGTAAGAAAAAAACTAAACATTTGTTTCAAGCTTTGCTGAGTTGGTCATATTGGCCACTTGATTGGTTTTATTGTTATATCCGGTTTGTTTGTTGTTTTGGCTGGTATTTAGTTTATTTTTGTATGTAACTTCTTTTGGAATGCAGAGATTTCGTAAGAATTTTCTTTAAATGGAAAACTTGTATCAACTACCTTGAAAAATATTTTTGCTTTTGTTTGATTAATATTTAATTTAAGACATATAATAAAAAAATTTATGTTTGTTTTTGTTTCTTGTTAAATATATATATTTTTGGTTAAGATTTTCACTTTAACTCTTGATTTTACTTTAGTTAAGATTTCTTTCTTGTGTATTTTTTTTGTTACTGCGTAATGATGACGGAAATTCTAGTTATTTTGTTTTCTATTTTTTCTTTTATTTTGTTGTTGATAAATTTTGTTTAAGTTAGACAAATGAAGTTTAATATCAACTGTTCAACTGCTGGTGTTAAAATCGTGTTACTTTTCGGCTATAAAGTGGCTTTTTAGTTGTAAATTGGTTACATGTAACGTTAATGTAAAGTTTAATAGTTTTACATTTTTTACACCTTTTTTTCAAGTGTAAACTGCATTACCTGAGCTTTAAAGCTTTTTGAAAGTGTCTCGCTTAAAAAATATAGTTGAAATTCTTAGAACGAACTTAATAAAAATATTATTAGGCTATTGTAAAGACTAGACCGGCAAAAGAGACTGTGTGTTTATTGAAAGCGGAATGGCAACTTCCTTGTATGTACATAAAATCTTTTTTTTCGAAGTTTTTAGGTATTTTATAAAGAATAAAATATGTAGCATCTTTATATTACATTCCTAGATATTAAATATAATAAAGGGTACTTTTTTAGCAACTTTCATCTTTTTGGCAACACTGTTTTTGACAGCTCAGCTGTTTTCGTGTAACATGTTACCGTTAAACATGTTCAGTTTGGTCTATAATTTAACCATGAATCGACTTAAAAATTATGAAAGCTTGCAGATTAATGAACTTTATTATTAAAATTCATGCTCAGTTAAGAAAGTGCATCATGCATTTCTTTATCGGAAAAATTTGTTCAGCGACGAAACACATTTCTGGTTGAATGGATAATGCTAAAAGAAGAATATCACAAAAATGCTAAAAGCATTGCAAGAACTGCTAGTGCATAACGAAAAAAGCACAGTTTGGTGTGGATTATGGGCCGGTGACATCATTAGATCGTACTTTTTCGAAGACGAAGAATGGCAAGCGCTGCCCAAAATAGAAGAGCTGGACTTGGCTGACTTGTTGTTTCAGCAAGACGATGCCACATGCCACACATCACGCGAAACAATGGCTCCATTGATAGGCGAGTTCGGTGAACAGTTTATTTCACGTTTGAAGCCGGTCAACTGGCCACCTAGATCGCGTGATCGTGCCTTTAGACTACTTTATGTTGGGCTATGTTAAGGCTCATGCCTATAGGGACAAGCCCGTGACGGTTTACGTACTGATAGCCAATGTTAAAGAAATTGTTCGTGAGATACCGGCCCATATGTTGGAGAGAGTATGCCAAAATTGTACTCAGTGTATGAACCATTTCAGGCGTATCCGCGGTCAACATTTACATGAAATCATCTTTAAGCATGGAATTATATAGATCGTTCTATCGAATCAAATAAAGATTTCATACATTTCCTTTAAATTTTATATGTTTTTAAACCATATTTAAAAGCTCTTAAAACTCACCCTTTACAATTTGAATTTAACTTCAAAATGCTGAAAAAAAGAAAATTTTGAAGAAAATATTCAGATTAGAATATTTTAAAGCAATTTCCCTTTCAATTTGAGGGTGTTAAAAGCTTATCGAGTACTTTAGTAAAATATTGTAGGTTTTTGAAAAAAAATATTGAATAAGAAGGATTTGCAATTATTAAGATATTTTCGAACATTTTCGAACTTACATATTCGCCGCATTAAGCGCGAAATTAAGTTTTTAGCTCGCTGCGTCGTTTCTTACGGTGATATTTAATTAAAAAAACTTTAACGTTTATGCCAAGTATTGAGAATTAACAGTTTCAATTATTGAAAAATTTTACATGCATTTTCCTGTGTGAAGAGATTTGATAATAAAAAAATCTTGTTCTGAAGAAATATTTCAAAATAGAATATTCTTTGAATTTGCGAAGAAAAGTATGCAGGATTTCTTAATTATTCAATAGCAACAATTTCAGTCTTAGTGCTCTTTTTGAGAGTTAAATTGAAAATGAATATAATTAATATTTTTTTAATTTCTGGAAATGA
The DNA here is from genome assembly GCA_963681545.1 of Germaria angustata. Taxonomy (NCBI): domain Eukaryota; kingdom Metazoa; phylum Arthropoda; class Insecta; order Diptera; family Tachinidae; genus Germaria; species Germaria angustata. The sequence continues at coordinate 116,210,705 of OY812998.1, read as the reverse complement.
TACACAAGATTTCATTTTCAAATTTCTTTTTTCCTTTTCATGACAAATGACAAAAGTCTAGAACACAAACGTGTACAGAACTTTTTTTTATAAATAAAAAGTCATATGACATTCGAATATCCTTTAGTTCTTCCTTTTTTTAATTAATAATATTCTCATATCCTTAAAACTTTATATAATTGCATATCGCCCTTCTTATATATTTGCTTAACACTTGTCCCTTTGTGGTCTAGTCCTTGTTTTGTCTTTTTGAAAATTTTTTTATTTAGACCTAAAACTTTTTTATGTGGCTTAAAACTTAAATTTTTAATTTTACGAGCTTTAAGTTTAATATTTTAGCCAAAAGTTGTGCACATTGATATATTTTTGTTAAAAGTTAAAATATAAATAAGTGAAATTATTTTGGAATACTTTACCCTTTTGAAATCTTGTTGTAGTTCATGTAGTTCTTGCTGTAGTTGTTGTAGTTGTTTCTTATGTTGAAATCGTGTTTTAATTGAAAAATTCACCAATTTTCATAAACATTAATCCTGGTTTTTTTCGTTTTTCAATTTATTTGTGAATTTTTCTCTTAACGATTTTGAAAAAAGAAATCAATCCAAAAATTGTGATCTATATAACGATCGATGTAACCATAATACCCGATTATTTCTAACAGTGTAAAGGGGGATGAGTGTAATGTTAATGAGTGTAACAAAGAGAGTTGGAGAGCAGATGTGTAATGGAAGGTGTGTTTTAACAAAATGTCAATAACATTAATGGATGCCAGACTTGCGTTATAAGAGAATTAAACAGAAAAAGGGTTTGGGGAATTTCAAAGCAGAATGTTAGACAAAAGTGGAATTTTGTAAAAAAGAAAATCAAGCCAAATTTCAACAAATCTTCGTCAAAATTCAATTATGATTTTTTTCTAATACTGCCAAAATTTGTTTGCAACAATTTTGAAAATAAATTTTGAACACAATAAAAATAGCATTTTTGGTTTTGTTTTAATTTTTTTTATTTTTTTCCAATTATTTGCATAATATGTTAGATGTTATGTTTGTTTCCAATTTGTGTATTTGTTTTTAGTATAATTTAATTGTAAGATTGACTTAAAATTTAGAAGGTTTAATGTAAGGATTCTTGTTTGTTTTTTTGTTTAATATTTAATAAAAAAATAAAATGAAAATGTTAAAAATAAATATGTAGATATAAACAACGTCTCGGTATATGATTGTTTAAATCTTAAGGTTAGTGTTTGCATATGCTTATGTGTATATGAAATGAGTTAGATTTATTAGGATTTGTACTGCTGTTGAATCTTTGTTTATGTAAGAAAATCACTAAGGCTTAAGAAAGCTATAAACATTTAGGTAATCTTTCCTAAACTTTTGAAGCTTTGTGTGATTTTTGTTTTTTTTTTTAAGTGATTGGAGTCTTAAGGTTGCATAGTTTATTAGAATGATTTATACATCATGTTGTATAAAAATGGCTTTGGGTTTAATTTAATTTCAAGATGTTCGATGTGACAACTAAAGCTCGACCTTTGGATTTTTTGAAAAAAATAATTTATTTTTCTAAACTCTTTTATTTGTATTAAAATGTTTTCAAAACTTTAACTAGCAACTCGAGCTGAGTTAAAAGTTTTATATTTTATAATACACTGAAAGAGATAATCTGAATTTGTTTACTCAATAATAAGATCTCTGTGATTTGAATTTTTGCATCACGACTCGAAATTCTTGCATGATGTAAATTTCGCTTTGTTTTGATCTTTGACACACAGTCGCAGCCAGGTAAGCAATCCGATTCAAGTTCCAGCTTACGAAGCCTACGTTGATTCAAATGCCTTGTACCGGGTAAAATTTAGATGGATTTGAATTTCCTTAATTTTTTCTCCTTTTTTTCTTTATAATTTTTGACAAGATGTCAGTGAGTAAAAGCCGTGACACTGAATTTTTTGTGCTTGCAAAACTTTAACTAGCAACTCGAGTAGAGTTGAAAGTGTTAAATTTTATAATACACTGAAAGAAATAATCTGAATGACAAGAACTGTGTGATTTGAAATTTTGCACGAAGTAAAATATATTTGGATTTGAAAATTTTTTCTTTATATCAGGGTTGGGAAATTTCGTTATTTTTACTACTTTTTTCTTTATAACATTTGACAAGACGTCAGTGAATAAAATCCGTTACACTGAATATTTTATGAAGACGCAGTGTCGACAAATATCCCCTGCTTATTTTGCTACTTGTAAATATCAGACAACCTCATTATCTACGGAATCATATTGAACTGATGGTTGAGGATTATTAAAAATGATCTAAGTCTTACTACTCTGAATTGTATTGGGGTATTCGCGACTTTAATTATTTCATTTTGTCTTCTATCAAGTGTACTCGTATGTGCTTTTTAAACTTAGGAAAACAGTTTTTAATCTAAATTGTTTAAATCGATTGCTTTCGAGGTCATAAAATTTAATAGTAGAAACTCACTTCTAAATACCACAATCCTGGCAACTACTGAAAGCTTCATACTAAATCAGTAGCGCACAAACATACTCATTCACATTTGCCTTTGTGCTTCAGTGTTTTTAATGGCTCAGCTGGTAGGATACGTGAGCAGCCAATTCACGCCTGCTGGGGAAATGTTTAATTTTTACTATTTCACCAGATAACCGCCATTTTTATAATACAACATGTTGTATTTTTATTTTTATTGAATAGTTATTCCAAATATATTCTTTTTTCCGAAAAAGTATAAATAACTAAAAATAAGAACGAAAATAAGAAAAACAAAAGTTCCTTTTCTAAATATGTTTTTCCTTCAATTTTGAATTCTTTCTTTATTATATAAGTTTTATAATAAAAATTTTGCCTAAACGTTTTTTTTTAAATATATTTTTCAATTTAAGTCCAAAAGTTTTTGTAATTTTTTGGTATTCCTTATTATAGAGTTTATTGTTAATATGCCTTTTTAATTGCCTAAAAGTTTTGCACAAATGTTTTGTTTTTTTTGTAATTTAACTATTTTTCCTTAATAAAATTAAAAGAAACTTAATAGGAAACTATTAATTTTGTATAAACGCCGCTTTTAACTAAAACAGGCCAAAAATTTAGTAAAAGCTTTAAAACGTTTATTATAAATAATTTTAATTTTATGTCCATCATATAAACTAAAAATAAAATTATAATTTTATCAATATAATTTTTTTCGTTATCACAAACTCAGTTACATTTGTATATAAATTAAAAGAAAAATGTAGTAGATAAATTTTTTTGCATTAACATAAATTTTTATATAAAAATTTTGACAAGGCATTAACAATCAACGAAAATTTTGACAAAAATTTTTTTTGTAATACATTCATATTTGTTGAATTTGGAAAACAGTTGTTAAATAAAATTAAGAAACAAAAGCAAAAAGTAATAGTTTTAAATCAATTTATAACTTCAAAAACTTACTTGCTAAGTTTACTTTATTAATTAGATTTTTAAAATTTAGTTTTGCTGATAAATTTTTCGTTTTTTCAATAGATTAGGAAACTCACCGTTTTGAGGTTGTGTAAGATTTTTTTTTGGGGAAAATTCAGGTTCTTGTTAAAAAACAAAACAACCTAAATTTCTCTCATTTAAGCCTAAATTTGACTATTGCTGTTGTTGTTCTTTTTTTTCTTTCAATAATAATTTGAAATTGTTCATTTTAAGCCAAACATGTTCGAAAAGTTTGAATTTAAAAGCGGTTTGTTTTTAATCTATTTGTTGAAAAAATTTTTTTTGTTTTTTTTGCCAATTTTTCCAATTCGTTTTATAGACAAATTTGTTTTTTCTTTTTTTAAATTTTTTAAAAAATTTTGAGCTAATATTTTTATAACTGAAAATCCAACATCATGGATAAAAAAGAAAAATAAATATTTAATTTAATTTTTAATTTTCTAACCACGAAATGTGCTTTTGTTTTAGAATTTTTTCCTTTCTTTACTGGGTTATTTCTCTGGGACTTATTTTTCGAAAGTGTTGGATTTTTATTAATAAAACGGAAAATTATTTTTATGTTGAGCTTAATGAATGTGCTTGATGTGATTTTTTAGTAAAAAACAAAAATTTAAAAGTTTAAAACAAAATTTCTTGCATGCATTTATGCTTCTTAACAAGATTTTGTTTTAAAACTTTCAATTTGCCTAATTGTTTGTTGTTAATTAATCTATAAGAACAATTGTCTTAAAAGTAAACAATCAGGCAACTAGATCCCTCTGAACCCTCCCACATTCCAAGAGTGTATAATTGTATGTATGATTAGAAAATAAACATGTATACTGATTGCCACACCCACAATTTTATAGACGTTCTCTTAAATATATTATAATGATGTTATATTTTCCATTATGAATATAAGAAAATTTAAATTATTTTTCGCTTTCTATCGAATTCTGAGACAGTTACTACCCCCATTATGTATGCTACTGCCGATTATAGTTTCTTGTCGCCAACAAATAAATGATAGGCTTTGAATATTAACTCAGGCCTAGAAATATTCATGTGTCTTTAATAAGCCGATATTCTCGAAAAGTAAATTTTTACCTTATTTTGTTTTGCAAACAATGTCTCATGTGAGCAATATGCTTGCGAAGGATGAAAACTTTTCTTAAAATTTAGAAATCATTCGACAACAAACTGCTACGCACCGGATAAAAGTTCACCCAAACAAATGTTAAACACAATATATTTACAATGTGATCTACATATATTTTTTCCCAGATTCTTTTTTAACATTTATCCATTTTCTCTATGCTTTAGAGTTTGATTTTTTTTTTAGCTCCTCAAGTTATGCAGTACATTGTGTTTGATGTCATATCGAATTTTCGTAGACTTTGCATAATTTGAGGAATGTGGCCATAATTGATTTAACTTTCTTATGATTGCATTTTGTGACCGTTTTATTTATCAATTTAATTTATTTTTTCCAACTAGAGATCTCTTCTTTTTTTATTTTATTAATTGATATCATCGAGCGTCATCATTATTTTTTTTTATAAAAAAAGAATAAATAAATAAATGTCCCGAAGATGGTACTCGAGGAATACCGAAGTGTTGATAAATAAAATTAAATAAAGGGAGAGACCTAAAGCTTAAAAAAATTAATTAAAACTTAACGTTTATGTTTTCATTCTACTCTTTATGTGAATTGTTCTAGAAGACATTTTGTTTGTAGTTTCAGGAGCGTAAAATTAATACCCACTTTTTTTAATTTTCAAAACAGCCCCTTAAGATTATGCAAAGCTTTTCATAGTTCCCTTGAAACTCTCTTGATAGAAAAAATAGTTTTCAATTTACTTTACTTATCGTCCTAATTTGGATTATTTTTATGTAAAATATTTTTTATTTCCATTTTGAAATGACAATATCGTGCGTTAGAAGCTCTGAAGCAATTTTCAGAAATAAGAGAGATCTGTATACGTTATCTCTTATTAGTTAAAAAAAATTTCTCTCGTATAAGAAAGGGATTACAGATTTTTTATAGCTGGGAATACCATTAATCAATCCATTTATAATTATGTTAATTTAAGCAGATCTAAATGAGCAGATCGAAAAAAGCTTTTGAGAGAGAGAGAGAGAGAGAGAGAGAGAAACGGAGAGTAATGTTCTAAAAGAAAAGGAACTTTCACAAAAATCATGAACATGTTGGGATCCGCGCATCCATATGATCCGGAAGCAGTACAATTTCGGATCATTTCCAAAGATTTTGACATAAGCATGCCGTTCTTGTGCGTTGATTTACACTGAAAAAAGATTTATTTTGCTATATTTTGCAAATAACTTAATTGGGAAAAAATTATTGCCATCTGAAAACACAATACGTTTGCTAATTGGACTTTTCAATTAATAATTAAAGGGATTAATATCGCCAACTCAACTTCCTAAGAAATCCATGAAAATACCACATCTTGAGAATGGCTTACATTTTTCTACTGGGAAATTATACAAGTGTGACGAAAAGGAAATAAAAATTCTTCTATTGAATAAGAAATGCACCGAAATAAATGTAATTTTTATTATTTCAAACTTTAAATGATTAAATAAATAATTTGTATTATTTAAATAATACTCGTAGGAGTACCAAAAAATCTTGAGCATATTTTAAATAAGCTACAAATATATGCTTCATTAGCTTTGACGCCTGAAAGCACACATAATTTTTTTTCGAAAGCTTAGAGAGCAACATGTATAAATCTATAAATATGTCAAGAATCGCCCTCTAGCCGAAAATCAGGCTTAGACAATTAAGGCCGTTACTCCTCAGTTAAGCTGGGGATCTATAAAAGCTCTTTGAAAGCTTTGAATTCATTCCAATGATATCTAGCAAACAATTTTATTTATTGCTTTTAACACAAAATAAAAAGTAAACACCATTTTGATTTTGTATATTTTTCATAAATTATTTCATTTTTGATTATTGTTTATGCGTATGTATGTATGTGTATGTGTGTGTTTAACCATAAAATTAACATAATCTTATATATAAAAATATTTAAACTTAAGGCAAAAATGTTTTGTGTTTATATAATATTAAAAATTAAAAAAAAAATTATAAATGTTAAGCTAAAAACTAAAATTTAACTAAATTAAATTTTAGGAAAAATTAATGAATTAATTTTTTTTAATAATTCCTACAATTCGTAAAAAATAATTATATACAATTGAAAATTAGTTAAAAATATTAATTATAAAAATTATATATAAAATAATAACTAACAAAGACTAGGGGGTGAGACCTTAAAAATTAATAAAGCTTAATTGAAATAATTAAACTTTTCAAGAAGGGTGCCTTGAACATTCAAATAAAATTAAAAGTGAAACCTAGAAATATGTGGTAACAGTTGGAAAAATTATATGAATAAAAAAGAACTTAGACAATAAACTTTGGTTTTTCATAAAAATATGCGCTCAAAACTTTTCGTGGTTACAAATAAAAAATAATTTGTATTTTTTTCTCCAATTGATTTAAAGAAAAAACTAACATATTATTACACATAGACACAAAATTTTAATATTATTATGATAAATCGTTAATTTGTATAAATTGTTTTTTTTTTGTTTGTTTACTTTTCTCTAAACAAAATCTACTTTGCAACCTTGGGGTCGTGTCGTGTCGGAAAGAGTGGTATATCGAAAGGGTGTTTTATGGTCAAGGGTAAAGAAAATTAACAAAATTTAAATCTTTACAAAAATCTTAAAAATGTGTTGTTGTTAATTCCTAAACAACAGGAATCGACACTTTAACTTTACGTTATATGTATAGTATAAAACTTTCTTTAAAAATCTTTTGTATATATATACAATTGTAAATATATATTTTTGTATGTAGTCGTATTTGGTAAAAGTTTGTTTGTAAAAATATTTAAACTATGTTCAGGTTTTACAGTTTACACTATGGTTTGTTGGTTGGGTTAGTTTTTATATATATATTTTTTTATATAAAAAAGGTGTTTAAATTTGTAAAGGTTCGTGTCTTAGCTAGTATCTTTTGAGTTTTTTGTTTCTAACGCAAACAACTGGTTCGTGTATTTGGTAGGTTCAGATCTGGAGTTGCTAAAAATGTGAAATAATCAGTTTCTTTCTAATTTTTCAAATAATATTAAAACAATTTTGAAATTTCTTTTCAAAAAGTTTGCCTTCAACATTTAGTTTTCAAATCGTTTAGTAGTTTGGCATTTTACTTCATTTTAATTATAGTCTTTTTATGACAAAAATAATATTAGTATGAGCAAGGCTTTAAATTTGTATAAGCGAGTTTGGAAAATTATATGGTTTGCTTAGATTGTTTTCTTTTCGTAAGAAAATTTCCGAACCATTTTCTTCGATTTTTCGTTTTTAAGTTAAATCCTTGAAGCGTTTCTTTCTTTCTTTCTTTCTTATACATTAATTTTCTGTTTAAGAAAATGAGAGGGGGATTATTTTTTCAAGGATGGATGATTATTAATAGATTGGTTGGTTGATTGGTTGGTTGGTTTGTTTGTTTGGTTTTTTGTTGTTCAATATAAATTATGATTTTTTTTGTAGTTGTTCTTGTTATTGTGTTGTATGAGAAAAATTTTGTTGTTTTACTCCAATTGTTCTAAAAAATTTGGAGATTTAAAATATTCTGGTACTGGATCATCGAGACGCGATATAATTTTATAAATTGATTTCTTCCACGATTGTTCTGTATCTTTGCCACCTTGTATAGCGCGGAAAAATTCACGTAATGTTTGCTCCACTACAAAACGGAAATTTTGGGGAACCTTTGGTTTACAAAAGCAACAAAAAAAGAGAATATTAATTAATAAATGTCTTCAACAAAATAAATATTCAGCTTCAAATATATTTTTATTTATAAGGAAAATATTTACCTCGATATGATTGTTGCGATTATAGTGTAAATTCAATACTCTGTATAATTCACTATCGCCGCTGATGTGCAAATCTTCGGCACACTTAACACCTTCGGTAACAGCTTGACGGGCATACTTCTCCATTTGTATATAGTAAAATTCTCTGCAATTGTTAAAAATTAGGCAAGAGATTAACAAAAGTTTGTAAATTGAGATATAACATATTACTAGGCTGGTCTTATTATTAAATTTAGGCCTAAGTTAAGGATTATTATATACTATTATCTAAAAATTAGAATATTGACATATAAAATTATCAGCCCTATCAGCCCTGTCACAGAAATCAATTTCGATCGAAAGTGGAATTGATTCCGTATTTTGCTTCTCCAGAAAACAAAAAACGAAATTTTTTTTCGGAATGAAACCACTTTTAATTTCATGATCGAACTTGCATTTTTTGTACCTGATAGTACAAAAACAAATTTAAAACTTTCTTGATTGTATAAATAAAACAATAAAATACGCAATCAATTCCACTTTCGATCGAAATTGATTTCTGTGAAAACGAACTTAAGCATTAATTTAAAATTTCTACCTCTAGGCAAATAGTCAAGCCTTTGTAAGATTTTTAGAGTCATTTCATGACTTCGTTATTAAATGTCATTTATGTTTACGATCAGTTTGAGTACGAATTTCATTCTTTTCAGTACAACTCTCAACGATGCTCAAGTAACATTAAAATCCCAACGAAGTGCATTTAAAGTCGGTTTAAATGAAACATATTGACCATATAATTTTGATGACATTTTCTCTTCGCCAGACGTAAGCGTTTGCAACAAATTTTCTAAAACTTAAATGTATAATTTTATTGTAAATTGTAGGTTTTTTAAAATGGTTATTGCAAAAATTTTATTCTGTCCCTAATTTGAAATTGTTCTTGGAAATATTTATTTATTTATATCGAACTGCGTTTTTTGAAAAAGTACTTCAATAAAACGACGCCATACACTGACCATTAAACTATTTAACAATAATAATCAGTCTGTGTTAAATTTTTTATTTCAATAATAGAAAATTAAGTAAGATTTAAAAAAGTTTCCACTGAGTAATGAAGTTTTCTGAGTGCCAGTGTACATTATTTACTTCGTGTAAATATATTTAAAATTTAAACTTAATCGAAAGTCTGGTGAAAACTTTTTATAAAATTAATAAAATTATAATTTTATATTCTTCACTTGATGTTAAGAATTTATTGTTCAGATTTGCCAGTTTCAAGAATATTCCTGCGGATTTGAATTTTTACTATTAATTTTAAACCTCTCTGCAAATTTCTGAAAACGTATAAAAAACAAATTTAAGCTTAATTTTTTTTAAGTAAAGCTTTCAAGCATGTCCAATAAATTTTCCAACTTTGGGCCATTATTGATAAATTTTAATTTTCAAAAAAAATTTAAATTTTTTAAGTAAAATAATTTTGAATTTTTATATCAAAAACTAGGACTGAGAAATATTTCTAAGGTATGAGTAGTAGAATTTTCATTATTAGTCCATATCCTGCATTGTTTACCTCCCATAAATATATTAATCTTAAACTAATTTATTACCCCAAGATATCGCCACCGTAAAATTTAAAATTTTTTTTAGAAAAATCGTCTTTATATGTTGGAAAAATAGCTATGAAAGACGTAATTTTGTTGATAACCGGTATAAGGGTGATAATTGTCGAAATTTTTTTAAAAATTAAAAGATTCGGGTTTCTTAACTCATATATATATATATATATATATTTTTAACTTTTAAAACTGCATGAATTTTATCTAAACCTATTGGTTCTTTTCGCTTGTTGTTGATGTTGTTTTCAATTACTTCCAAAATTCTTCTCAATTTGAGCTCGATACAAGTGGGTAGCTCCAGTTTTTTTATTGTTGCCTTCAATAGGGTTATTCAAAGGAAACTTTCTTTTACTGGCCGATTTTAATAAATAAAGAAAAGATTGCCTTTGGATCGCCTCTGGAATCAAAAAACCCACTTCAGTAGAAAGAATCAATCAAACAGAATATAGGTTAATTTAAATCGAGATATAATCCATTTCTAGTTTATATTTTACTTCAAGGAAATATTAAAATATGTATCTTCTTAAATAAGAAATTTTGAACATGGGTCCATAAGAGAGCGCAGTTATGTTACAATCATTATTTCGGGCGACAAAATATTTTAAATATTTTTAGTATGGGACCATAAGTGTAATCATTAATATTTCGATTTTTGAGAAATTATGCGTCAATTGGGACAATATACTGAAGAGTTGGAATCTATATATAAATAGGCAAAGTTGAAAGCTTTTGTGTTTAGTGTTCTTTAGCTCAGAGTGTATATTATATTAAAGCGACTAAGTGAAATGGTATCTATAAGCGTTTAAAGCAAACATTCGCCTTTTCGTTTAACTACTCGTAGTGTGTGGGCAACCAAATGGGAAAATGTTTGAATTAAAATTTATAAAAAGGTGCAAAGGAACTTAATTCGGTTGTCATATTCTACAGTGTCAAATCGCATTGAAAACTTAGATGAAAATCGAATGTTAGGTTGACTGTCTGGCTTATGGAAAGCACCAATCATTGTCTTATTCAACTATAACATGCTGCAAGAAAATTTTTTTGTTTGACAAACTCTTGGAAATAATTTATTAGATGTACTTGATTTTTAAGTACTTTCATTATTTTTATTTTATTTGTATTAACATTTACAATACTTATATGTTTTGTAAATTACAAATTGAAGAATGGAGTTGTGTTCGGATTCTCATATAGTGTGTGTAGTTTTTGGTATAAGTATACGAGTTTGAATGCTTTTCAAACATGTTTTGGCTAAAGGCTATTGATGATTTGGCTAGCGGCAATGAAATGCAGGTATATATACATACTCAGCTAAGTCAACAACAAAAATATTAAATAATTTCTACTAAAATTACAAAAAAACTTATTATTTTTCCTGCTTTTAATATTGCTGGTAAAAAATATGTGCAATTTTAATTAGTGCCTCAAAATACCTGTTTGTAGGCATTCACCCAGGCCTATCGGGTCGAATGTTGTGGGCTTAGCTCCCACCTAATAACTTGGTGGTCTAACTTAAAACGACTATATTTAGTAAATAACTTGTTAAGATTTACCAATGTATGAAAAGAAAGTTATCTCCCATATTATAATTATTAGTTGCCAGTACAGTGTTCCATTAATATTTTCAAAGAAAACGGCGCTGTTCTTTAATTATTAATTCAAGCATCTTTCTTATTCTTATATATAAATAAGTTAAGCAGCACTCGTGTCTTTTTCTTTTCAAGCTCGCAAAAAGACATAATGAAGTAATTGGCAACTGTTAACAAATATCTTATATTTACATTTACATATTTATTACAAAAGTACACTTAACCTCAAAAGCACACACATACGACACATATACAAGAGTCACTTACGTCCTTACACACATAGATATGAATCTTTTATAAATGCATGCTTAATAACGGTGTGCTTACTTTTCAATATAAGGACCTAAATATGTGAATAGCAAAAAAGAATTAAAAAAAAACTTAAGTATCTAACACTTAAACACTTGCAGCGGCACACTACTGCTGCGACTACTTTTAGTAGCTTCTTTTCAGAAAATATAATGGGATACGAGTATATATAAAAAACCCCATTAATATGAATTTCTTTAAATAGACATGAGGACGTGCGATTGCAGCGGAGTAGGGCGGTTATGTTGAGATGGCGGCAGGAGTATATGTTTGTTTTTAATATATTAATAAGGAGCCTCTTTTCTACACAAAATTTTCCACCATCTTAAATAAACTAATTAGCTTGTGTTGACATTTCGTTGCTGCATCCTCTCTCCCTCTCTCTCTTTCTCTCGCTTTTTTACTTGAAAGAATAAAAAAAAATAAAAAAAATATCAACTCTTATAAACAAGTGAGCTTTTGTGTCTTTGGAACTTTAACAGCCTCTTTGGATTGTTTCCAAAGGAGCAGCTGCTGTTGCTTCAATAGTGTTATTAGTTAAAGGAGTTCACATATGGCTCCTAATGTTATGCTCTGGATTTTATTCTTTCATAAAGTTGTGAATTGTCGTCTTAAAAGTGAATTTCTACACAACTTAACTTTATTTACGGCTTAAGTTTGGTGCTTAAATTAGCAATTTTCCAACGGACCAAAAGCTGCTGTTTGGCTTGGTGTCATTTTTATTTTTAACGACTACCTGAAAAGCTACTACAGTATTGTATGCAACATAAAAAAATAATAAACTGTTAGTCCTTTCATCACATATGTATTCTGAAAGTGTGTGGCTTTGTTTTTTGCATAAATATTTCTAAATCAAGTATACTTTTTAGGTCCTTAAACTAAAGAGGTTGTCTTTCTTTTGCTTTTTCCACTTTTCCCCTACAAAATAAATGTTCATTTGGTATACCTCTTGTTCGAGCACACACAATAATGCACAAAAGACATGTCCTTTTGTTACATTTTTTTCTTATCCTTTTTTCTTGTTCTTGCAGCTAACATTTAATGCTTGGCTGCCTTTTGACAAACTGACAGCCAGCATATAGACTTAGTGCATTATATATTGGATTGTTATACAAGAAGATTAATATGACATTATTAATAATTTGTAGCATACTTTTAGGCTTTATTATCATTCTACTCAAACATTATAATTATCATTTCCTTTTTATATAAATTTCAATAATATTTTCTCATTCTTTTCTACTGCGACTGCAGCATCAGCTAGGAACTGCACTTATAGTGTATTTGTATGTGCAGGTTTTATATTTTTTTTATTATTATTATTAAGTCCTTTTTGCAAATTATTAAATCCTTTATGTATTGTATGGTGAAAAAAACAGTAATACTTCATGTTTGGGTATTACTTTTCTTTGTCTTTGTGTAAAGAATTTTTAATAAATCTCAAATGTGCAAAACACAGAAAAAAAGAAGAAAAATATATATTAATAATAATAATAAAAAGATCTCTCAACTGTTAGAAAATGATTGCAGTTCTTAAGGGGGTTTCTTATGCCGTTTTGTATGCATGTCATTTGTAAATACTCTGCTGGTATGAAAACCCTCCAGATCCCCAAACTCTTAAATGCATAGAAAAAAACCACAAAAGTATGCAACAATATTTGCAGTATTCTTAATAACCCATCTAACGAGTTTATCATGGAAAGGGTGAGTAGTGGTGGGTGGGTGTTGTAATGGTGGGATTTAATTAGACAAAAGCTTTAGGCATAGATTAGCTAGCAAGTGTAAGGAGATGCAAACGTTAAAGGAGAAGATGATAATAAATAAAAATGCAAAAGAAAATTTATCAAGGATTGAATGAAATAATTAATTAAAATTGTAAACAAGAAATGAGAAAGAAAAAAAAAAACAAATAGTTAATTAAGATTATGAACTGGAAAGCTTTTAGAATTTAAGTTAAAGACGTGAAGCACCAATCAGACAAGTGATGATGTAAATTCCATTATAAATTAAAATATTAAATTGGAAATTCATCCTGCCTAATAAGTATAACCTCTGCAAAAAAAAAAAAAAAACTAGAGCACCATGCACAATATTTATAAGGTAAATTTCTTTCCAGAAAGAGATTTAGTTAAGCTCAAATTTTTCCATCTATGCCATACTTTGTAGAACACAACTTATTTGTAAATAAAGTAAGAAATCTAGTTTGGGGCTTTGCTGAATGGGGTATTAAATTACTTAAGGTGCGAAAATAAGTCGTTAATAAGGTTTTCATTTCTGAAAAAAATATTGCTTTGAAAGTGGAAAACACGTGTTACATGTTATGGACACTCTCACAATAGAACAAAAATAGTTGCTTGAATTATTTGATGACTTTATATAAAAATTTATTAATATTATTTAACATACTTATTAATTTTTTTTATAAACTTTGCACATTAAAACAAATCAAAACACTTGTTTTTGTAAACAAATTAGTTAACAAAGTTAAATAAAGTATAGTATCCAACCCTGAAATAAATTTAAATGCAAAACATGCTACAACCTCGTATTAATTACTTTATTTAATTATAAATATTTATAAGAAATTTTTGTAAGTAAAAAATAATACAAATAATACTAAAATAAAAGATCATTAAATTAAAAAAAAATCGATATAATACAAAAATTCATAAGGTATATCTTCAGACTGAAATAAATTGCAAAAATGCTTTATTTAGCTCTAAAAATAAGACACATTAATTGATAATTGCCATAACTTCTTCCCATTTGCCATCATTCTGCAAACCCCTCGCCCCCACTGCTCTTTGCAATGACAACATTATCTATAAATCGTGCTAATTTTCAAGATTTCCCTAAGCTCGATTGCATCTTGTTTAATGTTTGTTAAATGCAGCAAATGCTGTTTGATTTCGTTTCGTATATGTTGCATACATTTCTTGTCATTTTTCGTTATTTCCAAACAATAAATATTTGCCGCTATTGCTGGCTCATACACACATTTATATACGAGTATTTCACACATTGAAAATTGCAACAGCAAAACTTTTTATTGCTGATGCTTAAATAGCAGCAGAAAACAAATAAACCAAAGCAATAAAAAGAAAAAACTGCGACACAACAACTACAACAAAAGAATCACAATCTCAAACACCAGGCAGTCAGTTTTCTTTTATAGTCAGTATTCCTGCTGCTGCTGTTGTTGTTGCATGACAACTTGCTAGATGTCAAATTATAAACGCGCTAAATAACAAATTCCCCCTGGTGTTATGGGGAAAAAAAACAACCACGACTTTTTGCCATTTTCTCTCTACAGAGGCTTATAGTGTTTGCTCCTAAAAGTAGGCAGCAATATCGTAAAGAAAACATTTTATGACTGTAAATAAACAAGGAATTATTAAAAAAAAAACAGCGGCAATAGTATTGTAATGATGCAACACAATTTTTTTTAAATTCTTATGAAACATAGAACGTATCGATATGAATTGTTTGCCGGTGATTGTGAGTTGAAACAAAAAGAAAATTGCCAACACAAGCCTTGAAGTATGCAATATAAAAGCAAGTACAGTGCAACTTTAAAAATCAATATGAAATAAAATATTTCTACTTTATCACAGACATTACAGAAAAAAGTGTCTTTTACGCGATGTAATATTTCACCTTTATGGATATTTGGAATGATTTTATGATAAAGCTTTAGGGAAATGAAAGACTGCAAGATGCCGGTAAATATTATACCAGGAGGGGAAATCATTGGAGATCTTAAGATGTTTGATAAGTTGTAATATTTTTAATACTACAGACCTAAAGCAATTTAAGCTTTAAATTTGAAATTTTAGTTTCAAAGCCTTTAGCCTTTGAAAAGTTGTAAGAAGATTATATATGTAAAAATATGTAAAATTTTTAATAGAAAATAAAAAGGAAAGGATATTTTTTACTCCTAATGTAAAAAATAAATATAACTTTATCTTCTGATTACCGTAACTTATGCTGTATTACATAGCATAAAAATTTGGTGATTAATATATAAAAATTTCCAACTGAAATGGTATTAAAATTGAATTAAAGGACCATGTAATTTATCACATATGTATCTGAGTGTGCGAAAGAAAAATTCAATTATTCTACAAATTTGCAATGTCTATTGGATTAGTACGATTTAGATAAAAATAGAACTATTATCATTTAGTTTCTTTCAAATAATAAGAAAGCAAAAGAAAATTTACAAATTTCTTTATCTACATGACATCCTTACTGCTAAATTTTATATTACGTAAATAAAGTAAACATATTAATAAATGATTTATTTTGTTTTTTCAAAATAAATATATATTTTTCAAAAATAATAATATTTTTACTTTATTTACATTGTGTAAAAATTGTGTAAACAATTTCATAAATTTTAAATTTCACCTTTTTTATATAAAATTGTTTAAAAGGCCCACTTTTTCAGCTTTAACATATTTTACACAAGGTTGATAATATGTAAAACATGAACTTAAGACATATACGTGTATATATTTGATGCTTTGACATTATTTACATCAAGCAAAGAATGACTAAACATTTTAGTAAATTTTAAATTTTAACGTTGCAAATAAAAATTATTTAAAAGGCCCACTTTTTCAACTTTAACATATTTTACACAAGGCAAATAATATGTAAACAGTAAGCTTAGGTAAACAATGGAATAAAGTTAAAATTTTAACTTTAAGAAATAAGTTATTTAAAACTGCCAATTTTTTAGCTTAAAATATTTTACACAAGGTAAACAATATATAAGCCATTATACATATATTGTATACCTTGTATTCTTGTATTTCGAATCTGTTTTAATATCCATAAATTTTTGCTAAAATAGAAGCAAATTTTATTGATGTAGTTTAAGGTTATTTGCAGAGCTGTAAAATAATGATTTACATTTGCTTTCTAATTCATCCTGAGTGGCAAAAATTTGATGCATTAGTTTTTCTAAAAAAAAAGAAATTGAAATGAAATGTAATTGCATAAATTTAAAAAAATTTTGCCCTAACATTCATAAATTCTTGGTGTAAAATTAATTAATTCCAATTTTAGCTCAATTCATAATTTTTTTATAAAAAAAATTAATTGCAATTCTTCATGAATTCATTCCAACTTTAATTTAATTTCATTTCATTTTCCTCAAAAAAGAATGCATTCAATATTTTTTAAGTCATTAATGCATTCTTATTTTAATTTAATTTCCTTTATTTTGGGAAAAAATTAGTGCATTCAATTCAACAATTCATTACTTAAATGATTCACAGTTTCATAGAAAAAAATCATTCTTTTACAACTCTGTTATGTAGTTGTTAAGGGAAAGAAATTCATTTCGTACATAAACATATAATATTTCCATTTATATTACGAAATTCTGCGGGTTTTTTTGGTTTATTTTTTCTAAACAGTAACTTGTCTCATTTTAATTTTCCATCCTAAAATAACAGTTTTTCTTTGTATGTGTGCGTGTGTGTGTGTGAAGCCCGCATTAGTCTTAAAAATTGCATTGACATAATTTTAAATAGATAAACTCCTTGGCTATAAAATAGCTTATAAATTATTTATATATAAAATGGAAAGTATTTGGAAAGAAAAACTCTAGATAGGAGTACCAGCCAATTAAAAAAAAATAATAAAATAAAAGAAGAAAAATACGCGCCAAATATCTGTAAAGTAAATTTTTGAAGAACCAACCAGCTGTTTAATATAAAAACCCAATTTAACATAAAGTGTGGCACACGTATTAATTTTGCTTCCTAAGTCACCTGGTTGCTCTGTGATTTAAGGAATTCCTAAGACACCCTGAAAACAGCTGCTGCGATAGCAAACGCAAACAAAGACTCTACTTCCCTAAAGGTAAATTTGAAAAATAAATGTCTTAAGATCAGATTTAAGATTTTGTTATTAAAGAACGCTCGTGTGTGTGAAATTGCACCTTTTGATTTCGTTTCCATCTTATTTATGATTTAATGCGCAAGTCCAGGGTTGTTTTGGCTTAAGTTTTGTTAAGAAATTCTTAAGACATTTTTTCTATTGTTTTGCAAACGTAAGACGTTTTGCTTCTTAAGATGTAAAGGAATTTGGAAATTCAACCGTTTTTTTTTTTCTTTCTTCTATGCCTGTTGGGAAATTTAGGGGTTGTTTATATGATTGTTTGCTATTGTATGGGAATTTGTTTTATTTTTATTTATATTTCTTTCACTTAATTTAGGGTGTTTTGTTTCCTTAGAGAGGGTTAGTTAGTTTCTGTGGCTTGTGTAAGTTAAAATGGGTGGGAATTTCTTAGGTCTTACCTTTCAATTCAACAAACGACATTTGTGTCACTGAAACTTACTATTATTGTTATTGAAAATAAAGTTAAAGCGTTTTCCGGTGTGAGAAAGTTTCATGTCCTTAAAAGGAGTTCTAACAATGGAAAAAGTAACGGACTTTTTGTTAACGTAATATACATAAGTAAGGCGTAGAAAGCAAGAAGTTAGTTTGCTTAAAGAAACTGAAAACTCAAACGGGTAGTTTCCAAAAAAAGGGAACACTTCTTTCTTCTTTGTAATTAATAATGCAAGATCGGAAAACTTAAAAGAATAGTTTAAAAAGCATTTTTAAAAACCTGTTAGTTTTATGTAAGCTGAAGAAAAGGGTTCGAGCTGAAGTTAGACAAAATATTGTAAAAGCTTTTTGATGTATACATTTGTTATCTTTGAATTTTTTTTTTATAATGAGAGTTTACT
Source organism: Germaria angustata (assembly GCA_963681545.1). Classification (NCBI taxonomy): domain Eukaryota; kingdom Metazoa; phylum Arthropoda; class Insecta; order Diptera; family Tachinidae; genus Germaria; species Germaria angustata. Next base: position 116,192,094 of record OY812998.1, on the reverse strand, counting down.
TTTTACTAATAAAATCATTAGTAAGATTTTCTTAAATACAACCCCTAGAAAACTCAGTTAATTTTATATTAAATAATTTGTTTTAAATGCAATTTCGATTTATTAGTCCTGTTTTTGTAATTAAATATGAGGTATTATTACAAAGTCAACAAGGAAAATTCAGCTCTTTAATGCTCATTTGTATATCATCTTTGTTGCCACTTTTTGTGGTTGCACGTAAATTAAAGCTACTTATGTAAGCCACCTACAGAAAATGAATAGAATAATTATATTTGATACAGACATTTTCCAATGTCTCTCCTCATGATTTTTCATGTAAACGTTAGTCTTACACCATTTAACTATCGTTAAATTATCTAAGCCAAACACCGGGTTAGTAACTATGTTTTTGCTTTTTTAATTTTCTGTTTTATACTTAGGTCAAAAATTTGTTTGGTAAAAATGTAAAAATTTACCTGAAGACTTTTCATTTGACTTGATTTATTTGTCTTTTGCAATTGGAATTAATTGCTTGAAGGTTGAAATAGCAAGTTGGTCGATTTTTGAGATATAATTTTCTAATTTCTGTATTATAAACTTCACAATAATGGTGGAATAGTATCCAGTAGTAAGTTTTATAACTCTGATATTACTATAGTGCTTTCGTAATCTTTCTTTTTCTTTGAAAATGAAATAAACAAAATTGCAAACGAAACTCCTACCTTAGCGCTGTGTGTGCTTAAACTGAATCCTAACAAAAAATTAATCTAAAATTACTGCTGATCTATAGGCCTTAATTAAAGCTTAGCAGAGGAATAAATGTGTATATATGTGTTAGCTTTTATTTTTTTTTTTATCGAAAGGAATGTGCACTGGTGCACTCTAATTTGTTTCGAAGAAAATTATTCTGAACACTTTTTATTCAGTGACACAAAACTTTCTTTTGCCCTTAAAAAAATTCATATATTTTATAAATCTTTAAAAAATATTGCCTAAACTTTTATTTGATTGCAAAACTTGCACAAAGTTTTTAACAGATAAAAGATCAGTATTTATTTCACTAAGGTACCCATGGGTTAAACAATATTATTGTGTATTTTATTGCCTTTATGATTGTCGTTTTTTTTACACTACTCAATATTTTTAAACTAACTATGGCACACATTTCTTTCCAATATGTGTAATAAGTAAACAAACCTACACACTTGCGTACACATATTTAAGCAAAATTGTTAAATTAATTTTTCGTGATATATATAAACTTAAACAAATTAAACAATTTGGCTTTAATAATACAAACAAAAGATGTATAGAGAATGTTTAGTGACACGAGTGAGGAAATCATTATTGTACCATGCTTTAACAAAATATATAAATTAAAAAACTTTTAATTTTGTTCAGTATGTCGTGCCAGCTACTAGCTACTTTATTGTGCAATATCAATTATTGAACAATAATATTGCAAATGTATGGGTACATGTTAAGTTCTATTAATTTACGTTAATGTCCTTGCGTAAGATTTGTAATAAGAAAATGAAAATAAAGAAAAACAAAAAAAACCTCAAACAGTTTAAAATTAAAAGAAATAAACCAACAAACTGTTTTAAAAAAATCTATGCACTTGTAACCCTGGCTTCTTTTCCGCACTCACCTAAACTCAAAAACAATAACAACAAAACGACATTAACTAACACAATTGACAATTATCATATTGTTACATTTAATATAAATAAACAGATCTCACACATTCTATTGTTTTCACACAAACACACATACTCACTCTCTATCTCTCTCTCTCCTTTATTGTGAACTAAGCACACTCTGGCTTGCAAACTCATGTGAGAGGAGTAGATGAATAAAAGCATTGCACTTTTTATTTCGTATCACAAAAAAAAAGGAATAACGGAAGGATTTAACTTACTGCACAGGTGTGTGCATGTGTGTGTGTGTGTGGTTTTTTTTTTTTTGTAAGCAAAAGTGTGTAAATTTTGTTATTGTATAAGAAATAATGCATTTGTGAGGATGTGTGTTATATGCACTCGTATGGATGTATGTTGAGAGTACTGTTCGAAACCTACGTGGGTGAATGTATGTGTGTAAGTGTGTTAAATAAAACACTGTTTAGTCACTTCAAAATGTTTTTTTTTCTTATATAAAGAACAAATTTTAACAGAATAAATATATAGAAAAACAATTTTGTATAGAATTTATTAAGCTTTTGACACCTTCAGCTATTATTGTTTCTATTTCTTTGCACGTATTCAAGTATGTATGGGAGAATTTTCAACGGAAAAAGCTAATTAGCTTCTCATTAGCAAAACAAATGCAAAAATGTATTTTAGTAAAGGGTATTCACTTAAAGAATGAATTTAATTCATATATATATATATATATATATATATATATATATATATATATATATATATATATATATATACTTATATCTATATACATATACATATATATATATATATATATATATATATATATATATATATATATATATATATATATATATATACATATATATACATATGTATATATATATATATATATATATATATATATATATATATATATATATATATATATATATATATATACAGGTAAACCTCGTTTTGCGCGGTACTTTGTTTACGCGAATTCGGTATAACACGAACTCAAATTAGCAACCATTTTTTTAAATACGCGCCTTTTTTTGCGCGAATTTTGTATAACGCGGCAACAAAATAGTGGCAGCTCTTTTTTTACGCGAAAAACAACACTATTTTTGATCATTTTCAGCTGTTAAATTGGAACAAGTGCATTTGTACGTATTAAAAAATCGCACTGAAACTTAAAGAAAATATGTTTAAAACGTTGTAAAAATGGCGAAAGGAAAAAAATTTCACGATATCGCTGTTAGAAAAAATTAAAATTTTAGACCGTTTGAAAAGTGGAGAAACTGCCACATTCTTAGCAAAATCTCTTAGCTTAAATGAGTCTACCATTAAAACGATCCAAAAAAATTAAAGCAGAATTCATAAAAGCATTTGTTCGAGTGCTACTGATACTGCTTGAAACAACCTGAAAACGAATTGCATAGATCGAAATATTTGGCCAGAAATGGCTGGTTTTAAAATTAAAGAAGCGAGCAGGCTTTCAAAATTGAGTTATTCTAGGAGAATCAGCATCGGGAGTCTTAAATGTATCATCGACATTTCCAGTCGAGTTTATACAGATAATTAAAGATAGCGGTTACCATCCTGATCAAGTCTTTAACGCTGATGAGACCTGCTTAGTATGGAAATCTATACCAAAAAGGTCTTATGTGCTGAAAAAAAATACTACCGTCATTGGACACAGAAGATCAAAGGAAAGAATTACACTATTAATGTGTTCAAACGCTTGTGGAGATTTTACGTTTAAACCCTTGTTCTTATATAAGTTCATGAACCCAAGAAGCATGAAGCAGGTAAACAAATTAAACCTTACCGCGCACTGGAGAGCTAACGCTAAGGCATGGGTTGAGGACTGGTTCCATAATGTTTTTTCTGACGAAGCAAAAACGTATCTAAAATCAAAAAATTTTGATTTTTAATATGAAAATGTCGACGAGACTGATATTATTGAAATGATTAATGATACTCAAGATCTAACAGAACAAGATTTGATCGAAATAGCCAACGAATCGGACCACTCTACTGAAGACGAAAGCACACATGCCATAAGCGAATATCAAGATTTGATTAAATTATCTGCTGAAAACGATCCTTTGCACAATCGGTCAAACTTATTTGAATGCGCTGTTAAAAAATCAATTGCAACGTATGAAGAGCTTTTGAAACAACAAGAAATGGAAAAAAAGCGAAAGCGAATAACAAATTATTTTTTGAAAAGCACTTTTTTATTACATTTGACATTAATAATAATTTTTTAAGTTTTATGATTTTTTTTAAGTTTTTTTTTTTAAATAATTATGTATGTACTTATGCACGCATGTATTGGATTAAAATTTTGTTTGTTTTTTAAATGACATTTTTTTGTCTAAATTTTCGATTAGAAATTATTTTTTAGTGAGTTTTTTTTTTGTTTTTAATTGAATTTTATTTTAAGTTTTGAAAAGTACAAATAAAATAAGTTTATGAAAAAATATATAAGTATGTATTTGTGTGCATCTGTTACTACGTTTATACGCACGTCTTATTTGCAAATAGAACTATTTGCAAATAACTAATTCACTGTTTATACGGGAAATTGCATACAGAACTTGTATTATTGTTAGTGATGCCATGTGACGAAAATATGATTGTTTGGTAAGTAAAACACAAAAAACGTTCATGAAGTGGCAACGTCTTACTTTTTATTTGCAAATAGTGTCGTTATTCACGACTTGTTAAGTGAGTTAATAAGTTACAATAAAAAAGTTATACGGCAACATTCTTCTTTTTTATTTGCAAATAAGACGTGCGTATAAACGTAGTATGTGTTTTCTACTTAACGCGATTTTAGGGTCCCAGTTTCTTTTTTGTCATGTGACTGATGTATTGTTTTACACGAAATAAAATATTACTAGTCCCAAAAGAGCATTTCGTTCTAATTTAGAGTCTCGTTTTACGCGAATTTGATTTACACGCAAGTTTTTTGGGCCCAATAAACCGCGCAAAAGGAGGTTTACCTGTATATATATATATATATATATATATATATATATATATATATATATATATATATATATATATATATATATATATATATATATATATATAAATATAAACATATGCACAGTACACTCTCGATTATTTTAAACTCGGTTATATGACGCATGTGATAAGTCAAAATTTCTTTCAGGTTCTTTTGAGAAGTATTCGATAAATTGAAAAAGGGTAATCTATTGTTTTTCCATATTAGTATACACATACATACATATATACAAATTTACGCACACCTCTCGCATATATAAATAAGATACTATTTATTCTTTTAGCCTTTAATTTAATGTTTTTTTTGTTCTCTTGAGTTTCAATTTATTTAGACTTGGTTGTACATACATAAATATATAAATATGTAGTTATATGCTTATAATACAAGCAAACTATATGCGGAAATTTTTTATTTTCTTTAATTTGGTTTTTATTTAATAGAAAATGGTTTCTTATACTTATATTATAGAGGGTGCTGTAGGCTGAACGCAATTTATGACTGAGAGAATACCTGATCGGGACAAGTCATCAACACCATGAGATTTTCTGATTTACATTAGCGTGGCATTGTATTAGTGTTTTTGTAATTATTTAGTTTAAATGATGAAGGCATAGCACTGGTCACTGAACAGAGTATCGGCGGCGATTGATACTCTCTACGCTAATGTACACTACATCATGGCAATGAACTGGACCCAAAAAGACATCTTGCAACATGTTTATATTACAAGTCTATGTTAAAATCATTGGAAAAGATCCGAATTTTTTACTTATTCCGAATTTTATTGACTTCTCTGTAAGTTTTTTTTTTACTGGGAAAAAATTAAAGTCCTTTTCAAAGATTGCCATATTCATTCCTTTAAAGTATCATTTTATATTTTATCGACTTCTTCTACAATTAGTGTAGTTAATTAATCATCTATTTTCAGTGAAACTTGAATCTTTCTTTCTTTCTTTGTGCATTTGTTAAAAAATGTGAAATGTGAAAAAATGGAAGTCTTTCTTAAGGAATGAAATTTTCACTGATTCCAAAGTTAGTGTATTTTCTCGACTTCTTAAGAAGTTAAAAAACTTCCGATTATATTAAATTTTTTTTATTAGTTTAGATGTACCTGACAATGGTAGTTTCTTAAGTTTTTAACTCAAACTATTATTTTCTCGTAACAAAAAAAAAAAAAAAAAAAAAAACAAATTGTGGCTATGCCAAGTTTTTTTCTTTTCAAGCTACTAACTTTGCTTAATATGAAATTATTTTTTTATAAAAAATAGTTATTAAATATTCTTCAAAATAATTATTTAAAAAATTATTATTTGTTGTTGGCTGAGCTGAGTATATGACTGCGCTAGCCAAATCATCAGTATCCTTTAGCCAACAACAGCCAATACTTTTCTTAAAATAAAAAAAAAAAAATAATAAATATCTACTAAACTTTGTATATTGAAGACAGTTTATAATTCAGTAAAGTATAACAAAAACTCGTTTTGAAAATGAGCTAAATTTTGCATCAAAGTCTATGCACTTTCATGACTTCTTTGGAAGCTCTTTTTAACTTTGTCTCTCCGAAAACTTTTACTCTCAATCCTACTCCATGTAAATATTAAATTATTACCGTTACTGTTTTAAATGGTAAATGTAAAGCATGCCATGATTAAATATTATTTATAAATTCGATTTCGAATCCAGTATCAATAGAAAAATTAGGTTATATGAGCAAAAATTAGACATGAATAAAATTATGATTTTCATATACAGTACCTATATAAAATATATACATACGTACTGTAGGACGAATAACGATTGAAGTACTTTTATAAATTGTTTTTGCATAAGATCTTGAAAACGACTTCAGATCCAATGACCGGGATAAAAAAAGGAGAAATTTTTTGCCCATGTTTAAATGATGTTAAAGTCTTCGAAATTTCACTACCCCTATAATAAAATTAGTGCATTTCATTGACTTCCTTGGATGCACTTTTTTAACTCAATATGAATATTTTTAGTTGCTCGGTAATGGATATGGTGATTTGAAAGCGTAAAATTTTAATGGTTACTTGGCCCATAGTTTCTGTGACAGTAATAATTTATTGCTTTGTTCGATTACTTTTGCGAAAAATTTTTTATCGTTAAGGCAAATTAAATTAATTTTTTAATTATATTAAATAAATTTTTTAATTATGTATATTTAATTAATATTAAGAAGTAGTAAATTACAAAAAATGTACTTACCGAAAATTCGAGAACCATTTCACCAATTGTGCTGTATTATTTTTATTGAACTTAATATCGGGAAAATACATTTTCAACACCGATGAGCTGGGATAACGCACCCAGAAGAACATTAGCTTGGCCTTCCTCAAATGCATCGGCGTTAGGGTGGAGCTGTGCGATGTGGTCAATGAATCGCTATTTTTGCTAAAGTTGAATCCCAAAATGAAAATCATTTTGAATTTTCAAAATATTAACAAAAAATTATTAAAATTATTTTGTTATGAAATTTGAAAATCAAAATGAATTCACAAAGACACACAGACACACACAAAAAATAAAACATACAAAAAAGTGTGGAAAGAGAAAAAGAAACAAAAAGAAGCATATTAATACATTTATTTATTTGAGAAATAAAAACAAGGAACTATAACAAAAAAAAATTTTTCTTCAACATCAGCAACTATACAAAAAAAGGTGAAGAAACGATTTTCTATCAACTTTTTTTCGTGTGTTGATTGATTGAAATGTTGTAAATTGTATAGAAGTTCATTTTTACATTGACTTGTGAATGAATGAATGAAAGACTGAGAAATAAACTGGCTGGTGGCGTGGTGGTTGTTGAGCAGTGTAGTGAAGGGTTAGAAGGAGACAAATAAGAGGCAAGAGATACGAGTATGCCAATCTCAGCTGTTTGTGGGTTGGAGGAGAGGGGTTTTTGGCAAGAAATGAATTCCAATATTGTTTTGAGTTTATTTCATTTGCTGCTGTTTGCATTGATTGATTTTGAATGCATTGCACCTTGAGTAGTTGTTGTGTGGGTTGGGGTTTGGGGTTGGTTTTTGTTGTTGTTGTTGTTGTGTTGCCTCCAAGATTTGTTGAGGCTTGCAATAATCAATGGGTTCTTTAGCGATTTGCTGCACTGACTTTTTTATTTAAATTCTTAAGTTTTTCCCAGCTTTTTTTTCGCATTTTGTGTTAATGTGTGTGTGTGTGGTGTATGTTGTAGCTAGTGATTGGGGTTGTTGAAATAAGGTTTTGATTTCACTACTTATTTTTATAAGAGAAAGACAAGAGATTGAATTTTTTGTTGTAATTTTCGTTTATGTTGCTTGTAATTGATTGCAACTACTTAGAGTTGTTGTAGCAAAGACGAAAAACAAAAAGCAAAAATATTCATATTATGCTGCAAGGCACTTGATGGGCTTCCTTCTTAGGCAATCACAACATACATATCAATCAATTAATTTTATAACATTTTCTATCTTGCACGTTGTTGCTGTCTGTTACAAAAAAGTAATGGATATACTTAGATCTTAATATATACTCACATCATTTGTTGTTTCAAGAAGGAAATGGTGGGTTGCATGCCGTCGAATTGCATATCGGCTGAATTACAATCGGAGCTGCGATCTTGGGCATCCATGGCAGCACGCAAGTGAGCACTGTAGTCGGGTGAGCCACCGTGATGGGCGGCCGCTAAGAGGGCGGGATGGAGCATGGCGGATGGATGAGGCGGCAGCGGTGGTGAGCCATCGCGTGAGTCCATAAGACTAGCAAGACCGCCTGGTGGTGAGGCTGAGAGTTTCATGTGATGCATTTGAGCGGCTGTTGGCGGGGCATGGGGACCACTGTGGGGGCCGTGGGGTGGCGGTGGTGGTGCATGCGGTGGATGCGGATTAAAGAATGGACTGTACGGTGAGAAGACTTGTGACTCGTGCAGCGAAGGATTTGGTATGGCGACCGAGGTGGGCAACGAAACGGGCATCATTGGAGGTGGTGGTGGTGGCGGCGCTTGTGGATGATAGTTAGCGGGCGCTTGCCCTCTAGGAGAAGGACTTTGGGCGGGTGTTGTATTGTTATTATTATTGCTGTTGTTGCTATTGTTGTTATTATTCAATTGCTGCTGTTGCTGCTGTTGTTGTTGTTGGTGCTGCTGCTGCTGTTGCAGGCCACTCACATTAAGTGAACTATTACAATTGTTGCTGTTGTTGTTCATGCTGTTATTGTTAAGCGAGGCGGGATTCATAGTGCTATTCATGATATTATTGCAGGGTCCATTGTTTTGATTCGATTGCAACTGTTGTCCATTGTTTTGAGGGCTGGGCGGTACCATCCCATCTTGAGCCAGTATTCTACTAACCGTGCGTGGCGTTATACGCGTATCGGTAACCTTGTGACGTTTCTTTTTGGGCGTAACCACCAAGCTCAGGGCTTCATTTTGTTCCAGCAGCTGTTGCTGCTGTTGTTGTTGTTGTTGCTGATGTTGTTGTTGCTGCTGTTGTTGCTGTTGCTGCTGTTGTTGTTGTTGATCCCTGGGCTCTGGCATACAGAAGGGGTTTGGTTGCATGGGTCCAACCTGGCCTCCTGTCATCGAATTGTAAAGAGCTGCTGCAGCCACGGGATTCATGCCTTGAGGTGTCTTGGGTGCCTGAAACATTGCTGCCGCTGTGGGCGAAGGTCGTATATGAGGTGGTGGTATATTTATGGTACTTAAGCTATTGTTGTTAGTATTGTTACAATTATTACTGTTATTACTATTATTATTGTTCGTATTCATACTGTTCATACTGTTCAGATTGTTACTACTGTTATTGTTACTATTGTTACTACTGAGACTGGCCATGTTTACACTGACATTGACATTATTGGCCTCATTGAGATTTTGTGCATGATGTGCTTGAGTGAGGGCCTGCAGGTTTTGCTGTTGACCAGAGGCGGCAGCTGCGGCTGACATAGCAGCCGCGGCTGCTGCATGATGCATTTGTAAGCCCATCGCTGCAGCAGCTGCTGCTGCTGGCGAAGGAAATGACAATTGACTGCCGTTGAGGCGTGGAGCAGCTATGAGACTTTGACAAGTCTGAGCATTTAATTGGGCAGCCATATTTGGCGTAACAATTTGATTTGTGGTCGTCGAGGCCAGAGTTTGGCAAGGATTGTTCATGTGCTGTTGCGGAACATTCACATTGACGCTGTTAACCGATCCTGCAGTTAGCAGAGGTGGGCCTGTGTTACTTACATTGCTGTGCAAGTGACCCAATTGTTGTTGTTGCGCTTGTTGTTGTGGAATATTGGAATTAGAGTTAGTATTTGGATTGTTATTTAAACTATTCGTTGAACTATTAGTATTATTATTGCTATTATTAACTAGGAGTAGAGTACCATTATTACCTGCATTAACTCCAGTTGTTGATTGGGCGGATTGAGAGCTGTTCGTGCTATTGTTGTTCGATCTATCGGACTGTTTGGTGCGTGGCGACTTGCGATCCAGGATCTGCGATGCCAGCAGCAAGTCTTTGTTCAGCTGTTCGGCGGCTGCTGCCACTGAGTCTGACTGTTTACTAAACAGTCGCCTTTGGTGTACAAATCGTGTCACAATTGTATCCACAAGAGCTGAGAGTGAAGTGGTTATTTCCGATTTTAGGACATCGGCAAGACCCTCGAGATCGGCTCCCGACATGCGCATAATCGAGTTGGAGCTTGTTCGCAACATATTGAATTTTTCCGATAGTTCTGTTTTCAGGGCGGTATTGTGGCGCCCATGATGTCTATTGTGATGTAGTTGAGGTCTAGGAGGTTGCTGTATGGTTTGTTGTTCCTGTTGATGCTGCAGCTGTTGTAGCTGGTGTTGCCTCTGCAGTTGTTGTTGTTGCTGTTGGGCCTGTTCGTCTTTGTGCCTTTGCTGTTGCTCCTGCTCAAAACGTCTTTGTTGCTCCTGTTGCTCCTGCTGCTGTTGAGCTTGTTGTTGTTGCAGTTGCTGCTGCTGCTGGGCTTGCTGTTGCTGTTGTTCGGCCGCTTCCTTGGCCATCCTAGCTTCCTGTTCAAAAAAGAATTGTTGACCCAAATACATAGCAGCCGCATTGCTTATGGCCGGATGAGGTATACCACCTTCGGGTGTCTGCAATTGCGGCATATGCTGTAGCAGAGGTAAGGGAGCATTAAATGGTTGTTGCATATGCGTATGTTGTACTAAGGGATTGTGCAATTTTCCACTTATCATTTTGCTCATCATTTGAGACAGCATGTTATTGGGATTAGCTTCCAAGCTTAAAGAGGAATTGGAGGCACCCAAATTCTTACCATTTTTTAAATTTAATGAAGGCGATGTTGAAGAGGCTCTTTCATTGTCAACGCTTTGCTTAACATCATTTAAAGAAGGAGATGGTGAGAGGTCTCCATTGTTATCCTCCTGTTCCATGCTATCACTATTGTTGTCTTCTATTTCCTGACACTCTGATTCCTGTTCCATGCGTGAACATAATTGCACATACTTTTGTTGCATTTCGGCCAACTGTTCCTGCATGGATCTTAGTTGAGATTTGAGTGCATTTTTCTCATTGCGCTTCTGCTGCAATTGAGGGGACTCATTTTCATCTGAGTCACCATCATCAGTAAGCATCATGCTTTGAAGGTTTAGACCGAAATTAAGGCCGGCAGCAGCAGCTACATAACGTTCCATGGCATGCTGTTGAGGCTGATATAGTTTTCGTTTTTTACAGCCATTGACTTGCAAGTTCTGTTGTGATGAGGGACTGGAGCGCATGGTAGAAACTATGTTTTCTACACGGGCGCGTTTTAAGTCTGATTTCTTATTGTGTGTAGGATTTAAATCCTTACCCATATCATCTTCCATGTCATCTTTGCTGTTTTCCAATAACATCATGTCTGATTGACTGGGCGAAGCCAACGACTCCAAATCAGAGCGTGAATTCAAGCCCATCAATTCCACATCTTCAAGAATGTCATCGGCTTCTTTCTTGGTAACTTGAGCAGGCAAATTCAAATGATCGCTATGATTTTGCTCATGATCATTATTATCCAAGTGATCTATCTCGGATTGGCGATCCTCAATATCATGTTGTGATTGAAGACCTTCAGAGTCGGACGATTTTCGTCTCCCTTGTGTTGCCGAACCGTTCATTAACTCCATCGGAGTGGGTTGTGTGATAGGTTCACTTTTGATTTTTATTTCTGACATGGAATCTTCTATTAAATTTATAACATTCGATGAATTTTCTTTACTTTCGGAATTATTATTGTTCTTGGCTAAAGAGGAATTATTGTTATTATTATTGTGCTTTAGCGTAGTATCCTGGCTGTCTTTCAGTTGTTGCTGTTGGCTGATAACCGACCTTAATTCTTGGTCCAGCTGCATGAGCTCTTTCTTGCCCTGCAAAATATTACGCAGCATGTGATGGGCCAAATCATTTTGTTGCTGCTGCAGGGAGGGGGAATTCGGTGCTACTAAGCTGGTAGTGACTACACCATTCGTGGAACTATTACCTACTGAGGGTGTTCGAGGTGGTGAATTAATCATATCCTGAGAACGTGAAGCCAAACCATTTTCCTCCAACGACCTTTCACTACAGTTACTAGTGCGACGATTTTTAGTTGTGGGAGCTTGAGGAGAAATTTGCTGGTCGCTTAAATGGTTACTGGTGTTGCTAGTACTGATATTGTTATTGTTGTTGTTGAGCAGTTTATTTGAGTTATTTAAGCCCAAGCTATTAACTAAATTGGCGGCACTTAAAAGTTCGGCATTGGTGGCCGATTCCATGGCTGCGGCCAGCATAGCATTATCCAAAGAGGTGGGTAAACCACTGGTAGCATCCTGGGCTTGCTTCATTTGACGACCAAATAGTTCGTTCAACATTTTAGCCGAACTGAAACCGTTGGCCCCAAACAAGTTACCCAAAGCGGTCGTAAATTGACCCGTTAATAAGGAAGAGGTGGGCGATGACGATACCGAACCCGAATTAGGCGAATGTATTGAGCTTAAATTGTTATTGTTGTTACACGAAAAATTTTTATTGTTCAAAGGTGAGGATGAGGTTGAGGACTGTTGTTGCTGCTGCTGTTGTTGTGACGAATTTAGTAAGGCCCCATATAGAGCTTGTCCAGCGGCACCCGCGGCAGCCGCAGCTGCACTACTCATTAAGGCAGCAGCTGTTGACGGCGTTAGCACGGCAGGCGTTTGGCCGAGCAATTGTGGACTTGTAGAATTTTGCAAATGACTTATAAAATTTGGCAATGAAGAAAAAACACTAAAATCACTTTTCTGTTGTTGCTGTAAATCCTCTAAAGAATTTATCAAACAATCATTTGAAGAATTCTTCAAGTTTGAATTATTCGCATTTAGATTTGCTAATTTCGAACAAAAATCATTCACTTGCTTATTAGTTTCACTAAATAAATTATTTGTATTTGTTGCTAAATTTGAACTCGAATCCAAAGGAGATTTCGATAATTTAATTCTTAAGGACGAACTAACCACGTTATTAACTTTAAATTTTGTTTCCTTTTTATTGCTGACACTTGTATTATTCGTACTATTACTGTTAGGCTTATTTGAGTTTCTTGTTTGATGTAACGTATTCAAGGAATTTCTAAAATTTTTTAAGCCGCACGACGACAATGACGAAGTTGTCTTATTGACGGCACCTTTATGACTACTTTCTAAGTTATCATCAACGTCTGTTACGACTTGTTGTTGTGTATTATTTGTGAATGTAGATGATGATGACGATGATGTCGTATTATTCTTCGTCGTCGTCGTTGAAGTCGTAGTCGTGGTGGTAGTGGTCGCAAGGGTCGTTGTTAAATTTGAGGCAGACGCTGTGTTTTTGTTATGAGTTTTTGTGGCTGCGCTTGTATTAGTGGTCGTCGTACAAGTAGTGGAAATTGTATTAAGAGTGTTATTTGCTTGTAATACTTGCTGCTGCTGTTGTTGGCCGAAGAGAAATATAACTTCGTCGTCTCCTTCGTCAATTGTACTGTTGTTATTAACATTAACACTGCTTATGTTGTTCCTCTCTTCCTCCTCCTCCTCCTCAACGTAATCAACGTTACGACTACTGTTGTTGTTGTTCTTGCTCGGGCCGTCGTTTTCGGTTTGATTTTCGTCGTGGTGGTTGCTTGTTTTTGCTTTTGGTTTTGCTGTCGTATTAGTGTCTCTTGAGTTTGAGTTGAGTTTTTCGCCGTTTTCTTCTTTATACAAAAGATCGTTACAACCGTTAGTTAATAATGGTGGTTGCTTGTTATTTATATTTAATTGTCCTTGTTGTAATTCTTCCAACTCATGTGCATCCAAGTTCAATATGTTTGGTGAATTTGTTGAAGAAGGTATTTCTAGTTTTGTCGTCAATTTTTGACAAATTTCTGAAGAAGTAGTATCCACTGTTAAAGGTGGTATATTATTTGAATTTAGGGCCAACGTTGTCTTTAATAAAGATTTGTCATCAGTAAACAACCCAAAGCATTCGTTATCCTCCTCTGATGACATCATAAGATGCCACCAAATGTATTATTGAGATAAATTTAAAACAACAAAATATCTTCCTTCAAAAGCTTAATTTTGTCTGTTATTTTCGGTGTGTTTTCTTATCGTTTACGTTTTATACTCCCCGTTTTTTTAAATAATAACTTTCGCACTCACTCACTCTCAGCTTCTCTGAATCTCTCTCAAGTAAGTTTGTAATACTCAATTTCGCCTTAAGTTCTCCTTCTTTGTTTTGATGGCTTGTACAAAAGTAATAACAATAATTTCGCCGCTATATTACACATACACATAAACATAATCTTGGTATATATTAAAGAAATATTATATAAAATAAAGATGCGTGCGTGTGTGAGGATGTTGTACAATGGGCTTGTGTTATTGGTGGCTCGTTTAGAACTTATCCCAGAGATAATTGTCAGCCGTAGAGCAAAGAAGCAATTGTGTTAGTGAATTCACTTAAGCAGTTAAAGCACGTATTGTATCTGGTCAACGGTATTACTAATACATACAGCATTAATACCTTTACACATACACATAAGTATATACACTCATTAACCGTATATTAAATAAATCTCTTTTGGCCAGAGTTTTTGTCTGTTTCTTTCTGTTTTGTTGTAGTTATTATTATTTTATACGCTCTTCTTGGAAGTTGTTTTTGTGGGTTCTCCTGGTTGTAATAATTTGCCGTTGTTGTTGTTGTTGCTGTATGAATTAGCTAAGTACGTTAATGAAATGGGTTGGGTTGTTGAGTTTTAGATTGTTTTTTGTTTTTGTCGTCTTGCATATGAATGAAGCAATTCGCCGTAAAAATTCTACCTCCTTATTCTTCTTTGTAAGTGAAATGCAGTTGATTTTGTTTAAATTCAAGAATTTTGAGCAGCAGCTTCTAGTGTCATAATTTCTTTAATAATTCTGTTTAAAAAAAGTTATAGCATAGTTTTGTTATTTGTCAGTCTAGTTTTTTTTCTTTTGGTATTTTATTTGTTTATTTTGTTAAATATTAAGATTTATTCGTGATGCCTGTGTGTGCGTGTTTTTTTATTTTGGCGTTGATTTTATATTATTTTTCTTACACAAAGACCTATTTCTTGGGCTTGTGGGTTCGTTTTCTTCTCCTAGTAGCCGTCCTTAAAAAAAAGTAATAAATTTCGCCAAACTTAGAAATTTTGATTCACAACTTTTTGTTTTGTTTTTCTCCTTTTTAGCCTTCCGGTTCAAAATGCGACGTTTACGTTTTTTCCGTTTTCTAATTGTAAATTTTGCTTTGAATCTTCTTTCCACCACCACACACATGCGAATGTCTTTAGCATTTAATTTTTAGGATTATTGAATCTTTAATTGTTTTTGTTGTGTTTGTATGTTTTTGATAAAGAATTTATTATGTTCTAAGTTCATTAATATACATATATTTTTTGAATTGAACTAAAAAAAATTAATTTTTGTTTAGAATTTTTTCTCTCTCCTTTCGCGCGCTTAAAAGTCTCTCTGCAAAGATAAATTTGTAAAAAGAAAGAAATAAAATTATATGTTTTGTTTCATATAAAAGTTGAAAATTCAAAAGGAAGATAGGAAAATCCTAATGCTTCCACAATAAGCTTTAAAGCTTCTTTGAAATATTATTTTAAGGGGTGGCTGGCATTACAGGGGAGTATGTTAATTAGATAAATCTTTATCCCCTTTTTGAAATCTTTACCGAGTCTTTTTGTTTTTATTGATGAAAATCTTTAGCAAACAGGTAAATTTTATTTCGAGATTGTTTTTTCTATCAAAAAGGGGTTGTAAATTACAGTTTAGGCCATTTAACTCAATTGTCAAATAAGTTAAACTGTATTAGTGGGGGGAAGGGCGAAAAGAGCAATTGTTTAAGTTGACGCAAAAGAACTTTTAGAGGACTGGTCATTAAAGGTGCATTTAATAAATAAATAAGACGGATACTTAATACCAAAACCTTACTTATAGATGGCGCTGATAGCTCTACTTTGTGTATTTAAAGAATTGATACCAGAGAAGTATTTGCATTTTTTTTTACAGATGGAGGCAATTAGTTTCAACTGCAGATTGTTTTATATTTTGATGTACATATACAAATATTTATAGATGGCTATATATATTTTGGAGAGCTCTTGCTTTAGAAATATTTTTAAATTAATATTTTATACATTCAATTAAACAGACTTAAATTTCCACAGTTACCCCCTCCGCGCCTTTAAGGCTTAAGAAATTTTAAATGCGTCGCTGTCTTCAAAAATCGTCAAAAAAATCATTTCTACTTTATAAAATGTGTAAATAAAAAATATAAGAATGTAGCAGAATTGATAAAAATGCAAATAATAATAATAGTGAAACAAATATTATAACAATATTATGCAATAGTAATAATAATAATAGTAATAATAATAATAATAATAATAACAAATAAAATTAAAATAAAGAGTTGTTGTTAACAGCCTTTGGCCTTACTTTGTTAGTTCTTGTCCAAAGAAAGTCACTAATTTGTTATTAGCATGAAAATGGTACATGTGATAAAACTTTATATAACATAAGTGTTCTTTAGTGGAAAAATTATGTATCACATTGTACAGATTCGATTTACGTTCAAAACCTTTCAGCTTCAGGAAATCGGGGTGGTAGGCATGTTCGTAAATTTTTCGCTTGCTCTCAGGGTCTTAGAAATGTAAACGTGCAGGATATGTGGCTTCAACAGGATGGAACATCACTATATGTTTTTGTTTTTTACGACATTCATACTTGGACATACATACTTCTCATACTTCCAAAACTGTATGTAAAAGTAAATTTTAACTCAATGTTGAAGTACTCGAATCGATTATGTTTCTATTCTTTTTCAAATAAGCAATATTCGCAGATCCAGCAAGATTCATTATATGCAAGCGAAGAAAAAAACATGATTCATACAATCATAATTTTTTTAATTGGTATTTTAACGCAGAGTATTGTATACGCTATTCATATTAGGAATAAATTATTCTACATATCACGAACTATAATACGCAATCGTATAAGTCATTGTTCTAAATGAAATAAAAAAAAACAAGCTCATTACATTTGAACTTCCTATAAAAAATGGGAAAAATGGCTGTAAAACAATACGACCGATGTTGGTTGTATTACATGTGAAGTTTCCAGAATGCGTAATTTGATGTTTTGGGGACTTCAATTGGCCAACAAAATCATGCGAATTGATGCATTTAGACTTTTTTTGTGGGGCTACATCAAAACCTATATCTACGCGGGGATAGTACCCTACCGTTAGAGCATTTCCAAAACCAGCCGTTATGGTCGAAAGTTACATCAAAAGGATCCACGGCTCAGGCGATCATTTAAATGACATTGTAGTTCGTACGTAATGGGGAAGTCTAAGCATAATAAGGAAATAAAAACCCTGTACATACAGAACTGCATTCACTACAAAATTACTGTAATGATCACATATTAATCATACATGTTTTCTTGGTGTGTGAATAATGGACATCTCCTAAATATTGCCCCTATAAAAAAGCAGTATGCAGAATACACACAAACTACATTACTAGTTCTCTTTGAGCTGCACAATGCAATGCTTTTATTGTTGGTGCACTTAGTTTCATCCTTTAATATAACGTGCAGCGGAGAGCACTTCGCCTGGTTTAATTTTAATACATGGAAGCATTTAGGTTGCTAAAACGACAATTAATACAAATCTTTTGTTGAATTTCCCATTGTATTAACGGAAACTCCTCTGGCTTAAAGAAAATATTCTTTAAGAAAATATAGCAGAAACTAGTTAGTGCTTGTGCTTATTTGATCAAATATTTTCTCAGCGTTTTTAAAAATTTTTCTTTTCAGTAATAAAATTTGTTTTGCAGAAATTCCGTAACATACCTTTTCCAATTAATTATCAAACAACTTCAGCTAGTAATGCTTTTGCAAATTATTAAAACTCTCCCTTATCAAAAGCAAGGCTGCAACTCTGCAATTAAAACTTTAACAACTAAAGGAATGACTGTACAGTCAAAGGGAGGTCTGTTGCATTTTAACAAAGGAATTCTATAACATCTATCAATAAATGCAGCACTAAGAAGAAAAAAAAGGATATTGAAAATATGTATGTATGGTACATATGCACATACTACCCACCACCTTTTTATGAAACTTTCTGTGGCAATCGAAAGGAAAGACCATTAGTTTACCAGCACCCCTCAAAAACGTTAATAAGATCATAAGGAAATGCATTTTAGTTTTTGTCAAAGCATCGCAATATGAAATTCCTATTCATTTGAATTTTAACAGCTGATTTTTGGTTATAAATACATATAAAAATTTATGTTATAAAATTCAAATGAAAATTATACTTGCAAAGAACGGGAAATGGGGGTAGTGCAAATTATAAATTTTTGTTTGCCTATTGTTTTGTTCTTAGTTATTGCTTTAGTCTTAGTTTTGAAGTTAGAAATTTACCACAAACAAAGCGTTATTTATCTCTGTCGTCCATCATTAATCCTCCTAAAAAGAGAAGAAGAAAAACAAATTTCATTAGAGATATGAATTTTCAAGGACTATAGTAAATGCTAAGAAGGAATAAAATAAATAAATTTATATCGCAGCAATTTTATTAAGTTAAACATCCATAAAGCCCATAAAAATGGATTCTCTTTTTATTTAACCAACATTTTCGACTTGTACCGAACAGTCCAACTTGAATTGATTTAAGGTCAGCGAATTAGATTTGCTTAAAACAAACTTTAATTACAACAAAGCAGCGATGAGCCACAATTATAATTTCATTCAGATCACATTGTTCGAATTGGGGCTGTTATCGAAATTGAATTTTCATTTCACTTCATAATAAAATTTTACCATATAGTCATAATAATATAACAAAATATAACATTATCATACCCGACTTTAACAAGGCTCATGCCAAATATTATTAAAATATTGCTTTATACTGCAGATATGGATTAAAAGGTCAATATAGTATCAACTTAGATTATATAAAAAAACGACTCAACTTGCCGCCAGAATGACTATGGTTTTCGGTTAACCGAAAATACTTGTATTCAATTTAATAAAAACTAAATGAGAATTCTATTAAGCGATTAGTGGACACACTTCAAATAGTTCGCGATATTCATTTGCAATAGTTTGCTTGCTTTATTTTCAGTTAAATTCTTAATTGAAAACTATTATTTTTCTTAACTAAACCTTTGGTTTTAATGCAACCATATTGTTTTTTTAAATATAATGATCAAGTTTAAACATGAAACTGTTTATGGTGATTGAAGCTATACATATATTTAAAATATTTAAGAGCGTATGCTAGAACAATACATTATTTCATTTATTCTCCTTTTTCTCCTCAGTAAAAGAAAGATAATCCAATTAAACCTCTTTCAAAAATCGTCTCATCTAAGAGAATTTTCAGTAAGAGATTTATACATGATTCAAAAATATAAGCGGAAACGATAATTTGGTAATTACCAATTATCTAAAGGCTTTGGAGGGAGCAATTGAACTGAAATGAAATCTAGTCTTGTAAATTTGCTTAGATGTGTAGTTTTCAGTTTAGTACAAGGTGGCGCAAAGGTAACGTCATAATTTTAATTGGCTGCCATTTTGCACAAAAATAATTTTATATTCAGATGCCGCAAAATATCACTGCTCCTTGACATTTATGATGTACGAGTAGATATACAGAGAATTAGTTGTCAACAAGCCAAATGGGGCGATACACACCTCGAATCATTTCTACTACTTATTTGAAAAATTTTCGGTCTGTTGTTTTCATATTATAAAATTATGGCATTACTTTGCGTCATACTGTATATGTAGCGTGATGATGTGATCTTCTTAGTTGTTGCATTTTTGCTAGCCCCTAAAATTTGCAAGTGTAAATTTGCTATGTTGGCTATAGTGATGTTCTCTAAAATATCTTGAGGAATACCCCTGATAAACAAAAACCGAATAACTTTCTTAGCTGAGAATAAAATAATAAATATAAAACTACTAAAGTATATAGGGACCCTAAAGCAGAACTTGTTTCTTCTTTAATTATAGTTTTTACCCAACTCAGGTTATATAGACCGCATTCCGTGATGCATAAATGGTCCGATAACAAGTTGCCATTTTATAGCCCTCGAAAACAAACCAAATCACATGTTATTATAAGAATTGGACAACATTTAGCATTGAATAACTTTGGCAATAGAACAAAAATGTTTTTTCCACAAAACATGAATGAATTTGTAGTGTTTCAAATTTTGAAAAATAATTGCACAATTCTTAGCCCTATTTACACTGTTCAAGCGATTTACAACATAACCTATATGGTTGCCAAGAAACATTAGCAGCACTAATCTTTATTAATAATAAAATAAAATGTGTATTTTCAATAATTAATTAATTATGATTCAAATATTATATATTATTATTTGTTTGTAAGCTTTTCGTGAAGTAACAAATATGTAAAAGAGAAAACAGGGCAGTGTATGACCCTAAAATAAAGTTCGGTGTAAAACATGTCACATATTTATGTTTTATGTGAAACATATTTAAAAAAAGAACATGTTTTTTTGTACAATAGCACATTTTTTGATAGAAAAGAACACAGACATGCAGGAAGGATAAAATGTATGAAATATTTTTTGTCAAAAATGAAAAGGCATTAGTTTCCAATAATCGCCCAAGTTCTTGTTGCAAGGACCTCTTAAAGTGAATAATCTAAAAATGGATATTTTTGTTTTCTTAATTTTTCTTTATAAAAAACATTAAAAAAATCGATCAGCCTGAGTCGTAAAATTGTTTAAATATCCTATGGTTAGTTTAGGTTAGGTTGATTGGAAGGGTGTGATAGCCCATGTCATACGTCATACGCCAGTGAAGGCTTGTTGTGCGCTCCTTTGGGTTTAACTAAATATCCTATAATATATGACAACAGCTCATGTTTATTTCACAATTTTTTTTTTCTTTTTAAGAATAAAAAAATCTGAAGAAAAAAAAATCCCATATTTACTCCTTTCTCAAACTATTTAATAATTACTTATATAAAACTTATACTCTCATGTTATTCATTCATTTAGGAGACGGTGCGTGCCACAAGTTATTGCACACCTGGACTTTATGCCTCAATACTTCGTAAGTTACCACAGTAATAATGATGATCATAATTATATATTGTTTGTTGTTAGTTTTATGCTTGTGTGCTGCACGTTTGTTGCATTGTAGAGAAGGAAAAAAAAAAACAATTCAATAATATCCACTAACTAAAGCATATTTAAAAGGTGAACAGAAAAATTGTCATTAATTCCGATTTCTACCTGGAATACAAACAAAATCTATTTGTAAGCGGGTATCTGCTATGGCAAGCTCACGATAGTAAGTGTATATGAGAAAGGGAAACTATGTGTTGAAAGTATTTCTACATATAGTAGAAAAAAAATATGTAGGCGCAAGTAAGTGTCAAGATTGGCTATGATTGACTATTCTAAATTCTCAGTAAAGAAAATTATTTAGTTGTTAAAAATACGAGCTATTGGATTTACACTACACTAAAACCATCATAGATACCTACAAATATTCTATAATATGTTCCTGAGGACACATAAGAAGGCACGTGACTTGATTCTAAGTGATAGACAGGAGTACAGGTTCTTATTCTTTATATGAAGTGATCTGATATCCTTAATAGGTTTTGGTTATCGTATGCGATTAATTTTAACTTCATAAAATAACTTGGATAGCAGTTGAATTCCATATTCATATTAAATAAAATCTTATTTTCATTGAATAAGTTACAGTTTACGAGATCACAGTAATAAAACTTATATAACTTTGTTTTGCCAAGATATAGCAAATTTGCAAGACTAAAAATTATATTGAAACTGGTCTAGTTAAAATTTGCAGTACCACAATAAAGAAAGAAGCCTCTTTTAGGGGAAATAAAAAAGAAAATAAATAAATGAAACAAAAATAGTGCTCCAAGAAGAAAATTTAAGCAACTTGAAAAGTTTGCAAATATGCTACCAAGAATGCAGTGTCCTTGTTCGACCGTTTATTTCATCAATTCAGTATCAATTTATTTCTTTACGAATTGTTAGGAATTTTGTTTTTCTTTTGGGAATACCATTTCCAAACTTAAACCGGAAAGCC
Organism: Germaria angustata; assembly: GCA_963681545.1. Classification (NCBI taxonomy): domain Eukaryota; kingdom Metazoa; phylum Arthropoda; class Insecta; order Diptera; family Tachinidae; genus Germaria; species Germaria angustata. The sequence continues at coordinate 116,169,800 of OY812998.1, read as the reverse complement.
TTACTGCAGATAGAAATGTTTTTCTCAATATACTACCACAATTGTTACCGTACCTTTTTGCTGAACTAGTCATCTTTACAAATAAAAACTTGTATGGTCACGTCTTAGCCCTTTCTGAAAGATTAAGCATTTATGCTTCACTTAAAGGGATATATTGCTAGGATAAGCTTTAAAATATTTGCAATACTAAACCAGAAAGCATAAAATAAAATTGCAATATAACGTGCAAGACTTGCAAAAATGCAATCTCAAGTAAGTTGTGTTATTGTCAACTTCTTATGTTAATTTTCTGCTTCTTCTCCAATGGTTCAGTGCATAAATTTTTCTTAAAAAACTAATTATAAATTTATTTATATAAGTGAATCTAAAATTTTAAAACTAGTCTTGCAAATATTTGAAAATATAATATAAAGTAAATGAGAAATACTTTCTCTTGGAGTATATAATTTTTTAAAGGGGAGCGTAAAACTTTTAAATGTGCCATCAAAAGTGAATTAAATAATTGCCCTACTTCTAAACACTTTTAAGCAGTTCAGTAATACTTTATTTTTGCCACTCACGAAATACTGTAATTTCTTTTCCATTTCTATTCCATTTCCTACTTTAGTTGCACAAAGTCTTTAGATCACTCTTTTATTGCTTTATCAGCATTTTGAAATTTGCATTTCTTTTAACACCACTTGCTGCTATTGTAAACTTACAACATGCAAAACTTACATATACATATTAGCTTATTTCCCATGTAGGAAAATATTTAGCAATTGTCATAAAATCCACATTAAATGAGGAAGTTTGTCTTAATTCTTGCAACAAACTTTGGCGTATTATACAATGTTTAAAAAATGCTCACAAAACACCGAAAAGAAGACCCCCAAAATTTGTTTTGAATCTAAAAAAAATAAATGCAACTTCTGAAAAAAAATTTCATTGTAGACAAAATAATTTTTGAAAGATTTTTATGATTATAGGAAAAGTTTATTTTGGTACTAAACTAATATGGTTATTATATAGACATTACAAAATATAACACTATATTAAGGCAGTTCCTGAAATTTTCGCAAAAAATTCATATCAAGGAATAATTGAGATTTTGAAGAAAGATCCTCGTCAATAAAAAAATCTCCCAAGTTTTGTACATACAAAAAGGCTCAACTCCACTTGTATAAAAATATTTAGTTATGGTATAATTGCTGCCACAATATTATGATAATTGCAACAATTTTAATTGTCGTAATTAAATTATATTTTTACAATTACTTCAGATATCGAACCCACAACATGATTGATGAACTAGTAGACTACAAAAATAGCTTTAATCATTGCGATGGAGAAATAAGCACTGCATATTCTATTTTAATAAAACATCTTGCATTAAGCTTTTTTTAACTTTACATTTAAATAAAACAAGATGGAGTGAATTTTTTATTAATTTGCAAGGCCTATCAATGCCATTGCCATTAAATGTCCAATTCTCTATGACTCTGTTTCATAAATTAGGCTGAATTTGACATATTGTAGAGGCTATTTTGGCTTTGAGGGCCGCTGTAGATTCTGATTTATTTGCATCGATCTGCTACTTAAGAAAACCCCATAAGAAAAAGTCTAATGAGGTCAAATTGTATGATCCCGGTGGCCAGTACACATCACCTCCAAGTGAAATGACCATACAGTAGTTTTGAACCATATTATAGTCACATGTGAAAATATTATGTCTCTACTTTATTTCAACATTATGGTTATTAAGTAAATTATTTTTATGTTACACCATAATATGCTTTTTAGAATACAATATGTTTGTTATAATATAATCCTACTGCAATCCTACTGATCCACTCTTATATTATGCTTAAGTTATATGGTTGGAGTTATCTGATTGTGATTGTGTTTGTCACTTTTACTTTTGTAGAAAAGGTGCCACCCTAATACATTAAAATTTATACGCTTGTATTGCATGTGGAAGGATTATTTGTACAATTCAAGTTTTATAGGCATTATTCTTATGAGAAGAAAAACATGAAAATTTTACAAGTTTTCAGTTAAACTCTTTTTAAGTTTAATTTTTGCAAATTAGTTGGATAATTGTTGTAAGGAAAAGATACTACAAAAAGGCGTAAAGGACATGTACAATTATATGCACATTCCAAAAAGAATTCCTGGGCGAGAAAATAAAATCAATAGAGAGAAGTATTTTTACTTAATAAAGTTTTAAAGTGTATGTCAATTATTTATTGCTAAGCATACTTTATTAAACATATTTTTTCTTAGTGTGAACTAGTCGCAAAGTGTATATCATTAAAATCGAGGTCTATTTGCCCTATCTCTGGGGTACTCTGTGATAGTGAGGAATTCGACAATAGCAGTTGACAATGAGGGTTGTCTGCGGGACTTAAGAATGTCGAAAGAGTATCGATCCATAAATCGCATGCAGCGTATTCAACGTCAACACTTTTGCCGTTGACGATCTGCCTCTTTTGGGTATCTTAGGTAGCCCTACTACACTTTTTCATAAGGAGTTTAACGATTGTATTCTGGCCTTTGTTATAATTAATTTGCTTTGCATAGACAGGTCTCGAAAGCACCTTCTACACTTATTTTGTATTATTGAATGATATATTTAAATAAGGGGAGGAAAAAAGAAACAAGTTAATTTAGACAGAGAATCAAGACTTTTGGAAAAAAGAAAAAGGGCCATAATGCACAAACGTCTCCCTTACTAAACCAGTTTGTAAAAAGTTTGGCCGTTCTACCATATAGTAGAGCGAATGTTGAAAGAGTCTTAACTTATATAACTTTAGAGGAGCATTAAAAATTATCTAGTAATTCTTTTAAATATTAGAATATGTGTAGGTGTTTCTTCTAAATATTAATATTATTCTCACACGTTATTTAAGAGTAATGAAATGGCGATATCTAAATATTATTTGTTGCTGGCATAGTTGAGTATATGCTGGCATTTAATTTTAAAAATCATCTGTATTCTTTAGTCAAAACATGTTGGAATTTGAGCATTCAAGTTTACATACTTATACCAAAATCAACAAATATTATATGAGAATTCTGTGAAATTAAATCTTATTTTTTTACTTGTGATTTCAAAAACCTAGAAGTATAATAATTTTAGAAAACAACACAAATCGAATTAAGTCTTTTTAAATATTGGTAATAGCCACGATAATTGAAATCTAAACTTTTTTTGAGTACTAGCAATCTGCTTCCTAATAAAATATTTCTTATCCAAACGAAACATCAAATAAGGGTAAACAGTTTTTTTCTAAGATGTTTCAAATACTAAAACTTTCCAAAAATAAAAGTTCTTTTTGGAAATTTTTCAAATCGCAGAGGGATATTCAGTTGGCATGGCTGCTAGAAAGTCCTGCTTTGGTATTTCCTTTACATTTTGCTTCAAAACTTCACCAATAAAATGGTGTTTGACTGATGTTCGAAAGAAAAATAAAAAAAACTATCAGTAGGTCGTAACAGCTCGTATTATAAGGAAACAGTCATATTAACCTATTTCGATTAAAATGCATTAAATGGAAGAAAAAAATATTAATGTAATTCTTTGTACATATTTTTCTCAAGCACTGAGCTTAATGATATCGAAATTGTAAAATTTTCTAAAAGTCTAGATTTCGTAAAAAAATATACGTTACTTCAAATAGCACCTCTAAGAAAAATAACCACCTTTTTGCTTAATTTACTCAATTGTAAAAATCTTTCTGCACGCATGCGTCGTAGGAAATCAACGAAATATTTGATAACGTTTCATTTGAGGGGTGTACGTCTGGCAGACGGCTGCCAATTTAATACTTAAGAAATTTTCTCTAACTGCCGAAGACATGAAATGCAAATGCCATACAAAAAAAGAACTTAAAGACACATGTCTTTTGGTAAGAAAATTGAGCATATGTCTTACAAGACTTTTCTCAAGCACTATCGCTGGTGGTAGTAACTACCACCATAATAAACACAACCCGTTGCACTTAAGGGGGAGTCCCTTAAGAATAATTTGAATGTAACTTGGACAGTTATATGTTGTATATCCCTACACCTACAAGAAGTTGTTAAGAAAAGATAATTAGAATTAAATAAATAATTGTGAAGTTAAAGAAAATTATAATAAATTTTTGTAACGTACTTGTGACCTGCAATGTGTGTGTGTGTGTGTATGAAAGACATGAATGTTGGGTGGAATTAATAATAATTTTTCAGGTTAAAGAGGTAGAGGTGTAGGCAAAGCTGACCATGGGATTGCACTACACTCAGACTTTGACTAAGAATTAACATGGAAATTTTAAATATAAAAAATTAAGCGGATACTGAAACCGAAAGCATTCAATATTGATAGTGGGAAAATTTTTTTTAACAAGAACGTCATACTCAGAAGGACAAACAGCGCGTTAGGATTAAAACAGTAGACAGGCGCTCGGACACACAGACGGCTATACAGGTAGTCAATTTAAATTTTAATTCTAACTCTGTTGAAACGTTAAATCTAAAGGATAAAAAATTAATTCAATGACTTTTCAACTAGTTTTCCTATCTTTGTCTAGTGCACCAAGTCTCTGCTCAGCAAGTTACACGCTGGAGAAGCCAGTTCCAAAAAAAAGTCTGCAAACGTCGAACACCATTTTATGATTACTGCGATAACCGTTCACTGCTCAATATTTTGTGAAGTACTGAGAACAACTCCTTTCATAAACAGTCGATGTGAAATTAGGCGAAATAATCTCCGTTTACCATGAAATTATGCGGACGCAAAGCGCCTATTCTTTCGCATCGTTCAATTTGGCATGAACTGAAGGACGTAAATAGACGTAGATGGAGTGTCATTTTACCAGTCTTTATGTTTTTCGATTTGAAAGGTAAGCGTGGAACAAGGTGGTTCCAATGATCCCGATCTTCGTCTCGATGCTTGACTTCGTTCCACTTCATACGCAATCTCGAAAGTTTTGTTGTCAGTTGCCGCTTGCAGGCATGCGTTGATCTCTTGACTCGTCTGCTTCCCTGCGGATTCCAATCTAGGCATTTCTTGGCAATATCATCGTCTAGTTTACGAAGAGTGTCGCCTATTAATAAGATTTTGTGATATAAAAAGTTTACCAGCACTTCAATAAACTTAATACACAATTAAATTTTCTTTTACGTTTAAAGGGTGTAGGGAGAACACAGGAAAAGAAGATACACATTCTATGTATAATTTTTTTTATTTACACATTTGGAATGTGCCTTCACAGCTCGAAGAACACAGTAAATGTCGCGTATTTGGCATGTGTTTACTAAATGCAACACATACCAAAATACTCAATACTATTTGTTCATCATAAAGGGAGGGTGGTAATATTTTATGTTGTATTATATAGTGGCCCTAATGTTTAGTGTCATCATTGTAAGTGAATTAAAAAAAATAATATAGATAGAATTTTGAAATTATTGCATTCTTCCTCTATTTTAATAATTTTATACTCGCGTAAATAAAAAAGCACGAGTTTGATGTCATTTTTACTCAAAAAGAAAAACACATGTTTTAAAAAAAAATATTTTTTAACTGAACAATTTTGTTGTTGTAGACAAGTGGCTAACAAAGTTATGGATTTTTGTTTTAGTTATATGAACGTAAATTTCCGTTTTTTATATGTATGAATGTAGTATAAGTTTGATGGAGAAATCTGTCATCTGTATGAATGTGTTGTGCAATGAGTTTTTAATGTGTATTCGGTAGTTCTGGTCAAGTGATTTTAAAATCCGTTAAAATTTAGAGAGAAAAAAATATTGGATTTTAAACATATTTTTTTGTTAAGTCCTATTAATTGTTATTATAATAAAAAAAGATTAGTATTTACTTACAAAGGGTAATTTTTTACGATCTTTCGGATTAGATAGAAAACATAAAATTTATAGAAATTTATAGAAATGTATCAAATGGTTCATAGGCTGGGTCCAATTTCGGCACACTCTCTACAATATATCGGCCGGTATCTTATGGAAAAATTCTTAAAAACTGGCTTCCAGTTACTCAACCGTTGCGGGCTTGTCCCTATAGGCATTAGGCTTAACGTGGACCCACAAAAAATAGTCTTAAGGCATTAAATCTGCCTAAGGCCCTTCATCACTGCGACTAGTCTAGTGATACCTTAAGGTTTCCTCTAGGTCAATTGTCAATTGACAGGCGCTCATGTGATTGTAGCAAAGCCATATTTTTTTGCGACCCTAAAATATCCTGTTTTCGCTTTTTGTCGTCAGCCCTTTTAATTTTGTAATTGAAAGTAGGTATTGCAATCAATATTGCTTCAACGCACATATAGCAGATCTAGTCCTGACTAGTTCATCTGCTCGTTCATTCCCAAGTAAGAAACTAACTGCAGAATGTAACAAGTATGATCTTAACGCCAAAATTGTTGCTTCTCTATTAACAAAATTGCTGATTTTTGGCAAACACTACTACCAAATATTGTTGCTTTAAATACATTTGCTTCATCGGGAAGGCTGTAATACCAGACGAGAACCAGCTGATCATTCTTGATCTATTGGTGCAAACTGTACTTCCATTTATTAAAGCCCAACGGGTTGGGAAAAGAACTTCACATCTGCTATCAAAGTCATGTCGAGGTACTATATAGTCCGTGGGTTTTCTTAAATTAAGAGAAAGCCACTACAACACCCTAAAGTGGCCATGTATCCTTGATCTTCAGCGTTTAGTTGTGGAAAGCCAAAACGCACTGAAGATGAAAATAGCCATCATATGGTAGTCAATACAAAACAAAATTGATTACTATATTCAAAGCCTCTGAAGGGGCTAGGGCGCAAACCGCCTGTTATACTGATGCATACTGTACAGTTGGTGCAAAACATTATTCTTTCCTGTTGCATTCCACTATGAAACTGATCCGTATGTTAAGATCTTACATAAAACTATCCTAGGGCCTAACTAAGTCCTACTTTGCATGAAGCATCTCTCTACAGCTGTACTAGGCGACAGTGACCTTGTTGACCCATTGTATATATAAGTTCCCGTCCTCCTTATAAATTGTATATCTAAATTAATTATGACTTCAAATAATTCTGTCAAAACAAACCGACTTCAATACGAAGGGCCAATCGAGCAGGTCCAAAAAATTAGCGACATTATGAGTGAGATGTAGGTTAGGTTAGGTTAGGTTGATTGGAGGGGTATGATAGCCCATGTCATTACGACATACACCTAAGCCAGTGAAGGCTTGTTGTGCGCTCCCTTGAGTTAACCTTGAGTTAACCATAAGATATTGAACCAAAGTTCTAGAGAAACTCCGTGTCACTCACAAAGTTCCTTAATTTCCTCCAGCATATTCCCCGTAATCGGCTTATGTCCGGTAAGATGTCACTCCCAAGATATCGGGACCTTATTTGTGAGAAGGCGGGGCATTGGCACAAATAGTGTTCCAATGTTTCGCTCTCCTCCCCACATGCTCTACATTCATCTCCTCCCGCTATTCCCAAGCGTTTAAGATGTGCCAGTAGTTGAGAGTGCCCTGTGACTACTCCCATTATTCTACTTAGTTCGAGCTTGCTGAGTCTTAGCAGCTCCCTCGTTCTTCTCTCGTCTGGATCTCCCCATAGAATTTTTGTATTGATTCCCATGGTTCCGTTATTCCAGAGAGTTGAATGGGCCCTTTGTGCCCAAGTCTTTAGTTCTGATTTAACTGCATCGAAAGGTTCCGCGCATACCAAGCTTATATTACCTAACTCTATTGCCCTAGAAGCAAGTGAGTTTGCCCTCTCATTTCCAGTTATCCCCGCGTGCCCCGGCACCCATATGATGCGCAGTTCACCATGTGTCGAGTAACTGTTAATGGCGTTTTTGCAATCCCAAACTGTACGTGATTTAGTGCGTTCCTCTGAGATTGCTCTGATGGCCATCTGACTATCTGTGAATATATTCACAAGTCCTGACCTCCTCATTACATTGAGTTCCCTGATACACTCCGTTATCGCCCGAACTTCCGCCTGCAAAACTGTGCAATAGTCCGGCAGGCGGAAAAACAGTTCCGTGGTGTTTTCTATATAAACACCAAGTCCCGTTTTCCCTCTCGACCTTGATCCATCCGTGTAGCAATGAAGCCCCATGGGGATCTGGTTCCAAGGGTCGGTCAACCAGGAATGGATGTCGGGAATCAATGTTCCGCAGTTGGCCTCTAGTCTAGTCTCCGGTATGCGGTCATTTGCGACACTTTCCGGTATGGACTCTCCTATGGCCGTAAAGATTCGTTGATGATACGCTTCGTGTTCCTGATCGATCCACTCACCCATCACCTTTAGTCGTTTTGCTGCTAGAGCCGCTTCGTATTTTATACGAATATCGATTGGCTGGATAGATAATATTGTTTCCATCGCACCTGTTGATGTCGTTCGGAAGGCCCCACTTATACCAAGACAGCAGGTTCTCTGAACTTTCTGTATTGTTTTGATGTTGCATTTATATTCCATCGATGTCCACCACACTATAGAGGCATAGGTCATAATCGGCCTGATAACGCTACTATAAAGCCAGTGTGTCATCTCTGGATTCAGCCCCCATCTCGTGCCTATGGCCCGTTTACAGATTGACCAACATATATGAGCCTTTTTGACTCTTTCGTTTATGTGGTCTTTCCATTTTAATTTCCGATCGAGAATGACTCCTAGATATTTCACCCTGTCGGAAATATTTATTGTCCTTTCAAGAAAGCGCGGCTCATCATATGGAGCTATCTTCGTCTTTCTTGTAAATAGGCCAATTTCAGTTTTTTCTGGGTTAACGTTCAACCCTCTTGGTTGAGCCCAGTTGTGTGCCAGGGTTAATGCCTCCTCGGCCTTCCTGCACAAATGATTTGGATCCCTTCCCTTCAGAAGTATCATGACGTCATCTGCGTAGCAGACTGTCTCGAATCCCTCATCGGTCAGAGTCCTAATAAGGGTATGTATTGTTGTGGTCCAGAGAAGGGGTGATAAAATCCCCCCTTGTGGAGTTCCACATTGTACCCTTTTTCTTATACTTACATTGTGCGCCTCACAATTAATCCATCTGTTCCTTAGCATATTGCCAATCCAGTCGCGTATCGCCCGGTTGACATTAAATTGGTCCAGAGAATGGATAAGTGTGTCGGTATGCACGTTGTTGAAAGCCCCCTCAATGTCAATGCAAACCGCGAGTGTGTACATCTTCTCACTAAGTGACCTTTCTATAAAGTACACCACATTATGCAATGCAGTGTCCACTGATCTACCTTTGACATATGCGTGTTGCCTGAACCTCAGCATATGGCCTGCGATCCTGCCCTTAACCATGTCGTCAATTATCCTCTCCATGGTTTTCAGCAAGAAGGAAGTTAGGCTTATTGGCCTATAAGCCTTTGGTGAAGAATAATTTGGCTTGCCAGGTTTGGGGATAAACACTACCCTCGCTTCCTGCCAGCCTACTGGAATATATGCGTGTGTTAGGCATGCATTATAAATTCCTGCAAGATGTGACGAAACTAAATTCATCCCTTTCTGCAGGAGCGCCGGAAAGATACCATCCGGACCCGCAGCCTTAAATGGAGAAAAGCTTTTTATCGCTTCCATAACCATCCTATCGCTGATAATAGGCACCTCATGTTCACCACTTCTCCCATCGTCCAGCCTAGCCGAAAGTTCGGCCGGGCTGCATGGAAAATGTGTATCCATGAGGAGTTTAATGGTTTCCTCCACATTTTCAATTTTCTTGCCCGTTTCATCCACTAATGATTCAGCCTGGATGTGGGCTTTTGACAAAAATTTTTTTATTTTAGAAACATCGCTTACACTGTCCACCTGTTCGCAGAAAAGCCTCCAGGATGTACGTTTAGCTGTTCTTATTCTCTTGTTGTAATTTCGGAGTTTATCACGATAATCCTCCCAATATACTGGTAATCTTTTACGTTTCGCTCTATTATAGAGTCGGCGGACTTCCCTCCCCATTGCCCGAATCTCCCCTGTCATCCAGGGTTTTTCGTATGGGGATTTTCTTTCCCGAAGTGGGCAACTCTCTTCAAACGACTCAACTAAAGCGTCCGTAATGATTTTGACTTTACTGTCTATGTCCTCTCTTTCTAGGCGGTTGAAAGAAACCTGCCCTAAATGAGAATCAAGTGACCTTTCGAATTTTGCCCAATCAGTTTTAGCCCTGTTTCGAAAGGTTATAGGTTCTGGCGGTTGCCTTGCAATTCTAAACATAATATAACGATGATCTGAGAATGAGTGCTCGTTCAGAACCCTCCATTCAGCAATTTCATCGATTACGTTTTCAGAACATATGGTTACATCTAATACCTCCTCTCTAATCCTATTAATAAAGGTAGGCGTATTACCAGTATTAACAGTCAATAGATCGTTAGTATTTAGAAATTCTAAAAGAGCCTGTCCCCTTTTATTAATGTTAGTACTACCCCATGCAATATGATGCGAATTAGTATCGCATCCGATTAGTACTTTCCTACCTTTTATTCTGCAATCTTCTACCAAGTGTTGTAATTCCGACGTTGGTGGTAGTGTCGGTGCATCATACGGCAAGTATACTGATGCTAGGCATATGTTTCCATTTCCCTGCTTCAGTACTGTTGCGTCTGCTGTTGACAACTCTGTGGATAAAAGAAAGCATAAATTTTTGTGACTAAGAATACAGGTCCTCGGACGATTCCCTGTTTTAGCATAAAATAATTGGTAGTTTACATGGCTTAATCCATTAACCCTGTTTTTTGTCGTCCAGGGTTCTTGTATTAATGCCACATGAATCTTACCTTTGTTAATTTTCTCCATCAAAGCGTGAGTTGCCGTCTCGCTCCGGTGGAGGTTAATTTGGATGACCTCCCACATCATCCTTCTAATAGGCGGTCCTCTTGGGAGTTGGTGATATTTTGCTCCAACTCCTCCTTGGCCGTCTGGACCTCCGAGACACCCGCCTGATTTTGGCTAGCTGCAGCCTGTACTGTGCTTGTCCTGTCGTTGCTGGGGGTGGTTTTCCCCTGGCTGCCGATACAGGACTTGCCTATTTTGACATATACAGCTTTCGACACAAAGAACACCTTCCCTTCAGATTTGGAAAGGCTGGAAATAGATCCTTGGTCGATGCCCACCACAAAAAGAGTTCCATTTTGGTCCTCCTCTCTGTGGAACACCTCCCATTTCTCTACCGCCAGTTCTTTGTTTTGTTTACCAATAACCTCCAAAACACGGTCGGATGTGAATTTGCATCCCCATCCTTTGACGTAGAAGGTTGCCTTGGTAAGAGTTGGTATATTTCTCCCTTCCACCAGTTCCAGCTTACAGCCTTCCCATGGCGGAGGGATTCCTTCTACCAGCTTCTTTAGGGTAGCTGCGCAGGTCTGCGATGCTAATCTTAGCAACAGCACGCCCCTTTGAAACTCGCAGCTATTTATTTTTATTGGAGATCCGTTATCGGTTGCCATAACGTATTCCAATATCGCGTTATTTACCAGATCCTCAACCACTTGCTGTTGATTTTCTGGTATTTTGCCAGTCGGACGTGAGGTGTCAATGACCGCGTAGCGGAGATTGTCCCTGTATTGCCTCCTGGCTACTTTAGCGTAAGATGGCGGCTCTTTTTCCTTAGTTACGTCTAGCTTCCTCTTACGCGTGAAGAGATTCCGCTTTTTGGCGTTCTCTGCTTCCGCGGAAGATTTCACCGACGTGCCCGCCTTCTCAGTAAGTGCTGCTCCTTTGACCCCCTTACTAGAAGGATTCTTCATAGAGACTCCTTTAAGAAGGGAGACGCCCGGTTTTGGCGACTTACTGGTCGACGAGGAGCACCTTTTCTTATGCTTCGGCTCCGCAATGTTCTGCTCTTCTGGAGATCGGATCCTCTTACCAGTCTCTACCGAGGTGGAGGGAGTCTCCGATGCTTGTGAGAGAGTGAGATGTAAGTCCTGATATCATCCTTTTCTAGTTAATATTTCCTCCCAGGCAAAAAATTATGTCCATAAGTGGAGGAGTTATGCGATTAGCAATATTTCGGGTGGCCTTTTTGCCCGTCGTAATATTCCACTTAAAATTCCATAAGGGAAGTATGGAGAGCTTTCACTCTCAAATAAAAAAGTATTTTCAAAATTGGCCCATTAATTAAAGAATTATACGATAATCATTATTGAGAGGTAAACAATTTGCCCGTCCGATTTTAGAAAAAAAATATCGTACCAAACTACAAGCAAGCCAAAAAAATTATTTTAAAAATCGGTCCATAAATAGAGGAATTATGTGATAATCAATATTATGGGCGGGCAAACTAACCCTCCGAATTTCGAAAATATTCGTGGGACTAAGAAAAAAAAGAAGTTTTTTTACAAAGTTACACAAAAAAATTAAAAAAAAAACACAAGAATTGATAACTATGAAGTGGGTTAAAAAGATTCTAGTTTTTTAAGCCTTTACTTGTAACCATTTTAGTTGTTATTTATTAAGAAAAAACTTTAAAAATTTTGATTAAATATATTCCAATGTTACTGGTGTATAATAAAAATTTTCATTAAATATATTCCAATGTTATTGGTGTATAAATATTTTTAATACCCCACTGTGCGCTGGTCTCTGATTTCCTCTAAAATATGGTTAGTATGAACTAAGGGGTTAATAAAACTTCTAAAAAGTAACGTTTTTTCCTTATAAAATATTAAGAAATAAAAAAAACTCAAAATACAACAAAGATAATGATCGTAAAGGAACCTGCAAAAGAAAAAGAAAAAACAAATGCATACAGTGCATTAATGGTTCCATTCAGTGAACTTTGAAGTGAGAAAAATGTAAAATAAAGAAGTATGTCCCTTTTTATAAGGCAACAAATTTACCATAAAACAAATCTATTCTGGCATGCGCCTTAAGTAAAGTTGCAACAACCTGGTTTTGTGTCTGTCCATTTGTCTACAAACGAACGTCTTGCAAGACGTTCGTCAAGACAATTTTCTTTTTATATGCAGCCCAAATAAGGGTGATTTGGGGAATAAGTTAAGCATGTCATAAAATTGAATAAACATATGGTCATTAAGTTGAAGGAAACAAATAAATTGAAGTTTGAAAACCACCCTGAAAAGAAAAGTAAGACACACACCAAACTGTGACATAAAATCTGTTGAAAGGAAATGCTAAAAAATTGACTTGAAAGGCGGACAATTGGCTTGATGTTTATCCATCAAAATAATTTTGTCTTTAGAGACATAAATATTAAACAGAACCATAAGCGGTTTTTTGCAAATCTTTTTTTTTTCAATTTATAACCGCTACTCACCGCCCAAATGTGTCATTTGTGAGCTGCGTGATAAGTTTTTCCTTGAAAAAGTGTTTCTACAGAGTCCCCTGAAATGCTTTTAAGTTGTTTTTTTTATATGTATGCTCGTATAAACACTTTTTTACCATCTACCATATGGAAACTTTTAGACTTTATTAGCTTTCGTGTTATTTATCGCGATCAATAAATAATATATGATCTAAATAAGTATTAAAGACTAAAACAGCAAAAAATTAGAAAATAACTTATACCACACAAACAAAATATATTGAAGGAAAAATGTACTTTGGAAAATTATAAATGTGAATACATGGATACAAGTCATCAGTACGTAGATGCATTTGAGTAATTGGTATGAGTTTTTTTTTCCTTTTTTTTAATTTCAGTGTGAAAAGTGCATTATAAAACAACAATAGATTTTTTCTATAAGTAAGACCGACAATATGGGCTGAGAAACTTTGCATTGGGTGAAAGAAAAGCAGTGTTCGGAGAGTATTTAATAGTTTTAGTGGCGATGCATGTGAAAATAGTCTACAGCTATTAAAGTGGATTTTTAACCTTAATTTGGTTTTTATTTGGAAAATGTATACCAATTTTGAAAATGTATATCAATTTTGTTTGCTAAATTTACATTTTCAAAATTGATTTCGAATCTACAAACATAATAAAGACAGGGTTGCTCATTGGCTTAAAAAATGTTTTCAAATAAAGCTATTCAAGCCAATTTTTGTACTTTAAACGAAAGTTTGAAATTAAGTTTTACCATTTTTAGGAATATAATAAAGAGACGTTATCTGATTGGTTTATAAAAGTTTAATTTTAAAATAAAAATAAGCAAGGTAATTCCTGCACTTTAAGCGAAAGTTAGAATTTTACAATTTTAAAAAGCTTAAAATAATATTTTAATATTTAACAACTTGGAATTTTCTAATACAATGTTTTTTTAAATCAAAATTCAACTACCAACAAGAGCGTTTTACAAATTTTTTTAAAATTTCAAATAAAATTTCACTTGTAAAAAGCTGATTTAATAGTTATTCAAATATTTATACTTGAATTTATATAAAAATATTGAAAATTTTTTTCCTTAATATAAATACGTTCGCTTAAATCAAACCTGAGTTCGAAGTTTCGAATATACTTTAATATATAGTATTTATGAATTTTTTGTAATAAAAATTTACATTTTCATATATAGATTGACGATTTGGTTTTGCGACCAATGAAATGTCGGCATATGAACAGCTAAAGCCACAACACACAATGCATTTTGCAAAGAGTCTAATTGTTTTAACAATTAGTTGGTGAGAGTATTCCGAAATAATAAATTTCAATATTAAAAATAGATACTATAACTTTTTTTGTTGATAATTCGTTGCTAAGGTTTGTTTATTAAAACAAATATTTGTAACAGGAGTTTTTTATATGTTTTTATTTTATATTGAGCTTAAGCAAATTAATATTTGTTGGTGCTTGATTTTTTTTGGCAATTTTGCTACATTAAAAGTCGAAATTGAATTTGAATCTTCGAATTAGCTGCCAAGGAAATATTATTTGCCCTTCATAAGTATCACAGGCATTTTAATTTTACTTATTTTAATTAGACTTTGAAATATAATAAGTTTCGAAAACTAAAGTTTAGTTCGAAAATTTACAAAAAAAAAAAAAATAATAATAATAATAATAAAAATATATGTGGTACATAATTGGGTAAAATATTACTCAAGCTTGAGGTCTTATTTTGTGGTTAAAAAATTTTATTCAAATTATCGATATTTCAGAATTGTCCTGAAGATGATACTCAATTTAGTATCGAAATATTGGTAATTTAAATAAAATTGTTTAACCACAAAATAAGAGCTTAAGCTTGAGTAATATTTTAACCAAATTGTTATAAAAAAGGTCAGAAAATATAGAGATAATATATGTGAGAGGCGAAGATTCCCATTTTTATATACTTCTACATACATAATATATATTTAATGATAATATGTTTATGAACAAATTTTGTATTTATAAATTTCGTTTTAATGTACGGGTTTTAGCTCCTCTAAAGAATTTGAACATACTTGTAGGTTCCCTTTAATTGTTCAATCCCTTTCCATTAACCAAGTGTTCATATCTTTTATTAAATGTCGTATATTAGAAAAAGAAAACAACACAAACAAGAAAAAACTGTATGTAATTTAAAAAAATGGCTTGATTACAATATCGAAAAAATGACTAAATGTCTTTTTTAATGCCACGAAAATATAAAAAAAACGTACTCTTACACTTTTTATTACACACGCATACACAGACATGGATACTATACAGAAAAAGATATCTATGCTAGATTATAAAAAAAGAACTATAATCGACTAGATTATAAAAAAAGAACTATAATCGACGTTTGCTAAAGCTTAGACATATTTCAAAATTTCCTCCATAGTCCTTCAATTATACGTTAGCGATATGTGGAAAAGAACAAAAAATAAAAACTTATAGATTCATATGAAAGATAATAAATGAAAGCACGAAATTTCTAAACAACAACGGCAACAGAAACAACAAAAAAACAAATGTTTATAAATAATGACAATACATACGAGCGAGGCCTTATATCACTTATTCATGTACATATGTATTCATTTCTTTCATGAATAATTTTTTCTATTCGTTAGACAACAGGTAAAATAAAATCTAAGAGCTTATAAAACCACTCACACTTTTTTACCTGTAAAGAATGTATGTGTGTTTGTGTGTGTAAAATTATGGACATACATACTTGTATGCAGAATAATTCGAGCACTGCACACATTCATAAGTGCATGCGCCCACACAGGTGCATAGGAGAAGTTATTGTTGTGGTTGTTATAGAAATTAAAAATCAAAAGGAATCTTTAGAGAACTTATTGATATGAGAATTTTTGCGGTTTTTATCAATAACAGCGTAAGTCGAGAAATAATTTTTTTTATTTTCAGCATAATTAGAAAATATTTGATCTGATGATACAGTGTGAAGTAAAAAAGGAAACGCTAACAATATCATCAGGTAGTGCTGATTATTGCAACATATGTGAAAGATATTAGTGTGTTAATAAATTCCAATGGATAACAACGTATTTGCTCTAGTGTTTGAAATATAGTAGTAAAAATGAAAAGGGAAAAAATTCGAAGAGAGCAGAAAGAGATAAAGAACGTAGCCTCGTAGGGGTTGACGAAGTTAATCTCTGATTCTACTTCTGCTTGAAAATGATGACGGCTCAGACTTGATGTGAATCACGCTGGCACCGTTAAAGTTGTCACAATAAACAGCCTCAGGACAAGCCAGACAATTTGATTTTTAATTTCAAGCCCTCGGCAATCCCTTCTGCTTTATCTAAGAAACAGCTGACAGCCATCGATTGGAAAAGAGACAGTAAATAAAGCTCTAAGAGGTTAAATAAGCTCTGAGGATGAGCTGCGAATATTCGTCAGAATTCTAATGGTAAATTTGATAATTGTAGTCAAGATCTTATAGTGCTTGGAATACTTAAGGCAGGAAGGATCTCTTGAGAGTTGGCTGTTTCCAATTATGTACATAGGGTCCATGGAAGAAATAGCGCTAGAAAAACTTGGGCTTTGTCAGGTTAGTTAATTCTGTGATTTTGCGTTATTT
The DNA here is from genome assembly GCA_963681545.1 of Germaria angustata. Classification (NCBI taxonomy): domain Eukaryota; kingdom Metazoa; phylum Arthropoda; class Insecta; order Diptera; family Tachinidae; genus Germaria; species Germaria angustata. The sequence goes on along the minus strand of OY812998.1, from coordinate 116,152,890 downwards.
CTATTAAAATAGACCGACTAAGGCGGGATATGGTAAGGATAGATCTTGCAAGCAGTTATCGCTTACTAGGATCCATGGTGTTTTGTCCCATTTTAATACCTGTGATGATAGATCAAATATGGGAAAAAGAGTGAAGGTTTTACGAAAAAATTTTGCAGACAAGGATAAAGAAACAAAAAAAGAGGAAAAACAAGTAATGACAGTTTTGTTTTTTTAGGTTCATGTTTCGCATCGATGAAGAAGTTACATGTGTTCACCATTACCATTTCAGTTATACTCTCAGATGAGTCCCTCTGTTGCTACATCTTCACTGAAGGAAAGATGCACAAAGAGTCTTCATTCAAACAAATTTTGCATTGACCTGCGACTATTTTGTGCAAATCCTTCCTCTGTAGGCGTTAAAGAACTCTAATGCAGTTTGTATTCATTCTGGAATTGATTATTCGGAAATTGCTGAAGGTGACTGGTTGACTCACTTGATTTGTGTCAAGTGGTCGAAGTGACTCATTATCATTTATATGCAAGATGGAATGGTAGCACCATAAAGGATTTTAATTTACAATTCGGGTAATTTTGGTCCTTTTATTTCCATATACTCGTACCCTATTGGGGGTAATGTTTGAATATCTCGCCATTTCATTTAGGGACGCCTGGTATTCTTACACCATGGAAGATGTTGCGTATACTTTTATACGGCACCTAATTTCTGTTCTGCTGTCAGTAGAAATTCTCATACTTCTATCGAATATCTTGTAATTCGGAAGCCATTTTGCTGCTCCCTTTACGACCCTTATTTAGGCCTCAAGTACTTTGTAGTTTTCTGAGAGTCTAAGGAATACATTGATTCCCGGCTCTTCAAAGTAGATTTCAAGTAGATGCAACGGTTTTCCGGTTTTTCGGCTGCAATCAGCTCCAAATGGTTCTGTGGAAGGGGGGGTGGGAGATAGAGAAGAGCGGTCTTAGAATGATGTAGTGAATAAAATCGGGTAAACTATAACAGCCTTCAATGGTACTCAATCGATTGAGATGTCAGTAGTTGGTTACATGCAGTAGTATTAGTGAGACCAAGAAAATCTTTTCAGCTTGTAGGTTTAGAAAAATCATAATGTGAAATAATAACAAATCGAGAATATAAGAAGTCTTAACAACATTAAAGAACTGTACAGATAGATGGATAATTAATTAAGAAAAACTAATTTTTGGTCCATAATTTCTAAGAAATGCCCTCCTATTCTGCATCCTAATTGTAACTAAAAAAATTAAAATGCGCAAAATTCGCTTAGAGTTTTCAAGATTTTAGTTTATCGTTCGAGGAGTGAATAAATTTCGTTCTAGTTTGAAATATAAATATTTTTTACATATTAAGAAGGTATGAAGGTAACTATAAATCTTGGATCTCTAGGGATGTGATTTTTTATTTTAAAGTAGCGTCGCATTAACAAATATTATTATTTTTTTTTAATAATTTGTTATTATTCAGCTGAGTGAATGTTTTTGTTTTAAGAAAACATATAAATTAAAATTGAAAACATTTACGCCAAAAATATTTTTCACACTGTATACAAAGTTAGATTGGCTTAATTTCTATTGTGCTGCTACCAATCATTATACGAATTGAAAAGAATAATAAATAGAACTTAGTTGTGCTAAACATACTTGCATGAAACTTTAGATGATTATTATTATTTTTTTTTTCAACAATGCCTCTATGCTTCTCTAATGTGCAATAGATATTAGACTTCTTTTTACCGATTGGCTGTATTTTGTATTAAAATGTTATGAATATGTGTATGCATATATTCATATTTTAGCCACACATATTCACTATCTAATCAGGAGCAAGTAAAATCTATTCTTGCATGGAAAGAATTTTCCATTAATACAAATAATCATAATAAAAATAAGTACAGTTGTGCTTTTTTTCCGCCTTCTATTATCTATTGTCTTATTTGACTTTAATAATACCAAGTCCTAAAACTAAATACATTTTGTTTACTGTATCATATTAGTTTTGATAAAAATTAATTGTATTCCCTAGTATTAAGATTTCAATGCAACCCCTCTATTTCATTCTATACCTTAATTTAAATTTTTTTTATTAGAACTTATTTTATCTTATCTGTTGCCGTTTTTTTTTCTAATGCATAAAGATATAATAATTTTATTGACTGATAGTTTCTTTTTTATTTATTAAGGACTTTATTTGTATAATGGAAAAAATTTTAGTGGTTGACAATTTTTTTTTTGATTGATTTTATTAAGTAGAGAGTTCCTGATTAACTTTTGTGGAGACAAAGTAACCAAAGTGCAGGGCATTAACTTGATATCGAGGTAAAAAAGAAACAGTTTTTTTCGAATTACCAGCGTAAAGTTTTGCAGGAATTAGCCAGGTATAGTGAAATTTTGTATAGGGAACATATACTAAATTCAAGTGAAAAGTTTCCCTAAAGCGTAGACGAAAAATGTCCTGTGCCCCGATTATGGTTTGAAACACTTAAATGTTGTGTGGTTTCGGCTACAACACAACATTAATTTTTTGATTATGGTTAACAACATCTAGGTGTTGCATTTTATTTGTAGTACATATTTCCGTAAAAACTGGTCAAAACTGTTTAAAAACACATTAAAGAGGGGTATGTTTTTTTTAGAAATAAATAAAATAACAGCAAACACCACACAAATGGCACATACACGAAAAAGAATTCGAGACAGTTCAAATCCTTTGGAATTTAATAAAAACAATACTTATTACAATGTCTTGATTACAATAACATACTTTATAATTTTATAAAATTTTTTCGCGTAAACAAGGATGGTTTCTTGTTTTTGATACAAAAAATGAGCACTTTTCTAAAATCTAACTCTTTGCCATTCTTTAATATTTCTAATTGGCTGCCCCAAGCCAATTTAAGTGTTCAGTAAAATGATCCCATTTTTCTTTGAGATGTATTCTGTTATGCCCCAATGGCAGCTTGTCTTGGCCAATATCTGAATTAATTTTGGTCGGCTCAACCAGCTTTGCCATTTGTTTTTTATTTATAATTTTGCTAAAAAATAGTTATTTTATTATTTAATATTTATTTATTTTATTTTTATTTTTTACAGTTCTGTACGTTTTGCAAAACAAATTTTATATGCATACTTAAATTTTTTTTATATTTATTTGAGATTTTCAACACCTAATGAGCTGTTGTAGATTTTTGACAGTGCGAACAACACCTACTGACAACAGTTGTAAACCATAATCGCATTTTAAAAAATATAACATTAAAGTAACAACTGTTGTAATCCATAATCGGGGCACTGAATTTAAGTAAACTTGCTCTAGAACTAGGAAAATATTTGCTCAAATCTTATAGAATTTAGACTTCAAAATTGTTCATAGTTTCGCACAACGAATTTCTTATATTTAAAAATTAAAGACATGTTTTCTAAAATTTCGTAAATCTTTATTTGACTTGAGAAATTTTTATTTTATTGAAAGAAATTTAGTTTAGGGAATTATTTATTTGCGAATAGTTCACAAAATTTTACACAGTTAAAAGCTTTAAAGGGTTGTCTTCAGTTTCAATTCATGCCGACCCTACTGGAGTAAAACTTTCCTAGTATGTATTAAGGATTAAGTTTATAAAAGAAGGAGAGAGAAGAGTTACCAAGAACTTAAAACTAAAGGCGAATTGTCATAGTTTTATTCTTTTCAAAGAATATACATGTTGAGCATTTTTATTGAAAAAAATTATTTCACTGCTCGTGTAAAATGTCCTTCATTAAGTGACGTCAAACAACAAAATGTGTGTTAGAATCAGTTACATTTTTTAAAGTTTATTTAAAAAGCCTATTGATGTCAATATATATAAAATATAACATTTTTGCAAATGACCGCCGCGGGTTTGATGGGTGTCAAATTTTCCATGACTCTGGCTCATAAATTTGGCTGAATTTGAACGATGCCATGATCTATTGAATTTTTGGCTTATTAGCACAGACCTGCGGTTTAAGAGAATCTCTTAAACAAAAGTCTAACGGTGTCAATTTGAACGATCAGGGTACCCAGTTCATATCACTTTCACATGAAATGAGCATGCTCGTGCAGAATGTCCACTATAGCTTAAGCTGTGTGGCATGCAGCGCCATTCTCATGTCGTTGATGTTCATATCGCCAACTACTGTCATTGGTGTCCATATCATCCAATTCAGATCAAAATAAGGTGGACAATCATCGACCTATAGCGTTCGCCGTTGACGGTGATGGTCTGGACGACGTCGTTATCAAAGAAATATGGATCGATGACCCAAATATGAACTATTAGCCCAAAATCCATGTCAAACAACGATTTTTCCAGGATGAATTGAACACTATTGGATCTCATGTGGATTGGTATCGTCCGGACGTACATATTCATACAGAAATGGAGGGTAAATAAGGCGACTGTAAAGTGGGAGAAGTGCGTGGAATGTTGGCCGAAAAGGACAACATCCATTTCGATAAAACAATTTTATAAATTGTAAAATTGTAAATTTCAGTTCATAGTCGTAAATAAATAATCAGTTAAAGTTTTCTAAAAAATAAGTTTTTTTTTTTGAATTGGAGTAGTTTTCCGTCAACCCATGCCACATCTGGCTTATAAACTGACACGTTTTGACTTTGTGAAATCTTCAGTGTTCTTTTTCTTACCTCTCGTTTTCCTATTGTTCGTTATCTTTATTTAGCTCTTTCCGTTGCGTGTGTGTGCTCACTTTTGTATATCTATATACCTCGAAATCCACCCGGTGCCACTCCCCTATTCGTATATTTCTCCCTCTGCCTATGTCTCTCTATCATCTATACGTTTGTTTTTACTATTCCATAGCGCGACCCTGTAGTTGTACCGTGTTTCTCCCCCATAAGCACAGTAGTCCATAATTATTCATTAGCGGCTTCCTCTATTGTCCTGGTCATGGGTTGCGTTGGAAAATTCCATTGGGCTATTGTCTCGTCCTGTGCAAAAATGTTCCTATTGTTTGAACATTACGATCTATGGGGTGTTCATCTGTTTATTTATTATTCTTCCGTCAAATATTTTTCTGGTTGTATATTTCCATGTTCTCCAATACATTCAGTCGCCGTCCTTTGTGTTGTAAAGGCAGCAGTTTAAACTTTTTTATATTGTGTGCTAGTGGATTTAGTATTCGAGAACACTGAAGATGGCACAAAGCCGAAACCGGTCTGTTCATAAACCAAATTTGACGTGGGATGACGGAAAATCGTTCCAAAAAAAAAAAAATGCTAGTGTACATTTGTTGTGAAACATGTTGAAATTCGCTAAATCAATACTGTTTCCCTTAGTCCCTTGTTGTAGTCCCTCATGTGTTCCCTAAACTCCGTCCCGTTTGTCTGATGTATCATTTGTGGCATCAATAGCTTAATTCGTATACCGCCTGTTCTTCCAATGGGTCCGTTTCGTTCGTGCTGTACTGTAACATTCTACCCAATATTTTAGTTGCATTTAAAAAAAATATATATTTTTAGTACCAGCTTTGGCGCCATACGACAGCCATTTTTAAATTCGAATTTAGTAGATTTTTTTTGAGTTGAAGGCAACTTTTTTTTTTGGAAAGTGCACTACAAACCTTCTGTCTGTCTTTTTAAAAATAGTTTTAGATATTTATTACACACATGTATATATTAACTAAGAAATATATTCTCGAAAATTTTCGACTATATTCGAAGTTTTCGAAAAATGTTCGACCTCTTTCGAATATATCTTTTTTTCACAATTTCGACAATTTATTATTGCCATCATTATCTGTAATTAACATGACATGATAGCAAGAAATTCATTACCGATTTCGTGCTGCGTGTGGCAGTGTAGCAGTGTCTAATGTGATACACAAGTAATTTTCGTATGAAAAATTGCAAGGCATTAATCCAACGAAACAAAATATTAAGGCATGCAATATTCTTTTAACTTCAAAAATGTAACATTAAAATTCAAATTAAAAAAAAAAAAATAATAATAATGGTACTACGTAAAGGAAAAACCACCAGGAAAAATCCTTCATGACTGGTAAAGTAAAATTTTTTTAATGTAAACTGTCATACGACTAGAAAATTGTTGATTTTTAATGGTCTTGATGTTGTTATTAAATTGCGACTACACTAAAAGATCTGTGCTAAAAGATAAACTTCTAATGGACAATTACAGAGAAAAAGTTCACCATTATATTATGGCATTAGAGGGGCCACGACGTTTAACTTATAGTATAGATTTAAATATTGAAAAAAATTAATACTTTTGACATGATACAATAAGGATCTTCATACATTAATGTATAAAGTTTGAAAAACACCATTTGACATCAAGACTAAAACTTACACTTGGCTACAAAACCATTGAAATATTATTAAATTTACATGTTTCTTTTAATGACATAAAGATTAAAGGGTTGACAATTCATTTTATTGGTTCTTTCTAAGTTTTATGGCTGACAGTGAAGTCAGGCTATACCGATTTAAAAGGGAGCGTATATTATAGTTCATTTGTAGACGAATTACATTATAACCCCAGTAATAAGAGTTGAGTTGTTGGTAAATAATTATTTTAACGGCTGAGAAAATTTGTGAAAAAAATTTTATTTTTCATGTTTTTTAGTATAAGAGTACAAATTTATAAGCCTTTTTTGTATTTGGTATTTAGTTCGTTGTAGGCGAAAGAAGTAGACCGGAGAGTTGTTCCTTATACTTGATAATTTGTTATAGCCATTGTTTGGGATTTTGTTGCCCTTTATATACTTCTAAAATAAAAAAAAAAACTGAATCTTTCATTTACTTTTTTATGGTTTTGTGGCTTTTTGTAAAAAAAATTTTAAGAATTTTAATATGGGGTTGTGAATGTGAAATATAGTTGCCCGCCATAAATTAAATTTTACTTTTTTTAATAAATTTTTTAATCAAATTAATATTAATATTGTTATTTTATTAAATAAATAAAATCAAACCGTTTCAGTCAGAAATTCTCGTACATTTTAATGTTGCTAAAAAAGAAAATTCTATCAAATATATTTTTTCCCATATTTCTAAATACATCATCTCTCAGGAAAAATTTTAAGTCATTCTTAAGACATCACAATTACTTTGCATTCAATGTATCAATTATAATATTTTTTTCGACATCTTTAAAAGTTTAGTTTACTCCATCGACTCTAGATAGAAATTAATAAATTTATAAAAAAGCTCGCATAGTGGTTATAATTAATAGCGCCTTTACAATTGTTCCAACTGGTGTATAAGTGAATCCTAACGATATTGTTTTCTATATGGTCATTCCAGAGCCTGGTTACATCCAACAAATATACAAAAAAAAACCTTTCGTTGTACACTTAACGAAATTGAATTGTGAATTTGAAGTAGAGTTGTCCACAACAAAATTTTGTCACTTAAATACATTATAATCGCACTCCATTTGCAGATCGTTCCACTATATAGTGTTGGACCAGTTTGAGCTGGGAAAGGAAAACATTTACATATGAAAATTGATCTGCGAAATATTTAAGTGCCTGCAATTGCCCGGCTGTGGGGCAGTTATTTCGAGTGATTTTTGGTTTCTTTTCTATAGTCTTCAGTTAAGATCCCACTATTGGCACAATACACTGATAATGTTTACGGCCATAAAAATTGGAAACAATTCAGATAAAATTCTGCTGTTTATGGAAAATCAATTTTACAAAATATTTTTAAAAATTTAACTATAAAAGAAGTCCCTATTAACTACATTTTAAAAATTCCAATTAATAAATTATAGGGGCAATAAAATATTTTGACTGAAAATAAAATTTACTTTAGATTAATTAACAGTATTTTTTCGACCTTTTTTGTTTTAATATATATAATTTTTGTAATCAAGCGTTAGGTCTTTTTTTAAAAATAATAATTTTATTCAATATTTCGACGCCTCTTTGGGCGTCTTCTTCAATTTGTTCATTTATGTATGTATGTAAAATAAGTTTTAAAAAATTTTTTTTCAATTGTCATATTAATAAAAAAAATTTCCTGAAGAAGACGCCCAAAGAGGCGTCGAAATATTGAATAAAATTATTATTTTTTAAAAAAAGACCTAACGCTTGATTACAAAAATTATATATATTTACTTTAGATAAAATATTTGTTTGGATTTTTTTTGCCAATAATTTTTTCCTATGTAAAAGTATAATTAAATACCTTTATTTGGCTTCCCAAACTCACTCATAGTCTTTCAATTCGGGGGTGAGTTTCATAAGCCAAGTTTTTAAGACCTGTTGCTACAAGTTTTGCTTTAAGGACACAAGAAAGTTAATATCCTTCTGCTAGTATTAATATTTTGGAAACTATATTTTACTTGTACTATAGAGATAAGAGCATACCAAGTCCTCATAACTTCTTAACATCTCTGTGATTTCGGAAACAAGTTTTTACTATGATTTCAGATAGGACTTTGATATGGAAATTTTTGATATTATGCTTATCTGTAGCACTGTGTAATTATTGGCCCTTTATTAGCTTAAAAGCAACAACATGTGCATTTTAATTGCGTATAATTTTTTATAGGCTTGTGTGAGTGTGTAAAATGTTTCGACGACATTTTTGTTAAGACTGTCGTTTTCTTTTTTATTTTTTCATTTATTATTGTCCTTTTTTTGTTGTAATACACATATATCGTATCACAATAATCAATTTTCCTCCTACAATTGTATTGCGTGAGCATGAGTTTTTTTTTTTTTTTTTTTTTTTTTTTTTTTTTTTTTTAATAAAAGTAGAAGGCATATGGGAAGATTTTTAAAACTATGTGGAAATAAGTATATAAAGTTGTTGTATATGGAGGTAATATTGAGTCAAAAGTTAATTGTCTAAACATGTGTCTAATATTATTTATCTGTACATATACATACATATGTATGCGTGTAGTTGTGTATGTGTGATTGCATGTATTGGCTTGCATTTGGGAGAAGGTATTATTAAAATGATTGAATTTTTGTTGTTGAGAAAACTACAAAAACGCAATTTTATTGTTGTAAAGTTTATTTGTTTAAATTAATAATTTATTGAGACTTATGAGTTAGATTTAAAAACTTGGCAGTTCAAGGTGTTTTCTAAGTTGAGATTGTAGTAAAAAAATAAAAGTAAAACAGATCAAATTAATATTAGATAAAATGGTTTTAATGAATTTATTATATGAATATTAATACATTATTTAAAGCATTCACTTAAAACATAAATTTTTAATTTAAATATATTTGTTAGCGCAGTACGCACGGATCTAAGTTGCACGTTAAATTCAACTTTTGGTGTAGACTCAATGAAAACTAACTTAATTATGTAAAAAATATTAAAGAAACAACAAACAGAAATATAAAAATATGCACCTGCAATCTGAGACAAATATCAGAAATGTAGATAATCAAATTGGCTCTTCATTCAATCAATTTCATTGCGTTAAAACGCAAACTAAAAAAGTTATATAGAAAATGATCGCTGATGGCGTTTTCAGTGGAAGAAATAAACTACAGCTGAGCTAAAAATATATGACATTTACCTTTTTTTTAGAGGGCTACATTTCTGCCATTTTACGGAGAAAGAAAGGATCTAAGTGTTTTTCAATAAGTTAAAATTGACGAAAAAAAAATGCTCGCAATACCTTAAAGAGGTTAAAAAATTTTCTAAACGTGAACATCAAGCCTAATTTTCGTGGCACTTGATAGAGATATATGGCCTGAAGAGAACATCTACAACAGGATCACTAGCACCATATTGCAGACACACTCATCCGACCCATAACTCTTCCCGCGTATCTTTGGGTTTTAACCACAGCCACCACGTGACCCCCGAATGGACCTCACCAATAACCAGTCCAAGACAAGTCCTAGGGGTTACTGGTTTCCGTGGCACCAGATAGGATCTCTGCTCGGCCTTGTGTTAAAAACACCTCCGATTTTAGATTCTGTGTAAACCTGAGGTATCGGTAGCACCTCTACCCAGACAAGCATAGGCAAAGCTACTACCTTAAATACTTATATGCACGCCCGTTACCCTATTATTTTAGGGATTGGGTAGTAACATATTAAGTTCTATGGGTAACTGGCCAAAGGTCAAGATCTGGAGACACCATGTTACCCATCTGGACGAGCGAGAGAACCCACTTTAACCTTTAATTTACTTGCATGTGCTCCCGTTACCCTGTTAATTCATGGATTGGGTAGCAACATACCAGTTTTTGGGGGTTATCAGCAAAGAGGCCTAGGTCCGGAAACCTGATGTATAATCCGTGCCCCCAGTGATCTTCCTTCTGTATAGGTTCCACGGCACATTACCACAGCCTGCGAAATCATACAGAAGGGACTGGTATAGTCGATTATTTCGCTTTGTACAGAAAATTCAGTACTTAACAGACTTAAGCTTTATCATACATGTGGATCATGTCGACATGAGAGATTTATGCTTCAAATATAACGAGAGCAAGTGTTACACAGTGAACACCATAATGGACATTCCATATGATCGATTGATGAGGATATATGTGTATATACAACATGAAAGCGATATGAGTTGTCCACTATGTGTATGCGATTTGATTCCACCGCCAATATAGCCCCGACCATAGCTTAAACATGGTTGCATATATGAGATAGAGGGAGAGACAGAGAGAGACGGGGGAGTCTATTTGGGAGCACATTTTTTTTTAATTTTTATATACATATGAGTTACAAGGAATTAATTGAATGCTTATAGAGTCTAGTTTATCTAGACGAATATGTAAAACTATATGCCCAAAAAGGCTCATATTAAACGAATTTCAATTAAACGAATTTCGGATAAGTGCATATCGTTTCACTTAAATGAGCTCAGCACTCACTCACATACCTAGTGACATATTTTTCCACACTTAAAAACCTTTTAAAAATCAGTTGATTTGATAAATAGTTTAAACGACTTTTCCTTGAATTTTATTGCTTTATAAATTCAACAACACCTTAATACAATTTTTTTACACATGTCCCTTAAAAAACGAAATAAATGCAAAAGTATTACTGCTTTCCTTTCGTTTTACAAAAACTCATGTTCTTTTGTTATGCGATGAGATGAAAAATAATGCTGTAATCAAATTGTTTTATCTAAACAATAAAGAAAATCTTAATTCTTTAGTGAGAAATAACAACGACAACAAAAAAGAAACTATTATTAAACATGCAAGAAGTCAAATGGACAACTATCCTTCAGAGACTCTTCCATATGCAAACATAAGATAGATTGATGTAACTTAAAAAGTTATAAATTCAAAATAATATTTTCACAAAATAAATTGACTTGAACAATTAAATTAAATTGATTTCAATAACAACACAATCATCTATAGTAGATGCAAAATAATAAAGAAGGGAAATTCGAAAAATGAAATTAAATAAACGAACAAAATGAATGAATGAATGAATGTATGAATAAATGGACAATGACAAGAGCAGTACAAGTCAAATGATGATTTAAAGAAATGACTCAGTGTGGCTTCAAGTGCAAAGCAATGGCTCACACTAAAATGTAATAACCCAGCAAAAGGTTTTACATGATTCAATCGTGTAAAATGTTGTTGATCAATTTATATTAAAATAAAAGCTATTCATGGCTGTAATTTAACAAACTTATCTTCCATACAGGATCGCCTCCTACTTCCTAATACGTTTTCCCTTGTTAAAAAACACTGAACACTGAAGATGTTGCATAGAGTATAGCTGTCTGCGAGGAACGTTGAATGAACGAAAATTATTCCAAACACAAAATTCCTTTTTATTCTATTTGAAAGAGCAGAAAATTTTGCACTTGTTTATAGAAAAGAAAACGCCATAGAATAACATTTTGACAAAAAATGTCCCAGGAGAAATGAGTTTGCAAAAATGTCATGAAAATTAGGTGAACAAGATGCAAATATAATCCGAATTCGGATCCATTCCCAGTGACTTCTGACAATAGGCTTGTCTTTATAAGAAGTTATCTCTTTTTTTATGAATATTCATTGAATTGGAAACTATTTGCAACATGTTGAGGAAATAACATTTTTTTTTTATTTTGATAGCAAAGAATTTTGTTTGCACTGCAGACAAGCTTTAAAGCCTTGCGGACCCTATTGTAATGAGAATTACAGCTCTTTTAAGCAAAATAAATAAATAAAATCAAACTAAAATAAACTATTTGCCACTGGAAATCGAAATCTGAGAAGGATAAGAACTTTCCAATAGTAACGATTAGTTTTTTTTTCTTTCGATTATTAACTAATTAAAGGAAAATAATGTTCTTATACAATGAAAAAAGTCTGTTTTTTCTTTGGGAAAACGTGCTTCTAACTTACAATTAAAAATATTTAAAAAAGTGAAAATATGTTTTTGATTAGAATTTTTCAACTCAATTATTATAATGTTTAAACGATGAAAGTGTCATATCATTTTAATTCTAAGTTTCAATGATTTCATTAACGTTGTTGGAAGGATCTGACGAAGTGACCCTACACTTTTTGGCAGTCATCTATATGTCAACTATTTTTGAGTTTCGTTCATGCCTATTGTTTTGAAGTGTGGGGTGGCGAAGCACTTTTAAAAAATTTTCAACCATTGATAGAATTTGTTGTTTATCTTTGTGTCGTTCTCTCTCTCTCTCTCTCTCAATCTCTCACTCTGTCGGAATTATGATAGAGTTTATTGACCTTAATTAAAATAGTTATGCTCAATATCAGCGAAAGCATTTGCGACAAAGGCCTAATACGACAGTACACTTACCTCTTAATGAAAGAAGCGACGTCACCAGTAGCCAGATCTGGAAGCTAGATGGCGCTTTTTTCTGCCTTAGGAAAAACTCCTATAATTTTTAGCCCCTCGCAGCACAAGTTATTAATAGCACTTTGTTAACTTAAGATGCTTTTACATCAAACTGTCCAGTATCACCAAAAAAGAGTATGTTCTAAGGCGGTATTATGCGAAAGCTCATGACCCCGCAGTGTTTCCAGTTTGAGGAATTTGGCAAAAATTTGTATATGTGGAATTGCTAAGGGATTTTCTTATTTGGTTGAATGTTAAAATAAATACATGCTACATTATCTAGAAGCTTAAAAATTTCAAAAATTTAAGGATTACCGCCGTAAAATTTAAGATTTTCTACTTATTGGTATTACATACGATACTTAAATATATCGTATCAATTTAAGAGAGATTAGCATAAAACGCTGTATAAATATTGTGAATGCATTATATTTTCTTTCTTACAGGAGAGGCCTTGTTGGACACCAAAATACTAAGAAACATATTGCAATGTGGGTTCGACTTCCACATGAGATTTTCATCTGCTTCACTACAAGTGAATGAATGTTTTTTACTTTGATCGTTTAATCAAAGTTATAATAAAATTTGTAATTGCATTCACAATATATAAATAAAAAAATCAGTTGTTCCGAAATAATGATTTAACAAAAAAAGGTCACTTGGTCTTTGTGAGAAAAAAGTCATAATATAAACAGCTGCATATTTAAAGAGAGAAACAAAATTGTCGCTAGATCTTAGTTGACATCAGGGCTGCCAGGTTTGGGGTTTTGACCCCAAATTAGGGGTTTTTTTGTTTCTGAAAGGGACAAAACTTTTCATTTGGGGTTTGGGGATATAAAACAAAATAGGATATTTTGGGGAATTTTAGCACAACATGCTCATATAATATTCGTTAAATTAATAAATTTTTTTTCGTATCTATTTATTATTGTTTGTTTCATCAGTAATATCTTAAAACCACATACTTGTTTCCGTACCCTGAATTTTCAGCAACAGCTGAAAATTATCACATTGCAAGGATGATTTACATTGAAATGAAAGACGATAGCAATCGAATGTTCCTTATTTTCATTAATCCAATTATTAACGACATAAATCGTTTAAATCTAGGTTTTCAGTGCGACACAATTGATGCTGGAAGTTTGTATGACAAAATGTACATGACTGTTCTAGTATTATGTTCCAAAATATTTAAGCCATCGGTTTTTAACCAAATAAAAGTTTTCAAAAATATTTACAATATATTGGATATATTGAACGACCCAGATCTCTGCTTCCCTTAAATGCAGTAGATTTCGGAACAGAGTTTGAAGCTGATTTGTCAAATTGTTGCCTAGGAAGTGAAGAGATTTTAGTATTAAAAAAAAAATTGTTTGCAGTATTTAAAAAAACATTGAAAAAATGTTTGTTGTGGCATTTTGTGCATTTTGCAAGAAAACTAATTGTTTCTAATAATTAGTCGGGATATTCTCCCGAATAATAAATTTCAATATTAAGTGTTTAAAAAAACTTTTGTTTGAAATAGTATATCGTTTACCTGAAAATCGTTGCATTTTTAAAAAATATAAGTACTTCAGAAGCCAAAAATGTATTAATACAACATCGTAGCCAAAATTTTCTACAATCAAATACGTTTTGCTTAAATTCATGGACGCAACTATTTTCTTAGATGTTTACGAGACTCATTGGAATAAGCTCCCTTTTACCGAATGGAATTATTATTTTAAAAATAATATTCCCCTTAATTTAGTGGAATTTTGGTCAAAAGTTTACAACTTCCAAGATGCTGCTGGTAAAAGACACTACAAAGAATTGGCTCAGGCTGTGCTTTATATGTTTTTGATACCAACAAGCAATGCATGTGTGGAGCGCGTATTTTCAATAAGAAAGTTCACAAAAATAAAACTTCTAAATAGTATGCAGTATGAGCTTTTGGAGGCATTACTGAGAGTACAAGTTCATTTAAATATCAACCAAATCTGTTGTAAACAGTTCAAACCAACAAAGGATATGCTAAGCAATTTTAATGCAGAGAATATGTATAATAGAAACATTCACAAGATGGCGATTCAGACGTTTTTGATGTAAAATGTGTACATACATGTTGAACATGTCTATATACATATGTGCATACATATGAATATACATACATATGCACTTTCTTATGATCTCTTCTAGTATAAACCTAATTAAAATAATTTTTTACAATAGTGTATATTTTACAGGGGTTTCTTTTGGGGATTTTTCAATTTTATCAGGGGTTTTCCGGGGAAATATTTTTTCAAATTTGGGGATAATGAAAAAAAGTACCTGGCAGCCCTGGTTGACATATAAATTTTATATTAATTTGTCGCATTGTCTATGTCAGGATAGTTTGCCTCTTTCTCTCTTATATATTTATAAGTGCTTCACGGAAATTCAAACAAACAGCCTTAACAGGAATTGTTTGTTGGGTAAAAATGTTTCAACTAGATACTCAATCTAGTTCTTATTCACCATATAAATATAACATATTAATTGTATTTTAAATATGCTTTGTTTGATTCAAATGCCTTCTGAAAATGCAAATAAATCATTGAAGTGTTTTTTATGTTGCAGAATGGAAATTCATTTCTTAAATCAGTCTCTTATTTGCAGTTGAATAATAATGCGATTTACATTTTTCGTCAAAAGCTCTGAAGATGAAGAAGAAAGTACATTGGAAATATTTTATTTTAAGTTCCTTTTTTATTTATATATAAAGATATGCAATAAAATTTATGTACCAGATTAAAGAGACTTCATAACGTACACATTTATTAAGGAGAAGGCGAGCCTTGAGTTACCGCATCTAGGGAAATGCTGAGACACTTGGTGGGAATTAAAATTTAGTTCGAAATCTGTTGCAATATAATATGGATTCCTATATGATAACCGACTCATGCTTCAATAAAAGAGACTCCTCGTGGTGGCATTGTGTTTTCAATGAAAAATTTTATTTATTTCATAACATCCAATGCAAGTAATTTTGCATTAATTGAGAAATTCTGGATATAAATCGGCTTTCTCACAATATATTTATAATTTCCTTTCCTTATTATAGTCATGCTTGAGATAAGAAAAATCCTTTTTCCTTGCAACATATCAAAATTAATTTGAAATACATGGGAATTTAAGAACTTTATTCATTTAATGCAAAACTAATTGTATGGGAATTTAGGAAGTTGATAATAATAATTCAACAATTTAAACTTCCGTGTAAAAATATTTTCTATTAAAATCATGCAACAATTGACCCACAGATCACCTCACCTTTTTTGTTACACAGAGAGGGTGGATTTTATACCCGAATAAATCCTTGATGCAGAACCAATAATATGCAAGTTCATAACAGGTAGTAGCAAGTCAGGCAGCCATACACTCTCACTCACCCTCACCCACTTGGGATTGTAACGAAACAGGAAAATTTAATTCTATTGTATTAAACGGAAAACTAATAATGCAAAAAGCTGCATTTACATAATTTTGTCGAAACTCATAAAGTAAAGAAAATATAAATGGATATAGAACCACAACCAACACATATATAGAGGGTATAATTTCTCACGCTCTTTTACAGAACACACTAGAGTAAGGGTAAGGTTCTTGGCTTTGTGGCGCGACCACTACTTCCACTGCTGCTAATATGGTCGCTTTCAAACTAATTTCCTAATAAAATAAAAAAAAAAATTAAATATATTGTTGACCATTCTACTCGTGTGATGCCAGTTTCGTTCTCAAGCCAATATTTTGTTGGAAAATACACCACAATATTTTAATAATTTCCTTTCCTTAATTTGAAAAAAAAAATACTCTGCAGAAAAAAAAAAGAAACGAAAAATTCCCATACACTTTTCATACGAGTATGCCAACACCAAGCAGCGCTTTTCACGACACATATTAGACTTGCAGCATTCATTGACTAAATGTTGCATACAACATTCTCTTTGAAGCTTAAGATACAAACAAGATGGTATTATTATTACAATATTAATACTAATTTGTGTAACATATATTTATTTCTAGGACAAGCTTAAATGGACACGAAAAATGTTTCCCACTTCAATTGTCAATTGGTGACACCATCAACTCTTCTGTTACATCTTGTATTATTTTTAATACAACTATTACTTAATAATATGAAGACCAAATAAGCATTTGCTCGAGTTCCGCATTGGAATAAAAAGTAGGAAAAGAATATTAAAATATATTAGATTGGTTGGATTTCCTCTTTTTCGTGCACGCATAAAATTTTCAGTAAATTTTATGTTTTGCTCGCCGCAATCTGTAGTCAAAGAAATAAAATAGATGTGGAAAAAATTCATTCATAAATATCGTTGCCAGTCCTGGGACAGTGGCGTAGAATATTTTCGATCTTAATGCAACATTGTCGTATCGAAAAACACAACGAACTTGGCAATATACGATTAAGAGTTTTTATGTTTTGGCCTGGATGCCGAAACTTTACAAACGAGCCACGTTTGCAGATAAATGAATTTTATTACCAAAATTCATGCTCGGTTAAGAAAGTGCATTGTGCACTTCTTTTTGGGTAAATTGTGTTTAGCGACGAAGCTTATTTGTGGTTGAATGGATACGTGAACAGGCAAAACTGCTGTATTTACTGTGAAGAGTAGCGAGAAGCATTGGATCCCGAAAAATGCACAGTTTGGTAAAGATTTTGGGCCGGTGGTATTATTAGACCGTACTTTTTCAGAGACGATGAAAGTAGGAACGCTAATGTCAATCAATTGAGAGGCAAGTTCGGTGAACAGTTTATTTCACATTTAAGGCCGGTCAATAGGCCGCCTACATCGTGCGACTTGATGCCTTGAGACTATTAAGGCTTATGTCAATAGGGACAAGCCAGGAACGGTTGACGCACTGGAAGTCAATATTGAAGAATTTATTCGTGAGATAACGTCCGATATGTTGGAGAGAGTTTGATAAAATTGGACCCAGCGTTTGAACCATTTGAGATGTAGCTGCGGTCAACATTTACATGAAATCATCATGGAATTATATAGACCGTTCTATTAACGCAAATAAAGATTTCATACATTTCCCTAAATTTTATGTTTTTTTTTAATCAAATCCGAAAGCTCTTAAGAAATACATATAAACAGGATGTTTATATGACTGGTTTATATTTTTATTAAGGCTTATGTCAATAGGGACAAGCCAGGAACGGTTGACGCACTGGAAGCCAATATTGAAGAATTTATTCGTGAGATAATGTCCGATATGTTGGAGAGAGTTTGATAAAATTGGACCCAGCGTTTGAGCCATTTGAAATGTAGCTGCTGAATTATATAGACCGTTCTATTGACGCAAATAAAGATTTCATACATTTCTCTAAATTTTATGCTTTTTTTTAATCAAATCCGAAAGCTCTTAAGAAATACATATAAACAGGATGTTTATATGACTTCCGTTTTTCTTCCGTTTTTCTTTCATTTAAGTTCAATTAAGTCCCACAAGGATTTATCCTGATAATTTGCTCGTATAAAATGTGCCTCTAATCATTAGCCAAAAATCGGTTGAACCTTTTGGTAACCATAGTTTTCCCTAAGTCAATTAAGTCAATTTCAATAACATTTTTAGTTTCACATATTCTATTCAATAGCTGCGTCCTTTGCTCTCTTTATACTCCTTCTTTAACAAAGTATAATTCCAACACGTTCCTGTTTTTTTTTTTCTTTCATGAGCTTCTATTATGTGGGCCATTCTGAAGTACTCGTAGTTTTAATACATTTTCATTTCAATTTATGTTTTTCAAATAAAACACATTTAAAGTGCGCCAGCGCAAACGAGGGTTTCAATATTCTCTCCCCCTAACGCTCTCTCTCTCTCTCTCTCTCTATTTCATATATTTAAATTGTTTTTTTTTCTGTGAATTTTATAAATATTTCAATCAATTTCTGACAAGAAGTGTTAAATCAAAGTGTTTCTGTTGGTTTGTTTGAAAATTTAAATAGAAAAAATTAAAAAAAAAAAATAATTCAAAATTTTTATTGTCCATTTCTACGCACAAGTACTCTACACTCTGGGGTCTGATTAGCATATCCGGCATATAAAGAAATCGACTGCGTCAGACTGTCTGTTGTGGTTCTGCACAACATTTATGCTTTTGGTGGTGATGACGATGATGGTCCATCGTTTTCATTTGTCACCCATTATCATCATCATCGTTGTCATAATGCACTATAAATCAACTAATTTTTTTTATTTGTTTTATGTGTTCATTTTTTTGTTGTTGTGATCTTTGTCTAAGAATTATGATTGTTTTTTCACTTGTCTGTTGCTGTTCTATTTTATTGTTTGTAATGACTTGTTTAGTTCTGAAAGATTTGTTTAAACAAATAGTAGGACTAAGACAAGATACGTTTATGTATAGTTTGGAATTGGAGATGGTATCATTAATTGAGACACAGACAGATGTGAATGAATGAATGTATGTACGTTTGTGTGAATGTACATGTGTCTTCATTCCAAATCATGTATTTTGTTTAGCATGTTTGAGAACTTTTTAATTGTTTTAGGTTTCTAACGCCCCCTTTTTTAATTTAATTGTCTTGAGAAATTTGTGGATAAGATTCACTGTGAACAATTCTTCGATTTTTTCGATTAAAATATTGTAATATATAAATAAGATGCTAAAGATCCTAAGACCTTTTAATATCCTTTTATCAATTTTATCTCAGCTTGAACGATATACGGCAGGACAAGACTAGAATTATATTGTCATTTAATTTACCAAGTCCACTATTTAACAATTACTGCATATATTTTATAACTTTCCCAGAAGACAAGCGAAAATCTGTCGGATCGACAAATTTCTGTTTAATAGTCTTCCATCAGTCCAGTAGTGTAGCCTGCATAAGTAATGGAATTTTTTAAACTTAAATTTGGGCGCATGAATTTTAAATATTGTCCAACAAGATTAACTGTCAAAAATTAGTAGGAAATGGCACCATAAGATGTCCATAAAATAGGAAAGAAAAACTTTGTGTTTTAAGCTTTTCCTAGTTTTCCTGTAGCGAGCGGCGGTACTATGACATCAGACTCAACAGGAGACAGATTCACTCTTTTTGAACATTTGTAAATCATTTACTTGACAATGTCACTTTCAACTGCTTTTTTGCAGCAGTTCCACTTTTACAGAATGACTGAATTACTAAGCTTCGGATAGTTGACAGGAGTTTTTCCTGTCGCCGTGGTAAAATTTTTATGTGAAGTAGCTCGGTTGGGCGGAAAGTCCAAATGTCAAAATTTTTTGACTCAAATAACTTCATGCCAACCACCATGACGTTTTTCAAATAGAGCTTTACACTGACTCTTTTTTTTCTTTCTTCTGTCAGTTTCTACAAAATAATGTTTTACTGGAGGCAAAATAATGTTCGATCGTGCTATTAATGTTTTTACAAGGGATCACGTTTATACTGATTTTTTCACAGGCATTTGCAAGGTCCAAAAGGCTACTTACTCTGTTGAAGATATTGCGCTTTCTAGCTGAAGCAGTTTTAAAGATTTCTAACTGAACTTAATCTTACCATTGCCTGTATTTAGGCCGGTAGGTAGATAGAGGTAAACCATTAGTCTAGGGTTGCAATAATGATGACACCAACGATTTTTTTTTTGTCAAACTAATTTTTATCATTGATGAGAATAATATGACCCCTTTTTGAAATTTTGTGATGCCATTAATTATTATACTCTATTACTCATATACTTAACTTTATAATACTAAGGCAAAGCAAAATTATATTTTTATAAAATTGGGTTCTGTATTACAATAATTTTACACACTGCGGGTCAAATATCAAATTATATGGTGAAACAGACAATAATAAAATATTGTACAGAAATGTAACCAATTCAGTCCATCAGTGGTTTATGTGCCTATCGAAAGCTGTTTATAGTATTGGAGAGCCATACATCGGATGATTTTTTATTATTTATAGTGAAAAAATGTCATCCTCTAGGAAGGACATTTTCATTGCTTCCAAAAATCCATTAAGTCAAGATTTTGAAGAAAAATTCAAATAACTTCCTTTAATCTGTAAAAAGCAGTTGTTGATTATATGAAAATCATTTTTAATTTTAATTTTTTTATTTAAAAATTTTTTATTTTACTCTAAAACAATATTTTTCTATTATTAATTTTTTTGACATAATTACCTTTACACAAGAAAAAAAGAAGCCATGAGTTTTGGCAAGATTGTTTTACACGAGAATATACTCCAATGACTTTATATTTATTTAGTAGTATAGATCAGGGAGTGCTACTCCAGATAAGAAGCTTCCAAAGACTAGACTCTATTCAAATTATTGGAAATGATTCGAAAATTGTTCTAATTTTGCTTATGGCTAATATATTATTAATAATTCGTGTAGCGATTTCAAATTTAAATATTTTTGTTACTCCTTGCAATATTCACGAAAATATTGCGCAATATTATTTTAAGAAACCAAAATGAAGTCTCCACCTCAATAATATTCAATCGTATTACATGGCTTGTTTAACTAAAATTTTGCATCAACCACATTTACTAAATGAAGCTTAATATTCCTTTTTATTATGAATCCTCATCTCCTCGCCGAACACTCGTTGAATTTTTCTTTTATTCCAAATTCTCTACACTAAATATTTTCAAAAATTCAAATGTCAAAATCAATTGTATGCAAGAGTTGTTTTTTTTTAATATTAATTAAATTTTGATTCAGCTTTTGTTTAAATTAAACTTGATTTAACTTAAACATAAACGAGAAATGAATATAAGCAGCGGTGCTAACAATAGTAGCACATAGTTACCGTCATTAAATATTGAATTTTCCAACTACATTTAATTATTCGTTATCTAAACATCGCTGTAAGTTTTATTTTTATTAACTATTCGATTGTCATCTGTTTACATCATTATCAATTTTATGATGAACATTGAAGTCGTCGTCATTTCCATCATAATTCAAATAAATGTCCGATTGTTAAAGCGGGTGCTGTCTTTATTTATTTGCTCGCTGACTGACTTTGGAAATATTGACTTAAAATACGAGAGGTGATTGAATAGTAACTGTGGTAAAAGGAATTAAATTATATTCTTTGAATGCGATCAAATTGTTTTAAACAGTGAGCAACAGAGTTATATAAAGATGTTTAAAAATGCATAGTGAAGCTTTTTTTATACGTCACTTAAGTTGAGGTCTCACAATGTGAGCAACAGACTAGCTAACTTTAAAATTTAGAAAAGCGTATTATTTAAAATGCATATTGCTTCACTTTCTAAAATAAAATGAGGGATATATTTCCACTTTCATAGAAACGACACAGCGCATACAGTCTATGGTGGTTTACACATGCAACTAATTACTTGCAAGTAGAGTGTTCCCCCTAAAATGTCGAAGAAACAGTCGAATACTTTGCAATTTGCATTGAACATTTACACTGTCACGTAAAAGCAAATTTTCAAAATGTTGCCCAAGCAATAACTGGCAGCAAAAATTTCTTTAACCTTAAAGGTAAGCAAATTGTTGTGCATGTCCTAAATAAATAATAATAGAAGCGGTTAAAATTATAAAATTTAATATATTTTTGAATCTAATTTTGGCTCCATTCTTATTACTTTAAGTACTCCATAGGGCCGCCAAGTATATCACACGGGTGAATTTGTGAAGAAGGATATTTGATTCATAGTTATTATCATTTTTTTTAAATGAGATTAATGTTCTAAAATGACACTAATTGTCCTCTTTATAAAATAATTTGAATTATAATTGTTAGTATAATAAAATCTTATAAAATTGTTTGAAGCTTTTTACAGGGCAACGCAGTTTATTAATTTATCACTTTAATTATCACTTTGCAAGTGGTGAAAGCGTGAATGTGTTGGTAATAAAAAGAGTGTGTGCCTGGAGCTTAACAAACTTTCACTTGCAAGTGTTAATGTTGTGTAAGACGAATATAAGTTTTAAAAAAGCAAAACATTTTGCCAAATTTTCATTTTTATATAGATTTAATTTGTATAAGACTCTACGCAAAAATCGAGTAACTTCATCAAAGTTGAATGAATTTTGTATTGCTTCGGTGACTGAAGATAATTCCTAATGCCCAAGTTCAGATCCCAACCTGGTCGGATTTTTTGACATGTGTCAAACTTTAGAACGCAATTTTTAAAATGAATTTACACAGTTCAACACCAGCACAACTCAAGTATGGTTTTTATGGAAAGAAATTCATCGAAAATTCATTAATAAAATTAATAACCCACCCTCGTCAAATGATTGCAACAATAACAGAATGAAATTAAAATGCAAGCAGGTTGAACAAAGAAGAAATTATTATTATTTTTATTTCCAACACACATGCACATACACATACACGAGCGTACGTAAAACATTGATACTTTGAGTAGTTTCAAGGCTTTAATGAGTGCGTCCGGTTGTCAGGCTGGATATCTGTATTTGCCTGTGTATATTTGGGCATTTAAATGCTCTGGTTGATTGCACTTTCTTCATAAATTTTTATATTATTTTCATTGTATTCGACATTACAGAACCCATTAATGCTTAGAAGGGACATGTTACTCGTATATAGAAAGATATTGCATTCGCGTTTAAAGAAAAATTAAACTAGAAATGTTTTACTCTTCTAGATTTTGTTAATTACTGAACGTGCACCCCCTCTTAACGGGGAAAAAGTGGAAAATTGAAAATAAACTAATTTATTTAAACATCATACTGAGAGTGCAAGGAATATGAAAGAAAGTTATAGCACATATTAAGATGAATTTTGTAAATTAACGATATATGACTATCTAAGGACTTTCAGGACTGAAGGACTGGAATTAATTCAAGAGCTATTTGATGTTTTAGAAGTCGTATTGATAACAAAGTAAATAAAGACTTTAAAGTGTGTTGAGGCAAAAACGCATATTGATAATTTTGGTTTTTGATTTTACAAAGTAGAATATCAGTGTTTGGATTCAAAGGATCTCACCTTCATGCAATGCCAACAAATTTCGTTTTTTGTTAATTTCTTATATGACTTAGATATATATGAAAACTAGATCTTTTGCATGATATTAGTTTTATTTCAAATATTCCAAATCATATAATTTTGAATTTTTTTAAGATTTATTACGAGCTTTCGAAGAAAGAAAATTTAACTTCGAAATATGAAAAAAGAAATTTTATGGGACTGTAATACTTAATATTAAAAGTTATTGGGATATTCTTCCTAATCAATTGTTAGAGCTTCAAAAATGTTTATTGTTGGTTGTGACTTTAGTTGTTCATATGCCGAGATTTGATTGGTTTAGCGACTAATGAAATGTCGGCATATAAATACCTAAAGCCACAGCAAACAATAAGAATTTGATGGTACTGTAATTTATATATCAATAAAAAGTAGAAAAAAGGTGGCACAGAAGTCATCAATCTCATCACAAGGTGCTGTAGTTCTTGCAAATGGCCGCAAATGTCAGCAAACAGCAGTTCCATTTTAACTTATTTATAGTAAACAGATATAAAATATAGTTAAACTTTTTTTACTGATAATGCATTAATGTGCAACATGAACTGCAATATTGATATTCCAGTCGACCGTCACTAATTGCACAACCTCCAATGCCTTTAACCTGTCCCTTCGACCTGTCCCTAGAGCAGCCTTTTCCTTTTTCAAATGGACAAATTGACACTATATATTATTCGATTTTAAATACTTAATATTGAAATTTATTATTTGGGATATTCTCCCCAACTAATCGTTAGAAACAATTAGAGAAAAATAAAATAGACTCACGTTGAGTACATTGTTTGTTGTGTTGTTTGTATAAAAACATTCTAAGCCTACTATGATTATGTATTTGTTGTAATTCATATGCAATATTGAAATTCTCATATTGTATTTGATTTATGTGGCATAAACATCGGAGGTTGAATGTTTTCAAACTGCTTAAAGTTCACTGGCGATTTGGTTTTAGCAACCAATGAAATGTCGGCATATGAAGAGTTAAAGCCACAACAAACAATGCATTTTGCAAAAGCTCTAATTGTTTCTATTCGCTTTTAAGAATAATTTCTTGATGTCCTTAACTTACCACTAAAATTTCACTGTTCAACTATTCCATGTCCTTTTTTAAGTCACAAGTATCAATGTGAACTAAATTCAGACTCTATAGCCCTTAAAAATAATATGCAGCAAGAAATCGAGAACTTATTGCCAGGAGTTCTGTCAAGTCTGGTCCGTAAAGCAATCGATATCGGTGGCAACTACTTGCCCAATACCTTTTTGTCCACTTAGAAAAAAAAAATTGAGGCGCCATTTGATATAACGAAAGTTTTTAATTCACAAAAAACCTTATTTGATGAATATCTTGTGACAACTTCTGTGCCACCTTAGATGAAAATTTTAAAAATTTCCAAAAATTCCATTAAACAATGTTCCAATTTTTTTTAAGCTTAGAATTGTAAATTTTCATTAAATGTTATTTACTCATAAACAAAAGTGTAGATCGAATAATATCATGGACAAATAAAAACCAATGAAACAAAAGCCGATTTCTAATATTTATTTTTTTGTAAATTTATTTTTCTTTAAAATACTCAACATTTAGCGGAAGAAAACTTTTCTTGAATTCAAACACAATTTTTTTTCAACTCATGCTTCCAACTAAATTTATATTCTTGGGAAAATGTCTTTAAAAGTGTATCATTTTACCTTAATGAACCGCAAAACAAACAAATACAACCGACCATAATGATGAATAAGGGCCAAGAGAAAAAAAAATAATGAGAAAAGGGTCAAAACACAATAACAAATCTATAAGAATTAACCGAATATAAAGAAGACAAAAATATAAAATCATACAATTGAAAACAAAAGAGCAAAAAAAAAAAACACTTAAAAACGCATTTTGGAAGAAACACTCACTGGGGCAAGCAAACGGCTAATAAAGGAAAAAGTATTAAGAAATCGAAATAAAAGTCAAAACAATACAAATTGTTACAGTGGTTAAATTCACTTCCTTGCATAGTTCTTGTTGTAGTTGTTATTGTCTGCTAAGACGACAAAAATTATAAAAGAAGACGAGCACAACAATTAAAACAAAGAAAAAAACCTTTAGATCTTAAATTATGTCTCAGGTTGCAACTGAAAAGCGTAGGAAATTGTAATAAAGCAATGAAAACTAAAGAGCGAATTGATATTCAACAGGAAATGTGTTCAATGACACCTTTTTTCTTGTTTTAACAGGACAAACTAATGGACGAACGACTAGGCGCTTGAAATAACTCAAGTTAATTCCACTATTGAAAAGGTGATAGATTGATTGAAATGTGCTAGAGAAGAGGGGGGATTTATTTGATGAAGATTTTAAAATATTAACAACCGAATGAATTGTTGTGTATGCGGAAATTTAAGAAAAGAAATTTTAATTTAAAGAAAAATAAAATGTAATCATCAGGGTAATGAAGGGTGTCTAAGTAAGAATGCACTTTTTAAATTTAATGTTAATTTTTATGTGCAAGTGGCAATTTTGAAATTTGGCAGCTGTCACATACGTTTATTCCGATTATTAATTATGGAGACCTTTACGAAACAACACCGCGTTATAATTGTGAAAATTTATCAAAAAAAGTTTTAGTCGAGAAAGTGCACATAATGTGTCAACTATTCGAAGAGTGGTCTAACAATTTGAAAAAAAAACTGGGTCGGTTATAGACAGTAAGACTCCCGTTCGTCAACGTACCGCTCGATCTCTTTGAAATATTACTGCTATAAACAAGAGCGCCGCCGAAAATCCAAAAAACATCAATTCGGCACCGTTCTCAACAACTTGAAATTTCACGAGGCACTACGCAGCGAATTTTTGGCGAAAGACCTCAGCGTTCATGCGTGCAAAATTCACCGTACTCAGGAGCTAAAACCAGTAGACCATGGAAAGCGCCGGTAATTTGTTCAATGAAGAACAGAACAAAGTGAAGTCAATGCCAGTTTTTCGAAAAAAGTCATCTTCTCCCATGAATCGCATTTCCAACAGAATGGCTTCGTGAATACACAAAATTAGCTTCCATTTTTTGAAAATGAGCCCGAAATTGCAGTGAATGTAAATGGTGTTCTTGGACGGCATGAATCTGGACGACATGTGGTTTCAGCTAAACGGACCCACCTGCCACACCAATCATGAAACAATCGACGATTTCCAGAACAAACTGTCTCAAGAAATTCTGATGTCAGCTGACCATTAAGATCATGGAGTTTAACGCCGTGCGATTTTTTTCTTTTTGGGGTTTTGTGAAATCTCGGGCTTATGCGAATAAGCCAAATCCCACATCCAACTCGTCGTCGTTGAGATACAGCCACATCTTTGTGAAAAAGTCATGGACATTTTCATAAAAAGAGTAATGAGCTGTCATCAGAGCCGTTGGGCCATTTGACGGATATTTTATTCTATAATTAAACGGAACATGTCATCATTACATGCCAATAAAAATTTAAGATAAAAAAGTGAATTCTTACAGAGACACCCTTTAAAAAGATAAAAGAGAGAGCCAACAGTAACTAGTTTATATTTTACTCACAAAGAAATGGCGTAGTTATGCGATAATCAATATCTCGAGCGGCCACCTAGTCCGTTCCCTTTTCACTTAAATTCTTAAGAGTTCAGCAAGCATTATATACTTTCAAATAACCATAATAATATCAAAACCGATCGGTAAATGGAGCCTTTAAAAGGAAAGGTAAATAAAACACATATACAGCTCTGATTTTTTATTTTATTATAATGCACGAAATACAATGTCATTTGAATGACCACCTTTAGATTGGTTGCAGTAGTGCATCCTTTTGTCGTGGTTTTCAAACACTTTTTCTCACATATTTTGCGGCATCTCGGCGATAACTTGATGAATGGATGGAGGTGCAAATCTAAATATAAAATGCGCCATAATTAGCCTTAAAATAGGCCCGATTGCAGAGAACTTTGCGATGATGCACAGTCCTGACCACATCTGGACCGCTTCCAGTCTCTTAAAATTTCTTTATAATCTTGGCAATTCCTTGTACAGTAGATCGATTATGACGACCATAATCAAACCATAATACTCGAAAAGGAACCACGTTTGAACCACCACATTCGTATTAAGTTTTAACTGTTTTTACGAGTTTTTTTTATTGTTAAACAATCCATATGCGTAAGCAGTGGATTGCATTTCACTAAATAAATGACATTTTTGATGACAGATATTTAACAACTGATAGGCTTGCCATACCTGCGCTCTCAAAGCCACCAGAAGCAGTTTTTTGAACACCTTTCGTATAGCAGATATACGACATCTATTTATGGGATGTACACCTCCCCCTCGCGTTATTTGTTAAAATGTTATCAAATTGAAAGTAGATAAATATTAAAAAAATATATACAAATTGATACCATCCTCCTTCTTGGAGGTCGATTAAATGAAGTAAAAAATCTTTGCGTAGATGTTATTTTTAAAGAGTTTTCAAAAGATTTAGTTTAACTTTTTGAAATATTTTTTTTAAATATTACATATGGCAAAAGTACTTTTCAATAAAATTTTTTCTTGTTTTGGACTGGACTTGATGTACAGAAAAATTTTAGAGAAAAATGTGCCCACAAAATAATGGAAACAGTTTTCAAATTTTAAACAACTGTCAACCAGGTCCACAAGAAATAATATACAGTATAGCAATACGCAGGAAAAAAAAAACGACATATCAGCTTGGTTTTTTCTACCATATTATGATTTATGCTACTATGAATAGTTGTGGCAAGCAAATTATAGGCGATGTTGCATTTTTCAAACATAACCTTGGCATACACAGTAAAAAAGCTTATCTTTGTACTGATAAACTGAAAATTGCCCTTTTTTATTATAACTTTAATTGGAATGTGCACTCATGTTGTCAACAAAAACAAATTTTATAATTTTTTTGGTTCTTAGAAAATTTCAAAAGTTTTGAATTTCCAAACGTTTATTCGATTGAAAACTTGAATTAGAAATCTCATTTAAATGTACAATAATATAAATATTTCCTGGCCTGCAATCAGTACAATATCAATTCGAAATTCGAATATCAATTCGGATTCATATCGACTGCATTTCTCCTAAACCACTTTAGTAAATCTAGATGAAGTTTCAAAAAATAACGAATACTTGTTGCGTCAAACAACATACACACATCGACTATATTATATTTTTCAACCATATTATGATAATGTATGAAACTATTCGCTTTTTTAATATTATCTGAATCTAGGTTGCCAAAAACGGTCCATATCGGGAGCATTAAACAATATTCTCTCAATAAAATATCCTTGAGCATATTATGATCATACATGATAATGTTATATTTATATTTTGTTATAATATTTTTACTATATGCATATTCTTAAAGCTTTTTATTTAATTTGTTTAATACGATAATCAATTTTCATTTTTAATTTATTAATTTTATTGTTAAAAAAAGAGAATTGTCCTGAAGATGATATTCAATGAGTATCGAAAAATCTACAGTTTTTGAATAAAATTATTTAGCAAAAAAAGCTAGATTATTGTATTAAACAAATTATAAAGAAAAGGTAAAAAAATATAGATATATTGTTTTTTATTGAAAATAAATCAGTTTTGTACCTCAATAATGTCATATCATGTTCACGGAAAAATTAACGACAGACAACATTCAACACCATTTAAATTTGTGATATTTACCTGAAAATATAAGAAAAATTTACAAATTATTTACTTTTTTTTATCATAAATGCATTAAAAGGTTATATTTGATTTAAATTGATGAGTTAATAATTTCAACCAAAATCTTTACTGGGCATTCAAACCCAGTACATCACCAAACACTTTCATCTAAGGGAGAATGATGGCAGCCTATATTAAGTACGTAGGGCCTCATTTTGTGAAACGAAATGCTTTAAACATTTGAAATTCGTATGAGATAATCGCCAATATCATACAGGTTAAAAGTAAATCTCATGTAAATTTCAAACGTTTACAAACGGCTCATTTTACAAAACGAAATTCTTAATAAACGGGGCAAATAATGGCCCAATAACTATTTGGAGGCTATTATAACTAAGGAAAAAAAACAAATTCGACATGTTCCAAAAATTGGATTTCACATAATTTAGAAAGTCAAATTTTTTCAGAAACCGGTTTTAGGTTTATTAGAACCGGTTTATATAACCGGGTTTTCGGTTTTTTCCTCATTAAAGAAATTATGTATAAATTTTTGGTATTTGGTTTTGTTTGTTTTATCTTTAGTCAGAAAAAAAAACTTGCACACACATTCATTTATCACTCTCAACACTAAACTGAAATAGATTCAAATTCAAATCATTAGTAAAAGTTACATTCGTAAAGATACATACTTAGATGGATACATATGTGAAGACATGCATTTTCTTATAGATATTTGTTTTTGCGATCTGTGAGATATTTCTTGGCCACTCATCCGGACCACTTGGAATATGAAGCCAAGGGCTGAAAACAAATTTATCCAGTGTCCCTCACAGACCATTGAAAATTTTCAAAATTTCATTTTCAAACTTTTGCAAAAAAATTTACAAATAATACTGAGTAATGCCACTTATATTACCAAATAATGAACAATCTTGGCTTTACTTGCCATGTAGTTCGGATGAATGACAAACAAAGGATGTGGCCATATATGGCCAATATCCTTCAGAGGGCATTAAAAATTTTTTAAGTTTGATTTTAAAACTTTTGTAGGAATATTCTCAAATACAATTGAGAAATAAAATTTTGAATGTGCAATAGTGCACATCTTTGGCTTTATTTTTCATATGATCCGGATGAGTGAGA
The DNA here is from genome assembly GCA_963681545.1 of Germaria angustata. Classification (NCBI taxonomy): domain Eukaryota; kingdom Metazoa; phylum Arthropoda; class Insecta; order Diptera; family Tachinidae; genus Germaria; species Germaria angustata. Next base: position 116,122,203 of record OY812998.1, on the reverse strand, counting down.
TCTATTAATGTGGCGCACAGATCATAGATGATATTAAATATATTGCCTAATTGTAGGTAAAACATATTTGTCTTTGAGTTAAATATGCCATGACGTAAGCTGTTACGTTGAAACGTTGTGAACTCGGCATACCTGTCTTCAGATATATTTTTCAATATATTTTTTTAAGACCCGTAAAACATTTTCACATTTTTCACCTTTAAGCGGTTGAGGTCACATCAATTTCGGTTATAAAAAATAAAAGTATTTTAAATTCATCATTTAATATTGTCATAATAAATTTAAATTGTTAGAAATCGATAAAAGATACCACTTGCAGAGAAAAAAATTAGGGGTAAAAGTAAAAAAGTCGATTTATAAATTCGCTGAAAATTCCTTAGAAATGCAAAAAAAAAACTTATATTCAACAAGATGTAAATGATGTGGTTGAACTGAGTATTTCAACAATGATGAAGTAACCGTGTAATTACAAATATTCTGCATCATGTACAGTGGGACTGATAATATAGTTTTAGGCAGACCACAAATTAGCGAGTGCACTCGCAGGCCAGACGACCCACTTTTCCGGTCAGGGTGTTCTAGTCTTTCTACGAAGTTCTCTAGCTCAAGTCCCTGGAAACCGACCAGATTTTTTTACTTAACTGGAAAAATTATTTTTAATCTAATTTGTAAAAAAAAAAAAAAAAAAAAATTGGAAGCCATTCTTATGTAACATAAGCTGCATTCCCTTAGATGGATCAGCTAATGTATTTTTCATACTTATTTATAGGTTTAGATGTTGAAGCATTTAATTAATATTAACGGACTAGTTTCTAAAAATTTAAACATTTTTTATTGAACATTGCAAAATAACGACTGTATTCATAAAAAAGTCATGTTGTAGTTTTAAAAAAAATCAATTGTTATTGAACACTTTTCATCTTCTAAACAAGTTTGTATTCATAAACGTACAATATTAGATTTTTAGCATTAGAATTGAGCATTTCAAATTCGTATATGATAATCCTTTAAATTTTTGTTAGTGATGCTGAGGACCTGTACACGGTTAAAACGGTAGTCAAGTAATCGCCTTAAAAAGCATGTATTTTAGTATAAATTAACATTATATATCAACGAAGAAGACCTTTTCCAGGTAGAGGTAGAGGTGAGGTCAGCGGGCTTTTTGGATGGATTTTTTGAAGGTTGTCTTAATTTTAAACCTGAAAAACCATGGCGAAAATTTTTTGTCCTCTACCAGGGAACGAACCTACTGTACTTGGTTATGTAGGCAAGCACTTTAACCACTACACCACGCCACCACCGTGAATTTTATAAAAGTTTCTAAAATTTTTTATAGTTTTGAGCCAATTTCGACACATCTTCTAGTTATATAGTATTATCGATCGAATATTACGCAAAAGAAATTTGGAGATATACAAAAAAAAATTTTAAAAAGTTTAACTTATATAACTAAGTTGCGCCCTAGTGATTTTCAAATCAAAAAACTAAAATAAAATTTTTGATATTATTTTTGATTTTATAAAGGTCTGGTTGAAGATTTTCTAGGATAATAAACATTGAGGAACATTTTAAATTCCTTAAAAGGGCTTAAGAGTTGTTATAAATATGGTTTTAAAATTTTATTTAATAAAATTTCTTATATGAAAATTTTAAATTGAGCTCATTTCTATAATGAACCGATTTTTAGTGGATATTTTTAAAAATAAAAGCCTTTTTACACCAAACATCTTTATTAGTGTGGCTTACAGGAATTCGTATTTTATCTTAAAATAAAGCTTAAAGTCTTACGGCCTTATTCATAAAAAATATTGTATGTTTATTAAAGGTTTATTTGACAAATATCGGTTTTAGGTTTATTAGAACCGGTTTATATAACCGGGTTTTCGGTTTTTTCCTCATTAAAGAAATTATGTATAAATTTTTGGTATTTGGTTTTGTTTGTTTTATCTTTAGTCAGAAAAAAAAACTTGCACACACATTCATTTATCACTCTCAACACTAAACTGAAATAGATTCAAATTCAAATCATTAGTAAAAGTTACATTCGTAAAGATACATACTTAGATGGATACATATGTGAAGACATGCATTTTCTTATAGATATTTGTTTTTGCGATCTGTGAGATATTTCTTGGCCACTCATCCGGACCACTTGGAATATGAAGCCAAGGGCTGAAAACAAATTTATCCAGTGTCCCTCACAGACCATTGAAAATTTTCAAAATTTCATTTTCAAACTTTTGCAAAAAAATTTACAAATAATACTGAGTAATGCCACTTATATTACCAAATAATGAACAATCTTGGCTTTACTTGCCATGTAGTTCGGATGAATGACAAACAAAGGATGTGGCCATATATGGCCAATATCCTTCAGAGGGCATTAAAAATTTTTTAAGTTTGATTTTAAAACTTTTGTAGGAATATTCTCAAATACAATTGAGAAATAAAATTTTGAATGTGCAATAGTGCACATCTTTGGCTTTATTTTTCATATGATCCGGATGAGTGAGATCTATTAATGTGGCGCACAGATCATAGATGATATTAAATATATTGCCTAATTGTAGGTAAAACATATTTGTCTTTGAGTTAAATATGCCATGACGTAAGCTGTTACGTTGAAACGTTGTGAACTCGGCATACCTGTCTTCAGATATATTTTTCAATATATTTTTTTAAGACCCGTAAAACATTTTCACATTTTTCACCTTTAAGCGGTTGAGGTCACATCAATTTCGGTTATAAAAAATAAAAGTATTTTAAATTCATCATTTAATATTGTCATAATAAATTTAAATTGTTAGAAATCGATAAAAGATACCACTTGCAGAGAAAAAAATTAGGGGTAAAAGTAAAAAAGTCGATTTATAAATTCGCTGAAAATTCCTTAGAAATGCAAAAAAAAAACTTATATTCAACAAGATGTAAATGATGTGGTTGAACTGAGTATTTCAACAATGATGAAGTAACCGTGTAATTACAAATATTCTGCATCATGTACAGTGGGACTGATAATATAGTTTTAGGCAGACCACAAATTAGCGAGTGCACTCGCAGGCCAGACGACCCACTTTTCCGGTCAGGGTGTTCTAGTCTTTCTACGAAGTTCTCTAGCTCAAGTCCCTGGAAACCGACCAGATTTTTTTACTTAACTGGAAAAATTATTTTTAATCTAATTTGTAAAAAAAAAAAAAAAAAAAAATTGGAAGCCATTCTTATGTAACATAAGCTGCATTCCCTTAGATGGATCAGCTAATGTATTTTTCATACTTATTTATAGGTTTAGATGTTGAAGCATTTAATTAATATTAACGGACTAGTTTCTAAAAATTTAAACATTTTTTATTGAACATTGCAAAATAACGACTGTATTCATAAAAAAGTCATGTTGTAGTTTTAAAAAAAATCAATTGTTATTGAACACTTTTCATCTTCTAAACAAGTTTGTATTCATAAACGTACAATATTAGATTTTTAGCATTAGAATTGAGCATTTCAAATTCGTATATGATAATCCTTTAAATTTTTGTTAGTGATGCTGAGGACCTGTACACGGTTAAAACGGTAGTCAAGTAATCGCCTTAAAAAGCATGTATTTTAGTATAAATTAACATTATATATCAACGAAGAAGACCTTTTCCAGGTAGAGGTAGAGGTGAGGTCAGCGGGCTTTTTGGATGGATTTTTTGAAGGTTGTCTTAATTTTAAACCTGAAAAACCATGGCGAAAATTTTTTGTCCTCTACCAGGGAACGAACCTACTGTACTTGGTTATGTAGGCAAGCACTTTAACCACTACACCACGCCACCACCGTGAATTTTATAAAAGTTTCTAAAATTTTTTATAGTTTTGAGCCAATTTCGACACATCTTCTAGTTATATAGTATTATCGATCGAATATTACGCAAAAGAAATTTGGAGATATACAAAAAAAAATTTTAAAAAGTTTAACTTATATAACTAAGTTGCGCCCTAGTGATTTTCAAATCAAAAAACTAAAATAAAATTTTTGATATTATTTTTGATTTTATAAAGGTCTGGTTGAAGATTTTCTAGGATAATAAACATTGAGGAACATTTTAAATTCCTTAAAAGGGCTTAAGAGTTGTTATAAATATGGTTTTAAAATTTTATTTAATAAAATTTCTTATATGAAAATTTTAAATTGAGCTCATTTCTATAATGAACCGATTTTTAGTGGATATTTTTAAAAATAAAAGCCTTTTTACACCAAACATCTTTATTAGTGTGGCTTACAGGAATTCGTATTTTATCTTAAAATAAAGCTTAAAGTCTTACGGCCTTATTCATAAAAAATATTGTATGTTTATTAAAGGTTTATTTGACAAATATCGGTTTTAGGTTTATTAGAACCGGTTTATATAACCGGGTTTTCGGTTTTTTCCTCATTAAAGAAATTATGTATAAATTTTTGGTATTTGGTTTTGTTTGTTTTATCTTTAGTCAGAAAAAAAAACTTGCACACACATTCATTTATCACTCTCAACACTAAACTGAAATAGATTCAAATTCAAATCATTAGTAAAAGTTACATTCGTAAAGATACATACTTAGATGGATACATATGTGAAGACATGCATTTTCTTATAGATATTTGTTTTTGCGATCTGTGAGATATTTCTTGGCCACTCATCCGGACCACTTGGAATATGAAGCCAAGGGCTGAAAACAAATTTATCCAGTGTCCCTCACAGACCATTGAAAATTTTCAAAATTTCATTTTCAAACTTTTGCAAAAAAATTTACAAATAATACTGAGTAATGCCACTTATATTACCAAATAATGAACAATCTTGGCTTTACTTGCCATGTAGTTCGGATGAATGACAAACAAAGGATGTGGCCATATATGGCCAATATCCTTCAGAGGGCATTAAAAATTTTTTAAGTTTGATTTTAAAACTTTTGTAGGAATATTCTCAAATACAATTGAGAAATAAAATTTTGAATGTGCAATAGTGCACATCTTTGGCTTTATTTTTCATATGATCCGGATGAGTGAGATCTATTAATGTGGCGCACAGATCATAGATGATATTAAATATATTGCCTAATTGTAGGTAAAACATATTTGTCTTTGAGTTAAATATGCCATGACGTAAGCTGTTACGTTGAAACGTTGTGAACTCGGCATACCTGTCTTCAGATATATTTTTCAATATATTTTTTTAAGACCCGTAAAACATTTTCACATTTTTCACCTTTAAGCGGTTGAGGTCACATCAATTTCGGTTATAAAAAATAAAAGTATTTTAAATTCATCATTTAATATTGTCATAATAAATTTAAATTGTTAGAAATCGATAAAAGATACCACTTGCAGAGAAAAAAATTAGGGGTAAAAGTAAAAAAGTCGATTTATAAATTCGCTGAAAATTCCTTAGAAATGCAAAAAAAAAACTTATATTCAACAAGATGTAAATGATGTGGTTGAACTGAGTATTTCAACAATGATGAAGTAACCGTGTAATTACAAATATTCTGCATCATGTACAGTGGGACTGATAATATAGTTTTAGGCAGACCACAAATTAGCGAGTGCACTCGCAGGCCAGACGACCCACTTTTCCGGTCAGGGTGTTCTAGTCTTTCTACGAAGTTCTCTAGCTCAAGTCCCTGGAAACCGACCAGATTTTTTTACTTAACTGGAAAAATTATTTTTAATCTAATTTGTAAAAAAAAAAAAAAAAAAAAATTGGAAGCCATTCTTATGTAACATAAGCTGCATTCCCTTAGATGGATCAGCTAATGTATTTTTCATACTTATTTATAGGTTTAGATGTTGAAGCATTTAATTAATATTAACGGACTAGTTTCTAAAAATTTAAACATTTTTTATTGAACATTGCAAAATAACGACTGTATTCATAAAAAAGTCATGTTGTAGTTTTAAAAAAAATCAATTGTTATTGAACACTTTTCATCTTCTAAACAAGTTTGTATTCATAAACGTACAATATTAGATTTTTAGCATTAGAATTGAGCATTTCAAATTCGTATATGATAATCCTTTAAATTTTTGTTAGTGATGCTGAGGACCTGTACACGGTTAAAACGGTAGTCAAGTAATCGCCTTAAAAAGCATGTATTTTAGTATAAATTAACATTATATATCAACGAAGAAGACCTTTTCCAGGTAGAGGTAGAGGTGAGGTCAGCGGGCTTTTTGGATGGATTTTTTGAAGGTTGTCTTAATTTTAAACCTGAAAAACCATGGCGAAAATTTTTTGTCCTCTACCAGGGAACGAACCTACTGTACTTGGTTATGTAGGCAAGCACTTTAACCACTACACCACGCCACCACCGTGAATTTTATAAAAGTTTCTAAAATTTTTTATAGTTTTGAGCCAATTTCGACACATCTTCTAGTTATATAGTATTATCGATCGAATATTACGCAAAAGAAATTTGGAGATATACAAAAAAAAATTTTAAAAAGTTTAACTTATATAACTAAGTTGCGCCCTAGTGATTTTCAAATCAAAAAACTAAAATAAAATTTTTGATATTATTTTTGATTTTATAAAGGTCTGGTTGAAGATTTTCTAGGATAATAAACATTGAGGAACATTTTAAATTCCTTAAAAGGGCTTAAGAGTTGTTATAAATATGGTTTTAAAATTTTATTTAATAAAATTTCTTATATGAAAATTTTAAATTGAGCTCATTTCTATAATGAACCGATTTTTAGTGGATATTTTTAAAAATAAAAGCCTTTTTACACCAAACATCTTTATTAGTGTGGCTTACAGGAATTCGTATTTTATCTTAAAATAAAGCTTAAAGTCTTACGGCCTTATTCATAAAAAATATTGTATGTTTATTAAAGGTTTATTTGACAAATATCCCATAGAAATTTGTCAAATAAGCCCTTAATAAACATACAATAATTTTTATGAATACCGCAGTTAGTCCTTAGCAGACGCTTATTATACCTTCGTATCGAGGAAAATGTGACGAAATTGTACAATTGAATCAAAATGCACGGTAAAACGCATAAGAAATGCTATAGAAAATATATTAATATATATTTTTTCTAGTGATGCACATACAGTCAAAGCGAAAATAAAAACTCGATATTCAAATATTCGAATAAAAATAACCTTATGAACTCTTCGCTATTCATTCGACTTTTTTTGTTTGTATTTCAATAACAAAATTTTAAACTTTACTATCATGGTGCATTTTGTAAAAATAATTTATTTTATTTCAAAATAACAAACAATTTCTTACATATTTATTTACTCGATTGAAATTGTAATCGTTTACCGTCTTGAAACAGTACAAGCTTAATAACTTTCTTTGCAGTCTGAATTCTATATGATGGGCGAATGCCCCTGGATTTCCCTGTTAGGTTGTGGCGATTATCAGTATTCCTACTAGACTAGTAGTCCAAAGGGCGCAGGTTCGATTCCTGCCGAACATTTTGGGTGCTTCTGCAGACAACCCAGGTTGCATCGCAGTTTGTTTTTGTTAGCTTTATGTAACTTCTAGAGCTTTGTAAGAAAAAAACTTTTAACTTTGTCTTACGCCAATCACAGTAGCTCGAGTGGTGTTTAATATTCTTAATTCAGACTAACTTAAATTAGCTTTTGCCTTAAAGCTTTTATTTGTATAACTTTTTACTCATATTTATAGTTTACTTGACATATTTTGGTCTTTATTTTGGCAATGGGCCCCACTGTGCTACGAGTACATTATAAAAATAAAACCATTTAAACTGCTAGAGAGAAAACAACGTGTTAATGATGACAAGGCTTGAGTTGATATATTCTTTCCCTCTAAAATATTACAAGACAGTCAAACTTTTCTATGACTGTTAATGTTTGTTGGCTGAGAAAAACAAAAAAAAAAAATAAAAATGTAATTCTAGAGAAATGGAAAAGTTGGCATAGAAAAACCGCATCAAAAGGAATCATTTCATATGACTGATTCTATAATTAAATCGACAATTTTTCCAAAGCAAAATTGTCTTATTTTAAAAGGAAAATAAAAAGAAAAATAAAGACAAATGGAAAAGGCAAGCAAATTAAGGTCATGCACTCGTATGTGCAAGTTGCTGGCAATTTAAAATTTTCATAGATTTATATTTTTAATTTCTCATTAAAATTATACTTAAAACTCATATTAAAGCTTAAGCATTTCTCCTTTGTATTTCGTTTACATATTAAGCCTTTTATTACAGATTTCTTTTTGAATTTTTTCGCTTATATTTGCATAATTCTATGGCAAAAAAGCAAGAATTCAAAAGCTCTTAAGAAATGATTTAACATCTCCAAGTGTTTTACAAGGTCTTAAAGGGTTTTGGCTTTCATTTGTGTAGATGTATTTTGCTCTAATGAAGAAAAGAAGGGTTGTTAGGCAGAGCGGTAGCTTGATTTTTTTTTCAATTATAAAAAAAATTAAAAGAAATTTTAAGTATATTTTTATTTTTTTTTGATATTGAAGATTTTATGCACTTTTTATTTATTTATTTTTATTAATGTTTTTTTTATATTTTTTCCTGTTGACATATGACTTTATTTTACTTCTGTTTGAAATTTTGTTTCTGTTTTTCTCTTCCCAGTTACTTTTTCTTAACTTTATTTTCTGCAGTTTCTTTTTTAAATATATATTTTTTTTTTGAAACTTGAGATGAATAAAATCTTTAAAATGAAAATCTCTTCCCTGTGATTTCTTGTTGTTGTTGCCATAATATGCAAAATCAAGTGTTGCAGTAGTCAGTTCGGTTTTATTGTAAGATGCAATAGGGAGAAAGAAAAGGTTTATTAAAAAAATATTCAGCAGCCTTGGGTTAAGAAGTCACCCCTTTTTTATGGACACATTTTAGGCGGAATTCAATATTTCAGCTTCTTTCTCCCTTTTTTTAACGAGTGCATTGTTTTTGCGGGGGAAAAATAGTCTCAAAAGATGATTTCTATTCTTTAAAATTAAAGGAAAGAGTAAGAGATTCTGTCAAGTTTCTTAAAACGCATCTTTTGTTTGCATGTCGAGGAGTTTGTGCGGGTTTGGGAAGTTGTTATCAAAAGTAACAAAAAAAAAAACGACAATAAATTATGTTTCATACACAAACAACTGACATGATAAAGGAGGCGCTACAGAAAATTTAATAAGAAATTTTAGTATAGAAACAATAAAAAATTTAAATAAAATTTGTTATTGGTATTCGAAATTAAACATTATTATAGGATTTTGTAGTAAAAACTTCATCATTTAAGCAAATTGAAAAATTGCATACTGATAACCTGGAACTCTAGAGCTTTTATTATGACAAAACAATTCAATTAAGATTTTTCGATGTGCCAAGCATTGTCTCTAAATACCCCTGGAGTCCTGGGCTTAAATTTACCCCACATATTTCAGATTAATATTCTACACTAAATACGGAAAGGGGCACTTTTTCTCAAAGTTATTATTTATTTATAAGCTCATTCAATATTTTAAACCATTGAATTTGAGAATAGCCCAATAATTCAAAAATTTCATTGCAGTTCTTTTTAAGGATAATACTTATTATTATTTTTTTATTCCTTTGCAAACTTCTTGATCAATAAAATAGTGATTTAATCTTTCATATGAATACGTCTAAAATGTACAAATAAAAGATATTACTTTGGATATAAGCAAAAGGCTTATAAAACTATATGCCTCGACAACAACAACAACAAAAATATTATTTACTAAAAAAAATTTTGAGATACACTAATCCTTTCAGACTTACGAAAAAAGCTCGAGTGATTAATAAGCACAATGCGAATTTAGATGCTTGCGGAAAAAAGCAACAAAACAAGGCTACCGAAATTACTAATACTGACACATCAACTACTACATAGACACACTTATACATACACATACACAAATTATGTGCATATTAAATCTCAAACCCTGACATATTGAAATTATAAATCATAAAGTTGAGAGCGGTAAAAAGCAATTCTTTTTAATTGAAAACTTATGCGAAAACGAAAAAAATACCAACAAAAAAAAAATTGCCAACTGTAGCAAAAAAAGGATAAATTTCACTAATACACTAATGGAAATGAAATGCACTTTCTAAATAATGTAGATATTTGGCTTTACACACATACACACGCAAGCTCCATACGAATATAAGATTAAGAGATTGAAGCAGACAATGGCAGAAAGAGTATTGCAACAAAAATTTTTTAAGTATGTTGCCACATGTGTGCAAGAGTAGGTGGTTGCAAGTGCAACTCTTAGCCCCAAAAAAAATTATAATAAATAAAAAAAGAATTGGTTGAAAAAAAATTTATATTGACTATACAAACAGCCAAACTTGCAACATTGTTGCGGCAGCTCTTGTCTCTAAACTTATGAATGCAAACTAGGCCTTATAGGCTCTTCCTCCATTCTAATCGTGCACATAGAAGTTCCCATGTGTGTGCATCAAATGGATTTGATTTTGTTTTAAAAATGTATACAAGTTTGTAATAAAGACTTTAGGCCTTTTTTAATGATTGACTTGTATACTAGATATGCAGCCCTAAAAAAAACAACAACAAAAAAGTATACATATGTATATTAGTAAATATTAGAAAGGAGCAAAAAAAAACAAACCAAACGCATTCAATGCACTCAAATCATTATTTCTCACAGGGCAACAAAAGATACGTACTAAATAGAAAAAGTTTAATTTTTTTTCTATCTACACACACTCCTACTTGCAAAGAGAATATCTATAAACACACACACACATACACGTACATGCATGCACTTTATTTATTTTTCCCTCTATAAGTGTTTTATAAGTCTGAAAGTGTGTGCATGTGCCTTTATTTGCAAGGATATGAGAATGTTTTATTAGCAAAAGATGCATTAAATCCGCAATGCAGCCAATATTGCAATTGCACTTATTTTTTGTTTTAGTTGTTGCCGCTGTTTTTTTCCTATTGTGATTTTAATACCGAAATGTACATATACTAAACAATTTCTAGTCTTTATTTTTTTGTGTGTGGGTACTTTTTTCTTCTTTTTTTTGGTTTATAAATCAAAGTTTATTTTTTATAGAAATCCAATATCCTTTCATTTCTTGCTTAAATGTACAAAAATAAAAGACAAGGAAGTTTCTCAAAATCTATTTAAATGTAAAAGTCTATCATAGAAAAATGCTACATGAAGGTCTCTAATTATGAAACGTTACGGATGTCTTAATAGAAATATGGAGGTCCTTTTTGAAAGTGACTTATCGTAATTTCTTTTCTAATAAAATTGCTAAATATTTTGCCCTTTAGTGTTCTTTAATAAGGACAAATTTAATAGGGGAAAGCACGTAATTTTGTAAGGGATTTTTAAAAGTTGCTCTTCTAATTGATCAATAAATTTAAAAAAAAGCTGCGTTATTATCAAAGATTTTGCAAAAAAATTTTAGATTTTTATAAGAAAAAATTGTAACCGCAAAAGATTTTTCTAAAGAGAATGCTTTTTGTAATTATTATTTTATGATATATTTTATTATTATATGGGCACAAAGATTTTATGTTTTATAAGAGAAAAATTACTTTCTGAAGAGTCATTCAAAAATCACTTTTTGAAATAAAAAAACATTCTTTAAAGAAAAGGCATTTAAGAAATTAAGTTTTTGGAAGAAATGATTTTCTTAAGGGCAAATGGTACTCTCTGAAGAAATGCAATTTATTGTAGCGACCTATATTTTAATAGAAGGTAGTTCTCGAAAGAAAAGGTGCTTTTTGGTAAAAATATATTCTTTGCAAGGAAACGGAGTGTTTGAAACAAACAAATTTATATTAAAAAAGGAAAGAAGAAAAAGCTTAGAAAAGGCACGAGTTCTTCTTGAAAGAAAATGTAATATTGAAAAATAGTGCTTTTTAAAAATAGGTACTTTTTGAATAAAGGTACTTTTTGAAAAAAAGGTACTTTTTGAAAAAAAGGTACTTTTTGAAAGAAAATTTACTTTTTTAAGGAAAAGTCCTTTTTGCAAGGAGAGATATTTTTTTAAATAAAATGTTCGTTATGGAAGAAAAGGTACTCTTTAGTACTTGTTTAAACAAAATCTGGAAATACGTTCATTTTCTAACAGAAAAGTAAATTGCACCAACTTTTAAAAGAAAAAAAAACTGTTTGATGGAAAAAGAGCCTTTCGAAATTATTGAAAAGCTGACATTCCGAAATTTTTTTTGTAAGAAAATTTTCATCTTAAGGAACAGCTACTTTTTAAAGGTTGCTTTGCTAAGAAAACCTTAAATTTTTTTATCTATACTTATATTTTTTTAGTTTTTAATGGTCTCAGGAGATGACCTCTACCTGCACAATGCATTGTGTGCTCTGAAAGTGACAAATTTGATTTAAAAAAAAAATATTTATATATAAAAGATGGGTTTTTTTTAATTAAAGAGACACATTTTTAGAGGAAAAACAAGAGGCGGTATTTGTTTATTATTTTAATTAGCTTAAAAATCATATTTTAATATAAAGTGCACTTTTTGAAACAAAAAGTACTTTATAATTTACAAAGTACTGTTTGAAAAAAAATCATATCCTTAATAAAACTACACTTTTGTTGTTATATAAAATGTATTTGGGTTAAAAAATCTTTCAAACAAAATGTATTGATGGATAATTAATTGCTTTAATTTTTAATATTTGTTTTTATTATATTTTATTATTATTTTTATCATTTACAAAATTTAATCAAATTATACTTTATATTCTCATAATTACTTTTCCACTTTATATACTAAATATTGAAATTTATTTATACATGTCCTGACATTTCATTGGTCGCTAAACCACAACATCAGTGATCCATAAGGAGTCTGAAGGCATTCAACCCCACATATTTATGCCAAATGAATCAAATATAATATGATAATTCTCTATCGCATATGATTATTACAAAATGTATAATCATACGGGTATATGGATTAGAATGCATTTAAACAAACAACCCAACAAACAATTTATATTTTATATGCATCAATTTTGCTTTTCTTGCAACCTATATACTATTAGACGTCCTTTGGGTGTCGACGATTGTAATTATCAGGCAAAACGAAATTTTAATTTTGAATAATTATTATTAAAATTTATTGTGATTGAACAGCAAAAGCCACAACAAACAAATTTGACTATAATTCAGATAAATTTCATCATTAATTTAAAATAAATATTTTGTCGTTCTTTCTGCTTGGCACCCAAATGCCGTCTAATTGTAAACAGGTTGCAATATATATAAAATAGATTCATATAGAAATTGAGTTGTTTGTGAATCACTTTTCTAAAATTTCTTTTGAAAATTATTTTTTGGAATGGCTTTTTCCTAATAATTAAGAGAGACCTTTTTTGGAAGCTTTAGTAGTACTTTTTATTCGTACTATTTTTTAAAAGTACGTATATCATATCAAAAAAATTTTTTTTTTCAACAAACTGAGTTTGTATAAAATTCTAAAATCGCTTAAAAAATTATAAAAATTAGGTTTTAAAACATACGGTCTTAAAAAAAGGTTTGCTGAGAAGTACTTTGAAAGGAAGTTTGTTTAATAGGAGTCTTTAAGATTACCTTTAAGAGCCTTCTTTAAAAGTAATCGTACTGTATTGCACTTTTTAAGGCGCTTTTTCCTACAAATTTTTGGAAATTACTTTATTAAGATGCATATTAACGGCAGAAATGTTTTAAATTAATTTCTTTTGTAGGATCAATTTACTTTTGAAAATATGATTAGAAAGTGTAACTAAAGGAAACAAATTTTATAAATGTTCTTATTTATATTATTTAGACCTCTTGGGAGCCGTAGGTTCAAATTGATCTGAGTGCTTTTGTGGTCTATTATTAATCTGCACTAATGCCAATGAGATATTAAAATGTTATTATGATAGTAATCGTATCCTTTCTAGTGACAGGTGTGAGAAATATTTATATAAAACTTGGAAAGTTTAAGGACTCAGGCTTTTTTCTATGGGCGTTTTGTTCACAGAAGACGGAAATTTCATTTGAAATAATACAGAGTTTTATTTTATATCTTTAATATTGGAAAAAGTGTTTGCTATTTTACACTCACACCACTTATACTTATATAAATGTATGTATGTGTATGTAAATTGCATATGCATTCGTTTGGTGCACATGCAATCTTGTGCATTTCAATGTAAATAAAAACAAAAAACTTTTTCGATTTTTACTTACGAATTTAGCAAAATGGGTTTAGTGCACGTTTGTGTTTGTCTTTGTGTGTGTATGTATGCATGGAGAGTATAAATATCTGTTGTTGCAAGTATTTGGATTACTTATCTACTCCTTCTTTTGAATTGCTTTAAGTTTAATTTTTTGTTGTTGCTGCAACAAACTCCTGGTACTTCAATATGCAATCTATATATCCATATATAGTATATTTGTATGTAAATAATGGCTGGCCGTTATCCTTGTACGAAACTCTACTTACATATATAGACTTTTTTTTGCATAACATTTGTTTGCTTGTGTTGGCGTGCGTGTGTTGGTGTTTGCGAGTGCGAGTGTTTGCATTATTTGCCAAATGCATTCATTGTATTTTGGTGAATAAAGAATTGCATTTACTGCATTGTCAATGTTCTACTTCAGACATTTTTTATTCATTCTTTTTTTATGTATTTTTCTGTTGCGATGATTTTTTGAGGTTATTTAATTTTTTTTGGAGGGTTTGAGTCTTCAAAATGCAAACTTATTTTTGTTGTTGATTGCATTTTTGCACGTCATAATTGTTGTAGGGATGTGTGTTCGTTTGCTTAATATTTCATTTCGCTTTTGAGATTATAATTACATTTTGCCTCTGGAGTACTCTACTCGCACTCATATTTAGATATGAAAAAGGAAGACTTATCAGCTGTTCTTTGGTGGAAGAATGGAATAAGGCTAGGGCAAGCTGAACAAGGCTTTTCTGGTTGCAAGAAAAAAATATATGTATGCATATTAATTTTTCATAAGGAAAATTCCCAAAAGGGCTAACAAGTGCAACGAGAGCCTTAAGATTTAAGATTAAAAGATACATGTCTGTATATAAAGAGAGAGAATGAGGAAGAGAGAGAGAGAGAGAGGGAGAGTGAGAAAACATTTACATTTATACATTTATACTTTATTGAAAAAAAAATTATGACAACTTTTCATTTATTTTAAAGTTCTTCTGACATTTAGAAATAAAAGCACGCACAAATAATACAAAAATAATAAAATAAATAATAAAGCAAATAACAATTAATTTCTCTGCATCAATTGGAATGCTGGCTACACCTTTTAAACTTGAGAGACCTTTCCGCTATCGGAAGGAAGAAGATATCTTTTTGCGCACTACGCCTTCGTGGACAGATTATTTTATAAATCTTGACACTGGTAAAATTTTGACGCGCACACCTTTTCGTTGGCTCTTACTGCTAATCTTCTATACAATATTTTACTGCAGCATCGCCCTGCTTTGGGCAATATGCTATGCGGTCTTTCAGACTACTCTTACTGATGTAACACCCAAGTGGTATTTGTCGCAGCCAGGGTTTAGTTTCGAGCCATCGGTTATAAATGCGGACTATTTAAAAATTGAATTTAATGAAGATATGGAGGAGGAAGTACTATTTTTAACAGATCATATCAGCAAAGCTTTGGGAAAGTATGGTGAAATCCCTAACAATTATTTTAATTCGTGTCATGCTGCCAACGATTATGGCTATAGCATTCGAAAGCCTTGCGTCTTTCTCAAAATAAATCGCATAATTGGCTTTAAAACCCAACCCATAGAGTCACTTTCCCATCTGGGGCATGGTGTTCCTATGGATTTATATGAATATCTTGAAAACCTTTCGAAAGAAGAGCTTAAAAAGCGCATATGGATCTCATGTGAATCAATTCCTAAACTCAAATTTATCTATTTTCCCAACCAGTTCTATAAAATATCATCAGTTGAGTTCACGGAAAAGACAGTCCACAATAAATCGGACGCTGCGTCAGACTCCCGTTTTTATAATCGAAGCGATTTTGAGCGCATTGTAGCAGCTCAAATTGATCAAGTTTCCCCCAATACTACATATCACATACATTGTTTTTTATGGGCTAGAAATATTGTAATTGATTTGGGGGGTATAACGGGCAATGGTTTCTTGCGTTTTTCTTTAGAAATAAAAACCTTGTGAAAATGGAAAATGCTTATTTATTTTTCTTTGTGGCCGTACAAAATGTGAAATGAACAAAACGGAAATGCATTAAGCACAGTGGGGCGAGTGCAGGTATATACGGGCATTATTTTTAATCTCTAAAAAAATATTTTTTATAAAGTTCTGTAATTTATGAAGCTTTCTTTTCTAAAAAAGACAAATGAAAATTGTTTAACACTTTTTAGAGAAAAAAAAGAAAAAAAAGTAATTTTTTTATAGGCAAATGTTCCTGAAGAAAGTAATATACTTCTCCTTTAATAAAACATTCCTTTTGTTAAAGTAATAAAGATTTCGTTTTAAAGAAAATTAGTTAACTTTCTTAAAATAAAAGATATATATAACGTTTTAATAAAAGGTACCTTTTAAGAAAAAAAGTTCACTTTGAAACAAAAAGCTGTATATGAATCATAATCCGATTGCCCTTGGAAGATAAAGCATACGTATATTTAAATAAATAATATTTATAAAAAAAGTTACATTTAACTAGAAAACTTTCTTTTGTCACGAATAATATTGATACACCAATTGAAGGCGAATTAATGACCGATGCAATTGACAATGCAGTTGATAATTTTTTTTTCAAATAATATGGATCACAGTCAAAATTTATTCATATGCTTTGATTATTTGATTGTATACCTTTTTGGCTTTTTTATTTTATTCTGCTGCTTTTCACATTGTGCCATGATATCGTTGCGTTCATCTGTTATGAGTTCGTGTTGCACTAACTCCATAACAGTTGTAGGAGAAAACAAATCATTTAGAATATATATTTTGTTCTGTTGCAAAACAAATTAATACCAGCTAAACTCACTAGTAAACCAAATACAATTTCTCTTATTGCACAATGTCAAAAACAGAGGAATAATAGTCAAAAGAAAACGTTAAGATTCAAAAGTAATCAAAACAAATAAGAAAATAAAAGGCATTAAGAAATTTTAGCATCGAGCGCCATCAGTTTCACCTGTTATGAATTCCACTTGTTATGTTGTTAGTATGAAATGCGTAGCCTACTCTGTTGACATTTTTATAATCCTCATTTATTTTGTGAGAGTTTTTAAATAAAGGATTGGGTGCTTTCCAAACATAATGATTGAAAATATATAATTTATTATTTATTTTTATATTTTTCGAGGAAAATTTATACTCCATAATAAGCCCACTTGAGAGTTAGAGTAAAAAAAATAAATGTAAATAAATACTACATGAAATGATTAAGAATAATCAATAGTATTGTCATATTCACTCTTTCGTTTGAGTGAGAAACTTAGAAGAGTCCTGGCAATAACTGAAACATTACTTTCTTTTCTTCTTCATCTATTTATTTAATTTGTTCCCTGTCTAACCGATATTTTGCTTAAGATAGCATTGGTAGTGGCCGAAAAAGGCATTTGATTTTATAAACAATTAAAGTCGTTATGGTTACTATGATGGTGTGCGATGTGGGTTGGAGACAGGAGGCTTAATGCATAACAAGTGCATTCTTCTCCATTATAAAAAACTCAAGTTTTTTATGATTAAGTTCATTTTTTATTGCAAGTTTGCTTTGTTTTTGTGTTTTTTTAACTCTAACGCATAAGGAAGGTATGCCTTATATAAATTGCTGTTATTTACTTTTGAAAATATACTCCATGGATTTCCGTTGCCCTACCTCTCGAGACCTGGGTAACAGCAAACTCAAACCTTAAATTATTTTGCTGCACTGCTATCACTCGGTGAGATGCTAATGAATATAATAGAACAAAATAAATAAGTAAAAAAAAACAACAAAATACCATGAGAAAAAAATGAGAAATAAAACAAGAAATGGAAATCATAATAGAGTTTATGATGTTGCTTTTTTCTCTACTACCCATACCTTGGCATTTCCTTCTACTTCCTCTTTAATGTCCGCTTTAAACTGGCCAGTGTGGATGTTGAAAGTCCTTTTATTTTAATGCAACTTTTTTTTAGTTCTTTCTGCTAATATTGTTGTTGTTGTTTCTACTGCCATTGCTGCTATTTGTTTTATTTCATTATTTAACTCCCCAATATTTTTCTATTTGTTAAATACATTTCTTTACTTTTTTCTTTTCTTTTATTTATTTTTTATTTTTGTTATTATATTTTGGGGTCCTTTTGCCTTGTTTCTTAATGCTGGCCCATCAAGCTTTTCGGCCACCCCTCCATCTTCAGGATTCAACGAAATTTTGTATTTACGAAAAAAAAAGAACGCAACAAAAACAATTTGCATCCGTTGCATTTATTTATTTTTTTGATTTTTTTCTACTCTCCTCAATTTATTCAGAGTTTTTGTAGTTGTTGTTGCTGCTTGCTTGAAAGTTGTTCTCCCTTCCATCTTAAAGCTGTAGAGAAGTCATCTTTGAACTTTTCTACAGTTTTGCTTTTGTTCTTGGTATTGCTACTGCTGCTGGTCTTGTTGCTTTATTTTTAATTAATTAATGTGCTGCTGCTGCTTTCACAACTTCTTGGCAATATTCAAATGTAAAGGAATGAAGTCTTTTTATTTGAAAAATAATTTTAATTTTTTTCAAGTGCAAACAATTTCATTTAAAATTATATAGCGGATATGGCTAGAAAGTTGTTCAAAAGCTTGTAGGACAAGAGATTAGGGCCATTGGTGGCCAACAGTATACTGCGGTAATTTCTATGGATTTACATTTTTATAAGATTACTATTGGCTCGTTTGTAGATGGCAATCGAATTTTAATATAGATACCAACTGGTAAAAATGGCCATACAGATGCCCAGTGGTCATCCGATTAACAACTCAATTTAGGTTCGGTTGTCATCCATAATACAGCCACATATGTACATCAAACCATTTTATGCCATTAAAATTGGTGATCCATGAAGATCTTGCCCGTTGTAAGCAAATTCATAAGCAAATCCTTATTTCCGTTAATAATACTTCTGCGCTTCTTTAATTAAAAACTTAACTGAAATAAACAAATTCTGGTTGAATCTGTAAAAGTACTTCCTTAATAAAGATACCTTTCTTTAAAGCATAACTTATTCTAGCAAAATTGTGCTCCACTCAGATCGCACTGGCAACATATATAGACTCTGATCAGAAGTGAGCATATAAAGACTCTCATACGGGATATAGTACATTCTTGGTGGCATCTCCTTATAGCAAGAAGGTAGAGGGAATCGACAACATCGCATCCCTAAATGTGATTCAGTTTGATATTCAGAAATTAGTTTCCAAGTAAGCAATTACGAAATTTGTGTTCGCTTCACTTACGACTTACTACATAGTTTAGGGGTGTAGTTTCACATTCATGAAGTGTAGTTAATTGCGGCAGTGCGCTCACTGTTTGGAAAATCCTTCGTAAAGTCACATAAATGACATCTTTGCTCTGCAGCAACTCTACCTTTGATATATTGTAACCTGATCAGTTTATATAGCAAGATGGCGAAAGCACTTGGGTTCTCTGCAGCTACGCCCACAGTCTTCAGGCTGGAATCGAACCTGCGACCCTCTAAGTACTAGTCTAGTACTCTAGCTACTAGTGTATAAAAGCACTTTTTAAATTTTTTTAATATATAAATGAGCAATTTACTTTACAACTTCAAAAAAAAATATTTTAAAATTATCTAGTGGCAATACGCGAATGAAAAATGTTGAGTATTACCGAGTAATTTAAAGTAGTAAAATTTGCCGGCACTATTTCATTTAATCTTGCATTTTACAAACGAAATGTGTTTCCTTTAATTGGGTTTTCGCCAAAGCGGAATAAAGTGCTTGGAAATTAATCAAAAATAATAGGAAGAGATAATTTCAATCAATTCTAATTCGACGGTGAATAATTTTTTTTTGTGTGTAGATTACACGCGGCATGTGTTTTTGTTGACACTGAACACAAATAAAAAAAATTATTAAAAAATTATGTGTATATGTACGGACATCGTAAAAGTATTTTCGTAAAAGAAGTAATTTCGTAATTGATGAACGCCTTCCTTTAATGCTCTGCCCTTGAGCTCTTCTAAAACAAGCAATTGTGCGCTTACTACAGTTTAAGTTTTTGCACCACGTACCAATAACTCCTTTTCGAGCTACAACTTTTGGATAGGCTCTCTTTCTCTGCTTCTTTTTCTTTGCATAATTTAAGTAGTACTTTTTTCGTAAATGTATTTATATTTGAGAGTTAAAAAAAAACCAGGAAGAAAAGAGTTTTGTACCTGTATTTACCTTTCAAGTTTTGTAGTTGTTTTCAGGTGTGGGTGGCTGTTGGCTGTTGGTTAAGGCATGGTACCGTCGTTTTTTTTATTGCTTGAAATTTAAGTAAATTTTTCGTTGATTTCGGTTAAACCTTTAGAAGTTAGAGGCAAGTAAAAAAGCAACAACAAGTGAAAAAATACTGCTGGTATAAGATCAAGTAGAAGAAAGTTAAGTTCATTTGGTTAAAAGTTGCAACTTTTGTTTTAGGCTGGAGTTTTGTAATGACTTATTTTTTTGAATTTTTTTCTAACTTGATCAAAAGAAACAGTTTATATGCTGGGAATTTAATATATAATTTGTGTAGAAGTTTGTAGGCGAATGGTAGCTACATACAAAATTTTCAAAGATTAATTACCACTATTTTTTCGACTTTCTTTACATACATATATTTTACTTTATTAACGAACTTTAGGTTTTTTTTATAAAATTTTTTTTTTATAAAAAGAAATTCCTCAAGAAGACACCCAAAGAGGCATCGATATATTGAAATAAAATAAATTAATTTTTTTATTAAGAGATCTAAAGCTCGTCAATAAAATTAAATATATTTCCTAAGCTTACAATAATAAGATTTAAATACTTAATAAAAAATTATTTGCATATTCATTTGTAAACTATTTATGACAGAAAACAGAAAAAAAAATTAATTTTATTAAATTTTCCATATTCATGAAAAATATTTGATTTTGTTCGCCTTTTTCTGCCACTTTTTCAAATGGCCTATCTGTTGAGTATTATTTATTTTTTTTCTTTTCTCGAAACCCTTTTTCACAGTTCCTTTAATTTAACATTTTAATTAAGAAATTTTCTTGAGTTTTTTTCCCCAGCATTTTAATGCATTCTATTGTTGGTACTCATTCCAATTACGTGCAACTAAATGATTTGATGAAATAAAAACCGCGTAATGCACAAAATTATTGAAAGGAGGAACTCATTCATAAACATCTTTTCTTTTGCGCTCTTTATAAATGCATCATCGTCAGTGTATTTAAAATATAAAAAAATGATATAAGACTGACTATACTGACTTCACTACTTCACGTCGTTATATAAGAAAAATTTTAAAATTTTATTTATTTAAACAAATACGACATTGTGGGTTAAAAAAATAGCAGTTCCATGAATCAAAATAATTTATTATAAATTTCTTAAGGTAAGAGAGTTTTGTGATAAAAAAATATTTGAATAGGTACTATTGCATAGCAACGGAACCTAAAAATTCCCACTTATCATATGCATATTCATCATATTCATATTTTTCAAAGGTTTTTACCGCAGCCACCAAGTGCCATCTAGGTTATGTCCAGGATACTAATGATACCATTAATAAGAGTTAGTACTTTAACAAGTAATTCCCTAAATATAAGGCATTATTTCGCCTGGAAAAAGTGCTAGCAACTCTTTACTTTGATTCCAAAAAACACTCCATAGTAGAAGATGTCACGCCAGCAGAGCACCACAGTAAACGATATAGGGGTTATATCCCACAATTTCAGTCGTGCCAGGCTCTTTCTTTTAAGGCTTTCTGTAGTTGCTCTTAATGGTTAAATTCACGTGCTGCACTATCATTGAAAGTTCTTCCTTATTCATAATATAAATACAATACAATGTAAAAATTTCCACCTTTAGAAAATCTCTTTAAAGCAATTTTGTTATCGCCTCACCCACAGTGTTTTTAATTTCCTTATTAGAAATTCCTATTACGAAATAGTTTATCACATTGCAATCATTGTTTTATAAAAATATATTCGAATATCATATAAACTGCTATTTATAGTGATCACCGATCGTCTTGCCTAGATCATCGATTCAAACATAATATGTCCCTTAAAAAGATCTGACATTTCTTATTTCTTATTATTCCCCCTTATGCCATTTGTCGTTGTTGTCAAATCAAGTCGACATGAAAAAAAATTAGTAGTTCCGTGCTCGTTGTTGGCAATAATTGAATATTATTGACAGCCACTTGTTATTTTATAAGCTTTAGTAATTGTTATAGTGTATCAATAATATTTTATTCTTGTCGATAATGATATTTTGGCAACTGTGGCAAAAATATTGGTGTTAATTTCGTGTCACGTCAACGACGACAAATATAAGAAGAGGGATTATCTCTTGAAAGTTGAGTATAATTGTAATATGTATTGAAATTTGGCCATATTCTATGATCTTAATATGTTTGTTATCAAAAACAAAGAACAAAATGATTGTTGGTATGGATCTGTGATTTTTATTGCTGTTCTTTATGTATGGAAGATTGGAAGGATGGATGGTTAATCATAATTTAGTCACGCGATTTATAAATGCAATGTATGTCATTAAGGGTCGGGAGTTTTCTTTTCTAATGCTTCACAAGATCACTGTATGGGGATTTTATAATAATCGATAGAAACTTCTATTCTTAAGTAGCATTTCTGCAAAAGTAGTTTAAAAAATATTGAATAGGAATTTTTGAATAATACATATACATATTTTTTTCATACGATCAATATTAAGAGAAAAGATCAACGACTGCTATTAAAACTGTTCCTCAGAAAAATCAGCAATTCTTGTTACATAGACCGACGATTCGAACACAATTTGTATATTACATAGAGCTGAAATTTTATACAGATGTACTCTTAATCATAATTTTTTTTATATAAATATCTATGAAATTGTTCTTCATACGGAAGTAGAGAAGATCTTCCATTTTCACTGAAATTATTTCTTAAAAAAATTTACAATTGTAATTACATCGGTAAATGATTCCAACATAATTTGTTCCTGGTAAAATGTATTTTATCTTGATTGTAGTTGTTTTTGTATAGATTAGCTGATTGATCAAAATATCTTCGTTAGCTCTTATTCTCTTTCTCCCTCTCGCACTTAGCACATCGATCAAAGCTAAACATTTAATAATAAAATTATTCTAAAGAAAGGTTAGGATTCCCAATTGTACTTATCCTACTCTTTTCACCAGACTTTTACTGATTTTTTAAAGATTTATTTTAAAAGTTTGTAATTTTTCAAAGCAACTCTCCTACTCATTATTTCCCTCTTTCTCTCTCGCCGTCTCTGATATATTTGGTGCATTGATCAACGGCATAGATTCGATAATAAAATTTTCCCCGGCGGGCATTTGCCCTACTTTTCACTCTACATTTTTGCAAATTTCTAAAAGATTGCTACCTCTCTCTGTCTCTTTCTCTCTCTCTCTCTCTCTCTCTCCATTGGTACTTATAGTGCACTTCACACACTACTTGATGGTAAAATTGTTGTTCTTAACTGCTCTTTACATCTTGATCTTTGATAAGTTTTAAAATATTCTGGCTAGAACTGTCATATTTTTCAAAACAGCTCTGTTATTTATTATCTTTCTCTCTCTTTTCCTTTTTCATTAATTTCTTTAGAAACCGGTTTTTGTTTTGTTTTTGTTCTTAATGTAGTTGTGTCTGTTGTATTTACTTATATTCCTTATGAGGCCTACAAGCGAAAGACATTTCAATTCAGCAAACAACTTTCTGGGCCAACAAACGTCAAGGGGAAGACGGAAAATATTTTATTCATAAATTCTAGGTTTTTGGGGTTGCACACTACTCACCATGCAACAACATCCAACATCGATGACGAACTCATATACTACCTACAAACCATCTACAGCACTTTGCAATAAGATTCCGAAAAAAAATTCTTTTGCACCAACATCAGCCTGACTAACTGCCACATCTTGCATAAAAATTAAGAGCACGTGTGTTTTAATGTGTAAGTGTGCGTATGTGTATGGTTGCATGTGTATGTATGTGAGTGTGTTTGTATGTTACTTCTTGTAATGTATGTATGTTGCTGGTGTATGCAATGCACTTGTTGTCAAAGCTTAATTGAAGGCATCAAGATTTTTGTATACTTTCACAAACGACTTGGCAAAAATACAACAGCAAAAAAAGAAGCATTGCACACATACAGCAAGAAAATTGAACGGATACCAAGATGCAACTGCCGCAGCCAACAATCTCAGACACAAATGTAACATATAACGATTTCAGTCAAATCCTTTTTTCATATAAATTTGTTTGATTGAGCTGCTACCGCTCAGTCATCATCTTGTTTTTCTTTTTTCATTTCACAGAGAACTTTTTCTTTTTATAAATCTTTTGTTCGTCTTTCTTTGAATAATTTCTCTGCAGAGTTTGTTTGTTTTTGTGCATAAATGCACAAATAAGAGCTTTTTGTTATTATTATAGTTGTTGTTGTCGATATTTTTTTTGCAACATTTTGCTGCTGCTGCTTTAGTTGTTGTTGTTGCAGGTTTTCTCTGAAGACAATTCTAAGGTAAAGGTACTTGAATTTAAGTAACGTCAAATTGTATACACAGTTGATTATATTAATGTGCATGTGTAGGTGCATTTACATATAAACGTGAGCTTGTATGTGTTATTTTTTTTAATCACATGTTGTTGTATGGATTCCCCTACCTTTGGGGGGTTTTTTTTCGCATAACGAATGCAATTAAGTCTCAAGTTATTAACTTAAATAGAATAAAAGATAAAGAAAAATTTTGTAAAAAAGAATTGAAGGATAAGAAAGAAAAGCTTGAGGATACTGAGAAAATTTTAAAGGTTGAATGAAATAAAAGGTTTGACTTGAAATAGTTCCCTATACGTGCTGGGAAGCTTAAAGCGTTTTTTTTGTGAGCGCCCTTTACTTTGACTTATTAATCAGGAAGTGGGCATAAAGCTTATGTTGGATTGTGCTGGTGTAAGAGTCAGACATATGGGACACAAATCCAATTTTAGTGAAGTTTATGAAATAAAAGCCTACCTCTGCTCAGGAGATATTGATTTTGATAACATTAATATTCTTTTAAAACACAAATCTTTTGTTTGGTCAGGTTATAAGTAAAATTTTCTATAATATTCATACAAAGAATTTCATATTTTTTCTCCGTTACCCTTCTTGGGAGTATTTGGCTTCTACAAAGCATCTGCATCTAACGCGAGTTGTTGCAGTTAATTTCTCATTGTCATTTTTGCCTTGTATCAATTTCGTTTATCGGTTGTTGGTGCCATCTGTCGTTGCCTAAAAACAACGCCCTCTGTGTATTTGGTGTAGTGGTGAGGAACCTTGTCAATCTTTAATGCCTACCTTTTTTCCCACAGGTTGGTGACTGCCTGACCTTTGTCAGGTAGAGGTATAGGTGTGGTCAGGGGGCTTCTTGGATGGATTTTTTGGAGAGGGGTTGAAGCCACTTAATTTTTATGGATTTTTTTTTGAGTGGGGTTGAAGCCACTTAATTTTTTATAATTCGAAAAACCATTGTAAAAATTTTTTGTCTTCTAGCAGGGAATGAACATGGGGTACTTGGTGTTGTAGATAAGCACTTTAATCGCTACACCACGCCACCATCACCATCAATTTCATATATCTATTCCAAAATTATTTTTAGCAGTCCTTGAAAATATATACAAATGTAAGAGCAGCACTTGTTTCCTTTTCACAAAAGGATAAATGCAAGGTGTTGACTTCCTTGCAGTTCAGGCTACAAAATCAGGCTTTCAGATTGAAAGTTATATTTTTATTTTTATGGTTTTGGTCTAGTGTCATTGTTCAGTGAACCTGGCTGGCGGTATTTTGTGCACAGTTTATAAAATTTATTACGACTTTTGATACATTTTGTTTTTTTTTTTAAGTCTAGTTAAGTTTAGGTTGCAGTTTAAGAAAAAGAACGTGTTGCAGGTACCCATGTTTAAGCTCTAACTTAAAAAAAATCTCACTCTGATCATCAGACATTTTTAATCGGGCATGAGCAAACACCTACTATAAAAATTGTACACGAGTGTCAGAGTTAGGAAAAAGCGAAACTAAAATATTTTTTTATTGCGAGGGCGGTTTAATATTTAAATTAATCGTTTCTTAACGCAAAGGCGAACGGTCATGGTGACGGCTTTTTTGCATGCAACTTTTAACAATTCCGTAAGCAATAATAGTAAAATGTTAACCATTTATTATGTATTTGATTTTGTATTCATTGAAACTAATCAATATTTATTTTTATTCATTTGCAGGTATGTGACTTGTCTTTTTCCAATTGAATTTAATCTTTGTAAGTATTTGAAAACTAATTTCTTTTAGAAAACATATTATTTTGATACAACTACTCCTTTTCAAACATTTTGTAATTCCCTATTAACATTTGAACATTTTAAAATAGACTTTCTTTCGATTTGACTTAAGAGGTCGGGGGTCAGGATCGTCATCAATTTGATTAAGTCTATATTACGCTTCAGGGTGATACGAAACTGCTTTCATTTGATTTGCCTTTGGCTCCCAAAGAAAAGAGTTGAACAACTCTATATTATATAATTTGATTAAGCTGAGTCATTAAATTTGTGTTTAACAGCCATTGATAGCATGCCACGGCATAATTTCAGGAGCAAATGGAAAAAAATATTATGGAGAAAACCATCACTAAAGGAACTCTGCACCATCAATTTCAATGGTAAAAAAATTGGTTTACTGAATTTCGTTAGGGCTGTACCAGCACTGAAGACGCCAAAAATTCTGGAATGTCCAATCGGAGTCTATACACCCAAAACAACTGAAGAAAATCACGATATGGTGTTGGCCGATCGAATATTGAAGGTCAGAAAGATTGTGGAAGCCAAAGGCATATCACATGGCTCAGTGGCTTAAATTTTTGTTGATCACTTGGGCTTGAGAAAACTTTCTGCAAGATGTTTGCCGGATTGGCTCATAATCTAACACAGATGCAATCGTGTGACAACTTTACAGGTGTGTTTGACGTTGTTTTACCGCAATATGGAGGAGCTTTTGTGCCGTTGGACGAAACGTGATTCCACCACAACACTCAAGAGACCAAGCAGCACTCAAAACAATGGGTTGCTGAGGGTGAATCGGAGACAAAGACAGCCAATGCGGGTTTGTCAGCCAATAAACACATGGCAACCGTTTTTTTGATGCCCGCGGTATAATCCATATTGACTACCTTCAAAAGGCAGAAACAATCAATGCAAATAATTTGCTTATTAATTAGGTCGGTTTAAAGAGGACCTGAAAAAAAACATCGCCAAGGTCCTTTTCCTGAAAGACTATGCAAATGTGCTCACATGAGCAGTTTTTATGGGAAAATTCCATGAATTATGCTGCAAATTGCTCCCTTATCTGTCCTATTCAAAACTTGAAGTAACGGCTCGCCGGAAAGAGATTTGAGTCCAACGATGAAATCATCCCACAAACAAATGTTTCTTTTGATGACCTCGTCAAGTTTTATTGTTTGGAAGGAATAAAAAAATTTTGAGAAACCTTGAGCAAGGTATATAAATTATAAATTTGGTTATGTTTTATCCAAAAAGTCACGGATTTGTTAACCCAACCCGTATATATGGACCGAAAAAATATTCATACTTTCTGTTAAAAAAGATTGATATTAAATTTTCGGTGGCATGGAATAGTTCCCTAGGAAATAATTACAAAAAAAAGTAATAAATCCCCATTATTAAGAATGTATTATATGTGAATATTAGAATGGAAAGAAGCCCCAACATACATTTTTAATTCTGAAACAACCACGATGGCCTTCGAGCGGATGCTCGGATGTTCGGATGCTTTCTTTTTCTAAAGCGAAATGTCTCAGCTCTACCTTAAGAAAATTATGTCCTCCGATTCCAAGCTTTTGTTTAGTTCTTTGTTGCTCTTGGTAGCTTCGTTTTAGCTCAAATCATTATTTTTCTGTAAAGGATATGTGAAAATTACATATATCCTTCCTTATTGCAACCTTTATAGAAAACTCTTGTGCAAATATTAGCAGCCATAGTTTAGCTCGAAGCTGGATATATGTGGAAGTTACGTATATCATTGTTGCAATTTTTATAGAAAACTCTTATGCAAGTATTATCAGCCTTATTATCGACCTTTGCTAATTTGTTTTTGCTCTGGGGACCTAATTTAGTTCTTAATTTGTCATACCGTAAGCAATATCGACTTCAAGTCCTTTTTAAATTAACCTTGTCTAATTTATTTAAAAAGAAATTGTGGCTTTTATAATAAATAATAGTTAAATATGAAATGGGTGCCACAATGACCCACCATGCATTTGAGGGAGCTTGCTATTTATTATAGTTTTACCCTACTCTTTAGTATTTTTGTTCAGTGTATATAATGATTTTTTTCTTATTCTTTTCCTATTAAGAAAATGAAAACCCCTTACTATTTTCCTAGGAAATATTTCACATGCAAAGAAAAATAAATACCTGAAAGATATCCTTATCGTCGTTCTCAGCAAGAACAACAACAAACTGCACTCATTTAAGCATACAATTGACATTTGAAATGAATATAATGGCAGGCAGGAGAAAAGCTCTAGTGCACTTCCTCAAGATGATGAGCAAGCAGCAAATGTGAGCTATAGAAGGCAAGATGGAATTTCCGACAATTTGGTTTCCTTAGATGATTAGATTTATTTTTTACAGCCATAATATTGGACTCATACCTAGAAGGTGTCTGTTGAAGAATTCATTTTTGTCTAAGACGAATTTAGGATATTCCTATTTACAATTCCTAGAAAAGATAATAAGATTGAATGGCTAAAGAGAAAACAACATCAAGTAGCAAACTTTATAGTCTGCATGTTTGCACATATGAGGTCAATAGATATCACAAGGATATTTCAAAGTTTCTAAGCAGAAAATGCATAGCATGTGCATATGTGTGTATTCATACACAAACTTTTATTTTATTTTTTTTGAACTTCTACAAGATTTATCTTCAGCATTTGTTGTTTTTCAAGTACCTATTCCTTGAACAACAGCAATTGCAACAACCTCAATACCATCATATAGTATTTGCTTAGCAAATAAATGCTGCAAAATTTTTAAGACTTTGCCAGTAGTATGAGTGCAATATCTTGTCTAAAAGGAAAAATAAGTCTATTTATCAAAAGAAATGTACTCATATGAGGAAAATTTAGAAAAAGTATAAAAATCTTATCTTAATACATGCATGTTGAATAGTACAAACATATATATACTTGCAAGGTAAATTAAGAATTTTCTAAGCATATGTACGTATGCATGTATAAACGAGTATTTCATATAATCTTTTTAAATGATTATAAGAAAAATCGTTTTTATTTAGTAAAAATCCATCATGTGTGCCAGTATTAGTTAAATAAAGTATGTTTGGAATTTTCCTCTTTCAAGATAAGTCTTAACGACTTTTTAAAGAATGACTTATTTATGCATAAGGTAACTTTAATATGAACAGACATTCATGCATGTGCATGTCTTCATACACGAAAATATATAATGGAATCCTAAGGTACCTTGGGCTTGTGCTGCCTAAAATAATGTTTTCAAAGTTATTAAGGACCTATTAATATGATAACATAGGAAACAAAAAAATTAAACTTGATTTAATAACAAAAAATCGTTAATATGATTAAAAGCATAAATAAATTGTTTTAAACAAGAAACATCATTATCTTATTATTAGGGAAATATTATATTGTATTAAATGAAAGTAATAATGTTTTGTTTGTTGTGACTTTAGCCTTTCAAATGCCGACATTTCATTGATCGCTAAACCAAATTGTCAGTGAACTTGAAGCAATTTGAAAACATTCAACCTCGTGTATTTATGCCAAAAGAAACAAATACAATAGGAGAATTCTCTATGGTATATGATTATAATAAAGCACATAATCATAGTATGATTATGAATGTTTTCAAAGCGCTTAAAATTCAGTGACAATTTGGTTTAGCGACCATTGAAATGTCGTCATTTGAACGGCCAAAACTACAACGAACTGTAAATTTTTTTAAGCTCCAATTGTTTAAACGATTTGTTTTGGGGAAAATATCGCAAATAGTTAATTTCAACATTATGTATATAAAGTAGTAATAAGAAAAAAGAATAGATTTTTAAATAGATCCTAAAACTTATAAAAAATTATATTATTAAAAATCACAGCAAAATTATTTCCTTCAAATATAATATTAAAATTTTCTTGCATTAAAATTCTGAGAATACAAGTCAATGAAAACAAATCGTTGATTTGATTAAATGTATAATCAATTTTTTTTTCTGAACTGATTAAATTAAACAGGTGAATATAAAATTAAAAAAAATTTATTTTTTAAACTTATTCCTGTCCGAAGTCAGAAAATAATAATAAAAAAAGTCACAGCACCGAGCGATTTTTCACATTTTAGTATGAAATAAAATTAAAAAACAATATAGGTGTTTAATACGGATAAAGCTACATTTCATTAAAGATAATACCAACTCATCAGTGGACTTGAATCAGCATGTTTGAAAATGTTTCAACCTAGTTTGGTCATGCAAAAACTCTCAAATAACAAACGAACAGAGAAACGATACTGGAAAATTGGAAATATCAACATGATTAGTGACTGCAACCCAAGAGTGAAAAAATAATGCATGAAGCAAACGAGTTTGCATCTAAGTTTGGTACCAAAGTGCCACCGCGCTTAAAGGAATTTTGTGAAAATGGAGTCTGTTGCATAAGCCGAGTAACATATTTGCTTGGAGCAACTGTAGGTATAAGATGCGTATAATTCCTATTTAACTACTTTTTTTAAGTTTCATGTAAAAGACCACTTGGAGCATTCAGTTTGATTTGTTTATTGAAAAAATTATTTTTATACTTTACATTTGATAGTTGCCAGTCGAGATAACATATTAAATACAAAATACTCAATCTATATTAAATTTCTTTATATGTGCTTGTTTTAAATATGTAGAAAATTATTAGAAATATCAGTTTATTTTCTATTTTTTGTAACAGCTGAATAAAATCGGTTATTTCCCCTACTATTCATTTGAAAAAAAAAAAATAGAAAATTTGATTGTTTTAAGATTTAAACTAATGGCATTGAAATTTGAATTTTTTTGGGGATACAAAATTTTCTCCTTTTTTGTATTCTCTTCAACAATAAAACGGGTGGGTTTTTCATCTACCACTTCGTTTTTCCTTGACAAAAAAATCAGACGTTAGAATGTAATTTCTTCAAATAATTTTTTCAAAATGCCTACAAACCCAAATTTTTGTTGAATTATGGAACACCCTTTCATGTGCAATAAAAATTGCAAATCTTTTGTCTAAAAAGTGTATATAAATATATCAGGCAGTCTACTTGTTTGGCTCTATATTTTGACTAATTTCATAATTATAAGAATTTTTTTTGGAAAATTGTTAAATTATTAAAAAAAATTGCTCTTTATATTTTTAAATTATTTTGAAAAAATATTTACTCATAGATTTACCATTTCACAGGCCACTCATTAGAAAATGTGCATTTCAATTTTTGTCCCATTGTGCAGTTTTCTTTTTTTATGAGCAAGTATGTCCTCATATCTTTTTATTTCTTTTTATTTCGCTCGCAAAATTGCATCAGATGATGCACTTTTAAGAACATCCACGAATTTTTTTAGTTGTATTTTTTGCTGCTGCTGGTTTATATATCTACCATATATGTATGTATATATGTATATATAATTTTTTGCTATTTTAACTTTTGCTTATGTATGCATCATTAAAATTTCTTGCTTTTGTAAGTTTTCTTCATTTGGAAAGAAAAAACAAAAACAAACAAAAATGAAACGTACGAAATGAAACTAAACTAAAGGTGGCAGATAGTTGTTGCAGTGTGGGGCAAAAAGAAAAAGTGCAGATTTTGATTGAAGCAAATAGCAGTTTCATTTAAGGATACGAAAGTTCATGTGTGTGTGTGTGTGTGTGTGTGCGAGTGTGAGTGCGTACAAGAGCAGAAAGTGTGAGGAAATGGAATGGGTTTTGTTTTAGATTTTATGATGCTTTGGATGCATAAGCAAAAATATGGAGGAAATAAAATATTAAAAGAAGTCACCTTAACAAGAAGATTTATCTGCAGAGTTTTCTTTTTAATGGCTTAGCATATATGTAGATGCGCAAATGTATGTGTGAGTGAGTGTGTGTGTGTGTGTGTACGTTTTTAACATACAAATACAAATGCTTAGTTTATGACACACATAAACAATATTTCTATGGCATAGAGAGTGTTTTCGGTAATGATGCTGCATAGGAAACCGGAAATTTTCTACAGTAAATTTAATATTCTAGTAGAAAAGATGGGTGGAAGTGGTTGCCAGTGGAAGATGATGATGCAGAAATGATAAATAAGTTTTCTTAAAAAAAATGCAATTAAAAGATGTAGAATATAAACTTTACTTCTACACAATCGTAAATATTATTACAGTTTCATTTGTATCCATATAAAAGTTATTTAAATTAATAATTTAATGAAATAGTTTCCGAAACTAAGATAAGGATTTTTTTAATAATTTTAAATGTTAAATTTTTCTTTGATTAATTTTTTTTTCATTTATAACGGCATAAACTAAGTGGATTTATGATTTCAGAAAATTTTTCTTTCTCTAATTTCATTTAATTACATGTGTTTGTGGTTCTTTATCGCCTAGATTATATTTCTAAATCAGGCTGTAATCGTCCTTATACTTTCTGACACTATCGTACATCTTTGTTCTAATCTGTCCTGCAGGGTGTCTTAAAGTTTTTATAAATGGCTCAGCGCTCAGCTGTAATACCTCGCAGTTTAAGTGTGATTGATTTACTTTAAACTGAAGGAGTAAAGTACATTCCTGTCTAAAGAGGTCTCTTACGTGACCTAAAACTAGAGATGGCTTCCACACGGAAAAGAGGAAATGCGCACTATTTCATCCTATAATGTCGTGATTGGAGTAATTTGAATGGAGAAGGATATTTTACCATGATTTTGCTCGCAATTGAGTAGAATTTCATATGCTATCACAGGAAGCACTGAAACTCCAGATCTGCATCCTAGCGTATTAATTAGCACGGGCTGTTTGCAGCTAAAATGTTAGTGTAGTGGTTAATATTTTGTTCAATGAAACTATTTTGAAAGTGTAAAGACGTTGACACTTGCTTACTTCGTGCAGTGAAGAATGTAGATGCCCTCGAATTTCTTGAAATACTAATTTTTCGAATGACTACAGCAAATTGTTGAACAATTTTGCATAACTTGTGCACAGATTTATGCTGCCGAGTGTATATTTAGCGACTTTTGTTTTTAGAAAAAGGATAAAGGAGTTGCCTATATCCTTGTAGCGATTTCCAAATAACATTATACGCAAATTTTAGTTGCTTTTAGTTATTAATGGTGGCTTACTTTTGCTCAATTATTTTTCTAAAAAGGATATATGAAAGGAGTTCATATCCTTGAAAGTTTTTTTTTTTTGAAGATACAAAGTACAATACGAATTTTTTTAACTTAAGACTTTTCCTTCCATTTCTGGCCAATTTCGTGCTCTTGCGTCAAACTACCATAAATTGTGTTTTTGAAAGAAAACAAACTAGTTTTCAGGGATGGCATTTGGCATTACTACAGACTTGGCAACCTACTTCCTTTCAAAAGCTTTAATAACACACATAAATTACTTCTCTCTGCAAGTTTTGTCTAAAAATCGCTTATACTTGATTTTTTTAAGATTTCAATATTCCGACATTAATAAGTGCACTAAATTGGGAATATACGTTTGTCGCAAATTGCGTGAAATATTTTTACTAATATCGATGATATATAATTTAGTTTTCTATCGACTACATCCATCCTTATGGCTAAATTTGTTGTGTCATTTTAGAGTTCCGATGTTGTTCTTAAAATAAATTTTTTGTAGTTGTTTTAAACTGGAATACAATGTCTTTTTTTAATTTCACTTGTCGTCATATATAGTGTTGCATTGGTGAAAGAAAAGTACTTTGTTTTATATTGGGACTCATTTGTATGATAATAAGCACAGTACTACAAAAAGTAAAATGTAGCGGTCTATCCATCTCTGATACACTATATTTTAGTCAGCTGTTTTTGAAAGTCGAGCTTAATTTTACACAACTCAAATTCTTACTATTTTTGTAGTATGGTCTTTGTTGTGGAACTATGATGACCTGTATAAATAGATCTTGAGCACTAGTCATCACCAGTCAATTTTTTAATGACACCGACCAGCCATCGATCTCCTTAGGCGTGCACATCAAACCCGCTAGCGCCTTCATCGTTAACGATTTTTTTTTTCTAAATGTTGCACGAATTAAAGAATAATTTCTTTAGGATCTATTCCGTTTTATTATGTTATTTAACTTTTTAGGTTCTATTTCATTCGGTCTTATTTTATCAGGCGTTATTTCATTTAGCCATTTAGTTGTTCAGATGGATACAGAGCGGTTGGGAAAGTCAATGATGTGGTTGGTCAAATCGAACTGACGCGAAGTACTCAATATTTTATTGTTTTATTTTTTTAAGATGGAGTCCAGGAATGATCGCAGGGCTGGGAAATATAACTCATTTTTCTGTAAACTAAATTCTTTTTTTTTTTGTTGCTACAACTAAAAATAAAAATATGGCTATCTGATAACCCTATTTAATTTAATTTTTGCACAAAGATTACCGCCTACATGTAGGGTTTTTGACAGCATACATTCTAGATTAGCAGCCTTTAAATAATACCAAAAAAATCTGAATGAGAGTGTCACAGTTTAGGGAAAACCAGCTTAACAAATTACCTTAAAGGTATTTCACACAAACTAGAAAAAATATACAAAAAGTACGAAAAAAATGATTTAGACTCACAGCAGGTAGTCGAAAATTCATTCATTGCAGAATCTTCTTATTCAAGTGCTTAAATAAACTAAATACATGCAATCAATAACAAAAGGATAATCTCTAACATAAATACAGGACAATAAATCAATGAATGTGTTACTTTTTGAAAAAGGATTTCTTGTTTTTTTTTTCTGCATGAGAAACAATTTTATACACATGACATTGAATTAAGGAAAGGAGTAGAAAGTAAAATGCAAAATAGAAGAAAATCTATTAATCAATGGATGTACGAGTACTGTATACTTAGACATTTTCCAATAGATGCCGGCATGTAAGACCATTGAAAGTAAAGCCTTTGAGAAATTTTGTGATTTTG
Organism: Germaria angustata; assembly: GCA_963681545.1. NCBI lineage: Eukaryota > Metazoa > Arthropoda > Insecta > Diptera > Tachinidae > Germaria > Germaria angustata. The sequence goes on along the minus strand of OY812998.1, from coordinate 116,086,790 downwards.
AATTCAAATTCAAGAGCATAATATAAATGATTTGCAACAAAACCCAATTTATTATTGTTATTATTTGTTTTTTTTTTTTATAAATATCAAAATTTCCAGATCTACAAGGGTTATTTCTTTTGATAATTTTACTTTTAGTAGCTCCTTATTTATGAAAATTTGTATTTTATACATCTTTGTCCTTTCCCACATGATGTGGGTTGGAGTTGAAATTGTTGTTGACATTTGATCAAGAATGCATCTGCTTATTAAACTCAATTACAAAATGCATCTTTTTCGTTTCGATTATTGTTTTATTTTTCTTCAACTTTAATATCTTTAATTTTTGACAGTTGAAGGCTGCGAACGTTTGTGATTTCATTATGATTTCTTTTGTTGGATTTGGAAGGAAGATTTTTGCATAGTGGTGATTTAGGATTGCCATCGTTAGATTATTTTCCACTTAACGGGGATGTTTGTCAAATCTTTATCATTGTGATCATATATAATTAAATGTAGATTTTTTTGAACTGGGGTTTTTATCAAGAACTTTATTTTTCAAACCAAATAAAGCCAAGACTTTATATAAAAATCGTTAGAATTTCATATATAGTGAAAAGTATAAAGTTTGACAAGTGTACAAGAAAAATGATATCGTACAGCTGTCTACCACCACCACGCATACAGATGTTGATCCGTTTAGGCAAATTTCGGGTCTATTTCGTTAACCTCGTCATGGATTTTGTATTTTAAGGCTGCAAACGATTCGATTGATTCTATATATACTCTATATTTAACATAGTCCCACAAAAAATAGTCCAATTTCCAATTGAAAGCTGAATTTCTTGAAATTAGGCGATCAGCAAATCGCGTTTGCAATACGAGTAAATTTATTGTTTCGGTGGCTGTGTGACATGTGCCACCGCCCTAATGCAATAAACATTTCAGTGACACTTCTCCCAGCGTTTTAATTTCAATCCTCGAAGCAAAACACCGTCATGGGTCTCTTCAAGTTTGGGAATAGGAAAAAGTTGCAGGGGCCAAATCTGGTGAACACGGTGGTTGAGGAATGATTACGGTATTCTTTTCGGGCAAAATGATGTAAAAGCCTTGAATAATTTTTCCACAAGTCCGGACGCTTTTTCGTGTTGCTTCTCGTAAGCGGTGTACGATCATGTGGCAAAAACTCATGATGCACTATGCCACGGTAATCAAAGAAAGCAGTGAGCAAAAGCTTGCCATTTGATTAAACTTTGCGTGCTTTGTTTAGTCTTGGCTCTTCCATTGGAACGATTGTAGTTTGTAGTTTCGATACCATAACCATATATCCACGATTCGTCCCCATTTCTTACCCTTTTAAGCAACTCTCGAACATTGTTAACGTCATTCAATATTTCCTGGGTGATTCCCATACGACAGTTTTTTTGTTCAAAATTCAGCAATTTTTTAATGAGCTTTGCTGCCACACTCTTCATGCCCAAAATTTGCTACAAAATTGTATGGCATAAACCAACTGATATGCTGACATCCTCTGCAACTTCTCTAATAGTGATTTGACGATTCTCAAAAACAATTTTCCTCACTTTCACAACATTTTCATAGATTCCTGATGTGATGTAGCTTAAGGTACCAGTATGGTCATTTGCAACATCTCGACTTTCTCTGAGAAGCTTGTACCATTTGTAAATACCATATGCCACTTTAAATATATCAAGTGCTTTTGACTACTTAAGTATATTTTTTACATAAAATTTTATGCTTATTCTTTGATCCAGGTTTTTCCACAGCAGAAAATCTCCGAACAAGCAAAACACGTCTGACCATTATGCCTCTCACAAACAAACTAAATTCAACACAACAACAAACTCCAGTAAGAAGATATGTTCGAGACAAGTGTGCCAAGATAAAAAAATAGCTTATCGAATGCACGTAGCCCGAGAAATTTTAAACTTCACCTTTTCTCTTCAACAGACCTCGTATGTGTTGAGAACATTTAAGAGTATATAAGACATTTTGAGGAATATTCTAAACCTGTAGCTCTTCAATGTATGGGTGATTTTCGCTCCTTAATAATTATTAGTCGTATTCTAATTAAAAATTAATTGATTTTAAGAATTTACTTGATAGCACTTTTTTTGTTCCCATTTTATGGAAAAGTTTCATACAACTTAACATCTGGCAACTCTATTTATCCCTTGCTTACACATGCATATACACATCCATACATACTTATGTATACATAGAAGGGAATTTCAATTTCGTCCTAATTATTATTTTTATAAAATGTCTTGACTCATAATCTGGCCATTAATAAGGGTTAATTTATATACTTGTGGTGGCTTAGTGTTCGTTTGCTCCTTTGATATTGAAATTAATAAAAGTGATTTATATTTCTTGAAATTCGGAAGAAAAACAGCTGAAATCTTAAATGTCACCAGAGATTTTTAGGGCAAAAGAGAACAAAAAAAGATGTTAAACAGATCTTAAATAAAAGTCACAATTGAAAATGTTCTCTGATTTGTCCTCAATGATGTCGTAAAGGACTACAAAGAGCCTACACATAAAACAAATATTTTTAATATTTCTTGTTATGCATTCAAACAAATTGTTTATTTCTTTGTCTGGTTGTTGTTTAATTATTATTTTTATTAAAAGTTTTTAATATCTGCTTTTCAGCCAGCCTGCAATTTCTTGAAGCATATTTTTTAAGGTTTCTTTTTGCTTGTAGTTGTTAATTCATGTTGTTGTGGTTGTTGCTGCTTTTTAGTGCATCATGTCTTGTTATTGTTATGGCCCATTTCCTACCAAAAAGCATTAAAAGTTGTGGGCGTTTATATGTCTTGTCTGTTGAAAAAATATGTTTGTTTGTTTGTTAAAAGAATCAGTTTCTTCTTGCCGCTTGTGTCATAATGGTTGTTGCTGCTTGTGGTCAACTTTTTGTATTTTTTTTTATATCTTTTATATTTCAGAATGCAATCAGCAAGATTGATTAAAAATATGTTTGAGAAAATTTTATTTTTTATTTTATTTGTTGTATTTGTTGCTGGTACTATTTAAAATTTCTTGTAATGCCAAGATGACTTATGAAAATTAATTTTAGGCTGCTGCTGCAGCAGATTGTGAAAAAATGGGAGAGAGAGTAAACTATTTAAAACATTTTAATGGGTCTAAGAACTAAAGGCTCCATTACCGATAGCATTCGAACGTCAGTGGAGTTTTTAAACGCTAGAATCGATATTACAGATGGCAACTGGAAACTGAATTTTGTAAGTTTTAGTTGTTTATATGTTGCCTATATGTGGCAACTTTAAGCCCAACCAATATTGGAAATTACTTTTGTAACGAAAGTTTTAAGAATACTGTAATTTGCTTTAAGCATCTAATTTTGGGAAACTAATACCTCCTGAGCAAAATACGTCGTTCACACTCCGAATTCGGGTAATTTTTTTCGGTTTTAAGACAAAATCATATATGTTGGTGTTGTAAAAATTTTACCTGCGATCGTTAAATGTCTGGCAATATTTTTTATCAGGCGACACTTTGGCAATGTTTTTTTTTTGTGTGACCACGTTACCAGACTGAGGTTATAAATTCAAATGATTTGCAGACATTTTCTGCACATTGTAAGATCTGATAACCGTGTGAACACAGTTTGACATTTTCTGCCCTTTTGAAGAGAAAAATAATGGAATTTTGTATTTTTTGATAAATTGCGGGCTAGACGAGCAAGTTTTGCCTTTCAAGTTTTAATACATTCACGCTTTTTCTCCAATACACTCAAACTTTTAAAAATTGAAACGAACTTGCTTTCAACTTGAGTGTCGAGTGTTTCAAATTTCGCTCAAGAAAACAGCTGATAACAATTCTTTTACACTATTTTTCGTTTCTCTTTCTACATATAAATAAATATTTGCAGCACTTTAAATTGTTTAGTTGAAGTATCGTAAATAAATCAATAAAATCAAATAGTGAAATATGTTTGTGCTTAAAGTACTAATGATTTGTTGCAATTCATAGGGCTGTACAGAAGCCATGAAACTCTGTGGCATATGCATTTTTCATCAAATATGCGAAACGATTTAGAAGTGAAGAAAAATTGCTTTCAAGTTGCGTGCACCCTTCGTCACAGCTCTCAATTGAAATTAATTTTGACAAGTAGTATATGTGAAAAGCTTGAAAGAAAACGTTGATCGTGTGGCTGCAGGGTAAGAACACTATTTTTTTTTATAACGTTACCAGACTGAGGTTATAAGTTCAGATGATTTGGAGACATTTTCTGCACACATTTTGGGGAATTTTCTATTTCTTTTAATGAAGGCAAGTTTAACGAGCACGCAATTTTTAAGGTAGTTATTTTTGCTTTTAATTAATAGTGATAAATAGTTTTGTCATAAATGAATCAATAAAATGTTAATTTTTTTTCGGAAAAGAAAGCGGGATTGCTGCTTCAGAGAGTGTGGATCCTGATTTGGTCCTTCATAATCTTTGAAAATGTTCCAGCTGTGCTGCTACTTGGTTCCCTTGTCATCATGTTGGTCTTACCTACATCTTAATAAAATGCCGCCAATAGTATTGAATCTTTCTCCTCCCTTTCGGAATCAAAAAATAGAAAATACAAAAAAAACCTAATACACTTGTTTCTAACTACATTATTTATGGCATTTTAAATCTTAATATTCAAATTAAAATTTCACTCAAGCATAAAATCAATGACATTATAATCATTTGCACTTGACTTGAAAATAAAACTAAACAATTACTGCCCCCTAACTTGACAACAACTGCAACAACCCTTTTTCAAAGTTTTTCTTAATTTTCTTTTAATTTCATTTTATAAGTATGATCAAAAACAATAATCATGTTTCTATAAAAATAAATTACACTTAATAAATGAAAAAGTAATAAAATGAGTGAAAAAAACATGTCCATCTGCTCATAGAGAAGGTACTTTTGTAACGAAACTTCAAGTACAAGTCCATCAAGGATTAAACAACAACAACAACAACAGTAAGTAAAATAAAAGACCCAACCAAGAGGACATTAGAAACATTTTTTTTAACTGTAGGGGAATCTCTAGCTCATCTAAGTACACTTTTTTCTGAGCAAAAGATTCATTATGATAATTATTTATATAATTTTTTTTTTCTTTTCCCATTTTAATTTTTCGCGGTACTCTAAGTTTAAGTAAATGGGATTGAGGCAAAAAAAAAAGAAACTGCAATGACATTTTTCTAACGTTTTTATGTGAAGTGATGATTAAGTGTTTGTCCTTCTTCTTTAGTGCAATAAAAAAAAAATAGAAATATTGTAGCAAAATAGAAATAATTTGAGGGCAAGAAACGTTTAAAAGGAAAGAAAAGTATTTGTGTGAAAAACGAAAAAAGAAAATTAAACAGCAGAAAAACTGTTTTTAATTAATGTAGGCTTAAGATTTTTCAGAATATTTTTAATCGCGTACATACATATAGTTGAAAAAAGCAAGAAGGAATTTAAACTTTAAAGGATTAAAAAAAATCATAATCGTAGATAGAGGGGTCTACAGCCCTGAAGGATTTTTCATGGAGGATAGGGGAAAATTATGGCACTTATTAGAAATCACATAAAACGGAAAATTTTGGTGGGGGGATAGGGTGATGTGTTAAATTTATTTGTAGGGCTGTCGAGCTCTCCTCCAGATGGCCCTATCAATTCCAAATATCCTTAATAATAAATAATAGTTTTAATTAAAAATTTTTCTCTTTATTGTGTTTAAATTTATAGAAATTCTGTGGAACTATTTTAAGTTGAAAAGGTCAATAAATGCTGTACGACATACATACATATTTCCATATCTGCATATCAGAAGTTCAGGAGCATTTTAGCCTGCTTTATTCGTCCTAAAATTTTCAATTTTCTTTTTATCGTGTTTTGTAGCTGTTAATGAGTTTTATTGTAGATTATAGATTTTACAAGGAATCGGATAAGTATATCGCATTTGAAGCTAATATAAAGCGCCAAGCAAACATTTGGTATTGGTCTCCAAGGGATGAATTAAACAATTTTAAAACATAAATATTATTTTTTGATAAAAACTCAATCATTTAAGAATAACAAAATGACACTTTGTTATTCCAGCATTATAATCGAAATGAAAAAGGAATATTGAATAATTTAGTTCTTAAGCTGCTGAAAGTCCATACCATCCGTTCTATGCATGAGCGTTGCTGAATTCAAGTTCCATACAATGCGTTTTATGCGCCAAGTTTTTTTCATTTTGATCAGTTGTAGTGTAATTTTTTTTTTTTCATATAGAAACAATTTTGGCATAAATGGAATGTAAAATTGTGATTTTAAAAGAATTTATGGAATTCATTGAATTTATTTATATACATAATAGGCCTAAGAAAAGCTACAATAAACCACGGAACGGAAAATAAGTGGTATTTTTGTATAATAAACACAACAGAGGTGACACTCACTACATAAAAGTAATCGATAACTAGAATGTAAGTTTATTTAATAAAAGAACTTTGTTAAAAATTGATTTTAATTTATTTTATTATTGAAAATAGTTCTAAAGCTTTTTCTTTTATTAAAAACTTTTCTAATGCAAAAAAAGGACAAAATTATTAACCACCACTCAAACATTTTTATCGATATCATTGAAAGTGAAATATAATTTGTCAATCTTGGCTATCAAAAACAGCTGACCTTTTTTTCATGATACATGAGATGCATACAAAAGTGGAAATTGAACCTACTTTATGCGTTCTATGCGTCTAACGTTCTGTAATTCCGATTCTACTTTTTTGACACGCGCATAAAACGCAACAATGCATAGAACGGCTGGTATGGACTTTCAGTTTTACAAACTTTTAAATTGTGCAAAGTATAATCATTGAAATTCGAAACTCAATATAAGAATCGGATAATGCCTTCCATAGCAATTTGATAAAATCTCTTAACTAATTTTAGAAAAATTACTCTGTGGTCGTATGTTTGTTTGTTCCTTATAGGAAGCCATTTATATTCAATTTGTAGGAACTCTTTCAGTTACAATTGGTATAAAACTATGATTAGCTGCACAAATTTGTGAACATTGACCATAAAATAATCTAAATTAGTATGATTAAGTCGACCACAAGTTCCATCAACTTTTACACCTAGAGCTGGGACAATTTCATTTATTTTTAACTGTGCTGTGGTAGGGGTTGCTCCCTTATAAAGATACTAATAATTATTCTATAAATGCAGAGCTACAACAGCGAGACTACACAAATTTAGAGGACAATACTATAGGAAAAAAGTGTGGGTGTGTGCAAAAAAGCATGACGGTGTAGGAATGGGACGGTCACAGTCCAAACAAGTTACTGCTTAAATAGTTTATATCTTGAGAACTACAACTATAAGACCTTATAAATTTTTGCTGCGTTATTACAGACCTAAGTATTTAATCGCGGAAAGAAATTAGGGTGCAGGAGAGGAGATAGGGGTAATGCCCATATTAAACAAAAATTTGAACTCTCGTAATTTAATGTACCCCATTTACAAAATATTTGTTAGTTATTCCATATCTAGAGGACTGTACAAGTGGGATTCTTCATGTAGATTACTCTGGCAAGCCTAGATCTATAGCAACCGGTGTCCTACTATAAAGTAGTTAATAGCTTATCGGTATTCGGGGAAATATAAAATTTATTCATAAAATTTTGTGGGGGTTACTGTGATGAGTAAGTCCATAGTTAGACTACTTGATTAGGAGCGAGGGGCAGTTTACCATTTTACAAAAAACATTTATTATTTTCCAATTTCCTTTCGGTTTCTTTGAAAAGAAAGATCGTAGTTTGTACTACATAATCTTTTGTATACTTGTTTGTGGGCCTTTACAGATAAAAGTTTATTTTATTTTATATTGATGGGGGGCAGCGAAGCACGCCGGGTATGATTAGTTTAATATATTTTGAATGAAGAGCTCATTGAAATATTTCAAGTAAGTCGTGTTAATGCAAATTTGGCTTTTATTTGAAGGTCTTTTGAATGTTTAGTTTGTGAATTTCTTTTAATAGTGGTTGCACTAATTACTGAAGGTCCTTAAGTCTCTTTGTACCACTTACCTACTTTTCATACTAATGTCGTTTAAGTTTGTCCAATTTATGCGGGCATTCAAATTTATATAAATTTGTGTATGTGTGTGTGTATATGCACTATTTTATATAAAAATGCTAAATGATAATGTTTATATATATTTTTCTTTTTTGAAATAATTAAACGCACTTTTTGCATAAACTTCAGCTTATAAAAAGCATTTTGCAAGTAGCTGATATTGTCAATGCTAAAGATGTCTATAAAGTAGGGCGCTTGAAAGCCAGAAAATGCGGGTAATACAAAATAAAAAAAAAAAAACAAAGAATACGAATTGAACGTTATGAAAAAAAGAAGAAAAATTTATTTTTTTACAGAACAAAGTTTATAATTTTTGGAATTAGCTCTAATCATCTCTCTTTTTCTTATTATTATTTTAATTAATTCAAGGAATTATTTTGTTCTGCATCCGTATAACTGAAGATTAGGAAATAATTATATTCTTTCTTTATTATAATTTATATTCCATCCTCCTTTTTATAGTTGAATGGTATTCAAAAATCATATGTTACACCATTTAAGCACGCGCTCTTAGCCAACACCTGATATATTTGACACAGTACAGCCTATTGGTAGTCGTATCTGTCTTAATTACCTACAACAAGATTTAGCTTACGAAAATAGACAGATGACAACAATGATAAGATTTATTGAGGAATAAGATCAGGGAAGAAATTCTAAAGATTTCCTGTGATCAGATGTTAAAAATCAAAAAGATTTAAACATTTTCACCCACCACACACACGTCTTGAACAATTGAACAAAAGGGAACGACAGAAGGTTAAGTGCGGTGCATACGAGTATTTGGGACAATAAAACCAAAGAAATCAATTGCCAGAGAAGTTTTGCACATTTGTCTTAGATCTTAAGCAGATGATTTTTTTTTGTTCTCTTGCTACTTTTCCACTACAACGAAAAAAATCCCTGATGTTGTTACAGAGCAGAAAGCAGCAGAAATCCTTTGGAGTAAATCAAATAAATGTGCAATCTGATGGCGATATTGATTACAGCATAAACATAAACACGTTCTATGATGTTTTAGGGATCCAATTACACCAAATGATTTTGCTCTTTTTTGCACCTTTTTATTTCTCTTCTTCTCCGCCGAACTGATTTCAATATTTGATTTACCCATACGTGCCAATTTGAATCTTCAGTGACTTAAACAAATATTGAATTTTTGTGCTAAAAACCATTAAGTGGGTAAGATCAAGGTTATTAAAGTGAATGAATAATTTGTGAAAGTTCTTTTGAATATGTGTAACAAAAAGAATCTTTTTTAAGGGAAAATGTTTTATTCTCAGAATACGCTCAGATGTTGCAATGTCGCGTATTAATTACGCCTCAATGATTTTCAAGTTTCTCAAACAAAGAAAATGAATTCAAAAGAAAATTTTAATACCATATGTTATTACAAGAGAGAATTTCTTTGAAAGTTTACGTTATGGTGGAAGTAGTCATAGTTTATATTAATGATCATATAGATCACGTGGTAATTAGTTCTTTTAGTTCCTTTAACGTATGAATATATATTTTTTTTATTATTTATTAATGATTGAAGGGTAGCAAAATGCACTTACTTCAGTTATTTGTTATTTGTTTTCTTGGGAAATAAAAATATGTTTTTCTTTTTAGGGCCGGCTACATGTTATTAAGGGCGTTAAGTAATTATCGTGTAGAAATTTTCTCACTGAATTTGAACAATTTTCATCTTAAACTGTGCGAGTTAAATATATCGCTCCTTTAGTTGTATTTTAATAATCTAAATTATTAAGCTGTCGAGAAGGAAATTATTCCTCAATATCATCTCTTTGTGTAGAAAATAAATCAGGATCATTTATAAAGCTAAAGTGAAGACATGGCCTTTAAATTAATCTATTGTTATATGCAATATAGGGCCCGAAATGCATTACTGTGCTGCATCTGTTGTGCCCTCAAAAATTGACAAAAACTTAGTTTTAACATGCAAACTAAAAGAAATAATGAATTTGAATTTATTTTTTATGCTTGAGATCTCGATTATTTAATCGTTTTTTATAAATAAACAAATAAACTGAAGATGGTACCAAAATTTCGAAAAATAAAATAAAATGATAGAGAGCTTAAGTTTAAAAAATAAATTAAAATTGATTCAATGAAATAAATCCGTCGCATGAATAGACAAACTAAAAAATTTATAAAAGAAATAAAAATTTAATACTGAAATTTATTATTTGGTTTTAGCAACCAATGAAATGTCAGCATATGAAGAGCTAAAGCCACAACAAACATTTTTTAGAAATAAAAATTTTTGTTTAAATTAATCAATATTTTCTCAACATCCTAAAAAGTCGAAAAATAAGCCGACAAAATTATTTTGGAAGCAATAAAAATATCGTTCCGCAAGAAAAATTTCCATTGTTGTTTATATTTTTAAGCTGTTATATCTATATATAATAAATGACCCTCGTATATATATGATCTTATAAGCCAATCACAATACTCCAATAAAATTCCAATCAGAAAAACTAAAATTATACAACAACAAACAAGTTCTTTTTATATCTTTATATATATAAAAATATATACTATAAACCTGAACCAATTGCGGCGAAGACACTAAGAAACCAACAAAAAAAAAAAACAAAAATAAGTCGAAGGAGAAATGACAAACACAAAGAAAAAATAAAAGAGATTCTCATAAAACCCCCTAAGAAAACTCACACCACAGAAAGAAACACAAACGTAATAACCCACCAACCAATAAAGTTTAACACATTCACACACACACACACACACATATATATATATACAGACCACAATTTAACCAATACCACAATAATAATACTTGTAAATTTCTTACAATTTCTCTCACTCATACCTAAACATTTCTTTTTATTAAAAAACTAACATCTACAGAAACTTCGCCTCAAGTGTCTCTTTCTTTTTGTACGTTGCGTGTGTGTTTGCGTGCGCGTGTGTGTTAGAGTTTTCTTAGGATATTATCCTTTTACTCTTCCTTCATTTTCTTCTTCAACAAAATGTTTAATAATGCATTAGTATGAGTTCAAAGTTAAGGAATTTATGTGAGAGGTTATTGTACTCTTTAAGGAAAGGATCTAAGAATTTCAATTCGTATCGTCACAACTACAAGCAAAGTCGTAAAGAAAAGAGCAGACAAAATCCAAGAACTATTGACGACTACTGGTCTGATGTTTAGGAATTTCAATAAGTAGTTCCTTGCGAAATGTCTACAAGACTGCACGTATTTGAGTGGCTGGTAGTCTGGGGAATAATTTCTTGGATAAATATTTTTTAAACGGTCGTGTTTTCGTAACGTGTGAACATCTTAAGTGTCTCAATGGGATTATTTGTGCTGTTGTTGCTGTTGCTGTTGCTCTTGTTGTTGGTATGTTAAATGTGGCGTTTATAAATTAAATGGTGTTATATTGCCTTATTATCTCTTGTTGTTATTCTGTTCTTGTTGTATATCTTTCCAGATGGCTGTGCTGGATGTTCTTGTAGTTATAAAAAAAATGTTTCTTTTGTATATTTTTATCTATGCTGATGTTGTTGTTGTTTATGTTGTTTTTTTTCAACTTGTCTTATAGACAAGTGGGCGTTTGTTTTTGTTATAATGTGTTAATAATTGAAGTGATGATGTTTATTATGACAGAGAAAGAAAAAAAAGGAAGGCGTTAAAAGACTAATGTTAAATTAATTATGTTATCAAGGGATTTCCTCAAGCAGCCAAGTGTACATAGGAAAGTGGCTTAAGCAAGTTGAAGAAATTTAAGAAAGAAGCTGGTTTTTCTGAACATGAAATTGAAAGTGAAGGTTTAAAATCAAGTATATAATTTATTGAATTATTTTTTGAGTTTGAGGTCTTTTATTCAATAGTTCTACACACTGTGAATTTCCTGAAGAAGATACCCACAGGGTGTCAATAAAATAATAAAAACCAATAAAGGTTCTATTGGCAATTAATAACAGCTACTTAGAGTATAATTAATGGGAGAATTTTGCAAAATTATTTTATATCTTTTCATGCTGAAGGTTTTGCAAAATTTCATAATCTGAAATTTTTTAAAGACTTACATGAACTAACAATTGAACAGATATTGATTTTTGAATCGAAAACACTTCGCATACACACGCAAATATTAAATATTATTTTCTTTTAATGATTTTCACACGTTCATAATAACGTTTTATTTTGTAAAAAAAAGGTATGAGTTTATGTCCTCTCAAAAAAATGGTGTTTAATATTCTTTCAAAACAACAAGAACAAGCAGTCCTATAATGGGGTTAAATTTGTTAGGATAAGGCAAACAAAACGTTTTTTTCTAAAGAGTTTACCAACAAAATGTTACACTTTTTCCACAAAATATTTTCATACAAAAAATTTAAGGCTGAAAAACTTGTTAAAAATTGTTTCTTTATATTTTTTTAGCTTTAGCTTTTGCACAATAAAAATCTTCTCTATCATAGCGTCTTTTTTGTACGTAGTAAATGCTCTTTAAAATGAGTTCTAGTCGGTTAAATATTATTGCTTGAAGCTTGATCATATGCTCATAATCAGTTTGAGCTTTTGAATGAGAAAATTTTAATTGAAAAAATATTCTTTTACCAACACAATAGAAATAATAAAAATTTGGAAGAAGCGAAATATACTTCTTCTAAATTCACGCCTCTTTCTGCTACATAACGGTCCAGACACTCTTTAGATAATTAATCGAGGTGCAAGTCTGTAAGGCAAAATCTTATTTCTAGTTGTGGTTAGACCTTCTTTTCCAAATTTTGCACTAAATTTTACTTCAGGATTAGATATTATCCTTTTTAAACGGTGATGACTACTTTCTGATTTGTTTTGTTTCAATTTCGTTTACATATTCGTATTTGTGTCAAAAGCTTCAATTTTAATTAAGGGACATTAATATATGAAACAAATATTCTTAGCTTATAAAAAAGCATTAGCTGGAGAGGGTGTCGATAACATATAAGACCGGCTCCTCATTTTGAAGCTAATTTTTTCCCCAGAAATGATATCACCCCCCTAGATTTTGTTGCCGCTAGGGATTTCATTTGTAATTTGTCGAAATCCAAAATTCCAAAAATTTTAAAAATTAATAATCCACCAAAAAGGTGAAAATACTGAAATCTAGAAATTTAATATTATTTAGGAATTAAAAGGAAAATCTCAAATATTACGTAAATACTAAAAAAATCGATAAATAAATAAATAAATATAAAAAATTGAGATAACAATGAAATAAGATATAACACAAGAAAATATAATAAAATGAGATAAAATAAAGTTAATAAATATACCAGAAAATAATACAAACCAATTAAAAAATACATTAAAATAAAATAAAACAAATTAAATCAAAATATTAAAAAAAATTATTAATAAAATAATATAAAATAAAATGAGTTAAGAAAAAATATAACAAAACCAAGTAGATAAAATAAGCCAAAAAAATATTAAAGTAAAATAAAATAAAAGAAGTTCAAATAGAATGAAATAATATATAATAAAATAAAATAAAATATAAATGGTAAAATAAAATAATAAAATAATTTTAATTTATTTTCTCAAACTCAGGGTCTGTCCTTTTTTCATTTTATTAATCGATATTTCGGTACTAATCGAGTACAATATTCAGGATAATTGTAAACCAAAAAAAAAAAACCCTAAGGATGGTACTAATAAAATTTAAAAAGGAGACACTTTAAGCTGGAGAAAATTAGTAAAATTTATAAATTATAAAAACGGTCAGAAAACTAGAACATAAAATGAAATAATATTATATAGAATAATAATAATATTATATAGAATAATAAAAATAATATTATATAGAATAAAGTAAATAAAATGCAATGATATAAAGTAAAGTAAAGTGTAATAAAATAAAATAGAATAAAATGCAGTACAGCAAAATTATATAAAATACAATAAAATAATATAAACTGAAGTAAAATAAAACAAAACACAACTAAATAAAATAATAAAAAATAAAACACAATAAAATAAATAATAATAAAATAAATTTAAATAAAATAAAATGGAATAATATTTGTTAAATAACAAAAAATAACAATATGCAATAAAAGAAAATGGATTAAATCAAAATTAAATAATTTCCAGTGAAATAAAATTTAAGAAATACAATTTAATAAAATAAAATTGCTTAAAATAAGTTAAAATAAAGATAAATAAAATAATATCAATTAAATTATAATTGTATGAAATAAAATTAAATAAATGCATAAAGAAGAAGGGATACAACAACAACAAAAAAAGGAAAAAGCAAAGTTTAATTTTTCTTTACAACAATAATTTTTGAAAATCCTCACATGTAAATGTATTCATCACACATTAAATGTAATTTTAATCGCTCTAAGATTTGCTAGTGAAGCGAAAGGTCCAACTAAAGGTTTCTTTATCTTTTTTAAATAAAAATCCTTTGAACAACCATGACCTAAAATTGCCCATAGACAAGAGTAGTTAATATTTTTGTTTCATATCTAGCACAATGGAAAAAGGTTAAAAACTAAATGTGTGTTATTAGAATATAATCGTCTTCTTCAATTACTTTTGTACATTTTATCCCTGTTTTTTTTTTAAGACAAAAATATATTTTGCACAATATATGCTTAAATAAAAACAACCCTTCGCAAAATTTTTGGCCAAATTTTCGCCAAATGTTGAATAAAGAAAAAAAAACTCTTAATTGTTTAAGGACGAATGTGAAAGAAAGGATACAGGGAACACAGATTTGTTTTTTAGAACAATAACAACAAAAATAACTACACATACGATGAGATGTTATGTATTTAATAATACAAGTAAATCCTGTTTTGTGTGCATGTGTAAGTGCATATTTAATGGGAACAAAAGATTGAAAATATTTATTTACGCTTGTGTGTACTGGAACCTTTAACTGCCACAAAAACAACAAGTACAAGAACTACAAGAACTACAAACAAGTAAAAGGAAAGAAGTGACAATGTGTTGGAAAAATATTTTTGAGAATTGTTTTGATTGTGCGTACCTGAAAGTAGGAAATGATTCTCGGTAGAGAAAGGGGAAGATTAGGCGACACTGTTTCCATGAGAAATTGGAAATTAAAACATTATTTTTGTTACACTTTTTTTCTTTAAGAAATATATAATTCAGCTCGGCTTGGTTAAATATTAACAGTGTAAACTGTGGTTTCTATAGTCAAGACAATCAATAGGTGTTTTAAGGCAAATCACTCATTAATTTAGTGCTTTTCTCATAGATTTTCTAGACGACTGATCTGTCTAGCACTTATTACTTTGTGTTGGATGCTCAGATCAATACAACTTAAAGAAATTATTATTAAAATTTTTGTAAAAAGGCGTTACAAGGAAGTTATTGAAATGGAGAGATCCGGAACTAGTAAAAATTTAGATAATAAATGACATGTGTCATTGCAAAAGTTTTCCTTTTTTGATCTTTACCAACTGAATCGTATTCACTGTGACAAGTAGGTTTTCTCTATCTTTTTTTTCTGCCAAACAAGCCAAAAATCGGATACCGAATTTTATGGTAAAATATGGAGAATCAAAAGATGCAAAAGAAAATTCTAATGAATTTTAGTTCCAATTAACAAACTGATGATTTCAAAATATAAATACAACAAGGATTCCACTTATTTTCACTGGGATATAATATAGAGTGGCTAGATCCACCACTTAAATCTGCGTTACTTGAAAAATAGCAAAAAATAACAAAACAAAAAAAAGATTTTCAAAACGAGTTTTTCCCAGACTCGTACTATCTCTGGGACGTCTAACCAGACAAGATATTTGCTGCTGTTAAATCAGATGTCATCAAGATCGCTGTAGACACTTGTCTTCTTGGACTCACTTTCATCATACAGCATTTCCTCTTGTCTTATGAAAATTTCTCTTGGGGCTTTTTAAGTTCACACTGGACAGCTTACAGATCCACTAATTGGAAATAGTACCTTACAAAATTTTGGCTTATATGCAGAAGTTTTCAAAGTCCAAAGTAGCCTATTCCTAGGATAAACTTAGTCTTAATACATGCCTTTTATGAGCTTTCGTTTTTCCCTGTAAGCAATCAGGAATGGACTTTTTGTTGAATGTTGAATATTTTGAAGTGATTACTTCAATCAGATCGATAAATTGTCTTACAAAGGATTCCTATGATATTGGAATAGCAGCTATAATGTTATTGTTTAGTATATTTTTTTCTAAATGTCTGAAACAAATATCGAAAGTAATTTTCTTTGAAGTTTACTAGTGTAGCTGAAATAACTATGAACAACCAGTTTCTAAATAATATTCTTTAACCTTTAGTGCACTCTCCAGAAAATTATTAGGTGTGGAATTTTTCTTCCGGCGATATGGGCTTGAAATTGGAGTGATTCTCCGAAGATGGAATATAAACGAAATAGGTCTGTTTATACACCAAATTTGATGTGGCATAATAAAAAGTCATTCTAAATACAGTTAGGGACTAACTGGAGGTCTTGGCTCATTATACTACTGTATCGTTTTTAAGGAATCTAAGAATAACATGTTTAAGTGATTTGACTTATTTGTTGACTCTCCAGAATATTGTTGGAGATCAATTGAAGTTTATGGGCTGCCATTGGGCTATCGTACTACTATCTGGTCATTTAGGGAATCAAAAGAACACATATCACTTTAAGCGATTTGGCTTCGAAGAAAAAATCAACTCAAACTCAAACTACTACTGGACAAAGGAGCATTATTTTAAGCCCTAATGGCGAGAGATTATTAATGTACTCTTACTGTTATATATTATAACTCAAGGTTTTTCAGGCCACCTGTTGACAGCAAACGTCTGTGGAATCAACAAAATAAAAGGGGATACGTAGAATAAAAATGGAGGCTTTTCTCTGCATTTGTACAACTCTAATGATCTAACTTAGAACTTTTTAAGCGGGTCTATAAGGCATCACCAGGAAGTGGTAACAGAAATTCTGGTCGTCGTTAGAGACTTAGTCGAGGACAACGTATAGTTTAAGGGGAGAAAACTTATTAAAATAAGTAGCCTGGATGGCTACTTTGCGATATGCCAAGACAAAGATATCCTACTAAGATCGTTAGAAAACTACAAATTGTATAAATTTTTGCCAAGCATGCTCTTAACACAACCTGTACACTCAACTCATCTCGAGAAATTATATGAAAAGCACTAACATTTTTTTAAATGATTAAATTCTAGTTGAAGTGGCTGTCAGGGGTGTACAACCTGTATTGTGTTAATTCAAAACATTAATAAAGAGGTCTACGTCGTTATTATATTTCTTAATTGAAAAATTTATTTGAAACAGTGTACTTGCTAAACTGAGTAGTTGTAATGTCTATAAAAATGACACTGCCACGTTTAAAGGTAAAAAGCCAAAAGAGGCAGCTGCAATTGAATTATTTCATTCGTAAACACAATGATGCCGTAAGTTGAAGACTTGTAAGGCAAAATAATACAATATATATGTATATATTTTTTTCCTACTGTCATAAGTCCTTGTGGCAAATAAACCCGGCGAACAAAAACAAAAAATTTATTAAAATTTGCTCAAAGCAAATGTGATGAGGATATTTGATGCTGCAGAAAAAAATACAAAAAAGGTAAAAACAACAAACGAAAAAAAAATGTTCTACACACGTGCAATGTATTACTGGTAAACTTAACAATAAAAGACAGGATCAAGGACGTAGACATGCAACTAAAGATGAGTAAAGCAAAAAATAAAAAAAAAACTGGGTAGAGTGTAAAAGAGAAAATATGAGAATAAATCAGGATAGAAATAAAAAAATATAGAAATGTTTAACACAAATTGTGCAAAAAATTTTGTTATTTTAGTTCTGTTTTTGTTTTTTAATTTTTTTTGGTTTGTGCCTAAAACAGGATGGATGTAGATTCTAATAATAAAATGGTTTTAAGGATTTTTACGATCATTTTAGGGAAGTTTCTTATAATAAGAACTTTTTCATAATTTTTAATACTCTTTTTATAGTGTTTAATACTGTTGGGAATGTAATCTATATATCTTAGGAAAATATTTCCTATATACCCTTGACCCCAGAGTAATAAGGTTTATAGAAACGGATGTTTATTTATTAGAAAATTCAATATTATTGACTGCACGACAGTTTATAGTTTTGCTTTACAATTTAACCCAAACGAACGTTTTCTCGAGAGAGAGAGAGAGATGAAAAGTAGCAGGAAACGTCTGTTTAAATTGTAACAAAACTATCAGAATCTTAAAGAACATAAAGTGCTTTTTACAGGTCTTCAAAGTTAGTGCCTTCGTACAGTCTGGGGGTCTCTGGTTCAACTCATGCCAAATACTCTGGTTGCTTCTTTAAACAAACAAATATGGATCCATAGCTTGCGTTTCTTAGTTAAAAAGTGCTTTTTTCTAAGTATTTTCTTTCGCTGTGTATGTCTTTGAAATCTTTGTATCGCTGAAGCAAACCATAGGCTCAATTAAATGGACAGATTGAGATAAAATATGTAATACTATGGCTTTGCACGGCCTTATAAGTCTTTCAAAAGAGCAATGCTGATAATATACTTATCTTCTATTAAAACAATAGAAATTGTGGCGATAATATTGTTATGATTACTCTACAGGAAGCACTCCTCATCATCTAGGCATATAAGCAAATTTCTAAAAGGCAATACAATTTTTTTACTTCATTTCAATTAATACGAAGATCAGACTTATAAAAGGATCTGAAACGTTAATATGTAGAGTAAATATCATTTCCATTTTTTAAACTTTTTTTTCATAAACAATTGTAATATTGACAGGAAATCTATATACAACACTCGATTTATTATAGACCCACAATATTTTCTTATTAATATTAATATTAACCCTTTTACTTAAGATAAATTTTCTTAATTAAAAAAAAGAACACATAATTGAGATGACTATATTATAGTAACAGTGTAGAATGTTGTCTAGCAAAAAAAAAAAAAAAATTGAAATTATTATTTGGGATCGAAATAGTTATTTGAGAAATTTTTGTTTTTTGTGTTAATCATAGCAGATCCTATTGTTATGAATTTTGTTTTTTATTTTGCCTAATGGACACAATCATTGACACCCAAAGGGTGTCTGATCATATACACGTTGTATAAAAAAATATAACAAATAAGCAAATCGAATATAAATTGTTTGCTGTGATGCTTGCAATTATAAGAGTTTTTGAAAAGCTATATTTTTTGTGATTGGCATGTAGACGAATATTATTCTCGTATTGTGCTTATGTGTTTTTGTTACATTTGAACTTGGAACACTTTTTAAACATTTTGGCTAAAGTATACTGATGATTCGATTAGGTCTAATGAAACATTGATATTTACTGAGTTAAGCCTCAAAAAAAAATATTTTTATATATTTAAAAACATTTATTTTCTCTTATCGGCTCATTTGAGTAAATGTCTATATTCTTTTGGCGCTTGCCTATTATTAGTACTTTTTAGCCAAATCATTTTTGAAACGCATTCAAACTCGTATACATATACAAAACCAAATATTATGTAAATGAGAATTCTATAGAATTCAATCATATTTTTCTACTTATGACTTACAAAATATACAATAGTTTTAGAAAACTTTTATACAAATACAACACAAAAAAATAATTATGGTCTACTTGCGTCATTAAATTAATTTAGTTTATTTAATGGCCCTTCGGGCCATTATGAGGAAACATTAAATATAGAATTTATAATATGTTTTATTTTTTTAATTCGTCATACATTGTGCCTTACATATATGGTATATTCATTGTCACTGATGATAATTTTTTTAATAATTATTTTGGAGAAAATCTCGAATAATGAATTAAATAAATATTGTTTTTTTAAATATATTAATTTAAATTGATTCCTATAATCATAGTATTGGTTAAAATATTTTCTTAATAACGTACTTTGAAAAAGTATACAAACACAAGTATGTTATACATAACTATAATATGATTCAAAATGATAATAATTTGATTTCAACGTATACATGCAATAAGTAAACGTTTCTTATTGTGCTGTTTCGTAAAAAATAAATTTATTCAATTAAATTGTTGTTAGGAAAACTCTTTCGGTGTGCTCTTCCGGGATATTACAACAATTTAATCAATATACATATATAATTATAGTCTTAATGAAAAAGACACATGAATAGTTGTTGAAAATTTCAGTGAAGCATTGATGTTGGAAGTAAAAATAAATTATTATTTTTTATTACTGTTTTCGGTGTTAATGCTTGAAAGAAATGTTTGCTGAAATATATAAGATCAGGCTTTAAAATATTAAGTACCCTAATGGAAAAAATACTTTGTAACTAAATTAAACAAAAAAATTTTTCTAATCAATATTTTTTTCCTACACTATTATGAAATCCTGCTGGTTTTTTTATACATTTTAAAACTAAATACTGAAAAACGAAACAATATCTTACAAATAACACACAGAAGTGTTAGATATTATTTCTCGGTTTTCAGAGAACAAATTTTATTTTTTGACTACCAACTAAAAAAATTCAAAACGCCTCACTTTAAGCCAAATAAATTTAGATAATAAAGATAGTACATGGGACAACAATACTCTGGAAAATATATGTTGTTAGATACACTCTTGTAAAAATGAAATGAAAACAAGGCTTTATTCATTATAAATCAAATAACATTTTTAACATATAAAACTAACAAGAATGAAAATTTTCCCCACAAACAAAACATGGTTGCCGCAAACACATCACAACTACAATTTTGTTTCAACGTGTAAACACGATCAAGCAAATATCATAAATAAAAGCAGATGATGTCATTTCGGTTCTTTATGGTGTGGTATAAATAAAGCTTCGTAAAACTCATGGTTTTTATTGAAGATGCCAAGGAAGCTGTAATTAACTGGTCGTCCGTCCATTGTGACCCTTTAGCTACTCCAACAACATCGACGTTCTAGCGATTGTATGAACCCAACTAATTTGTAATGTTGTTTAAGGATATAAGACAGAAACTCAACTTTACGTTATTAAATTAAAATTAAAAATGAGGAGTTTATGGGCATGTTCACGAGCAAGCGAGAAGTAGAATGATGAATGCAACTTTTAACTTCCTGATTATGCAAAACTTATCTCTATTAATAATGAATTCTGTTGGTCGAATAAAACGTTATTGGAGTCACTGAGCAGCTGTGGCATAACGCCATCTTTACTTGACAGTATGAAGATCATTCACATAAATAGATGTTTTTTTTTCTTAGTAAATAAGATTGCAATATAAATAAAGAACAAAAAAAGCATTTTTATTCAATTCTCTATTGTATGAGAGTTCGTGTGCAGTCTTATTAGACATTTGTGTTTAAAACTCTAATAAAGAAAATAAAAATATCATAAAACTACCTAAAAATACATATAAATGTATTTGGGTAGAAGCAAGGCACATGCCGCGCACGCGTATTCAGCAATTTTAAGTAAAACCTTCCGCTTTTCTTTTTTTTCTTCTAATTCATTGCCACCCCTTATAGAATTCACTTCACCCGGTTGTAAAATACAAAAGACAGTTACTTTATCGCTGAACTATTGTGAAAGTACAAAACTATTAAGGGCATCATAGTAATTTCTAAGCGCCTCAATGAATTCGTAAGGACATCTGTCAAATTTATACAAGCTTTTCCTTACAAACACTCTTACACAAACTACAACAACTACTTTGGGTTGATCTTCGCAAGGGGTCTGACGGACGAGTTTATTCCAACAGCAGCAGCGGCGATAATGAAAAATTTTCTGCAAGATAAGAACTATTCCTATTGTTATTGTAGAAATATTATAAAATACAATTCATGATGGTTTGAAAATAAATTTTCAACCCTCTCTCGCTGTCACAAGGCGTTTTTTGTTTTGGCATGTTTAACGCAACCACATACAGACACACACATACACTCGCAAACATAGAATATAAAATTGAATTTTTAATAGTCTTATTGTTGCAGCAGTTGATCGAAAAGTTCCTTTTTAGTTTTCAAAGAAAACTGCATTTCACAAAACTTGTAAAAAAAATTCGTTCCACAGTAACTCGGAAAGCGAAGATAAAGCCAGCCAGGCAGCCAAGCAGCCGGGCAGTCAGCCACCCCTAAAAATACATCTAGGAGTAGTTGTATGTTTCTTTTTTCATAAAATTACTTTGTGATAACACTTTTTTGTTGTTGTTGTTGTTGCATGTTGTTGGCACGAGTCCTTATAATGTTTGATCCTTTTCTACTACTTTTTCTTGTTTTTGTAGTAATTGCTATTTACTTACTAACTGACTGACTGACTGACTGACTGACGATCACTCTTACGTATTGTATTGGTAGTTGTATGTATTTGCTTGGCAATTACGAGCATTTGTTAACAAAAGGTGCGCGTCTTGCTGGGTCGTTATGCTCTTAAATTCAATTTGAAGAGTTTGTTGACTTGAAGGAGAATAAATGCACATCTGCTATTTATTTTTGATAGAATTATTTTTTTTTTCAACAGGAATTGAATGTTTTGTTGAAAAATTCGTTTTGGCAAAAGCGGTGCACTATGAAAGTAGGAGGCATATGTGTCGAAAAGCATGAGGGTTATTCAAAAACGTGGCGTGCCTACAGAATTCTGAAGTAGAATTTGTTCATGACACATCTGTAGGTTCGGTTGTAGCTTAAGTTTGATAAAATGTTTGAAATTTATATTGAAAGTAAGAGATTTCTTCAAAGTCAAGCGTTAAAAAATGCTTGAATATGAACATAATATTTTATTTCTAAAATTAAAATCAATGCAGCTGCATGAAGCCAGAATTGAAATTTGATTTTAAGTTCAATTAATTTAAAGAAATTTTACTATACAAATTATTAAGTGTAAGCTAAAGCAAGTGATACACTTAGAGTTTCTTAATAGTCATATAGAAAATCAAAAAAAAAAAAAAATTATTATTAATTTAATGAGAGAAATAAGTTCATATTTAAGACACAGATGGAGTTATAGTCACTGTGTAATGCTAGTAATGCCATGATTGAGATCATAGCCAGAATAATTAAAGTCATAGTTTAAATAGTCGAGTAAAGGTCAAGATCGATATATTATCCTACGGCGAGGTTTAAGCAATAATATTTTTCATATAATTTATTTTTATTTACTGGCAAAAGCTTTAGAAAAGCGAGTCTTAAAATGCATCTAAATCTTAAGTCATTGTTTGGTTAAAGTTGAGCAAATAACTAAAACTTACGACGGCGATATAAATTAATCAAACTGATGGTATCTGTATTAATTTAGTCAAATAGATAATTTTAATTTATAAAAGACTTAAGTTTCTTTAATAAAAATTTTTATTATATTTCAATACCTCGATACTTATTGAAAACCATCATAAGCAAAAATATTTCATTTAATGAATAGAATTTATGAAATAAATTATTTTAAAAATAAATAACGTAAGTAAACTACGTCGTAGCGGAAATCGGGTTCATGTAAATGGAGAAAGTTAAGTCAAAGTAAGTTACCAAGAAAAAATAGAAAACGTAGTGAAAGTCATAGTCGAAGCTAAATTCATAGTCAAAATCATTTGGAAAGTAAAAGTCATAGTCAAAGTGATAGGAAAAATTATAATAAGAATCCTGCTCACAGTCGTAGTCAAAGTTAGCCAAGGTCATGATCACTGTCACTGTTGAAGTTATGGAAAATTATTATTTTAACGCACAGGGCGTCAAATCGCTGGACCGCCAAGTGACTCGGCATGTTGCAGATTAATTGGTGCTGCATTGATAATCAATATCATGATCAAAGTCAAATTAAAGGCACTTTAATTCAAGGCTGAATTAATTTAAAAGAATATTCATAAAATAAAATCAAAGTGGTAGTGAAAGTCATTTATATATTCATAGAAAATGTGGTAAAGTTGCGACCAAAGTCATAGTCAAAATTAGTGCTAGAGTCAATGTTAAGTCAAAGATAAAATCATGGACAAAATCTCGATCAAAGCCATAGTGAAAATCATAATCAATGTTATACACAAGGTCATATAAAAACTCTTACTCAAAGTCGTAATGAAGGGAATGGTGGGAGTGTGGTTATGGAACTGGTAGTCAAAGTCATAGTCAAAATTATATAAAATTAATAGTCATAGGCATAGTCGAGGTCATAGTAAAAGTCATAATAAAGTTAATGATAATTTAATTTGAAGCTAACTTCCTGTAAAGTAAAATTCAAATAATTAAATCGAAGTCATGGGCATAGTCATACATAAGGTCACAGTCATAGTGGTAGCCAAAGATCCATAGCCAAAGTCAATGCCTTAGTCAATGTCATAGTAAAAGTCAATATCATAGACAAAGGTTTAATCAGTCTTAGCCGAAATCATAGTCAAATTCTTAATCAGTCATATTCCTACTTAAAATTATGGGCATAGTCTTAGTCATAAGCTTGTGTTTAACTGCTCACTTTAGTTCATTTCACATTTAAAGCCATATGCTGAACGATAATCAAAATCACAATCTTAATCATTGTTATAGCCATAGTTAAAAATCTAATCATGATCATTTTCATGTTCATTTTTGCAGTTACGGCAAAAGTCAATTTGCCGTTTTTTTACAAAAAAATTTCAAGATATTGTTGACTAATTTATTTAAAAAAATTATTTTCCGCTCCTGTTAATGAAATTTAGCTCTTTGCCTTGTAAGGTAAAGAGTGTTACACTTTTTTTTATAGAAAAGAACATAGTCAAAGTAAAATTCAAATTCAAAATCATAGTCTTTGTTGAAGGTATATTGTGGATTATAGAAAAATTTTTATGTGGTAAAATTAATTATTTCAAAATGAACTTCAAGCTTTGGACTAGATGTATTTTGATGTTTATAACTTTGTATAAATTTAAAAAAAAATTTTTTTTGAAATCTTCATAAAAATTTATATAAAAATGAGATTTTATGACACGTACATACAATATACATATGAAGTTAAACTATGTTCATTAAATTAAATGAAAAAATTAGAATCATTGAAAGCTGCTCTTTGCCCTAATCTGATGACAAAACATCATCTTAAGTTGCATATTTCAGTAACATGTCCAAATTTTTTCTATTAAAATGTTGGTTTATTATAGTAAACTATGTGCGCTGGTTGTTTTTGAATGATGATGCCAGTATCTACGATGTCCAGCAGGTAGCAATGCTTCCACAATATAGCCCATATTATACCTTAAATTAATTCGTAGCTGTGTGGAAAGATCATCCAAAATAGGACATTAGCTTGCACTGAGAAACATATACGGGGCTTTCCTTTAAAATTTGTCATAAATGTAAGTTGTTTGATTTTATTTCATGATCGACCTGTCCTTATTAAAAAACTTTTTATTTGATTTGTTCAAATATTTCTTCCTTAAGGAAATCTTTCCTGTCGTGTCGTCTTTTTTCTATTTAATAAAATAAAAGAGCAAAGTTTTCAACTTTCTTAATAAAAGATGCTTAAACAAAGTACTTGCAAAATATATCAAAAACAAAATAGAAAGAAAAACTTCTTGTTTAACATCCTGTTCTTATTAAAAACCATAAAATTTATTTCTTATTTATGACCATATTGTAACCTTTTACTTGCCAAAAAATAAACAAGTAATCCGGCTAACAATAATCGCAGAGTACGATGATGATGGCCATAATCAAGATTATTTGCAACAATAATGACTCCGTAAACTTTTTGCAAAGAAAAGAAACAAAATCAACAGGAAACAAAGAACGAAGAAAAAGGAACAAAGTCAAGATATTACAACTAGAAAATTTTTCAACAACTTACGGCCAAATAAACGATGGATAAAAGCATATAGTTTGGGTGTGTGAGACAGGGATGAGAGGTATAACAATGTTTCAAGACAAGTGTCTTTTTGCAACGCCTTAAGTGTGGCCAGGCAAATGCTTGAGGCCACCCACAATTATGACAATAATGCCACAGCCAACGAAAAACTCTCAACTGTCTTAATTGAGGTGGAAAGAACTAAAAATAAACCAGCTGAAATACTCTCTCACATTAAATGCCATTGTTTGCATATAAAATGAAATAAAGCCCATTTCTTGTGGCATTAAAGTTTAAAAAAAGTATAATTCCTGTGACGGTGACTAGTGAAGAAATATAATGTCGCAAAACTTTACAAAAATAGGAAAATAAATTTCGTATTGTCGATTTAAAGGATATTTGGTTTTTCCACTTCTTTGCTTCTTATTCTTACCATAATTGGAGTGTATGTGCGTGCAACCTTTTTGTAAGTAAGTATTTGAAAATAATGGTACTTAAGGTAATGAGAGCCAGATTTGTTTTTTATTTAATTTCTTTTTCAATAAGTAAGAAATCAAAAAAGTTTTTAGTCTTTGGCATTTTGCTTTGTGAAGGCACAGACTTTTGTCAAAAGCCAATAGAAGTAGGGGTAATAAAAAAATGTTTACCCTTTGTCCAAGGACTTTGATTGAAGGGTAGAATATTAGCATCTTTTGTAAGACGAACATCTTGATGATACAATTAGGCGTTAATTAACACTCAAAGGATACTTTGTTTTACACGCAAAGAAATAACATGGTTTAGGTGACCATAATTTGTGCATCTCCAATAATAAGGTTGAATTATAATATTGTTAATATACTCATAATTAACCTGTTGGAATCATTTGCAATGTTGCTGAGCTTATTAATTATTTTATGTTATAAAATTTTCACTTTTAATGAGAAGGAAATACATTTAGATTACATCTTGAGTAACCATAAACTGAGATCAATACAAATATTATGATTGAATTATGTGGTTCTAGAAGAATTTTAATAGTATTGTCATATTGATCCCTGTTTTGTTACTTATCTTATTGAAAATGTTTTAATGTAAAATTTGCGTTTAATATAAGAAAAATTTAAGCTTAGGAAATTTACTTCAATACTAGTGTGTGCGATTACTGATCACCGTCTCTTTGGCATGCACACATTGGGAGTTGAGCACAACGACTTCTGCTACAACTGTCATGACAGGGATGGGATACTATCCTAACGAATTAACAAGACGCCTAATTCTTACTATTGTATGATTTCGTGGTTACAGACATTAAGTTGCAACGTATAATTTGCTTCATAATTACCTGCGGCTGCTTCGATGGTAAGAACTCCCCTTAAGTAGAGCTTACGTTCTATCCTAGTGTGCGAAAAATGCTAAGTGACAGCAACGAACATATCGTGCCTTAACCACCTAAAAAAAGCTTTCAGGACATTTACAAAATTTTATACGAAAAGTTTTTAATTAAAGTTTAAGGGGCATATAAAAGAATTATAGGAGAAGTGTATTTATTTACTGTCCTTGCAATTACTTATATCGCGATTTCAAAATTGATTTTGCTCTAAATTTTGTGATACCAATTCTAACGAATATAATATTTTAAGATTAAACTTTAATGTTCTTAAATTATCGATTACGATCAAATAGTGAAAATCAAAAATGATTTTAAGCTTTTTTCACGGTAATTCTAGTACTGTCAGTTGACTGCTGAATAATAATAGTAAAAATCACAATTGATAGTATATTTCCTTATCTAGGATATATCCTATAGATTTCTGTACGAAGCGTGAGTGTCCTTATTATTTATTTTTGACATTCAAAAATAAATGAATATTATTTTTTTGTAAATTAAAAAAATAAACTCGTTAAGAGATTATCGCATTAATGCAGTCTTCGTTGTAAGCAAAAATTCATCAACATTTTTGAAGAAATTAATTCCAGTATTAGACTTTAAAATTTAATTTAATTTAGTAAATCATTCTCACATGCAATTTAAAGTGACGGCTGCCGGTGCTATAAAACTACGCAGGCAATGTTTCAACAAACAATAGGCTTTAATGGTATTGATATCAGGGATGGAATATATTAATTTTTTCATTGACGAAAAGCTATAACGAATGTCTATTGCATCGTGAACAATCAAAAATAAAGGATCAGAAAAGGTTGAGCCTTCGAAGAATATTTAATATTATTTATTATATCTTTAAATTTTGTTCGACAGTTAAAACCACATTTATTGTTGTCTTAAGTTCATTTAAAAATTCTTACTCCAATGATTTATTATATTAATTATTTTAGATTTTGAATTCAAGGGACAATAATATACATCATAAACATAAAATTATTTCCTTAAGAAAGTATTATTAAATTATTTTGCAAAAAAAAAGAAATACAATAAATAGAATGCTGTTGAGAAAATATAATAATACCAACTTTTCCATCCCTGAATGCTAAACATAGTGAAAAAAATTAAAGTCATGTTCAAGGAATGACATTTTCATTGCTTCCAAAAATCCAATAGTTCATTTTTTCAACTTTCTAGAAAGTCAAGTTGACAAAATTTTTATTAAAAATGCGAAATACTTTTGCCAATCTGCTGAACTCGATAAAACTCTATTTTTAAAATTTAAATTCAATCAATGTCTTGCCATTTTTGATGTGAGGAAGCTTCAAACTTTATGCTTTTTTTTGGGAAACGGAACGCAATAAGAATCGTTATAATATGTTTTGTGTGCCATCTGGCTGAAATCTTAGCCATGCCTCTTACCATAAGCATACAACGTCTTTTGTTATCATTTATAGGGTGATTATTTTTTGTAACGAAAATAACCGGTGGGGGGGGGGGGGGGGGTTACTCTTTATTGCGATGCGTATGCGATGCGTAAGAGAAATGGTACATAATCGGATAATTGGTACCCTTTATTGAGTTTATGCGCATCTGATTTTTTCACTTTCGCAAATCTGGCATCAATGCACTCTGTAATTGTCAAAATCGTTCGTTAAAACCAAATATCTTGCGCTAACAAAACATCAAACGCATCGAACTAGCTTAAACATCGCAATAGAGAGTAACCCCCCGGGATTATCACTAATAGGGTGATTTTTTTTTATGAAAATAACTTCGATTATAACCTTTTTGTAGTTAAACTATGACTGCGACCTTGAAAAACACTTTGGGTCTTGGCTTAACTCTGAGTCGACTTTTACCAAGCAATGGACAATTTCAAAGGCCATCAAAATATTTTCATTAAAATCGAATAATTTTTAATGCTGTTTTATGTTTAAGAAAAACAATTAAAACATCTTTTTTTTCAACTTGAATTCTATTTATTTTATTTTTTTAAATCATTGCATCAGTTCTACTTCCTTTTCCTTCTGCTTCGACTTTTTAAGCTTTCTTTTGCATAATAGTTTTGTAAACTATTTTATCTAATTTTATGCTTGATTTAATGTTTTAATAGTTTATTCTTGTGTCTTGCTGTTTTTTGTGTTATTGTTGTTATTTTTTTATCTTTATCCTTGTATCAGTTACGTTAGTTTTAAAGGGGATTTTTCTTGCTTCTTTAATGTTTCTTCTTATATTCCCAATCTATTGTTTTGCTCTATACAATTTTTTAGTTCTTACTTTTGCATGAAGAATTTTTTGTTTGTTTTTTGCTAAACACAGAAAGGTTTATTGTGTTAATCAAAAAGTTTTTTATATACAATTTTTTTCTTTTACATTCTATCATGAGTCTAGTATAAGAAAAAGTTTTAATTAAGAAAACCTTCAAGTGATTTATCGATTAGAGCAGAGAAGTCTAGGGTTTATTCAACAGAAGGGCCAGTTTAATAGAACAACACATTAAAATATTTTTGCATGATAATTTTTAATTACATTGAATCAAATGATATTTAATATTAAGAACTAACCCTTATTTTTAAATAAGAATCCATTACCTGAAAAAACGCGTTATTTTAATAAATCCTTTAATCAATAAAATATCAAATCAAATAAAAGCATATGCTGTCATTTATTGCTTCAATAAAATCAACACGTTGCTTTTTTGATAACGAAACTGTTGTTTGGTCCCTCCAAAATATTAGTAAAAGTGGGCCTTATATAAGCATTACATACATTAGGGTGGATACATTGCATGTATTTACAAAAAATATCACCGAAACCATATACCAAAAATTAAGTCCAAGAAACTTTTTTCAAGAAACTATAAAATAATCTAAAATAAAATTCCGTTCTGCGCCAATCGACATGAAGATTGAATGAATATTAATTAGATTGTAAAATAAAATAATTTGTTTTTCAAAATAACAAGGCCCTAACAACTTATTCTGCTTGAAAATAAATATACTTTAAAGGTTTTTATCTGTCCTTGATAAAACTCCTTCCCCCGTTGTTTTTTTTTTTTTTTTTTTTTTTGTTTCAAATCATTTTAGTGAATCGGCATAGAAAATCGCAATCCTTATATTTTAGGTATAAAAATAAATTGAAATGTTTTATATCAAATTACAAAAAAATAATAATAAAATAATTTTGTGGAGTATTTTAAACTTCTAAGTTCAACATTAAGTTCAGATTTCAAACTTCTTTTTTACAATTCAATCCTGTTGTAAAGATGGGCCGCAATATCTAATACATACAAAATTCAAAGGCGCTCCGCTAAAATAAAATCCTCCGTATGATTTCAACCGCTTCCTGAAAAAAAGTCGCAGATTCATCAAAATCTAGACGTCCCATTGGCTAAAATGGTGGTTTAAAAACACGTAACAACATACATCAAGGAAACATTAAATACCATCCAAACCCATTAGTCTATGGTATTCCAAACTGTAGAGGCAACACTCGGCTCAAAAGGAAGGACACTCTCGCTTTAGGTCGAACATGAGATAATCGGAGAAGCTGTAGTAACTAAATTTTTAGTTTGGCATTGGCTGACATTAAATAATTAATCATTTTATATTTAAGATATGAAAACGTATTGTTATTTGAGGAAATTGAATAAATAAATATATATGAAAAGAAAATGTTAACCTTCTACTTCGTCGAGGTCTTTTTTGTTCATTTCTTGGAAGAGATCAAGAAATTACACGGCGAAATAGCAGGCTGAAATGTTCCATAAAAAGATTTATCATAAAACTTAACTATGCGTCAACGAGTAAACCAGAGCTCAAAAGTCAAATTGAACGCTAGAAATAAGTCAAGACTTAAAATGTGTTCAAGGGTTAATATCGCATTTACATGCAGTTGGCGCTAAAATGTCGGTTACCAGAGGCATTAAATTAACTTTGATTGCAAGAATCATGAATTTTTTTTTTTTTTACTTAGACAAGGACGAAATATTATTCGAGCTTTTATTAACCGTAAGCAGTCTAGACAAAAAATAGACACAAAGAACTGACATTTTTTAATGACAAAAAATACGTACGTATAATATTCTTTCTTTAAGAGAATTTTGGCATTCCGTTTTTTTTTTAACTCAATTTTAATATTATATTAAAATCATTAATTTATAAAAGAAAATTGATTTTTATGTCCGTAAGTTATTAAAAAGAAAAAATAAAAAATCACCATGAATTATTTAAATTTCGTAATATACAATTTACGTTATACTTTTACGTTACACATTATACATTATACCAAAGAATAGAGAGGTAATGTTATCGTAGTAAATATCGGAAGCCGTACCATATTAAAGAATAGAAACAAAATTACGGTAGCAAATACAGAAAGTACTACGGTTTTGCATCGAATGGAAAGTAAAAAGGACTGAAATTTTTTCAATGCGAAAAAATACGTATACATAATATCCTTTCACTCATAGAACTTATGCATTTTTTTTAATTTAAATTTTTGTATTATTTTTATTATTTTTACGTTATACATTTTACGTTATACCTAAGAATGGTAATAATGTTATGGCAGTAAATATCAAAATTCGTAACAGAATGCCCCGAATGGAAAGTAAAAAAGAAACAAAGAACTGAAATTTTTTTTCATATAATATCCTTTCAGTTAGAGAATTTCCGCACTACGTTTTTTCTTAAATTAAATTTTAATACTAAGTAAAAATATTAATTTATAAAAGAAAATTGTTTTTTAAATACGTAAGTTTTTAAAAAAAAGAATAAGAAAACACACACGTTATACTTTTTACGTTATACATTTTGCATTATACCAAATAACAGAGAAATTTTATAGTATAGTGAGTACAGAAAATCGTAACAAAATGCACCGAATTGAAAGGAAAAAGACATAAAGAACTGAAACTGTTTTCAAAGCCAAAACAACTACGTGCATATAATATCCTTTCACTTAGAGAACTTTCGCATTTTATTTTCTTACTTAAATTTTTATTTTATGTAAAAAGCAGAAATTTTTAAAATTTAATTTATTTTTAAATACGCAAGATATTCAAGAAAAAGGAAAACAATATTGAATTACGTTAATAACGTAATACACATATTATGGGCTAGTTTTGATATTATTAGAAAACGTAAATAAAATAAATGGGAGTAATTTTTTCTTTAATGCTTTGACTAACTTGTCAAAGTTGAAAGCGAATAGAAATTTTAGTTAAATTTAGTCTTTTCAAGTGAATATGGTGGTGTTTCTTCGTGCTGTATCTCAAAAAGAGCTGATCGTTGGTTGTGTAAAAGGTTTATAAGAAATATTGTTTCCTACATCCTTCATAATAACATCAAAACTCGCTTCCGAGCCAGGAAACGCAATCTTTCAATTCTAATATCTCGTAATGCGTGTGTACAAAGTTTTAGCTTCTTATCTCACATTCTCAGGTTAAGGCCTGGTATGGCTAAAATGATACATTTTTAATAGCTACGTGAAAAGAAAATCTTAATGTTGACTAACTTCAAAATTTCTTGGGAAATTTTTCTGTGAATTTTCCATACATTACGTTTGAGGTGTAAAATTTTTAACGCAAAATTTGATCCACCCTAATGTATTTATATTTATTTTATAATAATTTATAGTAAGAAAAAAGCATTGATTAAATTATCTCCTTTGGTTGGTATTGATAAGGTTGACCTCAATTCCATAATACATTTGGAATAATTGATAACCTGAACAATATATTATATTGCGGCCCACTTTATATGCGAGTATACCTGTTGTTACCACACAACAAGTAAATTTCCCCCATATAAATTAAGTCTTCCCCTATCTAAATTCCACCTAACATAAATGAATTAATAAGAATTTCCTCCCTTTATTCCCTTTTTGTTTGCTTTTATTGTTTATGTTATTGAATACAAAAAAAAATAACCTAAACACCTCTTATTTCCGTTAATTGTCATTTGAATTTCCTTTTTACTTCCTCTCGCTATATCCTGCTCAAACGGGAAAATTGTTTATATTAGTAAGTTCACGCCTATTTCTTTAAGTTTATGTTTAAGAAAAAAAGTAACTTTTGTAAGCATTAAGCTGTTTTTGCCATGTTAAACGTTGTAAGTTTCCGTTTCCTGTCGTGTCAAATTATGGTGGGAACATTTCGTATGGGCAGCGTAATTTTGAAAGAAAGGGATAAGGCAAATTAAAAAGACAATCAGCGCTACGAGGGCGAGAAAATGATTTTCTTTTGAATTTTATTAAATTGCAAAAATTTTTCATTTTCAATATTACTTGAATATATTTGATTAGTTTTGGCTCAATTATATATCATTTCTAGAAGTACCGTTGATATAAAATGCAATTTTCCAAGTTTCCACAATCCATAAATATCACATGAACTACCCGCGTTAATGGAAGGAGAGTTCAAGGACGCATAGTTTAAAATTTGAAAAATTTTGCCTATCTCTCTACAAAAACTTGGCTCAATTTTGAAAAATTGTTGCAAAAGAAGATGAAAAATTCAATGATTTATTGTATGAAATTTTTCATGTATTTTTGGTTGCAAGCACCAGAAGCTGCCATACAAACACCACTTTTACTCATAAGACTCTGGGCTTTAATTGGATCTCTGGCGTGTTTTTTTATATCATTTTCTTCATAACTTTTACATCTCATCAATTGGAAGCAAATAAAGTGTATTTTGGCTTCTAAATCTGTACATTGTTGCAAAATGTTATTTTTTGATAGACTCTTAAAAAATAAACATATCTGTAAAAAAAATTGGAATAAATAATGTATTTTTATTGTATATATGTACATACATGCAACGTTTGAAAAAAATCTGTGTATATAATTTCTCTCAGCCAACGTTTAAAATATATAATTAAGCAATTAGAGCCTAACAACAAAGAAATAAATAATCTTAAATGGATAAAATTAATCTGTGCTTCAAAATTAAAAATTTTTCGAAATATATTCTCTTAATAATTCCAAAGGATCTCTTCTATTTGTCATTAATATATGAGGCTTCCTGAATCTGCGCGAAGATAAATTTGAAATATATTACCCTAGACACAAACCAGTTGTCAGCCATTACAGAGTATTGTTAGAATGACACAATACCAGTAGCGGCTCTTGATAATGAGCAGTCTAGAAGTACGTATTCCAGATGAAATAACGTTTATATTTTTGGACCAAATGGCCCATGGTTTCGCTTAATCGAAAGACAAAGATAAAACTTAACTTCTAGCACAAACAATGTTACGTTCTTCAAAGGATTATTAAAAAGTCCAGGATTACGGGAAAATGAACCTTTTATAATTAATGCTTAGTAGTCCCTTTTGGCCCACATTTTTCATTCGAATTTTTCATTACAGTTGAAGTTTTTTTAATCATAATCTTTTCGACTGTTTCCGCTTAGAAGAAATTAGTTCAATATATCGGGTGAACCAAATATAAGTATCTTTTTAAGTCGCATGTAATTTTGTCTTTTGGAAATATTTTCAATGAGTCAGTATCATTCCCCCGTGGACCAAAATGAGTCGCTTAACGCTTGAACAATGTTAGGAATTATTGGAAACTAATTTGCAAAGTGAGTGTTGCGTTGCCTACGTAGCGCTTTATTTAAAAAGAATTTCTGGCCGAAACGAAGCAATTACTGTGGGTGCTGTATGAAAGTTTGTGCAAAAGGTTTTTGGCTCCCGTCGTCGTATGGTGCTCAACGACGAGAATGTGGCTGCTGTAGCCAAAAGTGTGCAGGTCAATCCAAGAACGTCGATTCAACATTGATCTCAACAATTTTGCATTTCCAGCACCAGCATGATACCCAAAGATCTCATATTCGCATATTATTCTTTTCAGTAATTCAAGGCCAACGATGATCCATTTAGTTACGGCTTATCCACTTGGGGCTTAAAGAAGCTGTGATCGGGCATTGGATTTGTACAAAAATCTATTTTTCTTAGGAGGCGGGTTTTCATTTCAACGGCTACGTCAACAAGTAAAATACAATCTGGATATTGGAAAGCCAGCACCTCGTTATCGAGAAGCCAATGCATTCACAGAGAGTGATAGTTTGTTGTTGATTTTAGGGTGGTGATAGTGGTATCATTGGCCTTTCTTTTATTTAAAATTGCTGGATACACCACATAATTCAACGCCGACCGCTATAGAGGGTTCATTTCGTACTTTTTATGGTCTGAAATGGAAGAAGTAAATTTTTGTTTTCATGAGGAAGGTGCACTATATTACACAGCTCATTTAATTATTCAAAAGATGCTTGTATTTGGACTACCCTTTATATACTTATATGTAAGCCATTTTTGAACATATTTCTTCAGTTTCTTTATGCCAGGCTACCTACTTTCAATAATTAATAGAAGTTTTTTCAGTATAAAAATAAAATTTGAAAAATTCTAAATACTTTGTTAAACAATTTCCCTAATTTCTAATCCCTTTCGCCTGTCAATCCACCACCATAAACGAGTTTTATTTATTCAGTAACTAGAATATACAATTCATTCAATATGACTAAAGAGATGCTCACAACTTCATGCTGTATAAACTTTAAACTGTGGGCTGGTAGAGTGACTGATCGCTTCGATGGTTGAGTGAAAAGCATTAAATTGTAGCACAATCTCTTGCCAACCATCGACCATGATGGTCTGTGCCACTCATTATGAAATGAAATTATATGTTGCCTTCCAATCTCTTCCAATACATCTGAGGCCCCTCTGTCCCTTCACGTATTTGTTGCGATCAAATTATTTTATTCGATCACGATCACGTACAGGTGTTTAATTTATAGAAATTTGTTGTTGCTGTTTCTTACATGGGGTGGATGCGGCCAAGAATTTTATGGCTTATGACAAATAAACAACAAAAAAATTATATCACAAGTTATTAAACTTAAATATGGTACGTGGTACTTGTTGGTCGCTTTTAATTCATTTTTCAGCGGAAGTGGAAGAATTTTTTGTAAATGCTTTTTGGTGTAATAATGAAAAGCGGAACTACTGTTGAAAGATTTACTGCTTTCGATCTATAGGAGTTTGGAAAACAAAAATAATAATAATAGGAAATAACTTGCATATAAGGCCCATATGAGCCAATTAAGTAAAACAAATTACATACATACATATAAAATATATGTTTACAATTTTTATATCCAGCACGAAAAAATTTTATATTCCAAGGCTTCTTTTCAAACAATTATTTATTTATTAAATCTTTAATTTAACTTGAAGCAACAATAGATATTCAAATCTTAAGTTTAATAATATCTGGCCAATGCCAAACAAAAAAGGCACTAGTTTAAGTTATAAAAAAAAATTTGAAATATTTGGCCGCTTTACATTTGGTTTATTTAGCCAATTGCAGTTCAGTTTGGATTTTCTTTCAAGTCACTTGCTTTTCAGCAACGATGCTAAAACTGCACCTTTAACTGACCGAATATGAAATACAAACTTCATGTGAAAAATAATACGTTGCCGATGCAATGTGGGATGCTTGATACTACAAAGTATCATAAGAACCATAGATTTTGATACCAAAACCCGGACGCCTAAGCGCACCATATAATCTTCATATTTGTGGTCGTTTAAGCATTGAATCGCACTATGAATTATAGAGATGAATTAGAATTTGTCTAACGTTTCTCCAATTTATTTCAGGCGTTCCAAAAAATAAGATTTGATAAGGTCATCAAAATGGGGATTTGTTTGTGAGATGATTTCATCGTTGGAATCAGATCACTTTCATCACGAACCATTTCTTCAGGTTTGGAAATAAGAAATAGTCATTTGGGGCGAAATACGGCGATTAGGGTAGATGAGGAAGCAGTTTCTGACTTGATTTATGGAATATTGCCATGGAATTTAGCACATATATACATTCTTGCATTGTCTTGGTGAAAACTAATTTCTTTCTTCGCTACATGCGGTCGGTTTTTTTCAAATCCTCATTAAATAAACCCAGTAAGTTGGCGTAATATTCGCCATTGATTGTTTTACTTTTTGGAAGGTAATCAATGTAATCAATTATACCGCCCGCATTCCAGTAACCGGTCCCTATGAGTGAACCACTTTTTTACCATTGAAATTGGTGGATCAGAAATCCTATAGTATTTATCAATTTTAGCTCTTGACTGACTGGATGTTTTTTCTAGAGGAAATAATGCTTAATGAGCATACGAAATTCAAAATTTCTCAAAATTTTCTTCTCTCACCACGCGCTAGTCTGCCTTCAATGTCTGTTGAACATAAACTGGATGGCTCAGTGTATCCAAATTTTGAGAGGAGTCAACAGACAAAAGCCTGTTGATCACAGTAGGGATGTCCTTTCAGTTAAAATGCGGGAGTTTCAAAAATTCACGGACTTATTGACCCGCTCTCGTATATATCTATATTTTGATACTCTTTGAGTATCAACTTCAGGAAATTGTTTTTGATTAGTTTGCTGAGGATGAGTGTATTAAAATATCGATAAATAATTATAAATAAAATCAAAAATTTTGTTTACCCATTTAATACGAAGACCTTGTATTTAATTAATTTTTTTGTTCAAGAAACAAACTCTATACGGAAGTATTTCCTGAGAAGAAGAAGCATTCAAATGGAATGTTCATTAATACTTCTCGGTCTTTTTCACGTCACATTTTTCTGGATTCAGTACAGTGAAGTAGTCCAGCAGCATCTTGTTTCGGCAACAGATATGAGAGCCATCCTCCAAAAAACAGGATGACTAAGAAAAATCACACATTTTGGCACTTTTCATGAGAGTTGATTTAATAATTTTATGAATCGTTGTAAGGAAAAATGGTGTTTTATCATTTTTAAAGTTTCGTTTTCGATGCATGTACTTCTCATGAGTTACAGAAACCAGATACTGGTGTCATTTTTTTAATATGTCTTCGATTAAATAAAAATTAATTATATATTTATTGGGTGCCTTCGTAGACTAGTAGCTAGTGTACTAGACTGGTAGTCCGAAGGTCGCAGGTTCGACTCCTGCCGCAGACTCCGGGTGTCTCTGCAGATAAGCCAAGTAGCTTCGCAGTTTGTGTTTGTTAATTAATCAAAAAAAAAAAAAAAATTAAAAATAAATTATTTAAATGAAAATTTTCAGAACATACGAATAAATAAAACTTTATATCCTTTTTGCCCATTTGGTAATTTCCACTTTAAAAAAAAGTATAATTATTGACTGTTCACTCTGATAAAACAAAATTTTTGGTGATTACGATAATGGGCAAAATTAATTAATTCGACTTCTTCAAAAAAAAAAAAAAAAAAAAAAAAAAAAATATATATATATATATATATATATATATATATATATATATATATATATATGTATATATATATATATATATATATATATATATATATATATATATATATATATTATATATATATAAATATATATAAATTTAATTAATAATTTAAATTTCAATTAATTAACACTAATTATTTTTTTAGAATTTATTGTTTTAATATATTTTTTATTGCACAAACGAGCTTTAGATCTTTTTACAAAAAAAAAAAAATAACAAATTTATTTTATTCATTATTTCGACTACTCTTTGAGTGTCCTCTTCAGGAGAACTTTTTTTCAATAAATATTATTAAAGCTCGTTTATGAAATAAGAGACATATTAACTTCAATTTCCTGAAGAATACACCCATAGGTTGTAAAAATGTGGAATATTGTAAAAAATAAATATATTGCTTTTATAAAAAGGACCTTGTGCTTAATAACAAATTTTTTTTATTATTGAAGATAAAATAAATAATACTCGTATATTTGATATTGTGTGGTGTTGTGTTGCATTATTGACTGAATCGTATTGATATACGAAATAATTAAAGAACGAATGATATGTGCATTAAAAATTATTCAAAAAATAAAGGTAACACCCCCGGCACTTTTTTTGCCATGTTGTTCTTACAAAGAAAATCATCTGCTAAATGAATAGAAATTATACTTTGTAACTGCTTGTTCCCATCCTCCATCTAAAACGAAAGGCAGTGGGTGTAGTTGGTGGGTAGAGAAATTTTCTTTTTATATTCTATAGGCTCTTGTTCTCTGAACTGTGCAGTTGATAAAACTGGGAGGTGCTTTTGTTACTATCAATACAATAATACGAGTATGAAAAAATAAGTATACGATTGTATACAAAAGTTCTTTACTTAATAAAACTAAGCAATAAATGTTACAAATACATTGAAAGGTAAACTTTTACACGAATACGAATGCTAATAAGTGCTGAGAGCAATTTACTTAATAATAATTTTTTTTTCGAACAAATTACTCGTTTAGTATACATCAAATTCGCCTTAAACACAATTTTTGTAGGTGTTAGTGTCTTTGGGTTATTTTGTAGGGGAATATTTGTTTAAGTAAGTTAAGCGGAATGTATTTGTGTAGGAAAAAGGGGGACGAATCATTTTCTTTCAAAGTCATCAAAGCGTAATTACTTTAGTTCGAGCTATAGAATGTGGCGATATTATATACCGTCATGGTTCCACACAAGTAAATAAGTATGTTAAATTTTTATTTTATTTTTAAATTTCAATATTAACAATTGAAAACAGCAACAACAGCACTTATCTTTCATTATCTTGTCGACAATAATAGCAGCGGCAGCAGCAGCAGCAGCAACAACAACCAGCAGACTTGCAGTTTTATTTTTTAAGTGTTTAGCGTAGCCACAAATTTGTTGTCGGTATAATTTACGAGTCAAACATTTAAGTTTAAGTGTTTCATTTCTATTGGTTGGTTCTGGTTATTTGATTTCATTCTTTGTATTTGTTTATATTATTAACTTACATATACATTCAAACTAATAAATAATAAAAAAAGTTTAAGAGAAAAACTACTTATATTTAAATTTCAATGATTTTTTACTTTTCGGGAAGTGGAAGGGGAAGGGAAAAGAAACGAAGGTAGATCTCTTTGGCAGTTTGCACGCGAAGAAAAATCATTGCAGTTGTCAGTAATATCTAAGAGTAATATATTGTTAAAGGGAAAATTGTTGTTAGAACAAAGCTAGGATATCACCGGTTGTATTGGGTTTGAAATATTCATAATGTGGGAACAGTTAAAACTAAGATATTGAAACGAAATAAATACCCACCGTTTATCTGTCCATTTATCTCTTTGAAACCGTAAAAGCAAATTTTAGAGTATTCCGCCATAGTTATAGGTTTATCACATGGCTCAGTGGTTTAAATTTTCACTGATCACTTGGGTATGAGAAAGCTTTCCGCAAGATGGGTGCCGCCTTAGCTCACAATCGAACATAAACGCAATCGTGCGACGACTCCGCAGGAGTGTTTAGCTTTGTTCAACCGCAATTTCGACATCGCAGACAAACATGGATCCACCACAACACACAACACACCAGAGACCAAACAGCAGTCGAAAGAGTGGGTTTCTTGAGGTGAATCGACTCTAAAGAAAGGAAAGGTGGGTTTGTCAGCCATTAAAGTGATAAGGACCACTTATTGGGACGCTGGAGATATAATCTACATTGGTTACCTTCAAAAGTTTAAAGCAATCAATGGCGAATATAATGCCAACTTATTCGGTCGACTTAATGAGGACAAAAAAAAAACCAACCGCATTTTGCCAAGAAAGATGTTCTTTTTACCATAACAATGCAAGAGTCCACACATGTGCAGTTTGTATGGTAAAATTTAATGAATTAAGCTACGAATCGCTGCCTCAACTGTCCTATTCTTCATATTTTTTCCCGCGTGACTATTTCTTGTTGTGTTCCAACGGTTCGGCGGAACGTGATTTGACTCCAAGGATGAAATCTTCACACAAACAATTAACTGTTTTGATGACTTCGACAATTCTTACTTTTTGAAGCGATAAAAAAATTTAAACGCTGGATAATGTGTATAGAGTTACAAAATAAAATGATTTTTACCCAAAACTTTGTGTTCAGTACATAAAGTTACGTAGTTATTGACCTGCCCTCGTATTTTTCGAAAAATAAGTTTTCCATTATAAAAATAAAGTAATAATTTGTTGGATTTATACACTACAGAATGTCATTAACTTATTCTCGTACTTTTCGAAAAATTATATTAAAAATTTCGAATAATTATAAAAGATGTCGCGACCAAAAAAAAGCTTCTATTTACTTTAAATATACCTAACGTCGGGGGCAAAGGCATGATATATTTAATTTAACTCAATTTAGAGATAATTGTTGCATATTAATTGAAGTTGGTTACTTTTCATAAATCTTTATAATTTGGATTAGGATAATACATTTCAGTTCTTAGTTTTCCGTTTATTTAAGTTTTCATTTTAATTTTTGTAAGGTTAAAAAAAAAAAAAATTACCTTATATTCCTTTAAAAGCTTGTGTTGTTAGATTTGTGAACACCGATTTCGTTGAACCAGCTTATGGTGGCAGTTTCCGAAAGTCCGAACTCAAATGAAACTATTCAAAGATTCATATATTGCTTGTGTTGTAACAAATGCATTAATGGCATTTATGAACTATTGTTTCTAATTAATACAAATTTTAGTTCTTTTGTAAAATTTGTGGAAGCTGTTTTTAGGTCTTTTTGTACTTTGGGGCAACACATGTATATATACGTTTATCATGAAAATTATAAAGAGAACGTCAAACGCACAACACACTTTCTATAAGGGATATAGGAGGGCTTAGCAAGGGGAAGCTTGAGAATATTTTTTTAATACTTTGTTTACTTTTTTATTTTTATTTTTTTAATATTTTTTTTAAAGAGAAGTTGCACTCAGCAAATTAATACTTAAGGCCCATTTAGCCGACCGTAAATGTAGAAATATAAATGTAGCCGAATCAGCTGATCGTTTCTGTTATATGAGACTTTGCCAATGTCTTTCTATGACAACTTTCTAACTTTAAATTTTCATCTTATTTTTAAATTTTTTATCGTTCTATGTAATTTTTTATTTTTAGAGCTATGTTCGTAAGTAAACTAGATTTGTTCCATTTCCGTACTTTTACCGTACAATCGTAAATATTTTGTACACATTGTACTATCAATGTATTGGAACAGCTGTTTTGTATTTATAAATAAATGAAAATTTATTCATTGTGTACATACATAAATAATTTTTTTCTGCTTATGTCAAAAACACATGACACGTTTTTAAGTATTCTATAAGTGCTGCAACACTTACATTTACGTTGCTTTTACATTTACGTTACATCTACGATTTCTACAGTCGGCTAATTTGGCCTTTAGTCCTGTTTCACACAGGTCAAGTTTTCTTGCTCAAGTGTTTATTCAGATTAAAGAGAGAAAGCAAGAAGAATACATACTCTCCCTATCGTTCTCTCAGCTGAATTGAAACTTGAATAAGAAAACTTGACGTGTTTGAAACAGGACTTACTTAAGGTGTTACCTCTTTGTGAAAAGGATAGGGTAGAGAGGACAAGCAGTGAAATTAGAAGACAGAGATGTTATAGTTACACCGTCTCTGGTGTTAAATAGATGCATTAAGTTTCCTAAAGGTGGATTCACCCATTATTTCGAAACAAAATATTTGATGTGAGATAATTTTAGTTTACTGAGAGTTTGTTCTCAAACGATTTATCCACTTCGAACAAATGCTCTGGAGAAACAAAGCTACCATATGAAACAACTTTGTAAATGATGTGTGTTACTTTTACAAGCAGGCAGCACAGTGGCAGATGATTGCAATTTGCTGAGTTCTAAATTAAAAAAATGTTAATAAAATAAAAATTATTAAAAGTCTAGTACTTGTTCTAATAGCTATAGTATTAAA
Organism: Germaria angustata; assembly: GCA_963681545.1. Taxonomy (NCBI): domain Eukaryota; kingdom Metazoa; phylum Arthropoda; class Insecta; order Diptera; family Tachinidae; genus Germaria; species Germaria angustata. The sequence continues at coordinate 116,043,714 of OY812998.1, read as the reverse complement.
AAAATATAAAAATATAAAATAAAAATATAAAATATATGAAAATTTACTCTCTTTCTCTCTCTCTCTCAAAAAGGAAGCGCTCGGAATAAAAATTTTATTCCGAACCAATGGGTGAATCCACCTTAAATTGAATGTGTAGCCATTTTATTAATTGTTTTACTTCGCCGACGATTCTGCTAACATTACCGGCAAAGGGGGTCGCTTTGATATAGTAAATATCAGAAAGTATCCATGTTACTGTTAAGTGACTAGTGTTATGCCTTCATCACTGAAACAGTCCAACAACAATTAACACAACGCGAAACCCACGTTCTCAGTCATAAATTGCTTTCTAATCGACGGGCTAACTACTTCAGCCAACAGCACCCTCAATTTGACCAGTTGTTGGCTTTTTAAATTTTTTCTTTAAATCTTGGCAGTTGTATGTATGTATAATAATCACAAGTTGTTGGTACCAAGTGTCCAGCAAATGACTCATGCTTAAACTAAAACAGTAATAATTAGTCTTGTTTTAATTATTCATTCCAAATCATTAACAAAAAGAATGGTTGAATAACTTTGTACAAAAGCATCTGTTTGTATGTTAAAAAAAATTAAATAAAAAGCAAAATTCAGGAAATATCTACTAGTTAAAGTAAATACCTGTCCAGCATGCATTCCCATACAACTATTTATTATTAAATACTTAAGTGTATTTTTACATACATACGTACGTACGTATTCATGTATGTGTACACAATAGCTTTTCGTGTTACTCTTAGAATTCAGACTTTCCTGCATCCGGTCTCAGTTGAATAACAATGAAATACACATGAACAACAAGTGTTTTTTTCTATGCTTCAAATGTAAAAGTGTCTCTGAAATATTGAAAAAACGGGGTGGTATAATTTAGCCAAAACGGGGGAGTGGTACTTGCCAACAATGAGAAAATTAAGTTTAATTTCTTGTGGAAATTATAAATATATTTTGCTTATATATAAATATGTACATACATATATATTTTTTTGTAATCAAACATTCTATAAAAACAACACATAAACAAACTGCTCATATTCATACTTAATCTATTGTGTCGTAGATACATAGACTTTTTAGTGACTATCTAATGGATACATGGTCGATCTCAATTTGAAATAAATTATACTTGATTATCATTTGTTGTTGCTTGTTGTTCATTTTTTTTATTATTTCCGTAAAAATACAATAAACTAAAGCTTATTCTACAAGTCATTTGCAAACTTAATTTCTCCACCATTTATTAAAATTAAGCAGAACAGAACAGAAATCTAACACACCAACAACAGCAACAACACAACAACAGCCACCATTAGTTAAATGGACAACAGAATAATTCGCGTTTTTGTTTTTCTCTATACGATTTTGCTCAACCAGGCGTAAAACTTTGAGATCGCCAGTGAGACAATTTTATTATAGATGTAATTTTTTTATTTTTTATTACTTTTAAACATGTACAGGCATGTAGAAAACATGATTATACATGCATGCACATGTATGTATCAATGAAGGTATATCTGTTACTGTATGTACTAATAAATATTTGTGAGTACATGCCGAGGTTGTTGTTGAATATTAAAATGACGTGTTTGATATCTAGTGAATACACGTTTGTTTTGGATATGCTTTACGATGTTAAGGGACACTTTCGTCTCGGATGTGGGTGTAACATTTTTCTATTTCTTTGAAAGACCATTTCACAATGTATAGTTAAGACTTTTCACACATTATCTTGGGGAGGTGGCTTTGGCTATTCCATTTCATAATTCTAGCAAGAGCGCTGAAAGTCGAGTTTCACAATTAAGGACATCCTTGCATTGATTGTCTGCTGTTACAAAATTAGGGATTTATAGATAGTGAGCAAATTTTATGCCCCTTTTAAATATGAATGATCCGAAAAGCTTAATTTTATTATTCTGTACACTTTGACAGCAATTTGAATCATAATTATAGCTGAATATTTTTTCACATAAATAACATAAGGAAGATACTCCCAGAGACATGACCCCAAAGCGTTCTAAATAAATAAACGAAGATGTTTGATGTGGATTATGGGCAGGTGGCATCATTAAACTTTACTTTTTCAAAGATGACGAAGGCAGGAACGTTACAGTGAATGGCGAGCGCTATAGTAAAAAATTTTTTTTGCTCAATATAGAAGAGGTGGACTTGGCTGACATGTGGCTTCAACAAGACGGTGCCACATGCCACACAGCACGTGAAACAATGGCCCAATTGAGAGGCGAGTTCGGTGAACATTTTATTTTACATTTGTGACCGGTTAATTGGCTGTCTGGATCGTGCAATTTAACGCCTTTACACTATTTTTTGTAGGGCTATGTTAAGGCTCATGTCTATAGGAACAAGCGCGTAACGGTTGACGAACTGCCAATATTGAAGAATTTATTCGTGAGATACCAGACGATATGTTGGAGAGAGTATGCCAAACTTGGACCCGCTGTACAAACCTTTTGCGACGTAGCCGCGGTCAATACTTACATAAAATCATCTTTAAATGTGGAATTATATTAATCGTTCTATCGACTAAAATAAATATTTTATACATTTCTCTAAGTTTTATGTTTTTTTTTTTGTAAATTAAATCCGAAGGCTCTTAAAAATCACCCTTGAGATGACTGACTATTAAGAGGCTCTAAATTTGATACGACTAAAGCTGAACTCGCAGGATTAATTACAAATCTCCCAAATTTAGTTCGATAGTCCCACTTATGGCTTCTACTACCGACTAGTCGTCAACTTTATATTTGGTATTTTGCATGCCATCGAAAATTTTGACATTTTTGGACCAAAATTCCGGACAGAAGTTTTGTATGATTAAAGATTAATATTCAAAACTGCTTTGGAAAACTATTTCTTAGGCATGATTTTTGAGAAGAAGAAAAAAAGGATAATATAAATAAGGTTCAAAGCTGGAGCTTTTATTCAACGAAGGTTTTTCTCTTGGTTTATAATCTTTAAAAATATATCGTCACACTTTTTTAAAATAATGCAAATAAAACAAATTTTTGTATCTGTGTCAAGTGCTTAAGTCGACTTAAGTTTAAAACGAGTTAATAGCATCATTGGGATGGACCTTCTCAAAAGTATTCCTCAACAAAAATTTCACTAATTTCGCCTAATATTTAAGAAATTTACAGTGTAATGAATTTAATAAACAATTTCGTTTGGAACAAAAACTCATGGAATTGTGTATGACAATTTGTGAATAATATATTTTTATTATAAGAGGCAGTTGAAGGTATATAATACTCTGTTTTAAATAGCGAATTCGTTTTTTTAAATGAACTTAAAACTAAAGAAAATCTCTCCTGCAAATCAACAAAATCAGACTTAAGCACTTTTTCCTTATTGGCACAGATATATCTACTTATATGCATGTTCTTTTGTCTATATACGTAAATATAATGTGTACAATAAATTACGTGCATAAGTGTGTTACCTTGCAGAATACACATATGCATATATTTTTATAAAATTTTTATTCACATATTAATTAATTTGCCGTTTGAATTTCATTTCAAATAAATTTTTTCTTGAAATAAAAATGTTTTGGCACGTCTTCTGCATTTAATTAAGAATTGAAGTGATTATTTAACAGAATCGTTAACATTATTGCAGCAAAAATTTCATATTGTTGAAACAATCATATTGTACATTTTTGTAGTAATGATAACAGCATGGTATGAAATCATACATTAATATGCTCAGGATAAAAAACCAATTATCCAACATTCTATTGATAAGGATAATTTTATTGTTTCAATTAAATATTGCTGCAATGAACACAAGGCAACTATATTGTTCACATAATAATCATATTTTTTGTATGTATATTATAGTAGATATGAGGTGGGTTTATTATAACCTCCCTGTACGTCATTTTAACATCTTTTTTTGTTTGTTATTAATACAGTGTCAGTCAGGTGTCAAAAAACTTCAAAGCAAAATTCTAATGTCTGCTTGTATTCAGTTCATTTTGCCTATTAGATTTATCAATTATTGAAAAGTGAATGCTGCTCCTTTCCCTTATCTGAAATAATTTTCAAACTTTCATCTTCAGGGGAACACATTTTTGGTTTAAATTTGTTTTAACGAAATGAGTGAACCTGCAAAAGTTCTACAGCTACTGTACCTTGTGCTATCTTCCCATAAAACTTTCTGTAAAGGATGTGTGAATTAAGATTCATCATCCACTTGAAATCTGGGTGTGGCAAGACGCCTTTTAAAAGTCAGAAGATTAGTCAGACTACTAAAACAAAGCCTGCTGCCGGTATTTCATTTCCTTCGGCACAAATTGTGTTTATAAAATGTAAAACGGCCTGGCTCAACAAGGGTTTCAAATAAGCCTTTTCTTAGCGCTAAAAAATTAAACTAAGCCTTCAATATTTTATCAAATGAACTTTGCAATACTATTTCTATTTTTATCTTTATCGCATCACATCAGTTCCAGTGAAATCATACTATAATCCTGTAAGATTTTTCATATAGGAAAGCGTTTGTTCTATAAAAACAGAACTTAAGGGTAGTGGGGGATGTTTAAATTTCAAATAATATTCGCATCATAGTTTTATTTTTTTCTATTCTGGAGTTGTGGGTCCATATTACGTTTCCCAACACATTAATATGATTAATAAAATTGTCCATAGTTTTAACTTAAACTTGTTGCTTTTTACTAACATATTTACACATACGTATGAATGCACATATATTTATATATAAGCATATATGTATACATGCTCTAATTGTTATATATATACATATATTTATGTGTACACAAGTCTACTGTCACTTAACGAGTTGAAGGAGAAGAAAAAAATCATTATTCTGTCGTTCGCTAATTTTTCTTTTTGCAATTCAATGAATTTGCGTTCTAAATAAACTAATGCTTTATTGTTTTATTATTACAGTAATATTTAATTTTAGCTCTTAATATGGCGTATTTAGTTTCATATGCAGATTAATGCTTATACTAAGCAGAGTTTTATCACATAAATTAAGAGAGCGATCTTCTTTCTAATGATTAATAAAAAAAAAAAAACAAGAAAAATCAATTAGACTATTTCGGCATATATTTTCTATCCTTTCAAATATCCATCTCTCTTCGCAAAATTGTCATAAAGCATTTGGAGATATACATTTTATTTTAAATTAAAATTATTTTTTAAATACAAAGAAAAAGTTTTACATTCATATATTAAGCACTTAATATGCTTCCTTAAACTTTTAGCAGTCACTCATTTATTTAGCACGAAAATTGCGAACAAGGGGGAAACTCAACAACTTGAAAATTAACTCTAACAACTAAACATAAACCTTGAATCTCTAAGTATACAAACTCTTACGCTTACACTTGAAGCAAAAGGAAAAGGATATATATGAAATTTCCAAGTTTTATGAAGAAAAGCTAAGTAAAGAAAATATTAATATTTTCATTTCTCATATATCACATTCAACGGCACATAGAATTTCTAACTTATGACTAAAAGTCGACTTTAATTTACATTTTTCATAAGTGGCCTTAGGTACACTTACTTCGAGCCCATCTAATATAAAATAATATATGCTCACTTATAAACATGTAAGCAAACTCTTCAAAGTATGCTACAGTTTTTGCTTGTGTGATTACAACTACTCTTAATATGCCATGTATTTGTAGCGAGATCTTAGATTAGGTTAGATTGGAGAGAGCAGAAGATTCATTTGATATGAAAAAGATATACACACAGGAAATTAAAGATGCCTGTTGTGTACTCTTAAATTAGCCACAGATTTTATTTGAATGTTCTGATCATTATCCTAAAAGTATACTATATATTTTTGTTTATCTTTTTCATAATGCATTAAATTGAGCTTAATTTTTGCTCATGTGATCATATATGCCCTCAAAGTTTATTAAATTTCTCCAGTCCACATAACTTTATATTATGTTTAATCAAAAAAGAAGTCTGCATGGGGTATATTCCAAAACGAACAAGAAAAATTCAGCTTCAATTTCATTTCAAACAAAACAGAAATATGATTTCATGTATGTTTCATGTTCTTATATCACCACATTTTAAATGGCAATGGCTCTACAAAAATTATAAACTGCTACTTGTAGAAATCAGGTAGAGAAATAGAATATCGCAATTTATATAATCCCATCATATACAACGTTCTAATGAAGTTTAATAGCTTCAGTTGTTTATCTTTTAATTATCCTTAATCTACCCCAGTCACACAACATGAATCGCTTTTCGTTTCTCAATTAATTGTTTTTATTAATAAACTTTTTTTGTTGTTGGGGACATTAACAATAAAGTACATTCGAAAAGCTTAAATCAGTATCTAGTTTCCTGTATTTTAATTGTATTAATATCGAAAGCACCCGGTATGGTGGACTAGATTAGTTTATTATAATTTTTTTTATGCTTTAGTGATCCAAACTCAACCAATTGCAAACCCTGCAAATTGTATTATTAAATAATAAATTACAACTAATAAATGCTCCTAATGTAATAAGCTTTTGTTTATGAGATTCTAATTCTTCGATCTGTTCTTAACTTTTCGCAGTATGCTACTGTTTTTATTTGGCTCACAGCTCCTCAAAGTATGCTAAATGTTTTAATTCTGAAAACGAAACCAACTACATTCGGATGGTAAATTTATATGTCTTCGTACTAAAAAAAATCAAGGCAGGCGGATGGATATACTAGTAAAAGTGTGCAGAAATATAAACATTAACGATAATAGTTCCTTATGTTAAAGGACTTTTTTTATTTATATATGAGCAGTATAAAGCAACAGTGTCAATTCTGTCCAATTAAAAAATTGTGTAAACCAACAAAAATTTATCACAAAATAGCCATCATATAAAAAAAAGGAAGCTACTCTTCGGAAACTTAAGAAATTGAGACAAAGATGTGCGAATAGAAATTTTTAGCACATGTGATTTCACCCCTGTACAACGGAAGTAACAGTCATACAAATGAATTTTTATCAAAGAAGGCGATTGCTTAGATTGTAAGATCACTTTTTGAGATGTGTATGAACTGGTATACAATTTGGTTTTCCTTCTATTAATAGCGAATTTGCATTACATAATACTCATGATGATAAGACTACACGAGTTAATTTTGTTGCCTGGGCTAAAGGTTTAGGAGAGTTAAACAGTCAAGAGAAACTATAATTAAATAATTACAAAAACATAAAACCGAAAAGTGTGCTGTTGGCAGAAGTAGTTGACTACAAAGCAAATAATGACTGAGAGCGTGAGTTCTTGGTCACGACAAATCATTATCACAATGAATTTTTCTGATGTACAATTGGTGTGGCATTGTATTAGTTGTTGTTGTACAGCTGAAGTGATGAAGGCATAGCACTAGTCGCTGAACAGTACAGGCAGCGATTAATACTCTTCTTTGCTTAAAATACTACAGCGCCCTCCTTCGTCGGTAATGTTAGAAGAATCGTCAACGAAGTAAACCAATTAATAAATTGTCTACACATACAGCAAAAAAAAAAACAACTTAAAGCGTCTATTTAACACCAGAGGCCCTGCAGTTTGCTATAACAATTAATAAAACGCGCAATAGTAAATTTGTTAAAGGAATTAAATTCTCTCTCTCTCTCTCTTTCTCTCTTTCTTTTAAACTCTTTATATCACCACCTGTCATCTCTTTACCACAGAAGTAACACTTTCAGTAATAGGCATTGATTGAGTGGCACTTCTCCTAAAAAAAGCGATTTATATTTGGCATCAATTAAGTGAACGCATATTTGTGGGGAAGAAAATTTGATTCGGATTTCGTAGAGAGCGTTTCGAGTTTTGGAAGATATCATGGATTAAGAAGGGGATGGCATATGAAGCATTCAATTATAATTAATTTCCTATGTACGATCTAAGTAGAAATATCGTTTCCTTACTGCAAAAAAAAAAAAAAAAACGTAACCGACATAATTTTCGATTTTCACATTTTTATTGAAATCGATATTTCAATACCATTAAAATTAGTTGTGAAAAATTTCTTAACCATTAAAGGTGGTTTCAGGAACTTACAGCCAAATGAAATTTACAGCGGCCCTACAACTTAGTGCAAAGGCAGATGAGCTTCTTCTGTAAAATTTTGTGCTCTGTCACTTTTTTGTTGGCTTTGATACGAGTATTCATTTTCCGTTGAATTAAAAATTCAATATATCTGAAGAACATAGAGATGTTAAAAGAAAATCTGAATTTATAATTTTTTTTAAACGTCAATGTCCACCTATGGTCTACTCGCTCAAGTCTAGCTAGTCTCTATTTTGTCCTCTATCTAATATTTTTTTAAGGTCTTTCAAAATTCCCGTATGCTTATGCCTTTCCTATTGAAGATGTGGATTTGCGCAAACAGAGATCTCCTTATAACGAATTTTTTGCTTTGCTAAGTTGTTTTCCTTTTAAATATTGAAACAAAAAACAATAAATTTTTTTTCTACCGCCACACAAACACAGCCAAACACACAAAAGCGTGGGAATGCTATGAATTTGAATTAGAGAACAGCTTAAGACTTGTTTCCTTGTATTTTGTCATTTAAGCTGAAAATAATTGCAACTACTTGTAGTGTTGCTGTGAATTTTTCTCTTCCTACCGCACCTCTGCGTACACACATGCTTCCACACGTACTTGTGTATCAACTTAAGGCTCATAGACTTGCTTAACTTGTAGAAATTTCCGTTTCCTTTAACATGTGAATTTGCTTTAGACAAAAAAGTATGAACACATGACTGATGTACGAGTATGAATATGAACAAGAATGTTTATGGAAAATAAAATAAAAAAAAGGAAAACTGCACAGGCTGCAATATAAAGTTTGTATAATTTTTGATTTTTTTTCATCTCCTAGATTTACTTTTTCCATTTTTCTGTTGTGATTTAGTACCATATAAAGAAGAATTTTTTATTTTCATTTTGCTTATGATTGCATGTGAACATTTCTTATACAGTGGGGCTGGAAATGAGAGCATATTAGGCCGGGTGGGCTGGAAATATCTTTCAAATTATAACAGAAAATTCGTGTTCTGTCACAAGATGAAAAGCTTATGGCCAGACAAAATAAACACATTCCAAAAATGTTTATAAGAAAATAAAGGAAGTTTTATGGAGCCTTTTGGAAAAAAATAAAAAGACGTATTTGTTTTAATTTCCCTTATTGCTAAACTTGAATCTAAAAATTTATTTGATATATTATGGTCTGCTTTTAATTTCTCCTTCACTGTTCTCCGTATGCCTCATAAGTTTGAGTTATGTTTTCTATATTTTCCTTTTTTATACTTGGCAAAAGGATTTGCTTAGTTCATGTACAAGTTTTATTTTTTAATATCTTAGAATTAGACAAGCAAATAAGAAGGAAGGAGCCAAGAGTGTGAGTTCCATAAACTAGAACGTTTTTAAAAATTTTTTTTTTTTTTTTTTTTTGGTTGGGCTTATTCGTTGTTTATTAAACTGAGAACAAGAAAGAAACGTCATGTTATACCTCTTTTTCTTGTTATTGTTTTGTTAAAAGTTGCACAAAACAAACTAAAGCATTCATATTGCAATCCTGCAAAATATACATTCATATGAGTACATCCAGTTTTACAGAAATACTGACATGCAAGTGGTCATATTATGATTAACCCATTAGGGAGAGAAAACATGCATAAATATGTTGCACTGGTTTTTGAAAAGTGCCAGCTGATAAGCTTTTATTAGTTTTTCCTTTTGTGTTGTTTACATTTTAAGGATTTGAGGAAAATGTTTCACTAGCAGTTATGATACGACTATGCCTTTAAACCAAGATCACTCTTAGACCCATAAGTTTATAGAAAAGAGAAAAATATTGAAAAGAGCGCTGTGGACGGTCGATGTCAAAACATTATTATCATGGAACATATTTCCGAAGCATAGAAAATTTATTAAAAAAAAAAATTAAAAAGTTTTGTATAGAAACGTACTTAGCATTATATTAAATAGATGCCTGGTAGAATAGTAGAGAAAATTAGTAATATTAGATATTTGGTACGGGTGAATGCAATTTCTAAACAGGCTCATCATATTAATCTTTAATTGAAAGGAGTATGTTTTTTACAAAAGTAATATAGAAAGAAGTGTATCTAAAATTATACTCTGGAGTATACTCAGCGCCCCCTAAAGGATTAATGCGGCTACTTATTCTTGAGATTTCTTTCATATTCATATATAATGAACACATGAAGGCAAACAAAGTAATTAAGACAGCAGAAATAACAAAAAAGGATAACTAAAAAAGCAACAACAATAACATAAAACAATGGCTGTGTATAATAAAATGGCTAAATTAAAAATGTAAAGAATGTAAAGTAGGCTGGTCTGCAAACAAAACATTCTCAGAAGAATATTAATCAAGCCAACCAAATACTTTATTTCAAAGAAGAAAAAAAGGATTTATTTTAAGTAGTTTTTTTAAGAACTTTAATTATTTATTACAAGAATAAGTAAAGCGTACTTAAAGCTGTAAATTAAAAGGAAACTTTATAAGCATTTGAAAATCGTACGAGGGAAAAATTAAATAAAATAAAAGCGTTTTCTTTTCCATAAAAAGTGTAAAAATGTTGTGCCATATCGAAGAGAAAAACTTGGATTTCGCGAGGCAAAAAATATATATATTATACACTAGCCTACGCAAAATATTCAAATAGATTTTGCCAATACTGACGCATATTGTCTGTAAAATCCTTTCAATTAATAATACAAAATGTTAAAATCGTTTGTGCCAAAATAAAAAGAAATTGAATTTCAGCAAAGCAAAAGCTAGAGTTCGTAATTCGAGATTTTCTCCAAAATAACCATTTTAATATTCTATTGTTTGTTGTTGGCTTAGCTAGGTATATGCCTGCATTTCATTGGCGCTAACCAAATCATCAGTACCCTTTAGCCAAATCATGATTGAAAGCATTCAAAGCTCGTATACTTAAGCCACAGACTACAAACACTATATGAGAATTCAAACAGAACTCAATCATATTTTTCTATTTGTAATCAACAAAAACACAAAAGTATAAATAGCTTTAGAATGCTTTTGTACAATCACAACACAACAAACAATTATAATTGACTTGCGTCTTTTTGTTTTTTCTTTTTACGCCTTTATACAATTAATCGCCCGTTGGGTGATAATGAAAGTATTTATAAGGCAATGAAAAAACAAAATTTATAATAATAATATTTATCAAATTCGTTATTCGAGATATTCTCCAACCATTTTTTTTAAATGCTTTCAATCATGATTTGGCTAAAGGGTACTGATGATTTGGTTAGCGCCAATGAAATGCAGGCATATACCTAGAAAAGTTTTAGTTTTTTATAATATTTCTTTACTATTAAATTTCAATATTAAACATTAAATTTCTTCAAATTGTAAATGAGGATAAACTTTCGGCACATATAGCAAAAAATTTTTGCGGCTAATAAATCGACTAAAAATTAAAGCAAGTTGTTCTATTTCTGAACGGCGCTCTTTCCTGTCGCTCATTTTTTGCCGCTCGCCGCTTTGCCGCTCAATGCTTTTAATCATCAAAAATTGTTTTAATTTGAATGACGTGGTCAATAAAATTTAATTTTTTTTCAGAGAAGAAAACATAATAATTCGAGGAAAAACGTCAAGATGCTTAAAGTGACTGGAAGATTTTTTGGAAAATCAATTATTGACATCTTGGTTTTTATAATCAGTTTCATAAAACAATGATTTCTTTACGTAAGAGAGTCGACGTATTTTTTCGGCAGCCATTAAATACTGCTATATGAGAGGCCAAGTCCGGCTAAGGCACGTATATAGATAGACAGATTTTTCCTTATAATATTTTAATAAAAACGAACGTTGAGGTTGGAAAACTAGAATAAAATGCAAGTCCTCTTCTGCCCCACAAAGCAATACCTTCCTAGACAATGTATATCATTATTTTCTACTTGTATAGATGTTAGTGACACGAGGGTGAAAGAATTTGGGAGAAAGTTGTGAGACCTCAATTGAAATTTCCATGAAATTTATGCTGAAATTCCGAGTGATATAATATGAGTTCTTCTGCAAAGGAATACTTCGCTCCAGATGACTAGATAGTAAACAAACTATTTGACTATCAGTTCGGTCTTACAAAACGAGATTTGCTGAAAATGTTTTGAAAAATAGGAGTAACTACTCGAACGAATATTGTGCTCTCTCCAGGAGTGAGAGGAACATCTATATTATATGAGATATGAAGAACGCTTTCAACTCTGCGAATTTTTGGAAAAATGTGGAGACAGTACTGAATCAAATTATTTCGGAGGACCTCGTTAATGAAGGATTCTCTCACGAAACGATTTCTTGGGCCACTCTTGTGTAATGTAGAGTATGATGGCATTCTGCAAATAAATTTACCGGCGGTAGTAAGATATCTCGAACTTGCGACTTCCACATACTCAGCTGCTATTTTGTTGTCCTAATGTCCGCTGTCAAGAGGTTTCCTATGAGAAAGCGAGTTTCAACTTGGCCGTACACATTTGGATGATAAAATCACTCTGATTCAGAAAGTTTCTTTGGAATATTAGCGAAGAAGCTTTTGAGTGACTAAAATCTAAATTATTACAACTAGATGGATTTCCTAGAATATAGTCCACCGAATAAAAATTAGAACAACATATTTCATAGAAAATTTTATTCCGCAAATCTATGCATTAACTGCTTAGAATTTTCATTAGATTAATTGAAAAAGTTTTCCCATCTACATTTTTTCCATTTCTTATTTCAGACCACTCTCTTAATTGATAATTGTAGGTTAAGAGTTATTTCTAAATAGTACTTACCAAAATTTAAGCGGCATTTTCATTGGATAACTTCTCGATATGGTGTAACCTAAAAATAGATTTTGTAAAAAAGTACCAAAGAAAATATTTGATTAGTATTACATTCTATAAGACAATCGTTTTTGCAATAAATATTTATTTATATTAGACAACAGAAAAGATAATTAAATGAAATATTAAAAACAAAAGAAATATTTTTATATTGTGTTGCTGTCTTCCTAGAAAGTGTACTTTGCAATCGTATTATATAAAACGCCCCTTAATATGTTGCCTATCGATAATTTTAATTGCTTTGCTTAAGTCGTGTTTGAAGATAGAAATGTGATTTGAATTGTGGCGATAGGAAATAAAAGAAACGCCTCTTAAAAAATTATATACTTCGCTTACAGTTGTAACATGAATTCTATGAGTTGTAAAAATTAAATTAATTTCTATTTGAACAAAGAATTATGCCAGTATAATTTTGATAATATATTTTGAAATTTCCTTGTATCCTTTCTAGAAGGTGTTTTGTCTGAATTTCACTTTTGAAAATGTACATTTAAAGAAATGTACTCTTTAATATTTGAACTAAAATAACTAATCAATTACAAAAATTTTATTATCAAACAATTGTCTGAATTTTAATATTGAAATTAACATGCAAAAGTCAAAATGTGTGCAGAATTCTGTGTCCCCACGTTTGGGGAATGTGTTAAACATGAAAATGTTGCTGATTCCGAATTTCATGGTAGGGCTTTACGATGAACGCTTTGGAAGACAACATTCGCCGCGTTATTACTGATATTTAATAAAATGGTATTACTATTTATCCGTATTTTATTTCACTTTCAAGTTTTATACCTCTAAGAGAAACACCTTTTACTGCCCTTTTTTCCAACTTCTTTATTTTTATTTATACATATGTTTTTGTAGTAAATCGCTTAAACAGCATAAAAATCGCTAAATGTAAATTTTTGATTCTGTAATACTCATTAATGATAAATGTAACATCAAGCAAATATTCTTGTTCTATTGTGAGTATAAAGAACGCAAGAATTTGCAAAGATGCAGGTAACATGCCAAACATATTACTCTCATATTTATGGCAAAATTTTTCTTATCAAAAATGAAAATGGAGGATAAGTGAGAGAAACCTGCAGTGGTGCATAAATATTCGTCTATAAGCCACGTGTGATAAAAAAGAAGCATAAGCATCTCGTATTATTTTTTTCCAGCAGCTTGAATTGCCATGATATTGGCATAAATCCTTCCCATGTGAAGAAAGTGTATGTCCGTTGTGGCATGCAAAACATGCAGATATTGCATAAGTTTATGTAGTCTAAGTGTCTTTTTGGAAGTCGAGCTTAGCTTAATATATTCATTGAGTGTTAATTGAAATAGTATTAACTACTGGCAAGTTTAATTTCGTTGTTAACAAAACATATGTGTATATTGTGTGCTCTAAAATAAGGATATTTTGTTAAGGAAGGAAACAAAATTGCAATAATTTTATGTAAATATAACGTAAATTGACAAATAAAAATTAATTAGAAAAATTAGAAAAGATTTAATTATATTTTGCTTTCTAAATTTAAAGTTTTTTTTTATATTTTTTATATTAATAATTTGTTAAGCAGTTTTTGTCTATGCATAATATTTTGTTCCTCTTATATATCAAACAAAATTATTTATTTGTGTTTGTACTGTTTCTTTATCTTCTTTTTAAATTTATTTTTAATATAATTTTTCACCAATACCATTTTACGATATTTTACCCTTAAAAATTTTTGTGTTCATTTTTTTCGATTTGACAAAAAACGACTTAAAAAGTCTGTTGCTACTTGTGCATGCACGTCGTAATCATCATAGACGATGTAGTCGTCGTCGTAGTAATTTTTAGCAGTTGCAGTTGTTGTTGTCGCTGTTGTTTTTGTTGTTGTTGCATTGTTGCATTATTGCCGGTAATGCGTGTATGTTTAATTCTTTACATATTTATTTATTTTTGTGGACTTTCGTATACGCGTTACACTTTGCTTGAGGTAGAAGTTGCTGACGTAATTATATTTGTTTATATCTGTTGTTGCAATGTATAGCAACATATTACTGTTGCAACACCAAGTAAACAGAAAAACATATGCTGCATACTTTTAAGCATATTACAATAGCCGACTCATGCAAAAACAACACCAACATCAATACGACAAGAGAAAACAGCAACAGATTCCAACCACCCAGCCAGCCTGCCAGCCAGTCAGTTAGTCAGTCAGCCAAGCAACCAACCAACCCACCATTCCAATCGTTATTTGGACCCACACGTTCAACAACCAAAGCTCCCCAGCATAAAAAAAAATTTAAATCAAATATTGCATACAATAACGTAAAAATGCAATAAAAAAATTGGAAAAATTAAAACAAAAAAAAAAAAAACATAAAATTATTTTGTTTTCTTCACTCGCTTTGTACGAACATGTTGGTAAAACGTTAGTGTTGTAGTAGTGTAATATGGTTATTGTATTATTGCTGAGTCCTTGGGAGGGTCGAGTGTGGGAATTTTTGTTGTAGTGGTGGTAGTGGCAGCAGTAGCAGCAGCAAGAGTACAAGCACATGTAAGGTGCATGATGATGATAATAATAAGCCGGCTGTAGAAAACATGCTTTTTGTAAACTCTTTTTCGTTTGTTTTTCTTTTTCTTTTTCTTATATTTATATGTTTTCAATTTTTATTTTGTTATATATTCGTAGTGATTTTTCGTTTTATTTTTGTATTTTGTTTTTTATCTTATTTACACGCAAGTGTATTATAGTTGAATTTTCGGGTTTGTTTTTGTTTACGTAGAACAACATATGATTAACAACACTTTCTTATTTTCACTTCATTTCAGAAATTTTTTGTTACTTCTTTTTTACTCATATTCCAAAAAAAAGCGGTCGCACTTATTATTATTGCATTTATTAAATTTCGAAACGAAATAAAACACTGTCTTTAGTAAATTTTCAATTGATAAGTATAAGATTTGCTCTCACACATTTTTTGAAGGGTAGTATTTATAACTGTTATAAATATAATTTTTTGCGTTGCCTACTTTAGGGCTCGTTTGTTTAATTTCGTTACGTTCGCTACACATTTCGCTTCTCATTTAAATATAATTGTTATTTAAATTGTTTAAAAAAAATCAAAAGGAAACTCATAAGGTAATTGAATTGCTTACATGTTCTGCAAATAGAAAATAGAGTAAAGAGGAAATTTTAAGTTTTCTTTTTTATATACATATATATTAATTTATTTTTTATTGGGAATAATTTCTAACGCTACATAAACTGTGATATAATTGCAATATTGATTTTTGTTTTGTTTATTTTGATCGAAAACTGTTTGAAAATGTTTTTCTTATGGTAACGCCTGATAGATTATGATCTGATAGAACAAAAATTTTATTTCTTTTGCAAAATTTCACGCTTTCATATATAAACAAGGTTGCCAAAAAAATTGTTACAATGACTGCGTTCAATATATAAAAAAATATATACAATTTATTGAAAAATTTTATTTTGGTTCTATTCAAGCTCTAAGTCACACGCATGGGTGCAAAAAATTCTTGTAATGATTGTGTTCTATACAACAAAATTATAAAATTTATTGAAAAATTTTATTTTAGTTTTATTCAGGTTCTAATTCAAATGGAATTAAAAAATACAGTACTAAAGATTAAATGTCAATTAAATGAAAAAATTAAAAAAAAAAATTAGAGGATAATTGATTACTCTCTTGTTTAGCTTAAAATTTCTTAAAAGAAAATGATATAAATGGTGGTAAGTTTCTTCTATAGTTTACAATTAATTTTTTTATTTTGCTTTGAAAATAAAAAAAATAGTTGAAAATTGTTAAAGAATTCCTTGGACCAAAAAAACTTGGTAAAATTCCACTAGTCAACTGATTTTGTTAACAGTAATTTTAAAAAGATTATTTTGTACACTAAGATAAGTTTGTCTACTAAGCAGAAAGTCCTTTTTATCATGAAGCGACTTGTGATTCAAATAAAATGGTTTTGGTTTCAAGAACTATGTGACTTGAAAAGCTAACTAAGTTCCGACTAAACTTGTTTCAATAGAAATAATGAGCACATAAAAATGGAAATGGTAACAGGTAACAGTTACCCCATTTCAATGTTTATGTCTTCAATATTTCTATTGAAATGAGTTCAGTTGGAGGTTTTTAGGTCACATAGTTTTCACTACATTTAAATATATATTTATTATATTGAACGTCAATGGATTTCAAAACTAGCCTCTTAGGTTATCAAATTTTGAGTGAGTAACAAACCTGAAGAGGTTTAGGCTCTGCTTAAAATTGGCATCATTTTTCGACGGTGTTGGTAACATATGAAATGTGTTACACACTTTTGAACCTTCATATATATATATTTATATATATATATATATATATATATATATATTTATATATATTTTTTTTTAGAAATAAAATCGTCTTTGTATAGCAATTGTAGCATCTCATGGCTTACAACTCATACGATAACTTGTGAATTGAAAAATTAATTTTATGAATTAATTAAATTAATATTGCGGATATTTTTAAAATAAGGAGCTGGAAAGAAAAAGAAATCAAATAAATTGTGAAACCCACAGATATTTCCAGAATGCCAGCAACTTAATTTTTTTGATGCAAAGTAATCGCAATATAGTTCGTTAATGCTGACAACTATATGAAATGCTGAATATTATATTAAAAAAAATATAAAAAGTTTAATATTGCACCAGCTCTATTTAAATTACCTCTGAAATTATAATTAAAAAGGTGTGTATATATAGAATTGTGAAATAATTTTGAGAAACAAATTACTAAATTAATTTAAAATTAATTCGTTATTATATAACAGATTCATAGCCAAATATTAAAACAATTTATGGACAAGAAAATTTTCAAAATAGTGCACATATCGCTCCCTTAATGCATTATGGACATATTAAAATAAATCAAAAATTTTAAGTCTACTAAACAAAATTTCTTCCATAATACCCTTATCCTCCGTATGAGTATATCTAGCAAGAAATATCGACGTTATATCAAATGCTAGTCCTAAGTTGTATTAAGAGTTCATACAGAAGTGAACATTTTAAGAACTTTCATGGCATATTAAATCGTTCGATTTACTTTTTATTAAGTTGAGATATGACTATGTGGCATTAAAGGATTGAGATGTTGATTTCGCTTAAAGAACTTCAACTTTACGCAGCATTTTCAACTTCATGTCCCAAATGAATATTTCATTCTTCGTTTGCAGACTTTCTTTGTTTTTCACTAGAGTTCGGCTAAATGGGACTAAATGCAATTTCTGATCGTAGTTCATTATAATCATAATAATTTCTATGCATTTTTCTTCTACAAAGCAGTTTTTCATAATACGAAACCGGTGCACGTTATAACCGAACTCTACTATATACTAAATTGACTTCACTTAGAGAATTGATTTGCTCTTAAGATTTCTTATATATATTTCTTATATTATATTTATATATATTTTTATTTAATTTCTTTCCAGATGTAAGTGCTACTTTTATAATACATTTTGTGGCCTGCAAAGAAGCTCTTTTTATGATTTAGAAACAATAAATATTTTGACTTTTAATATTCCTTAAAACTCTGGTGAGTCAGTCAGTCATTAAATTAAATTAAATTAAATTAATCTATTTATTTATAAATGTTTAATATATAATAAATGTAAAATCTTAAATAAGGACAACTTAGGTTGGTCAGTGATATAATGTTATAATTTTATTGATGTGTGACAAATTAGACTACAATTACAAGACGCGTTTTTGCCCTGATTTTTTTCATGTATATTCTTCTATTAGTAAATACCAACGATATGAAAGATTTTAATTTTTTGCACTGATTAGTTTCACACACAGGACTTTTTTTATTTCACATGAAAATTTTCTTGTTTTAATGGTCCGGTTCTCAATTTATTGGAAGTTCTTAATAAACAGTAATTTAGTGGTAGTGATCCTCCTGTTCGTAAAACTAATATCATTGATAAAGTTTTTCTTGTCTTGATTTAAGCCCTAATTTAAGCTTTAATTTTTTTAATCACATCATTAAATGAACTTTATATGGACATCAAAAACAACTTATTTATGTTGCTCAGACAAATGTTTCGAAATTAGACCGAAATTAGCCTGATGGCAATAAAAATTTTTGAATTTTTGAAAATTTTCAAAGGGTTATTAAATAAACCCCCAGGAAACAACTCGCCAAAGAAAAAATTAAATAAAACCTCAACAACGAAAGTACAGAACGACAAAAACAAAGATTTTTGGGGTATGATTTAATTTTTTTGGGAGTGTGTATTGTGGGGCCTACAATGAAATCCAAACCTAAAAAATGTAAGAAGTATCTTATTTAGTTTCTCATTAGGATAGAATTTCTGTAAATATCTTGCATTTTAATAATAATAACAATAAATTGTTTTAGAATTTCAAATTTCCAAAATTGGAACTTAATTTTGTATATAATAAATCCTTAATATCCGTATCGGTTTTTCTTTCATTTCGTTGGGGCCTTATTTCATGTTAAAAATTGGGTTCTTATTGGATATTTATTTTTTGCTTTATTTTCTTTTTTTTAATAAAAGTCATTAAACTATTTCACGTTGAGTCAGGGATCTTTTTATAAATATGATGTTTTTATGTTTCATATTTTATTTATATTTCTGCACTCTATGGGCGACTTCTTCAGGATATTTGTTGAACAAATTTTGTGTTTCAAAATATCAAAAATTTTTTCCAATTGCTTAAACTATTTGTTAAGAACAATATTCCAAATAATAAATTTCAATATTTCTTTACAATATTTGTAAATAATTTTATAAAGAAGACACCGGATATACAGAAAATTGTAAATATGAAAGTGTTATTTCTATAAAAAAGGATCTTCGGCTGAACCTAAATAATTATATAAATTTAACTAGAAAAAGATGGAATAATAACTAACTTTTATAAAATTATTTACTTGATTCTACTTGTCAATTGAACACACGATTAACATTCTCATCCTTGATATAAAATTTAATTAATATAAACCAAAATTTTTCTAAGGACATTCAGTTTTTATTTGGCTTTCTACTGTGAAATTATATCATGATATACTCTGTAATTCTTATCTAAGACCTTTCTCGTAGGAATCAAAACACTCTTTTAAAATATCCTTATGTAAAAAATAAAACTATTTTCTAATTTTTTTAAGAAGGCAGCTACGTATGTTAATTTTAGCCAAGTCGAAAACGATTTCCTGATAAAAAAAAATTTCTTATTTCATTTATGTTCTTACACTTGTAATATTTATTATCAACAATCGGGCAAAGTCAAAATATTGAAGCCACAAAAATCCAAAAATTTTTTGTTAAATTTAAATCACAGAAAACGATTCAACAAAAATATCAGGCTATATATTTCACGAGATTAAATTTTAGAATTTCAAATAGAACTAAAGATATTTTATTATTATTTTACATTGTTGGCAAAATTAAATTCACAATTTATTTAAATTTGAAAGAAATTTGCTTTAAGAGCTTTGAAAAGTTATTCAAATTATAAATGCAGACTTTTAATTATGATTCTGATGCTAGTTTGTTAACTAAATTTTTATGAAATTTATTTCATATATTTTTATAATTTTTTTTGCTAATGTTGTAGGTATAGTTGGTCAATATGTCTGACATTTCACTTATTCCGTGAATAACTTTTTTTTGTTATTAATCCAACTTTAAATTGTGTTTATTTGAAAAACATTTTAATTGACTTGATTAAATTTATTATAAATTTGATTAATTAAATATTTAGGTTATTTAAGTTTTTTTTTTTTAAATTTGTTACAAAATATATTATTCCTCTTGATTATGTTAATTTTATTTAAAAATTATTTGCAATTAAAAAAAAATCCTTAAAATATTTTTTCTTTTTTTTTATATTAAAATTCCACTTGTATTTTTTTTTTAAATTAGACAAAAAAAATTTCTTTTAAATATTTTTATTTTTTAAATATTTATACCATAAAGATTTTTATTAAGAGTATTATCCATTTAACACGTAAATCTTAAGCCGTTTGAAAATTTTTTGAATTAATTTATTTTTGCTCGTTTAGGAAATTAATTTTAAAAATTAAATAACAAATGTTTACACATTTTTTTAAAATTATTAATTGAAGAAAATTTTTTAACGAATTTTTTTTATAAATTTTGGCAATCTTGAAATATTTTTCCTTTAGGATTTTTTGTTTGCTTTTAAATATGAAGATTAAAGCGCGTAAACACGTAACGAAACGTTCGCTTGACCTAAGATGAATAACTCTTAAGATGTTTAAGACATGTACTTTTATTTTGAATATATATAAATATATATTTTTAATATATATATTATATATTTATATACATACATATATATAAGTAAACGAAGAAACTCTCTACACGTTCTTCTTCCTGCTATACTTCTTCCTTATTTTGCTTAAAATTTCTATATGTTTTTTAGTATTAAGAGAGTAAAAATTTTGTTGTTTTTGTTTCTTGCTACATTTTTTCTTCGTTTTGTTGGAATATATTTGATTTAAATAATATATGTATATATATAAAATTATATAATATATATATATATATATATATATATATATATATATATATATATATATATATATATATAAATATATGAAAATTACGAGAACTCACGCCAAAAGTAGTCGAAGCTAAACTAAACCTAAATAAATGTCTAATGGTCACAATGAGTCTTCTTCGTATGTCGGTGTCTTGTAGTTGGTCTTGGTCTTTTACTTAGGTTTTCGTTATTTTATTGCTGTTGTTGTAGCAGAATAAGTATGCACAAAAATATTAAAAAAACACACACACCAGCACACATGCACTCCCAGCCAAACTTGCAGATATACATGTTTAAACTCACACACACAAATGCACAGACACACACACAGGTTCTCAAAATGTTGGCATATTTACTTGTGTGCACACAATAACAACACTATACCAAATACCCAAATAATAAGGCAAAAAGGCAAACAAGCAGCCAAGCAAGCAACCAGCATATCAGTCAGCCAGCCATCCAGCCAGCCAAGCAGCCAGTCAGTTAGTCACATAGCCAGCCTTAGAAAGCCCATATTAAGGAAAGAAGTAAGCAGGGATTGAGTAAGCATAACATTGTACTAGTACTCAGTTTAGTTAAAATGTTTTACAAACCAAAATCTTGGTAGTGAATCACAGTTAGAGGGAGGCACAGGGTAAGAAGACTAACAATAAAAGATACATTTAGTTTGTGTGGTTTTTGTTGCTGTTGGCCAAAAGGAGCAAGGCAACTAACATAGAGCAAATAAGAAACATCTCATAAGGTTAGATAAAATGTATGTATATGGCTAAATGTGTTTATGTAATTGAGTATGTGTGTGTGTGTGTGAACGTATCAACTTCCCTACTTTGATAGAAAATATATGTTTAGTGAGCATAATACATAAACATTATGCTCAGCAGTTGGCAGCAGCGTTGTTAGCATCTTTCTCATTTTGAGTTTTTCCTTTATTATAATACTTTCTATAATATTAAATAAATTTAATGCCGCTGCTGCTGATGCTACAACAAGAATAATAACTACAAGTTTCATATACATACATATAAATATGCCACAAAAATACTTGCAGTTTGCTGCGACCATCTTTGAATAGAAGCAACACAGCACAGCTCTTATACAAGAAACACATACAAAAACAAGTTATCTCTTTCTATATATTTTATATAAATGTATAGATATATTAATACATACATATGTGCATATATACATATATAAAAAGCGTATAATTTTCTATGCAAGCCTTAGTTTATATATAGAAAATAATTTCATAAAATTTTCCACAGCAGCTTGTGTTTGTGTGCAAGAAACACAAGCATATAATGCGCAGTTGTATAAAAAAGAAGACACACACACACATACACTCACCCATATAGTCAAGGAAATCTTCAGTCATACAACCGTAAGTAATATTAAAATACACGAAGACGTTACGAACTATTACGAAGTAGCAAACAAGTATGTCCACCATTATCTCCATACACTACTTCGCCATACGATGTGTAGTTGTGTAATGGTAGTTGTAAGGCAAGTCTGAGAGCATAGAAACTACTTCGAGTTTCTATGTTTCTAACATTACTACATGCATGTATGCAGTTGTTGGCATGTGTGTATGTATGTAAAGTATGTGTGAGCATTTAGACGAGTGTATATGTGAGTGTTGGTTGCATTATTTTATAATTTTCTTCTCATAATGTACTCGTAGGTGTTAAATATAACAGCAGCAACATTGTGTGCTTGTAAGTTGTTGTTTTTGTTGCCGATGTTGTTTGCTTGTGGGCAAAGAAAAGCAAACAAAAAAGAGGAGTAAAATTATTAAGATAAAATACCCTGTTGCAGAGGAAATGTTTTTAAGGAGCAATAAAAAGGAAACGGATGCAAAACTATGTGATAGTATAGCAGTAGGCAGGCATGCAATAACAAGCCGAAATCCATATATAAATATCAAAATGAGATTTCTACGTGAGAAAAATTATATAAAAGAACTTGCATCTTGCACTCAATTTTTAATAAAAGGAAATTATATTCAAATAAAAACAAAACAACATAATTGGGGAAATATTAGACTTTGTTAAGTAAACTGTTAGTGTATCCAAAGGTGAATATTAAATGCATAAATGTAGAATTTATTAACAAAGAGTTAAGAAACAGTTTGTCTTTTTCAACTTGCAAACGAAAGCACAAACAAATGAGCAGTTAAAGAAGAGACTGTTGATAATTTTCAGCCCAAGATCTGTTACTTAGTTTAGAAGAGATGTTAAATATTTTATTAAAAGTATTTCAAGAAAAGTTTGTAGAAGCAGTTCCTTACATATTCTTTATTATTGTTACGGCAATATTTGTTAAAATTGTTTTTTTTTCCTTCACAGACATATTTATCCCTAAAGTAAGAAAAAATTAAAACTAGACTTAGTTTAATGGTGTTTTCATCTTAAAAGGGAAAAAGTAAAATTTCTTGCATTTTTCAAGACTGAAAATCAAACTTATTGTTCTTTAATAAAAATAAATAGCACGTAATCCTATGGGGGAGTTAATTTTTTTAAATATTGCAATAAATGGGGATTTTTTAAATAAATTGTTTAGCCATGATTATTTTTTTATTAAACTTATTGAATGCGATTTCTTATATTCGCTTGTAAGATTGACATTAAAGTAAACGTGGTAATAAAAATGCAGCACTTAAAATTTTACACGATATTTGGCAACTTTTTCATCACTCCTGTTTCACCTTCCGCACATAAGAAGTTTTTCATGCAACAGATTTCATAAAAAAATATACCGCATAAATTCAGTCTAAATTAAGCAATATTGGAAAAATTTTCAATAAAATATGCAGAAAAATTTAAACTAAAAAAATATAAAAAAATTTTCTCTATTATGTTTAAGTTTGTAGTTTATCATTCTCTATTTGGAAATGAAAATAATTTCCTAATATCGTAATAGCTTAAAAAAAGGATATGTTAGAGCTTAAAAGCATGTTCTTTTTTTTATAAAGAAGTGAACAGAACTAAGATATCGTTCAATAAAATTTAATAAATCCTTCAATTATTTTATTGAAAACTAAGCAAAGAAAATATTTTTCTATACTCTTAATTTATCAATTTGAATATTTCGTAGCTGTTCACAATGTTTCTTTTCTTAAAATCGGTTTAGCATCTTGGGACTCATAAGCGTTTGAAACGAACATAATGCACCAAGCAAACATTCGTGATTCGTGTTCAAAGTAGAGCAGTTGTAAAGCAATTTTGGAATTTTTTTTTTGTGTGTTTTAACTACAGCCAAAATTACCAATTACTGAAAAGTAATTATCAAAATATTTTTTGGGTTAAAAATTAACACGAAATTATACATGCCTACATTTCAAAATATATTTTGCGATTTTTTCTTGTTTGAAAACAGTTTAATACAAAAATAGTAAATATATATATTTTTTGAATTTCAAAATAGTTTCAATTTAGTGCAAAAATCTAATTTTTGTTTGAATAGAAAGTAAAATATTTAAAAATAATTTTTTTATATTATTTTTTTAAATTTTAAAGTATGCAAAAAATTTATATATGCTTTTGAGCATAGTAAAAACTATAATTAATAAAAATTACTCATCAGAATTATTTCAGACATTTTGCCTTAGAACAAAAAAAAAAAAAAAAATATTAATTTTATATATATTATTAAATTTTGGGACTTTTTGTAATAGTGAACATTTTCAATGTAATTTGGAGAATATTGCTCATAAAAATTTAATTAAAATTCCATTGATGAAATGGCAAAATAATGCACAAAAAAACGAATAATATATAATACAAAACATTGAATTAAATTAAAATTAAAATTTTCACTTAAAAATAAATATATATTTATCTAGTTACTAAATAAAAGAGACCTTTGTAGAGTAAACTTTTTTCTAAAAAATTTTTATTTAGTCGATTGTAGAAAATTTTGAAATGACTAATATTTGCTTCATTCGTTAAAAATGCTTGAAAATTTTTAGAATCGTTCAAAAATCATCAAAATATTGCAATCTTGGCGAAATGATATAAATATTAAAAAAAAAAAACAAAAAATTATAAAAGTAGGAAGGGTTATTTTCATAATTTTTTTTTCAATTAAATAATACGTTTGTTTAATATTTTTATCTTACAAAATTATTATTAGTTTTTTTTTAAATTTTCTTAATTTGTTTCTCTTCAAACTCGTTGCCAGTTTTATTGTCTTCATATGTAAGCGAACGCTTTTTAAGTAAAAGTAGTAAACTTTAGTAAACGTAGTAATTTTTAGCAGGTAGTTGTGCAAAGCTTTTATTTGTTTTTTTAATTAATCTAATGTTTGAATATCTTTTAAAACAAGTCAGAATCGGGTTAAAATAAATATGTGATACACGACAGAAAGTAAGGACTCGTATATTCTTGTCAGAGAGACTTTCAATACCTTTTCGTTTTTATATTTCCATTAATTAAATTGCTGTAATTTAACTGATAATATTTTTCAAATCAAAGTCATAATTTGCATCCAACCTGGATATATGTACATATAGTTAATCCTGACACTAATAATAAAAAATTTATTAATAAAACATTAAACCGAACTAATAAATTTAATTTAAAGAAATGTAAAACATATTTTCCCATATCGTTAATACTTTTTAACAAAAATATCAGAAAAACACTAATTTTATAGTATTTTATTCATACGCCTGGTTTAACAATTTTGATAAGGAACTTGTTTATTAGATCCTTGATTATATTAAAGTTACGCTTAATAAATAAAAAGTTTTCATAAAAAATAATTACGAGGAATAATTTTTTAAAACAGATTGATAAAGAAAATTGCTTTTAAAAAATACTTTAAATGGAAATTTGCCGGTAAAAGTTTTTAGGAGAATAATTTTGCTCAAATTTTTTTAAGAAAGTGAAATATTTATCTAATAATCATTTATCAATAATCCTTTAACAGCGAAAGATAGTAATATATGTTGACTTGAGCTGTTATTTATAAGTAAAATATTCTATAACCGTTCCATTTATATTGAAACCGCAAAGGATGTTGCCCACCAACTTGAAAAAAAACGTATCCCTGAATGAGACAATAAAGCGGTAGAAGGAACTATATTATATATATTAAGTTTAAATGCTCAATAAAGAATTAAAAAAAAAAAAAGATTTCAAACTTTGGTCACACTATATAAAGCAATATACGTGAGCAGAGTTTTTTTTTATTAGAATAAGTATTTTTAATGATAAATCGGGCCAACATATTTCCATATATTTCTTAAATTTTTGAGCCTGAAATTAAATCACTCAATATTTGTTGAAAGTTTTTATTAAATATTTAAATGGCATGATTTAAAAGCAACCAGCCAAAGCAGCTGCAATGAGACTGATCTATTAATATATATTCATAATTTTTGGTAATTTTGGAAAAAAAAAACATTTCTGATGATTTATTCCAAACACTTCTCGCTAAGGGAAATATCAGTATTGAGTTAAGAAAATGTATAATTATCATTGCATATATAAATGTTATATAAAAAGGGTTCCCTTAAAAAAAATCTAAATTTTGCAGAGTCCTTTTTTTAAAAAGATCAACTAAAATTTTTCAAGCAAAGCAAACGGAAAACAGCTAAATCCAAAGCAAAAAGAGTTGAGTTAAGGTCACAGCCAATATTTGATAACTACTTTGCGCGCTCTCTCTCTCTCTCTTTTACTGATTTTTTCTCTTCCCTAAAATAAACTCAGTAATCACTTACTTTTTGTCAAATTAAAATTTTTAAAATGTTTGCATTCGGTCAATATAAAGTATGGACTGTCAAATTGGAATACTGTCAAAATACTTTGAAGTTTCATATCCTGATTTGTATTCGAGTTCTTCTGTATCCCTCTTTTAAGCACATAAAAGTGAATAATTTTTTTGTGCCAATTAACTCTAATTGAATTAAAATTTTGTTTCTGAAATTCTTCTTTTGGTTTAAATATTGCAATAGAATCGTATATAAATAACTAGTTGGACTGTTTTGAATGAAAATATTTGCAATTAGTATTTTGGTTTTGGTATCGTTTTAACTTTCAATTAATATTTTTTTTATCGAAATCGATGAAATAAGTTTTCCTGTTGGTTGTGATTATATTTACTCTCGAATTTTTAGTTTTACTTCATATTTGAGATTTCAAGAAGCCACAATTACTCTCACATCTTATACTAGTTGTTCAGTTGTTTTTAAATCATATTTTTGTATTATATTATTAAATTAAATTACAAAAAAACCTTACTTATTCTCTAAGCGTATTGTAGCAAAAGCTTTAACGCTTGTAACTCTTAATATAATCAATGGATTTGAATGATATATAAAATGCATTTATCTGTATTTAACTATATAAGAAAAAATCCACCATGTACTAAAAAGAATGATATTAAAATAAACATTAGGATTGACTATGATGCAAATTTTAAACTTTCCTCTAAATGTTCATGATAATTATATCCTGTCGCATGGTCAATATTTGAATATAATCAGCTTGAATTTTATTTTTATAATATAATTTGCTCATTATTTACTCATAATACAATTTAAGACGATCGACTTTATTAGAAAACTAGCGGCCCCGTTGCCTGCTTCGCACGGCAAAACAAAATAAGAAAAGAAAGACACTTGTTTTTAATAAAGTTGGTTTTGTTCCGAAAAACACACTCACTTCACATACGCACCGCACACACATGCGTTATCGGATTTTAACCAAACTTCCTATAAACCATATATGGGCCACTGCCTACGTAGTGTATAAGTTTGGTTGAAATCGCTCGACGCGTTTATGAGTAGTTCGGCGACGTACATATACGGACTTATTTTTATATATATATAGATTTATATAAAAAGTACTATTTTTTTAAATGAGTTCTGTAAATATTTTGAATCAATCCGACCGCCTGTGTTGTGGAAAGTGGCTTTTTAAGTTCTATTTAAAGAAAAGAGCTCTAGGGACATGCCCATATTTTAGACTATTGCTGCAGTTCTGATGAATAATGAACATGTTAAGGGTCTGAGACCCTTTTTTTCCGCTGAGACTACTGTATTAATAATTTGCACTAGAAATGTTTGGGTTGAAATGAATTTCTTCACGCATGGGGACAATGTGTGTTTTATTAAAATTGATTCAGTGTCTGAAGAGTTATAATATATGTAGTTTAGTCGAAGCATAAAACATACTTATATTTAGCTTGAGAGTACCCAGCAAACATTTGAGTTAAAATAACTTCATATTAAAAATGATTGTCTAAAAATTTTTGTAAACGGTTTTATTTTGATTAAAAATAGTTTAAATTGTACAAATTAATGGAGTTTCGGCCACTGGGCGGCCATTATTGCTTAAACCATTTAAATTTTGGAGATCATAAAAATTAACTTGCATATTTTTATAGACCAAGAAAATAATTTTTTTTTTTGCATTGGCAGTGTATTTGAAGGAATTTAGTATAGTTTGTTTGTTTGTGACTTATATTTTCGTTGCAGGAGTTCCCAAAAATAAAATTTTTTAAAGGTGCACTCAAAACTATACAGTATTGGTATTAGATTATACAACTCACTTAAAAAAATTATAAAAAAAACATTAACTGAAAAGTTAATTAATGTGATTGTTGTTAAAATAGCGCTGGCGTCCGGCATTAGCCCATGGAAATATTTTAATGGAATTTTATATATCTGTGCCATTTTGTGGTTTTACAGCAGAGCATTTTTCTGTTTTTAATTTTAATTTTAAAAAACAAATTCGTTCTTTGAAGCAGAATATTATAAATGTTCTAAGGCTTCTTTTATAATGAATAAATTATTCTACACTTCACAAGCTATCTTACGCAACTTCATGAGATTTTCTTTTGAAATAAAAAAAACAAACAAAAAAATTACATCAAAAAAGAAGCTTTAGAGCCAGAATTCATTAAACTGTGATTTCATAAGAAATTTTAAAAATTGGGTGAAATTTTGCTTTAGGGTACTTTTAGGGTTAAATCGTTTTAGTTATTTATTCCTGATTTATATTATTTTAAACATTCTATTGAAAAAATCTTCTAATAGCTTTCAGTTGTGAAAAAACAGATAATTTGTAATATAATAATTTTTTTTAGTCCATCTCTAATCTCTATCAACATTATTTAAAATGTGAACATGCATCCATAAATGTTTATTTAATTTTGTTTTAGTTTCTTTTATGATAACGAGTATAAGAAGTTGTTTATCGGCCATGTTCTGGAAATCGAGTAGACATTTAAATCAAGCGATTTTAAAAATAAATAATGGACACGTCGATGTTCTATAAAATTTTACAATATAATATTATTTCGGATATGATATTTTAAATGGGGAAAAAGGAAAACTACGAAATAAATGAACAGTAAAAAAAAGTTTCCTATTAGTTCAAAAACGAGTATAAATAGATTTAATTTACACAACAGTGGCAGGTTTCTGTAACTTGTGCCACATTTAGTGAAACATCATTCATAAAATATTTAAATC
The DNA here is from genome assembly GCA_963681545.1 of Germaria angustata. Classification (NCBI taxonomy): domain Eukaryota; kingdom Metazoa; phylum Arthropoda; class Insecta; order Diptera; family Tachinidae; genus Germaria; species Germaria angustata. The sequence continues at coordinate 116,013,739 of OY812998.1, read as the reverse complement.
AGTTCTAAAAAAAAGCCTCAAAAATTTTACCTTCTTTCCTGCTCATCTTGTTTATTATAAGGATGATAAAAAATTTGTTTGATTCGAAAATTTCTCTCATCAGTTACTGAAACGATGTATAGGTTTGACATAAGAATTCAAGTCGAATAATAAATATTGTATTATATTACAGTATACAACATACAACAGCATATTGTTGTACTGTGCAACACAATACAGATCCGTCAGCTGTATTTGCTTTGCAAAATTCCAAGGAATAACTTGGTTCTTTCATTATTCTAGAAATGATTAAAATTAAACATCAGATCAAGTATCCTCAGAAATGCCCTGCAGGAAGAGACCTGGAATCTCTTTTATTTTTATTGTTTTTAGGATGATCAAAATCAATAAATCTGATAATTTAAAAAATTTTATTCGTCGCTACGCTTCCACAAAGACAACAATATATTACTAATTAGTACTATTTCAAAAATATTTTAAATTGTTTTACTAAAAATTTGAAAAAAAAATATTAAAAAAAATTATTGCTAAGGCAACAACAAACAATAAAAAATTTTAAATAATTATTTTGCAGAATAATGAATTTAGTTCATATTTAATATTTGAATTAAAAGATAAGAATTTCTTAAAAATATAAATCCAAATTAATTTAGAAATTTTATTTTTATTGGCATTTATATTAAAATTAAATAAAAATAAGATAAATCGAAACCTAAGGAAATGCATAAATCTCGAAAAGCAAAAAATAAGATAGTTTTCAGAAAGTAATTAAATTTATTACACATGAAGCTAAAAAAGTGCTTGACGAAAATTTTTATTTCAAGGGGTTAAGAAGCTAAAGATGACTTTACATTGTACCACAAATAATAAGATTTGGTTGATACAAAATAAAACGAGATTCTGTATATAAGAAAAAGAGAACAAAAGTTTGTTGGTGTAATCGCTCTACAACATTTACAAAAACTAAATGCAATTTTGTTGACTTGTGACAATCAAGATATAATAAAACATGTGTTGTTTTTGTAAGTATTGTATAGAATTGTCTCCACCTGCAACACACACTGAAAATGGTGCCAGTGTTCGCTTTAAAATTTAGAGAATGAATATTTGCCATCCGCTTGTCACATTTCCATCTATATTTTCTCTTTTTAGCGGTACGACTTTTTTTATTCTACACGGATTTTTGGCAGATACAAAGTAAAGCCACCCTATGGCTAAATATAATGAAATGATATTAAAAATTTTCTAATTAATAAAATTTTGTTGATTTGAGAAGTGCGTTCACATTGATTTCTTGTTATATAAAATTCAAACTCGCACAGATCTCTTCTATGGAAGCACAAATGCTACAAAAATTGCCTTTAATTAAAAATTATTTAAATAAGGATATTAAAATGTGGATTACACTCTTAGGGGTTATAAATATGTACATTTTGTTTACATTTATCTGAACCAAAGCAAAGATTTTGTTCTATTATTTAGGGCTAGCAGAACTCCATGTGCTCTCTGTGTTTCTATTATATACTCTGCTTTTCAATCGAGTGAATAAATTTCGCCAAATTTAGATTGTGGGAGGTTAAAGTTATAAATTTGCAAACGTCAATTTGTGCTTATGCCTGTATAAAGCAGGAGCAAGGCACAGCTTCAGTACAATATATTGCACTTATAGGAATGTAATAAAAAACACTTCTGTAGCAGCATTAGCTTTCCCTGGACTAGTCTTGTTGGAGTAGTGGGGACACAAAATAAAAATTTTGGTTGAAATTAAATTAAAATATTGAGTTTCACTTGCTTTAAATAACACTCTTATTAAATCAATCTTATATTAAATTTACATGTTTTAGCTCTTTTCATCGTACGAATTCAATAAATTAAATCAGTCGATGTGCTGCTCAGCATTTCACTTGAAATAAAAATATAAAAGTAAAATTTTCTTTAGTTTTTTCAATTTTAAAATTAGAAAAATATTAGTAACAATATTTCAAAAATATTCAATCAATAGAAAAATTAGGAGGCCCCATGAAACTGGTTTAATATTTATCAAAATTATTCAGGATATTCTCTCGAGGAAGTTATCGTTTGTTGTGGGTTAAGCTGTCTATATATTTGCATTTGGAATATAATGATTAAAGTCCACTAGAGACTTGATTATAACTCTATTGTAATGGAGTTACATGAGTATATGTAGATATTTTAACTGACGTGAGTGTTTTTTAGGAAGACGAAGTTTCTGGGCCTTTCCGAAGTAATGTAGAAAAGAGTGCCGGGAGGACATCCCACCAGAAACGGAGGAGGGAATGTTTTAGTGGATAAACCACACAACGCAGTTGACTGTAAGTGCAAAAGCATTTTCAACCCTACCTCACCCGTCAAAAAAAATTATAAAAAAATAAAAAAAAAATAATAATAATGATAATAATGTATTAGATGTTGTGGATTTGCCTGTTCATATACCCACATTTCATTGGTTGCTAAACCTAATCTTAAGTGAACTTTAGCCACTTTGAAAACCTTCAACCTCATCTATTTATACTAAACGAAAAAAATATAATATGCGAGTTCTCTATCGCATATGAATATTACAAAATATAGAATGCTTATATACAAACAATACAACAAACAGTTATACTCACTATGAGTCTTATTTTATTTTTTCTTGCAACATGTTTGCAAGTAAACAACCTTTGGGTGTCAATGATTATATTCATTAGGCAAAATGTAATATAAAATCTTTATTTTAAATACTTAATATTGAAATTTATAATTTTCGGATATTCTCCCCAACTAATTGTTTAAACAATTATAGTTCTAAAATTTCAAAGCAAATAAAAATTAGCAATCGGCTTGAACATGAACTTGAATATCAACTAGTGGATTAGGTGGTGAAATAGAATTATGTGGATTCCTTAATAAACACTTATTAATCGAAGCTAATAAAATAAAAATACTTCAGTAATATAATAATAATAACAATAATAATAATAGTAATAATAATAATAATAGTAATATTATTAATATTATTATTATTATTATTATTATTATTATTATTATTATTATTATTATTATTATTATTATTATTATTATTATTATTATTATCAATATATTATTAGTACTATTTGCTGGGATTTCTGACAAATTTAAGGAGGCTTTAATTTAAAACGTTGCTAAATAAAAAATTGCTTTTATATAATAGTCAGCAGACAATTAATTCACCGGTAATTTTTTTAACTAACTTTGACCTATACATAATTTCATTGCATTTTTCTCATGGAAATATATGAATTTTTTCAACACGATTTCTCTTGTTAAACGCATATTTGGCATTAGTTTTGTACTATTTCAGAATTTTTAGAAATAATTTTTGCAATCCGGTCATTTTTTCACTCATTTAGTTTTAGTAGCTCGTACTCAAAAACTTTTTTCACTTCAATTTTGTAAAAAAAAGAAATGAATGAGAATAAATATTATTAAAATAAACTTTATTTAAACTTAACTAAATATTTAATTTAACAAAAAAAGTAAATAATTATAAAAGCGAAATAAAAATTTGAACGCTTTTGAATTTTCGATTTTTAACCTTCTTTTTTGGGTTGAAATTGTGCAACTGTCTTTTTTTTATTAATTATTATAGTTCAATATCACTGAACATATTTGCAAGTTTAATATTAAAAAATATGTATTATTATTTTTTTGTTATTTTATTTATTCACAAAAATGTTTTTTGTTTTATAAAACCTTATATATATATTTTTTTGTATCTATTTAGTTAAATTTATACCGACTTTTTATTTTATTATTAATTTTAAAACTTTTTCCTTAATACATCTTACATTTATTGTTTTTTTTTTTTATATATTAATACTCGCTTTCGCCTTAAGATAAATTCGAGATAACATAAGGGAAAATATTTTGAATTTTTCGTTTATATTATTATGTTGCTTGAGATCTTTTTCAAAATAAACGGATGTTATTAAGCATAAAGCTTAAGATAAACTACTTCTATTATAAAAATCTCCTAAGATTATTAAGATGAATAAATAAGTGTTTGTTGTAGCACAAAGTTCTTATATTATCAAAAGCCAAGAAATCCTACGTAATAAAATATAAAGGACGACATTTCGAGTAAAGCTTTTAAACTTATCAACTCCTACGCATGTTTAGATGTGCTCTTACTACAAACACAAGCTAAATGTCAACACTCACATACACACGTAACTCGTACATGTATTGCTAAATTGTAACAACTCTTGTTTAAAGCTCACAATCACTTCTACAACAACAACAATAATAATGTTGTACTCTCTGTACGAAATTAAATCCCGGTTTTAGGTGCTAATGTTATGACAAAAGAAATAATTTGCGGTAATAGCTGAACATCTTTTTTCCTTAATGTCATACTAATGTAAGCTTTGCTCTCTAGTAATCTCTTTTGGGCCGGCTCTCTTGTATTGTTTAGGTTTTTTTTTGTTGTTTACAACGAGTGCAACTAGAAACCGAAAAAGACTGCTGTTTGTAATAAGAGAGTTAAAAAGAGCGCATGAGTATGTGTGTAGGTGTGCATGATTTATAAAGACATTTAGAGATTTTATCAAGATATTGTGGTTTTTGTGAGTAAATTTTTAAGGAAAATAGTAGACCATTTGCTTACCAGGACTCAAAAAAGACTCAAAATGTTTTTTTCATTTGCTGCTTTTTTGTTTTTTATTTTCAGTTAATGCTGTTTTGATACGAGTATATTTTCTTTAAATTTGTTACATTTTGAATGGTGGCGTCTTTTGATTTGGTTTCGTTTTCCTTGTTACAAAACTTAAGAATTATTTTTGGTGTTTGTCGTCATAGTCGTAGCATTGAACATCGTTGTCGTCGTTATTATTGTTGTTGCCGTGATTGTAGTTAATTAAGGTTTTGAAGTCGTTGCAAATGTAAAGAAATTGCAGATTTTTGCAAATGATTTTGTTTATATTTTTAACACAAAGCAGTTGGTGAAACTAAATAGCGAAATATTTTGTTTTTTTTTTTGTGAATTTCGTTACTTTTAAATTTAAGCACTAAGCACATGATTTCTTTCAAAGTAATGTAAAAGAAAATTTTGTTCAACTAAAAGTTAAAAATGCATTAATGAACAGCAAATATTATTTTCTTGTGTGGCAAATTTAAAAGATTTTTCAGAGGTTTCCTTTTTGATATTTGTTTTTTTTTTTGTTGGTGTTTTTGGAGTGAAAAAAAATCCGAAAATAAAAATTTTTATGTAACGTCGACGTTGATGTTAAGTTTTGTACTAATCGTCTAGTATATGGCAAAAAAATCATTTAGCAAGAGTAAACGCACATAGGCCGCGCAAAAACCCCGGTTTTAGCCAACACATAAACTATGCAATACATTTTTTTGCTGCTTTTTTCATTTGTTTAGCATTTGTTGTGCCATGTTGTGTTGTTGAATGGCTCTTATCCCCTTTTCGCCAGGAAACGCGAAAAAAATCACGTATTCATAAAACAGGCCTACTCGTTATTTGTTTTTTTTTTTGTTTCTGTTCGGTAAAATGTTATGGCCCCAAACTCCCCTTAAGCCCCAGCTAGAGAAACTTCCGAAATATTCCCTTCAAACTACAAATTCGCTTAAGTTTTTTTCCTTTTTGGGGAGAACATCTCCTACAGGCATGATACAGGATACGAAAAATGTTTATGCTGCCATTGTATTGAAACGATGTTGACTTTTGCTTTATGTTTAGTTAAAGGTTAGAGTATGGGTGCAATGACTTTCATATAAACGCAATTGAAGGCAAAAAAAAAATCCTTAAACATAATATTCATAAGCACAGAACTCTCTAAATTACTCTCCAGCAGAGTGCAATGGACAGTGCGCATTTTCCAATCAGCTCTTTAAGCAATACATACAGAACGCACACATGATCCCCATACTCTAGATATTTTAGACTAGCATATCCCCCCCTTCTGCCTAAAAAAATAAAATCTAAAAAAAAACTCTAATGTTTCTCTGCCACTCTTTGCTTTTGCTCTTTCGCCTTTTACTTTTATTTCAGTTTTACCCAGTTAGTTGGTTAGAAACGTTTGCTGCATTATTATTTTTTTGGCCAAATAGTCTGTTTCTGTCTTTCATCAAATTTATACTCACTCAATTCTGTTGGAGATAATGAAAATTTGTAGTAGAGAAAATTTCATGTTAGATTTAAGTAGATAAAAATTGTATGTGGAAATGTGTATGTATGTGCGTGACAGTTTTCTTTTAAAACATTTCTATTTCCCCTAATACTATGCTGCACTTTTTATAATTTATATTAAATATATTCGTTTTTTTTGGACTTTCAAGTGACACATATATTTGGAAGCAACATTTTTATTTTCTCCTTAAAGAAGCACGTGTTTGTTGAGATAATGGCTTAACAAGTGTGTGGCACAAAATGTTTTGTTAGAAAAAAAAATGTGTATGACTTTGAAGAAAGGAAAGAAGGAATTATAATTAAGTGTAGAAAAATAAATATATAAAAAGAACAGTTCCTGTGCTCTGATATTTGTGAAGACTTTGAAAGTTGTTATCATTTTTCATGTAAACCTATTTCCAAGATAATCAAATAATATCAATTGGAACTATTAAGACAATTATTTTTTTTTCGTACCGATTCACAGCATAACAAGAATATTTTCGATGTGAAAAATCCTCTCAAAAATTAAGAAATCCATACATTGGCAAGGCTAGATTTTTAAGCTTGTTTTTATTTTTATAACTAAATGAATTCATATGTTTTATTAACATTATTAATTATTTCATTTTTATTGAAAACATTTTGATTTTTAAATGAATTTAAGACTTTTTATGCTTCCAGTAGACGTACGATAATTCTATTGAGGAGAATTAATTGGCAGATTATATTTAAGAAAAACTTTTGCTGCTATAAAAAAGTTATAAATATTTATAGAAAACTCATACGTTTTTTTACTACAAATTTTTTTAAAAGAAAAATTTTATCACTATAAAAGATTTATACATTTTTATAGAAAATTCATATATGTATATGTATGTCTTTTTACTACAATTATTTTTTTTCTTAAACCGACGGGTGTGAGGTATGGTATGACATGTGCAAAAGTTATAAATATTTCCTTTAAATATTGAGTTAAAAATACTGCCACATTGAGTTGCTAAATGAAAGACATCAGAGTAGGCGTTTAAAGCATGCTAATCTGTCTCAGAGACGACATATCCTGCCACATACTTTGAATTTGCTATGTACGATTTTTTTTTTACTATTTTTATTTTCCTAACCTTATATGTAGTTGCTTAACTTTAAATATACGTGATTGCAAATAACTTTTTTGTATCTCTATCAATGCAAATGCATAATTGTTTATGAAAAAAAAAACGAATACATCTAAGCACGATGTTATAGATGAATTTATGTAAAATTTGTGCTTGTCATGTTGATGACACTTACTTCACCAGGTTTACTCGCCAGATTAAAAAAAGCGTTCTAAATTACATTTATTTAGATGTTTGTCAACTGATTTTGGTGCTGTGGAAAATCAAAAATTATGCTTTAGTTCTATAAATGAAAAAAATGGTCTCTAAGATGTTTTAAACCACTTAAATATTAAAATATTCATTACCTACTGATATCCTTGAATATGGTGCAAAGAAAGATGTTAAACCCAAGAGTCAGTATATAACTTTCTGTCATCTTGGCACCAACTTCAAAAAACACAGTAAATAATGAATGTAACAATGTTTAAGTTATTTCAATTCGGCAAAATTTATTGTAAAAAAATTCATTTTATTTTAAACTTTTTAGAAATACTTAATATTGAAATTTGTTATTTCGGAATAATCTCCCCAACTAATTGTTAAAACAATTAGAAGTTTTGCAAAAAAGGCTCATATTGAGTATAATTGTTTGTTGCGTTTGTTTGTATAAAAACATTCACACATAATTCCCATATTGTATTTGATTTGTTTGGCATAAGCAGACGATTTGGTTTACCGACGAATGAAATGCCAGCATATGAACAGCTAAAACCACAACAAACAAAACTTTTTAGAAATTATTTTTGAATTGATATGACTTGTACCTTTAGCCTGCTCCTACCCGGTCAGCTGTTGTGGATACTGCTTGCATTGGCTGTAGAGTAATTCACACCAATTTTGAATACTTTCAATTTATAGTCAGCAAAATATAAAACAATTAATATGTTAGTTTTTCTGGGTTCTATTAAAATGAAACCTTGTTTGGAGCATATTCTTTCATATAAAAAAGTAAATTTTAATATAAAATAATGGGGGGAAAAATCACAGAACAGCTTAAAACATAATCCGCGAATATATAAGGATCTACTTCTTTTTTGTAGTCGGGTAAAAATTTAATTAATTGTGAAATTCATGACAGTTAATTTATTTGAATACATCTTTTAGCAATTCTTTAACGTCTTACCAATTGGAGGCACAACTTTGTTTTGGGACCTGCTCTAATTTAAATTCCCAGAAAATTTTGAGTTGTTTTTTTTAACAGCTTCTAATAATTCTCAAACGTCTTACCAATCAATGAAACAATTTTTTTTTTTTTTTTTGATGGACCTGGTCTAATTTAAATTCCCAGAAATTTTAATTACATTTTTTGATAGTGGATCTTGGACTCTTGACTGCCACATGACGAAACTAGTTTACACACTCGTATTGTTTCTTCTTTCAAAAGTTGGTTTTAGAGACTTTACACGCAAGTTATGTTCTTCATAAAACCGCGTAAGCCGAAAAATTATTTCTTATATAAAAAAAACCATGTAAAACAAAACGACTAAAAAACAAGGATTTTTAATATGAAATTATGATAAAGAAAAATTTTAAATGAGAGTATGATCATAATATGATAATATTTGTTCTGTTGCTTAAAATCAGCTGTTGACAAAAACGATGAAGTGCTGAAAATGATTTAGTTAAAAAAAAATCAATAATATTGTTGTGATTTGTCACTTCAAAAGTATCCTATTGGCGAAATTTTTACCAATTTCGTTTAAGATTTCAGGAAGTTACAGCGTAATAATGATGTATAATTTCATTTGAAACAACAACTTCTAAAAGTGCAATAATTTATTAATTTTATTAGAAGATATAGAATGTTTACACTCATAAAACACCTCGTTAAAAAGCAAGTTCGTTTTTGAAACTCAAACTTAAGCATTTTTGCGTTATTGGCACAGAATTTATCATTTTCGATTTCAAAACCTTTATATTTTTAGTTCGATTTATATAGCAGATTGAAAAAATGGCCATACATAATAATAATAACTTCCTAACGAGGTGCGTCTTATTGTTTTAATTTTTTTCATATATAATTTTTTAATAAGTCGTGTCGCTAAAGCATTTCCTCTTTGATAATGTAGAGTCCTTGTCCTTTTAAATTTGAAAATTGAAGAAATAAGAGTAGATATTAACAAATTAAAAAAATAGTGATCTTCTCACTTGAAGCATCTTATGATTTGATATTTTTTAAAATTAACCAGAAATTAATTTTATTTATTTGTATTGAAAACAAAAATAAAAGGTATAAATTTGTTTTTGTCTTCAATACAAATAATCGAAACGATTGTTCGTTTTATTTTACAAAATATGTTTTATATAATAATTAACTATTAATTTATATAATATTTAAATATTAATTTATACCAAATTTTAATTTATGTATAGAAATTTTCTGGCTTCAATACACAGAAAATAAATATTGCCGAAAAAATTCTAAACAAAAATTTTGTCTAAAGTAAATTTCATTTTCTATCAAAGTTCATTATTGCCCCAGATATTTATTAGTTGGAGTTTTTTTTAAATGCAAGTAAAAGTTATTTATTTTTTAGGCTTAAGATCTCTAATATGTCATCTTATTTATCGATATTTCGATAATATACGATATCGATAAATTAAATAAAATATTAGAGACCTTAAGCTTAAAAAATAAACTAGAACTTGTTTATTTTATCATATAAAATTCTACAAAATTATTGTCTAAATTTATAAAATTCTTTGCAGTTGCCGCATTCACTCAAAATATTAATTTGATTCAAAGAATTTGGTTACTGAAAATAAACTTTAGTTAATTCTTTTTATAGGCTTTTTATTTTAGAAAAAAATTCACACATTCGTATGTAAATGACACTCAACTACGAAATTAGAAGTGTTACATTCTGCTGGTGTCTTACAGCATTACAAAAATTCTGGTGTAATACAACCGAATGTTATTAGCAAAGATAAACGGCTGTTGTTATGTATTTTTGACCGCTCGAACGACCATTACCGATGTCCTAGAAGCAAATTTATCTTCTAGTGGCATTTGTGGTTTCGCAACAACAATTTAAGATCTGAAAGTTCAAGATAATTCAAGATCAGACAGATATCATGTAAAGAAATAAATATAAATCGTGTAGAAAATTCAAATAGAACTTCTCCATCATTCATTATGCAAATTGAAATGTACACAAGTCTTCGAGATATTGAAGCAATTTTTATTAAACACACATTTTCCACATCAGCCAAAAAGTACGTTTCAAACCATATTTTAACTTTCAGGTCTAAATGGTGGTGGATAATGTAATTTAAATTCCCAAAAATGGAGAGGCCAACAACCCTGAAAACTACCGCCCAATTGCAATTTCAACTGCACTTTGTGGCAAATTTGCATCTTATGAAATATCTAGAGTCCCAAAACTTACTTAGCGACCGACCGCCAGTATGATATACATAAAGGACGCTCTGTAGGTGGGACCTCATCAAATGAGTTGAAGGTTAATTCAGAGCTATTGATTTGCTTCGATCTTTCTCCTAATATATTACTTATTTTTGTCAATGACTTCCTTTCTGCTCTTTTGGGGATGACAGCACTATTTAACATTCGTACTCATTCAAGAAGGCGTCAAGCCTATCGAAGCATGAACTTGTGACAACCTCTGAATTGGATCGATTTTAATGCTGGTAAAACTTATTGTAACTTTTTTGCTTATGACTGAAGATGCTGTTCCATCTGTAATTGTTGGTTATATAAATACTAAGAAATTGACACCTCTGGATATTCTTGGCATGACAATTCAGTGGAATGTTCTATGGTTGAAAAAACTTTTTCATTTCATTAAAGAAGCACTCAAGTGCCTTGGCGATATAAGAGACACTTTATATCTGATCTCCTTACTATTTATATTGTCTTTATCCCCCCAAAAATGGAATATACCTCTCATGTATGGTCCGGTGTTTTATCGTTACTTTAATTTGGAGTAGGCTTAAATGAGATCAGGGAACTTGCCACAAAAGCCGGCAGCTTTCTACAAACTAACACGATTTTCATCAAGAATGCTTCCTTTTGTGGCCGATGTGTCAGAGAACCGCAAGGCTCATTATAGAGAAAGTGGAATAAATCTCTCCTATCACTGTCAATGTTTAAATTTAAATGTCCACAGACTTTACTACCTCTATCTTCCTTTTCCAAAATCCAGTACAATGCATTGCACTGTGTCTAAGAGATCTAATAAATTTTTCTCTTCCAAATATTAAAAATTGTGATTCCTGGAGATCGAAAATTGTATTTTCTAAATTTGTTTTATTGGACACAGTCAAGTTCAACAATCGCTATTTTAGAAATCAATGTTTTCTGAGTGATTTATGACTACTTCAAACGCTTGTAAATCCTCAGGCACTTAACTAATGTTAAGATAATATATATTCTGCATTAAAGGCTTTTAACAGCTACTGAATGAAAAAAAAATCGACGGAACAATGGATTAGATGATGAAACGATTTAGACATGTTTTGCTTTCGTCTGCTTTGTTTATAAATTGTTTTTCATCATCAAGAACAACAGCCATTACAATATTCTTAATGAATTCGGTAACTAATTAATAGATTTTTTCTATGTGCAGAAATCAAAATATCTGTTGTTTAGTCCTGGGACATATAATAGCCGCTGTGAAAAAGACACACATTTTTTTTGTTAATATTTGCGACAATCCATTTTTACTTTATTCTGCAGAAAAATAAAAAGAATAATAAGTCGAAAGTCTTTATAAATCATTTATCAATTTCTTTGTCCTCATAGATGCACGAGCATCAATTGAATTGAATTGAAGAATTTTTTTATATTTATTATCTTTTGATATTTTCATTTAATATTTGATAGAAGTATATACCTTCATGCCATATAAAAATATTGTCATAAGCAAAGCTTGTCCGTTTCATTTTGTTCCTCGATATGAAAAGCTTCATCCTAATGTGTTTATTTTTTTATTGTTAATTTTATCCGAGACCGGAATCCGGTCACCCAGTTAAAACCCCAAGGATTTATAACTAGAGACATATTCAATATCCTTGCACTCCAACCTTCATTAGGGTACGAACAGAGTGAACGCTAAAAGCCGAGCGGAGATTGTCAGTGCGATAAAACTGGTTACATACAACTCAATACAAATAAGCGTGTGTATAACACAGTGAACGCCGACAAGAGCAGAGAGCAAAGCTGATGAGTGCGAGAAAACAGTTTCAAAGCGTATCTCAGCACCGAAAACATTGCTTATGTTTACTTTTTAGTGTACAGTCGTGTTTTTTTGATGGTTTAAAATTAAAAAAAAAAAAATGGATATCAAATAATAAGTGAAATTTTTTCCTGGCCTGCTTTGTGGGACCAAAAAAACAAATTGTATCACAATCGTGTTTTAGTGGAAAAATTGTGGGCACAAAATTGTTTCACACCTATCTTGTCCAGAATGTAATCAAAGGTTTCAATTTTCATTAGGGTATATTGTTGAAATTTATCTGGATATTTTCTTAAATCATCATATAAATGATGAAATTCACCAAATTCATTCCTTTTTAGTGTAATTGAATGTTTTCCAAATTCTTTTGTGTTAATAATTGCATTAATCACACTAGAAGAAGCAAAATACTCTTCATCAGATGAATCCATTACCGTGTACAGCAATTTTATAAACACAAATGAACAACAAGACTAAATGACAAAAGCAAAACACATGGAATAAACAGAATTTCAGCGCTGATTCTCGCATTCACTGTGTTATACACAAATCTTCTTCTCGCATGAAAATAAGCGTCAATAAGCTCGGCTCGGCTCCGCTCGGCAACAAGCGGCCAATCTGTACGCACCCTTAGGCTAATCTTCTTATAGTATAGTCAAGTGTCAATAGATTAAATTTGCTCTCAGCTAAGCAATTGAGGAATATTACGCTCATCATTGTTTAGTTGACTTATGAATTAAGGCTCAGATATCAGCCACCATATATAATTGTACATCATCTGCACAATTTGTATGCGGTGCAGTAATGAAACGTATTAAATAGATCTCTAAAATATATATCATGAACAGTAGCGTAGGCAAAAAAGATCCCTGGGGTATACCACAGTTAGTTTTAGCGTATTCTGACTCGTCTTTCATATAAGGGAAAAATCTGTGGTCGCTCTCTCATGCATTTTTTTGATTTTTCTCTCTTACTCTCATTGATAATCAATGAGATCTCTTTCTAAATTAACGGCTAATGTTAATAAATGAGAATCTCTGCTAATAAAAATATAATTTACTAAATTAAGTTTTTACGTAAAAAATTTAACGTGGAACCCAAGTATGCTGAACAAAAAAAAAATAGCTTTCAAAATCATGAAAATATATCTTTTTATGTTGGCAAATAAAATTGAAAGCAATTGTCTAAAAAGTGATCGTAATCAATACATCTCTATTGAGAGCCGGAAGTGAGAGAAGCCAAAGGGTAAAACAAAATAAGCTTCATTCACAAGCATTAACTTTTAAATAAAAAATGTACTTAATGGTTCAATAATATACCGTAAACCAACTTCAGCTGCGTTGTCAGTTGCCGATAGGTTTTTGCTTATGATGGTAACTTGCAACTAACGAGTGTACACTTCTGCTGCTAATTATTGGTGGCGTTAATAATGGATATTTTTCTGTTGTTGTTAGTTTAGAAAGAAAAAATAACAGTTCTTGAAGTGTTTAATTTTTTTATAATTTTTTAAAGCCAAAAATAGGAAAGAATTCTTTTTGGCATTCCTGATACTTAAATATCCTCATAAATGTTTTTTTTGTAGATTTTGTTATAGTTAATTTATGTTAAAAAAATAAGCATCACTTGATCCATCATAAGTCCTTATTAATTTTAAGAACAAGACAAAGTTCCTTGAGCCCAAAGGTTATAGACTGAAAGTCTATCTAATCATAAAAAAAATCTCGAAACTATTCGATCCTCTGCAGCCCTAGATCATATTATCAGCTCCAAAGCCAAACACATTGTCATAAGTTGGGCTAGAATATTGCAATTTTTTTTTTAACTGAAGAAATTAATGTATTGCTAGACTTTTGCGACTGAATAAATGCTTAAGGTAAATAACTTTTAACAAAAAGCAACTAAAACGGCATTAGAAAAGTTTAGGTATGTTCCAGAGAAGTTTTAAAAATATGGATTTATAAATTGAAATTTTTCTACAAATAAGTTTTTGTCTAATGGGTGTCCCATTTTGTAAAATGATTTTTAAATGTATTAAAAAATTCCAAGTACTGCGACTTTTTCACACAAAGTAAAAACGTTTGGAAACTTTTCATTTCTCATAATTTCGCACAACGTTTTCCTTTAGAAGTAATTGATTTCTATAAACAGATTTCTATAAGTAGATTCCCTTGTAAGCTTTTTTCTTAATATAATTGAAAATAAATTGAAATTTCTAAACGGAAGGGGAAAACACAAAAAAAACTTATTCATAAGGACAAAATAAAAACTGCAAATGAAAAGTCGCATGTACATATTTATACATATAATAATATTAAAATTATTTTATAATATATATTGCAGTTTCTTTTAACATTTTATTTGTATTTATCAATTTAATTTATTTTTCTTAAGGTTAAGATCTCTGTTTTTTTTTAATTTCATGAAAATAAATAAGTGTCCTGAAGACGATACTCGAAGAGTACCGGAATAGCGATTAAAAATAAATCAAATTAATAATTACAAATTTTTGTGGGTGTACCATATTCATTGGCAGGAAACAAATACGCGTTCCTGGTACTACTGATATAAAAGGGTTTCCATAAGAATAAAATTTTTTAAGGGTCTGTATAGAAATGTAAAAAATTTTAAATTATGAATTTTAGTTTAAATAATTTTTATAAATACTACTGGGATCCAATACATTGAAGAATAATTTGTTTTAATTTTTTAGAAATTAAATATAAAAAAATAACAACTACAACAAGCAAGAAATGTAACAATTTTAAAATTCTCTTCATTAAGATTTTTATAGGTTAGGTTAGGTTAGGTTAGGTTGATTGGAGGGGTGTGATAGCCCATGTCATACGACATACACTTAAGCCAGTGAAGGCTTGTTGTGCGCTCCCTTTAAAACTGCCAGAGTTCTGCGGCAGGATTCGAACCTGGGACCTTCGCACTACGAGTCTAGTACACTACCTACTAGTCTACGAAGGTCAGATTTTTATAAGAATAATAGTGTTTTGTAAGAAATAAAATTAAAAAAAAAAATGATAATGAATGTTTTTTTTTGTTAAACTAAAAATGACAACTGATTATATATTTTCAAATAAAAACAATTCTATATAAATATAATGAAAGGTTTAATTTTTTATTTGAATTATTCTATATCACCTACAGGACAATTTACTGATGTTATTTATCCATTTTATTTAGTTGTTTTATTTTGTATTGTTTCACTAACAATATTGATGTGACAGCTTGCAGGCTAATGGCAGCATTTGTTAAAATTTGCGTTGAGGCCAAAGCAAACGTCGTGTGTTTATAACTTATAGTGATAGTTTTTCTTATTAAATTATTATACAAGTTATTTAAAAGCATTATTTATTTATCGAAAATTATAAGAAACACATGGATGTTATTCAAACAATTGAAACTCACACACTTGTACACTGCAAAAGGGTCGTCGCCGCTGTTGGATAGATATTTAAACTTAAAACCGTGAAAGGACTTTTTTATTTTATAAATTATAGTTTTATTTTTATTAAAATTAACATGATGATTAAATTGTTTGATTTGATTTATTTTAGCAGTTAATTGTATAATTCACAGCGACGACGCCCTATTGTTTAGTATTTTTAAATAAATTTTAAATTTTTTGTTATGTAGTTTTAGGCTGACAATCGTTATGGGAAATTGAAATTTGTCAAGGGTCCCTATTGTAATTAGCAGGAATTGCAAATTTGAATTTATTGTGTATTACATTGAATTAAAAGTTGTTATCGAATTTTTTTATTAACTTTTTTAATTTTGTTTTTTACCTCAAACACATGTTGGTTTGCGATTTGTTTATGTTAATTGTTATTTTATTTTAGCTTAATTGCTTTTTTATTCATGATTTACGGAGAGCGTACGGGCAGAATTATATGAGAAAGAGCTAAAGAGTGGGAATTTATTTAATTGAGCATTTTTAAATAATTATAATTATAATTGCAGTGCACTGTTGTTCCTCCTTTCTTTTTGTATTTTATTTTAATTCTATATATTTTTGAGCATTTAATAAACTCTCTCACACGCACTCATTTATGTTAGCTTTATGTATTTAGTTTTATATATATATTGTATATAAATTCACTCATCATATATAAATACAATTTTATTTTATTTTGATTTCATTTTGACTCAAATGTCTGTGTGTGCTTTTTTTCTACATTGCAACCGCTTTTTGTTAGAAACTGATCATGTTTTGTAATGAAAACGAGTTAAAATTTGTTTGCATTTCTTATACAAATAAGCATATATATAATATATATGTATATATTTTATATATAATATATATGTATATATTATAATATATTTAGAGTTTTGTTGTTGTTGTTAGGTTTTTATGTATTAGTAATATATTAGTTGAGCATGTTTGTTTTTTATATTTAATTTTTGTTTTTTTTTTGAGTCCCGTTTAGACACCGTTTTAGCTTTTTTCTTTTTCTTAATAAGATTTTGCGGTATGTGTGATAACGTTTCTTTTTAACCGAGAATATAAAAAAGCAATGTTGTACTCAAAAGACGTCCAAAAGCCGTATGCCAACAAATTCCGGGACATTGAATGCGTTCGGCGTTTTTCATGGTTTTTCGTTAGTGATGATGGAAAACTTCATTTAAGCAATACAAATCGTTGTTTGGTTGTTGCTGTATTCTTCACTGTGTTGCTGTTGCTGTTGTTATTGTTGTTGTTGTTTATATTATTACACACTACATATAAATTTAACTCCTCTTGCAATATATACAACACATTCGCCTTGCATTTACATATCAACAACAAAACAGGCATCAGGCAACATCATCAACAACATCGTCGTCATTATCATCATGGGTATCATCATCATCATCATCATCAACGACAGTACCACCAACATCGTCGCGCTTTGTGTTGTAGAATAATGTTGTATGAAGCACCAGTTATTCTTTTTCATATTGCTTACTTTTCATTTGTTTGTTGTTGCGAATTTTTTCCGTTTTGTTTTAAATACGCGCGCGAAAAAATATTCTTTTCGCATACACTGCACCCCCAAACCATACTTTCAAAAGCAATACTTGCTATATCTTAAGATTAGGTATATAACAAATGAGGCCTATACCAGGAGGTTGCCATAAAAAATCTTTATATATAGGAGAAGCTTTTCGATGATAATAGAAAAGTATATACACACATATAGACATACTGCTGCAAAATCCCTAATAGTTTGCTTATAAAACGCACTCAAACACATGAAAAGTGTGCTCTTGTCGAAAGAAATCAAACGCACGCACTCATTGTCTTCTACGCAAACACACACGCGTATCCATACACACATAAACTAGTAAAATGCAACTTCCTTGCAACAAACCCCAAACTCAACTGGACATTATCCACCTAAATATGTATATAGACACCAGGCTAAAGAACCTCAACAATCATCATTCTGATTACAGACAGCAATCTCAATTGCTTGCAATACAGTACAGCATCACCAGCATAACAGCCCGTTACTCCCATATCGCATAAAAATCCTAAATACAGAAAAAAAATGAAATACTCTCCTTAGTGCAATTTTTACAACATTAATGGAAAAAATTGCATGAATCTTCCTTTACATAAAGGCTCTCCCTAAAAATTCTTATATACTCACAGTAAACATAAAAATCTTAAATTAAACACAAACTAAAAAAACACGCAGTATTAAAAAAAATCTACATATCACCTCGCTTGCCTCCTAAAAGTAGGCACAAAATAAAACTTACTTCAGTGAAGAAAGAAAATTGGGAAATGTAGATTGTAAACACACGTTAATACACGTACACACTAACAAACACCAACACTCTCTGTGTACTGCCTCTCCGAAACAAGAGGCCTGCTATAAGTGCAGAAAAAAAAAAATAAAAACAACTTCTAAATTTAAAAGAAAAAAAGAGACGAAAAATTGAAAAAAAGGTAAAAATTTGGTAGCAGAAAAAGTCTATTGCAAAATGCAATAAAACTGCATAGCAAAAACAATGGTAAATAAAATGCAGCTGCTTTATTGTTACAAAAACTACTTTTAAAAAAAGCCGGCTGCTCTCTATCCCTCTCTCTTTGTGTATCTCTCTCTCTCTTTAATACTCCTATTCCAATGTTCTATATCAGGCCCCCCAATTGAGGCCCACTCGTATGCATTTAATTCTCTTTATATAACTCTGGTTCTCTGTTTTGTTTCTATGTTCTTAGTTTATAGTTGTTTTTTGTTGGCTTTTGCATGTGCAAGTAAATGTGTTTGTTTACTTTTTAATGCAAAAAGGGGCATTCGTTGCAATTGCTGCGCATGTCCTTCAAATGCAATTCCTTGTCGTTTTGCATTCTCTAAGTACATATACTCGTATGCGTATGTATGTTGTTGCAACAGCAGACTAGAATGAAAAATAAAACAACTTTACATACGTCTAAATAAAAACAAACCAACACTAGTGCACTTTGCTTGCATTTGTTGGCAAGTGTGTATGAGTGCGAGTTTTTATGTTTTTTTCCACGCGCTTCTTTGTGGTACATTTTGGGGGAAGGGTGGGCTTTGCCAGTTGTTGTATACTTTGCTGTGAATTTTATTTGATGAATTCAGTACTAAGTGCATTTTAGTATGGCTGGCGTGTTGCATGTGGCATGTAGTCCTTGATATTGATGTGGGTATAGAGATATGGAATTTTTTTCCTTAATATTTGTTTGGGGTTCAGAGATGAAATAAAAAATCTAGTCGTTTTCCGTTTCAGTTTTTTACTTGTATTTATTAATTTTTTTTTAATATATAATAAAATAAAATATATTATTGTTTTTAATTGTTCAAAATTCCAAATTAATATGTCTTTTGTTTGTAACTTACTATTCTTAAATAAAAAGCTGCTACCTATATTCGAAAATTCCTTTTTATTTATTTTATATCATTCATTGATTCAAAAGTACTCTTCACTTCGGAAAAAATCCAAAGTAATTGGTTTTAAAAACGGCTTTAGACTTGTGCATTTTACATATTTTTCTATATATCAATACACGTAGAGATACGGCGCCACGGTAGAGATACGAGTAAAATATATACAAATTCTAGGTACCACAATTGTGCAACATTTTCTAACATACAATTTCTTTGCTTCTTACGTTAAGATCGTCGTTGTTATTCATTTAGACTGGCAATAAAATATTTAATTTTTTTTATGCACTCAATTCAGTAACGTTTTTTAAATAGGATTTTTTCGAAGCTTGCTTTCAATAACCTTCTCTGATTTATTGGCAAAAATAATTATCATTTCTATTGATATACAACACCTTCTACTCTACTTCCTTTGCTGTGCATCTACGAACCAGACATGACTAGAATTCTTAATCAAACTATATGGGAGGTCAAACAGATTAACATCTTCCTTCAAGACCTTAACGCTTATAGCGCAAATTTTGTCGAAAGTTAATTCTGTGCCCTCCATAATATTATTTCTCTAGCGAGCGGTTGATACATCAAAGTTTTGACGTAGAAATAAATAGACAACAATTAAAAAACGTATATGTAAAGTATAGTCAGAAATAACTGACACAAATATTAATAATAAAATTATATTTAGTATATAGAGTACAACATTTTTTCATCCGTTTGATTCCATTAAGTAGATGGAAAGAGATTTCAAAATTTTTAATAATGATTTTTTTTTTGATGAATAAAATTGTTAAAATATTCATGGATAAATTAAAAAAATATTGTCTTAAATGATTTTTCTGACGAACAATAATATTCTATAATTTTGTAAAATTTGTGTGCTGTCCGGAAGTACATACTTATGTCTTCCAGTAATAGTTGTTAATATTTTTAAAAACTATTTTAATAATAAAATTCAAACTTTTTTTAATTGAAATTTTCATAAATTTCATATAAAAACAATTTCGCTCTTTGCTCTTTGCGGAAGTATTTCAAATGAAAGTATTTCACAGCCTTTGCTTCGCTTTAGTTTTGAACGTTAAGTGACATGTAAGAAAACTTTTTCTACTGATATACAACTTTTAGACACTCACTGGCGTTAAGTGCCTGCACTTAACACATCTAATTAATTTTCTAAAAAAAAATTTTATTGTGGCAATAGAAAAATAAAAAAAACTGCTGTTTCAACATGTATGAAAAATCAAAATAAACTAAAGATAGAAATCATAAAATAATTAAAATAATTAATGATTTTGTCGTAGTTCTAACCATCCATA
Organism: Germaria angustata; assembly: GCA_963681545.1. Taxonomy (NCBI): domain Eukaryota; kingdom Metazoa; phylum Arthropoda; class Insecta; order Diptera; family Tachinidae; genus Germaria; species Germaria angustata. The sequence continues at coordinate 115,993,006 of OY812998.1, read as the reverse complement.
TATTGGTTTTTTGTTGACACGCCGATGGGTGGATGTCATGTCCTGTAATAATTGATATGTGATATGCAACTTTATCTTCTAAGACAAAAATTATTTCTTTGTTATTCTCAAAAAAAAAAAAAACTGTTATTTTAAAAAAATTGTGTTTCAATAACAAATTTAAAACTAATTAAACTGGAAAGAACTAATCCCATCAATAAATTTTTTTTTGGTAATATATATCATTTGTACTAATTCAGTTCTAGTAAATGACAGAGAGCGTATTTACGTTATTTTTTTATTATTTATTTATTATTTTTTTTTTTTGTAATGAGAGCATCACAATAATGTGAAACACTTTTCGCTAAAAAAGCACTGCATGTGCTTTAATTATGTAAATTTTTTTGTAGATATAAACATCTTCGAAGTTACGATAAGCCTATGGTTTTAAAATTTTTATTTATTTAAGTAAATTTTTATAATTACAAAAAAAAATTTTACTGATTTTTTTGAACATAAATAATCTATTTAAATAAAAACAATTATTCCAAGCTAATGAATTTGTTTATAATAATATATCTATTACTATGTTGTGCTATATAAGGTTTTTCGCGAAAGTTCCCAAAGCATACAAAGTCTATACTGTTGTATAAGACCATTATCCTTATTCTTTTCGAGAGGTCGTCGCTTACAAATTCCTGAAAACCAATGCATTAAATCAGTTTAGACATGGAACTTTGATATTTTAGTGACAATTCTTTGTCTTTGGAATTCACTACTTAAGGCTGTAAAAGTATCAAGCCATGCCTTACAATTTAAAAGGGTAATTTTCGAACTGAAAATTTGTCTTGATCTAAACTGAATTATAAAAAAAATTTTAGTATTGATTCATTTCAGTTTATATGTATTATATATATATATATATATATATATATATATATATATATATATATATATATATATATATATATATATATATATATATATATATATATATATATTTTAGATTTCATTATTATATGTGTTAATTCCAATACACTAGAGCCCCGACTTGCGTCGTTAATGGGGACCGGAGAAACGCGACGCAAATCGAATCACATTTTTCTATATAAATGCACTGAAATTTAATTTATTGGGGAAAATATTCAAAAAAACCAAAAAATTAAATTAAATTAAAGTATGAATACATTTTTATTTATTTCATTTATTTCCAACACATGTTTATAATTATTATAAAGAAATAAGACAATAAATTACGCAAAAACATAATAAAAATTAAATTCATTTACATATGTATATATGTACGTATATTCATAAAAAGTAGATACATTACAAAATTTTAATTTATTTAGCTTACATTCAGCTCTCTTCAGATGATTTTGACAAATAACACGCTAAATTCTTACCATAACCAGACAGTTGTTCTTAGCATCACTTAAATAACAAAGAAAAGGGAATTCCCCTTATTTTATGCAATTTGAAAACGTCTTAATGTATAGGCCAGAAGTTGTAAAAATGCTAAAAGACAGAAAAGATGCTGGGCACTACAAATGCTAAAAGTGGTAATCCACAATGCTGTAGTAAAAAATTTAAACGTTTTTAGCGACTCAAATCGAAATCAAAACGACGCAAATCGAAATCAAAACGATGCAAATCGGGGTCAAAGTGACGCAACTTGAAATTGCAAAGACGAAAATCGAATTTTTCCAGTTTTTAAAAAGCGACGCAAATCGAAACGACGCAAATCGGGACGACGCAAATCGGGTCTCTAGTGTATAAACTATATATATATACGTATGACGTGCTCTTGTTAAAAAAGACATATACTACGTTTATACGCACGTCTTATTTGCAAATAAAAAAGAAGAATGTTGCCGTATAACTTTTTTATTGTAACTTATTAACTCACTTAAACAAGTCGTGAATAACGACACTATTTGCAAATAAAAAGTAAGACGTTGCCACTTCATGAACGTTTTTTGTGTTTTACTTACCAAACAATCATATTTTCGTCACATGGCATCACTAACAATAACAAGTTCTGTATGCAATTTCCCGTATAAACAGTGAATTAGTTATTTGCAAATAGTTATATTTGCAAATAAGACGTACGTATAAACGTAGTAATAAATTCATCATACGCTTCTAGTACAAACTACCAAAATGCCTGCTAAAGTATGCAACAATTTTTATGCAAACGTACGATAATCGGTGACGAATACGTGATATTGAGTGAATTATTTCTATATTCAATGTTCAACAGGGCACAAATATAGGCTTAAAATTTTAAATTAATATAGTGCAACTTCGACAATCCGGATACACATAGTTTTAGGGTCGGTCGGATTAACGAGTTGTCCGGACTATAGTAGGTGAAAATATTGAAATAATCTAAGTGAATTAAATTGTATGTACATAAGTACATGCATTATACTATGATTTATTAAAAAACCCTAAATTATTATATTTAATTATGTATTATATTAAATTATTAAAATATGTAATCTAAGTGAATTAAATACATATGTCCATACTATGATTTCTTAAAAAATGAAGTTATTTGTGTTGACTAACTTTGACGAGGTGATTGATTTGCGCTTTTTGCTCTAGTCGTTTTAACAATAGAATATCGTACATATCCAAATTATTCTTCTCAGCCCACTGAAAATGATTTCTTTGCAGTAGCATTAGAGATCTTTGTTTTTGCATAAGCATCACCGACGATTTAATTCTGGTTTAAATGTTACCGAGTCCATTATACTTAGGTATTCGAAATTGTTTTATCTTCTCTTTATTTTTTTAAAGTCGCAAATCGTTGATTTAGGAACATGGAATTTTTGGGCAAGCTGCCTAATAGTTTTTCCCTCATCAAGACATGATACTTGGAATGGAATTAGACAAACACGCTTGTGAAAGAATGAACCGAAACTGAAGTAATGATAGTGCAAAATGTAAATCTAGTATGAATAACAAAACATGCGAGGAAAAATCCCCGAATTTTAATATTTATTCTTGCATAAAAAATTTTTTCCGAATTGTAGAGGTAAAAGTTTTAAATTGTCCGAAATGTAGAAACGTCCGAATTATTGGAGTGACCGGACTGGCGCATGTCCGAACTGTCGAAGTTGTACTGTAATTTGATATTTATGTTGGATTTTTTTGTTGGTATCGTATACCTGATATCAATTGTATATTAAACGTACATACGTGTCACTGATCTGCCAAATGCCACTTTTAGATATTCCCGGATACGAATATTCGGAACAATATTCGCGAAGATGAACATGAATATTAAATTTGAAATTTAAAGATTTTTTTAAAATCGATTTATACATCTTTAATATGAAATATTTAAAATTTAATTGAAAAAATCTTGCATTAATAGTCTTCATCACGAACATTATCATTTGTAAAAACTATGTTTATGGATGTCATTCGATTACTTTAAAAACCATACAAAATATAAATTTTTATTATAAAGTTACTGATCTATTGTAACCAGGAGTATACTCGAACACAACTAATAACAATTAATTGGAAAAAAATTACCAAACATTGCTGTTTGGTTAATATCAGATTAGTGAGACACACCGATAAGAAATCAATTTCAAATAAAATAAAAAATTCATTTGTGTTCACTTGATCTTTCAAAAGATTCAATCCACACCACTACTTTTACACTCCCGCTGACTGCATTTAAGTTCAAAACGATTTCCTGTTGTTTGAAATTTATTGCAAAAGGTGTTTTTATTTATATTTTAAGTTTAAAATAAAGTTATTTTAATTTAAAATTATTACAAAAACTAATTTTTTATAGTTTAACTGGACTTGCACAATGCGTTTTTTTAATACAATTTTGATGCATGCAACGTTTTTTATTCGCTGATAGGAGGGTTATCGAAATCCAAGTGATTATAAAATTGACTGCACATGAAATTTCAATCGATTTTTAACAAAATTTTATATATTTACTTACTATTTGACTCTACCTTATATTGGCGAATAGATAAAGTTTCATGCAAGAAATTTCTTTAAAAAATGTTTTGTGTAACTACGGTCTTTGTGTAACTCTTTGGGTGTAAAATGTTCGACAGATATTCAGCGGAATTCGACGGAATTTTAGTATTTTTTTTTTAAGTTTTATTGCAAAATGTGGTGGCGTAGTATAGTGGTTAAAACGCTTGTCTACAAAACCAAATACACCTCCTCTATCCCTCGAAAGGAGGATAACATCATGACGAAGATCAGGCAGCCACTGTCCCCCCCCCCCCCCTCCCGGGGAAAAAGGTAAGAATCAAAGATTAGCAAGATTTGCATATTTATTAATTTTTTTTAGACTTGTATAAGTGCCTTTTTTTGTATATAATTTTTTTAAATATTTGTTAATTCTAAAAACTAAAAATGCTACTAAAATAACGCAAAAAACAAGGAATGTGTCTAATTTTATTGTCGCGCCATAATCCATGTCTCGTTGCACGTTGTTGTTGTCGTTGATGATGATAGCTTCTTCTTGCTTAGACTTTTGGTTTCCCATTTAGTTCTCTTAGTTGCATATACAGTTGTCTCTTTTGTTCACCCTTTGTCAATCCTATTAATTGCCACAATTCTTGCCTCTTCTTCCCGATCTTTTACTTCTTTCCTCCCCTTTTTATTTTCATCTCCTTGTCTTGTTTAGGAGTCTCCTTTTTCTTTTGTTCCTCTTCCTATATTCCTCAATTGTAATAGGTTTGGGACCACAATATCTCGGTGTGAGAGTGTATTCAGGACATTATTCTATATGTTGTCCTTCTGGCATGTACTCCTCGTTGTAGTGTTTTGAAAAAATTACATCTATCTCCTCTTGCGAAGGAATACTTTCCAGTGGGAATGACATTGAAAGTCTTGGATTATGTAGGTTTATTTTCTATTTTTATTTATTTTTATTGGGTTTACAGAATGTCTAGGTCTAGGCAGATATCTAAGTCTAAGTTGACAGTACAGTTTATTATTAACGCTCAAGAGTATTCTAGGATTATTTTCTCTAAGATTCTAGCATTTCGCTGGCAAGATGTGGTCATGTAATGTGTTATATTTATTAAGTGTAAGTGTAAATTTTTCTCAGGAGTATTGAATGCTGCACTTAGCTGCAGCACGTTTTAATTCCACTAAGCCACCGGTTAAAGTGCTCAGTTAGAATAATGAGAAGATCTTTCTTGTGTGGCAAAAATTCTCTAGGTAAGCAAATTTCAATGTTTTATTGAACTATTGAATTTGTAATTGTAACTCAATTCCCTTTAAATACATTACATTGCAATTTGTGAGTTATTATTTATATAAAATAAATGTGACCAACACACTACAACAATCATTTATTACGTGCACTTTGAAATGAATTTTGGTTTTGCGTTTTAAATTAATTTTTTTAATCAGAGTTTAGTTTGTAATGAAGAAACGAAATTTCTGAATATCTAATATAATGTCAGGGACAAATAAAACAAAAGACACATAGAACGAATCGCCATATTACTTTCGAGGTCTGCTATATCTTGAATTATAATGTTTGATGAGCTTTTTGCAAGCGTTTGTTTTCCGAACCTAGTGTTAGCGAAAAAAGAATACGAGTATGTTAATTTCGATATTTGGTAGTTGCGAGTTTAAAAGATTTCACCAGTAATTCAACTTTTTTTATGATCTCAGTGATCCTGCTCAAACTGATTTATATTTGTTATTATAATTTTGAAGGAATTAAATTGTCTGTAATGAGCCGTGGCGTAGTTCAATAAATAAAATATTTGAACATAAATTTTTTTTATACATATATTTTTTTCGCTTATTGTTGATTTTAAAGCAGTCCTTATGATTCACATGTCGCTGATACTTGCGGGCGTTAGTAAATGTTTAAATAAATTTTGAAAACAATAAAAAGTTTTTGCAAGCATTCAAAAAAGAGAAATGTGCATACTAGAACAGAATTTAAAAAGGATCTGCACAGTGATTGTATTAATAATGCAGTAGAATATGAAATAAATAAGTTAAAATTGATAAATTGAAAAAAAAAATTAATAAACCTCTTTTAATTGACCGAAGTATGTTGGCACAAGCACCAGTTCAAAACTCCAACAATACCATACATAATGCTTAATAACTTTCAAGGTATTTTATTACTTCTTTAGATTTCTTCTTTCCTTGACAATAAGTTTTAGTTAATTGTGTCTGAATCAGCTTTAAAAACTCTGAAACTCATGCGTAAATAAAACTAAAAAAAGGACACAATTGGTTCACATTTTTTTATTTTATAAAATCACAATACAATATCCAAGAATTGATTAAGTTGAAATGAAAAAACCTTCATTCCTTAAACGTTAGATTTTGATCATTTATTTAATTAGTTGAAAATACGCACTAAGAACTATTGTGATTTTGATGTTTTCGTCCATCAGAAATCTGTGCTTCATGGAACAAGTAAATGATGCAAGATTTTTTAAATTTATGAAAAAAATCGTTAAACACAAAAAAAGACTTTTATACACTCAATAGAAATAAAATTAGTTTAACTCTTATACTCAGATCGCTTTATTTTCATTTAATGGATGTTAATTTAAAAAAATTCCAACAGAAATAAAAATTTAATTTAACGTAAAATTAAAGAAAAATCATAAGATTTCACGATCAAGAAATTCTTCATAATTATGGCAAGGATATATTTGGCTGCCGATAACTCAGTAAGAATTAATAACACCCCTCTTTAAGTTCTAAAAGTAAAGTATCTGCCACTTTGTCTTTATTAATTGCATTTATTTGTCTCAAGGAGATATTCAGTAACATTTTTGGAACTTAATAAAAATTCCTGATAAAAGAAATTTAATATTTTTGGTGGCACCCGTTATGGTTGATTGCAATGACTCCACAAAATGTTTACAATTTTGCTTACATGCATCAATATGTTTTGGTAGTTCTTTTGGAATATATGTCAAAGATTTTACGTCAGTACCTGTCATAAACCTTACCTGACGATGCTCTTCGCACTGGGTGAATAAGGCCGTTCACCACCGTCCCCGTCGCCCCTTCCAGAGGCACATACATCGAGAGGATGTACATGTGCCCCTAATAGGGATGACATGGTAGCAAATTCTGTACAGGCTGCAGAATCATGTACAGAACCTTGCTAAAGTGCTGGAGCTATCTAACCTCTTACCACCCCAATGGCCCAGCAGTAAGAAGTCCCCTATCTTAATGTATAACTCACCAACCGCAACCGTCAGGGCAGCTCTGTCGAATAGCAACAGCACATAGAGGTATATGGCCTAAAGATAGCATCTACAACCGGTCACTAGCACCGTATTGCAGACACACTCATCCGACCCATAACTCTTCCCGCGTATCTTTGGGTTTTAACCACAGCCACCACGTGATTCCCGAAGGGGCCTCACCAATAACCAGTCTAGGACAAGTCCTAGGGGCAACTGGTTCCCGTGGTACCAAATAGGAACTCTGGTCGGCCTTGTGTTAGAAACTCCTCCGATTTTAGGTCCCGTGCAAACCTGAGGTATCGGTAGAACCTCTACCCAGACAAAAATAGGCAAAGCTACTTCCTTAATTACTTATATACACGCCCCTTGCCCTGGTTTCAGGGATTGGGTAGTAACATATTAAATTCTACGGGTAAAGGTCAAGGTCTGGAAAGATCATGTTACCCATGCGGACGAGCAAGCGAACCTACTTTTGCCTTTAATTTACTTGCATGCGCACCCGTTACCCTGTTAATTCAGGGATTGGGTAGCAACATACAAGTTTTTAGGGGTTATCAGCAAAAAGGCCTAGGTCCGGAAACCTGATAACCCTATACCGCAGGAAGCACAACACCAAGCCACCAACTTCTTTTGGAATATTAAACAAAGAAATCGGTTGATATAAATCTTATAAAAAATTCTTTCTTCATTAAAAATATTTAAAAAATATTTTTTAAACCTGAATCGCCAACTTCAGAACTTAAACTGAAAGCAGATTAGTTAAATTTTCAGTTTAAACAAAACATTTCGAAAAATCATGTTGAATTAATAAGATTTTTTAACTTTTAACGATGTTATATAGAGAAGTAATTCAATTCAGTGAAATAAGGTTGTAGGGAAGTCCGCGGAACCGCAAAATTAGTTCCATTATAAACGGAATTCATTACAATTATAGTAAATATTTCATTATTAAAGTATATTAATGCAAGCATCCTTGATATCATATCATATCTGTTTCAAATTTTCCATAAATTTTTTTTCTATTTTTTATCGCTTTCCCAAATAATGGTGAATAAATAATTCAACGGCTTAGAAAAAACAGCGAAAAGTTTAATTACTTCTATATGCCAGTTAAAACCATAAAAGTTTATGATAATTTTTGTGTAGGGCACGTAAAGAGCTTCATCGAAAGCTCACAAGAAACGAAGCTGGCTTTGATCTTAACATTTGCACCAACTATTGTGACCGTAGAGTTTGTACATTATAAATGAACTTTTTTTTAATAACAGGGGCATATTCTAATCGGATTCCACTATATATTAAATAATAAAATTTTAAATCAGCTCGTTTTTGGAAAAAAACCAATCGCAAAATATCAATAACAACTATAGACTATAACGATGGCAAGCAACTGAAGATGGTTTAAATAAGACAGTAGAAAGGAAATGTTTAAAAAAATGGATTACAAAAAATATACTATAACCTCCATTTATTACACACATAAGAGTTTGTATAATTTTATGTAAATTTGTTTTATATATCACCTACAGAAATAAGCTCTTGTGTTCAAACAGAAGAACTTTACAAAAATATTTGGGCTTCTTGTAGAAAAATACCTCTGGACGCCTCTTCCCATAGAAAAACACCTCTAGACAAATATTTCCTTTGCACCTGCCCATAATTCAGAGGATTTTCCCATGAGACCAATTTGTTATTTCACTAACTTTTTTAATAGAAATTATGTGAATATATTGCGAACGTTTGTGTCATTATTTTCTTGTATACCAGTCAAGCTTTATTTTTAACTCAAATTACCAAGCAATTTGGCAAGAATCGAACCTAGAACTCTCTTACTACCAACTACTAGTCTACGAAATAACCAAATAAATAATACAGACGCAATTTGTGGTATCCTTCTTTTGTTATTCTATCGTTAATTCAATGGATCGTGCTCTAATTAGAGTAGAAAAATGGCTCCCGAAATCCTCTCCTTTTTACCAACTACATATTCTTCATTGAGTGCAGATCTATACATACTCGATGTGCCAGCGACTTGCACTACGCATTACAGAAAGAATTGGATTTTTGTCCAAACAATTCGTATGTGAAATAACCTGCCTGCAGAGGTCTCTCCTATCACTTTCAGCATGCAAATCATTTCCACAGACACTACTCCCTCTCTATCCTATTTTCCTAGTTGAGTAGGGCCGATCCCCTGAGTGCTGGACCATAAAAAACCAAAAGAAGAGTGGAATATCATTAACAGAAAAAGAAAAAAAATATTTTTCTTGCATTTCAAAAGTTTGTTTAAAAGACAATGGCAACAGATAATGGGAACATAACAAAATATACTCTTAATGGAAAAGTCATTATTTTGTCGCCAAGGGTGACACGAAACCCCTAAAAATTGAGTTCGTATGATAATGGATTCTGGTGATATCATTTTCTGAACTTAAGGAAAACAAAATTTATGACATCCATTAAATATTTAAAAAGAAACAGAACACCGGCATATTGGAGTTTCAATAAAAACTAATAATAAATGAAAAAAATAATAATATATAGACTAAAAGATATATTTCTTTAACACTATTTTTCGACCTTTCTTAATATATCTTTTATTTTATTAACGAGCTTTAGGTGTTTCTATAAAAAAAAAACAATTCTATTTTATTTCAGTATTTCAACGACTATTTAAGCGTCTTCTTTACAAAAAAATTGCAATAAATTTTTTTCCTGAAAAACACACCCAAAGGGGCGTCGAAATATTGAAATAAAATAAATTTGTTTTTTATAAAAAGCTCTAAGGCATGTTCATAAAATAAAAGATAGAAATATTTTTATTAATAAAAAAGCATTTTTTATAAATTCGCAGAAGTAATTCATATTTTATAAAAAAATTTAATTTTTTAAAATTATGCAAATTTATAAAAAATTTATATGATTTATAAAATTATATAATTTTATAAATTATATAAAAATTTTTTGTCAATTTGATGCTCTAGAAAATAAAAGAAATCAGGCAGATGAAATATCATTATTATCATTCGCAATGAATTTATTTATTTTTTATTAGAAAGTTGTGGATTTTGTTGACTTGTTTAAAAGTTTCTTGTTTTTTACGGAAAGACGAATAAGATAATTGGACCGTTGTTTCCTTTAAAAATATTACGTATTATAAATTAGAAGAATATATTAGAATTACTTTAAATAACATTTTTTTATGCACAGATTTTCAAACTACTCTGTAGTGGGTCCTGGGTAGCGACCGGACCCAGAATGTTAGGAATAAGAAGCTGTCATAACAATAGATCGGCTGCCAATTAACTTGAATATTTCTTTTAGGTTCTTAGTAAATGTTTGAGAGCAAAAGTTATTGTACTTAAGAATTTGCCACGCAGTTGCATGCGAAGTAACTGCGACTGCGCTTACACTTGGTCAGTTTCTTTCGAGACGTAAGCAGAGGAATTAATGCTTTTACTTACGATAGGATATTGTGTTAACTCATTTATAGTATCATATCAATTGAGATTGTAAGTACATCACGCAGTAGGGTAAGAATTATTGTTAAAAGAAAAACTTACTAATTGCCTAAAATTAATACTCCTTTTAACTAGAATCTGCAAGCACATAAAAAGGATCCTTAAAGAATGAACTTGAAGGTTTCAAGGTACATATTGCAAAAATTAAAAAATCTATTTTTTTGATATTTTTCCTATACGGAAAAATAAAAACAGCAGTTAAATAAGCTTTAGGCAATACAAGCAATACAATAGTTAGTACACCTTGTGAACTACCCTATTATAAATTATACGAATGGTTCACATCATAGAAAATCGCTAGAAATTAGAAAGCAAACTTCATGGTACTTACCCTCTATTAAAAACTGGTATAAAATCGTTTGATGATTGCTTCTATCACAATAATGCAGTTGCAGTTCTTGTTGTAAAATCTTGACATTTCTTAACATTATGGAAGTGAGTGTTTTGAGTGTTTTTTTTTTTGTTGTTTTGTTTAGATCGACTGCTTAGTTAGAATGTGATTTTGGGGCTGAGGGAGTGGAATGTAATTGTTTATAATGCCTTTTAGTTACTTTTCGTATCGTTACGCGTTTTAAAAATTTTGTTTTTACTTAATGTAAATAATTGTGTTTAACAAAAATACGTTTATTTTTCTTCTAAAAAAATCTTTTCATTCAGGTAATTTTGTAGTTTGATTTTTGATTGATTTGAATTTTGTTGTTGCCTTTTTTGCTTCCATTTATTTTGTTAATGTTGTTGTTTTAGTAGCTTACAGTTTGCAAGCGTAAAAGGATCGAAAAGTTTTGAAAAGAAATTGACTTTGGTTTTCAATTTGATTTTAGAATTTTTTCTTTTTTGTTGAACAAAGTGTATAATAAAATGCCAAAGTTATTTAAAAATGGTAACGCAATTGAGTTGCTTTATAATTTTTTTAACGTCTGAATTCTATTGAATTTTGCTTAAAGATGTCATACATTGCCAAAATTCAATGACCGAAAGAGTGTTTTCTCGAGAGTGTTTTTTAAAAGAACGCAAAATGAATGGCCGAGCCAGGGGGTTTAATCGAAAGTAAGAGGAAAAAACTGATGACTAAAATTCAGACGTTTAAGGGCGTTTTATCGAAAGTGGCAAATGAGATTAAAATGCGTTTGTTGGTTGGTAATGGAGCCTTGACGGTCGTAACTATTTTTATTGCCTGTTATTTGTTGTTTATTATAGTATTTTGGTGGAAAACTGGTTAACTTAGAAATTATGGCTTATTGAATTGTTTTATATACTATATATTTATATATTGTTGTAATTAAATTTTGAGTTCTATTGTTTTTGTAAATAGAGATGGCCAACGGTTGGAATGTTAACGAAAATTCTAAAACGTTACATTTTTAAAGTCACATTGTTTGTTTTTGTGTTGTGGAGTTTCTTTTTATTTGTAAATTTCATATAAATTTCAATTTATTTAAAACAAAATCATTTCACTCAAGACGGTGTGGCAGCGCTTAGGAAATAGGGCATTTGCAAAAAGTAAGGAAAATCGTAAAAAGACACACTCAACGACTTGTAGAAAAACATGATGGATGATAATGATGGCAAAAGTATTAAAACGTATACAAAAAATTTTTACAGCAAAATTTCTTTAAGGCCACATCAAATGTAGATTTGGTTAAAGTACTCAAATTAAAGAACGCCAGTTGTTTGGAACTAAAACTTTTTTAGTCTATCTTTCGGTTTTCTCACTTCACTTAAAAAAGACGAGAGATTTATTTTAGAATTTATCACTCCTAAGAGTCCTTATAAACAAAACCTTAACGAAAACAAACAAGGTCAAACATAAAACTTGTAACACTAAAATTGATTCTTTATTTTCCTTTTTGAAGTTCCAAGAAATCGTTGTAAAATTGTTTCCAGTTTAAGTTCTCGAAGATTTTTGCTTAATTTGTTTGTTTTTTTTTTTTTGATGATTAAATTTTGGAATTTTTATTTTGTTGAAATTTTTTTTATTTTGTTCCAAAAGTAAGTAAGCAAGTTGTTAACTAAACAAAGAATAAATGATGTGTGTATAGTATTGTATTTAGTTTTATTAATTTATTTTAAATATATTATAAAAATTTGTTGTGTTGTTTAGTCTGCCTGCTGCCGTACACTAAAAAAATGCCGCGTTTTAACAATCGCGTTTAGTAAATTTCTATGTGTGGCCATTTGCAACATTAAAATGTTGATGATAATAACAAAAATGACAACAAAAACAATAACTACAATAGCAACAAACACGGAATATACCACCATTTATAAACAGCGACAATATGAAAACTAACTATACAACATACAACAACATATACACATATATGCATTTATATATCAATAAATACTAATACACATCCACTCAACTATACAGAACTGATGGTATGTACGTGTATATACTCATGTATGTATGGTTGTATGTATTGTAAACATATCACAAAACATTTTTAGCTTTTAGTTTAAACGTCACCGTCATCGTTTGGTTTCATCGCTGCCGTTAGTGTTTGTATTGTTGCTGTTACATATGTTGTTGTTGGTGTTGTTGCTGATGATTATGATGTTGTTACGATGCTGTGCATAGTTGTTTGTATAAAATCACACATATCCATACATAAGTCCATATTGCACAGCTTTTTTATTTTACTATAATGCACTGTGGGATTATTGATATTAATTAAAAAAAAATCCATGTAGCAGATCTGTCTAACGTTTATGGGAAATGAAAAATATTTAAGCATAGCTTCTTATTTGGTACTAACTAAAAGTTAGTCCATAAGAGGCAATTCTATGTGATAATACGGGGTGGCCTTAAAGAAACGACAGGTTTAAATAGCCTATAATTTCTTTCAATAAAATTTCGAATTTATTAAATTTCAATAATGCATGGGGAACTTAGTTATTTTATACATGAAAAAAACATCATTTAATTGGCGTAAATGCCGCCCATCCTTAGTTTCTCATTGTCGCGCTCTTTCTAAGATAGTTTCTATGATTTTTTTCTTCTCGAATATTATTTTGTAAGTTTAATCTATGCCTCACTTATGAACACACGCTCGTTCCGAAGACGTTGGCCAATAAAAATCCCTGCCTCTTGTACCGTAATAGCGCCACTGTTTGCTTCGCTGTTCCATTCGTTGTTCAATTGTATACCTTTCCACTTTCAATTCTAAAAGCCTTCTTTACAAGAATTTTAAAAGTAAATCATATTAAAATAATGAAATTATATAAATTAATTTAATATTGAAAATTATTATTTCAGGATATTCTCTCCAAAGTTCACTGACGATTTGTTTTAGCGACCAATGAAATGTCGGCTTATGAACAGCTAAAGCCACAACAAACTATGCGTTTATAGAAATTAACTTTTTCAGAAACGAAGGGATTTAAATTTTTTATAATTTCTTTAATATAATTTTTAAGTAGTAAGTTCAGTTTTCAAATAAAATATATTTTTTTGTTCTAATATTTCATTACACCTTGTGAAACTCCTTCAGGGATATTAATAACGATATCAATAACGAAAAATTGTCACAAAGAAAAATAGTTTGAAAAACATTTGGTAATATAAACATTTTTAATAAAGTTCATTTTATAATTGTTATTATTGTTCTTTGAAATTAAAAATCTGCTGTTTTAAGGTTTATTCTCTGCTCTAAGGGTGTGTGGTAATTTTTTGCATTTCTAACATGTACTTCCTCTTATAATTATTTTATGTATTTAATAATATGACATTCTCAAAATTAGAATAGTATTTAAACGAAACAATGAGAACCGAATGCTGTCTTTAGGGAAATAATTATAACTCTATATCTTTGATTCGACCTATGTCCTGTCTATGGAACTTCATTATCATTCAAAACTTTCATAATTCTTTTATCATAAGTCTTGTGGAATTCCTTATCACTTATGACCAATATTCCTTTTATAAGATTCCCGACAATATTAGTTAAATTCAATTCAATTCGAGGTATTCTCCAAAAGAATTATTCAAATAATTCTTTAGCCAAATCATGTCTGATTTTGAATGCTGTTCAAACCTGATTGAATAGTACTGATGATTTTATTAGAGGCAGTGAAATGCAATGCAGGCATATACCCAGCTAAGGTCTTTAATGATAATAATTTTCCAGTGCTCCTAACATACAATTCAATAGACCAGTACATACGAAGTAAAATTAAATTATTAAAATTTCTGACAGTGTTAATAATAATTAATTTTCTGATACCAGTCTATATCAATAAAGTGCCTACATATGGAATTGTAGTCTTTTTCCCAAAAATAAATAAATAGGCCAAGTTTTGGCAGCTTTGAAAACATAACATAACATAACATTTTTGAACATAATTAGTCCAAGTGGCGGACTCTTGCGATGATGAGATGTGTGTTGGCTATTGATTTGGATGGGCAAAATTGCTGTCCTGTAAAATTAATATGTACAAACTTTTGCTAATTGACGTTTATTCGTCTTATTTGTATCCATTGTTCGAGCCGTATTGTATTTCTTTAGGACCCTTCTTTAGGGCTGTGGGGCGTCAGTTTAGCTGCTTCGCTAAAACTAATCGCCTCTACAATATTCCTCCCAAGCTCTTGGATAAATGGTCTTGTCAATCCAGGCAAATGGAGATTATAGATCAACTAGATCTTTTATACAACTAAATACATATGAATTTTAAAATTACTGCGACAAAATGCATAAGGATTTGTTTTTCAATTTTCTGTATTAAGTGAAAATCGGTATATTAATGCAGAAGTTATGCAATAATCAATATTTCGGGGAGGGAGAACAAATTACCCGTCCGATTTTCAAAAATAAGTGGCGCTAAACTACAGCAAACTCTTTTAACCAAAAAAAAAAAATAGTTTAGAAATCCGGTCTATTAATTGAAAAATTATGCGATTGCCAATTTTTAGGGCGGACCAGTTGCGCGTCCTATTTTCGAAAAAATGACGGGACCGAACTACAATCAAAACCGTTAAAAAAATGTTTTGAAAATCAATCTATAAATGCGATAATCACTAATTGTCCGTCCGAAGATTCGAAAAATATTATTAGATAATAATAAATATAGTATACGATTTGCAAATCGTAAAAAATATGATAAGAAATGACAGATAAGTCCTCCATATATTTTGAATTACAAAAAACTTTTGTAGTAATTTTTTTTAGAAAAAAAAATTTGTTGCAGAATGTAAAATTTATTAGACCAGCTAAATCTTTAATCTTTACTGTCATAGATAGATGTTAGAAATTTTAGTTACTCACGTTACTATGTTGTCCCATAGTAAATGAAACCAAATACATTTGCCACTTCCACCATTTACGGTTTCAGTTTCATTGCACGTTTCTGAACCTTCAACATCATTATCATCTCTATCGCCATCTAACAGTGCAATACAATAAGTCGATATGATTTTTTTTCATACTTCCTCGCCATTGAAGTTTTCAAATTTTTTGTTTCAATACCTTTAGAGTTGTTTGCCGTGCTTTTCTATCGTTTTGTTCGTGGCCTTTGCTGCCACTTCATACTCATCATTATTGTCATTATAATGTTGTTATGTACATATTTTTCCCACTACTACTGTAACAAGGGAAAAAATTGTATGATTTTTGTTGCTGTCTCCTCGCCATTAGTTGCAGCAGTAGTGCAACCAATACTGCTCTCAATTCAAAGCTTCAGTATTAATACTAATACATAAATTTGCATGTACATATGTTATTTGTACATAAGTAGTGTTTATATTGCATTCCGTTTTTATTTTCGCCCACTTGTCGTTCGTTATAATAATTTCTATAATTTTGCGAGGAAAAAAACGATACAACTTGTATCCTGTTTTCAAATTATTTCTATTAAATGGTTGATGACACATAATGCGTTTTTCATGTTATTAGAGAAAATACGCATTGTAGAGAAAATGGTGACTGAAGTGTATTTTATTTAGTTTAGTAGATACGGGTGTTTGCATGATTAGAAGAGTTTAGAAAATTAAATGTAGATATGAAACTAAATTATTATAATGTGTGTGAAGATAAGCTCTGTTAGGCCGATAACAGAGGACTGTTAAACACGACAAATCTAGGAGTACGGATTCCAAGTGGATTTACGGTTACAGTCTTTGACCTAGTGGACAAAATATCCAACAGTGCGTTTTTTACTGAAAAATGTTCTGTTTACTATATTTTTCAAATTTTTAAATTTCTCTAGAAGATAAATTCCATGACAATGGAAAAAAATGGGCGGATAAAAATTGATGTTATTTAAAGGTTTAGTGCCCCTTTATGATCCCCAGTGGTCAGATTATTCAACAGTGAGTTTGTTTACCCAAAAAATTCAGTTTACCAGATTTTTCAAATTTGGAATTTCTCTAGAAGATGGATTCCATGACAATGGAAAAAAAATGGGCGGATAAAAATTGATGTTATTTAAAGATTTAGTGCCTCCTAGAAACAATTAGAGAGCTTTTTTTGTAATTCATATACAATATTGAATTCTCATATTGTATTTGATTTATGTGGCATAAAAATCCGAGGATGAATGGTTTCAAACTGCTTCACTGACGATTTGGTTTCAGCAACCAATGAAATGTCGGCATATGAAGATCTAAAGCCACAACAAACAATGCATTTTGCAGAACCATTAGTTTCTAACGATTAGTTGGGCAGAATATCCCAAATAATAAATTTCAATATTAATTAGTCAATATTAATCGCACTCTTATTTACACTTAAAATAACTTTAGGACATTTTATAGTTGATAAGAGAATTTTGGGATATATTTTCGAAATAATCTTGAATTTTTTCTTAAAATTTTATCTTAAAATTTTTATCATGGTTCTCAGTTAAAGTAAGAAAGAAAAAAATCCAAATTGAGAACTAGTTTTTTCTTTCTGTGTATAATCGTATAAAATGAAAAACATTTAGAACCAGTTTTTTCTTTCTGTATATAATCGTATGAAATCATATTCAAGAGTGTTTTCCATAATACTGACGGTCTCTTTGAGTGGAAAGTTTATATGATGCCCTTTTGGGTAATATCCTTGAAATTTTTTCCCTTAAGTAGTCCATCCGGGTTGTGGAAACCTCTCTTTGAAATTCCTAAGGGAACAATAATAATTTTAATGTTTCGCTTAAACAAGGTGGAGCACAAATAATGACATTATTTTGAATTGGCTGCCATTTTTACAGATGGCGCCAAATGTCAATGTAAATTGACATGTTAAATGTAAATGTATAGGGAATTAGTTGTCAGTAATGAGCAATATACACCGCAAGAGCGTGGAATTAATGTTACTGCTTATTTGAAAAATTTCCAGTCTGTTATTTTAATGCAGCGTGAATACCGTCGTCGTTTTCTTTTGTCGCTCATTTCCGCTTGAGTGGTAACAAATAAAATTGGAGTTTCTGGGGCATAGAGAAACCATATGATATGCTTGAAGACCCATTGCATCCCCTAAAAATGGTTGTTTGGTGTGGCATTTGCAGTGAAAACGTAATTAGCCTTTATTTTTCTTTTTTTTCACAGGCAGATGCTAAACGATTTTTCTTTTGCCGAAAGTTGCTGCATTAGGTCCCGATCAATCCTGTTTTCACAACAGGATGGAGCAACCACTCAAACAACTTGGGCAGGCAACGATGGAGAAAGTAGTTTCCAAGTTCAGTGATCTCCTGTTTTGGAAAAGTAAACTGATTGTCCACATAGACACATTTAACAGCCCTTAAGGCTTTTTAAAACCTCTTGTTTAGCATAACAAACCAATAATCTTGCCCATGTTGAAAATCAACATTCAAGAAGAAATCACCAATTTTGGAGCCAGATGTTTCGAAAGTAATAATTCAAAATGCCCTGAAATGTCATCAGTTAGTTATACTTTCAACTAAACTTTTAATGGGAACAGAGCTTTTTTATTTATATTGTTCTTTAACAATTATTTTGATTTATTATTTATGCAAATACCCATATGACAGCATTATTACTATTGTCAACTCATGCTTAGAAATTCTCAAATGTAAAAAATTTTAGAGTTGCTGCCACATATACTTAAATTTACATAAGTAAAATATGATAAATAATATAAAATTCGGCGTAATAGTAAATAATATTTAGAAAGTGAGTCTAAAAATTCCCTTTGGAAAAAACTTAACAAAAATGGTAAATAAAAAATTATAATGTACGCATTTTAGACTACTATTGGCTGGTGTTTAAAAAAAAAAAATCACGCATTCCTAAAGCCGGAAAAGGAACTGCTTGCATTTTGTGCGAAATTTACATAAAAATGCACATACGCATATTAATGCATTTTAGGGAGAAAATTTGTGCATGACATGCATCCATAGAAAAGCAATAAAAACAACCCTTTGACAAATGCATGATATACACATGCACGTATTCACAATCACACATTAAAATGCCAAATAGAGAAGTACATTATGTTTTGACTAAAAATGCTCTCACTCCTGCTGTCACTAGAAAGAGGTCCACTCGATCGCCCAGCTCTATAATCCGAACATAGTGATGATGAACCAACTAAACATTCTATATGTGAATGTGAAATGTTAGTATGCCTTTGCATGTGTGGATATGTGTGAGTGTGTGTGTTTGTATTTTAGTAGCATTTTCATACGCGATTTTCCCTCTGCATTCCGCGTTTATATATTTTGATTCTCCCAGTTGCTCTGTTCAATATTAAATGGAATACATATAAAAAAAAGATATTTTACAATAATTTCTCCTCTTTTTTATTTATTTATTTTTTTCGCGAGATGGCAAATGGTTGGCTGGACGTGCGGTTGGTGATGGTGACCATGTATAGTTTTTCAATACGCGTGTCTATACGAGTGTGTGCGTTCTTATGTTGCATGCATTCATATTTTTAATATATTCACTTGAATACCTCCACCTCTGTTTAGAATGTTTTGGAAGGATAGATTTTGACTTAAACCTGCTTTTTATATATGAAAATCAAAACTTAATCGTTTTGCTTAATTTTTGATAGAAAATAAAGAATACCTTTGCGTTAAATTAAATTAAGGTGAGTTTTAAGTTTTCTTTGACACAAAAAAAAAATTAAATTATTTTAAAATATAATATCAAAGAAGAGATAAATTTTTTTCTTAGTCCAGATTAATTAGGCTACTGCTGCAACATATTTTTTCAAGATAGAATTGAACATGAGCTAAATAAAATGAAGTGAACTACGAAAACACAAATTTTATTCTATCCTAGACAATAATATATAAAAAACAATTTGGGACAACACTTGGGCTTCTTATCAAAATTAATGTGTAGTTTTTGTATGAGAATTTATTTTATTCTTCTTATATTTGATTCTGACTTTAACACGAAAGATTTATTTCAGCATCATTTAATTAATCTAATCACACACTAGTTTATTATCATGAGTCTGATCTTCTTTCTTATTTTGGACTCACACCAAATAAAAATTTAACGAAGGTATTGTGATGACTTGGCCTGAGGATATATTACCAATATTTAATAAATTTCAATGTATTTCTAAGAAAATAATTAATAATTGGAGAAGAAAGCATATTGCAACTTAAAACTGAGGAGTTGATTAAATTTTTTAGCAAAATATTTTTGATACCTGATCAATAATTTTTTGAGAGTTTCTCTTTAGAAGCATACGAAGTTGAATAATTTTCAAACATTAAGAAGGTATGTCTACTGATGAGTACGAATGAGTAGCAATGAACTGGACTAGAGTATTTTCAAACGGAAATTTTAGTATAATATAAATTCGGGAGAACTTAAAACATCACTTACAAATGTTAAAATATATATCGCTCTTTTAATGCAACAGAGACGTGTCTCAAAATTCAACATTTTTTAGATGATGGGAAAAATATTCCCTAACATTCTTCTTTATATATTGGAAAAAAAAATTAGTTAAAATTATATTCGATGCCATACCAAATATTCCTAATTATTTTATGCAAAACTCTTCTGCGTCTGGAATATTTTATAGCACTAATTAACAAATTCGTATGATCTATATTCACACCAGGTCATACTTGGCTTGTGAACATTCCAGTTTCTGCTATGCGCCATCAAAAGAATAGAAATGTGAAATCCAATATCAGCAAATTTCATGGAAAAGTTTATGTAAAATTAAGTAATGGAGCTAGCAATGAATTTTGTAAAATGGAGAGCACTGATATGCAGGGGTTTCCCTATTAAAATAACAAACCTATTAAAAATACTGTACAACAATGCTACATGCCTCGTATTACAAGAGAAACAACTAAGCAAAAACTTCAAAATAAAAACCGGAGTTCTCCAAGGCTGCAAAAGTCAACAAATCGTACGAGAGGGATTATATGGGGTTTTCAAGAAAGATTAGAAGACTAGGAATATGCGGATGATATATGCTTACTAAATCATTCTTGCTCCGACATGCAGTCAAAGCTAAATCTAGTTAGCGAAACCGCAAAGCTAGAAAAATTGAAGATAAACATACCCAAAATATAAATACTCAGGTTAAATGCTAACGTAGCTCCAAAATTTCTCATAGACGGCAATGAAATTGAAGATGTGGAGTCCTTCTGCTATCTAGGCATTATACTAGATAAATCCGGCGGTTCATCAGTAGATGCATCCAGTTGCATTAATAAGACATGCAATGCATTTGCCCAAATTAATCCTGTTTGGAAATCGCCTAACCTATCGAAATGCATCAAAATTAAAATGTTCAATTCCAACGTTAAATCCACATTATTGTACGGTTGCGAAACGTGGAATATGGCAGCGCGATATCCAGTCTCTTCAGATGGTTGTTATCAAATGTTTGCTTACAATCTTGCGTGTGTACTGGCCCTCCGTAATATCCAATGCCCAACTCTGGCCAGACACAAGCAGCAACCAACTGAGATGGAATCAAGTAGACGCAAATAGGATTGGCTTGGACACACTCTCTGTAAGCTATTAGATGATATCATTAAGAAAGCCATAGACTTGAACCCACAGGGAAGCAGGCGAATCGGGTGACACAACACACCTCGAAACGCTAAACCACAACAGAACTACCCAAACTACGTCTACAGTGGAACGAAGTCAAACATCGCGCTGATGATCGAGCTCATTGGAATGAACTTATTGCAGCCCTATGCTCCCCAGAGGAGTAAGAGAAACGTATGTGTTCTATGCGAAATACGTGGACAATATCATGGGTCTCTTGCACGCACAATAAAAGTGGGAGAGGGCGAAATAAGGAATTACTTGGATATAATAATTAAAACAAATAAGGGTCTAAATAGTGCTTAATACGAAATATATAGAAAGCCAACAGCCAAAGAGACAATAATACACAATTCATCGAACCAATGAACATGACAATTAATAACGAAACTTGAACGGGCACCACTGAATAATTGTGTGGAGAGGGAGAGAGTGACACAGGTACAAGGAGAGACGCAGAGAAACGTACAAGAGCGAGTTGGGTGCAATGAGATCAGAAGAGATTTTCAGATTGAGAAGCAAACACGTAAAAGCTCCAGAATATATAAATTTTCTTAAAGTAAAATCAATCTGAGGAAAGAAATCACAATTTCATAAAGGAAACTAAAAGTCCAAGAATCTTGAAATTAAAAAAAAACTTTTAATTAAATTGCTTGAATGAAAATTTGGTTTTATTTTTAAAAATATATAAAAAAAATTGGAAAATTTTTTAATAGAACTTTCAATAAAAAAAATTTTAACGTAGACAAATTTCATACATTTGAGAATTCAGTTTACTCTACAATACTGAAGCTCCTCTTAACTGACTTATTCTTTAGGCATCATTTTCTAAGCAGCAATTTAATTTTCTATATACCCAAAATGGGGAACTAATAAACATTTCTTAATTGCTATTGTCTTAGTAATACCAGTAGCCCTAGGCAGTTGTGAAATTAAAATTTATTACCAACTGCTTTTGCCCCATCTTCCATTAAGGCCACTTAGCAAAATTTCTAACGCACACAGATGCACAACAATGATCAACCAATACTATGATGCGCTGGAAAATGATGTGGTCCTTCAGTGCAGGACTAACAGCAAAATCAAAGTGGTTGCGTGTATGTATATCTATTATATAGAGTTATCGGTATAGAAAATCTAATGCATGTACAAATAGGCTTCATACACTAACTAATACATAGACGTTAGAAAAACTGGTAAATTGCGTAGATTGTACGTGTGTTTGTGTGTGTGTGCGTTTTTTTTAATTTCTATTTTTGCATTGCAAAATGCATTTGCGAGCTCTACAAAATTAACCAAATAGACATCAAGACTAAATTAAGATGGTTAGGGAGGGTGGGAGGCGGTTGGGAGGTGAGAGGCGAAAAAATAAAACAAATTTAGATACATTTAACACTAAACACCATGCAGTGCCAAAGAAGACAGGCACATGCAAGTGTGAGGCTTGTTTTGTTTTCAATAGCAAAAATTGATGAGTTGGAGAACATTGCCTGCCGGTTCGTTTGGATTTTATGTTTATGCCACACAGGTTGCAAGCTGCAATAACAGATCCCTTGTATTTAGATTTTGTTAATTGCAATCTCTATGTATGAATGCAATTATTTGTATATCGATGCATGTCTAGATGTTGGGTGCTCTTGCTGTTGTTGTGTAGGCTGGAACTACATACGAATACATATGTATGCACATATTTATATATGTATGTGTATATGTATGTATATAGTATGTGTTTATTGTACACCTTTAAATTCAATGTTGTTTTTTTTTACAAATATGACCATCATTTTTATGCCAACGTGCATTTGGAATTTTTGCCTACATGTTTCATTTGGATTTTTCTTATTCAGTTTTCTCTCAAAATTTAACGTGTGAGTCCTGACACCATCAGAGCCTGCTATTCTCTGTGGTCTATTCTATCGTCTAGATTTGGGAGTTTGGGGCAGTTTTATATTGCAAACTACTGTTATCAGAGCCATGGCCTTTACAAATAATGCCATTAAGTTTTTGCTGTTGTTGCTGCTGTTATGTTGTTTTGGTGGAATGATTTTGCAAGTTGCAAGTTGTATGTTTGTTTGTTGTACTTTTCAAAGCTCTAATCAGTGAATAACTTTTTTTCATATTAAAGCTGGTATGTTTGTATTAATTTGTTTAAATCGTAATCTTTGGTGTTGGTAGAAAAAAAATTTTTTTTTATAAATTGTTTTGATTAAAATCAAACATTTTCCTTTTTTCATTAAAATGAAATTGTATCAGTTATTTTGAAAGTTAATTGTGTAATACTTCCTTTGAGAGATGTAAGTTTTGAAAGTCCTTACAATCGCACTGTGGCGGAGAAACGCTTCACGTCAGTGAATGTAATAAAATATGGATTTTCATCTGCAGCAACTTGAGAACTTTGCATGTAATAGATTGCAGCCAGTATTTTTTTAGAGTTCTCAAATAGTCTTTGCTGCACTACAACGGTCGTCGTCATAATTTTATCTAATTATAGGAAAAATTTGGGAGCAAAACTGACGTCATGTTTTTTTTAATGAGGAGTAAAACTTAGTTAATTAAAGCCTACTATTTAAGGTGTTAAGGCCCAACTATAATGTGCTTAACCAAACTTAAGCTAGTGTCAAAATTCAACGAAAAGCATGTCAAATGCTTAAGTAAATTACTGAAGACTTTTAGGTGGCTATATTGTACTTATTAAACTTAAAAACTTTTTACACTTAGTTGCAAACATTTGTACTTTTAGAAAACTATTTTCGTTTTTATTTCTTTAAAATGTAATATTTTTGACGAAATCTCATTAAATTTGTAAAAGTTATAAATATATTACCATAAGCAAGTAAATCCATGTTTATCTTTTATTTATTTATAAAGTAAACGAAAACTAAAATAAAAAAAGTACTAAAAAAGCAACAGTGGTTGCATCTTTTAATTGTAAACAATTATTTATTTTATTATTGGAAAATTATTATTTATTTATTTATTGGAAAATTTTTAAAAATGGATAGAAAACTGAAATTTCTGAAGACAGTGAAGTTAATGAATTGTGCATTTGATGGAATATGTGTTCTTCAAGAAATAAGAGAGACGATGAAGAAAAGAAAACGCTCCTGCTCAGTACGGGAAATAAATAGAGACAGAAAAAAAAATGTTTTCTTGACGAGTCATTTGCTTAAGCAAGAGCGAAATTGAACGCACTTTCCTTAAGCAAATGACACTTGACGAAACTTGACGAAAAGTTACTTAAGTACATTATAGTTGTATACATTTGATTGTGTGTATTCGCACATTTGCTTAAGTTGCATTAAGCACATTATAGTTAGGCCTTTACTTCTTTGTGAAAGAGATGGTATAGAGAGGACAGTTGGGGAAATGAGAAGACAGAGATAGAGAGAGAGAGAGAGCTCAAATTCTTTTTACATCTCTTCTATTCCACGATTTTTAAAGCAGTGTCTCAGAGCCTCTGTTGTTAAGTAGACGCATTAAGTTTATTAAGCTGTTTGTGTAGCCATTTTATAAATTGTTTCACTTCGCCGTCCATTTTGTTTTAATTTATATTACCGTCTCTGCTCGACATATTCGAGTTTCAGACTCTCCATGTATGAGAGCTTTTACTTTTAGATTATTCCTCCAGTTCCAACAGACGTCTGATTGTCAATAATTTTCCTTTTGCAACTCAAAGGCAACGTCCATTTGGCTGGTACCACAAAATATTGAAGGATTGGGAATCAATAGCACTGGTTGCCTAAAAATTTCCAGCTTGTTCTTTTAATCACATGCCGGTTTGAAATCACATATGTGATTACTCTTGTTCTAGAAATTGTAATGTATGTTTCTTAAATAACTACTTGTTTCGTATGCTTGTTAATTATTTATATTTGAATTAATGTTTCGGAGACTTTATAGTTACTTGAAAATAATGAAAAAGAAAATAAAATCAAACTTTTTTATGTTTTCCATGTAATTTTAATTACATTGGTTTTATGATTTTTATAATAAATTGAAAATAAATAAATTTTATGGTCAAAATGAGAATAGCAAATAGTTTGAAATTATGTTCTTCGCTTTTGATTTTATATTAAAGATAATTACTTTACAATTGTTTTGCTTACCGCAAAATTTTAATCGTGGTAAGCAAAACAAGAACTTGCCACACTCAGCACCGGATTTGCCACTGCGTGTATGTTTTACAAGGAGCGGTTAGTTTATTCAAATATATTTGAATGGTTTCTTGCTCAAAATTAGTTTTATAACTCTGGCAAGAATCGAACTATATTTGAAGAACTAGATCAAAGACTACAAAAAATTAAAAGTGAAATCACACTAAAAATCATAAAAGCAAATGAAATTTCTTACAGTAAAAAGTGCCACTATTTTTTTACAATTTTATTCAATTTCAATTTTCTTCGAACCTTTTTATTTATGAAAATATGTTTAATCTAGCAGCACCTGTTTTTAATTTAAAGAAATATTTTTTTATTTGCATTTTTTGTAGTATTTTGCGGGAACTTCGATTGGTATCGTTAGGAAAACTATTTCTAGCTGGCGCTAGAATAAACATATTTCCAATTTTATGCATATTTTATTGTCAAGTTTCTAATTGTATTACACAAATCAATGGAAAACTCGTTAAGTTTTTTATTAAGAAGTTTGAAATAAATTACTTGAAAAAATAACAAAATGGACTTCGCTGACCAGTTTGAAATTTCCAGAACGCACTTGTTTATTTAAATTTATTACCGTATCATACAGCTTTTTTAATCATAGATTTTGTTATAGAGTAAAGAAAGACATCGTACATGGATAAAATTTTGAAAAACTGACATAAACAATTTTTAATTTTATGTTGGCGAAATTTTTTTTTAATTTTTTTGGAAAACCATGCTTTTAATTCATCATTAATTTAAAGTTAAACTAATTTATAATCAGAATAAGCAGAGCATCGATAATTATTTGCCAAATTGGAACATTTAGCCATGAGGTAACTTTCGTTTCTTTCGCTACAATAACTTGTATAAGTTTAGTCAGGTCAAGTTCCCAAGCCAACCCGCCAAAGGAAATTCGCGTGCGCACTTCGAAGCCCTTAGGCCCATTGTGATGCCAAGAGCTCTTGAGTAAAAACTTGAAATTTTTGCCAAGTCTAAAATATCAATAAGTCGAACTTATCCGATAGAGTGCAGGTACTAAAAAAAATTAATTGCCTCGATTTCTAGTTCAGTGCTTCTGTGGAGCCTGTATATAATGGAATGACTACCGCATTGGCCACCTCAAGGGAATCTTAGATATTCCAACATAACATCAAAATATGCGGTCTTCTCCGAAGGTTAAAGAATGATTTAGCTGTATTGTTCATTAACAATCACAAAAGTGTCTTTGTGTATTTATTTTAAAAGTGGGCATAAAGAACAAACTGAGTTCTATCCATTTTATTGGCCGCTCCTTGAATCCATTTGGTAGTTTATATAGAAATATTCATTTGGGAGGCGGCTCCGGCCCTGTAATCCAACATGCAAAGCCAGAAGTTGCATGGAAGCCAGCTTATATTTCGTTATAGTCACATTCGGAAGGACATGCTTACTTCATATTTATTACAACTTTCAAATATTAAACTTTCATTTCATTTAAGAACAGGAACATGATCTACGTCGCACACAGCCTTTAATATCAAATATAAAATTTTTCTACAATTATGATCCAATTGTTGCAAAACTAAAAAGAAAATCCAAAAATGCACCTATTAGCTCTATTTCAAATATAGCTTTATTTAGTTCAAGGACACGTCGTTTTTGAGTATATTCTTTTTTCCAGAATCAAATTTTTTTTATATTTATAATCGAAATTCATAAAAATAGTAATTAAAGCTTTCAAACTTTTGTATTCATCTATCTTGTAAGGTTTCTTGCATTTGGTACATGCGCTTGACTAAAAATAACATGTCCTTGACTAAAAATAATAATAATTTAAACTTTAATATGTCTTGTTCAAGCTCGAGTCTTGAACTTGTCAATTCAGATATACTTTTTTCAAATTACTTAATTATTAAGAAAGAAGTAAGGGAAGTCATGTATTGCACTAGCAGAACGGAACAGTACTGTTTTTTATAGTCGCTACACCAGCATCACCTTTTAAGGTAGGAATATTAATTATATAATATTCTAGATTTTTTTACGTCTTCTTTAAGAAAAATAACTTAAAGGAATTATTAAATTAAATTGTTAAGATCAGGACTCGAAATCTAGCCAGACTAATCAAAATTTGAATCTTACTAATATAGTTCGAAAAACTACGTAACATAACTCGGTTTTCTTGCATTTATTATTGGAATCGAAAAAAAGCTTGCAAGTTTATTTAAAATCATATAATTTGATTTTGTTTCCTTACAAGGACTCGAATCTATCTGATATATCTGTCAAAACATATGCAGAAGCATTCCATGTTTTCTTACGGTTATATAATTATACATGGTTATAAAATTTTATTACTAATAACATTTTGAAAAAAATTTCTATATGTACGGGGTGTTGACAAAAATTTTAAATATTTATTAATCAATATTCGCTGCATGCCCTACACCCAATGTTATACTCCAACCTGCATACAAATTAATCCAGCCTTTCGATATTATGAACAGATCAAGAGGAATGTTTTCTCCCTATTCGGTATGTATAAGATTTACTAGAAATGTTTTTGTTCAATAAAGAAACGAGGTGTATTATAAAAGTAAGGCAACCTTTTAAATATTTTTTTGTTGATCAATATTCATGTTATTCCATTCAAAAAATAGATCCAGTACACTTTACTGGAGCAAAAGCTTTTTTTTTTTTGATCCTTGAAGCACTTCTAATAACCACTTTTTGGTATTATATCGATTTTTTAAGCGATGCAATATTTATCTCCCAAATCTTTGAAAATATACGAGGATGAACATATGCGTGCATTTCATTGGCGGTGACCATATCATCAGTACTCTTTAATTAGGTTTAAAGAGCATTCAAACTCAAACATAATTTTGCTGAAGAGTACTGTTGATTTTGTTCGAACCAATGAAATGCAAGCATGTACTCAGCTAAGCCAACAAAAAACAACGCATTTTTTTAAATAATTTTTTGGAGAATATCTCGAATAATGAACTTTACTTTACTTACGATGAGTGAGCAGGTATTTTATCGTGATGCAGAATTCCTGAATTGTCTTTAAACCGTACGAGGCATTTTTCTTCATATTTTTTTAACAAAGTTCAAAATACCACTGCTTGTAGTAAGAACTCCCGATGCATTAAGCCATGCCAATCATAAAAAACAATTAACAAAACATTGAAATTTTAATGCGTTTTCTCGCTCTTCTTTTTTCTTTGAGATCTTCCATTTGAACGATTGGGATTGGCTTTCGTTATCACAACATATATCCACGACCCGTCATCAGTTATGATTATTTTGAGGAAATCAGTGCTATCACAAGCTTTTTTTTCCTAAACGATGCTCATGCGACGGCTGAAGTTGGGGGGAAATTCTCCGAGTACACACAAACACCTCTGACATTTATGGTTGCAAAAAAATTAAAAATGTCATGTTGTTGGGACTATGAACAAGTTTTAGGGAAGAGTGTACAAACATAGAATAAAAAGCTATAGAAATTCGACTGTAGGTATCTAGTAAAACGTTATTTTATATCCAAACTTCCCATATAGTTTTAATTTTGCATATCTCAAATAGACGCGCAATATGGTCTAGAAACCCTGCGCTTTACTTTTTATGTATTTTATAAATTTATTTATAAATTACATATATTTCTTTAAATAAATAAATATCTCAAATAGAAAAAAAATATTTCTAAAAAATTTCAGACAAACATTTTGCATAAATAAAAAATATTTTCAGCCAAATTTTTTAGGTTAGGTTAGGTTAGGTTGATTGGAGGGGTGTGATAGCCCATGTCATACGACATACACTTAAGCCAGTAAAGGCTTGTTGTGCACTCCCTTTAATTATCAGACACAAACTGCCAGAGTTCTGCAGCAGGATTCGAACCTGGGACCTTCGCACTAGGAGTCTAGTACACTACCTACTAGTCTACGAAAGTCAGTTTTTTATATTGCCGCAATTAATTATTTGTTTGAGTCTTTAGAATACAAGAAAAAACTTGTTATTTTATTTTGTTAAATTGTTGTTTGAATTTACGAAATTCTTTGTAGGTCCGCAATCAGACAAATTATTTACTGGTTGAGTGAATTTGGTTACCAAAAACAATATTTGGTTTTTTTTTAATGTGCGCCAAATTAATGTAACAATAAATTTTTAGTCAAATCTAAGATTTCAAGCTTTAATTCATGATTCAACACGATGCAATTTTAGAGATATTCTCACTACAAAATGATATTTTGAAAATATCAGCTTAAAGTGGGCTTAAAGTATGTTTCATATAACAAGTTTTTTTTTTCTACAAATACTAAAAAAAAAATGTTCTAATTTTTTTTTCAGCAAATAACTGTTCAGTATTCACTGAAAATATAAAATCCTTCTTTGCCAATAGAGAAGTGTTAACGACGGGGACCATGCAACACTAAATCATTTCGATATTTGTAAATATAAAGAAAACTTAACGTCAAGGCATTTGAAAGATAAAATCGCCTAAAAAAACTTGCATTACATCACTATATGCATTGATAAAAAAAGTCTTGCTAAAGAATACAAAACGTTTACAAAACCCTGCAAGTGCGCGAAAATACAAAAAAAAAACTATATCACAAATAAAATTAAAAAATTTAAAAAAAATATATATATATGAAAGGATCCAATGCAGAGAAATGCAAGACAATACTAAAACAGGCTGCATAGGGAAACGACCATCAGCATCAACGTCATCAACAGCAGCTCCAAAGCCATCACCATGCTGGTGATAAACGCGAATCGAACCAATGCAGTTGCACAGCCAACGAATGCAACAACAAAACCATCAACAAAAATATATATGCTCAGAAAGTTCCATTACAAGAAATAAAACCTAAGGAAAGGAAGGACTTTTTTCGGGGAGTAGTTGGCAAAACAAACTAAACGCCAAAGAGAGTGTTGGCCAGGAAGAAAGATATGCAATTCGTATTTGTTTTGCTGGTGATGGAAAGCGCATAAAACAAACAACAACAACAACAAGAAGAAGTAGAATCCATGCATATAAAATGCATTTCAACAAACACAACAACGGCAACAACACACTATGGCTCACACAGCCCGATTCCCATGCCCGCTCAAAAATACATTCGCATACACAATTTTCTATTTGGGCCTCAAAACAACTGCAACAACAAAACTAACAAAAAACATGTAAAAGCAGAAAAAAGAAGAAGAACTGCAGTCTATTTCCGCGAAAAACAGAAAGTAGAAAAAACTACTCTACTTACAAAGCACTTGCAGCAGTTTTGTATTTAAACAAAAGTGAGTGCGATTGTGTGTGTGTGTGTGTGTGAGGATACGTATGCGTGTTTCACTGGGAATGTGAGCATGTGTGTGCCCTATTTTTTGTGCGGTTTATTTTTTTTTTTAATTTTTGGGTAGGAAGTAGAAAGGACATAGCTCACAAACAACAAACGTCTAAAGTTTGAGGCATGTGACGCAATGCGACGTGTACGAAAGCAGGGAGTTTTTTTATGCAAACAAATACAACATGTGCCACAAGGTAGATTTTAAGCCCGAACTCCAAACTATGAATGATAACACGTAACATGCTACATAAAGAAAACTATACAAAAAGAAATTAAAAAACAAGAACATTTCAGAAAAACGAAAGAACGCATAAATCTCAAATGGGAGATGGTCATATAATATTGTACATATAACTAAAAAATTCAATAAAAAAATATAGAGATACAAAAATAAAAGTCTTGTCTTTCGCTATTTCTTTTTTAACATTAGAGTAGCGTTGTCAATGTGGGCCAATACGGAATATTTAAATCTACAATCTGAAAGTTTTTTCTATTTAATTAAAGTGTTGTGTATATTTCGAATTAATATAATATTTTAATTGAATAAAATTGTTTAAGATGCCGCTACAAGTCGCTATATATTTGTTATTATAAGCATCAGGATAGAAAAGTTTTAAAGTATATGCTATAAGGAAACTAGCAGGAACGATAACACCACCCCGCGAAAAAAAATACGACTGTGGTCCAACTAAGCTAAACCGTTGCAATATGCAATATGTATTTCTCACGATTATAATTCTTATTCTATACCTGGTCCATTGCCTGGTTACAAGAAGTAATGCAAAGCACCTGTACATGCATCTGTCTTGGAATAACGTAACGTTAAATGGACACTGTTTATTTCATATATTTGAGATAGTTTCACAATACTCCCATTCCACAATTCAGTACTCCTCACATTCTCTTGTGTCTCATTCCCTATAACATTACACTAAAGGTTATCCAGTTGGATAACCTTTAAGAAATTCTAAATAAAACCCTTAACGTGTCTGTCTAACTCATATTAAGCTTTAAGAAAACCCTCAGGCCATTCATTATTCGTAAATCTTTCTTACCGGCTCAATCATAAATATGCGAATGATGTTTATTTCTCTGAAAAAAAATTTTTCGAGAAAAATGTCCTCCAATGGTAAATTCTTTGGTGATCAAAAAAGAGAAAATGAAATTCGAGCCAGTTGTTTAAATTTGTTAATTACAACCATTGAAACGCTAATGAAAATTAAAATGAAAGGTACCGCGGAATACTTCTTTAGCGGACACCACAGTGACCGCTCGAGAAGCTCGAGTGACTACACAGTAAAATTTATATTAAACATTTTTTTATTAATTTATTGTAATATTTATGAAAATAATTAATCGATATATTCTCCAAAACAATTACTAAAAAAATATACTGATTGTTGTTGGCTTAGCTGAGTACATGTCGGCATTTCATTGGCGCTCACCAAAACATCCGTACTCTTTAACCAAATCATGCTTGCTCTCCAAACCTGATTGAAGAGTACTGATGATTTGGTTAGCGCCAATGAAATGTACGAATATACTCAGCTAAGCCAACAACAATCAGTATATTTTTTTTAAATAATTGTTTTGGAGAATGACACTTATTAAATTAATTTACTAAATATTATTATTATAAATTATGTTTTTCATTTTGTCTTATCAATACAATGAATATAATTGTATAAAGGAATAAGAAAAATAAAAAGACGCATGTCGATTATAATTGTTTGTTGGGTTGTGTTGTATTTATATAAAAGTTTTCTAACACTATTACACTTAAATGTTTTGTAAATCAGAAGTAGAAAAATATGATTGGATTGTATAGAATTTCCATATGATATTTGCTGATTTTGGTATAGGTACATATGTAAGTTTGAATGCTGTTCAAACATGATTCGGTTAGCGCCAATGAAATGCATGCTAAGCCAACAACAAACAATATTTTTAAAATTATTTTTTAATATAAATCCTTTTCATAAATTTTCAAAAGTCAGGAATGCTAAAATATAGAGAAGTCAATAACACTGCAATTCTAAATTTTAATAAACAAATGCATATCTATGTCATTTGCATAGTCCTCGAAGTCTTGTTAATGACGGCATAGATTACAAAAAAATTATTGACTAAAAACAATAAAAAAAAAAACATTTTGTCTAAAGTTAAAGTTTAATTTTATTTTGAGACAAATATTTTTATATTGTGGTAAAGATTGACCACTAATTTAGATGGAACGACATGTTTCCCTTCGCAATGTAAAAGTTATATGAACACATTATATCTCGTTCACTTTTATCTTCCATTTTTTCGCCATTTTTCCACTCTCGCTTAGTATTGGGGTTAGTCTGCTTACAACTAGTTTCTCAAATATCTTTGAAATGTTAGATAACACACTTATAGGCCTGTATGAATTCACAATACAGTAGTCCTTGCCGGACATAGAGAGCTTCTATTTATAATATTTTATTTTCTATGGTAGGTGCTTCTAAAAGCATCTTGTTACTAATTTCATCAATACTTGAGGTTTTTTTCAAATTCAGGTCAGCAATAATATATTCAATCTATTAAATACCAAATGCTAAAGGAATGACGGCTTCAGCGGCCTCAGTGTGCAGTTTAACTATATCAGTGGACATATTTGGTATGAATACTATTTTAAATTGGATTTTTGGTGTCAGTCCATGTCCAATACTTGTTCGGACAACGCAATGGAGGCTTAGTTATTACGGATCTGATGAGTACTCTGGTTACTCGCCATAGTGAATATACATATGAAAATCTAATGTTTATTTAAAAACATCCTGTATGCTCCTACTCTGTTATAAGGTGACAAGCTACTAAATGAAGTAATTGTTCTTAACCATGGAATATTTTCAATTAGAAGATAAGGAAGGATTGAGAAAGAATGCCTCTTCGCGTCTTATGAATAATTTTTTCTCTCATTTCATTAGCATCCCGGGACTCTATACATATTTGAAAAAAAGTAAACCACCTTCATCACTTGTTTATTTAAGAGTTAAGTTTTAAATACTTATTTTTAGTTAAATGTATGTAATTTATGTATTTAAATATACAATAAATAACACACGAAGGAGTAATATCAATCATATTAGATTGATACGCCACTTGGCTGGACATGTTAATTCCTAACGTTGTTGGCCTCTATGCTATAAAAATTTTTGTATATAAATGACGTTATTTTTTCATAACGAAAAAACAAGACAAGTTTTTTACTAACCCGCATTTGACTTACAAGCACGTATGCACTCATGCATGCATGGATTAATGACTGAAACAAATGCATTTGCACTGGACATGCAGTTGTATGCAAATATGCTTGCTGAGTACGTTTTTTTCGCGTAAATGTTGTAGCTAGAGAAAATGCATCCAAAACTGACTCGTTTATTTTTTTGTTTGTTGTTGTTTTGATATTTTTTCATTCAATTTTATGTTTTTGATTTGGGTATGTTAAATCCTCCATTTGTTTCGTGTTTTTGCATCCTATGCCTTTTAATAAAATTGACAGTAGCAACTATGATAAAAAAGCACTTATATACAGGCATACATATTCTCCATAACACTCACACGCACACAAATATTCAAACACACATATAAAAATATATGTGGAAGTGTGAGCATTTTGTAGTTTTGCTTGGTGTAGTTGCTATTGCTGTTGCTTGTGCATCTGTGGTTGTCAGTATAGTTGGTTATTAAAAATGCGCGCTTGCGTTTCATATAAAAATAATAAAAAAGTACAAAAATTTATATGCAACAGAGAAAAAGTGCAAAAATGCTCCGCCTCCAAAATGGAGACCGGTAAGTAAGATGCGTGCGGTGGCCTGAAAACCATAAAATCGCCCAGTGTCAGTCAGTTGGTGAATGGAATGCATTTAAAGCCATTGATGCAATGCACTTTGCTGGTGCAGAGTGGGTATTTATTAGGAAGAGAATACGAGTATATATAATGATTATTGCAACCGTTTTGGCCCAACTATTTCTCTATTATCAGTAGAATTTTTGTTGTTGTAAAACTGCCTCAAACTTACATTTCAAAGCCTAAAGCTTAATAAATTTTCGCTGTTGTAGCACTAACTTTTATGTAAAAAAAATTAACTGCAACATGCACATACATATAAACTTTTGTCAATGTTTCCACTTATAGCATGTAGTTGCTATTGCGTCATTATCTATGATTGACCAACAGCATCCTAACATTAACATCATCATCAACTTGAATATCCTGTGTATTTTAAAAATATTATAATGAGAAAAATGAATATTGTATTTATATATCAAAATAGCAAAAAAAGATAATAAAAACACATAGTCCTTTCACTTACTATTTATTAAAGCATAATATATTTAAAACCAAATATAGACGGTTTAAAAACTCAATTTTGTGTTTAATTAACTTTTACAACTAATTCTCTAAAAGATCATACATCAGGTAAAATAGATCTTGGCAATATATTTTTTTCACATTACGAGTAGTATTGGAAATTCGTTATAAAATGGGTTTTCCAACCGAAATTTTTCTTACATAAAAATCATAAAACTTTTATACTAATTAAAATATTTATATGTTTGTATGGAATCAAATCAGATTTTTTAACTTTAATTGCCAACTCATCCCCACGTGCTCTGAATGCATTGCTTTGCAGAAGGAGCAATTTCAGATCACAAAATTTAGTTTGAGATAATGGACACCTAAATTCTCTTATAAACAAAAAATTTTGCCTTCTAATTTATGGATTCATAGACAAACGATGGAAAGCAAATATTGACATTTTGCAGTTTACCACAGAAAATATTGAATAAAAACTGATTTAACAAATTATGAAAGCAATTTTGAATGGTTGAGGAAATAAATTAAAAAAAAATCTTCTGTTAAAAGAAAATAATAAACGTTTGAGAAAAGCATTCGTAAATAGGCAAAATATTATGGTTGCCCATTTGCACCGGGTTTAATTTGTGAGAAAATTCTCACAAATTTCAAATAAAAGCGTCAGTTTGTTCAATCAGAATTTGGAGCGTATGAGCTTTAGGCGTCACTCACGGTGAAACTACATATCAGACAGATTTAGGTTTAGAATTTCAACTAAAAATTATATCTAAAAAAAACTTAATAAATGTAATTGAAAAATTACTTTTTGTGGGTCGTAAGTCTTGTTTAAGTAGATCAGTGCAAGCAAAACGGATTGCTTTGCTCAAATCATGTCAATCAAGAGTTTCCACTACATTGCAAGTGCTCTTGTGTTCGAATTTTCAAACCCAGTTTGATTTTTATGTTGTTAACCAAATTCATTATTTTGAGATTTTCTCCAAAATAATTACAAAACCAAATTTATTGTTTGTTGTTGGTTTAGCTGAGTATATGCCTGCATTTCACTGGCTCTAACCAAATCATCAGTACTCTTCAATCAGTTTTGGAGAGTAATCACGATTTGGTTGAAGAGTACGAATGCTTTGGTTAGCGCCAATGAAATGCAGTTATATACTCAGCTAAACCAACAACAAATAATAAATTTTTTTGTTATTAATTATACAACAAAACAAAAGTTTGTGTCCAAGAAACAATTACAAATGGTTTACAAAATTTATTTTAAATAGAAAATACTCTAATTTTGCTATTGTTATTGTTTAAACATTGGAAATGATTTCACTACTATTTTATTTTTATCCATGTGGCATCAAAAACTATCACTTTTTCGAATTTTTCAAACACTACACAATAACAAGGACTCTCAAATGAATTCAACAAGATCCAGAATCTGTGATGCGGATGTAAAAAAGTTTTTTTTAAACGATTTTAACATTTTTGTTACTGAAAATGTTTTCTTTTTTGGATCCTATGAACTGGATTTGAATTCTTGTTCAAGGTGTTATGAAATTTTTTTTTTGCAATTACTTGAAATATATCCCTCGGTATATTATAAATTGTGTCATATAGAGAACTATGCTTTTTACTTCAAGGGCTAATATTTTGACTTGTCGTTAGTTTAAGGTCGAATTTTATGTGACAAACAATAAGGTTTTCTTTATTATAACTCTACTTTAAACTGAAGCAAGCGATAAGTTACAGGCAAGTTCATCGCACCTGCAGATTTATAGCGAGGTTTGTGCATTTGAAATTGCCACATTTTTATAAGTTGCCATATTTCCACTTTATCAATTACAGCCGTATAATTTTTGGTTCACTTTCTTGCCTATTGTGTTAATGATTCCTTGGAAGATGACATTTTGTATTAAGTACAAAAATTAAACAAAAATTAATTTTCTATAAACAGTAAAAAAAGTATATATTTATGACGTTGCCATTGCATTTTTAAAGAATGTAATTAGCCATTCGAAAGCAGCCGGTAGGTATACGCTGTGATAAGTTTTTTAAGGAAGCTGTATTAATGACAAGTTACTAAAGGTCAGTTTAAAGCTCACTTTTGCTTAAGGCTCGTTTAACTACCGTTTAACTTTACCGGTAGTTTGTATTAAAGGCCCTAAATGCTTCTTAACACAATTTAATTTTCTTACCGATTATTTTGTCGACTGGACTCGCACTCCAACTGGAAAATTTTACATCATTATGACCGTATTTATAGTCAATGAAATGTAGGCATATACTCAGCTAAGCCAACAACAAACATATATATTGATTAGTAAGTATTAAAAAAATAGTGAAACTACTTTCTACTTTCAAGTTGCGACTTTTCCATTGAAGAATTTCAAAATTTGTTTATTATAAACAATTATTGATTATTTGATTATTTCTTTTTATTACTTTTTAATATTTTCCTTTGGCTTCTATTTGTGCTCTGTTGTTTTTTGACATTGTGTTACAACAATATTGTATTTATTGCACTGATAGTCTTCTACGGTATGAATTCGCTTTGCGCCTGGTAATTTTCAGCTTCTTATTTCAATTTTATTGTATTTTGTCAAAATAGTAAATAAATTTTGAAAAGATTGCACACAAATTATAATGAAATTTACGTCTTATGTCAAAGAACAACAGCTTACGAATCACTCGAAAAATGTATTCACAGATATTATCAATTTCAAGAAGATTTTTCAAAGGAATACTACGTCATAAAATGCCTTGGAGTATCAATCACTTTGTTATGGCTAAACTGATATACAGCATTTCACCTGTATTTTGAACTGGCACGTCTCTCGGTTCGAAGCGGGTGCAGTTGGAAATTAATAAACAGTTTTTTTTTTTGCATCAGCCGACAGGGCTTTGCTGAAATATTTGTATTGTAGTGAAATACTTGGGAGTTTAAAAGTTTACTAATAGTTCGAAGTAATTTAAATAAAGCAATGAAAAAATAATATGAAAATAAAAGGTTAGATCAGACATAAATGAACTTATTACATATTGTACAGCTAATACAAAAATAAAAGAAATCAATAAAAATATAAATTACTTTATTGTAATTAAGCAGCACTCCTTTTCCACAATTTGAGATTAAGTTTTATACTTTTCGATATTAAAGCAGTTTCAGTTATCAATCTTAATATGGAAATATTGATTAATCACATGTAAAGCATCAGTAAAATCACTAGATTCGCAAAAATAATTTAACACTTAAAGTTTTTAATTAAACCATAAATAAGCAATCTAATTGGCCTAACATTCAGTTGCAAGAATTTCCAAACTAAAAAAATATGTGTACAAATAAAAAAATTTCCTGCCACCCACATGGCGTCTTTGATATTTTCCCACATTACAAAATATAAAATACTCCTTCAGCAAACTGCAAGACATAAAACTTGTCTGCATATCCAAATCTAATTATTACCCGTGCATCTTCAATTGCAACTCCCTGGTAGTGCATTCAAACGAAATAATATAAATGCAAAGTATACAAATCAAAGGAAATCTATTTAATTGCATAATTGCAACAAGAGGGTGTACTTTTCGAAACAAACAAATTTCAACAAAAATTAAAGGGAAAGAATCGACATGAACAAAAATCCAGCCTAAAATAAACTACAAAACCCTTCCAAACGAACCCTGGTAATAAACAAAAAATGCAATTTATTTAAGTTATCGAGAAAAAAATTTAAGCAATATTTTGCATTTAGATAAAGAATTATTAGGGCGCTTCATATACTATACATAAATAAAAAGTTAAATTAATATTCCTGTACTACTTTTAAATTGTACAACTTTTTCCAATATATCTGTCAAAATAAGAAATAATTGCTAAAATTGACTTAAGCTCAAAACGATTTAATAGTTCTATTGCAATTTGGTACTCCAAAGGTACCCTTCATCAGTCACTCACTCACTAAAGATGACACTAGTACTTTACTCAGTCATCTGCGGCTGGGGGGAAGAAGATTTGACTCTAGTGATCCATAAATCTCATTTCTTGGAAAAGATAACAAATTCGATAAATGTTGGAAAAAGCGTAAAATGATTTTTTGTCCGAAAACCTTTTTTTATTCAAAAAATCGCAGACTTATTGCCCTGCTCTCGTATGTTAAATGTAAACAGTTTTTAATTCTATTCAGGAAATAAACAAAATCGTAATTAAAAGCATACATTTGGAAAAATGTTTTACAAAAATCTTTATAAATTCCTCTCTGAAATCTATTTTTACCGACTCTCTTCCGATATCATTAATTCCTGCAACTACTCTGTATATGTTGACATAGTGCCGTGCTGCAAACGCGCTGAGTATTAAACACGTCATGGTTCAATAATATTCCGAAGTTCGAATCAGAATCCAGTCGATAAAAATATCAACAGGTAAATTAAATTATGGGAATGTACATTTCATGTATTAAAATGACCCATAAATATTATAAAATATAATATACGAGTACTGTGGGTCAAATGACATACGAAGTACTTCGGAAAAGTTATTTTACAAGTTTTTCTTGTTATTGGTTTAGCTGAGTATGTGCCTTCATGAATCATACGTACTCTTCACCCAAATCATTTCTGAGTTTGAATGGTCTTCAAACCTGACTGAAGAGTAGTAATGATTTGGTTAGAGCCAATGAAATGCAGACATATACTCAGCTAAGCCAACAACATGCAGTACATTTTTTAAAATAATTATTTTGAAGAATATCCTGAGTAATAAGATCTTGAACGTGACGATCCTATTTGAAAATTATTAGAAAATATTACAATTTTTACAAGCTCCGGATTGTAAAAATTGTGGATTTTATTAACTTCTTTGTTACATCTTTAGTTTTACTTTTAAAAGAATTTAAAGGACTACTTTATGTCCTTTTTTTAAGGTATGAGAGCTTAAGTTTACGCTTATGATAAAGCGTCTCAAGGATCAAGAAAACCTTTGGCAATAGTGTTCGGAGGGTATTAAAATGATGGGAATAATATGACTATTAATGAATAAATTAATAATTAGTAGAATAACATGAAGTCAATAAAAAATTTAAATAATAAATTAATTTCACTGGGACTAAAAAATTTGGAGTCTTAGACTTGAAAACAATGCATTAGGATTCGTATAATAACATGTATATAAACTGTTTTTATTACACTTGAATTGTTACCGCTTTAAGGTGCAGTATTGCTTGGACTCGATTACTGTAGAAAAATGTGAATATTTCTTTTTGATTTTAATTCGAAACATTATGATTTAGTTATTCAAGTTTTTCTTTATTTCTCTATTAGAACCCGAAATAATAATTATTATTTCGGGCTCTAAATTATTGTGACCCGTAGTTTATAAGTGTTAATTAAGTTTAATAATAGCAATATTGCGCTTGCCCCCTCTGTATTTGGTTTAGTGGTGAGGAACCTCGCTAATCTTTTTCCCAGGTGGTATCTCTGCTGACCTTTGTTTGTAATGATGTTATCCTCTTTTCCAGGGTAAGAAGAGAGGATGGTCAGGGTGCTCAGTGGATGGATCCTTAGAAGGGGGTGAAACCATTTTATTTTTAAAACTTGAAAAACCATGGTGAAAATTTTTTGTCCTCTGTCAGGGTGCTGACCTGCGGTACTCGGTTTTGTAGGCAAGAACTTTAACCACTACACCACGCCACCACTCTTGCCTCTTGACTGAAGCTCGTTTAAACGGTAAAATAATATGCAATTTTACTTATTAATCAAAAAATAAGTATATTGTATATTGCAGGACTATGTATGCTAAGCGTCCACCGAAGATTGGTAACCGAGAAAAAGGACGAATTTTTTCTAGCAAAACTTTCAGAAGATCCACGCAGATTACTCCTCAAATAGATCGAAATTGTAATAATCATAAAAAATCATAATCATAAAAAATCACAATTTTCGTGGCACGACCCTATTTCATATCCTGGCTACGACCTTGATAATAACATCTTCGTACAAGAATTATAGAAATTTAAAGACGTTAATCTGTAAATCTCTCTTTTTTAAATTTTCAAGGTTGTTCCTCTCATATTTTTTTTATTTTTACTTTATCGAAAATTTAAAAACATTTTTTTAATAAATTACCAACTGATATAAGATTATTGTTGATACTCTAGAAAAGCTACATTTTATCTAATTATTAACAAGTTTTAAACATCAACTTAATATTTTTATTTTACTTAACCTAATGCGTGTACATGCGGCAAACTGTTTGCAAAATAATGTTCGATGTTAGATGTTGCAAATTTGAACTCGTGTTTCACATCTTCCTTGCATTCTATTAAGACGTGCTCAAGTGTAAAAAAGGTATTGCATTTTTGGTGCCACCTTAATAATGATACATGCCAAAAATTGCATTATTATTTTTTTTTTCATGGAAAAAAAGTTACACAAACAAAACACAAAATTACACCCAAGAGCTTAATAAGAATCTAAGAATTGCACACACTGAAAAAGCCTCCAATTGCACACACCTCCAAAAGCAATAACAACAAAAATAAAAACTTTAACAAATTTCAAGAAACAGATACAAATTCTACAAATTGCAAACCAAAAAGTGCATGCAGAAGTGAAAGAATTAAGTTGAGAAGAGCATGTGGCAGGACCTATGGATGAAGTGAAGAAGAAATAAACAAAAACATAAGCAGGTTATTTTTTTATGCCAAAAAATGGGACTAAGTGAGAGTTAATTGCGTTTGTCTGTCTACGAATGTGTTATGCACATGCATGCACTCGCATGCACATGGACAGACATTGAAGTCGACTGAACAAATAGTTCGATGGATGGTTGGTAGGCTAAACAAAATTGAAACATAGAGCTTGAATACCTTAAATAGACAAACAAAAAAAATAATAGAAGAATGAATTCAAAAGACTTTTACGCTCTAGACGAAAGCGAGACAAGAAAAAAATTAGGCAAGAATGAGTGTTAGACGTCGATACTGATAAACGAGTGTAGCTTTACACATAAAATTTTTCAAAAATAATCTAAAATAGTACAAGGTTTTGTTGGCTCAAACTCTAAGTATGTAGTATGAGCTTTAAACTGTATTTTAAATGTATAGAATCAAGCAAAACGTCTGGCGCAGTTAAAATTGCACTGCACTTTGAAATTGGTTTCCTTATTTCAGGACTTAAACTGAAATACATGGTAGTTGGTATATGAGTTTCGCAATAGCAAATTCATAATTTAATTCACAAGCTTGTGTATATTTCTAGTTTACAATGTTCTTAATTTTAAACTGAAGTTTGTTTTGTTTGTGTCTTAAAAAGAACACAAATTGTGAAGCCATTTGAATTGTCTGCAAAAACACACAGAGACTTCGCAGGAATTGAACCTGCGAAGATCAATCTCATAGCCTAGTACGAGAGGTCATCCATGAAGGAGAAGTAGTGTTATTTCTGACTTGCAACTTTTTAATTTGGTTTTCATGAATAAAATTCTCGTATTGTTTGTGACAGAGTAAATAATAATTTTTGTCCTGCAAAGAAAATTTATTGGCTGGGTAATAATTTTATGCTCGATGATAGGAGTAATAAAACAACTACTACATTTATTATTATCACTTTTTGCAATTTCTATTTTTCAATCCGTAAACGGAAATCAATGATTTTTGTTTTTATCAAAAAGCCAATATAACAATTGTGACTACAAATAAATCTTCATGCTAAAGCAGAATTAGTTTTTATTAAAATATTTATTATTTGTTGCTGACTTATCCGAATATGTGCCTGCATTTCATTGGTGCCAGCCAAGTCATCAATACTCCTCTGTCAAATCATGTTTAACAATGTTTTTTATTTTTGTGGTTGAAGTATACGGACTAAAAATAATTTTATATTAAAAAAATAAATGAATATAAAAAATGTAAGGAAACAAATTTCAAACAAAAGAAATTTGTTATAACCACTGACTCCACAGAACAGTGTCCAACACGCTAGAGTCCTACAATTGAAGTGACTCATGAAGAAAGTTTACTTCATGATATCTGAACAGAAGAGAAAAAAAAATAAAGATGATAGTGCAGGAAGTAGGGGACGATTGGCAAGAATTAGGAAGAACATATTGAACACTGAGCAGGAAATAAAATATTTAAAAATCCTACAACATGTAGATAATATTGCTAAATGTCTTCGTTTTCTTTATAAGTCCTTAAGGCTCATTTCCCAAATCGCTTTGACT
This sequence comes from Germaria angustata, assembly GCA_963681545.1. Taxonomy (NCBI): domain Eukaryota; kingdom Metazoa; phylum Arthropoda; class Insecta; order Diptera; family Tachinidae; genus Germaria; species Germaria angustata. The sequence continues at coordinate 115,949,288 of OY812998.1, read as the reverse complement.
TTGTATGTGTTTGTACATGTTACTTAACAGGGGCTACAAATACTTTCGTATAATTTTCTTCACCATTTATTACACGTCATGCACGTTTTACAAATGATGGGAATGTTTTAAAAAGTTTTTCTACCATTTTACAATAATTTATAAATACCAGGCCTTAAGATTTAGTATTCGCTTTTACAATAATGATTCCTTAACACGTGTTGATCAACTATGTGATTTAATAAAACTTTATAAATTTCACCCAACTTATTTTTATTTTAAGCACTAGCAAACTTTTCTTACCCATTACCCCCTCTTATCATCAAGTTCGAACCATTCTATCGACCACATGCCTGCTTTATCTCATACCCCAACTTACAACTTTAATGACTTTATAACATGTTACAATTATATAATGACCATTAAGTATGATTTAGACTTTAACACGCATTATTTATTATTTAAAAAAATTAGTTTTCTGTATTACAATAAATAATTTTTCGTTTAAGTTAAGAAATTCGTCAAAAGCGTGTGTACCTTAATCAAAAGACAACAAACTTTTAACCAACAGTCAACCACCTCGACATAGACAAACAATTCATAATATCTAATAAGAACCATATGCGATATCGTATTCACTGACTTAGTTTTATCCTTCTAGCTTTAAGTCTTGTTAGACATCAACACGGTAAACTTAATTTCAATTAAACATTGCGTGACATGAAATTGTGACATTAACACTGGCAAACAGGAACAGTTCACATACACATATAAGACCACATATCAAAAAGACAGTTGGAATTATTAAGTAAATTTGTAATAAGGAAGAAAAGGAATATAACAAATTCCTTGAGTATGTTTTTTAAAATTATGAAACCTGGAAGGAAATTGAGGCAAAAGAGGAAACAAAATAGAACCTTGAGAATAATTTATAACTTAAATATGTTAAACGGGCAGATGTGTCTAGGATCAACGTAGGTATTTGCCTTGCGGCCTGACTCCCCGATACTCTTAACAACGGGTAACTTAATCCCACCGTTCATCGCCGCCCCTGTATGCGATCGCCACTTTGCTTAAAGGTGTTAATTTTGTACGTGACAGTAAAGCACCATGCACAAGTCCTTCGATAAGGAGTTGGAGCTATCTAACCTTCACCACCGGTAGGCAGCGGCTTTTTCTATTTAGTAGCAGCACCTAGAGGTTCGTTCAACTGTAGCAGCAGAGCTCGCAAGGAAGCAATTAGCACTAAACCAAACTTTCGGCCTTTAACGAAAAAAACTTGTTCCTGCGATTTGGGCTTAAACCACAGGCACCACGTAATCTACAAAGAGGCCTCGCTCATAAGACAAGTCGCAAAGGCTACTGGTCCGCATGGTATCATGTCCGTAATTTCAAAACCCCGCAAGCCAACAATTAGCAAGGAACCAAACTTCCGGCCTTTAACCAACAAACTTCTTCTCGAGAATTGGAATTAAACCACGACTTCCATGTTGTCTCAAAGGGGTCTCACCCATAATCAATCTAGGATAAGTCTAAAAGGCTACTAGTTCCCGTGGTGCCAAGTAGGTTTCTGGCTGGCCGTGATTTGAAAACCCCTTAATTCTCTCAATTTTAAACCACGTGCATTCTGAGGAATCGGTAGCACCTCTTTCTCGGACGAGCAGGAGTGACTTGCGTTTCCCTTTGCATTATATCTTATGTGAACGACCGTTGTCCTGTTATTTCAGCGATTGCTTAGTAACGTGCAGATTTTAGGAGTTACCAGGAAAAGGCCAACATTGGGAAATGCCCAGGGACACCCATCGGTAGCTAAATCGGTATGTTACAAGTATCACGATGAGGTAAGACATAAGCGCACATGCTATGGTATCCAGACAAGAGCCTAGCTCTTCGATTTCCTCATGTCAGACGGGCAGGTGCAAAATTGCCACTGCGCTAGGCGTAAACTTAAGAAACATTGCCTATTTATACCATATACTATTCTTGTAGTGCTCATATGGAACTTCCCCAGAAATAATTACAATGCAGATCCTGAAGACACATGAGTCTACAGTATTGGAAGACCGAGCAGTTACAGAATTTGTTGAAGCCTCTTAATTCTTTGAACTATTTTAAACCGTATCTAATGCAAGAGCTACACGCATACCTTTCGATGTGTATCCGATGGCTTGGTAGCGGTTCAAGAGGCCTATGAAGAGTTTTTCTATTCTATCTAGGAAATTAATGGTTGAAAACAAATTAGTTCCTCCTCAGGCCGCTTAAACAGGCTTCCCACTGCCAAAATAATTCCAAGTAAATTCAAGGACCTATTCCAGGTAGGAAATGTGTCATCTTATTGGTTTTCGTCATTTTGGAGTGATAGCAGCTTGGTGTACAGCACCCTTAGGCCCTAGTCAGTGAGACAATAGGGTAGTGGTGTCAAGAAGCAAAATATCACTATGCTTGAGAATCCAGGACCTTCCAAAAATCCTTTGTTTTTAAAATTTAATTTCAAGTTTAATTATGATTAGAAAGAAATGGAGATTGCTCGTATTTACTACCTTTTCAGGTGTATAGTGAAGCTTTCTAGCGAATTTCATTTTAATAGATGCAAGGATACGCAGAAATCTTTAATTGTATATTAAATTGCAAGCTTAAGCTCTAGAGCTAATTTATTTTCTCCTTTGTGTCCCCGATTATAAAAATTTTAGTTACTCCTGGAATACTATTTTGAATCTTCCTAGCAAAATTTCATTTTCATCATATCGACGAAAAAGGACCTTCTACATCTCTTGCAGGGTAATTTTAATTTTTTTCCTTCCAAAAATAAAAATTGTCGGCCTATACATTTATATTGATCTTGTGAGTGCAGAATATGATACGTTTACTACTCCACGGAAACCACTTATGGTTCCATTTTTATAAACCACCAAAGTTTGGACATTTCGGAAATGTTTGTGAAAAATTAGTTAAATTAAACACTGAATAAATTTGGAACCCGTCATCAGATTCAAAGAAAGATGTTGTCGTTAGAAAATGTGGTCGATGAGGTTCTTATAACTAGAGCTTCTTGTTGCTGTGTTATTGCGACTCAACAAACTATGGCTGGATTCGCTTGATTTCTTATGGAATTTACAAAACGGTAATGGAATTCGCAACAAGAGAAAAGGTTGGTTAGTTGTTGTATGCCGCGAGTAATATGATTTAGTAGGTGTTGCAAGAATGGAGAACATCAGCAGACTGATGGCATATTGGCCGACAATTACTTTATTATGGTCACTGGTTGGCTAGACTATTTTTCATGGTAGAATTTAGATGGTTGCAGCTTCTCAGCAAAGGACTTACCAACATGTAGCCATGAAAAAATGCTTTAAAATATGCCTAAAAACAAACAAAATGGGTACATCTATTGTAAGACCACAATATGAGTGGACCGAATGGTAATCATTTTCATTAATAGTGTATTTATTGCGATTATGTACTACTGATAAGAATGCTGCAAATGCATTTTCGCAAAAAAAAAATTAATTAATTAATACTCGTATATAAATAAAAAATTAGAGAAATACTCGTAAAATAAAAAATAGATATATTTTTGTTGCGTGCCTCCTGCCTTATTTCCTTATGATCACCACGAAATTGAAAAATTCGCTGCTTCAAAATCAAAAATTATATAGTTATTATAATATCCCTTCCTTTTTTGAATATTATATAATTAAAATCAATTTAGTTCTTTATATAGTTCTCAGGATATTTCTTCCCAATAGGGTATTTTACTACACCTTAAACTTAAATAACGAAAGAATTTGTAATTCTCTTTATAAAGCACATAAATATTTAGATTAAAACCTACAATTTAATGTTAAAGAAATGCAAATACTATGAAGTGGAAAAACAGGACAACAACTCACACCAAACAAACACTCACGTATGTACATACGCAGTTAAAGGCCAGAGCAAAGAAGTAGAAAGAAGAATAAATGAATGTGTTTAGCATAAGGAGTGTTCTTTATTACAAGAATTTTTCTCAAGAGACTTAAAGCAAAACAAAGGCAGTGACAACAAATTTCAGCAGCAACAATAACAACAACTATAAGGAAATAGTTTCAACACTTTAGGAAACATACACTCACAAACACACACGTTAGCTTATTTGTATATCTGTACATCAATACACATACACATGATAATTAAAGGACATTTACTCGTTTAGCAAAGTGTTTAAACGAAAACATTAAGAAATACTTGTATATGAGTAATAAAAAAACAACGAACAAATCCTTATTTCTGTGACAACAGAGTCTATTATTGTTTGTCCTCGCCTTGCTGTTTTATAAATTTACTTTGTTGACGCCAAGTCTCTGTGGCGTCTTATTTTATTCTCAATTTTAGCTTTTGCTGTGCTCTTCTTTCCCTACTTTTATTCCGCTAGTGATAAGGATAATGAAATCCTTGAGGTAAATGACTTGAAATATTTTATCTTGAACAAGCTGTGTGTGTGTGTGTGTATGTGTTTGTATAATAAACTATAAAGTATATGATACATATGACTACACGTATATAAATTGTGTGGAAATATTCTCGATTACATGTGTGCCTTTAAATTTACTTATTGTCCTTACGTGCATATTTAAGTAAGTTACAAGTACCAAAAGTAAACAAAGGTGCGGTTTTGTCTCATGAGAGTTTTGGAATTCTCATAAAAAAGAAGATTAAGGTTGTGCTATATATATGTATGTACATATACATATGTTTGTATATATAAAAGTATAATGACAACATTTAAACGTCTTTGTTTTGGTATGGCGTAATTGTGTATATGGTCAAGTTTTTTCTATAAAATGTTTATTTAAATATTATTTTTCTATTTTTTCTATTAATCTTGAGAAAGCAACGTGAGCCAAGACAAATTTAAACAAATACGGTTACTAGTGTTTGGGCGCTTCTACAAGTGAAACTAATCCCTAAATCTTGTATGCTAAAAACGTTCAGTATTCTGGAGCTTTTACACAAAAATTACGAAGATTTTACAACAATTAGAAAATTTTTTTGAGTTAATCAGAAAGTCACATAAAAATACGACCAATTTCACAAACTCATTAACGAAGGAAATTGATTGGAATAAAACCTTTTAACATTTATCATTTGAAATTTTATTCATTGTGGGCAAACTGTCCTTCACATGATATCTGATGTTTTAGATGTAATTTTGCACATAATTGCCTGTGATACTCACATTTCTGACACTCAGCTGATACAATCATTGATCCTTGAAGTAAAAATCATAATGTTGCAGGTAATTTGATGGCGATCGAGGACTTTGAACTTTTTACTTACTTTTCATCTGACAACTTATATGTTCATCTTACTCCTCTAGGGAGTATAGGGCCGCAGCTTGAAGAAGGTAAATTACTGTTTGAGTAATCCTCCCTTCATGTCTAATTGTTTCTTTATTTTTTCTTCAATCAACGATGTTTTAAGATAATTAGGGAATATCAAACAACTGTTGACGTGGTGTCGACGTTGAGATAAAGTACTTTTGGTCAAAAATTGGTGTAGATTATAATAAAATAAGGGTAATTAATTTATAAAAATTATGATCGGAAGTAAATAATTTTTAAGTCTAATTTTAAACAAAAACTTGAAATTGTACGGGACATAAAAAGTTTACAGCACAGAAGACTTTAAATTTGGCAGTAGTGTTTTTATGTGGAAGAAATCCCGCCAGTAAAGGGTTTGTATTTTTTTATTTTGCTTCTCATGGCGATCGACTCATACTTAAAACTGAACGACATTCAAAAAGTAAAAGTATTTTTTAAAAGTAATTTTCATGACCTTTTCATTTTATGTTGAAATTTCAGGTTTTTTTTTTTTGTTTTCCGTTGTTTTTATACAATATATGAAAATACTTATGCCTCGAGAACTACAATTAATGGACTAATAAAGTTGTTGGTACGTTACTACGGGACTACAATGTGTATACGAGCAAAGGAATAGTGGGTTAAGAGGAAAGCTGATGTGCACCACCATAATATAAATATTAATTATTCTAGGTATATCTGAAGAACTACAAATTCTTGCTTCATTCTTGTGGGACTATGTATGTGCATTCGAACGAAGGCATGGATGTTTGGAAGGAACGCGCCCCATGCAACTTAATTGTCTCTTCATCTATTGAACGACAAAGCAAGCTTTATATCCTTTGCTATGAGGTATATATCCGAGAAGAATGATGACGATAAAAGATTGGAGACACAAAAACCCCCAACATAAAATATTTCTCAATTATTTTTATATCTAGAGAAGTATAAAGTACTGCCTCAAGCAAAATCCTTCATCTATAAGAGGCTGACGGGTTCCCTCACACGAAGTAGGAAATAGTTAAGCTATACTTGGGAAACTACAAAATATAATCATAACTTGTAACTTATAAATTCCAGAAGTTTAGGTAGTTTTTTTAATTTAATTTCATATATAATAAAAAATTACTCTCTAAATGTGTTACTGTTGAGTGCAGTTTAGGGCAGGTATAAGAATGTGGATAAGTCAACATATAATGCTACGTGCATAGAAATCAATAAACGAATTGATTTATTTTTCAACGCCTTCTAAACTAATCAATGCTTTTCTGTTACGAAAATTGCAATATTTAATTACAACACCGTATATTAAACACCAATGAACATTGAAACTGTATTGATTACTCAATGAAATATTTATAGTATAAACCATTTGGAGTAGAGAGCACAGATATTTCTCCCCTTTATCCTCTTTTGCATTTAATTTTTTTCTTCCAAAAAGTGTCCAAATCAAAGTCACCAAAAGCATCAACAATCTGATAACCTCTGTTCCCATTCGACATCACAAAGAGCCAAGAGTGAAAAGTGTTTAAAATTTAATTGACATAAATTAACGAAAAATAATAAAAACAAACTAGCAAATGAAAAGGAACCGGAACAAACAATGGGAAACCACGAAAAATAAAAATAAAAGATAAATACAAACACCCGAAATAAATACTTAAATGGTATTCAAAATGAGCAACAGTAACTGAAGCCAAATGCAGGAATAAGCAGCCTGCAGTGGCAACAGTATAAATGAGAGACAAGTAGTGTCTGAAGGCAAATATTGGATGGACGAGGTGGCCGCTGAGCATGATGACACCAACATAATATTTTTAATACAGTCAAGTATATACTTTACATATGTTAAATAACACGATGTCGCGTTAAAAGAATGTGATCTTTTATTTGAAAAAGCTTTAATTTTAAGATTTAAAAAAATCGCATTTCCCTTTCTGTTAAAGAGAAAATTAAAAATCCGTTTAAAATAAAAATTTTAAGTAAAGAAATAATAAAGCAACATTTTTGATATATCGAAGTAAAGGGGTTTTTTAAGTCTCATAGCTTTAAAATAAAATGTTAAAATTAATAATTAATAATAATTATGTATATGCAATTAATATCTTAATCTGGTTTTGGCCATTTGGAGGCCGAGAATGGGGAAAAGATGGTTCGTACGATCTTGGAGGTCAATTATGAAGAGCTTTATTGGGTAACAATAAAAAAAATTTAAACATCTTACAAGATTTTTTTTTGATATTTCTCAATTTCATTTCATGTTTAATTTATTGTCACTGGCCAGGTAATAGTTAAATGATGTGTATAAAATATTAAGTAAGACAAAAGTTAAGTAAATAAGTAGATAAAATTATGTGTCTTAACAAGATGAAAACATTTTAGTGTCGTTAGTCTAGACATCAATTTTTAGCTTCAATTGTTTGTTTAAAAAAAATCGTTAAACATGTAAGTCGTGTATGATATTGTAGAATAGTTTTAATTTTCGTAATTTTTTTTTAGTGGTTTGATGCAGTGTGGCAATATTATTGTCAATCTCCCATTTTTTATATCGTTCTCAACTGGCTGCCGTAGAACTTAATGGTCAAAAATGAAACCAAAGAATTGTGTGTTAAATTTAACAGAAGAGTATCACTGATTGTCGGCCTTATAAGATGTGAAAGGAAAATGGTATAAAAAAATATGACAGTATGACGTTTTATTTGAAGAATTTAATGAAAAAAAAAAATATTTTTTTTTATATAATTCCATTCTTGAAACTCTCTCAATGCAATAGCAATACAATACTGCTTTTGCTACTCATTTCTTTTTTCTATATCTTATAATAGACAAAAAACACTTCCCAGTGAAAATTGTAGGTCTTTACACTTTAAAAACCACATAAAAGTAAAAATTGATGTGTAATATTGATATCGTCTGTCATAAGGCTGCAATGTTGGTACTAACACAAATGCAAAGATTGAAGTTGAACATTGACGTGTACGGCAGCCGATTTATGTTCATGAAGTGTAAAAATAAGTGGCTTCCAAATGGGATCTCAAACAAGACATACATTCGTATTTTAACATTTAATTTGTAATTATTTTTGATTATTTTGAAAGTTGAGTTATGGGAACATGAAATGAAAGTGTTAGAAAAAGACTTTTGTAAGAGAGTCCCATCATTTTCTAGTAGAATTAAAAAAATTATTATTTTAATAATTTTAATAATATTTAATTGATAACTAAATATAATAAAGCATGCGATATTGGAATTAATTCTTTCAAGCCACTGGTATTAAATGCACTGCTCAGCAATAGTCAAAGTGCAAATAAGTAAGGATTTTTAATATGAATGAATGTTAACGTACTTATACATGTGCATATTTTAAAATTTTGTTCTTTTTTTGTATTATTCACAAAAGTCTATGTTTTATTTTACGATTTTGACCAACTTCGCATGGCCTTCAGATGACCACCAAAAATTAAAAAAAAAAGAATTGGAAAAAAACTCATCATATTTCGCGGAATGTGTGGCACTTTTGTTGTTTCATTTTTGTTTTGTTTTTTTTTTTTTTTTTTTGGAAATTTTTATTCATACAAGTGGAGTTCGTTTTTTTTTTTGCCGTTTTCCCAATACGTCAGCAAAGGGAAAGCTGCTCTTTCTGTTTGTGTGTGTGTGTGTGTGTGAAAGCATGCATGTATCTGTTTTAATGTTGCAGCAGTAAGTCCTCTTCGTTTATTAAAGTAAATGTGTAATATTTATGACATACGTGTACTTGCATTATCGGAATTTTCAACGTTATTATTTTTATGTTTTACTTTATTTAATTGTTTTTCGGTTCATTTTTATATATAATTGTTATTATTGTTTTTTATCAATTTGTGGCCTGTTTATATGAAAATCATTTTGAATTACTTTGATGACGTTTCAGACACAAACATGCGTGTTGCATACACGTACTAAATATGAAAATACAGTTTTTTAATTTATTGTTTTATTTCGTCATTAATTTTTTTTCGTCTTTTTAAATGTGACATTGATTTTAATTATGTCATATGCTACATTTAGCAAAAAATGTTTGCCAATAAAAAATAAATAGCATTTTAAGTAATAGACAGTGTTTGTGGTAGACGTTTTGTTAAATAAATAAATAATAAAACTTCCGTTTATTTTATTCTGTGATCTTAGAAATGACTAAAAGCTTTTTAACTGTCACTGAAAAATATTATAATTTTCTATCGTCCTGTCCATTGCTAATGAAGGATACTTGATGTCTGGATTAAGAAATCTCGTAAGTTTGAAGGAATGCCGTTAATTAAAAAAATTTCATTTCAGCTACTTTTATTGTTTAAATGTGGATTAAGCAAGAAGAACGGTTGAAAGAGTAATTTGAGTCTGACTCACTTTATTCATTTTATATCTAATGTAAAATTGCTGCCAATATAGAATATTTATGTTAATATATTATAATTATAATCAAAATGTAGCAAAGATTTTTACTCTTTTCTATCATTATATTGCAAAGCTCTTGTTTTCCATTAATTTCTAAGTAAGAAAGGATATTAATGACTTCAGAATATATTCTTTTATTTGAAAATATCAACTTCACCCTTAAAATTAGTAATAAATTATCGACAGCTCATAAGTGTTTTTGTAATATGACGTCTAGTCTCCTGCAGCGAATGTTTATAGTTGTTTCTAAAAAGACTATGAATCTAAATTTGGTTTTAGTCAGTAGAAGGTTAAGTCTTTGTTCCATACATCTTTAGTTTTAAGAACATGACTTTATTCACAAATAACATCATAATGAAAGGAACATTCTTAAAGTTTTCTATAACTAAGCTAAAAAGTCTCATGGGGAAATCGTAGTTTACAATTAAATTTGCAACATAATTTTTTCCAATTGTTCCTTAATTGTTAAACAATTGTTCCTAGAATTACGATCAGTGAAAGGATGTGCCAATTTCACTTGTGTCGTTAATTGTAAATATAAATTGATCTTAGGCTATAATTACGTTTAAAATGCTAAGAATTTGCGAAAATATGAGTATGATTGTGTAGGCTTATCATAGCAAATGTTATTTCAATCATAACGTTTGAAGAAAAAAAAACACATTTTTCAGCTCTGTTTATTGACGTTTCCCAGGCGTTTGATAAAGTTTGGCATGAAAGCTTAATAATTAAATTGCAGCAGAAGTTACCCGTAAATACTCACAACCTTTTCGTAAGCTACTTAACTGGCCGCAAATTTATTTCTAGATAAGGAAACTTTTTGGCAACACCACAGCCAATAGAAGCAGGAGCTGCTCAATGCAGTTTATTAATACTAATTTTGTATTTGACAAATGCCGCTGACATGCCACTAAGTAGTAATCTTCACATATCAACGTTTGATAATGATACAGCTTTTGTAAGCATCCATGAAAACGAGCAAGAAGCTTGCCTCAAGTTGCAGGAATACATACCAATATTGGAAAAATGGTTAAAAACGTGGAGAATAATAGTGAAGGAGCAAAAATATGTTCGCATCACTTTTACGTTACGAAGGGAAACATGTCTCCCCTATCGAAATCAATACCACAACACAAAAAGTTAAATAAAATGTCGCTTAATATAGAAATCGCTAAAAGGATGCAAATGAATGTTCAAATTAATTGTCTTATGGAAAAAAAATTCAAGACTTAACCTAAATTGCTTCTTCTATACAAGACGATTCTAAAACTAATATGGTACTATGAAATTCAGATGTGGGGCAGTTAAGCTTGAGCATTTAATATAGATAAAAATTAAAGGCGATAAAATAAAATCCTTCCCAGGATTACAGCCGCTCCTTGTTTTGCTAAAAATTCCCGCATTCCTCAAAATCTAAACGTTCCATTGATTAAACATAAAGAATGTAGAGTATTATTCAAACCCAATAGTCCACATCATTAGACATCACAAATGCTGCGGGTTAAGATGTAGAGACACTATTAATCTTAGACGAACACGAAAGGTGTAAAGGCAACACATTGGAAAGTGTAGAAACAAGTGCCTTTTGTCTGGCATTGGCTGGACTTAAGTAAATAATAATACAGATTTAAGATTTGAATATTTATTTTTAGTTTAATGAAATCAAAGATTCAATAAATAAAAAATTATTATTAAAAAAATCAAAGCGAGGGCTATTTTACATCGTATACGAGTATATCCTTAAAAGACCCATTTCTGCTGCAATTACTAATAGATTACAGCAAAAACTTCTAATTAAGTCTTCAAACATACAGCTTAGACATATGGTTAATTTCATTGCAATAGTTGAAACGATATTGTTACCTGTTACATATCCTTAATTTAAGCAGTCTAAGTTCAACTGTTGTAAGGACACTTAGTCTTGATGTCAACCAAAGATTTACTAATAGTGCCAAGGTAGACATAAAAGTCTTCTGACCTTCCGTTTGGGCCAAACATAGTTTTTGTATTTATATTCGTGTTCGTATTTGGTTATTCTTTTTCTTTTGGGCATCAACGAAGTGTCAGACATATGGACGAGCTAAACAGCCACAACAAGTATGTAAATAAACTTTACAAAAAAAAAACAGTGAATAAAATAAAGAATATCAGATGTAAAGAAAGTATTTCCACTTGTAAAATATGATCAAAGAGCGAAATATTTTTAAAATCTGTTTTATTATTTTTTATTAGTTTTTTCTCGTAATGAACTCATGATCAAAAAAAATCACCTTTAAACACCAGACTTATAAAAGAATAATTTCTACCGGTTAAATTCGAAATGATATACAAAAAAAGGACTTGTGTAAAAATCAGTATGCACAAACTACTGTGCAAATCGGCAAATTAAAAAAATAAAAGTTCATAAACATACATATATACGTGTATATATTTACTATAATTATATTACTAAAATTTAAATTTTTATTGAATCATGAATAAAAAATCATTAAAAACAGTAAAAAAAGTAAATTAAATATTGTTTTGTCATATCAACAGTTTTTTTTTCAATTAATATTTTGGCCCATTATAAACATTAACAAAAATATATAAAAAAAGAAAAAAAAATCAAATGGGGTCACATTATAAAGGGGGGAAAAATTAAAACATTTACTCATATACTATACACACACACACACACACACACACAAAATTGAAAAACATTAATGGGAAAATGTAATAGAGTAAGAGAAAATTTGTGAAAAAAATTTAAAGTAAATAAATAATTTTCATTATCGGCAATTACAAGTTGACCTTGAAATATGACATTGGCACCCATTATGCCGGCAACGTTATATTTTTTTATGCACACACTTACATACATTTAAATAAGCAAAAACGCACATTTGCACAAATGTTGTCTACATGTTTAAGCAAATGAGTTAAAATACTACGAGCAATAATTTTTCGATTTTGTTTTTTTCTTGTTTTTTTTTTATTTTTAATTTTTTATTTGCAATCAACTGAATGGGCTCGCTCTACCATGGGGTGTTAATGTACTCGTACTGTTCCGTTTTTGTTTTTTTTTTTTTTTGGTTTGGTTTTTTTCAGTTTATTTCAACATAAGTATATTTTTGTAGTATATATGTGATGTGTAAGTGTATTTACTTTAAAGTATCTGTATATATGAGCATATGCATAAATGGCTTATTATTGTTGTTATATTAATGTTTATCGTCGCTTGGGCCTCCTGTCGTAATATCGGATTTTAAATGTTTGTCTACACTTATGCGCTTAATACGTTTATTCACTCTTTGTACTTCTTTCTTCTCTACTCGATGGCCACTTGTTGTGCGCGGCTTCACGATACATACATTTTTGGTCGGCAATTTGAAAGTGTGATGCGAAATCACACTATCGATTCCCGGAGTATATTTTTGAAAAATAGTTTTACAGAATACTTAAACGTTTTACAAAATAGCTGGTTGACTCGCCATAATATTGTGTGTGGAAATAACAACTGGCTTAGGTTAGATAAAATGGATCCTGGGTGTACTCTGTCGACATTCTTTTTGGTTCTGTAGTGTCAGTAGCAAGTAAATAAAACTTTTACATCGTAATTGTGGTACCTCCGTCTAATCTACAGTCACGAAGAGCGGAAATCGTTACCGTAATTGAGGAGCAGCTGCTTCAGAATCCTTTCTAAAATATAAATCAGGGACTAAGTTTAAATCATCTCCTTCGTTTGCTGCAGCGGACTATTTGGACAAGGTCACCTCTTGGCATGAAATTGCAATGACCCATAGGAGCCTGTTCGTTTTATATTGCAAAGTCTACAGCATCATCAAAGACTATCAACATAAACTCATCTAAGCTAACAGAGAAATATTTTAATTTATATGCAAAAAAACTCTCCAGATCACTCGGAGGATGCAGTATAAAACGGTCAATTTAGGCTTTTTCTGAAGTTATCATTACCAAATGACTCTGTATTGATCAGCTTTATAATAAGAAATCTTTTGCAGACTTGGCCAATCGGATGCTAAAATCTTGGCATAAGAGAATATTAGAACATCATAATTAAGAGAAGGTTAGGGAGCATTTAACTCGGTAGCCTTTTTTAAGTCCTAGTGGAATCTATGGAAGTTGTTGAAAAATAAAACATACGCCTCCTAACTGAAAGGACAACACTGCCTCTGTCAATAGGCTTCTGTAAGTTGACTCCTGCCAAAATTTTAACAAACCGCTTCATTTAGCGAAAAGAAGCCATCACTCAAACCAAAACTAAGCTTGATGAATACTATGTTAGTCCTGCACCATCAATTTCAATGGTAAAAAAAAAGTGAATTGCTGAGTTTGTTTGGCGCCATACAAGCACGGAAGATGCTGGAAGCGCAACTAGACACCCAGTTGATATGGTGTTGACCGATCAGAGATTGAATGTGCGAGAGATTGTGTAAGCTATAGGCTTATCACATGGTTGAGTAGTTTTAATTTCGAATGATCACTTGGGTGTGGGAAAGCTCTCCGAGGGATGAGTGCATCATTTGCTTGTAATCTGCAGTCGTATCGCAGCTTTACAATATGGATGTGTCCTAACCGTGGCCGAAATGTGGACCCGCTACAATATACCAGAGACTAATCGGTGCCCAAGAAGGCCCAGGTAACTTTGTCAGCCAATAACACCATGGCGAAGGTATTTTTCTGATGCATTCAGTATAATCCTTATTGTTTGCCTTCCAACGGACAAAACAATCAATGGCGAATATTATGCCAACTTATTGGTTCAGTTTAATGAGGATATAAAAAAAACAAACGCATTTGACTAAGAAAAGAAGATTTTTTTCACCAGAAAATATGGGCAGTATCCATGACAAAATTGCCTGGATTAAGCTACAAATTGCTCCCTCATCTGCCCAATTCTTCGAACTCGGTCCCGAAGAAATTTCTTGGTGAAAAGAGATTTAACTCCAACGATGAAATCATCTCCCAAACATATAATTATTTTGATGAACTGAACAAATCTTGGTTTTTGGAAGGGATAAACAAATTGTAGCAAATTTAGAGAAAGTTTATATTCGTTAAAGGATGTTATGTTGAAAAATAAAATGGTTATTTATGCAAAAACTTGTGTTTGATTAAAAAGTCGCGGACTTATTGATCTGCCCTCGATATGTTTAGATGTATTATTAATGGATTATAAAATGAGTTCACATCGTGCATATTAAAAAAATTTAAACTATATATAAAATTATAATTATCAATTGAAAAAAAAAAAAAATTAACAAAAACTTTGTATCGAATGGAATTCTAAAGTTATGATACACTGAAAATACCGAGAGATGTTCAATGGGAGAAAATACACGTAGAAAGAGGTCGATCGTTAGTCCTGTATAGTTCTTATGCTAAAATGTGAAAATTTTCGCGAAATGATTGCAGTAATTGTTAGATGTTTATTAAAGTAAAAAGGCAGAAAGAACAAATGTTATTTCGTAACATTTTCAAAACTAAAGTCATTGAAACTATTAGAAAGCATTTATTAGTATCAGCTAAAAATGTTATTGAAAAAACAAAACAAAGCAAATAATAATCTTCATTAGAGTGTGTTCCAAGTTCTCCTCTTGCTTTCAGAACATGAACTTTAAGTGAATTTTTAATGGCATGGGGTCATTGTTGTATCTGTTTGTTTTTGTTTAAATTTCGCTATTTTCATTGTGCTTCATGCTGTTCACCAAAAATTAACACACAAAAAAAGAAAGAAAAAAAAACTACAAAAGGACAGAATTTTACTACATGTTCATTATTCCTGCACCGTTTACATTTAACTTCCATACCCATGCCACAAGCATTTTTCAGTTCCATTCATACACTATTCTTCTTTCGGCTATATTTATTAAACGTACCTCTTCGCATACAGTTTTTTATCTGGCATATTTTTTGGGGATTTTTAAATGTGGTCCCCGTTGAAAATAAAGCATGAAAAATTAAACACTTGCCACACACCCGCACACACACACATATATATACACAAACGAAAACCAAAATAAAAGTTAAGTTCACTTTTATTGTTGGTGTTTATTAATACATGTGCGTTTTACTACTACAACAACTACTACTTATTCGTTGCCACGGTGTAAGGCTTAATATATTTTTACATATTTGTGTGGGAAAGTGTTTGTTTATGTATGTGTATGTTTATGTGTATATGCGTACGTTTTTATTTGCGTGTGTATTAAAACAGTACTGTTGCATATTTTTTATTTTGGCATTCGTTGGTCGCCGTTACAATCATCCTCATTTTCGTGTCAATGTTTCTTTTTTATTTTATTATATTTTTTTGCATTTTTTGGAAGTTGTGCGTAAAATTTCATTTAATTGTTCATTTATTGCTTTTGGGGTTTATTTTTGCTCCTTTTCTTTACTTTTGTTTGCAAAAGTGTTAATAGTGAATATTAATCAGCGCTTTTTTGTACTTTTTATTTCTGGTTAATTTTACTTTCGTTTTTAATTCACTCCAATACAAAGTTTTTTTTTTTGACACGCACTTGTTGAGCTTATTTTATTTTTTATATATAAAGCCAGATAATATCAAATGTTAAAGCTATAAAATTATGGGTCTCGTTTTTTTTTGTTTGTGTTAATGTATTAAATCTACATTGATAAATGCGGAATGAACACAGTGTGTGAAATTACTTCCGATTCCATATTTTTATTTGTTATTGTAATTAATACTCAAGCCAAATTCATAACAGGTAGAATTGACAGCGCAGCTAACAACTTCAGTTTTCTAAATATATTCCTTGTGTTGATTTCTTTTATAATATTTTCCTCTACTTTTATTCTGTGGCATTGTGTCGCCTCTTGTTGGGTCGTTAAACTGATGAAGCCATGTACGTATGTACATGTATTTAAACTTCTCTTAATTTTCATATATCTCAACAGGATCATGAATTTTACGCTATATACTCGTATTAACCGGGATATATTTTAAAATACATTCAGTATTATGGTGAAAAATAACGTATTATTCGATTGAAATTCAGTGCTTTGAGTCGACGACTGAATCTCAATATGGACGAGAATTTTTTTGTGTTATTGAAATTTGTATTATTTATACAAATAAATTCAAATGGTTTGGAAAATATGAATCAAAAAAATTCGCTTTTGTTATAATTAGAAACTCTTTCTTTTGGAAGTTAATTTGTGAGGAGGAGATGGTTGGTGTAAGACTTATTGCAAGCAACGTTGGTTTCCATAGAATTGTAAAAGAATAAAAACACTTGTTTATAGAAACGATAATGACAACGGATAAATTTACATTTATTTAGAGTAAGACTGCTTCAATATAGAAAGAAAGTTCATTTTTCTTGTTAAAAAATCCGCTCCAAATCTTATTGCATAAGTCAATCTAAGAGTTATACACACGTATATACATAAATATGTATGTGCATATATACATTTCTATATTTATATATTTACCAGGTTTATTTAAAAAAATTGTGTTTACCCCTCTATAATTTTTACAATCTTTGGATTCCAGATCAAATGAACATTAAATTTTTCGTAATTTTCTGATTGTAACTTCACTAACATCTATTTGGTCTTTAATTATAAAACATGCACTAACTTTATTTACAATAATAAATAATTTTTTATTGTCTGTTTCGTCTAAAGCGACATTTCATTGGTCCCTTAACCAAATCGTTAGTGAACTTTAAGCACTTTTTGAAAACAATCAACCTCATATCTTTATATTAATGAAATCAAATACAATATGAGAATTCTCTATAGTACATAATCACAGTATGCTTAGAATGCTTTTATACAAACATCATGAGTCTATTTTATTTTTCTTGCCACATGTATACAATTAAACACTCTTTGGGTCTAAATGATGAATACACAATATAAAAAACAAAACCTCTATTACAAATACAATTTTAAATATCACAATAAATTTTAATATTAAGCATAATAAATAATTCGCAAGCCAATCTCTGTTGACATCTAGCAGATGATGGCGTGACCATATGTGTTAAAAAAATGGACAGAAATAAATAATTATATGATATGGGATTGATATGTTCCAGTTTTATTTGCTTATAATTATAGATCTTGCTGGCATCTGCATTTTCTGCTGTAACTACAGCAACAGTGGGTCTGTTGAATAGCAATGTCGTCTAGTAATGCTGTTGCTGATCCAAAGTGTGGAACTACTCACTAAGAGTATATTGAAATTCAACCAAGATTGCCAAGCTCCATCAAGCTTTTAGTCGCTTTATCCCAGCAAACTATAATCACGAGGAAAACTTCTTTGTTTATGAGCCCAATAAGCTTGAAATTCTGATTTTTATTTAAATATTTATTTTAGGAAAGATTTTACTGTGTCTTGAACATTAATTTAAAAATTTTTAGCCGAATATTACAATTGCCTTTTTATATTCTTTTTTAAACTCTAAAAATCACTTAAATACCTCGTAACCTCATTTCAAAAGGAGGCTAAACAAATTTATTGCTTAAAGGCAAATGCTTTCTTTTGTTGTTACAATATCCCTTCTTTTATAAATCCTGTTTTGAGCGTAAATAACAATGACATGTGGTCACTTGGCTAATTGATTTTCAACAAACTGAACTGGCCATAAGAAACTGAAGCTCTTGGTTTAAATTGTGTCATCTTTGGCATTTAGCAAATTTCAAATTGTAGCCATAAAATTCAACTTCAAAATGACTTGAGGGACTTAAAAGGATTTCTGAGATTTAAATAAAAGGTAGAATTGTTATTGTTCTTATTGGCAATAAACCTCCGATGAATGCGAATGTATAAACTTACAAATCTAGTTTAATTGCTGTAGTTTACGATAGAGATTTAACCTAAATTTATTGTTTGATACTGGAAGTTATTTTTGTTCAAACATGCACGTACTCCATAGAAATAATCTTGTGGAATGACTTCATAAAGATAATTATCAATAACGATGACAAAAGAATTTCTTTATTACAAAATCTAAATTGAGCAATTTTTACAGCCTTAAGAAATTTTGTAATAAATTCAAAAATCAACAGAGTTCTGAGAAATAATATAAAAAAATTTTTGTTAAGGAGACCCTTTAGAAAAATATCCTTTACTTTTATTGTTGTTTTTAGGCTGTTTGGTGTGAAAAGTTTTCTACGTGGTGTATTAGTTGTGACACACACGCACATTAACTTTTAGTTTTGTACAATGTTTTGTCCTTTTTCGTTTACGAGGATAAATTGAAAATTTTTTTTAATGAAAGAAGAGATTTTAAATCTGAAATTATTACTTTATACTCTGAGCAATAGCCAGATAAAAAGCTAATTATTTTAATAGAAATTCATGATGTTTTAGCAAAAGCCTCAATTAGCTTTTATTAGAAATAATTCTTTTTAAATAGTGCTATTTGTTTATTTGCTTATCGGGAATTAATACTAAATTAAAAAATACTAAACGAAAAAAGTTCGTTTTGATCTTTAAAATTGTGAGTTTTCCATACAACAAGTTTTTAAAGTAAATCCTCGATAGTGTGTATTTGTACTTTCAACAAAATACAATACACAAATAAAAAATGTTTTTCTAACACTTTTGGTAAATTTTTGTTGTTCTTGTTAGATAAGTTGATACTTACGTATGAAAGCCACCACAGCGAAAATTCCGCTAATGCGCCAATAAAGAGCAACCTTGTTGTTCGCATACAGAACCTTGTTGTTCGTACGCGCATGAATTTAGCTTTAGGTTTCTTTGTTGCATTGTTGTTTGCTGATTTTTGGCCCCATTTTTTAGTGCTAGAAATGCTGCGGTGGCGTTAATACGTTACTACCGCTTGCTTTAGCTCAAATGATAATTTTCTGAGAAGCATTTAAGGGGACTTCCCATATCTTAAAGAGGATTTTTTAATTATATATTTATAATTACATATATGATATATGATAACAAACAATTTTTTTAAACGTAGAGGTCTTTCCAACCATATTTTTGGACACTGCGCATTTCTATTTGTGACCATACTACTGCTTATTTTAGCTCAAAGGATAATTTTCTGAGAAGCATTTATGGGAACTGCCCATGTCCTTAAGAGGATTTTTTTCCAAGAATCTATATTTTTTATAGTTATGTGATATATGACAACAAACGATTTTTTTAAACGTAGAGGTCTTTCCAGCCATTTTTTTCGACATTAAAACACTGCGCATTCCTATTTGTGACCATAATTTGCTTAATAAGGTTACTACCGCTTATTTTAGCCCAAAGAATAATTTTCTAAGAAGCATATATGGGAAATGCCCATATCTTTAAGAGGATTTTTTTATTATATATTTTTTAATTTAATGATATATGACAACAAACGATTTTTTTTAAACGTAGAGGTCTTTCCTGCCATTTTTTCGACATTAAAACACTGCGCATTCCTATTTGTGACCATAATTTGCTTACCTTCTCGTATTACCATTGGCTTTACTCTTGCGTATTATGGATATTACTCATTGCACAATCGCTATTTTGGTTTGAATTTTGTTGAAAAATTTTAATGCAATTTTAGAATGCCCCACCTGCTTTCATATTGACTTTTTCGTTTTCTTGTGTTGTACACAATCAAATAGATCTCGTTTTATAGCGATTATTACAAAAGCAATTGTCTCAATGTGTCTCATTTACCTAAAAGTACAAATCTCTACTCTTTTATTGTTGTTGTTGCAAAGTAAAGATGCCAATGAGATAAAAACTTAATATGCGTTTTCCTTTAGTGCTCATTAGTTTGTGTTGTCCTGTCGGTGTGTATGAATTGTCTTTCTAACAAACGTAGATGGCTAATCAAGACATTGCACACATCACGAAGTTTATATAACAAACAAACACACACACATACAAAAAATACTCGCTCACAGCAGGCATACATACATATATAAATCTAAACGAACGGGTTTGTTTCCCTCAATTTAGTAGTTTATTTTGGTTACATTGTGGTAATTACTCGTTTGTGCTCTCTTTTGTCTTCAAGCGATATCTTACGTTATAGTCGCAATAAATACTTTTAAATAGTTTACAATAGATAGTCAAACATTTGAAAATCATATTTTTCTTATTTTTATGTCTTTTTAGGTTGTGACTGCTTTCAGACGCGTCCTGCCAGAGAAATATGATCAAATGGTAAGTCTAAAAAATTTTTAAAGACTGAGTAAAAAACTTTTAAAGTTTTTTTTTTTTTTTGTTCACCTGGTGCCAGTTTATGGCATGAAAAACAACATATATCTCTCCCAAGAATTTTTAAAATATATGAAATTTTCATTCTGTTTTAATTTGTAATATTAATTTTTATTTTTAACAATTTATTGTTTGTGGTTGGCTTAGCTAAGTATGGTATAAGCCTGCATTTCATTTTCGCTAACCAAATCATCAGTACTCTGCAGCCAAATCATTTGTTAAAAGCACAAAACTATATGGGAATCCAATAGAATTCAATCATATTTTTCTACTTGAAGGCATTCATCCAGCCAATAACAAACAATAAATTGTTAAGTAGATATTATGCAGAATATCTCGAATAACGAATTTGAGAAATATTTTTATTTTTGTTAAATATTTTGCACTCATAAAATTAAGGTATTGATTTGAATTTTTTCATTCTTAATTTTATTTGTTCTAAAATTTTCCAGTACTTCCTGAGCGTCCTAATTCATAATACTTACTGAAGTTCACGAAAAGCTTATATAAAAGATTTTTAAAGGACATTCGCTTACACAAATCTCTAAAAACATTTCACAAAATTTTACAAACAAGGCATTTAGCAAATATTTAGTTAGAGAAAAAAATACTTAATATTGAAATTTATTATTTGGGGTATTCTCCCCAACTAATAGTTAAAAACAATTAGGGCTTTTGCAAAATGCATTGTTTGTTGTGGCTTTGGCTCTTAATATGCCAATATTTCATTGATTGCTAAAACCAAATCGTCAGTAAAGTTTAAGCAGTTTGAAAACATTCAACCTCGGATGTTTATGCCACATAAATTAAATACAATATGAGAATTTCAATATTGCATATGAATTACAACAAATACATAATCATAGTAGGCTTAGAATGTTTTTATACAAACAACACAACAAACAATTTACTCAACGAGAGTCTATTTTATTTTTCTCTAATTGTTTCTAACGATTAGTTGGGGAGAATATCCCAAATAATAAATTTCAATATTAAGTATTTAAAATCGAATAATATATAGTGTCAATTTGTCCATTTGCAAAAGGAAACGGCTGCTCTAGGGGCAGGTCGATTTATCAGCATCTTGTAACACCCCAAACACTTCCAGGTGAACGGTTAAAGGCATTAGAAGTTGTGCAATTAGTGACGGTCGACTGGAATATCAATATTGCATTTCATGTTGCACAGTACCACTAATGCATTATCAGTAAAAAAAAGTTTAACTATATTTTATATCTGTTTACTATAAATAAGTTAAAATGGAACTGCTGTTTGTTGACATTTGCGGCCATTTGCAAGAACTACAGCACCTTGTGATGAGATTGATGACTTCTGTGCCACTTTTTTTGTACTTTTTATTGATATATGAATTACAGTACCATCAAATTCTTATTGTTTGTTGTGGCTTTAGCTCTTCATTTGCCGACATTTCGTTGGTTGCTAAAACCAAAAAGTTTAAGCAGTTTGAAAACATTCAACCTCGCATGTTTATGCCACACAAATCAAATAAAGTATGAGAATTCAATATTGTATATGAATTATAACATAAACATAATCATAGTAGGCTTAGAATGCTTTTATACAAACAACACAACAAACAATTATACTCAACGTGAGCAACCAATGAAATGTCGGCATACGAAGTGTTAGAAAAAAATGTTATAATATTTTTCAATAGATTGTCCGAATAGGTTTTAGCCCCGGCGTAAGTGGGTTGTGTCTAATTAATATTTGGCTTATTTGATTTTCAATACTTTATAATTGCAATTTTCTAATTTCGCCATACCTTAATACTTAAAGAGATAGAAACTCAAAGATACAGCATGATTTTTTTTGTACTCTAAAATATTTCATCAACAAAAAAGAAATATTAAACCCACCCTCCGTGCTGCAGCGCTTTCTATTCATCTGAAGAAGAGTTAATTTGTGTAAAGTCCTCATGTTAAGATTTTGTTAAAATCAGCTTATAGGAAAGCCTTAAGTTTATGTCTAAATGCCTGCATTTCTTACGCGTTAAGTAACTCATCGGTAGACTTCAAAGGCACGATTTCTTGTATAAAGGTTGTAAGAAAAATAAAGCGACTCAAGTAAGATATAAGTTGTTTGTTGTGGTGTTTCTATTCAGGTTTTATAATGCATCTATAGTTATATGTTTTGTTTAATGCAACAACGAGGTAACTGAAAAATTACAATTTTCGAGTTATTGATGAAAAAGTATTCCCTAATATCCTCTTTTTATTAGAAAAAAAAATATAATCATACCTAATGCTAAGTCAAACTTTGGAACTCGTTCGTAGTAGCCTCAAAGGACTTTACATCGAACAGACCGAACCTTTATCGCCAGACTGTTAAAACCTTAATTTCTCTTTAACACAGTGGGCTGTCACCAAAAAAGCGATGATATTGTCGTATGTCGTTTTATTATGCAATTTAAATTTGTTCTCTCCCCATGGCTCTCAGATCCAATTGATTTCATTCTTAATTGGCTATCCATGAATGCATTGCCTTCAAGAGGCCTAATGTTTAAAATGAGCCATCTCACTCTCTCCGTAGTTGCACGGAATTCAGCAAGTCTCTTATTTTTATTTAATAAGTTCTAAGACGGTTGTTTTCCTTAACTTGCAATCATTCATGTAACAGCTTGTTCCCACAGGTTACCACCATAGGGACCGATTGAGTCAGGATATCAGTGTCTTACAGTTAGTTTTATCCCGGTGGCTTGATATATAGTCTCGTTAATTAATCTGTACTTAAAAAAGTTGTTTGAAATAAAGGAGTTTAAAGTATAAAAAAAATTTTCCTGTTTAATTCCATATGGTATTAAAACAATTTTTTGAAAATATTTGATTTTTAAAAATACTAAAAATACTTCCTTCATGCCTTCGAAGGAGGATAATCAAAATGTATTTTATTTTCTTAAAAGAAGTTTAAGACATAGTGGGGTATTATTTGATGAAAAGATGTAAAATAAATTAATAAGTAAGCAAAAATCGTTTTAATAGCAATACTTGTTAATGACACGATATTGTGTGCTCTGAAATTGATATTGATACTTATATCTGTGGAATGTTAGAAGGTAAAAATAAATTTCCACAATATGAGGTTAAAGTGTTTCGAATTCGGAACATTTCCAAATGTTTTAATAAACCCTTGTTGCTACGGGGTATTCTATTATTTGCTAATTGGTAACAACATTTTCTTCTTTTTACAAAGAAAATAATTTTACATTGAATTTCGATTCCTTATTTTACACTGAAAATATTCTAAAAATTTGCCACGATTTTTCCTTCTTATGTCAGAGCAACTGAATCAATTGTCAATTATTAGTTCCAGGAAAGTAATATTTTCACTTAGATTTGAAATAAGAGGAATTTGTTATCAAAATCGACAACAAATTTCCAAAAATTTGTAAAAGTACAAATTTGCATAGTAACAATGTTATAATTGTAAATATATTTTATTAATTTTGGGTAAGAAAATACCTTTCAAATAAAGTAAAGGATCAACAGAGCAACTTTAATGGAATTAACTAACAAATGCAACCTTAAAATATTTATAATGTTATACTAAAAAGGATACGAAAATAGTTCCTATGTTAACTGACTTATTACTTAAAAAAAGAATACCAATTCATCCAATACTGATACTGATCATAAATATAAATTAAAAAACCTGGTTTGAGCTCTCCAAACAGAGTTCTATTACAAATGAAACTTCAAACTTTATACCATATACTAAAGCATTAGAGAATGTATAATTAACAACAATTTGAAAAAACTAGTTTTATCAAATATTAAAAAGCTTTGGCTAATATTTTGAGAAATGTTGCACTGTAGTCGGCAAGATTTCTTTGTCTTAGATTTGATTGAAATTTTTTCGTAACATTTTTTTTCACAACTATGGACAAAATCGTCCTTTCGGATAATGAAAGATCTATTTTATACACTCTTATACATATTTTCTTGGCGAATGTGTAATAAGGCAACAGAACAACAACAAGGAACATTAGCAGACTGAAAGCAGGAAGGGTACAGCCGCTAAATCACTAAGTTTTAGTGTTAAAATTTACATACAAATATTTTTTTTAAACTGAATCTTTATAATTGCTAAGAAATTAAAGGATTAATGTACAAATTTACAATATTTTACTTAATTTCTTAAAGCTTGCTGTAATACTAGGGTTAATTTTAACGTACGTCAAGTATCATCAGTTGGGGGGCAGCTCATTTAAGACTAATTTGCAACAAAAGAAAAATTTAAAAAAAAATAATAAAACAGGACTAAGAACAATGATGCTAAGGATTGCAAACAGTAAAGAGGGTAGGTAGCACATTTCACATTAAGGACCTTAATACTTTCGTCACACTGGACACATAATGTTCATGCATTAAGTCATATTAACAATTTGAATTTCGTTTCACATGGTCACACAAATATTTTCGAGACAAATTTCAAATGGCTCACGCGTTTGGTAATTAAAGATTTATATGATTTGAATTTTTTTTTTTGCGAGTGTCCCTTTTGTAACGAAGGTTTTTTAAGGAATATATTTGAAAAACACACGAAACAAAACAAAAAACATTCATGCTTAAATTAAGGATTAACGAGATTGACTTTTAATTGTATGAAAAAAAAATTAAACAATTTTAATTTCAGATTTTTAAAGTTTAAACGAATATATATAAAGATGTTTTATCTAGAACAAAAATTTTACGAATTAAACTGTTTAAACAATTGAACACGTCTATTAAAATTGTTGAAATCAAATTTTATTATAGGATCCAATACGTTTTTCTTTTTTTAACTTTTCGCTATTGCATAAATGGGAAGTTTCTGATTTCACTTCGGTTTTCGTAAACAGACTTTTCATCAGATCTCGTAGTTTTGAGGTTCTTAAAGGATGTTTTGACTATTTTTGCTATGATATGGGCATGTATGGCCACATATGTATATGTATGTATGTGTACATATTTGTTCAACAGCTGAGATAGTCTAAACATAATTTGTGTCCCTCTGAATACTTCAACCCTCTTATGATCGATGTGGTCGATTATGGAATTTTTCTAATATGAATTTTAATTAAAATGTATTTTTGACACAAAATTTTTGCTACAACCGATACCGAACGGAAAACGTTATCAGCCTTGGATGCCTTTTAATATAATAGATTAAAATAATTATTGGTTTGTATTTCTGCTCCAAGTATGAAAAAAAAAATTTACTTGCCAAAGTTTTAGAGAAATTAAAACCTGGACCATTTCTAAACAGTACTTGACAAGAGAAGTGTTTTTGTTAACTGACTTTGCACTGACTAAGTTGTATGGCTAGTTTGTGGTGCCTTTTCCAACGCTTATAAAACTATAAGACTTAATTTTTTTTCTCCACCAGCCCTTTAGGGAACATATGGCTTCCACAAAGTATTTTGTCTTTATATCAGCAGAAGATTGGTCTGCTGTAGCAGATCTTAGGATAATGCGACTGTCATCTGTTCATTAACGCTCTCTGTGTATTTGGTGTAGTGCTGAGGAACCTTGCTAATCTTTGAATCGTACCTTTTTCTCAGAGAGTGGCGGTTGCCTGACCTTTGTCATGATGCGGTCCTCTTTTCAAGGAGGAGGGTCAGCGGGCTTCTTGGATGGATATTTTTGGAGGAGGTTTAAAGCACTTAATTTTAAAACTCGTAAAACCATGGCGAAATTTTTTACCCGCTGATTTTGGTT
Organism: Germaria angustata; assembly: GCA_963681545.1. Taxonomy (NCBI): domain Eukaryota; kingdom Metazoa; phylum Arthropoda; class Insecta; order Diptera; family Tachinidae; genus Germaria; species Germaria angustata. Next base: position 115,922,622 of record OY812998.1, on the reverse strand, counting down.
TTGTGGGCAGGCCACGGCTACACCACGCCACCCCTAAGATTTAATTCGAGTTATCGTACATTATCGATTGCGATGGAAAAGTGGAAAACAAAAATGATGTTATTTAAGCTATTTCCGCGATAAGGTCAAGATATTATTACCAATTGCAGATATAGTTCCATTTTTAACGTTCTTAGGGCTTAATAACGGGTCTCTCATTAAGTGCTTCCTATTTTTGTTTTTTATAAATAGAAGTAACATTCAGGCAATCGATGCCTACTACTTAAAATGTTACTTCTTTTTGCGAAAGGGTTAGTGATAGAGAGAGGACAAATTGTTTTTGTGGGATATTATTAAAAAAATTTTATTAATTTGAAAGGACTATTGATGCTATGTATGGAATGCAACATTTTGCAAATCTCCCCCACCAAATCGTCAGGTAGAACGCATCTGAAATGTTAAATTTTCTATGACTCTGGTGCGTAAATCAGGCTGAGGCCCCACAATAAACAGTCGAACGGGATAAAATCGCACGATCTCGATGGTCACTTCAAATTTCTCCTGCAGAATGTTGAATGAAGCACGTAGTTGTTTGGTATCCATATTATCTAATTAAGTCCAAAAGAAGTTGGTAAACATCGACCTACAGTGTTTACCGTTGACGAGGATGACCTGGCCAATTTCGTTCTTAAGGAAGTATGGACCGGCGACGCCGTCGGAGAAAACAGTAATTTTCGAATTGCATTGAACACTCCTGGATATCAGGTAGTTTGTTATTGTCCTAAATTTGCCACGGTGACTGGGCAGTATAGACTGAAACAATGACAGTCAATTTGACAGATGTAGTTTCAACTTGCAAAGTTTGAAAGTTCATATTGGAAGATCCTTTTTACATAAACTTGTTTTCCTTTTCATGGAATGTATATATCTTTTTATTTGTAATGTCTTAAATATATTTTGTATATAGAATCCGCCAACTCTAAGTCCCAATCTGCTGCCATGGCACATTATGCAAATTGCACTTGAAACGTACGCTGCTACAATTTCTTGACTAGTCCTTTATTTTGATATGCTTTATTACTAATACATTAAAATAAATTTATAGTGTGAATATCTATAGAACTAATGAAACATTTGACCCAGTGAAAATTTCGAGACACTAGACGAACCACATATGCGACAACGCGTCGCATATAAGGAAAACTGCCAGGATGCATGTATACACATCCTTTAGTCGTGAGTGGGTTAAATTTCATTTTAGTCAATATACGAACAGAGATTAAAGCATTTCATACTGTAATTCTATATACAAATACGTATTTTCGTAATTTCATTTTATCGTCATTCCTAGAGTGAAGGGCTCGCAAAAGAATTTAGCATATCAATGGCCTTGCAGAAAGGCATTTCAAGGATCGCTAGAGGATTGCAACTTGTATTTGTAGTGGGCGATTGTTGTAGTTTGCCGTCAGTGCTGTGGTTGTACTTGCGATGAAGAGCGTCACCTCTAGTTTTGGTATTATTATCCTTTACATTCAGAAGGACTTAGACCCATCGGGTAGCTGATAATATAAAATTGTGGACGTATGTATTCCTCAGCAGAATGAACTCAATGATTTCATTGAAGAATATTTTTGAAAAACACTAGTAACAGATGTTATTGGAACACATACATACGAGTACATTTTTGCAATTGAGCTCAATAAACTTACTAATGTTGTTGTTGATAAACTTAAACATAAGTTTAGCAAATTTTACTTTAGGTTGATGTAAATATTAAATAGAAATGTCATTTGAACTCAAACAGTCAGAGTACAAAACATTTTGTGCTTTGATTTATTGAACTGTATTTAATGGAAAATAATGAAAGAAAGTTGTTAAAATTTATTTTTTTTTGCTTAAACTGCACATGGATGCTATAAGGATATTGTGCCACACAAGCTGTTTAAGTTTTAAAGGTATTTCTAGAGGAGCCTTTCTTCATACGAGGATGACAGGAGAAGTTACCTTTTTAATATAAGAAAAATAAGGTATTTTACGACTGAAGTTGCAATTTAGTTATTGCAATTTGCTTTTCATGAAGGCAGGAATTTTTAAAGGTTAACCCTCGTTTCTTGTGTGTGTTTGTAAAACATGTGAATATTTGTGAAGGTTCTACCACCGTTTTTCCTCGCAAAGGAACTACAAAATGCATTTTATAAGTTTTACAAATGAAATTAATTGACAGGAAAACTTTTGAATTTTGTATATGTATATATGTATGTATAAATGTGTGTGCATATACTTATGCATGTGCCTGAACGTTGTGCATGCACGCGAATTTTGTTACACATACACACATTCACATTTACACTCACACATGTTTCTGAAAGTCCTACATTGTATGAAACTGCATTTAGTTCAGCATCTTGTCAAAAAAAGTATTTGACAAACAGAAAATATGTAGTAGAACTACAATCATGCCATAGAAATTTTATTCATTATTATTTATTTAAATTTGTTCTGGTTTTTATTTCTTCTTTTGACATGTCAAATTAACACACACCCACTCACTTGTTAATACACGTCGTATATGTGGACTTATTTATGTGCATGTTTATATTAGATTTTTTTGAGCTGAATATAAAAACGTATTATTTGCTTGTTTACCAAATTGAAAAAAAGAGTCCCAAGTCAACTGAGACAAAGAAAGAAAAATTAATTGCCTTAAATTTGCATAATTTTTGTAAATCTTTTATTTTTAAAAGAAAAAAATATAAATTATACAAAATAGTTAAGCCACTTTATTCAAATACAATTTTAGTTGAAACGATAATTTCTATTGCTTCTAGTACATACTTGCCTTTTCATTTCTATTAGTTTCTAAACAAATGTAAGTACTCGTAGTCCTGTCAACTATCCTGCTGGTTGCGTTCATTTCAATTAAAATGATAAGCTCGTTTATTTAAGTCTTTGATTCTTGACATTAATAGCAACTTAATTAAATACAAGATATATTTTGTTTGTTGATTTACATAAGTATGTATGTATATATGTATGAACGCTTCAATCAAGATTAGTTAATTTGTATTTTAACAACAACAAATACAACATGTTCGTAGTTATTTCTCGCCTCGAAATGTCAAGCAACTATTGCATTGTTAGAAAAGTAAGTTTCCTTTTAGTTTTATAAAAAATAAAGAGGAATATCTTCACTTGAATAATAAATGGTCCAGCTGAATAAATACCATTGGTTGTTGTTTGCCTGTTAGCGCAAGAAGTGTGAAGTTGGTAGTGGAAAAATAATTTTGATTCTTGTGTTGGGGAAAAAAACTTAATTAGATTCTCAACAAAAAAAAAAATTACTAAATAATATGTTTCTAATTCATTTTACATTCCTTTTCTTAACTACAAAGCTGAAGGAAACAAATTGAAAATATATCTGTCCAATTTACAACCACCCTTGTACTGTGTGTATCATGTATTGAAATACACTTTTGCACTAGACTGCCATATTGAATGAACTATTTTCCATTTTATTTTTCTTTAATTATTGAAACTGATTTTTTGCAAAATGATTTTTTAAATTGAATGATAAATGGAAATTTAAAATTAGCCTTGCGTTCTTATTGTCTTTATATATTTAATATTCATTACGTTAATACAGGATTTTAAGAAAAAATCGGCATAATTGCAACAATAAGGGCAAAACTTAGCATTAGACTGTTTTTTGTACATTCAACAGATTTTACGTAATTTGTTTTAATAATGGGTTACTGCCATCTCTAAATGGGATGCAACCTTTTCAGTACATATGAAATGAATTTGTATTATTTTATTAAGGTTTGTAGTGAAACTCTTAATAACAAGCATGCACTATTGTAAAGTAATACAACAATACAACTAAAGCAACAATACAAGTAGTTTGTGTAATTCCAATTTTTTTTTAACAAAAATACAATTTGAATTTTTAAAATTTTCGAAAATTATTATATTTTTTTATATACATATATACTGTCCTCATTTACGTATTATATGATCCATTATTGTTTTCAAGTTTTAATCCCCTAAATTCGCTCATATCGGGCATTTTTATGAATAATTTAATAACAAAAACACGTTGAAACGAGTCCTTAGATTTGAATAAAATTTATTATTATTTAATTTTTTTAAACAATCTACTTTTTTGTTCTCAAATATCCTGAAAGAGGATCACTGAATTTTGCATTTTTTTATTTAATTTTTTTTTTGCAGAAAATAGACAACTATTTGCTGAAATATCAAAGAAAAATTAAATTATTTCGGTTTTTTTCATAACAAATTAACTTTCATACAAAAAAAGTGAAACAAGTCCCAATAAAACCCCAAACAATAGAAAATATTATTCTTTTATTTACTCCAAAAATTAATTCTTAGACTAAATATATCTAAAAAAGCATCGATTACTAATGTAATGTAATGGGGTTTGGCCAAGGATGGCCTTTTGCACTGCGACCACTGTTGATCTATTCTGGTTCCCCTGTCCCTAGCCGTCCAATACGTTCGCAAATAGGATCAGCTCCTTCAGTGGGAGTATTAGCAGATCCTCTTCACTCAGCGTATATGCATGTAGAGTCCTGTGTCTTCTATGGCACAATGCCCCACAATTTGCTATCAAGTGTTCCATCGACTCCTCATCGTCACCGCGAAATCTGCAGGTGTCCGTGTCAGATAAGCTCATTCTGTATATGTGGGCTTTGCAGGTGTAATGCCCTGTGAGCGCCCCTACCAGCGTCCGTTGGCCTTTCCTGTCCAGTCTTAGAGCCAGAGCCGCCCCCGCAGCGTAAAAGCGTAGGCATTTCTTGAAGTGACCTAACCCATTGATGTTATTCCAATGTTGTGCAAACCTGGACTATCTCCATTTCAAAATCTCCTCCTTAAGGAGACTTGTTGAACCCAAAAGAGAGGTTGGGTCCAATCAAGTTCCCCTCAGCCCTTCTTCTCGCACAGATGTCCGCCATCTCATTCCCGGCATGCCCCTGATGTCCTGATACCCATATCAGAGTAATATAATTTTGAGTCGCTAAGTCAATGAGCCTGCTGTGGCATTCCAGTAATAATCTGGACCTGTACGTACAGCTGCTCAGGACCTTGAGAACCGATTGGCTGTCCGAGAATATCTTAACCCGTATTGCCTTGTGTCCTCTCTCGGATCGACTACTGAGGCCATCGCCTACCAATAGAAAATAAATCCAAAATGTAAAACTATATTAGAAAGCTAGTCCAACCGAGGTTGGAAATGTCTCAGAGGTGAAAATTCTCCAGCCTTACTGAAAGCAAAGCCAGTCTGGAACATTCCACAAGAAATTAACGAAAGTAAAATCAATCATAAATAAAATTAAAGAATTCTAAAATTATTTTCCCATGATTTAGTGAAATAAATTTTTTTTTTTTGGTTTTATTCAAATTAAGTATTTTTGTGAAATAGTACGATTTCAAAAAGAAAATGAAAGAATTCCCAAACACCTTTAAATAGATTGAAGAAAAAATTGGAAGTTATTTCATAATGCAATAACTTCCAAAAATTTCTTTTGGGTATTATTTAATTCAACCAAGTCTATCTTTGACTACATCAAATACATTCTTACGAGTATGTGCGTCTAAAAGAGTAATAGTGAATCTATATATAAATAAGTCTCCTGAATAAGATAGAGTTTCAGCACTGACTGGTCTTAGAGCATATTTAAATATTTCCTGTGTACTTTAAACTTTCGCTGAATTACCATTGCATTAAAAATTTGTGAAGTATTTGTAGCCCAAAAATTTACTTAGCCACTGTCAGTATGGTTTCCACAAGCGTTTGCTCAGTAGAAGGAGTGCTGGAACTCCTTCTAAAGATATGGGGTCATTCTAATCACAATTTAGGGGAAAATGAAATTGGGGCTTAAGACATTTCTAAAGTATTAGACAGAGTATTTCTACGTGTTTGGGGTTTATGTTGACTATTCTAGATGTCTATCGTGTCCCCTCAAAGATTACACTATACAAATTGTTAACACAGATGTACTAAAAGGTTAATAACATTCGCTATACAATTTTCAACCTTATCTACTATTTCGTGGTCCCAGTCAGTAAAACATTAATCATACACTTAATAATGATATTAAACTACATAGTCATGCGAATAGGTGCGATTATAATGCCAGCAGGACCCAATGTAGTGTAACTTCTCGTAGACGTATCCAAGTTACTATTTCATCTATTTATTATTATGAATGATAAAAATATAGAGGAGTCGGAAGCTTTTGATGTTCTTGCCATGCAACGACTCCATTAGAATATTTTTCATATCGCCAAGAAAGCATTTGATTGCCTTTGTTTTTTCGTATGATCTTCTTACTTTTTATACCATCTCTATCCGAACGAAAACAAAATATAACTCTCATGTATGAGCCTGTACTTCTAAGCCTGCAGAAAAGGGCGAAATTGCTCTTCGGTGACAGTGATGTAGCGAATTGCACTGATTCGCACAATGTAGTACATTATGAATTATCACATATATAGTATGTAATCCCAAAATAAAATCAGACTTTGATCTTGATAAGCTTAGGTGGTAGTATCTGCCCTAGTTTTATTTTGAAGTATAATTTTTCCTTTATGGGAGTGAGATCAGCAAAGTTGTGAGTTTAAATGGTGGCAAACTCTTCTAGTTGAAAAAACTAATAGAAAATCAATTATAGCTATACCCTAACTTTTTTTTACAATTACTACATTCAAACTAGAATGTGTGTGAGAATAAATTTGAATTTAACTAGTACAGACAAAAACCATATTTTTTAGCAATGCCATAAAAATAAAACATTTTTTTAACTCGCATATTAAGCTTTTATTCCATTTAAGCTCTCCTTGGACCACCATCTCTATATAGTGTGTAGTATCAGCTCCTCTCCATTTTTTCCCATATGACCACTAATCTTCTTAAGAAATTATATTTTTTAAACGAATTATATTGTTGCTCTAACATGTATTTAGCTTCCGCATTGTCACAGTTTCATTAAAAAACTTATGGAGTGTATTTTTTGCAATATAGTTTTCTTAGGTCCTTGTCGCAGTTCCTATATTTCGCCTTCTAAATGAACCTAGTCCAATTTGAGATTTCTGTTAATTGGTTAATAGATCTCTATTAACAAATAAAATTGGCATCGCTAAAAAAATATGGTTTTCGTCTATACTAGTTAAATTTAAATATACATATCTTTACACACATGAAAACAAGATTTAATGGCATCAGAAAACTTGTACCGCAAAACTGATCTTTCTTGAGAACAACATGTTTATCAGTTAAAAACGACTTGCAAGTGAATGGTACTACTAACATTACAAAAAAAGTTCATTCGTTAGCGTTAGAATTATTTATGTGTAGACGTTACTTCCTGCAAATCTATTTCCTGCCATTTTCAACGAGAAAAATTTTAAATCGAATGTCTATAAATTATAGCATCTCTCTCCTACTCCCCACAGCGTATTTTCCCTATATCAATACAATACATTGTGTGAATAAGGGACTTTTCCAGAGTGCTGGAACAGTCAACAAAAACTCCTTCAATGAGAATGAGATTGATAAATTTCAAATGTCCCCTGGTAAAAAACAAATATTGACGTTTCCAGTTAAAAAAAAAAAAAAAAAAAAAAAAAAATTATTAAATGCAAGAAAAAACTGATGACTCAAAATTTTCTCAAAAATTTTAAAGGAATAAAAATTCATTTATTCTAACAGAATCTAAATTGATATTTATGAAATAAAAATTGAGAAACAAAAACTCATAAAATTTCTTTTCAATGTTTGAAAGGGAAATGCTAAAAGTATCAATATTTAAGATAATTTCAGTGGCTTAAGCTATTAGGAAAAGCATGCCATATATCCTTTATGAAGGACCAGCAACCAGAAAATTTTCGTTCATGATGCTTGGCTTATACAAAAAGTCAAATTAATACATAATGATGACATTCATATCCTTGTTGAAAAATTTAATAAAATCTCTAATAATGAAATATTCCTTTCATTTGCCTACAATTGAGTTGAAATGCCAGAAATTAATCTCAAAGCCTATATCGAATATGGGATATGCTCTTAAATGTTTTTTTTTTCAATTACACTGAGAAAAGAGATATTTTATGTTAAATGTTTTAATCGTTAATCGATCAATTACCGAACAGCTAATCGAATAGCCATTAATGGGTTAATCGATTAACGATTAATCGATTAAATGCCATAATTAGTAGACTTTTTGAGAAGTTCTATTTAGATCGGTTAGTTAAATCAGCGACGATAAGAAATATGATTTTTGTTTCTTTTCCTATGAATTGATTATAATTTGCCAAGCCTTCATTTTTTAACTTTTTATTTATCATTACAATTCATTTAATAATAAAAGTCCAATTAAGTTCCTAATGAATTTGATTAAAATGTTTCTATTTTATTAAGGCTTGAAACCATATCTGGCTTTTATATCTGTACAACTTCTAGTTGGGGGGTTATACCAAATAGGTGTGGCTTTATTTTTGCGTTGCAAACTTCCGCAACTGTTTGATTGCTAATCATTTTCTTTTTGAAGTCATTAAATTATCAATATATAAAAAACATTAATTTACAACAATGCGGGTTTTGCTTTAATATTTTTAATAAAACAAATAAGAATTTGCTAAAACCTTAAACAAATGTTGCTTAGTTTAGAGGCCTGCTGTATTACGAATTTAATACGTGGTCTGTTCAATAGAAAAGGTAAATTTTGAAAATTGTTTGGTTTACGTGCATTCGATTATATATTTTTCTTTCTTTTTATGTTGACATACTTGTCTCGAATTGCTTGTTCGTAATCATGTATCAGACACCGTTTTCAACAGAGCAGGCCCCCTAAGACTCTTTCCTGATCCCAAAATTGAAGAGACCCATGAAAGCACAACCATTGAGGACATAAAAACAGAATTGCTGGAAGAGCTCAAGGCGATGCCAAAAACTTCAAAACTGCTTCGAGGATTGGAAAAAACACTACACAAGTGTATTATATCTAAAGGCGAATACTTTGAATGGAACAAAATAGAAATTCTTGAATCTATATATATAAAATTGGATGTGTGTATGTATGTATGTATGTATGTATGTATGTATGTAACGTAATGGCTCCAAAACGGTTGGGCCGATTTTGACGAAATTTTCAGGGAACCTTCAGTACATAAAAATTATGTGTATGTTCGTGATCGCTAAACTCAAAAACTACTGGACCGATTTTGACCAAATTTGATATGCATGCTCTATGGGCCGTGAGGAGTGTTTCTGTGTAGTTTGAAGTACGTGCAACAGATGGCGCAATATTTAGTTTTTTGTGTGTGTTTTTGCACCGTAACTCAAGAACTACTGCACCGATTTTGACCAAACTTTATATACATGTTCTATGGGACGTGAGGAGTGTTTCTGTGTAGTTTGAAGTTCGTCCGACAGATGGCCCAATATTTTGTTTTTTGTGTTGTGCCCAATAGAGATTAGCGCGATAAGCCTATGCAGCGTTTTGCTGAAGGCATTGGGTCCTTAACCAGCGTGTAGTGGGGTTAACTAGCCCGATACCTTTATTTGAACAATAATTGCTATGTCGATTTAGTGCAAATTTGAAGGCAAAACAAGGTTTGCCCGGGTCAGCTAGTAAATAAATATTTTTTGAGAAAAATTAAAATTCAACTTTTTTTGTGAACATGCCACGTATTTGGCAGTTAAAAAATACCTTTATTGGCTTGCAATAGTTTACTTTGTAGAATTTAATATCTTAACTTAGTTTTCTGAACGAATTGTTCGTTGAAGTTTTTAACATAAATCTATTTTTAAGACCAGAAACTGTTAAATATTTTCAACACTTGAATGATTTCATTATTTGAATATTAATTATGAAATTATGACACGTGTTGGAATGCCAGTGTGCAGCATGAGTGAATCATTATGTGTTGTTAAATGACAAAAGAAATCTATTCAAACTGGCACAATGGGCTGAACTTTAACTACGAATAAAATTAGGGGTTAATTTCTTTTTATACCAACAAAAGAATGGAAGAATACCAAAAGACATTTAAAGTTTTCGTCAAGTTGATATTAAAACAGTGATAAAAGTGCTTCCTACACTAGTTGGTAGTGCAGTAAATTATTTATTTGTATAACAGATTCTAGCCTGTATCACTAAAAAAAAACATCCGCACTGAGAGGTTGGTACACTTTCCACTAACCTACCGAGGGACTCCATATGCTATGTGTTCTTGAGCAAAATTTATTTTAACAGCCGATTTATTATACTTCATAAAATATAAAAATATGTTTTCAAAATTTAAAAAATAATTTTTCGCCGGATATCATATTGACGCAATGCGCAAACTAATATATTATTGGACAAAAATGCAGCCACTAAAGCTTTTTCAACGAACTTTCTAGTAACTTGATTGTAATAAGCAGTTTGATTCACCGATTATATAAATGTTTCCATTGATCCTATAAGGAGCATAGGGCCTCTAATTTATGTTATATGAGGTTTCGTTAATCATTCTATCTCGAATAAGCAAATAATTAGTCTACTGCATCCTAGTGTGATGGTGGGGCAGTCATATAAGCCAACATACTCCCTGAGTGTAAAACACATTTATATAGCGAACTGCTTAATATAAGAACAAACGTCCGCTTCCAACTAGGAGAACCGTGGCGGCAGGTGCCTCTCACAATTTGCCGCTGTTTGAAGGGCGAACATCGCACAGGGACCACTACGTGGAGGTTTGAGAGTCTACTTGAAGTGTAATTGATAAGGATTCATCAAGTAAAACCAATCAGAAGTTTTTCCTTATGATTATACCTCCCGGTCCTCCTATTCACTGATTAATTTACCACAAATAAATGAGACTCTGAAAGTAATTTGTTCTTCGAAACAATTATAGGTATATCCTAGGGACGAAAAACTTTCTTGTTTTCTTAAAATCGAGTTTCATTGCAATAACAAGAGCATAGTGCAATAGATCTCTTAACCGAAAAGTTTTTCGAATTAAACACTACCAAACACAAATTGCCCCATCTCATCATACCTGAAAATTGTATTCCATTTGGAAATACATACATAAATCAGATTGCAAACAGTTTAAAAAGCCAAAGCATTGACAATACCGTGTCATGTGTTGCAAAGAAAATCTCAATTGGGTTTAAAATGAGGGAATTAAAATACGAAATTAATTATTTATATTTTTACTATCGTCGTAATTTTTTTATCTATTTCTTATGTACGCTAAATAATAAAAAAAATATATGGACTCACATTGTCACTTAATTTACTAGTATGTGTGCACACAAATATATAAATTGGTTAATTGGGCCCAATTGCAGCTTCTACCCTCGTTATGTATTGTTTTTTATTTCGATATTTTTGAGACTGAACGAAAACAATAATTTTATGTATTTTTAATATTAATTGTTCTTGCTGAAATTCTCTAATGCCACAAATCCATTTAATTTTATACCCATTGTGCAGTGTTTATAGAAATATACTCTTATTATTTTTTATGTTCTTTAGCATTTAAGCAAGAAAAAATACTTTTAATGTGTTTAATTTTTTTCAATGTCTCTTAATTTCTTGATTAAAAAAGCATGAAAGATGCGTAATTATTGATTTTATATTTAACCCATTGAACAGTTTTTCTAATGCCCTTTTACGCATAATTTCTTCTTTACACACATGACTATATGAGTACAAATGAATGTCTCTATTGAAAAAAAGAGGAATATGTCTTTAAAATACAAACTAGTAAAGTTTAACAAAGTCAGCGACTACAGTGGAGAAAAAACTAAGGCAGTTAATGAACTGACTTGGTTTTTTCAATTTGTATAAAGATGCAAATTGATACATATTCATCCGGCCTGAGTCTGTATCATGTTTAATATGAGTTTTTTCTATGTTAAGTTTAGTCTAGTCTATGTGTTGTCTATGTCTTGTCTATGCCTAGTCTCTGTCCAGTCCATGTCTGTCTGCATCTAGTCTATGTAAAGTTTATATTTAGTTTATGTCTTGTCCCTATCTAGCCTACATCTAGCTTAATTTGTAGTCTATGTCTAGTCTATCTCTAGTTTATGTCTATGACTAGTGTATGTCTAGCTTATGTATAGTCTATTTCTAGCTCATGCTTAGCTTATGACTAGTATATGTCTAGTCTGTGTTTAGTTAATGTCTAGCTTAAGTTCAGTTTACGTCTAGTCTATGTATAGTTTATGTCTACTTTATGCCTAGCTTATGTCTAGTCTATGTCTAATTCATATCTAATTTATATCTAGTCTATGACTGGCCCTCTCTAGTCTATGCAAAATCTATGTCTACTTTATACTTTCTCCATGTTTGGTCTATGCCTCTCTTATTCTATGTCTAGTTTATGTCTAGTTTGTGGTTAGTCTATGACTGTTTGATGTCTAATGGATATGTAGTATATGTCTAGTCTGTGTGTTTTCTATGTTGTCTGTGTCTAGATTTTCAGCTGAATTGCAGTCTATGACATAATGAGTTGTAGGCTTTCATTTCTTATCTAGAATATGATAAATCTAAGGACCAACATTTAAGTTGTAATATTCCATAAAATGTTTTTTGAATACCTTTCGAGCCTTATCATATCTCTATAGGAAGTGCATATATAAAGGAAATTTACGGTCATCCCATACTGTTTAAAAAAGAATTTAAAAAAATATCGAAAGTTCAAACAGCATAATGCACAGTGGCTTCGAATTACTAGCATTTTGAATGACGCTTAAATATTTTTATAGACATATTTTTTTAAATCAAGTAAGGTGGGCCACTTTAGAGCTTGCGCATTATTATCACAGTGATCATTTCTTTCTTAAATTTTACCATATATTTTTGTGTCATTAAACATGAATTAATTTTAAGCCTAAATAATTTCCCTTCCTAGCACTGTTGCAATTTTGAAAGCACTAGTATACATTCACATGTTTTGAATGGGAAATCTCAGGTATCAACACTCTGATAATTATTTTTGCTATCGAAATATCGTGGTTAAATAAAATGTGTTCAAAAGGAGATATTAAAAATACGCCTGAACCAAAGTAAAACCATGTTCTTATACGGTTTAGAAGATGTTTCCCAATTACCCATTCGCTAGCTGTTGGCACTATTGACTAACATTTTTACTCCCTACTGTATTTGTTGTATAATTAATATGTGAGAACATCTTTTAATTAAAAAGTGTTATTAATACATTTCATGCCTGAACACCTTTAAATGCTCAAGTATATTAATAGAGCATATGTGTTTCTCTTTTTTCTATTGTTGACAAAATTATGCGTATGGCAATATCAGAAAGGGTGAGTGAGTTTGTGTGAAAGATGTTCCAACCAGCAGGGTGCACTTAACAGTCTCTTATAGCAAAAAAAAAAAAAAAAAAAAAAAAAAAAAAATGCACTAGCTTACACGTATTAAAAAAATTAATAAAAATAAATTTAATTTGAGTTGAATTCCAAGAAAATTTATTACAAAAATAAACATTAGTTTTATAACAATTAATGTCAAATATTTATAATTAAATATTTTTTGTTGTTGCAAATGAAATGAAGCTCTGAAAGCTAAATTTATAAAAATTTATGTGAAATATCTATTTTGTTGCAAATTAAAAACAAAATTGTAATTTGAAGTTTGATTTTGATTTTAATTAAAGACAAAAAGTCGTTGTGTATTATTTCGATGTTTGCAGTGGAAAAAATTACATCAACAAAGTTATTTACAAAAGTCTCTAATTAATATTTATAGAATAGATTTGGAGGTACTTAACCATCAATTTAAATGGCTGGCCACTTAAACAAAACAACAGCAAAAAAAGTGAAAAAATAACAGACTACGTAAACGCACTTGATGGCCGGGCGAAGAGACTCCTCTCTAACGTACCGGGCCACTCACAATTTATTTATGAAAAAAATCGACGTAAAACGCAAAGTGTTTCTAACGTTGAAGAGCTACAGAGAAAACATATAAATAAAAAATAGATGTTGAAAAAATAAAAGAATTAAGGATGAGCTCAAAATGGCAATTGCACTTAAAGTGCAGTAGAATACTAAACAACATACACACATGCCTTCCTACATGAAGGATATGTTCACATAAAAGCATTTCATATAGAAAAAACCTTGCAAACTCACGAAAACAAAACTAAATCAACTCAAATCACAAAACAAATATGAATCTGATTCAGCTGTGGATGATGATGCTACCGCTGACGTTGATGATGCCGCCGTTGCTGATGCAATTTTAGCAAAAAGAAAACCAAGACCCACACATCGAAAACTTACGCATATCAAGACCCGGTTGAAATTAAAAGCGAATACATTTTAATCAAGAAAATTACTATCTTCAGATTTCTCTTGTTACCATTAGTAAACAACGTATTTTATTTTTTAGAGAAAATTTATTTAAGAAAAAATTTTCCTCTGATAGCATCAATATTCCAATTGGCCACTTTATTGGGTAGAAAAACTGTTTCGTAGGTTTTGCTTTTGTAACTTTTAAAAATATGCTGCAGCAATCATAGAAAAAAACTCTTGCATAGATATACATAAAAGTATACTTCTAGAGAAACCCTGTAGACCAAAATGCACTTTTTCCACACAAGAGTTTTGCCAGCACACATACGCATACACTCCCTTACTATAGATGATTGCAACATTTAGCTGAAAGGTTCAATAAGGATACGCGAATACGTTTTTTTCTCTACGAAATAATAAATAAAATAGAAATGCACTCACACACTCACACAAACCTACACACAATCATATACAAATGCAAGCAAAAGTATAAAAAAACCCACACCAAACGAACTTATCAACACAGCAAAAGACAAAGAAGCCGAGTTGTTATAGAGAAACGATGAAACGAATAGCAAGAGTTTTAGGAAGTTTGACAGGCTACAAAGAGTACTGTTTGGCCCCAGTGCATCCTAGTAACACGGACACAAGTGCACGCATGCACACATATACAAATATACTACTTGGCCTTATGGTAAGTTTGGTATGTGTGCACGTACATTCATGTTACTCAATGTGCCGAGGAACATAAGCAGGCCAAAGCTAAAATAAAAAGTATTCAAATAAAATCTACAAAATACAAAACTTTTATTTTTTTTTTTTTTACTTTAATTTTATTGAAAAGTCCAAAGTATGTAAGTATGTGTGTGTACGTATGCACTGCACTTTTTTCACAATACAAAAAATGCACTAGAAAAAAGAAAGAAACGTATTTTGTGTTGGTGGGTGTGAGCACTTCTCGAAATGTTTGAATGCTACTCCCACCAGTGGTCAACAGAAATGCTTATAAAAAATAGAAACAAAAAAAAACATACACACACGGCAAGAAAAATTTCAAGAATATTGTAATAAACTAAGCTCTACACGACGAAACACTGGGAAAAAAGTCTGAAGAATATTTATATAAATAAAAAATTATTCATGAAGGCAAAATTAAATTTGAAAAAAAGACTTTAAGCTTGATAATTGAAAAAAGTAGGATTATACATATATGGTATTTAATGTGAAGGACGAATTTGAAAAACTTATGCATTCATTAGTTATTATTATTATTTTTTTATTAAGTCCATAATAAATTATAAATATGATATAAAATTATAAAATGCAGGAGCTGTGAAGACTATTGACTCTACTCATAGAGCAGCAGTGTTTTCTTTCTTGGTGCAAAGAGCAAATGGAATTTTATCCTGAACTTTATGAAAATTGTTGATAAAGTTTTTAATATTTTGACCAGCCATTTTATCGTTTTTCTCATTAAGTCGTTTACACCATACTCCATGAGTCACTTACACTATAACTCTGACTATGTGGAGGCGGTTCACTAAGAAAATTAAGTGCAGAATTTTTTTGTGGGGAATCGAGTCAAGGATATGATACTCTCTATTTTTAACCGACTGCAAAAAAGAAGGAGGTGATAAATTCGTGTATATTATTTTAACTTTTTTATTATTAATGTTTATACACGCCTAAATTTATCATTTGTGAACCGACTTTCGTAATAATTTTGTTTCTTTGAAAGGCTTTATTTGTAGTTGGGTCCCATAATTTTGTTGTCGAAATCCGTACAGGCAATTTGTTTTCCTCCCCTAAATCTTTATTACGCACAAATCCCCTATTTATCAACGTGTTTTGAAAAAAAAAAATTATTTGAAATTGCAGTTGGTTTATAAAAATTTAAGTGGAAAACGGACGGACAAATTGGCTGCCCGAAATAGTTCTTATAACATAAAAAAAGTTATTTGAAACTTTCCTGGGAGTAAAATATTAACTAGAAATGGATTATATCGGTTTTAAAAACTAACCCACAGTTGCTCCGGTTTTGTACTCTGTTCGATTGGGCCTTTCTATTGAATTCGGTTATTTTTCTTCCAGAATTATATAACGAAGTAGTTAGCCTTAGGGCATTATTCTTTTTACGAGAACACGCGCTCAGCATATTGGCTCTAAACGCTAAAACCAGAATATAAGATATAGTTTTTTTTGATAGTGGTAAGTTATTCTTTTACTTAAATGGTCCTTATAGTTTAATGGTGTAAGACTTTATCCATTTGCATATATTCCTATACGGGGTTTTAGCTCATGACATTTCCACTAGGAGATATAATTTTCCTCTTCGTTAAAGGTTTGTGGCATCCCTTCCGAGGGAAAAATTCTCGAGTATTGTAGATCTCTATAGAACTTTCCCTATCTTTTCCCATGGTCATTAACGTTCCGCCGTTAACAAGAAAAAAATCCAAATGGGTCTTATTTGACAAACAAAAATAATTTTTCAATGCATTAGGAAAATTAGTCAGGAATACTATTTTAACGAATTGATTTGCTGATTTTTATTAACTGAACATTTTTGCTTAAATATAAAGCGGGGTTTTTTACTATCTTGATTGTCCGTAGAAATGTCGTAGAGATCTTAAGTTGCTGAAGGATCCGTGGCCGCCACAGTTGGTATTGTTTTTTTAATTCAATTCACTTTAGTTTGTTTTGACGTACAACATATTTTATATCAAATAGCTTTTTTCCAAATGTTTTGAAAACACTGCATGTATGTATTGGCGGATACGCCCTAAACATTATAAGCTGAAATCGATATCCTTTTTTCCATAAATCGAACACATATGAAGATGTTGCCGTAGGTCATCCCCTGATAATAATTTTCAAATGTATTAAAAATTTCAGTTGGTATAGTTTCTTGGTCTTTGCAATTTATTTTATTTATTTACTACTGGGTATAAAATAATTAAACAATATACAAATATTGAAATTTATTAAACTGACGTTTTGTTTTAGCGACAATGAATTTTGCAATATATAAATGGTATATACCAGTATGTTTGATTTATATATGTACGTTTATAATTTTTATTGCGCACATATAATTTTCATTTTCCTATTTTTTGTTGCCCGTTTTTTAAATATTTTATCTTAAAATTAACACTAAATGAGAGAAAGGCATGTCCTTGAAACGATTGTAATTCATCATAGAGTTTTGCTCTACAATTCCGGGTGTTGTTGCAAATTGGCATTACATTCTGATAAAAATTATTGCATAAATTCATTTTTTAAATTAAATATGCAAGAGGGGTACTTCCAAATTTGCCAGGAATATAATTCTACAGATAGATTAGCATTTTCAGTCCATTTGGAACATTATTACAGCTGTAATACACTTTTAAAAATTAAGTTTAAATGGGTGAAGGGCTCTACTGTAGAGTATTACGTATTTTATACAATTTATAGTTGTAATTATATACGAGATGTGCTTAAAGAGCAAGGCCTTTTTTATTTTCATAAAAAAATACTTATTAAATCGTCGGTACTCATTGTAAGGCTCTAAAGTTATTATTCTTAGATATAATACACTAATTCTAATTATAATCCTCTAAACACTTCTGATAAGCAATTTTAAGTACAGCCTTGAGCTGTTTTATTTAATGGCCCTTAAATGGTCAGTCTTGAGGACAGATAAAAATCGTTGGAAAACAAACTAATAAACATTCCGCCAGGTGTACGTATTTTTAGTTGGGTTTGGAATTTTTTTTTTTTTTTTTTTTTTTTTTTTTGAGAACAACGAGCAGTTTTTAAATAATTTCGCCAACACACGTCTCTTATGCAAAACATCCGAAAAAATTTCATGACTTGGGCCAACTGAGTAACTTCGTTAATGGAAATACAGAAACTACGCAACTTGTGAAAGTTTTTATCCGTTGTTAAAGTCCTTCCAGCCATTGGAACTTTCATACCCGGAATTACCTGACCATATGCTATTACTTTAAGCATATCAAGTGTTTTGAATATTATGCAATTTCTTTTATAAAAATTTTTTTCGACGTCAGATAGTTGTTGAAAGAAATAAAAAGCTTTAGTATCAACTATTAACGAAATAAGTTTTATGAAACAGGACTCCTCATATTTCTTTCGGTTCACCAAATGACTACATGTATCTACGTCCTGGTTTCTGTGTCGACAGTAGCATTTCTCGTTTCTTGGTCACATGATATTGCAAGACACTGAGTTCTTCTCCCAAATATCGCAAGTTGATATTCTTCATAAGCTTTATTTTGCAAATCAGTGCAGTTGCTGTACAAAGTCATACTCCTGTCTGCATTATTGGTGAATTATCGAAAAAAATTCCTTACCTTTTCAGTAATGCTCGTATATTAAATGTCCTATAAATAACGTTAACTAATGCCTTTGCCATAAGCAATACCGTTGTTTGGACTCCTATGAAAGAATACAAAAACGTTCCCTTAATGTTTTTCTGTAGATCTGATGGAAGACTTTTAATTTTAGAATGCAAAAAGGAAACATTTTTAAAAGCATCAGTTTTTATATTCCATGGGACTGTGTTTCAGTATGTAATAGAAAACAAGGTTGAAACTTACAAATATTAATGTTCCGTCAACTGATCTATAAGCTTTCGACATTCGGTTTTGTGATAAATATTTAATTAATATTTATAATTAATCTCTTGGACCTCAGTATAAAATTTTTTTCATATAATGTCCAAAATATCAACTTATTACTTCTTCATTTATCAATATCCTGTTTAGCCTTAAATTTTTTAGAAGCTCAGCATTTACGAGAAAATATACACATTTAAAATAAAGTTGCTGCAGCCTTAGCAGCACCATTTGCAAGTATCAGTGTAGTCTTACAAACTATAAACGATGCGTTTGTTGTAATGAAACATAACAACAAAAAAACGCGAATTGCATATAAATTGCATCAAGCCAAGGCCCACAACTTTTTTCTACTACACAAGGACTAAATGCATATGCACATATACAATAACTAACACACTCACACATAGATTTTCAGCTAACCAACCAAATGCTGATGCATTCTGCACTTTTTTATAATTTTATTTTCTTTTTTCACATTTTGAAAATAGTTAAACCCCTGTCCGTGCTTTTTTTGGCGACCACGTTGGTTGGTGTTGCATGCAACTTGAAGCATAAGACGGGTATGAGCTTTTTAAAGTTGTTATGCGTTATTGGGGAGTTAGGTTAAATAGAAGAGCATAGGGCAGAACTTAGTCTATGCTCTCGCATATAAAACAAATAAAATATAAATTCAGTTTTTTTGACGTTAATGTTTTGCTGATGTTGTTATGCAGCCATCTTCACTGCAACTGACAATTTTTACAAACTGAAAATCTATCAGAAGTGACATAAAACAGAGACTCAGGGCTGTCAAGACAACTGGGGAGGTATAAAAAGTCATTGTCTTTCAAAATTATCTTTTTGGAAATATTCTTTGCCTTTTGTTAGTATTATTATTTATTAAAAAAATAATGGAAGTGAAACGAACAACAAGTTCCCAAGTCTTTACTCTAAAGTAATAAAAAAAAATCAGTTTCTATAGGTTCTTCTGTGATGGATTTCTCATGAATGGCCAAGAGCCAGACGAGTAAAGAGACTAAAGTCGAGAATGTCGTGCGATACCAGGATTCTTATGTTTGTATATTGAAACCACAGTTTATAAGTCTAGATCAATATAAATGTGCGATTATTTTACATACCACGGATGGAACGGCTGTAATGAATTGAATTTTAATTGTTTCTATACTAGATGCCTAGGCTGTGTCCCTTAACTGAATCCCGTAGCCCCATGTGATATCTTTAAATTTAAATAAGACAAAATGAGTGACTCACAAAACAATTTTAATCATTTGAAAGGTCTATTGGTGCCGTTATGTATGGGATATAATATTGTGCAAATATCTGCCGGTGGGTTCGGTGGATGGCGCACATCCGACATGTCCAATTTTATATGACTTTGGCACATTAATCAGATGGTATTTAATCGATGGTATGGTTATGTTGGCTTTGAGGGCCGCCATAACTTGTGGCTTATTTGCGTTGATCTGCGAAGAAGTGTAAAGGAGTCAAATTACACGAATCGGTCGCCAGTTCGCATTATGTCCACATGCTCTCAATTTGATCATACAGAATATCCGATGTTGCATGAGCTGTGTGAGATGTAGTGCAGAGCTGTTAAAACTACATGTCGTTGGTGTATTCATATCACCAAATTAAGGCCAAAAGAAGTTGGTAATCATTGACCTATAGTGATGACTTGGTAAACTTCGTACTCAAAGAAATATGGACTGCTGACGACGCTATACCAAAATCCACACCAAACAGTGACTTTTCCGGATGGTTCGGACTCTCTTGGATCTCATATTCTTTATATCGTCGCAAATTCGACAACTTTTATTCAGAAATGGTGGACGATTATGGCGATCGTAAAATTGGCGAAGCGCGCGGAGCCGTACGCGGTGATTTGGCAAAACAGTCTGAATAAATGACAGCCAATTTGACAGGTGAAGCTTCTACAATGTCATTTGTCAAAGTTTAAAAGTCACTATTGAGAGATTCTACCAATAAACCAATTAAGTTGCACTGCTTTCAATGTTATTTGGATTAGTTTTGCGTCTACGTGACAATTATTGGCTTGGAACCAAGCCACAAAGCCCCATATGTTCTAAAAAATAAACTTTGTTATTATATCTTAGAAACGGTTTTGAAATAAAGATAAAAGATATTGGCTTTAAAACTTGCCAAAACTACGCTCTTTACGAGAAAATCATTTCACCAAACAACTTCAACTTACACACATCTACACAATCGCAAGGCCGGTAACAACAACGAAACAACACAAAAAAAGCTTTTAGTACTTTTTACATAAAAACATCGAATTTTTTAGGCATAACAATCTCGAAATATATGACGTGTATTGAATACAAAAGTAATCAACAACGTCTATAAAAAAAGAAGAAAAAAAATTGAAAAAAAACAAACTATTATTATTTTATTTGCCTTTGTTATTCTCCACAATATTTGCACACAAACGCACGCACAAAACACACAGATACGATTTGATTTTCTATATATGTATAAAAAAGAGGCGAAAAATAAAACCGAATTTAAACAAAAAGGAATGCAACAAAAGCGAAAATAACAAAGTTTTTAACGACTTGTCCCATCTGGTCAATTCAATTCAAAGCAACATACACACACATACACAATCACTTTGACTCACCTACTCCAACAGATTTACAACGAACGCAACAAAATCCAATGCACTCGCATTGATTTCCCTGCAACAAGAACAACAACAGCATCGTAGCGCTTGCTGCTGCATTATCTGTAAAATAGTATAGACAAACAAATTGCATTTCTAGTTACAGCAGTAGCAACAACAACATATTTGAACAGATAGATAATAGAAATCCTTGTGCCATCCTGCTCTCACTGCCCATGCCGGCTCTCCCACATTAGCTTTTTAGTGATATAATGCCAATTTGGTATGTGTATAGAATTATTGATTTTTTCAAATGCGTTCCCACTTGTGAATTCTTGTAGTTGTTGTTGATGTTTGTGCAATTGTCATTTTTTGGAGTTGACGAGTTTGGGCTACGTTAGAGACTTGGATGTGGTGTCCTTCTACGAATCTGCTGCTCTAATGTATGCCCGGCTGAGAATAAAAGAGGATGCGTTCGCATTTGTAATTAAACACAAACGATTTTTGTTCAGTCTGCCTTGTTTTGCAAATCAGTGTTTTATTTTCAGAAATGTGGTGCGCGATATTTTTATTAAATTTTTAGATGCAGTTTTCTGCACTGATTCATCTAACAGCAGCTGAGATTAAACGATGGTCAGGGAACAGTGGTATGAAATAAATAAAAATACAGTGGAACAATTAGTATTAAACTCGTTTTTAAGTTATAGAAAAGACTCGAATATCTAATATTGCAAGACAAATCCGATTATTTTAGTACAACTATTGCTGAACTTGCAACTTCTGTCTGCTAATTAAATTTCGGGGAGCTGGAGTAGCCTACACCAGTACACCGAACTTGTTTCGTGCAATATCTAAGAATTTCAACAAGGTACTTACGGGGTGGACATCACTATGGTAATTTCAATGAATGTATCCTGTCAACTTATGCAATCAACGCTTCTTCTACAGATTCCCTATGCCGTCATACTTAGATTATCCCACAGGGCAAAATATCTACGAATAATCTTGGACTTCAAACTGTCCTGGGACTTTAATACGCCTAAAGCTGCTGTTGTTATTTCTACTTGCAAAAACAGCCATTGGCACCTAAAAAGAAAAGAACCCACGGAATCTTAAGTCTGCCATTATGCTCATTTACAAAGATTAGCATTCAGCTACACATACACTCAATAAAATAGAGAATACAAACATAGTGATGAAGATAAAATGAGAGAATAAAGAGAGCGATACCGGTAGGAGGAGTGCAACAAACAAAGAAACAAGGACGAAAAAGCGACACGCAGAGATTTAATTGGATACCGAAACTCACGAGCGGACTAGAATTTAATGAAAAGCCACACACACCGAAAAACTAAATAAGGAAAGTGTCCGCTAACATCGAGAGCTATCCAAAGAGGGAGCTCGCATGTATAACAGGTTCATCGACAAGCTAAAGGAGTCGTGCTGAATAGCTGTAAATAAAATCAAGAAGCTGAGACTAGATGCCACCCTGCAACGATTTGTTTCGTCGTCAGATCCATATATGACTATGCAAAATCATAAGCCATAATAAAAATTCGCAGGAGATAATTTGGAACAACATTCTATTCTAGGTACGGATGTCGGGAGATTAAATAGTACTTCTGCACAGCTTGTCAGAATGAGGGCTAGGAAGAAACGGTGAAATGCCTCCTGCGTCACCGACTAGCTCTATCAGTCCAGATAATGGCACATATGGACATCTCAATTATGCCCGGGTTACCGAACTGTGCCATTAAGGAAATACACTGTTTTAATCAGGAATCGGATTGCCTTAATACCGAACCACATTGGCCTATATAGGAAGAAAGACCCTCTACGAATTCGCACTCAGGCAAGACAAAAGGGCCAAATTGCATCAAAGGTATTTGTCTCAAATTACCCAGCGAGAAAAAATGTAAAGCATTTTCAAGGAACAACATTTTTATTGGTTCCAAGAAATCCAATAGAGGATTTTTAAACTTCCGAGGAAATCAAGTTAACAAAATTATGACTAAAAATATGAATTACTTCTAGAAATTTGCGAAGGCGGGATTGAATATACTTTGCTTTTAATAAAAAGAAAGGTTATGGTAACTTCAGCAGCAGAAGTAAATTATTTATGTTTGAGATTTAATAAAAAGCAATATTTTAATACTCTGAGCTTGCAAAATTTTAAAAATTGCCCAACAGATTGAAAGGGAATCTTATGAAAGAAAGTCTGGCAGATTTGGTACAAAAATTCAATAGGGGAGACCTATTTGCCACCTATTCATGGAGCAGTAAAGAGTGGTCCAAATGTATGTATATGAGTGCTGTGTTGCTCAAACCGTGCGATGGTTCAAAAGAAGTCTGCCAAAATAAAGTACTTATGCAAGTGTATGCAAAAAGCTCGTGAGACTGACTTGCTAGTGGACAACACTCATGTTCCTTGCTGTCGTACGGTGTGTACAGACGAGAATGTGGCTGAAAGTGTGCAACACAATCCTCGGCAATTTAGTCAGCAACAAGTCGAGCTTTTCTAAAATTACTCCTTTGTATCATTTTAAGCCATTTCGTGCTACTTTTTGCCCCATTTGAAAATTTTTTTCATACAATTGATTTTTTTCTATTTATATTCAAATTTATATAAATTTCTCTTATAGCAGCGCTCTTACTAGACGGATTTTTTAAAAACTAACACTGCTTTAATCTTTTGCTTAAATATTTCGTATTTTTTGCTTACGAGGTCAAATTAACTCAGCAATTGAAAGCAAGTGGACATCCTTTTAAATACGGTTTCTCAGCTTGAACGTTGCAGAAGTTCCAGTCGTACATAGAATTTAGCTTAAAGATAACGCTTTCCGAATTTGGCTATGTCAATAGCCAAATTTTCGGAAAACTGGTAAGTCACTTTCGAAAAGCCAATGCCTCCACGGAGAACGACAGTTTAGTTGGTAGTAATTTGGGAGTGGTGACATCAATAGTGTCTCATTTCTTTTTTAAAAATGCAGCTAAAACAATATTTCAGTCAACGGCAAACACTACAAAGCCATAAGTAGGGAGTATTATTGCCTATTGGATAATCTTTGGTTTCTCCAGGATGTCACACCATGCCACACAGCTCATTAAATAATCGATCCCATGCTCATTAAGTTCAGTAATTGTGGTATCAGCCGTTTAGACGAAGTCAATTGACCGCCTTGGACCTACAATTTCACCTCCTTAGACTTAATGTTGTGGGGTCCGAAGCATTTATGAGATAGAACCAGAAAGCTTACCCAAATTCTTGGAAAATTCGACTTGCAGAGCTACAAATGAATCAAATAGTGTTTTATGAATAATGGGAATACTCGTATATGTTATTACCAATACGGCCATAATGAACCAAGAGAAGTTAGGTCTTGCTCATTTTGTTTAATTTTTAAAGATATCGTATCTGCACTTGGACTTGGTTTCTGTAATTGAACTTTTCGAACCAGAAAAAATTATTATGCTCCTGCGATAAGCAGGCTGGGTAAGAGAGCATATGTTTTTCTTACTTTCCATTGAACTGATCTAAATAATTCATATAATAAATATAATTACAAAAAATGAGAAAGTGAGAATATCCTTCATAAAAATCCAGGAACAGGTAAAAGTAAATGTGCTTACAGAGTTTTTAAGATAAGGAAAATAAAAATATGTACATATATAACTTGTATTTGGAAAATGATTTTTCTGAAGTGAGTGAAGATAAATATGCCGAGTTAAATATGTTTCGACGTAACGCTTTACGTTATTAAATATTTATAAATATCTTTTTAGTATTTGTGACATATTTGCCAAATACGTTTTCTCATTTGGGACATATTTATTATAAATGTGTATTCCTACTTGGGGAATATAAATATGTTTTCATATTTGGGACAAATTTGTAAGCCACTATTGAAAAAACTATAAATTATTACGGGACGAGACATACCTCATTTTAAAGGCAATTCATCCTAGATTTTATATTTGTAAAGACTCTTTACCAAAAACATTTTGGTCTGTCGAAAAAAATTTATCTGATTTTTTTTGGTCCACAGTACTGTTTCTCTGAGGGATTTTTCACCTCATGGAAAAACTATAAATTATTACGGGATGAGACATACCTCATTTTAAAGGCAATTCATCCTAGATTTAATATTTGTAAAGACTTTTTACCAAAAACATTTTGGTCTATTGAAAAAATTAATTTGAATTTTTTGGTCCACAGTACTGTTTCTCTGAGGGATTTTTCACCTCATGGAAAAACTATAAATTATTACGGGATGAGACATACCTCATTTTAAAAGCAATTCATCCTAGATTTAATATTTGTAAAGACTTTTTACCAAAAACATTTTGGTCTATTGAAAAAATTAATTTGAATTTTTTGGTCCACAGTACTGTTTCTCTGAGGGATTTTTCACCTCATGGAAAAACTATAAATTATTACGGGATGAGACATACCTCATTTTAAAGGCAATTCATCCTAGATTTAATATTTGTAAAGACTTTTTACCAAAAACATTTTGGTCTATCGAAAAAATTAATTTGAATTTTTTGGTCCACAGTACTGTTTCTCTGAGGGATTTTTCACCTCATGGAAAAACTATAAATTATTACGGGATGAGACATACCTCATTTTAAAGGCAATTCATCCTAGATTTAATATTTGTAAAGACTTTTTACCAAAAACATTTTGGTCTATCGAAAAAATTAATTTGAATTTTTTGGTCCACAGTACTGTTTCTCTGAGGGATTTTTCACCTCATGGAAAAACTATAAATTATTACGGGATGAGACATACCTCATTTTAAAGGCAATTCATCCTAGATTTAATATTTGTAAAGACTTTTTACCAAAAACATTTTGGTCTATCGAAAAAATTAATTTAAATTTTTTGGTCCACAGTACTGTTTCTCTGAGGGATTTTTCACCTCATGGAAAAACTATAAATTATTACGGGATGAGACATACCTCATTTTAAAGGCAATTCATCCTAGATTTAATATTTGTAAAGACTTTTTACCAAAAACATTTTGGTCTATCGAAAAAATTAATTTGAATTTTTTGGTCCACAGTACTGTTTCTCTGAGGGATTTTTCACCTCATGGAAAAACTATAAATTATTACGGGATGAGACATACCTCATTTTAAAGGCAATTCATCGTAGATTTAATATTTGTAAAGACTTTTTACCAAAAACATTTTGGTCTATCGAAAAAATTAATTTGAATTTTTTGGTCCACAGTACTGTTTCTCTGAGGGATTTTTCACCTCATGGAAAAACTATAAATTATTACGGGATGAGACATACCTCATTTTAAAGGCAATTCATCCTAGATTTAATATTTGTAAAGACTTTTTACCAAAAACATTTTGGTCTATCGAAAAAATTAATTTAAATTTTTTGGTCCACAGTACTGTTTCTCTGAGGGATTTTTCACCTCATGGAAAAACTATAAATTATTACGGGATGAGACATACCTCATTTTAAAGGCAATTCATCCTAGATTTAATATTTGTAAAGACTTTTTACCAAAAACATTTTGGTCTATCGAAAAAATTAATTTGAATTTTTTGGTCCACAGTACTGTTTCTCTGAGGGATTTTTCACCTCATGGAAAAACTATAAATTATTACGGGATGAGACATACCTCATTTTAAAGGCAATTCATCGTAGATTTAATATTTGTAAAGACTTTTTACCAAAAACATTTTGGTCTATCGAAAAAATTAATTTGAATTTTTTGGTCCACAGTACTGTTTCTCTGAGGGATTTTTCACCTCATGGAAAAACTATAAATTATTACGGGATGAGACATACCTCATTTTAAAGGCAATTCATCCTAGATTTAATATTTGTAAAAACTTTTTACCAAAAACATTTTGGTCCATCGAAAAAATTAATTTGAATTTTTTGGTCCACAGTACTGTTTCTCTGAGGGATTTTTCACCTCATGGAAAAACTATAAATTATTACGGGATGAGACATACCTCATTTTAAAGGCAATTCATCCTAGATTTAATATTTGTAAAGACTTTTTACCAAAAACATTTTGGTCTATTGAAAAAATTAATTTGAATTTTTTGGTCCACAGTACTGTTTCTCTGAGGGATTTTTCACCTCATGGAAAAACTATAAATTATTACGGGATGAGACATACCTCATTTTAAAGGCAATTCATCCTAGATTTAATATTTGTAAAGACTTTTTACCAAAAACATTTTGGTCTATTGAAAAAATTAATTTGAATTTTTTGGTCCACAGTACTGTTTCTCTGAGGGATTTTTCACCTCATGGAAAAACTATAAATTATTACGGGATGAGACATACCTCATTTTAAAGGCAATTCATCCTAGATTTAATATTTGTAAAGACTTTTTACCAAAAACATTTTGGTCTATCGAAAAAATTAATTTGAATTTTTTGGTCCACAGTACTGTTTCTCTGAGGGATTTTTCACCTCATGGAAAAACTATAAATTATTACGGGATGAGACATACCTCATTTTAAAGGCAATTCATCCTAGATTTAATATTTGTAAAGACTTTTTACCAAAAACATTTTGGTCTATCGAAAAAATTAATTTGAATTTTTTGGTCCACAGTACTGTTTCTCTGAGGGATTTTTCACCTCATGGAAAAACTATAAATTATTACGGGATGAGACATACCTCATTTTAAAGGCAATTCATCCTAGATTTAATATTTGTAAAGACTTTTTACCAAAAACATTTTGGTCTATTGAAAAAATTAATTTGAATTTTTTGGTCCACAGTACTGTTTCTCTGAGGGATTTTTCACCTCATGGAAAAACTATAAATTATTACGGGATGAGACATACCTCATTTTAAAAGCAATTCATCCTAGATTTAATATTTGTAAAGACTTTTTACCAAAAACATTTTGGTCTATTGAAAAAATTAATTTGAATTTTTTGGTCCACAGTACTGTTTCTCTGAGGGATTTTTCACCTCATGGAAAAACTATAAATTATTACGGGATGAGACATACCTCATTTTAAAGGCAATTCATCCTAGATTTAATATTTGTAAAGACTTTTTACCAAAAACATTTTGGTCTATCGAAAAAATTAATTTGAATTTTTTGGTCCACAGTACTGTTTCTCTGAGGGATTTTTCACCTCATGGAAAAACTATAAATTATTACGGGATGAGACATACCTCATTTTAAAGGCAATTCATCCTAGATTTAATATTTGTAAAGACTTTTTACCAAAAACATTTTGGTCTATCGAAAAAATTAATTTGAATTTTTTGGTCCACAGTACTGTTTCTCTGAGGGATTTTTCACCTCATGGAAAAACTATAAATTATTACGGGATGAGACATACCTCATTTTAAAGGCAATTCATCCTAGATTTAATATTTGTAAAGGCTTTTTACCAAAAACATTTTGGTCTATCGAAAAAATTAATTTAAATTTTTTGGTCCACAGTACTGTTTCTCTGAGGGATTTTTCACCTCATGGAAAAACTATAAATTATTACGGGATGAGACATACCTCATTTTAAAGGCAATTCATCCTAGATTTAATATTTGTAAAGACTTTTTACCAAAAACATTTTGGTCTATCGAAAAAATTAATTTGAATTTTTTGGTCCACAGTACTGTTTCTCTGAGGGATTTTTCACCTCATGGAAAAACTATAAATTATTACGGGATGAGACATACCTCATTTTAAAGGCAATTCATCCTAGATTTAATATTTGTAAAAACTTTTTACCAAAAACATTTTGGTCCATCGAAAAAATTAATTTGAATTTTTTGGTCCACAGTACTGTTTCTCTGAGGGATTTTTCACCTCATGGAAAAACTATAAATTATTACGGGATGAGACATACCTCATTTTAAAGGCAATTCATCCTAGATTTAATATTTGTAAAGACTTTTTACCAAAAACATTTTGGTCTATCGAAAAAATTAATTTGAATTTTTTGGTCCACAGTACTGTTTCTCTGAGGGATTTTTCACCTCATGGAAAAACTATAAATTATTACGGGATGAGACATACCTCATTTTAAAGGCAATTCATCCTAGATTTAATATTTGTAAAGACTTTTTACCAAAAACATTTTGGTCTATCGAAAAAATTAATTTGAATTTTTTGGTCCACAGTACTGTTTCTCTGAGGGATTTTTCACCTCATGGAAAAACTATAAATTATTACGGGATGAGACATACCTCATTTTAAAGGCAATTCATCCTAGATTTAATATTTGTAAAGACTTTTTACCAAAAACATTTTGGTCTATCGAAAAAATTAATTTGAATTTTTTGGTCCACAGTACTGTTTCTCTGAGGGATTTTTCACCTCATGGAAAAACTATAAATTATTACGGGATGAGACATACCTCATTTTAAAGGCAATTCATCCTAGATTTAATATTTGTAAAGACTTTTTACCAAAAACATTTTGGTCTATCGAAAAAATTAATTTGAATTTTTTGGTCCACAGTACTGTTTCTCTGAGGGATTTTTCACCTCATGGAAAAACTATAAATTATTACGGGATGAGACATACCTCATTTTAAAGGCAATTCATCGTAGATTTAATATTTGTAAAGACTTTTTACCAAAAACATTTTGGTCTATCGAAAAAATTAATTTGAATTTTTTGGTCCACAGTACTGTTTCTCTGAGGGATTTTTCACCTCATGGAAAAACTATAAATTATTACGGGATGAGACATACCTCATTTTAAAGGCAATTCATCCTAGATTTAATATTTGTAAAAACTTTTTACCCAAAAAGTTTTGGTCCATCGAAAAAATTAATTTGAATTTTTTGGTCCACAGTACTGTTTCTCTGAGGGATTTTTCACCTCATGGAAAAACTATAAATTATTACGGGATGAGACATACCTCATTTTAAAGGCAATTCATCCTAGATTTAATATTTGTAAAGACTTTTTACCAAAAACATTTTGGTCTATCGAAAAAATTAATTTGAATTTTTTGGTCCACAGTACTGTTTCTCTGAGGGATTTTTCACCTCATGGAAAAACTATAAATTATTACGGGATGAGACATACCTCATTTTAAAGGCAATTCATCCTAGATTTAATATTTGTAAAGACTTTTTACCAAAAACATTTTGGTCTATCGAAAAAATTAATTTGAATTTTTTGGTCCACAGTACTGTTTCTCTGAGGGATTTTTCACCTCATGGAAAAACTATAAATTATTACGGGATGAGACATACCTCATTTTAAAGGCAATTCATCCTAGATTTAATATTTGTAAAGACTTTTTACCAAAAACATTTTGGTCTATCGAAAAAATTAATTTGAATTTTTTGGTCCACAGTACTGTTTCTCTGAGGGATTTTTCACCTCATGGAAAAACTATAAATTATTACGGGATGAGACATACCTCATTTTAAAGGCAATTCATCCTAGATTTAATATTTGTAAAGACTTTTTACCAAAAACATTTTGGTCTATCGAAAAAATTAATTTGAATTTTTTGGTCCACAGTACTGTTTCTCTGAGGGATTTTTCACCTCATGGAAAAACTATAAATTATTACGGGATGAGACATACCTCATTTTAAAGGCAATTCATCCTAGATTTAATATTTGTAAAGACTTTTTACCAAAAACATTTTGGTCTATCGAAAAAATTAATTTGAATTTTTTGGTCCACAGTACTGTTTCTCTGAGGGATTTTTCACCTCATGGAAAAACTATAAATTATTACGGGATGAGACATACCTCATTTTAAAGGCAATTCATCCTAGATTTAATATTTGTAAAGACTTTTTACCAAAAACATTTTGGTCTATCGAAAAAATTAATTTGAATTTTTTGGTCCACAGTACTGTTTCTCTGAGGGATTTTTCACCTCATGGAAAAACTATAAATTATTACGGGATGAGACATACCTCATTTTAAAGGCAATTCATCGTAGATTTAATATTTGTAAAGACTTTTTACCAAAAACATTTTGGTCTATCGAAAAAATTAATTTGAATTTTTTGGTCCACAGTACTGTTTCTCTGAGGGATTTTTCACCTCATGGAAAAACTATAAATTATTACGGGATGAGACATACCTCATTTTAAAGGCAATTCATCCTAGATTTAATATTTGTAAAGACTTTTTACCAAAAACATTTTGGTCTATCGAAAAAATTAATTTGAATTTTTTGGTCCACAGTACTGTTTCTCTGAGGGATTTTTCACCTCATGGAAAAACTATAAATTATTACGGGATGAGACATACCTCATTTTAAAGGCAATTCATCGTAGATTTAATATTTGTAAAGACTTTTTACCAAAAACATTTTGGTCTATCGAAAAAATTAATTTGAATTTTTTGGTCCACAGTACTGTTTCTCTGAGGGATTTTTCACCTCATGGAAAAACTATAAATTATTACGGGATGAGACATACCTCATTTTAAAGGCAATTCATCCTAGATTTAATATTTGTAAAAACTTTTTACCAAAAACATTTTGGTCCATCGAAAAAATTAATTTGAATTTTTTGGTCCACAGTACTGTTTCTCTGAGGGATTTTTCACCTCATGGAAAAACTATAAATTATTACGGGATGAGACATACCTCATTTTAAAGGCAATTCATCCTAGATTTAATATTTGTAAAGACTTTTTACCAAAAACATTTTGGTCTATTGAAAAAATTAATTTGAATTTTTTGGTCCACAGTACTGTTTCTCTGAGGGATTTTTCACCTCATGGAAAAACTATAAATTATTACGGGATGAGACATACCTCATTTTAAAGGCAATTCATCCTAGATTTAATATTTGTAAAGACTTTTTACCAAAAACATTTTGGTCTATCGAAAAAATTAATTTAAATTTTTTGGTCCACAGTACTGTTTCTCTGAGGGATTTTTCACCTCATGGAAAAACTATAAATTATTACGGGATGAGACATACCTCATTTTAAAGGCAATTCATCCTAGATTTAATATTTGTAAAGACTTTTTACCAAAAACATTTTGGTCTATCGAAAAAATTAATTTGAATTTTTTGGTCCACAGTACTGTTTCTCTGAGGGATTTTTCACCTCATGGAAAAACTATAAATTATTACGGGATGAGACATACCTCATTTTAAAGGCAATTCATCGTAGATTTAATATTTGTAAAGACTTTTTACCAAAAACATTTTGGTCTATCGAAAAAATTAATTTGAATTTTTTGGTCCACAGTACTGTTTCTCTGAGGGATTTTTCACCTCATGGAAAAACTATAAATTATTACGGGATGAGACATACCTCATTTTAAAGGCAATTCATCCTAGATTTAATATTTGTAAAAACTTTTTACCAAAAACATTTTGGTCCATCGAAAAAATTAATTTGAATTTTTTGGTCCACAGTACTGTTTCTCTGAGGGATTTTTCACCTCATGGAAAAACTATAAATTATTACGGGATGAGACATACCTCATTTTAAAGGCAATTCATCCTAGATTTAATATTTGTAAAGACTTTTTACCAAAAACATTTTGGTCTATTGAAAAAATTAATTTGAATTTTTTGGTCCACAGTACTGTTTCTCTGAGGGATTTTTCACCTCATGGAAAAACTATAAATTATTACGGGATGAGACATACCTCATTTTAAAGGCAATTCATCCTAGATTAAATATTTGTAAAGACTTTTTACCAAAAACATTTTGGTCTATCGAAAAAATTAATTTAAATTTTTTGGTCCACAGTACTGTTTCTCTGAGGGATTTTTCACCTCATGGAAAAACTATAAATTATTACGGGATGAGACATACCTCATTTTAAAGGCAATTCATCCTAGATTTAATATTTGTAAAGACTTTTTACCAAAAACATTTTGGTCTATCGAAAAAATTAATTTGAATTTTTTGGTCCACAGTACTGTTTCTCTGAGGGATTTTTCACCTCATGGAAAAACTATAAATTATTACGGGATGAGACATACCTCATTTTAAAGGCAATTCATCGTAGATTTAATATTTGTAAAGACTTTTTACCAAAAACATTTTGGTCTATCGAAAAAATTAATTTGAATTTTTTGGTCCACAGTACTGTTTCTCTGAGGGATTTTTCACCTCATGGAAAAACTATAAATTATTACGGGATGAGACATACCTCATTTTAAAGGCAATTCATCCTAGATTTAATATTTGTAAAAACTTTTTACCAAAAACATTTTGGTCCATCGAAAAAATTAATTTGAATTTTTTGGTCCACAGTACTGTTTCTCTGAGGGATTTTTCACCTCATGGAAAAACTATAAATTATTACGGGATGAGACATACCTCATTTTAAAGGCAATTCATCCTAGATTTAATATTTGTAAAGACTTTTTACCAAAAACATTTTGGTCTATTGAAAAAATTAATTTGAATTTTTTGGTCCACAGTACTGTTTCTCTGAGGGATTTTTCACCTCATGGAAAAACTATAAATTATTGCGGGATGAGACATACCTCATTTTAAAGGCAATTCATCCTAGATTTAATATTTGTAAAGACTTTTTACCAAAAACATTTTGGTCTATCGAAAAAATTAATTTGAATTTTTTGGTCCACAGTACTGTTTCTCTGAGGGATTTTTCACCTCATGGAAAAACTATAAATTATTACGGGATGAGACATACCTCATTTTAAAGGCAATTCATCCTAGATTTAATATTTGTAAAGACTTTTTACCAAAAACATTTTGGTCTATCGAAAAAATTAATTTAAATTTTTTGGTCCACAGTACTGTTTCTCTGAGGGATGAATTGCCTTTAAAATGAGGTATGTCTCGTCCCGTAATAATTTATAGTTTTTCCATGAGGTGAAAAATCCCTCAGAGAAACAGTACTGTGGACCAAAAAATTCAAATTAATTTTTTCGATAGACCAAAATGTTTTTGGTAAAAAGTCTTTACAAATATTAAATCTAGGATGAATTGCCTTTAAAATGAGGTATGTCTCATCCCGTAATAATTTATAGTTTTTCCACGAGGTGAAAAATCCCTCAGAGAAACAGTACTGTGGACCAAAAAATTCAAATTAATTTTTTCGATAGACCAAAATGTTTTTGGTAAAAAGTCTTTACAAATATTAAATCTAGGATGAATTGCCTTTAAAATGAGGTATGTCTCATCCCGTAATAATTTATAGTTTTTCCATGAGGTGAAAAATCCCTCAGAGAAACAGTACTGTGGACCAAAAAATTTAAATTAATTTTTTCGATAGACCAAAATGTTTTTGGTAAAAAGTCTTTACAAATATTAAATCTAGGATGAATTGCCTTTAAAATGAGGTATGTCTCATCCCGTAATAATTTATAGTTTTTCCATGAGGTGAAAAATCCCTCAGAGAAACAGTACTGTGGACCAAAAAATTCAAATTAATTTTTTCGATAGACCAAAATGTTTTTGGTAAAAAGTCTTTACAAATATTAAATCTAGGATGAATTGCCTTTAAAATGAGGTATGTCTCATCCCGTAATAATTTATAGTTTTTCCATGAGGTGAAAAATCCCTCAGAGAAACAGTACTGTGGACCAAAAAATTCAAATTAATTTTTTCGATGGACCAAAATGTTTTTGGTAAAAAGTTTTTACAAATATTAAATCTAGGATGAATTGCCTTTAAAATGAGGTATGTCTCATCCCGTAATAATTTATAGTTTTTCCATGAGGTGAAAAATCCCTCAGAGAAACAGTACTGTGGACCAAAAAATTCAAATTAATTTTTTCGATAGACCAAAATGTTTTTGGTAAAAAGTCTTTACAAATATTAAATCTACGATGAATTGCCTTTAAAATGAGGTATGTCTCATCCCGTAATAATTTATAGTTTTTCCATGAGGTGAAAAATCCCTCAGAGAAACAGTACTGTGGACCAAAAAATTCAAATTAATTTTTTCGATAGACCAAAATGTTTTTGGTAAAAAGTCTTTACAAATATTAAATCTAGGATGAATTGCCTTTAAAATGAGGTATGTCTCATCCCGTAATAATTTATAGTTTTTCCATGAGGTGAAAAATCCCTCAGAGAAACAGTACTGTGGACCAAAAAATTTAAATTAATTTTTTCGATAGACCAAAATGTTTTTGGTAAAAAGTCTTTACAAATATTAAATCTAGGATGAATTGCCTTTAAAATGAGGTATGTCTCATCCCGTAATAATTTATAGTTTTTCCATGAGGTAAAAAATCCCTCAGAGAAACAGTACTGTGGACCAAAAAATTCAAATTAATTTTTTCGATAGACCAAAATGTTTTTGGTAAAAAGTCTTTACAAATATTAAATCTAGGATGAATTGCCTTTAAAATGAGGTATGTCTCATCCCGTAATAATTTATAGTTTTTCCATGAGGTGAAAAATCCCTCAGAGAAACAGTACTGTGGACCAAAAAATTCAAATTAATTTTTTCGATAGACCAAAATGTTTTTGGTAAAAAGTCTTTACAAATATTAAATCTAGGATGAATTGCCTTTAAAATGAGGTATGTCTCATCCCGTAATAATTTATAGTTTTTCCATGAGGTGAAAAATCCCTCAGAGAAACAGTACTGTGGACCAAAAAATTCAAATTAATTTTTTCGATAGACCAAAATGTTTTTGGTAAAAAGTCTTTACAAATATTAAATCTAGGATGAATTGCCTTTAAAATGAGGTATGTCTCATCCCGTAATAATTTATAGTTTTTCCATGAGGTGAAAAATCCCTCAGAGAAACAGTACTGTGGACCAAAAAATTCAAATTAATTTTTTCGATAGACCAAAATGTTTTTGGTAAAAAGTCTTTACAAATATTAAATCTAGGATGAATTGCCTTTAAAATGAGGTATGTCTCATCCCGTAATAATTTATAGTTTTTCCATGAGGTGAAAAATCCCTCAGAGAAACAGTACTGTGGACCAAAAAATTCAAATTAATTTTTTCGATAGACCAAAATGTTTTTGGTAAAAAGTCTTTACAAATATTAAATCTAGGATGAATTGCCTTTAAAATGAGGTATGTCTCATCCCGTAATAATTTATAGTTTTTCCATGAGGTGAAAAATCCCTCAGAGAAACAGTACTGTGGACCAAAAAATTTAAATTAATTTTTTCGATAGACCAAAATGTTTTTGGTAAAAAGTCTTTACAAATATTAAATCTAGGATGAATTGCCTTTAAAATGAGGTATGTCTCATCCCGTAATAATTTATAGTTTTTCCATGAGGTGAAAAATCCCTCAGAGAAACAGTACTGTGGACCAAAAAATTCAAATTAATTTTTTCGATAGACCAAAATGTTTTTGGTAAAAAGTCTTTACAAATATTAAATCTAGGATGAATTGCCTTTTAAAATGAGGTATGTCTCATCCCGTAATAATTTATAGTTTTTCCATGAGGTGAAAAATCCCTCAGAGAAACAGTACTGTGGACCAAAAAATTCAAATTAATTTTTTCGATGGACCAAAATGTTTTTGGTAAAAAGTTTTTACAAATATTAAATCTAGGATGAATTGCCTTTAAAATGAGGTATGTCTCATCCCGTAATAATTTATAGTTTTTCCATGAGGTGAAAAATCCCTCAGAGAAACAGTACTGTGGACCAAAAAATTCAAATTAATTTTTTCGATAGACCAAAATGTTTTTGGTAAAAAGTCTTTACAAATATTAAATCTACGATGAATTGCCTTTAAAATGAGGTATGTCTCATCCCGTAATAATTTATAGTTTTTCCATGAGGTGAAAAATCCCTCAGAGAAACAGTACTGTGGACCAAAAAATTCAAATTAATTTTTTCGATAGACCAAAATGTTTTTGGTAAAAAGTCTTTACAAATATTAAATCTAGGATGAATTGCCTTTAAAATGAGGTATGTCTCATCCCGTAATAATTTATAGTTTTTCCATGAGGTGAAAAATCCCTCAGAGAAACAGTACTGTGGACCCGTAATAATTTATAGTTTTTCCATGAGGTGAAAAATCCCTCAGAGAAACAGTACTGTGGACCAAAAAATTCAAATTAATTTTTTCAATAGACCAAAATGTTTTTGGTAAAAAGTCTTTACAAATATTAAATCTAGGATGAATTGCCTTTAAAATGAGGTATGTCTCATCCCGTAATAATTTATAGTTTTTCCATGAGGTGAAAAATCCCTCAGAGAAACAGTACTGTGGACCAAAAAATTCAAATTAATTTTTTCGATGGACCAAAATGTTTTTGGTAAAAAGTTTTTACAAATATTAAATCTAGGATGAATTGCCTTTAAAATGAGGTATGTCTCATCCCGTAATAATTTATAGTTTTTCCATGAGGTGAAAAATCCCTCAGAGAAACAGTACTGTGGACCAAAAAATTCAAATTAATTTTTTCGATAGACCAAAATGTTTTTGGTAAAAAGTCTTTACAAATATTAAATCTAGGATGAATTGCCTTTAAAATGAGGTATGTCTCATCCCGTAATAATTTATAGTTTTTCCATGAGGTGAAAAATCCCTCAGAGAAACAGTACTGTGGACCAAAAAATTTAAATTAATTTTTTCGATAGACCAAAATGTTTTTGGTAAAAAGTCTTTACAAATATTAAATCTAGGATGAATTGCCTTTAAAATGAGGTATGTCTCATCCCGTAATAATTTATAGTTTTTCCATGAGGTGAAAAATCCCTCAGAGAAACAGTACTGTGGACCAAAAAATTCAAATTAATTTTTTCGATAGACCAAAATGTTTTTGGTAAAAAGTCTTTACAAATATTAAATCTAGGATGAATTGCCTTTAAAATGAGGTATGTCCCATCCCGCAATAATTTATAGTTTTTCCATGAGGTGAAAAATCCCTCAGAGAAACAGTACTGTGGACCAAAAAATTCAAATTAATTTTTTCAATAGACCAAAATGTTTTTGGTAAAAAGTCTTTACAAATATTAAATCTAGGATGAATTGCCTTTAAAATGAGGTATGTCTCATCCCGTAATAATTTATAGTTTTTCCATGAGGTGAAAAATCCCTCAGAGAAACAGTACTGTGGACCAAAAAATTCAAATTAATTTTTTCGATGGACCAAAATGTTTTTGGTAAAAAGTTTTTACAAATATTAAATCTAGGATGAATTGCCTTTAAAATGAGGTATGTCTCATCCCGTAATAATTTATAGTTTTTCCATGAGGTGAAAAATCCCTCAGAGAAACAGTACTGTGGACCAAAAAATTCAAATTAATTTTTTCGATAGACCAAAATGTTTTTGGTAAAAAGTCTTTACAAATATTAAATCTACGATGAATTGCCTTTAAAATGAGGTATGTCTCATCCCGTAATAATTTATAGTTTTTCCATGAGGTGAAAAATCCCTCAGAGAAACAGTACTGTGGACCAAAAAATTCAAATTAATTTTTTCGATAGACCAAAATGTTTTTGGTAAAAAGTCTTTACAAATATTAAATCTAGGATGAATTGCCTTTAAAATGAGGTATGTCTCATCCCGTAATAATTTATAGTTTTTCCATGAGGTGAAAAATCCCTCAGAGAAACAGTACTGTGGACCAAAAAATTTAAATTAATTTTTTCGATAGACCAAAATGTTTTTGGTAAAAAGTCTTTACAAATATTAAATCTAGGATGAATTGCCTTTAAAATGAGGTATGTCTCATCCCGTAATAATTTATAATTTTTCCATGAGGTGAAAAATCCCTCAGAGAAACAGTACTGTGGACCAAAAAATTCAAATTAATTTTTTCGATAGACCAAAATGTTTTTGGTAAAAAGTCTTTACAAATATTAAATCTAGGATGAATTGCCTTTAAAATGAGGTATGTCTCATCCCGTAATAATTTATAGTTTTTCCATGAGGTGAAAAATCCCTCAGAGAAACAGTACTGTGGACCAAAAAATTCAAATTAATTTTTTCAATAGACCAAAATGTTTTTGGTAAAAAGTCTTTACAAATATTAAATCTAGGATGAATTGCCTTTAAAATGAGGTATGTCTCATCCCGTAATAATTTATAGTTTTTCCATGAGGTGAAAAATCCCTCAGAGAAACAGTACTGTGGACCAAAAAATTCAAATTAATTTTTTCGATGGACCAAAATGTTTTTGGTAAAAAGTTTTTACAAATATTAAATCTAGGATGAATTGCCTTTAAAATGAGGTATGTCTCATCCCGTAATAATTTATAGTTTTTCCATGAGGTGAAAAATCCCTCAGAGAAACAGTACTGTGGACCAAAAAATTCAAATTAATTTTTTCGATAGACCAAAATGTTTTTGGTAAAAAGTCTTTACAAATATTAAATCTAGGATGAATTGCCTTTAAAATGAGGTATGTCTCATCCCGTAATAATTTATAGTTTTTCCATGAGGTGAAAAATCCCTCAGAGAAACAGTACTGTGGACCAAAAAATTTAAATTAATTTTTTCGATAGACCAAAATGTTTTTGGTAAAAAGTCTTTACAAATATTAAATCTAGGATGAATTGCCTTTAAAATGAGGTATGTCTCATCCCGTAATAATTTATAGTTTTTCCATGAGGTGAAAAAT
Source organism: Germaria angustata (assembly GCA_963681545.1). Lineage (NCBI taxonomy): Eukaryota > Metazoa > Arthropoda > Insecta > Diptera > Tachinidae > Germaria > Germaria angustata. The sequence goes on along the minus strand of OY812998.1, from coordinate 115,882,596 downwards.
CCCTCAGAGAAACAGTACTGTGGACCAAAAAATTCAAATTAATTTTTTCGATAGACCAAAATGTTTTTGGTAAAAAGTCTTTACAAATATTAAATCTAGGATGAATTGCCTTTAAAATGAGGTATGTCTCATCCCGTAATAATTTATAGTTTTTCCATGAGGTGAAAAATCCCTCAGAGAAACAGTACTGTGGACCAAAAAATTCAAATTAATTTTTTCGATAGACCAAAATGTTTTTGGTAAAAAGTCTTTACAAATATTAAATCTAGGATGAATTGCCTTTAAAATGAGGTATGTCTCATCCCGTAATAATTTATAGTTTTTCCATGAGGTGAAAAATCCCTCAGAGAAACAGTACTGTGGACCAAAAAATTTAAATTAATTTTTTCAATAGACCAAAATGTTTTTGGTAAAAAGTCTTTACAAATATTAAATCTAGGATGAATTGCCTTTAAAATGAGGTATGTCTCATCCCGTAATAATTTATAGTTTTTCCATGAGGTGAAAAATCCCTCAGAGAAACAGTACTGTGGACCAAAAAATTCAAATTAATTTTTTCAATAGACCAAAATGTTTTTGGTAAAAAGTCTTTACAAATATTAAATCTAGGATGAATTGCCTTTAAAATGAGGTATGTCTCATCCCGTAATAATTTATAGTTTTTCCATGAGGTGAAAAATCCCTCAGAGAAACAGTACTGTGGACCAAAAAAAATCAGATAAATTTTTTTCGACAGACCAAAATGTTTTTGGTAAAGAGTCTTTACAAATATTAAATCTAGGATGAATTGCCTTTAAAATGAGGTATGTCTCATCCCGTAATAATTTATAGTTTTTCCATGAGGTGAAAAATCCCTCAGAGAAACAGTACTGTGGACCAAAAAATTCAAATTAATTTTTTCAATAGACCAAAATGTTTTTGGTAAAAAGTCTTTACAAATATTAAATCTAGGATGAATTGCCTTTAAAATGAGGTATGTCTCATCCCGTAATAATTTATAGTTTTTCCATGAGGTGAAAAATCCCTCAGAGAAACAGTACTGTGGACCAAAAAATTCAAATTAATTTTTTCAATAGACCAAAATGTTTTTGGTAAAAAGTCTTTACAAATATTAAATCTAGGATGAATTGCCTTTAAAATGAGGTATGTCTCATCCCGTAATAATTTATAGTTTTTCCATGAGGTGAAAAATCCCTCAGAGAAACAGTACTGTGGACCAAAAAAAATCAGATAAATTTTTTTCGACAGACCAAAATGTTTTTGGTAAAGAGTCTTTACAAATATTAAATCTAGGATGAATTGCCTTTAAAATGAGGTATGTCTCATCCCGTAATAATTTATAGTTTTTCCATGAGGTGAAAAATCCCTCAGAGAAACAGTACTGTGGACCAAAAAATTCAAATTAATTTTTTCAATAGACCAAAATGTTTTTGGTAAAAAGTCTTTACAAATATTAAATCTAGGATGAATTGCCTTTAAAATGAGGTATGTCTCATCCCGTAATAATTTATAGTTTTTCCATGAGGTGAAAAATCCCTCAGAGAAACAGTACTGTGGACCAAAAAATTCAAATTAATTTTTTCAATAGACCAAAATGTTTTTGGTAAAAAGTCTTTACAAATATTAAATCTAGGATGAATTGCCTTTAAAATGAGGTATGTCTCATCCCGTAATAATTTATAGTTTTTCCATGAGGTGAAAAATCCCTCAGAGAAACAGTACTGTGGACCAAAAAATTCAAATTAATTTTTTCAATAGACCAAAATGTTTTTGGTAAAAAGTCTTTACAAATATTAAATCTAGGATGAATTGCCTTTAAAATGAGGTATGTCTCATCCCGTAATAATTTATAGTTTTTCCATGAGGTGAAAAATCCCTCAGAGAAACAGTACTGTGGACCAAAAAATTCAAATTAATTTTTTCGATGGACCAAAATGTTTTTGGTAAAAAGTTTTTACAAATATTAAATCTAGGATGAATTGCCTTTAAAATGAGGTATGTCTCATCCCGTAATAATTTATAGTTTTTCCATGAGGTGAAAAATCCCTCAGAGAAACAGTACTGTGGACCAAAAAATTCAAATTAATTTTTTCGATAGACCAAAATGTTTTTGGTAAAAAGTCTTTACAAATATTAAATCTACGATGAATTGCCTTTAAAATGAGGTATGTCTCATCCCGTAATAATTTATAGTTTTTCCATGAGGTGAAAAATCCCTCAGAGAAACAGTACTGTGGACCAAAAAATTCAAATTAATTTTTTCGATAGACCAAAATGTTTTTGGTAAAAAGTCTTTACAAATATTAAATCTAGGATGAATTGCCTTTAAAATGAGGTATGTCTCATCCCGTAATAATTTATAGTTTTTCCATGAGGTGAAAAATCCCTCAGAGAAACAGTACTGTGGACCAAAAAATTTAAATTAATTTTTTCGATAGACCAAAATGTTTTTGGTAAAAAGTCTTTACAAATATTAAATCTAGGATGAATTGCCTTTAAAATGAGGTATGTCTCATCCCGTAATAATTTATAGTTTTTCCATGAGGTGAAAAATCCCTCAGAGAAACAGTACTGTGGACCAAAAAATTCAAATTAATTTTTTCGATAGACCAAAATGTTTTTGGTAAAAAGTCTTTACAAATATTAAATCTAGGATGAATTGCCTTTAAAATGAGGTATGTCCCATCCCGCAATAATTTATAGTTTTTCCATGAGGTGAAAAATCCCTCAGAGAAACAGTACTGTGGACCAAAAAATTCAAATTAATTTTTTCAATAGACCAAAATGTTTTTGGTAAAAAGTCTTTACAAATATTAAATCTAGGATGAATTGCCTTTAAAATGAGGTATGTCTCATCCCGTAATAATTTATAGTTTTTCCATGAGGTGAAAAATCCCTCAGAGAAACAGTACTGTGGACCAAAAAATTCAAATTAATTTTTTCGATGGACCAAAATGTTTTTGGTAAAAAGTTTTTACAAATATTAAATCTAGGATGAATTGCCTTTAAAATGAGGTATGTCTCATCCCGTAATAATTTATAGTTTTTCCATGAGGTGAAAAATCCCTCAGAGAAACAGTACTGTGGACCAAAAAATTCAAATTAATTTTTTCGATAGACCAAAATGTTTTTGGTAAAAAGTCTTTACAAATATTAAATCTACGATGAATTGCCTTTAAAATGAGGTATGTCTCATCCCGTAATAATTTATAGTTTTTCCATGAGGTGAAAAATCCCTCAGAGAAACAGTACTGTGGACCAAAAAATTCAAATTAATTTTTTCGATAGACCAAAATGTTTTTGGTAAAAAGTCTTTACAAATATTAAATCTAGGATGAATTGCCTTTAAAATGAGGTATGTCTCATCCCGTAATAATTTATAGTTTTTCCATGAGGTGAAAAATCCCTCAGAGAAACAGTACTGTGGACCAAAAAAATCAGATAAATTTTTTTCGACAGACCAAAATGTTTTTGGTAAAGAGTCTTTACAAATATAAAATCTAGGATGAATTGCCTTTAAAATGAGGTATGTCTCGTCCCGTAATAATTTATAGTTTTTTCAATATTGGCTTACAAATTTGTCCCAAATATGAAAACATATTTATATTCCCCAAGTAGGAATACACATTTATAATAAATATGTCCCAAATGAGAAAACGTATTTGGCAAATATGTCACAAATACTAAAAAGATATTTATAAATATTTAATAACGTAAAGCGTTACGTCGAAACATATTTAACTCGGCATATTTATCTTCACTCACTTTTTTTCTGTGGTACCTGGTTTGATTTTAAGTGGCATAGAGATATAATGGACTATCGGCCTCATTTATAGTATTAAAAGTACTGTTGTGTATTATCAGGTAGAATAAAACTTTTTTCAGGAAGAATAAAATAAAAATTAAACCAAAAGTACTTCTGATTTTTAAACCTGACCAGGACAATAAATTAACACCAACCACAAATTACACGTCTTCCACCACGTGCACAGCAACCCCTAAATATATACATAAATACGAGTACGTTCATTCACGTCTTAATATTTTTTGTTGCTTTTTTATGAATGTCCAAAATATTATTGCTGTGGTTTGTAATCGAAATTCTGTTGAAATGCCTTAATAACGACAATATTTGAGCTTTAATTTGATAAAAAATATAAAAACATTTATGACAGTACAATAAAAAGATGAAAAGTCAAAGTTTTGATTTACACCTCAATTTAACAAGACTCAAATACCACATGCACTTTGATTGTTGCGAAATAACAATAAATTGGCCATAATTTGAGGCATTAAGATTTACTAAAAAAAAATTGTTGTCATCGTTGACATTTGTAGCTGACATTAAAAATTATTTTCAATCGTAAAAGTTGGCAATTTGTTGAAATAAAGAAAATTGTTGATTTCCTTTTTTTAATAGCATCCACTACAAGATTCCCACCCTCCTATTAATGCTTCTTAAGGATGGTGACAGATAAATGAACAGTAACTGCTACTTATGCTGCCTAGCCTTCGTAGACTAGTAGCTAGTGTACTAGACTGGTAGTCCCAAGGTCGCAGGTTCGACTCCTGCCGCAGACTCCTCGTGTCTCTGCAGATAAGCCAAGTAGCTCCGCAGTTTGTGTTTAAAAAAAAATATATATATATATATAAATCGCACTATTTTAAATATAGTGAGATAATGGGTCTCATGCATAAAAACGAGTAAAAGCGCTGAGTTGAGGCATGTGAGCAATTGCTTGTAAGTCGAGTTCGATCACACAGCAACAGCTTTTGCTCAATTTCGTATGCATAAAAATGAGTTCAAACCAATTGCAATTACTTGAGCAAAGGGAGATCAAATGACTAATTGTTATTGAAGTGCGAACATGTGGTCAAGTGAAAGTGAAGTAGAATCAAATAATAATATTAAAATAGGAACTCAACCACCCCTATACAGATTCTGTAGCAGCTCAAGAATATCAATGCAGCACATAATTGACGAATGTTATTATGTTAAATCTTTATGCACAAAAAAATAATTACTCTTTCAGCAATCTTTTAAAACATACTACAAAAGATAATATAAACGATATACTTAAACTGTTAAAATTACTAAATATCTATAACTCAATTTGAATTCATCTTTGTTCTTCCGGCTTTCTTATTACTAACAGGAGCTGATGATCTTGCTATTATTATATAATAATTAATTTAATTATTAAGTTATATAATAAATAAATAAATAAATAATACATTTTTATTAGAAAAACTGAATTATACTCATCGTTTTGATTTGTGGGTCTTTTAATTTTTATATGAGTACAATCAATCACTCCAATTGCAAATGGAAAGCAATAATTTGTTTCCCATTTCATTTGAGCAACTTTTAATTGCATCTGGATCTTTCGGGAATTTTATCTACTCGCTTGCTTTGTCAGATATAAGTTTCCCAACTTCCGCAAAAGTTCGCGACACAGTTGATTGATGGACTCCAGTATCTGTGGCTATACCATTTTGGAATCCAGGATTTGCACAAAATCTTAAATACAGTCGAATTTTATCGAATTTGTTTCTTCTGACTCCTCAAAAAATTAATAGCCAACCAGCAGATGCTACTATCATCAAACCTATGTATTTATCATTTTATTATTAATTATATAAAAAAAATTAATAATTAAGAATACAAACCTGTATAATTTTTTATCCTCACTTGCTAAATTTATTTTACGCTGTTGATAACATTTTGTATTTCTTTGCGACAAAAAATATTCAGCCATGATTCCATTTTTAGTGTACGTGAGTCAACTATAAGGCAGGCTCAACAAAATTTCAGCAAGAGCTCACAAAAGAAAGCAAAAGCTTGTTTTTGTGCATACGAAAATGAGCACAAGCTCATCTAACTTAGTTCAAACTGATCAAGATGAGATCAAACGTGAGCAGTGAGTAAAAGCAAATACATCAAATTTTATTATGCATACGACAAGCACCTTTTACTAAAAAAATCGAGTCCGAGCTGAAGCTCACGTTTTATGCATGAGACCCAATATGTTTATGTATATTAAGTGAAAATTAAATGACTCATTAAAGCCATATTCAAGCTTAACCGGTTCATTTAAAAATTCTAATTTAAACAAAGTGACTCTCATAGTTGGCCTCTAAAAAAAATTTAAAAATTAATAGAAAATAATATTCAAATTAAAATGATTTACTTATTCAAACTGAACTTATAACTTTTTCTTTTTTTTTTTAAATGTAAAAGTTTATTTGCAAAAAGATTCAAAATGTACCGGTTCATTTGTAAAATCCTTTCAAATGTATGGGTTTATTTGGAAACGCATTTTATATATGCCTCATTTAATAAAACAACTGGTTCCATTAGAATTGTATTCACAATTAAACATTTTTGAAACATAAAATATCAAATCGAGTGGTTCTTTGTTCATTGGGCCAGTGGACTCAAATTTATTCACCGCATTGGGTATAGCTTTCTCGGTAGGGCGATTATAACGACTGTGTAATGGGGGAGGCCCCCAAAACATTGCCCAAACAGAACTGCCATTTTGATAAAACATTTTTATCATTTGCACGTGTTGTTGAACGATGTATTCATCTAAAGTGATTTGGCCCAATAGACTGAATAAATGACACAATTGGCACAAATGAAGCTTCAAAAATATGACCCACATACATATATAAATAAAGTCATTTGTTTGGACAGGCTCCGAAATGCACTGGAGGCTTGGAGATGCATTTAAAATAAAATATATATTTCGACAATTATACTAAATTAACTGCTTTACTTGAAATGCTATTGCAACTAGAATTCGTGCTTGGAAAGATATACAAAATAAGCACGTTAGTTTGAACAAACTGTTTCAGTAGGAGTTACTTTCAGAATAGAAACAGTTCATTTGAAATAGTATTTCAATGTAAGATGTTATTGTAAATAAAACAAAAAGTTTTCGGAGAATTATCTCAATATCTGTTATTACGATAGATGGATCTATGTCAATTATGTGTGAACAAAATATCGATAAAATGCATGCCACGGCTTCGGTGGCATACCTGTATCCGACGGTCCGTTTTTCAATGACTCTGAGACATAATTAAAGTTCAATGTGGTTGATGTGCGGAATTATCTCATCCTTTAGCTCTTGAATTATTCTTGGTTTATTGATGTACACTTTTTCTTTTAAATATCCCCAAACAAATATATCTAACGCTGTCAAATCACATGATCGTGGCGGCCAATTAACATTGCCACGACGTGAGATAACACGACCATTGAATTTCTCGCGCAAAAAAGATATTATTTCGTGGCCTGTGTGGCAAGTGCTACCATCCTGTTGGAACAATATATCGTCCACTTCTACATCCTCAATTTCTAGATATCGCGATAGCGAACACCAGCCACTGTCGTGAACAACAGCAATGTTTTCCAGAGAATGAACTGGGCGAGCATTCACAGCTATTTTCATATTTTTTGCAGACCCGGTTTGCTGAAATTTGGGAACAATTGGTCGATTATGCTGACCAAAAAAATCACGAACTGAACGAAATGCATTTTGATTTGAATGCCCATTTTCATAAAAGGCTACACACGCAGGTCAATTGTGTACCTCTCTGTGATTTAATTTGTCAAGCACTGGAACAAATAAATGTCAAATTAAGTTGGGCAGAAAAATTGACCTTAAGGTGTGTCTCACAATACCCTTTATATACAAAATGAAATCCTATAAAATGAATCGGTTTATTTAGATAACAAATGAATATGAATGGCTATCCTTAGAGATGTAATAAAACTTAACGCATTGATTCAAAATAAAATATTTCATTTGGATTACAGTACAGCGGCTTTAATAGTTGCACAATTTGAAACTCCGTTTGTCTTAGAAAATCAAAATGCGGGAATGTATTATTGCATGACAGTTTAATAGGGTGTTGAGTATTTCGTAGATTATGTTACTAGAAATTTTCTCTTAAAATTGGCCGACTTAAGTCCCTTATTAAAGCTTTACTGCTGTATATTGGTCATCTGTCATTTGTTTATTGTCTTCTCACTGTCTTGGTTTATTGGTCTTAAGTTTTTGGAGGAAAAATTCCCAGATATTGTCAACGTAACACGAATAAAAAGTCACAAATCATAAAAATTTTAATTGTAAATGAACAATTTTCTTTTTAACGCCTCCATAATAAGACAACGTTAAAGATAATTTTGGTTTAAGAGCAGTTAAAATATCTGATGACTGTGTAAAAAGCATCACTACAATTGCTTTTCTTTTTGATTTGAAGACTTGCAACACATTTCGCTACGAGCACATAAAATACATTTTCATTTTACGAATGAAAATATTAAGCAAATTTATGTTTCATATTTTGCATTACTGTGTTTTATATGTTTGTGTATTGTTTTTGTATTTTTCTGTTGCAATGGACTGTAAAATTTAATAAATTTCTTTTTATGATTTTCATTATCTGACTTGTTCAATTTTTCCACGTGAATTATTTTGGGCAAAGCTGTACAAAAATTGAATGTGAACAGTGAAAGGATTTGCACACATTTAAATATTGTTTAGTATCGCTTGAAAATAAAATAATTACGAAATATACGGCATGCAGTTGTTGTTCTTTCTTAATTGTTAATAGAGTTTTAATTATTAAAACAATTATGTATTTAATATTGGTTAAATGTTTCAATGTGGTATTGAGCTAAGGTTTATTGGACGTCGCCTCTCTCATCCTACTAAAAGTATAATTGTGAAAGTTTTTATGTTTGAATAAACTAATTTGAACAACATTTGCCACAGTGGTATTTGGATTAATATAAAGGATACCTTTCATCATTTTAAAGGACTTGTGTTGACCACTTGTGAACTAATAAAATTTTGTGGATCTTTGCTACACAGATAATTCTCCAAAGAATACATTTTATCTCCACAAAAGACATGACTTTATCAATTTTAGGACATTACCTTAATTCTAAATATTTGTATGGTTTCTGCTTAAGAAGATTTTTTTTGCAATCTAATCAAGAAGACTTTTAAGACAAATTTTTTTTATATATTTAAATTAAAGTTAAAGTTTGGTCGCACTTCGATATTGTGATCGCGGGCAGAAAAATTTCACCTTAAGTCAATATGTGTGTTCAACTTTTCCAAGATTTGGATCGAACCTTCTCCAAATTAGAGAGAGCTTACCAATGACTTTCTGATTGTTTGTTTTAATATTTTGCTGTATTGACAGCAGTTCGGCAACCCAAGTAACAAATGTTTTTGTATAACAAACACAAAGTGTCATTCTGCTGAAATAAATAGGATTGAACCTGCGACTCTCAGACTAGTAGCTGAGTACACAGGATGCTATTCCTCCAGGGCATTCTGTTACGACAGAGAATAAAGCTTTCTTTGTACGTTTACAAAACAATTTCAGAAAAAAGTGAGTCCTTAAATAATATTAACATAAAATAATTTTTTTCAATTGGACCAGTACTCAGGGGATGACCCCTATTTATGCAATGCATTGTGCTGGAATTAGGAAAATGGGATAGGGTAGCGATTTGAACTTCTTAACGCTGGGTATGGCAGGAAAGACATCTTCAGGGAGCTCCACATACGAGCTGTTCGATTAAAGAACGAACTGTGTCTATAAATATAATGAATGTGTTAGGCGGCGAATCAACCATATATATGTATATCAATAGACACATTTCATGGCAGCTCAATTCACCCTATACAAATTTAAAATAAATGCTTTCGAAATAAAACATAAACCCTTCCGTGAGACTTGGCGTGCCAAACCTATTGATACATAATTTTGCCTTAGTGAGCCGCAAACGTACAAAAAACGGGGAAGGAATATTGTACAAGCGTCCGTTTCCACTTGAGCACCTAGAGGCTAGAGCTAATTCGTCGACCTAATTCTAATTGTGTTTACAAAGAATAACCTAAAATTTTTCTTAAAGTATGCATATCAAAATGCCATTGATATGACTCAAGGAAAGACGTTCAAGGAGTCTGCAATTCATTTCGGATATTGGTGTTAAGGTCATCCAAACATTTCATCTTAAAAAAGATTTAAGTTCCTCTAAGAAAATATGAACTGAAAATATGAACTTAGAAAGAAGACTTTTTGAGTTTCGTGGGACAACTGCAGTCGATTAAAATTTAGAAGTCCTAGTCGTCCTCAACGATTTTTTGCTACTGGAAAAATGGATAGAATTGCAAAAAAAAAAAAATTAAAAAAAATTCAAATATTGCGGCTGACATACGGTGAGTCTACTCGGATTTCAAAATAATGTTTTGAAGTAACGAAGTCTCTTCAAAAGTATCAGGAAAATGTGTGTGGATGAGTTGGAACCGTCAACAACTGACGGAAACATTAAAATAGTACAGAAAATTGTTTTGGGGAGTCTCATTACAAGGTCGTATGGCCAAAAAGTAGTATTTTGTTTAATTTAACTTCGTGAGAAGCAGTACAAATGACTCGCATAGAATATACATGCTCACTCATCGTTGCTTGTGAGATTTTTTGTCAATTTTCCGCAAATGACGAATTAAAGACTACATCGCTTAAGGAGCTGAAGGCTATACCGAATAGTTCTTTGAGGACCAGAAAACCCAAGTTGAACAAATAGTAAAAAAAATTTTGACCACACCTCGTATGTAGGGCCTATGTTTGATTATAACGGGCTTACATTGAGGGTGATGTTGTATTGACAATATGATTTCTTGGATTAGTGTGAACTGGACAAGAGAGCACTATGGTTTACTTACGGTATTTTAAGTGGAAATTCTTTCAATATACAATTATTTTAAAATCTGAACTAATATATTTATTATTTTTATTGGAGTATTCCATCAGGACCATAAGCAGTTTACATAGAATCTCCATTAATTTTTGTCGCCATTTTTTCTGTATCTAAGTTCGTTGAAAGATTTCCCTGTCTCAAGGAAAATAGTGAGTCGCCAAGTGGTATTTGGTCTTCCCTGCAAACGTGTCGCCTTGTGTGTTCCATTGTAGGGCTGCTGTTACATTTTGAATCTGTCAAATCTTCTTCACATAATTCAAAAACAAAATAAAGTTTTTTTTAATTAATGCCCCACCCTTCGCATAATTATAACTTCCCACACTTTTATAAAAATATTCTTATTCAGTACTCGCAATCAGATTATACGTATACATGGAATAACCAAGATTTATTCAAAATTAATTAGTTTAACTTAAAGAAAATACTAACAAGTTAGTAAAACTCATATAGAATTTCTTTTTGTTTAAAAATTGGGTTTTATTTCGTAAAAAGTCACTTCCTATCAATACCGGAAGTAGAGTGTTTTTTCTAAATTCATAGTGTTTTGCACAATCGTATATTGAAAAATTAATATATATTTACTTGTTCATAATGTATAAGCGTTCAAACCGCTTCTCTAATCACGATGTGACATTTGGAACGTATTTTTTGAAGCCACGTATTTTCCTGAATAAATTAATGCGATGTTGCACCTCCAACACACGCCAAATATTTGGAATGGATTGCTTTACAAATGCTGCTCTGCAGCTAAGAAACTGATTTTGGTAAAATTTGAAACACAGAAAGTATATTATCTGGAGGTAAAAATACGTATGCCGTTTAAAAAACAAAACTGGGAACTGGAGGGAGGAGCAGGACAGTGAATGCTGCTCTAGAGCAGCTCAATTCGTATTTATTAAAATTATTCGTTATGTTGTCTCAGTAAATCATTAAAAAAATTTTTTACTTGCTGTGGGATTAGCAGCTTGACATTATGGTGTGGCTAACCAACTCATCTGTCATGTCGAATACAAGTTTTAATGTTGTTGTTATTAAAGTGATTTAAGCCTACTATGACTATATACTCTTGCAATTTTCAAATATGATTAAATATGTTTTAATTCTGATATTTTTGTTGGAAATTTTTTTTACAAATATGATTATTAATATTAATTAGCTAGGAGTGACTACATGATTGAGTATATCAGATTGAGGCTACGCATAAAACCAATGGACCTATGGAATAATATATCAAATATTTCGCTCAACTTTAGTATTTGCACTAGATGGTGCCTGACTCCTGTTTTCATACGAGCTCTTGGCAATCATATCGCATATGTTCCAGTGTATGGATGTCAATGTTACCTATAATGCGTTTATATTCTCTGAGACCTTACAGCCCCGTAAACTATCTCAACTAAAAATTAGGATTTTAAGCTAATTTTTATTTTCGAAAGAAATTTCCTCTTGAGTCAGGTTTAGATTTTAGTGGTGAGCAAGTCCCGTTTTAATAAATGATTTCTTCTCTTCCATAACATAGCTTCTTGCTAAGCCAAAGAAAAGCTCTGGTCCAATGAAAGCTGAACTAGCACTCGGCACAACCGATCAGCCCTCTACTTTCCTACTTGGCACCTAACAGAATGTTAGTTTGTTACGCGTGTCAAATTCGATAACAGATGCAAAGCAGTACATAATAACTCCTGGCTGACTTTTCCCTCTCCTTAAATAATAATAGTGCTCGTCCCACATAAAAATGGTCGGGTATTTACCCGTGGTAACAACTCTTTGAGAACTTGGATCACATATACCCACCCCAGTATCACCATTTCCTTGTTGGAAGCCATCAGCAAGCCAAACTGGATCAGAATCTTCATACCATAAGATCTAATTCGAGCATTGTTCTCTACCAGGACAAAGCATATAGAAGCTTCTATATAGCATTGAAGTAAGATGTATGTATCTGATCAGACACTCTGATACATGGCTCCAGCCGTTGCCTCAAGATTTTAATATGATCTACCAGGTCAGAGGTGCACTTTGCCGTCCCTATCATTTATTTATTGATATGCAACAAAGGGATGTGTAGAATAATAACCAGGGAATTTGTAGGAATGGCCTTCACCTTTTACTGAAATATGCAGCAGAGGGATGTTCAGAATAGTAATCAAGGTATTTGTAGGAAAGGCCTTCATAGCTCGAGTTATCGAAATATAAATGAGGCGATAGATCTTGTCGAGTAGAGCCCGATGGCTACCATTTGAGAGTGACACGGGTAAAAATCGGTCTTATTATAGTAATAAATGCCCACAAGCATATGCGGATGAATGTGTCTCAAACACGATGCTTTAAGTTTACTGATGAGCTGGTTAGCTTCAACGAAATATCAGACTTATGGACTTATAAGCCCACAACAAATAACAAATTTTCCCATGAACAGTGATAAGGAAATCTGGCTCAATGTTTATTTAAAATTTTAAGTAGACTTTTGTTGAATTTTTTTTTATGCGAGACCTTCCTATTGTTTTTTTTTATTAACATGAAATGCTTCAATAAATTTAAATAATTTTTGTTGCTAAATAGTTCAAAAATTAAAAAAAATATATATATATGTACATACACTGTGTATATCGGTGGCAATAAGCATTAATCGCTCAAGTCGACCTAAGCAACGTGATGTTTTTCTGAAGTTTTTGATCTACTGCTATAAGATTTAAAGCCGCTACATGTATGATTCTGTTTTCAAGTGATCATTTTCTTGCGTATGTTGCAATGTCACCACTGCAACTTCAACATGGGCCATATTACAGCACAATACAGCATAAAATAACTAATCTTTTTTAAGTCGACTCAGACGATTGCTGCTTATTGCCGCAAATATAGAGGCCTGTCACTGAAATCAATTTCGATCAAAAGTGGAATTGAATCCGTATTTTATTATTTAATTTATTCAATCAAGAAAGTTTTAAATTTGTTTTTGTACTATCAGATACAAAAAATGCAAATTCGATCATGAAATAAAAAGTGGTTTCATTCCGAAAAAAAATTAATTTTTTTTTCTGGAGAAGCAAAATACGGAATCAATTCCACTTTCGATCGAAATTGATTTCCGTGACTGGCCTGATAATTGCATATATTTGGTATGTGTCGGTATTAGAAATTTTATTACAAATCACTTGTGGCACTTTACATTAATACCAGCAGCATTTCAGGCTGAATTTTAATATTTAATCTAATTGGACTGAACAGCTTATTGAGTCCATATAAATTCTTCACTTGCTTTACTTCAGATATTTTTCTAAGCTAGCGTCATCTAATGGCAACTAGTGGCCCTACGTATCGCAAAAGAATCTAATTGGACTCAGGTCGATAATATAGTTCAGTTAGGAATGGATAAAAATTTAAAAGGGAGTTTTTCTAATATTTAAGAGCATTTGGAATTAATACTCTCAAATTTACAAAGCGTGTATTATGAAAGGAGCAACATAAACATGGAGGGGTTGCAATGAAATACAAAATCAACCACCAAAAACTAAACAATAGATTATTTATTATTCATTGCCAGGGCTGCCAACTCTACGCACACATACACCAACAACAGTTTGAGGTAGAAAGTATGATGTGCGAGCCATTATTAAAAGACGTCTAAACAGCATGGTATCTACCAGCAAAATGGTAGTGTAACTGGTAATAAAACATTGGCTGCACAATAGAAACACCTACAACTACTGCTTACTAATACCACTGTGACTAGTACAACCACTACTGCCACAGCAATCGTTGTATCTATCTATGTGCGTGTGTGTGTGTGTGTATTGTATGCAATATTTGCTGGTATTGGTGCTGCTGATGGCTGCTACAATATGCAAAACTAAAACAATATGGTTTTGTGGCAATATCACAAGAAATAAGAAATCAGAATAATTTTTTGGTATTTGTATGCGCATGACAAGAAATTATTTCCTATATATAAAAGTGTTTTTTGTTGTTGTTGTTGTTTTTGTTGCTATAAATTATAATCCTTGATAGAGGAATGCAATATGCAAAATAATGCAATTTCGTTTTTTCATTGCTGTCTGTATATGTATTGGGATTATTACTATTCTGCATGCATCTAGTATGTATTAGAGATGCAGGCGAAAATGCATTTATATATGTACGTGCAAGCATATATGCAAATGTACGAGTATGTGGATATAACTGCATATCAAGTGCATTTATGTGTATGAAAAAATGTTATTAGTTACTTATCTACTAGTATACACAACTAATTTTTTTCTTCTATTTTTGCATCAATTTTATTTTGCTATTCGATTTGCTTGCTACTATTCCTATATAGATTTTTTAGTGCAACACTTTTAGCCCGGTTTTTGCATGTACATATGTATGTATATTCTCATGTACATGCGTATATATTTTTTTTATTTTTTAGGTAATGAAATTTTTTAAGCGATTTATTAGAATTTTTTGTATTATACCATACAGAGTTTCATATGAATTATTAATCATATCGCTCCTTTAATGCAACATGGACGTAAATCAAAAATCTAAATTTTTTAGTTACTGGTGGGAAATTATTTCCTAATATCTCCTTAATATGTGGGGAAAGAATCATAATCACAAATAAAGGACGATGCGGAGAGTGATGATATGGTCTTTAGATTAGGTTATGTTGATTGGAGGGGTGTGATAGCCATAGTCATACGACATACACTTAAGCCAGTGAAGGCTTGTTGTGCGCTCCCTTTAACTATCAAAAGAAACTGCCGGAGTTCTGCGGCAGGATTCGAACCTGCGACCTTCGCACTATGAGTCTAGTACACTACCTACTTGTCTACGAAGGCCAGTTGATATGGTCTTTAAGTTAAACTTTTTTGAAATGCAACATAAGATGCGTTCGTATATGCAATAGTGAATGCTCTTAACTGCAATAGTGAATCAGATGCTGTTCAAAAATATGTTAAATATTGATCATACATTAATCATACCTAATAGCTTTTTTGTTGCAACAGATTATTGCATTTACGAACGCGCCCTATGGTTTTAAGATTTCAAAACCATTAATCGCATTTTGCCAATTTCGTTGTTTGTTGAGATATGTCTATGTTGCAGATATTAAAAAAATATATTATTAATGTTTTTTATAACATGTCTTCCACAATTGATGAGGCACAAAAAACAGTCTGTTATTGATGATAGAAATTACATTTAAAAATGCTTATATATGTTGTAATATTGGTTGAAAAGATTAAAGACAAATTTTGTTATTGTAGTTGGTTAGTCAAGTTGTTGCTGTTTTTGCTGCTGTCGCTTATTTATTTAAAATTTCCAATATATTCGTTTTTATATTAATTTCGAATTTCATCAGTTTCCTTTGTTTTTTTTAATTGTTTTCGTGCTAGATATTTCCACCGGATAGAAAAATATTATTGTTTCTTTTAATATTCTGGATTAATTTTTATTGGCATTTGAAAAATTTTATTAAAAAAGGGAGTTTGCAATTTTTTACACACATACATATTGAGAAAAAAACCTAAAAATAGTAGACAAAACCTGATTACTTGAATTAATATAAAATCTATATATTAAATAAATATTAAAACGATAATGAATCCACCTAAATTAATGCATAAACATTGAGTTGTCTAGCTCCTACTTTTGAAGCTAAAATTTTTATTTCAACTCATGCAGTTTTATAAAACTCACTAAATCGATATAAAAATACAGATAAAAACGTTAGATTGACTATTTTTTATATACTTAAGATGCCACTAGTGTTCAACGGCAACAACAAGAACTTTCCTCTTTCACAATTTAAAGGGCTGTTAAAATCGGGTTAATCAATTCCCAAGAGTTGACGCCGCGTCATTTGGGTTTCTTTCATATATTTTTCATGAAAGGAATTCCCGAAATGCCTTGATATTTGACATGACTGTACTTCTATTAGACTTGAATATGCCTACAAAATACTTTCTCTGTATGATGATGATTTTTCGTTTTATAGGGTTGACATTTTTAAAACTTGTTTTTTTTAATAATATTTTAACCAAAAAAGAGTAATAATAAAAATAAAATAAAGTAAAATACAATAAAAATAATATATTAAAATTAATGATTTTCTAGGAAAATGATAAAAAAAATTAAACTTTTTTATCATCTGCAAGACCAGAAAATTTTTAATTAAAATGTATGTAAATTCGTCATAGTTTTTCTATTATTTTTCAACCAAAATTAGACCCATTGTACTTTAAAAGTTTTGAAGTAGGGCATAAAGTTATATAAAATTATGTACGTGCATGTTACACTGCAAGGCCGGAAATCCCCATTTTAGTTTTTCTAACATAATCAAAAAAATTTTTTTTAATTATTTTAAAATCCATAATTAGCCTAAAGAATACTCATAAAAGCTTCCAATCTAAATAATTATATACATTGGCATAAGACAGACGTAAACAATTGCACATTCTAGAGGTTTCATTTTCGGTGGGCTTAATAATGTTTTATTTTCTGTAAATCCGAGAAAATTTTAAAAAATCTATATATTAATTTCTCAGAAAAATTGTGCATAATCGAGCTTTATATTAGAAACTTTACATTTCAAAATTAAAAAATCATCAGTTAAGAGCGACAGTAGGAATTATAACAGATTCTCTTAGATCTTGTGGTACGTGGTAAAAGTTCCGAACCTTATTTATGAGGAGTACTTACCATATGAAAGCTCAAATCTTACTGCAATTATTGAAAAACGTGGCTGTTTTAAGTCGAATACATTCTCTTAATAAAACGGATCCAGTGGCAATCGTATGGGTTTTCACTATGCAGCAAATAACTGCTCTCTTATTGACAAAGTTGTAAACTTTAATTGCATATGTAGTGATTTATATATTCTGGGTTTCGCTGGAACCTAAACATGAAGCCCCCCTTGCACTGGTTTCATTTTGGAGAGCACAATTTGCATTCACAATTTGTTCAAAACGACTTTAAGAAACTTTCAAATATTAAAAAGGAGAATTTACTTTTAATATAAAATTACCAGCATTTGTCAGCATTCAAGCGTCTTTGATTTTGTTCACATCTAAACAGAATGTAATCGTTTCAAATAACCAAAATTAATATTTTTGTCTTTTATATTGCAAAAGTTCAGAGGTCCGCTTCTGGCGAGATCAGAAACCAATCCCCCCAAAGTAGTAGCGCACATACGCCTATGAAAACTAATGTAACTCTTGTGATAAAACAATCTCTCAGAAGTTTATATTTTATATGCCTTCGCAATGCCCATTATTGTTTTATTGAAACGTTTTATTGAAACGCATAAAGAAATAACAAACTTATTTAAAATAAATGGTAAATTTAGGCAATACATGTTCAGAAGTCTACAATAATTTAACAAATTTGAAATTTGATATTTCATTATATGGAAAATTTTATTCTTTTTGAATATTAACGGTTTTAAATACAGAGTGTAGTAGTTGCAAAAGCATATCCATGCAACAATTTTAAACGACAAGATATTTTCTATGTTCTTTATGGTCTATTATATTAGAAAACTTATTTTTATTAGAAAACTTATTCTTTTTCGTAAACTTCTGGTTTAGATTATAAAATATTTAATTTTATGTTAATAAACTACAACCGCAATATTTCATTGATATTTAAATTATTTATAAGAACATAAATAAGAAATTATCATAAACAAAAATATTTTTTTTTTTTTTGTGAATGGAAGGTTACCCCCAAACTAAATATCGGGTTATGCATTTAGCGGCTACAAAACCACCGGTCTAGATGCAGAATATCTGTCATCTAAAGTGTTATTTATTTAGTGAAAAACTTTTCGTTTACGAATATGGATCGTTTAACAACCACAAAATGCGTAAAAATAATTAAAACTTACAAATGTGGCAGGCCACACTGGCAAGATTATAAAGAAATTTGAAAACACTCGAAGCGTTTCAGATGTGGTCAGGCCTGTACATCATCACAATGTGCGCACTGCCAAAAATATCCCTTCTGTTAATTAAAGTGTGGCAGATAATCCAAAATTTTCGATTCCACGGCGATGAAGCTAATTTCTCACTCGGTGGTTACGTCAACAAGCGAAATTCACGCATTTGGGCCTCAGAGGAACCAAAAGTGATGGTGAGAAGCCATTGCATTCGGAATAAGTGACTGTTTGGTGCGCATTATAGTCTGGAGGTATCACTGGGCCGCATTTTTTTCATAACGGCGCTGGAAGAACACTTAACATCAATTCATAGCGCTATGGTCGTATGATAAACGACTCTTTTTTGACCTGCAATTCAAGACTATGGACTGGACAATATGTGGTTTCAAAAAACGGTAGCACGAGCCAGACAACTTGATTGGTTTTGACTTTATTGCCTGGGAAGTTTCCAGAACGCATAATTTCATGTTTCGGCGAGCTCAAGTGGCCACTAAGATCATGCGATTTTACGCTGTTAGACTTTCTTTGTGGGGCTACGTGAAAGAGCGTGTGTATGCGGATAGTGCTCTCATATTGGAGCATTTGGAAACCAGCATTCGTCAATTTATCGCCGAGATACAAATATATGTGAAAAAAGGACCCACTGCTGCACCAATCTGGAGGCAGTCACTTAAATAACATTGTATTTTGTACTCAATGGTTAGACTTAATCATTATAATAAAAGAAAAGCTGTATCAAAATCATAGCTTTAGGTGTGTTTAATTTAAATTTAGTTTTGTAAACGAAAAATGGATAACCCTGCAATATTTAGTCACATATAATTCATGCTTAATCAATTCGATCATCTGTAAGTGACTTGTGCAGCAGTTCCTGCAACTCACAAAATTCGTTTTGTTACAAATTCATTTATCGCAATCAATCTGTCCTCTTTGTACATTTGAGTTAAAATTTGGCTTTTCCTTTTGAACCAACAACTGGTTACGGAGATCATTATTACGGTTTATCAAAAGTGATTATTTTCTAATACACTTTTCTTCTTGGCACGAGCCTTATGCTCAAATGGGACCTTTTAGTATCAAAAAATTAATTAATTTTTTTTTTGCCTGCCTGACATGACAAAGAAAACCCACAATAATATGAACTGATAAACCGAAATGAGAACGTCTTTTAAAAAGAATTTTTAACACGACTATAAAGTAACAAAACAAACAGCAATTCCAAAAAAAAAACCAAAAGGATTGACAGAAAAACCTAATAGAGAGACTAAACAAATAATCAAATAATCCAACCCTTAAAAATCCTTAAGGATATTATGCCAAAAATAAAAGAAAAGGAAAAGAAATACAGCAGACTAATACAACAACAGGAAAATAGGAATTCAGTCCAGTTTCATTTTCCTTGAAATAATCTATAAACTAGAAACAAGAGATGACAAACAAACGAAAAAAAATTGACTTCATTCCTGCATCCTTAAATCTAATAGTGTGATAAAAACAAGAATCTTATTCCAGCAACATATAAATTTTCTCAATGTTGTTTCAAATTGTCCACAACTTTACAACGATGTGGAAAAGAAGTGTGAGAGTGAAAAAAACGATGAATACCTAAAGAAAAATAGAGAAACATAATGAAATCGTCATGATTTCAGATGCCTTTCATCCCATAAGTAGTAGACGACAAACACTCTTAAGGATGAAAGCCCTTTTTTACTTGTGTCTGTATTTCATTGTTGCTATTATTGTTGTATACGAGTTGTTATTGAGTTCAACCCTTTTGCTGGTTTATCTTGCATGTTTCCGTGAACTTAGCAAGAGTTTTTGTCGTCTCAATAAAAATCTTGTCTCGTCTATGCCTTGATGTCGTTGCCAACAAAAATTTCTGTTGAAACTTTTGTTTATTAATTGAATTCAAGTTTTTTTTTATTCTAAGGTTTAATTTTTATTTGTTGTTTTTAATAGTTTTACTAGTTTTTCAACCTTTTGCTTTTGTTTTTTTTCTTGGTCTTCAAAGTTTTTACTTCATCTTAAATTTTTTTGAATTTTGTGTCCTTTTTCTAACTGCCTAGAGCTTATGGAGTGTGTAAGAGTGCAAATGTTTTTTTTTTTTTATTTTCTCGATAAACTTTATTACAGTGAATGAAAATATGTGTGATTTCCTCTTGTCACTTTTCAAATTTAAAAATAAAATAAAAATCAAGGACAAAACTTTCTCATACAAAAAACTGTTTGAAAAGTATATGGTTGATTATATGCGTTTATAATTAATTTTACAAATAGGAGTAAAAGCCAATCTATTGGAATTTAAAAAAAAAGTTTAATTTGTAGTTTTTATAACCCAGACTGTTAAATTTTTTAAAATGATTTCTATTTCCGGGCGAATAGTCTCTGTGTGTGTGGTGTCAACTACATAAAAGTTTCTATTTTATTTTACTAAAGAAATTTATTATTTTAAGGAAGAAAAAAAAAACACAAAAACATATATTTAATACCGTAAGTAATACTGATGTGATGTCCTACAGAACCACATGTTCTTCTCAAAGTGCCAAAGCCGAGTAAATTTATTTATTTCTTAGTCTATAGCTTTTGATGATCATGGATCCTTATTTGCAAATATGAAAGGAAACGATAAGAATAATTTGGGGTGAAAATTATTTTCCTGTATTAATTGAGAACTGATGTCACGTATTACGAGTTGCTCTTAATAAATACAGTGGGGAATATGTCTACTTTATGAAAAGCGTGTTCACTGCCGTTGCAGAATAGAAGACATTATACTATTACAAAATAATGATAGTCGGCATGCTGCTCAATCTCTTAAAAATTTACTTGGAAATCATTGAGGAAAGTGAACCCACAAGAATAAGCGGTGCACTTGAAGAATTGCATCACCTTATTTGGCCTTTTTTTTAAGTCTAACAAAATATTCTGAGCTTATTCCCTTGCACTCACCCGATATTTTCAATTCAGATTAGAACACGTTACAGTTTGCAGCAAATTTCCTGTTGGTCTAATTTATAATGTTTCCCAAATTTAAGTTAATTCATTTAAATCTCTAAGTAGAAGACTTATTTCCATTAGTCTTCGCATCCTTTTTAGAAATTATGCGGAACACCCGGCAAAAAGTAACATAAAGTGGAGTTTGTCTATGACGAACTAAATGTTATAAGTTCGGTAAACCGGTACATAATCCATATTAAAAAGAATACATTTTTCTTTCTTATTTTTCGATATTTGTATAGGACGTGTATGTATTTCTAATTGAAAATTTTATTTATTTCGTAATTTCTTTTATCACTCTTTCAAATAGTGGTAAATAATTCCTTTAACAGATTAGAAAGCAAGAAAACTTACAATTTTATTTTTTAAAAATAGTTCGTTCTAACTCTAATAATTTCTATGAAATATTTGTACAAAACTGCTTGGATGGAATAATTTGTTCGTTACGCGTGATAATTTGTTATAACTGGCATACGATATAATCGAACTCCACTGTATAAATTCAATAAAAATTACGTGATCCCCATAATACAAGATGAGTTTTTGTTAATGATTATTATCCTCAATATTTTAAATTAAATTTAAATATACGTGTAGAACAAACTACAGTGCTGGAACTCCTAATACACTTATCGGAATGCCTGAGAATTGTTGTTTCAATTTCATCATACGATGGGGTCTTGTTTACTACACGAATATAGGCCTCTCTCATTTTACTCATTAATTACATGAATAAAGTTTTCCTGAAATATAATTTTTATCGCTGGACATTTTTTTAAAAGTCAAAGTGTAAGTCCACGTCTTTTCGATTCAAAAATGCAATAAAAAAATTAAAAAAAATTTTTTATTCTTGCGAAGCTCATAGCAAATATAGTCCTCCTGTCTACACTTACGGTTCCATTTTTTTTATTCTCCAGACTTGGATATTTGGAAATTTTTTTTTTAAATTTTATACTTTAAACATGACATAACCTGCTCTCTCAACTTAAACAGCTTTCTTCTAGATCTACTCTCTCTTAAACAAACTAACTTAAATGACATGCCTTCTATTTGCAAGGACCTCCAAAATAAAAAAAATTCTTTATTCTCACATATCCTTGAAACAAATCTCTTAATTTTTTTACTCTTTCCCAGAACATAAATCACTTTGCTAGCAGGTTTCCAATGAGTTCAAAAAAGTGTCTGTTTTTTACTACTAACATTAACATTTTGTCATAGAAACCATTGGACTAAATATTTTTTCTATTTGATTTCGAGTGCCTTACATCTACAAAATTTTTACCGTCGATATTTGCGAGGAAAATTTACAGAACTCTTCTTTTTGGAATCGACTTCGAAATTTGAAAATTTAAAAATACATTTTCGGTATATTATAAAATAAAGTTTATATATCCTTTTAGATGTTAATGTGACAAGAAGATATATCGTTAAAATTTGTTTCTCAAAGAGGGAGAAAACAAAGTTGCTTCTAACGACACTACTCATACTTGAATCTAATGGTGCATTGCAAAGTAGACGGTGTTTAATGTTAATTATTTTTCGCAAAAAGGACTGACACTCCCAACTCTGGGAGCTTAAGAAAATAAGATTATAAATGATATGAGACTAGTTGATGCAGCAAATAATATACAGACATGAACAAAGTAATTGTACTTAATTAAAAAAAAAAAATATAGGTGATTGAAACTTCTTCCGGGTCGTAAAAATTTTGGAATTACCCCAAAACGTTTTTAAAATTTTCAAATCAATAAACTTTTACAAGTTACAAAATGTAATAATAATAAGCAATTCGACATTAGTTTTTATTTGACAAGGTTAGGTTAGGTTAGGTTGATTGGAGGGGTGTGATAGCCCATGTCATACGACATACACTTAAGCCAGTGAAGGCTTGTTGTTCGCTCTCTTTTAATTATCAAACACAATCTGCCATAGTTCTGCGGCAGGATTCGAACCTGGGACCTTCGCACAACAAGTCTAGCACACTACCTACTAGTATACGAAGGTCAGTCTTTTATTTGACAACATTATGTATTTAATTCTGGAATATTAGATTCTCTTTTTACCTACTCCTCACAATCTTGTTTTAAAATAAATTTATTACAAATATTTCAAGCAATTAAATTAAGTTTTAGACAAAACCGAAAAAATACCAACTAGAAAGGAACACATGCGAATGTCATTTTAATTTCCACTCAAGTAATTTCTTCATGCGATTACAACAGCCTTCATGATGCTTTTCAATCCCTTGTGGCCTTACGCAAGCCACCCTTATGCAAATAGCAAGGATTCCGTATAAATACTCTTACGAAGGAACATTTTATTATGTATTCTATTCTATTATCTGCGGATATGCCACAATCATAAACATCAACTACACTTTTTCGTTTACATCTACATACTTCGGCATAGAAAATGTATTTTGTTTTATTGGTATGAGTTTGCAAACTATTTTCAAATTCGACATGTAGTTTTAGGTGCGGCGAAATCTTATTTTGTATGTAATCATGTTGGTATCCTTATGCCACTCTTAAATTCTAAAATTAATAAAACTCTAACCCTTAGAAAACATTACCTGTCCCTGTCTCTACGTCCCCCTGAGACGCATACCAAGTGCTCATACTCACCACCCCTTTTTGTTTTGTCTAACGAAACTAAGCAATTGTAATAGAAATGTTTTTTATGTTTTGCTTTTGCAAATGGCAATTTAACAAAAAGACAAAGAAATAAAATATTTTTTTCTATTTAAGGTCCTGCACAAGGATACGCTAAACATATCAAAGTATGAGTTAAACTGAAACATACTCATTTATAAACATAAACATGGCGTCGTCTTTAATAACCCAGCTCGTTTGGGATAGTTTCTAAGGCAATTCTGGGCAAGTGTCCTGTTGCAGGATAACTACTATTACACATGGTATGGCAGTTTAGATTGGTTTGATAGTGGGGTTGGTTAGTTGTGGTTGTTGTTCTTTTTTTGTAGTTATAAAAATAAATTACAACAACAAATATGTTTATGTGCAGACTATAAAAACTTGGTAGTTTTTGTAGGATTAATGAGTGCAAAGGTTTTTCTTGTTTGTGCAACAAGAAGGCAAAGGCAAAGCGAAAAGTGCTTCAAAATGGCTGAAATGAGTGTAAAATGAAAACTTTAATTGATTTATAAATGAAAAGTTAGATGTAGTAATTACGTTTTTCTTAAGTTTTTATTTTATTTTCTTGAAAATTTTAAGCAGAATGTTTTACTTGAATTTGCGAGTATTTTCAAATAGAGGAGGGATTTTTTAGTCTGATAATTAAAATATTTCTTATTTACTTCGTTAACTTTTTTTAAATTTATATGATTTGGTTTAGTTCAACCGTATTTCATATTTCAATTTTATTATTTTGATGTTGAATTTATTTTCATTAGAATTCACCGCATTTGTTCATCATCCAGAATCTACTAAATTTTAATTAATTGGAATTATGAATTATATTTTGTTCGTTGTGTTTTTATTTTGCTCTGTGTCCTTTCGTTAGTTGATGAGGTTTTCCTTTTGAATTGAAAATTATAAAATAAATAAATAAATGGGATAGACGTGTTCACAGTCTCGTGCGGCTGAGGTTTTAAATTTTTATAATTGTTGGTTGTAAAATACTATGAATCATTTATTCATTTTATAATTTTCTCTACAATTATTTATTGAAATTTTTAACTGTAGAATTATTTTACTTTCTACAAGCTTGAGGTCTCATTTTGTTATAAATATAGATTTTATATTCCATGCTTGACTTGCATTTTCAGAAATCAAAATAATTTTAACCGATATTCTGCTGGTATTTAATTATTATTTTTATTACTACTTTTAATGATACTGATATATTCCATTTAAATGTATACAGATGTCAGAAATTTTACTGTATATTGAAACGTCAAACTTCAATATCATCTTCTAACGCTATTGCTGTCGCTCTCATTATAATTAAGTGCTTGTCAAACATGGCGTCTCTTGCAGCCGACGGCATATATATGTAGTCATGTGGTTGTGTGGCCGCAGTCATCTTTGTATTTAAAGCATAATATTTTTTAGTTTCTTTTAAGCAATTTTAAAATTTAAGAAAAAATTATTAAATCTCCTCCCAAATATTATACTTCATATGCTCTCGTATGCATGAATAAGTGAACGTTTTTTTTATTATTTTATTTGTTGTGTAGCAAAAGTAGAAACACACGCTGCCCAAGACTTGACAATTAAGTAAAATAAATGAGTTGTAGTTGACAGGCATAAAAAGTAACAAAAGCAGTGGGCAAAATGGATGGTAAACGGTGAATACGGATAAACAAATAGCCCTGATGTAACCAAAAGATGTTGAACTAGGAAGTTAAATTCCTAAAAAAAAATCATTAAAATATGACGCCAAAGTATGAGAATAAGCATTAACAACACGTCCTCATTCAAAAAATCATCGTCATCAGCACCGTATAAGGAAATAGGGTTTGAAGCGAAATGCATTGTGTATTAGACAAGTGGCAAGACCGAAGATGGGTATTTACTCAAAAAAGATGACTGAAAGTTGAATTACAAATAAACACCCATTAATACATACAAACTGTTAATATTATGACAGTGTATGCTTTACATATCCCCCAATTCCATAAAAATGTAGATCCTGCTCGCATAATCCCTGGCTCCTTTAAAGGATTTTACTTGTATATTTTAATATGCTTGCTTCTTTGTTAACAGTGCTGCTGCCGCTGATGTTGTTATTTCATTGTTGAGGTCACCAATGTCGTAAGATGAAAATGAAGTGAAAATCATTTACTTACACCCCCATATACATACACACAAAAAATGCTGAAACCTGGAGCAATCAAAAGGGGTTTAAAACACCATTCAGTCATGCTAATTCAGAATCTTTTTTAAATATGTATACGAATCGTGTAAATGTACGCACAAAGTGGAAAGTTGCAGACGATGTAATGCGGCATTCGGATTGTTGTAGGTTTGTGTGGATATTCAAAATCTTTAGGTTTCTTTGTAAAATCAACGGCTGATATACCTTCAAAGGTGTATTTCAAGGAATTTGTCTCTGATATCTTATAATATGAGTTCTCGAGGGAATACGGGTATCGTTCAATTGGTCTAAATCCTGGATGCAAATATAATTATTAAAGCATCTGAATAATTTCCATTTCCCCATAAGACCATGGCCACGGTCTGATTACTTACGTAGTTGGATGATATGATAAGGTCGATATGAGGCAAGTACTAAGAGTAATTGTAAAATGCTGCATTGAGAAGGGCTTATCAAAAAACATTAAGAAAATCATGCAGTTGCATTTTATCCAGCACAGTGGCTCAATAATAAATATCCTGATGAGGTGAAACGTGTTGGTAAATTTTTTTAATAGATCCTTTACATGGAACCTACATATTTCCTATATTGCCAACAAATATATCAGGGCACATCATACCTCTTAAGGATTGTTTGGTAGAACGTGACAGAAGTTGTTTTTTAGTAATATAAAGCGCAGGTCACTGCCAGGGCTCTACTTGATAAGGTTTATTGCCTCATTTGCATGAGCAAGGGACACAGCTAGTGAAAGTTTTCTTGGAAAAGACAGGGTACAACTATACAAAGAGGAGGAATGTTATGTTATTTATTAAAAATACCATAAAATGAAAAAAATAGGATGGGCTACTCTGGACAGGCTGATCTAAACTCATGAAACAAGCCCTGGGTGCTATTATACAAGTACATTTTTTAACTGGTTTTAAGCATAAGTCGACTAGCACTTATTCCTTATTGCTACAAATGTATTTAATGTCAGGTAACCAGGGGGCACCTGGTCTTAGTTTTGGCTGATGGTAGGTTATGTGCATTTATCATGTACAATAAATTAATGGTTTGTTAAGTGCCTGTCCATGAGGTGCGCCAAGTGATATTTTACTGGCCCAGAACACTTCTCTGGTATACCAAGAAACTGTGTTAAGAAAAATAGAAATTCCATTTAATGTCACGGTCGCAGGGACCAGTGAGGTTTCCGTGTAGCTCGCTATCCTTAGAGCAACTCTCAGCGGGTTCCAATCCTTCTCACTGGGTGCACCGTACACTAAAAAAAAAATACATAAGCTGAAACTTTAAGCTAAAATAAAACTTAATCAAATTTATAGATGACGAAGCAACATACACTATATACAAGTATCATTTCCGTTAGTTTATTGAAGCTGATGTAGTGCTTCTATAGTACCCGCCCAAACGTGTCACCATTTATTTCTTCTGATACTTCTATTGATGACCCACTACTACCCCTGGCAGCTTAGCTATTTGTGATGCTGTCTGGGCTCCGATCCAAAAAGCTGCTTTCTCGTAGCAAGCACGGTCTTAAGATACTGACCTGTTGAATCACTGTGCACTATGGCCTCAGAGGCCCTCATCAAAATTGTGTCAACTTGAGTTGATCATAGAATATTCAATGATGATGATTCTCACAAGACAGCAATAATTACTTCGAGTGCAACAAGTGACTCAAGGAATTTCTACTTATTAGAGTACATTATCTCTCAATGTAAATTGCTATTGTTCGAACTTTCATTTCTAAATATTTGTAATACGTGTATTTAAAAATATTGTGACGTAAATTGAAATTAGACATATCCTGCTTTACTTTTCTTGCCCTCAATGGCGCCAACTTGCTGTAAAAGCCAATCAACAAATTCATGAACTTGTGTATTATTTTACTTTTGAATAAAATAAAATTTTATGAAAATTTAATTATAAGAAAAAGTTTTCACTTTTTCGTTAGACCTAAACAAATGTCATTAATAAGAAATATTATACTTTCTCAGCATGTTGGGTTTTTTTCTTTTTCTTTTCCTTTTTTTGTTGTTGCTTTTATTAACAAAATTTACATTGAAACACAATCCGCTCGTGTTCTTTTCAAAAATACACTTGCAGCCTGAAAACACTCCCCAAAAGAATTCGAATGATTTTAACTAGAAAATGATAAAAAGGGTTTACATTTTCCTTTGAACAGTGGCTGGAGAGTTTTAGAGATTTTGATGGAATTAAACAAAAAGGAAAAAAACACACAAACAATAGCTTTGGGTATTGTTTAAACACGATCTCATTAATTATTTAGATTTAAACTAAAAAATACTTTTGGAGAAGTAGAAAAAAATATATATATATATATTATATGTAAAGCTTAGAATAATACATTAACGAAATGCCAATAGAATAAAAAAAAATATACATAAATACATACATACTCGTACACACTCACAAATAAATAAATGGCAGGTCATCAAGGAATTACAAAATTCAAACATTTACTTGGGTCAAGTTCTATTCTGTTGTTTTAATGGGCAAAAGAAAAGAAAAAAAGAAAGGATTTTAATTGTGACGCCATTAAATGTTTTGAGGCAGAAATTTAAAGCCAAGAATGAGGCACATTACATTTTAATGATGAAAAATATTAGAAGTTTACGTTAACACCAGAAAAGACAGGAAGAAACATTTTATTAATGTTCCTTTTGCAATTAGAAATTATATTGTTATTAAAAGGAAGAGCAGAGCAGAAGTTGTAAAAAGATTGTCGAGAGTAATTAAAGGCTTTTGTTTAGATGGTTCCATTTTAATTCTCTATGAGCCGATAGATGTAATTAGATGAATTGTAATTGCAGGGATACAGAACAGAAAGTGCTGCGCATATTACAAGATAAGTGAAAGAGAGAGAGAGGGAGTGTTTTCAAATCTATACATAAAGAAAATGCTCAATGGAAAGGGGAGGTCAGGATTTGTGAATATATTCACGGATAGTCAGATGGCCATCAGAGCAATCTCAGCGGAACGCATTAAATCACATACAGTTTGGGATTGCAAAAACGCTATTAACAGTTACTCGACACATGGTGAACTGCGCATTATATAGTTGCCAGGGCACGCGGGGATAACTGGAAATGAGAGGGCAAACTCATTTGCTTCTAGGGCAACTGAGTTAGGTAATATAAGCTTGGAATGCGCGAAACGTTTCGATGCAGTTAAATCCGAGCTAAAGACTTGGGCACATATAGCCCATTCAACTCTCTGGAATAACGGAACCATGGGAATCAATACAAAAATTCTATGGGGAGATCCAGACGAGAGAAGAACGAGGGAGCTGCTAAAACTTAGCAAGCTCGAACTAAGTAGAATAATGGGAGTTGTCACAGGGTACTCTCAAATACTGGCACATCTTAAACGCATGGGAATAGCGGGAGGAGATTAATGTAGAGCATGTGGGGAGGAGAGCAAAACATTGGACCACTATTTGTGCCAATGCCCCGCCTTCTCACAAATAAGGTCCCGATTTCTTGGGGGTGACATCTTACCGGACATAAGCCGATTACGGGGAATATTCTGGAGGAAAATAAGGAACTTTGTGAGTGACACGGGGTTTCTCTAGACCTTTGGGTCAATATGTTATGGTTAAACCCAAGGGAACGCACAACATGCCTTCACTGGCTTAAGTGTATGTCGTATGACATGGGCTTTCACACCTCTCCAATCAACCTAACCTAACCTAACTTATGCTTGTTTTCTCATAAGTCGTGCTCAAAAATTACAGCTTGAATAACATTAAAATTATATTCGTGATTATATTGAATTTGTGTGGTCGATATTTAAAATGTTGTTGTAACTAAGGTCGTAAAAGCTTTTGTACATCAATATATGAATTGAAAGGGCCGGGTTCACTAAAGTTTCGCAAATGCAGAGTTAATGGGATTGTAAAAGTTAAGTGAAACTCAAAGTAGTTGAAACAGGGAATGCTGTAAATAAATTTTCTTAATGTGCTGTATATCTACTGATGGTAGAGTTTGATTTATTTTCGGGAAGTAGGGAAGGCCAGTTGCCAAATGTTTGCTATTTTCTAGCAATTTTCTTATCTAATTTAAATTTCACTTGCTATTTTGCAAGCCGAAAACAAAGCAGTCTTTAGATGTAATTTGGTATTGGTAATTATATCCATAAATATCAGGAATATGAAGACTTGGTATCTCTGTCAAATTATCTTGAAAAATATTTAAAAAAGATTTAAATTGTTTGGCAATTTTCTTCAACATTCCTTAAAATTTTTGATTTCTTCTAAGCAACACATTACTTTTTTTTGGTATTTCCTTAAAGTTTTTCTTTATTAAATGCAAAATATTTAGATTTAAGAAAACTTAAATTTTCTTATTTTGTTAACCTCCACATGGGTTAATTTTAGTTAATCAAAATTTGAAGAATCCTCAACTCACCGCAACTACACAATGCAAAACTAACCCCAGAGGTCATTCTCATTCATATAGTGGTTGGAGCTTTTTGGTCATTTACAAAAACGAAACAAACAAAAAACTGTCTTCTTAATGATTTATTGTTTTGCTGAAATCAAAAAATAAACAACTAGAAAAAGGTAAAACTCCGAGGCTGTCTCCAACTCGATTATGGGGAGGAAGTGAACATTCCCACCATTTTGGTATAAAATGGAGAAAAACTACTTCTAGTCAATTTCGCATAATTTGGGGGAGTATTTTTCTTTACAATGTCCAGTTCCGCTCCGTATTCATTTAAACCCTTTTTCCCCTTTTCTGTCACAAAGGACACACACGTAATAGAAGCAACAAAAAAAGCAGATGGTTTCCTTATTTATTTGGGTACAAGGTACTTTATTTATATTATCTGAGCTTTCTTTAATTTAGTAATGGATTAGTATAAAGTATTTTGACTAATGCTAAGTCATGTGCGTCTAAACGTTTCACCAAAAAAAAAGAAAGAAAATACGAAGGACTATTTACAAAACATGACGACCGTAAGAGATGAAGATTTATAGTGACATTTTCTTGCTGCTTCGAAAAGCAAGGCGCACGCATACACACGCACAGAATCTGTAATACATATACAAATGAGAAGCGTAGCCAAGGCTTTCAAAGCTTTTAAATTAATGAGTTGTAATGCAAAATCAGTTACATACTCGTACATACACAGGAGGTGTGTACAAAAGGTAAAGTGACATTTTTGTTTTATCCAAAAAATATTATTTTTCATTAGTATTCACACTGTACCCTTTGAGTACAGCCTTGAGCTCGCACAGCGATGACATGTTTGGCTGTTCTGCCATAGCAAATCTTAGTTTTATCATAATTTTTTTAGCTTGTTGGTGAAACTCTATAAACATGGTGGCTGGAGTATGATTTTAGTGTTGCTTTTGCTGAAAAACTTTAGATTTTTGTGATCGAAACTAAATAATTTTGACATACGCCACATCATGAAAAGATGTGAGAAAACTGCCAGGCACAAGTCAACCTCGATGCCAACATCATCAGCAATTTTTGCAATAGTAATTCGACGGTTCCTTAATAATATCTGCTTCACTTGGTGCACCTTTTTACGGCGCTCCAGAACAAAGTTCCTCATAGGCATCCTCTCGGCCTACTTCCAAAAACTTCTATCACTTGTCAACATTTCAATTTCTTAAGAGCAATTAAATTAATAGCAATTGCTGTATAGATATAAGAAAAAATTGGACGATAGGCATGTCTTAGTATTCAAAGGACTTTTTGTACTCACCTAGTTCATATGTCTGTTTTCTATATTTCCATATTTACAAGAATTTTTGCTTAAATTTTAATTTATATTTATGCAAGTAAATGTACATACTTACATAAGTTATGCATCAAATTAAATAAAAATATATGTGGGATTTTTTTTTGTTGTTGTGGTAATTAGTGATTTTTTTTTTGCATTTGCTTTTATTCAATGCTATTGTGGTTTTTCATATCAATCGTGGATTTTATAAAATTTTTAACATAAAACTATTTAAAAAGCTAAAACTGTTCGCATAATATTCAAGAAGAAATATTTGTGTGTAAAAAAGCATAATGCAATATTTTAGTTAAATTCAAGACTAAAATATTTGATATCTATTTGACAAATGGTAACAGCATGAGGGCGTTACTCTCTACTTACATTTGGAAGATTTGTTAAAAATTAGTCTATCAAATTGTTGGTTTTCCTAAATTTAAATGTAATATTTTATTATATTTTTAAGTTTCTTAATATTTGAGCCATTCAGCTTTTCTGCAGCAACATCTAGAGTCTTCGGCGGGAATTGAACCTGTGGCCCTTTACACGACCTTACATTCTCTTTTGCTTTGAAATTCCAGAAAGTATGTACCGTATTCAATTTCTTCATTTAAGGAAGCATTCACCGTCTCCAAGGTACAGTTTAGTTCGAACTCGCTAGCGAACTAGACATTGTATGTAATACTAGATGGATGCCATTTCTCCTATGGTTAATAATAGTTTATTTTCTTGAAAATATATTTATTTTTGTAAAAAAAATAATTCTTTATTGTGGTGCTAACCAAATCTTCAATAAACTTTAAGCAGTTTGTACCTTGTATGTTTATACAAAAATTAAGCTAAACAATATGAGAATTCCATCATATACGAAAATTATAAAATATATTTTATCATAGTAGGCTTGGAATATTTTAATACAAACTGAACACACATATCAAACTATTTTATTATTTTTTCAACCTGTACACAATTAGATCGGTGTCAATAATTGCATTTATTTCGCAAAATTAAGAACGAAATTTTATTTTATATAGATACCATACATTTATAATATTATTCGACCTTTTTGTTTTTATAAATTAATTTACCTCAAACTCGTAAAAAATAACTCAGTTAGTTTATACATAAGATACTTAATATTGAAATTCAATATTTGTGATATTCTCAACAATTAGTCGTTTGATAAATTATTGTTTATAAAAAAAATTATTTTTTGTTGTGGTTTTTGCTGTCCATGTATCGATATTTCATTGGTACTAAAACAATCATCAAACTCTTACTTGTGGAGAATAACAAGAATTTTAATTTTGAATACTTAATATTGAAATTTAATATTTGGAATATTCTCTCCAAACAATCGTTTAAACAAACAGAGTTTCAAATTTTTTTTATTTATTGTGGTTTCCGCAGTTCATATGCCGGACATTTCATTAGTCATTAAAACAAATCGTTAGTGATCTTTATATATTTTGAAAACATTCATAATCATACTATGATTATGTATTTTGCAATAATAATATACAATAGAGTATATTAGTACTGTATTTGATTTATTTGGTATACACGTACGAGGTTGAATGTTTTCAGCTGCTTAAAGTTCGCTGACGATTTGGTTATGCGACCCATGAAATGTCGGCGTATGAACAGCTAAAACCTCAACAGACAATAAGTTTTTGAAAATGCGATATTTCATTATTAAATATATACTTTTGCTTTGAAAGAGAACAAAATACTTATGATTTCTTCAACATAAGGAGACTTTTAAAAAACTTTTGTTTTACAAACACAAAACAGCTGTTAAAATAAATCTTATAAACAAAAAATCGTAGAGGTAAAAATTTTATAAAACTTGTCCGTCTCTGAATGGCTTAAGCTCTTGTTAAACTTTTCCGTTATAAAATTTTCGGGTATATAATCACAGTAACAACATGGGTTAAATGTCACCCAAACAATATCCTAGACAATGTCCACAGTTCAAAGAAAGAAATATGACAGAAAGGGAAGCCAAGCTTGGACACACTATGGGATAGAAAGTTCTTATGTCGGAGATAGTTTTTTGCAACTATTTGTATTTAGGGAATCTTTAATTTTAACAGAACTAATGATAAATATTCAAATCTCAAATGTAAATTATTATTTATTTAACTCCAGCCATTGCCAGACAAAAGACAATATTTTCTATTCTTTCTTCTGTGTTGTTTTCACACCTCCATTAGCGTCCCTCCTTCTTAAATGAATCAGGCATCTGTAGTATATAATGCTGCAGGCTACATAGTGGGTTTGGATGGTACTCTACTTCCTTTATGTATGGTGTCATGTATTCTGAAACCATTGTTTTAATCAATGGAATGTCTAGATTCTAATGAATGCACAAATTTCTAACAAACCAAGGAGTGGCTGTAATTCTACGGAGGATTTTATTTCATCGCCTTTGATTTTTTTCTCTATTAAATGCTAAAACGATGCCTCACATCAGAATTTCATAGTACCATAATAGGATCGCATTTTATAGAATAAGTTTGCAATCTAAAAGTGATATGAACACATTTTTGTTCGTTTACTTTTAGTTTTCCATGTTTTTAGCAATCTTTTCAATATTTCACTGTAGTCCTGTCGGAGGCTTCTTGTGTGTTTTGCGCGGATGCTCGGTAAAGCTATTTCAGCAGCAAACATTGATAATGGGAAGACTATTGCTTATTGGCATTTTGGTGGAATATATTTTGGTGGAATATATTGCCTTGAGGAACTCCCGATATTATTGGCTATAAATTACTTAAAAACATTTTTTATGCAACGCAATAAATTTATGAAGAAAACATTATTAATCCTCCATTTTGAGGTGAAGGCGGAACTTAAATGTTATCATACCATGGATATAATATAAATGTAAAATTCCTATGAAATGTTGCCTTGAGCAATTTTATTTAACATGTTACACGATATTTGAACTATTCTTTTAAACACATTTTAACATTTATATCGGAATATCTATTTGGAGAAAAATATATATAATTTTTGTAATCAAGCGTTAGGTCTTTTTTTTAAAAAATAATAATAATTTTATTCAATATTTCGACGCCTCTTTGGGCGTCTTCTTCAGGAAATTTTTTTTAAGAGGCGTCGAAATATTGAATAAAATTATTATTATTTTTTAAAAAAAAGACCTAACGCTTGATTACAAAAATTATATATATTAAAACAAAAAAGGTCGAAAAAATAGTGTTAATTAATTTGGAGAAAAATTTTAGTTTCTTAATAGTATAAAATATTAAAAAAAAAACGAAAATTAAATTGAAATTTCTACTTGGACCTACAAAGAATTTTGTAAATCCAGACAACATTTTAAATAAAACAAAAAAGTTTTCTTGTATTCTAAAGTTGGTTGGAAGTATGGCCCAATAAATTGTAAAAAATCATTAAAGCAGACCATAAAAAAGTCTTTTTGAGTAAAGAAAGTGGTCGTCTGAACCACAAGATGTTGGTAGAAAATTGTAAATGCTTTGGAAAATATTTCCACAAAAATCTTTTCAGCGGAAATATGACTTTAAAATAAACTATCATGTATGGGCCGGTGTTTCAAAGTCTAGCTTGAAGCTACATACTGGACCGAATACAGGAGAGATAGAAAAGACTTACTGGTGACAATAGTGTAGCCAACTCTATTGGCTCACGGGAGTATCGTTGCAACGTGGAATGTGTTATCGTTACTACAATGGAATATAAGGGAATATGTTCCCGAGACCCGCTCTTATTTGCGCACAACGATATATCAGCGATTTGCACTAAGCATTGCAGAAACAATTTGTGTTTTGGTCGAACGATTCGTATGTGGATCACATGTCTTTCCTGAAGTTCAAATCGAATTTCCTCCCTCCCATTATATATTTTCCTAGCTTCAGCATAATGTATTGTATAAATAGGGTCATCTCTTGAGTACTAGCCCGATTGAAAAGAAGTTGAGAAATTGACTTAGAATATTTGTATGGGTGCACCTTCAAAGTCATGGATAGTTTTAACGTTAGATAAAAAGCAATCTACCCCACCAGTCCCACAACCTTGTCTAAGTCGATTGAAAAGTATGAAATTAATCTTTATTTTATCATCAATTTTTTAACCATACTGCTATTGTAATTAGAAACCCTCCTGCCTAAGAAAACCAAAAAAGAAAAAAACATAAATGATTTTGGCTTAACAAAATCCATAAAAACTGTTTGGAATAATTACTTTCGTAATATTAGATTTATGAATATGACTTAAAGTTTCAATTATTAAAAAGATTTTGGACCTTAATTACCCAACAGAGACCACTTTGTATTAAATTTTGATTTAGCTAACATGATTGTGTATAATACACCAATACGACTGGAGCTAGTTTTTCTGGTGTCCTTAAGTGCACAACTACACATAAACATGTTAAATAAAGGACTTGAAGAGCCCCTAAGGTGAACGAGCGGCTATTGTTTTATTTTCAAACATGCATGAGTTGTAGCGGCAGATGTTAGTTTTGAAAACATAAAGTTTTAGGTTCCTTGTATTGTTATCCTTGCTCAGACACACACACACATACCCATGAGTCCACACGAAAAGCAAATTTTGTAGTTTATGTAGAATATTTTTAGGTTTTGTTTGTGCGTTACAGTGTAAAAAGTGAAATAAGACTTAAACCAAGGAAATGCAAAATTTTATGTGTAAAAATAAAAATGAAAACAACCTGCTGCCTTCAAACAGGGGGCTGTGGGTGGAAGTGAAATAATAAGTGCTGAAAACAAAAGTTTTAAACGATACATTAAACCATCACTTTAGTTGGCCTCCAAAAACTAAAAATGAATATATAACCAAAGGATGGATGTCGTTGTATGTGTTTGTTGGAAACCACTAGTCCTCTTCTCTTTTAGGAGGAGTTTTACAGTATCTAAGACAAATCCCTTTGAAGCCATGGTTGGTTTAGAAAGTTACACAAAATCTACTGTGGTTGAATATGTAAAAAGAGTACAAATAATATTGTAAAATATTTGAAACTAAACAAAACCTCAACATAAAAACTACTTTCTAAAGTGAATAGCAAATCTGTGTAGGATCACCAAAATATATAAATATGCTTTAGTATTGGTTGCATACTGCAAAGGGATTTGTGCGGTTTTTATGTGAGACTGCGAGTGTGTATGTGAAGAATTTACCTCTTACATTTGCACAAGGAGCAACTTAAAATAAATAATTATTTTTTTATATATTTTTTGGTAGTTGGAGTAAATTTTTCGTACTAAAAACTAAAACTTGTTTTAACAAAAATTCATGAATACACAAAATTGTTGTTATTGAAATCAAAAAATTTAAACAAATATAATCCAGCCCTGAGCTACGCAAACTTAACGTACTTGAACAGTGCTGGCTTTTGTTTTCCAAAAGATTAGATGAGCTTATATTTGAAAACTGGTACACTGGGGAAACTTTTGAGTGATAATGAAAAGAAAACGATTTGTAAAAATCGATGCTTTAAATGATTCTCATTCCATCACCTTGTATTTTATATTTCTTCCCGACAGTGAAGTATTTTTCTAAGAGTGATATTTCGTCAGACACAGTGTTTCTTACTGCCTCATCAATAAAAAAAGGCTTCAACAATCTTAAAGCGCTGCTCAATTGTGTACCTCTACATTGTGGAATTTGTCAAACACTGAAACAACGAAATGTCAAATTAAGTTGGTCAAAAAACTTGACGTTAAAGTGTGATTCACAATTAACATCGTGCATTATGGCTGTACCACCCTTTGTAAAAAACAAAAACTATTTATAATAAAATTACATAAACTAATTCTAAATTTTTGCAATAATCTGCCAAAAATTTCAAGTCTTTTATATATAATAAAAAATTATAATTTACCAAATAAGAGGTCCTTCTTAATTTTTTTAAGGCTAGAAACCATAATGGTTTACACAGGTTTGATGTCAGATCATGTACTTCACTTCATCTGATATCCTTACTATTTCTACCACCTATATCCGTCCGAAGATGTAATGCAATTCTCATGTATGGGCCGGTACTTCAACGTTTATTTTAAAATTATTCGAGTACAGAAAAGGACGAAGAAGCTCATCGGTCACAGCAGTGTAGCCAACTCTGTTGACTCACTGAAGCATCATTGCAGAGTGAGGTATGATTCCTTGTTTTATGGAGTATACTATATTGGGATCAAAAGACTTTTTCGCGAAAGCCACTCCTTTTTGCGAAATACACGCATCCATTTGTGGTTGATGTGCCAGCGAATCGAACTGCGGATTACAGAGAGAATTTGTTCTTTGGCGATATCATTTTCTCAACTTAAGGAAAACAGAATTTTAGACATCCAATAAATATTTAGTAAGAAAAAGAAAACTAAAGATGGTACAAAAACGAAACCTGCCATACTTACTTGCCATACAATGAAATATATTCGTTATCTAATTTCATTAAGGATTAGATTAGAAAATTTTATGTTTACGTAAAATTGGACAAACAATTAGTGGAATTATATGGACATCAATACTTATGAAGTGGGGTATAGCGGTTCTCGAAAACAACATGTTGTTCAAATCTATTGTGTTTATATTTTCTTATAATATATTTTTAAATAAATATAAAAATATATTCAGAAAATTTCTTTCTCTTAACAGCATATAAAAAAGCAAAGCTTTTAAAAAACAAGCCAGTAATATAAAATAAATAAAATTAGATTAAATAAATAAAATAAAATAAAATTATATAATTTTATTTCTTATGGTAATTTTTCGCAGGTCAAACTGGAAATTTATTTAATCTAGGTTGACAGTTCAGCTTTATAATTTTTTTATGGTAGAAATAAACCAGATATTTGAACGCTGATGATGATGGTATGGCAGCTATCGAAAGCAGTACTGAAACGTTCTGCTAGTGTCATTGGCGTCTTCTTTTTTACTACAAATTGGAAGAGTTATTAAAGTTAATTATCAATTATTTATTATTTTAACATTGTGCTTAAAATAAAATAAAATTAATATTAAATAAACTAAAATAAATATTAAAATAAAATAAAATAAAATAAGAATATATAAAACAAATTTAAACAAAATAAAATACAATCCATTAAAAAGTCCAACGAACTTAAAATTATATCTTAATCCAACATCGAGGCCGAACTTTTTATTCCTAAACTATTCTATTTCATTTAGTCGTTAATAACAGATCAATTGCTTATAAATTAAAGAAAAAAACAAATGAAAAGATTTTTAAATGTTAATATATAAATTTTTTCATTAATTTATATTTATTTGGGTTCGTGGAGCTTTACCTCGTTCTCGGCATGATAAATTAATGTATTTATCATGTTTATTATTTGTATGGAAAGTTTTTTTTTTTAAATTTAATTGAATTGTTTTAATATAGTTTTGGTCTTTGCATGAAACGTTAGGGCCATAATTTTGAATTTGAGATCTGTGAAAAAAACAGGCTACGTTTAAATTTTTATCGAAAAATACTTGTTTATTCAATAACAATGTCATCCCTTTCAAAGTAATCACCTTCAGATATAATTTAATGGCGTTAACTCCACTTAAATGAACTCTTCAATCAATATCAAATATTATCACTGTCGGAACAATCTCCGCTGCCATACATATAAAATTCCGAAAAAATTATTTGGTACGCGCAAAACTTCTACAACGTTCTTATCAATTGTTGGACGTGTTGTATTATCCAGGGTGGGGTTCGATCTTGGTATACTCCTGGCCTTCATATAGGAGCTGGTGCCACACATATAATATTACGATACTATCTGTAGGAGATGTGGTTAAGAAGGTTTGAATAAGACAATGCAATACCTTTGATGCCATTGTACGGCTCTGGGCCACAGAAGATATAGAATTCTTGGTGCTCATACTTTCCATTATCTGGAAATTGTATTGAGAATAGGACGGTGTAGGCTGCTAAGATTTTAAAAAATTTTTTGGTAGCCGTTTGGAATGGGCAGCTGGCATTCGCTGGCATCGCTAAGGACCACTTCTGGTCTATGCGAAGTATATGGGCGTCCAGTCTAATCTAACCTAACCTATACAATTTTTTTTACTATGGGAAGCTATTACCAATACTTCAATTACTTTAGAGTTCGTATTTGAATTTCCTAAAATAAACCTTATGAGAATTTGCGATCCATTTCTTTTCAACATGTTTGAAATTGTCTATTCGGAATGAGTTTGCGCAGCTTTTGCGCCAACTCAGACTAAAGTACCACTTGCCGAGAAAATAAGAGGGCGTGTGTGGTTTGCACAGGCATAAAAGTTATTTCTTTTCCCTCATGGCTGCTTCTAAGGATCCATTGCAAGAAATATCCATATATGTAGGGACCTTCCTGAGTACATAATTTTCGGGCAACAGCATTTTAGAGAATCCATTTTCAAAAATGTATTGATCCAGGTCGTTTCATTGCTCCCTTTTAATGTAGCTTATCAAAATTGAAAGGTCATATAGTCATAGTTGATGTGAGAATATCCGTAATCAGCAAGAAGTGGATGCTTCTTGAGAAAGTTTCGTGTTGTGCAGTACTTAATGTTATCCAGAACTCTCTTGAAAGTAACAATGTCTTATTAAAATATAAGTCGTTTGGTCTTACTTATGGTATGATATTGTTTTCTTATAAAATTAGAATAATCATTGCATGTGTCAAGTGTAGGAGAGTATTTTAAATCGTATGGCATTCAAACAGGAAGTTTGTATACGAGTAAAAAATCAAGCCGTTGTGTGTGATCCAAAGCATTAGTCTAATGAATCAGAAGTTTGCAGCTGATTGCTTTGGACGTTAAGGTGGCACTTGCCGTGATCATATGGCGTAACACTCCGTTACTGATGTATGATGGCCATTCTAACTTGTCTTCATGATCAACTACATGAAATTTCACAAGTTATTTCTTTCATGTTTGAGTAGTTGCTACAGTTCTTTACGAACACATCATAACATACTTTTTTTGGCATATATTTTTCTTTATATCCTTTTTGGAACCCATGCAAATATAAAATCTTAAGTGAACTTTTTCTAAGCTCATTTTGACAGTCTTACAAGTTAAGAAAACTGACTAAGATACGAAAAACTATACACAAGTCACTAACCATATACTGATATTATTGCTTAAAATGGTTTCAATGAGATCACAAGGTTTCATTTAAAAAAGATCGATTATATGTGATAAATAGAACAATTGCTTATTGCAACAACGGCGATATTTATAATATTGAAAATTGACAGCAAGCTATGCTTAAGCAGCATACAATGCTTGTAGCGGTCATAGCATTTTTGTAACAACCATAACTATATTTTTTCTCTGACTGTATTTTGTTCCTCTTACGTACAAACTTCAATCAAATCGTTGTGTTTCTGTGAAGCGTGTTTAGTTTTCATTTATAAGTCTCGCAAAACACACACTTCTCTAATATTTGCTTATTTTATATTAAAAACTAAACAAATACATACATGCACCCACTTCTACATGAACACATGTTTAAATTATTATATGAACATGCTTATATTGGTGCAAGGAGGTTCCTTTCTTTTGGTTGAATTTTCTATGATCATCATTTAAATCTAATATTTTAAAATGTATAAATGTATGTGTAGTTTATGTAAGTATGTGTGTACATTAAACACGAAACGAATACTCTTTGAGCAGGTCTTTCTGTCTATTTAACGAAGTTAATTTACGAGAAAATTTACTACCAATTAGTATAGTTTTATAATATAATTTAGCTAAAGGGCTTTTTGTTAAAATTTTGTATAAAATACTGAAAGCATTTCATTAGTTTTAACGAATTTATTTTATTAGTGCATTAGATTAATAAATGTGTGGTAAAGCTGAGCCATTAAGAAGCATTTTACTTTATGCCATGGCTACATTCTAGTAAAACCATTAGAAGAAAATCTAACTATTATTTTTTTTTGTTAAAAATATTAAAAGACTAATCGATTTATTATATATTATAGTGTTTCAATTCAAATAAGATGAAATTTGTAACGTATAGTTCAATCGTGTGTAAAGTCTACTTGTGATTTATTAATTTTTAATAGAGAACACAAGTGATTTATCCTTTTGAGAGATCTATACATTATAAACATGTGTTTACATTTATGGGCGGGGGCGAAACGACACCAAGACACATATTGGAAATTTTGCAGGATACCATAAAAACATATTGAAAGTCAAAGAAAATAATTTCAATATACTTTTATATCCACGAGTATGATATCCTTGATAAAACTACTTTATATAATATGACGACTACTTATTAAAAAGGGATTTGTGTTTGATGATTTGGAGTAGAATATAGACTTTTCTAAGAATAACAGGCATTTATCGAAAATGATACAATGTTTCCCTTGTACCGGCATAGAATATAGACAGGATCATTTATAAATCACAAATATTGAAAAATATCTCTTGCACTTTTAATCTACGATCGGCCAACCTCATATCGTGATTTTTTTAAAATTGTTTTGGGTATAGAGAATCAATTGGAAGTCTAGATCATTCAGCGACAATGGAAGCTTCCTTGTACGTCGACAACGTAATTCAGCAATTCCCAATCTACCCGTATTAAATAAGATCAGCCTTGGTTTGACTGATGGTTTATTTTCCGTAAATTCACTTTTCCGAAATTCACTTTTTTACATTTTCTCTATATTGCTATTAAATGCTTTCAAACACACACACAAAATGACGCGACTTGTTCAAATTTTGACAAGTATCAAGTGACAGATGCTTCTTGACAGGAACAGTGTTGTCCTTTCAGTTAAAAGACGGAACATTCAAAAAGTCACCGATAATGACTTACTTTCTCTGAGATCAGCTCTTAATTGAATTTATTAAAAACAACTTGTTCTTCACGTTTTATTACCTGCCTTAAGATTCTGTGTATTTTAGTTCCGTCACAGCCAAGACAGATTGATTTGACTGGCAGCAACAAAAAAAAAGTTCAAACAATCTTGAAATCAAATTTCATTTCACAGTGTGTTTTAACTCAGTAAGACATGTTTCAGTTTATGAACTAAATGCGTACATATAAATGATAAGATATCGGTGTCACGTTAGATATGAATACTAAAATTTTTATTTTAAATTAATTGAAGTATTTTATTGAGTTTGAGGTCTTCTTTTTTATAAAAAAACAATATATTTATTTATTTATTTTATATTATATTAATTTTTTTTATTTTTCAATAAAATAATTCAATTAATTTAAAATAAAAAGGTCGAATAATATCATCAATTTATTTTTATTTTAATTTATATTATAAAAGTTGTTTCATTAAAGTTCTTTAAGGATCATTCCTTTACTTCGCATTGGAGAGATGGGAACTGTGCAGATTAGATTAGATTTAGATTATTCTGTTGTTAGTCCATAAGGAACTTATGCTTAATAAGTTTCTCAAAATCAATTCTTGCAACTATGACTGGCACCAGTATTATAGAGGCCGTAACAGGCAAGTTTCTTTATACCAGCTGTTGGCTGAAAGTGTTACTGAGAGCCTGGATTTGATTCATGTTCAGGGCAAGTCCATAAAAATCATTAGTGTTTTTAATATACGTAAGTGTGGCATTATGTTAATTGTTGTTGGACTTTTTTAAGTGATGAAGGCATAGCATTGGCCACTGAACCCTAATGTAGACTACATCACTTCGCCCTCCTTCGTTGTTAAAGTTAACAGAATCGTCGACGAAGTAAAACAGTTAATAAAATGGCTACACATACACAGCTTAAGAAATTTTAGGGGTCTACTTAACACCAGACTCGCTGCAACTGTCGTGTAAAAAAAAATTATAATGAAATGGTGGAATAGTACAGTTGTAAAAAGAACTTAAGCTCTCTCTCTCTCTATCTCTCTCTCTCTCTCTTCCGTTTCATTTTTATCACCTCTTCTCTCTACACTATCTCTTTTACAAAGAATAAAATCTTAAGTAGTGGGCAGTAATTGCCTGAGAATTATTTCGCCTTAAAAGAAATCACAAGGTGTCCTCAATGTATAAAATTTTTCATCTTGTAACAAATATATAAAATGATGGATCCCTTTCATGCAAAGTGATAGAAATCGCATCGGTCCCTATTCCCAAAGGACATTTCTGTTGAAATGTCTGTGTCAGTTTCTGTCCCCCCTGGGGTATTAATTTTAAATACATGTGAAGTATATCCAAAATAATTATTTTTTGAATAGTTTATATTAAGAAAATGATTATTCTGCTAAATATTAAATAGACATCTTAAATATGAAAGGAAAACAAAATAGAAAGAAAGTCTAGTTCTGGAAAACTAATCAGATT
This sequence comes from Germaria angustata, assembly GCA_963681545.1. Lineage (NCBI taxonomy): Eukaryota > Metazoa > Arthropoda > Insecta > Diptera > Tachinidae > Germaria > Germaria angustata. The sequence continues at coordinate 115,837,987 of OY812998.1, read as the reverse complement.
ATAACTATTATTCCTGAATTCTCAAAAACTACAATCAACCCCTTACAAGTGAATTCTCCCTTCTATCCCTTTTGTGGATTCAAAAGGTAACTCGTGCCGTTCACACTTTGGTGTTAAATAATGTCAAGCATGTTTGTTCGCTCAACCCATTTAAGGATAATTGAAGATCACATAAATTATCATGAGGTCATAAAATGACAGTGAAAAGCTGCCCTTATTCTTAAACGGGACAAGCCTTTCAATGAAATATTTCAACAAAAAGATCAGACAAACAACGAAAAACAACCCCATTAAATGCGGAATTATTAAAATATTTAGATCACAATAAGAAGATACTTTGAGGGTGGAATAAAAACAAACTTATTTAATTTTAATTTTCTTAAGAAATTAAGAAACTGAAAAATATTTATTAAAAAATTATTGATATGAAAATTAAAAGCATATTTCTAATTAAATTTCTGATACAACTCCTTTAAACAGCTGCTGTTTTTATACTGCGTTCTTAGACAAAATAATCTTTTCTATTTTAATCCTTTCAAACAAGGACATTTTCTCCCAGCATCATCTAGGATTTTCAAACTAGTTAAACTTCTTAAAGTTCCCAAGAAACTACTTCGCCAAAACGTTGCCAAAGATTTTATAAAATTCATTAAAATTAAACAGCAAAAATTCCAGCCCTTATTTGTAAATAAAAAAAAAATATTTCTAAAAATTGTGAATGAAATTAAATAGATTCTTAAGGGTGAAAAGGTGAGTTTCATGCTGACCATGGAACAATGATGTTGATCATCATCATTATGATCGCAATTGCAGAGACACAGAGATCATTCGAACAATTGAATAGACAACAAGTTTTGAAAACAAAAGGTTAAGAATAATTTCTAATTTTCTATAAAAAATTACAAAATCAAATGAAACGTTAGATAGAAAAATTTCGAAAAATTTATGGAAATTAGAAACCGGTTGTTGATACGAGTATTTTCAAAAATTATATTGTATTCTGCATGATCATTTAGTTTTTACTAAAACGTGTACGCGCTAACATTAGAAAGATGTTAGAGCGGTTGATTGTTGCTTGAACAAATGCAAAAATTACTTTAATAAAATCAATTTGGAGTTACTGCAATAATGTTGTCATATTTGGGCATTTCAAACAAATGGATTGTTTGTATCAACGCTGCAAATCATTAGCAACTTAAAGAAATTTAAAAATTGTATTAAAAACATTTTCAAAATTAGGAGTGGAACAAAATCCTGAAGGAAAAATTAATCCTTAATTACTTTGGTATGTATTAAAAATTTATTTTCATTATTTTTTAAGTCAAAAAAGAAACAATGTCTCTTTGAGACAAAAGCAAACAAACAAAATGTTTATTGCCTGGCCTTAAATTCAGTTAAAAGAGCGATTGGCGGTAAAAATTTTTAATATTTTATATAACAAAAAGTTTTAAAGTGTTCCCTATATTGTGTCCCATTGTGCAAAGCAACTTCTTATATTAAGCTTGTAGTGTCTTTCCTGTGTATGAGTGTTATGGAACGAATTGCGATGACTACTTTTTTAAAGTGAGCACAGTGGAGGAGCTGGATTTGTCTCTTAATAAATATTACCCATTTCAAATAAGATGAAGAATATATAAATCTTCTTTGTTCTTTGAATAGGAACACAAAATGCCAACATACAACTTCATATCACGGGGAAAACTCATCTGTAACTTATTTTTGGTGTGTAGAAAGTTTTGCTATTGAAGATCTTGGCTTTTATCGCATAAAGTTTAGTTTTCTATTACATTCTATTGAATATTCTAATAAACCTCATACAGCAAAAGTTTAACAGAAAAATTTCTTATAGTCCTTATAATATATGGTATAGTCCTTACAGTCCTTATAATATAGTCCTTATTTCAAAAAGGTCCGGGATATGTCTCTAATTATTATGAATTTATTTATTTTTTATATTTAATAATAATTTAAAGTTCACGCGCAATATAAATGGAAATGAACAGGACAGAGCTTTCTTTTAATATATCAAATTGGCCTAAAACATCTTCCTCATTTATTTAAGCCCAATAAGGATATCTCTACAAATTGGCCCATGGAATTCCAAAAATATTAATTAATATGAGAGCTGGACCTGCGAATTTCATTCATTGAGGGATACTTAGAATTTTTGTCTTAAACAGCATTTGGAATATTGCTTGAAGTGAAAAAAAATTAAAAGCTCTTACAGAGCGATTAAAAATTTAAATACAAATTTAGTTTCTTTTATTTAACAATCAAACGTCTTGTTAAAAAATACTATATAAAAATATGTTCCCATATATTCGGAAAGGACTAATAAAATATAGTTTTTACTGCGATAAGGTTTTAGATATTGTTTCTTAATTTTTTGTTAATGGACCAACACTCAGGGGATCACCCCTATTCGTGCAAAGCATTGTGCTTAAAATAACTTGGAAATGGAGATAGAGAGTCTACTTCTCTTGATATTCAATATTCGATATAAACCTTTGCACGTCTGAAAGTAACAAAAACGATCTCTCCAGGCAAGTTATTTTACATACGAAATGTCCGGCTCTAGAACGAATTCTCTCCATAATGATTTGTTTGATTCTCTGGCGCATCGACCACGGTTAGATGCGCTCTTAATGAAGAACATGTAGTTCGTAAAAAGGAGTGAGTTTCGCGAATAAATCACGATAAAACAAAGAGAGTAACCCCACACGGCGGCAATGCTACACTGCATCAGTACAGTTTGCTACACTACTGTCATCGATGAGATTCTACGCCCTCTACGGTACGAAGTAGAGCTTAAGGATTGTATTCCATCTTCGGACGGATGTGGGTGGTAAAAATATTTATTAAATTCATTATTCGAGAAATTCTCCGAAATAATTATTTAAATAATATATTGCTTGTTTTTGGCTCAGCTGAGTACATGCCTGCATTTCATTGGCGCAAACAAATTCATCAGTACTCACGTTTCAGCTTGAATGATTTGCTTGAAGAGTACTAATGATTTCGTAAGCGTTAACGAAATGCTGGCACGTAATTGGCTGAGCCAAAAACAAAGAATAAATTAATTAAATAATTATTTAAAAAATATTGTTATTATAAATTTTTTTATTTTGCATTTCGCCTGATAAATATATTTATGACTACCCAAAGTCCGATTAATTGTTTTTAGGTATAAGAGAAATAAGTAGACGCAAGTCTTTTCTAAAACTATTATACTTATATCTTGTGTAAATCGAGTAGAAATATTTGATTGAATGCTATTGAATTCTCATATAATATGTGTTGATTTTTGTACAAGTACATTAGTTTAAATGCTTTTCAAGCATGATTGGCTGAACATTACTGATGATTTTAGTAGGCGCCTATGAAATGTGGCATTAATATTAAGGTGAGGAGAAGGATTTATATGTCTCTCTCTTAAAAAATTTAGGTACTCGAATGCTTCTTTACCGGCATGAAAGATGTAATCAGTCCATCGAACATCAAGCTGGATTTTCATGCCCAGAACATCAAGAGCTTTTGATTTCTTAAAATCTATATCACTCATAACTACAAATGGAACACCAGGTTTAGCCATACGTTTACGTGCAATAATGCATGACTAGGTCTTAAGAGCATTGAAGTCCAACCAGTTTTTATGCCTCCAATCGAAGATTGTCACAATATAATAATTAGGTGTATCATTCATATTCAGGGCCACATTTTTGCCAGGCTTAGCCTTTATTTAAATGAATATGAATGACAAACGCTGCTGTCATCTTCAAGAGAGTAAATAGAATTGATGGTCCTACATATAAGGCAATTAAGAACACTAAGAAATTGTGTAGGAGAATGAATGGAAACCCTGAATGAATGGTTACCCTGAAGTAATCTCGAACTCATTTGATGAGATCGCATCTGCAACAACTTCTATAGTACGATACCTGAAGAAGGTCGATACAAACCGATAGAAGTCATCACCAACACCAAAAGCAATAAGCTTTGCAGATGTATTCCATGCTACACTGTTCAAACACTATGGAAATACCTAGAGTAACAAACTTTACTTTCGCTAAAATTGGGAATAGAATGACACTATTTTTCCAACACGAGTGATAACAGGTCACCAGCAGAGTAGCGCCTACAGAAACCAAACTGGCGGTCGCTAATTTTAGCTGTGCTTTAAAAACTGAAGCAAGTATTATAAAAACTTAACTATAACCTAGAAAATAAGTGAACGCCGCTTAACTCAAACATAAAAAATAAATGTTTATAAATATATGGAAAACAAATAAAAAGGTTACAAGGTTAAATAGCTAAAACGTCCTTCGCTGATTTATATATCCTTCCATTCACTTGCTACTTTTTCTATGTTGTTTACAAACAAATATTTTTATATCTTGGTAGTGGATAAAAAAATAGAAGACTAGCCGGCCAATACAGCCACGACATGTACAGAAAATATAAATATATATACAAACTTACATATATATATATATATATATATATATATATATATATATATATATATATATATATATATATATATATATATATATATATATATATATATATATATATATATATACATATATATATATATTTTTTTTTTCAAATCTCTCAAATAAAAAAAAATTCTTTCGTCCACATACACTTTTTCTATTGCAATTCAAATCCTTATCATGTGCTATTTTGTCTGGGTTAAAAATGTTATTTTTTTCATTTTGTGAATTTTTGCTGTGTATTCTTTTTCCAATTTTGTTTTTCTTGTCGTTTCGTTTATATTTTATTAGTGTCCTTTTGCCAAAGCTTAGACAGCAAAATCAACAAAACCATAACATTTTTACGAGTGCAATTGTGTTTTTGTTTATTTGTCGATAAAAAAAATGTTTTATATTTCTCTCTAACCATCAAATACGTACTTAAATTTAATTAAAATAAAAATAAAAGATCAATAAAAAATTTGTCCAAACTTGTATTTTAATGCAATAAAATGAAAGAGACTTGAATATTTACCCGTATTAAAAATCGCTGAATATTTTGTTAGAAAAATTTTTATGAAACAATTGCGAAACATGATACACGTACAAATTGTAACAATTAATAGGAAATTCCTTTTTTTTGAGGACTGCACATACAAGGATATATATATTTTTTTGAAATTGCCTGACTTGGCAAAGTACTGTTGAATTTCATAATTCCTTTAAAATTTCAAGTGACATTTTTAACAAATTAAGGAAAGCTTTTCCATAATAATATTTTTTTGCGAATGTGAAAAGCATTGATTTTATATTGATGTCTTATTTTACGCTTCCCGAATGAAATATTAGTACATCGGTATTCATGAAAAATTAGAATTTTTGAAAGAGATCTTGTTCTAGAGATCTGTTTTAAGCGTTTAACAATAAGTGTAATTATGACTGCCCTATGAACAATACTAGGACGAATGATAAGTTTCGCACAGGAGGAGGTCTGCCTTGATAAAAGTTTATTTTCATTAAGAAACATTGTATTATTATTATTATTATTATTATCATTGGTGTATTCGCAAACATAGAGCAAACGTTCAGAACAAATATTTTTAGGGGATCGAGAATTTTTAGGCTTAAGGTATAGGGGATGGTAATATTCCACGAAAATGTTCGTGGTAGTGCTTTGCATTTAATTACTAAGCTCTCCTTGTGCCTAAATTGTAAGGTCAATAAATGATACTAAAATTATGAATAATTTCGCAACTAATCTTTAAATAAATTTTGAGTTTTTACTTATTTCCGGCGCACAAGTTTAATTTCCATACTATTCGTTATCAATGATTTTCAGTAGAAATATTTCTATGGAATATTTCAGTAACTTCTATCGCTTTTTGGGATGAGTTTTTCCCCCGTCTTCAGGAAATGTACAAAAATGGCCATTTAATGTCACAGCCGCAGGGACCAGTGAGGTTTCCGTCTAGCTCGCTATTCTGAGAGCAACTCTCAGCGGGTTCCAACCCTTCTCACTGGGTGCACCGTACAAAAAAAAAAAATACATAAGCTGAAAATTAAAACTAAATCAAATGACGAAACACCATACACTATTTACAAATAGCATTTCCGTTAGTTCATTGAAGCCGATGTAGTGCTTCTATAGCGCCCGCCCAACCATGTCACCATTTATTTCCTCTGATACTTCTGTTTGTGACCCACTACTACGACAAAAAGTTAGGCGATTATAACGTTACAACAAAATGTCTTATTATCATAAAACTTCTTAGCATAACTTTAATAATAACAAAAGTGTTGCATGTAATGATGTTGTAAAGAGGCTACCTTCTTACAAACGCCCTGATGTAGTGTGAAATAATTCTGTTCCTTGACTAGTTTTGACGAATGCGCACAATATTTTCAAAACTTTTTCCACACATATGTAGTTTGAAAAATCTATTATATATTTCATATTTATTAAAATAAATTTGTCATGTGAAGTCTTACTAATTAAATGAATCTCGAAAAAATTTTAAAGACTCATTCAATATGAATGGAAAGAATTTTTGATTAGCGAGCTCTTCCTCTAATTAACAAAATTTTTGTTTGGTTAATGTGCAAGGCACTTAAATTTTTTGATTTTAAAATAAAACATTATTTTATTTTATTTTTTTTTTTTATTATTATTAAAGGCTTGAATTAGATTTGAATACTTATTGTTAGTTCAGTTTGAAGATACAATAAATAAATATAAGCGTGAAAAAAAATTATTAAAGGCCATTTAACACTATAAAATACTTATTAAGAATTTCGTTGGATTTTGCAACAGAGTAACCAATCGAAAATTTTCATACTTTTCCAAAAAAAAAAAAAAAAAAAAAAAAAAAAAAAATAGCGTAATATTACTTTTTATTCTTACATTATAATTTTTTTTAATAAAATCAAATAAATTCAAATAAATACATAAATATTTTACATTTTGTTTGGCTTGTCTTTTTGTTGTGTTGTTATATTTTTCTGATTAATTGGCAAATCCTAATATTTCGAAAAAAATTTTTCTCCCTTATTTGACATTTTCTTAACCTATTAACGCATTGTTTTTTCTTTTATCTATTTATTAATATATATGTAAATTGAGCTCAAATAAGTTCTTGATGCCAAAATATAAAATGGTAAAATATTTTATATATTCACCTTTTGGGGAAAAACTCTAGTGTCGCAGTAACAAAAAGTATTTGCAAAAAAGCCAATCAGAGCCACAATGTTTGATCTAGAAGTAGTGAAAGTTCTGATTACTTTAACTTGATGATTTTAACTTGAAAGATGTTATGAAAAGAGATTTGTTTTAAGTACTTTAAATGTCATTTGTTCCACAGTTCATAATACACTGGACTATATATAAAATCATTCCACAGTTCATACACATACTATGTTCACATAATTTATTATAAAAAAATATTAGTAATATATTTTGTCTAGATTTGAACCCGAAATTGGAATTATTATTTCATCATGAGATGTTTAACAGTCAATGCACTTACCACCTCAGCGGCATGAGTATATAAAACTTCAATGGCAATATCTTCGAATGTATGGTGAGAGTAAAAGTTTTGAAAGAGATTCGTTAAAAAAGTGCTTCTAAAGAAGTCATGAACATTTAAATATTTCGATGTAAGAAAAGTTTAGCTCATTTCTAGAATACCATTAGAAAATTTTAAGAAGCGTAGAATAAGAAGCGTGGAGTACCAGCCCTTCTCCATTTTTGCAATATGAACACTAATCTTCTTCAGAAATTAACAAAATAAAGAAAATTTTTTTTTCAAATCGCATTAATTAAGACTCCAAGATTATTTCAGATATCCCACAATTATATTCCATTTAAACACTCCCTGAACCACCATTTCTATATAGTGTGTAGTACCAGCCCCTCTCCATTTTTCCAATATGACCACTAATCTTCTCAAGAAATTAATTTTTTTTAACAAATTATATTGTTGCTCTAACATGTATTTTGCCTTCCATATTGTCATAGTTTCATTAAGAAATTTCTGGAGCATATTTCCTGATATATAGTTTTTTTTGATCCTTGACGTCGTTCCTATATTTTGCCTTTTAAATGGGATTTCTGTTAACTGGTTAACAGAGCTCTGTTAACTGCGAAATTGTCGTTATTTAAAAATATGGGGTTTTGTCTGTACTAAAAACTAAATTAAATTTATATTTATCTTCACACACATAATTTTTTTAAAGTAAATTTCATATCAATAACGAATCAATTTCATATTTGGGATTGAAAATAGAGGTCTGGAAAATGATAAAATCTTTTCAATATACGCAATTTATTTTTTTTATTTAAAAGTAATTGTTTCAGTTCTATAAATACAAAGAACTACACACTTTCTTTCGATTAAATAGAGATTTTATCAACTTAAGTTCTTAGCAAGTCGAAAGAATACATTAACGAATACCTTGGCACAATAGAAATGTCACTTCAACTTCCACCTCAGGGATACTTTATAAGAAGCAATATCTTCTTAATGCATAAAAATGTTCGTATTTAAATTTTTTTTTAAATAAAATTATTAATTAAAGCGGAGAAATTGAAACAGTATTAAGTGACTGACCTTCGTAGACTAGTAAGTAGTGTACTAGACTCGTAGTGCGAAGGTCCCAGGTTCAAATCCTGCCGCAGAACTCTGGCAGTTTGTGTCTGATAATTAAAAGGAGCGCACAACAAGCCTTTACTGGCTTAAGTGTATGTCGTATGACATGGGCTATCACACCCCTCCAATCAACCTAACCTAACCTAACCTAAGTTTCAAGGACTCAAATCCTAGTTTTTACTAAATCTGAACACTGTCTTCAGATATTTGTCTTTCTCAATCAGTACTTTATTATTTTAAACTCTTTTTAATCACAATTCCATTAATTAAGTTTTATTCAATCCTACTTAAATATATTTTTTTTTTTCAAATCTAAATTCCTTTTACTATTTCTTACAAAATCTAACGAATATTTATTGCATCAACTATCTTCATTTCATCCTTAATTAATGCCTTGTTGTTGAAAAACTTTTCTTATTAGAATAAAATATGCAATTTGAAAATATTAATATTATTCAAAAAATATTAAAAAAGTTTCTTTTGGATCCTTTCAAATCCCTACATCCATCAATGGCTTAGCAAAACTTCATATCCCAACGCCTGTATCCTTTCACCCCTCCCACACTGTAACAACAATATCTTTCACATACGCGCAAAGCGTATATAAAGAGAAACAAAAATTAAAATATAAAAAAAGTATAACAACAATTTTTAACTGCGTTTTCTATTGGCTTAAGACTAGGAGTTGAAATAAAACTATGGAGAAAAAAGACGAGAATATAAAATAAAATGTGCATGTAAATGCAACTTTCAACACTTGGAGAAGATCCAAATAGAAAAACTACACAAAAATAATGCACTTTTTTCCTGAAAAAAAAAATTAAATAAAACAGAGAAAATAGAGAAAACCTGAATGAACAAGAGTAACAAAAGAGCAATAGCAAACTGCTGCGACCTAATCTAGGATCCCACGCACTAAAAAGAGTTGTATATATATAGTGTTTGTTGCCTTTCAGAGCAGTCGAACATTCGGTCTGTTTTTAGAAACTAGTCATAGGGATATTGGATTTCATTTAACTATTTTTTTTTGGTTGCATAACCTTTTGGGTCCTGCAATGGGAGAATAATATGCAACTATAATGCCTTAATGCGTTTGATTATACCAGAGATGAAGTTTTGTTACTATATTATGAACTTATATATACTCTACATGCCAGGCAATGCTAACCGGTGATCTTATTGACATTCCTATGACAAAATCAGACATCTCTGTACAGCTAAAGCATGAGAATTTCATACATGTAATTCATATTGAAAAGTTGAATTTTTATGCAATCGCGCTGAAACATATTTGATTGCGGCATTGCCCCAAGGATTCATATTCAAGAAGACTAAGGAATGATAACCTTATAAGCGATATCTCAGTTTGAAATATACTACACTGATCTGGAAGCCTAAAGATGGCGCTAGCTTGATTTGTATGATAATACCAACGTTGCAAAAGAAGTCGATTAATATTTCAGGGGCTTATGCTTCATAAATTTTTTGCAAGTACAAAGAAGACCGCTTTGACATGCACTCTAATAGCCTGTCAATAATATTTACTTGCTGTCAACAATAAACAGCTGGATTTCTTATATGTACAAGTCTTGCTTTTCGTTGCTTTCAAATTAAGCTTTTATCGAATGTTAGTAATAGGGACTATCCCTTATTGTAGCTGGTCGTCAAACGAATAGCATGATTTTTTTCTAAATTCTATGTTTTGCAGTACTGGCATGGAAAATCAATTGGGTAGTTGTATGTGACATGCAGTAGGCACCTTATTATTGTTTTTTTTTTGTTTTGTTTTTTCCAAGGAGGTAAAAATGCATTACTGCATTCACACTGGGTTGTTCCCATCTGTGATATGTCGGGCTCCCCTTATAGGTATACCGACTAAAAGACCTCCTTTCTCCGGGAAATAATCCCCACTCAGGGACCGCATTGGCATTACTTTCTTATTATTATTGTGTCTATTAGATTTTCTAATAATATTGTTGTCACAAGGTAACATAAGATAAAAACACTCCCGATAGGGATGTTCAATAACGATATTTTCAAATAAAATTATAGTGATTTTTAGAATAGTAAAATTTAATTAATTACACTGTGTGTAATTTTTTAAGTCGTGGCATAATAACCATATGCGGACACCACTACGTGATAAAAGACTAAAAAAAAGACAACATTTTTGACAGCTTTGTTAATGTTAACATGCTAATGTTAAAAAATCGAATTTTTTTAAGTTTTTTGCGATTTTTATCTGGAAGGAGAAGTTTTTTTGATTTCATATGTTCGCAATTTTTGTTCTTTATGACAAGAGCTACAAGTTTGCCTCAGAGAGTAAATCGAAATTCGGAACGGTTTGCAAGATATGAGCCCGAGAAAATGATCACTTTTTTGCGAAAATGATACCGAGGCCCCAAATCTTTGGCGGCCCATAAAAAAGTGCATGACTTTGGGAAAAATTGGGAGACACGGGTCTTTTTTTTAGTCTTTTATCACGTAGTGGTGTCCGTATATGGTTGTTTTTTTTTTCGTGTTGCACTGTGTTAATTAAGTAATTAAATAATTTATTTATTTATTTATTTAATTATAAAAATTGCATATAAATAATTTTGGTTTTAGAGAAAAATACAATGGAACATCCCAAATAGTTTTACAAAAATAGTTTTAAGTAAATTTTGTTTTGAGGCCCTATGCTCCTTATAGCAATTAAAGGAATTACATTTTGTTTTGCTTTAGGAATGCAGTCATTGTCAATCATGAATTGACTTATTCTATTAAAAACGCAAATATTAGGTAATGGCAAGGAATTTTTTTAAGTATTGAAATATTTTATGTTCTTATAAAAGTTCCCAATGCAGATGACTTCTTATGGACACAGTGACACGCTTAAAGCCCAATTATAATTTAGAAAGTTTGTTCCTACCAGATCTAATGTAAAAATGCATTTGGGTGTGGCATTCACTATACCAAAATATACACACATGTGCATTAGTTTTTGATAGCGCCGCACATACGCACATCACATACATACACAGAAAATTCAGGATTATAAGTCCAACATACACATATACTTGAAAACTTTCATAACGTAGTGCATGTATGGTGCAAACTATTGCATACGAAACAACACAAGCGAACACTATCTGTCTGGCTAGATACACGCAGATATGAAGATGTATGCGGGCACCATATACATTTACATTCAATATATATACCTGCATACATGTCTCACAGAGATAGATACCTTTGGCTAAATGGATGGTTAATTTGTACGTACTTGCATAGAATCACACAAAAAGTACACTAGTACAAAGCAGTGCATCATGTGCATCCTGTTTTGTGTATGTACATGCATATAAAATAGAGTAAAAAAAAGGGAAAATCTAAGAGCACACACACTGTCTATATTATTTTTTGTTGTTTGGGTATATACGCCTGGACACATTTAGATGCAACTGATAGTTAGAGTCCTGTCCTAAAAATGCAATCTATATAAATTTTAGAGTATGAGTAAGAAAATATGCGAATTGTAACACAGGGGAAAGCATATAAAAGAATTCCATGAAGTATGTCTGAGTATGAGAGTGTGTGTATATCTGTATGGGTGAGTTTTATATTCAATGCTGATTAACGTTAGGTAGCCTTTTTGATATTCATATTCTAACAGAAAATTCAAATGGACAAAAAATCATATACTGTGAGTGCAGGACTCTTGCATACAACAACTGCAGCCGCATAACAAAAAGATGTCTTTGCAACAACAGGAGTAACACACTACTATAACACACGCCCAAGTTTGCGAGGTTATTAGTAGAAGTCCTTTCATGTTATTAAAAAATAGACAGTGTTATAGCAATAACACTTCTTCCTTGAGCGAAAAGATAATGTCTGAAATTAATAATTTAATAATTGAAATCAGGTCTTATAAATAATGTCTTTAAATTAATATTATCTAAATATTTATTGTGGCTTCGTTGCCTCTCATGCCAACTCGTCAGTAGACCCTGGCGATCATCTTTGAGAAACGTTCCATCTCGTCTGCTTTCACGGAAACTCTTAAATATAAATAAAATTTTAATAAAAAAATTTTACTAAAATTTTCGGGATATACTCAAAAATTAATTATTTAAATTTAAAAACAAAAGGATTTTTATCTAAATTAATGTTCTTTTTGAAAAAAAAGCGATCCAAAACTGTTCCAAGGTTGTGATTTATATATTTCTAAAATACATGGGCGGTTTTATAGTTCAATGAATTTTTTGAGAAGTTCGATATATTTAACCCCGCCTCTTTCCGATTTTTTATTCTCCAGTCCGTTAATGTTCTTAAAATAGGCGTTTATTTCAATTATGATGTCTTCGTTTCACCCAAATCTCTTACCCTTAGAAATTTGCTCACACTCGAACAGAAAATAGTCTTGTGGCTCTCTGAGAGTATGAGAGGACGGGGAAGCATTTCATAGTCAATGTCATGAATTTTCTCTATACTGAGTACACACGTATGCATCTGTGCATTGCCTTGGCGGAACAGCTCTTTTTTCTACCCAAGATGAGATCATTTTTGCGTCAATTACATATGGAATCTGTTAAAAAGATCTGAATAATATTTGTCGGTAATCATTATGACTTTAATGGCCGACATACTCATCTTAGTTTACTTTGGTGCACGTTCTCCAAAAAAAATCAACTGTTTTTATTATTCCTTAGCATCTGGTATATTGCGATGGATCAATGTATAGAGAAAAGCGTAAAGACGCGTTCGCATAGTACATGAGCATCGTCAAACACTCCTTGGAAGCGATCATTAGATCTTATGAATATAAGCAATCGTGATACCCACCGCCAATGTATCATTTTCATATACAAATACTCACACAAAATGTGATGCATTCGCTTGGTTGACATGAATAAGGGCTCACTTACCCCACGCGCTTTTATTTCCTGATCGTCCAATACAACTCCATGAATCTTATCAACTATTTTTGGCGTGACGAATTTTTTTGGTGACCTGGACATTTAGCATAATTGTCGTCGTCATTAAAAATTGCAGTTTTGTGCACCTCAAACAAAAATTAAGTATTACTGACGGTTACTTGCCATTTTATAGGTTTTTGCTAATAGTAAAGGCCTACCAATAATATTTATTTGCTGTCGACAACAATCAACACTTGGCCGTTGGTGTCGATTTTATATCAGATCGACGATGACAATAGAACAGATAATAGAAAAGCTACAGGCCTTTAGAAAATTTTTAAGTTCAAGGCTACTAACAAAAATGTATGATATTCGTGTTCACATTAAGCCTATGCAATGTTATACATTAAATTTATTATATAATATAAATATACATTTGTATGCTTCCTTTATGGACCCAAAACAACTTTTAAGTTTACCTTCCCGCTGACTAATAAAATAGAGTTTGTTACAACAAATACAACAACAACACAAATAAATAAAAAGTAAATATCCTGCACTGTACTTTAAACTACATGTCGTCTATGAGCAACTTTCTGCATGTAGTCACAAACTCCTATTTCGTAATGGTACTCTAGCATACACACTCCTAACGACACTCATACTTCCAAACAAATCATTGAAATATAGTTTCACAAAAAGTGAGCAATAAAAGCAAACGAGATGCAAAATACCAAAAAAGAAAAACAAAAACTAATGCGCTAGAAAGAGAAAAAAATATTAGAATTTCGTTATATACAAATAAAAAAGCAATAACAACAAATTTAACAACATATTTAAACAAAAATTGTTTTACACAATCTTCTCGGAATATTCTCGTATATTTTTGTACGAGTAAACTTTTATTCTCATACAAAATCGTGCTCTTCTCCTTAAACTTTGCTCAAAACAATTCCAAATACATGTGCACACATACATGTCCGCACATGCCATAAACATCCATGTCTATTTTACATGCATTTCATTTTGAATCAAAATTTATATGATTTGGCTCTATTCCTCGTGTGTCCTGTGTGCAACGTGTATCGCAGTGTCGTGTTTAAAACATTCATTGTTGTACAATGTACATACACACATTCGTATTTAGGGTGTTTTATACCTTCTTGTTGTGTGTCGCTCCGAGATTGTTAAAGAAGTTGCTGTTTCTACTAAATCATACTACCAAGATTCTGTACGTAAGATTTGCTGTTTTGGGGGAGAAGGAATGAAAAAATAAACAAAAAAAAGTTCCAAAAGCTGCAAAAAAATTTTCAAAGAGCGGATGCAAGTGAGAATGAATGTACATATGGGTAGGTGTGTGCGTGAGTAGAGTAAGTGAAAAGAAAATTTACAAAAGTTCTCCTGATAGGAATAAAATTGGAATTTTATCTTCTGACCAGTGCATCACAGATAAAATAAAAGTACTCAGCAAATCGATTTTATATAATAATCAATGGAATGATCTTGAGATCTTTTGTAAAAAAAAAGTTTAACAAATATTTATGCTTAAATTTCATTTTGATTTTTTTACGACATTTGCTAAAAATTAATAAATTTTAATATGCCTCAAGGTCAAAGTCTTATTAAATGATTTTTGTGATATTCTTCCGACGGGGTTTGTTTGAATTTGGAACGATTTTCCGTCATCCCACGTCAAATTTGGTTTATGAACAGACCCGTTTCGGCTTTGTGCCATCTTCAGTGTTCTCGAATACGAACACTGAAGATAGAACACTGAAGATGGCACAAAGCCGAAACCGGTCTGTTCATAAACCAAATTTGACGTGGGATGACGGAAAATCGTTCCAAATTCTTATTAAATGGTTAAAAAATTTTGTTCGTAACTATCGATAGTTCGATAGTCATTCAAGATGGCAATCAATAAGTATCGAAATATCGGTAGTTATAAACAAAATTTCTTAACCATTTAATAAGACCTTGAGCTTAAATAATATTTTAATTAAAATTATTAAGAAACGTAAAAAATATAGGGATGCTATCATAAAATTTATTATACATTTCGAATATTTCTCTAGGAAAAATTTTAAACAACATAAAATTAATTTTCTAATATTTTTTTAATGAAAACTAAAAATAGAACTTGTGCTAAGCAGCAGATATGTATATATTTATTAAAATTTAAATAAATTGATAATATGGTATTAACGATTAAAAGAAAACACTCTGTCTGCTCCAAGATCTCGAATTTGACCGTTTTTATAAATTTTAAATAGCGAATATAGTTAGTTATGTGTGCCTTTAAAAACTGATTTTAATAATTATTTTATATGAATAATGACTAAAATCAGTCTGTTTTTCGTTTACAATTCAAGTGCACGATATCACAGAAGATATCACGGAGCTATAAGTAATAGACTGTACCTACATTAAAAATTTCTTCATGAAGTTTACTGCAAACAGCTCCTAATTTGCATTTAATCTACCTGCAAACTAAAATTTATCTTTCTTCAAATGTGGCTGAAAAGTTGCTATTGGTTTGTGGCTCAAATATTTCAAAGTACATATTTATACCCATGGCTGCTCCCACTACAGAAGAAGTAGAATAGAAATATTCCGTTTAGACATGTCTTTGTAAAAAATATCGAAATCTTAATTGAAAAAAGAAGACATTATAACAGGCTGAGCCATAATTCAACGTTAAGCCAAAACAGAGCGACTGTTCCCAGAAAAATTTAATGAAAAGTCTATGTTTTTCGAAAGTTATCTCTATTTGGAAAATTTTCTATTACTGCGGCTCTATAAATTTTTACCTTTACCATTTCTTATGTTTTTTGTAATTATCCTTTCTATAAACAGCAGTCTAACATGTATAACGCTAGTTGCCTAATCATATATTCAAAAAAAATTTTCGACTATAGCTCATTATGTTTGAAAAAAAGTAGTATGTAATTTTGAGAAAATTATTAAAAGTTAGCATGTTCAGATAATTTTTTTTAACTGCAAAATTTTTTTTATCTAAAAAAGATTTTCATATTTTTGTTTTGTAATTTATTTTTATTTTTACAATATTCTTATTAAATTTTATAATATTCTTTTATATTAAAATAAAATATTTTTAAGCTGTCATATAATTTTTATTGTGCTGATAGCTTTGTATTTGTACTTTGACGGTTACGAAAACAGCTGGCGACAGCATGATGGTGGTCGTGTAATTCTAATAACGAGAAAATAATCGTCTTAAAAGAAACTTGTGTCAATTATTTTTAGCAGCTTTTGGTGGGTAGCCTGCTGCCGTCTATGTGTTCGAAGTATCAGTGAAAATATTTACAGTCGCCTAGTATGTCTTCGATTCCGTTTGACTTAAAACTATATTATTTGAAAAATGTAAATATCAATTTCATTTGAATTTTTATATTGAAAATATCAGTGAAAAAGTAATCTGCAATTATTATATCTAAAATGTTTAAGAAATTTAAATTTATCTCGTAATTATTCTTATTATTTTATTAAATGCATTATTCCTTAAAAATTTTCTCAAAGCATAATTTCATTATTTATTCTCAAAAAAAAAAAAAAAAAAAAAAAACAAACACACATATACATTTCATACTTATGTATATTAAATGTTTGCTCTCTCTCTCTTTTTTTAAATTTCAAACAAAACTCTATCACTCACTCTCGGAATCAAATGAGAGAAAAGAAAAAAAGTAAAATCATGATGGCTGGCTTTTCTTCTTTTTTCTATATGAATAATACAAACAAAAGTTATCTCTATATAGAAAAATTAGCAAAAAGAAAAACGATTAAAAAAGAGTAAAATAGTCGTGAGCACAAACCCCCCACCCGTTTGCCCACACTCTTACACGAAAAGCAAATACTTAAACTCAAATCCATTCTGCTCGCCATCAGGATACTTGTTTGATTATTTTTATTTTATTTTTTTACATTTACCATGTACTAGTATTGGTGAGAACTATTCTTTATGAAAATTTTCGAATAAAATGAAATTTACTCTCTTATGTGTGCGATAGATATTAAACAATTTTATTCCTTTTTCTATGAGTGTTTTTGTTTTGAGAGTTCGCATTTTAAGTTTGTCGTTTGTTAAATAAGAAAATTGTGGTTTGGTGTGGCAACTAAAGAAGGTGGCATCGAGCAGGTGGTTCTTTCTTCTTCTTTTGTGAGATTCTGCTTATGATTATATACGCACATGTATAGATTTAGGTAAATGTGTAAGTGAATTTATTTTTGATATTTTAAATATAAAATTATTATAATAAATTTTTAATGTGAGTTCCTGTTTTGTTGTTTAAATTTAATGAAAATATCATGGGCATTTTTACTGTAATATTTGGTAATTACAAATTAATTGATTACAATATTGTCTGTTAAAAAGACTATTCGGGAATCTCATTCCAAATAGTGAAAAATGGAACCATGTAGCAACGGAAATGTTTATTTGTCACAAGCTTCTATTACATTTATTAATAGAAAATTCTCTCACCAACACTTAAGATAAAGGATATTTAAAGTAGATATGTTAAAGTAAGCAAAGTAATGTAGTATGAATTTATACTGAAGACTCATGAAATAATAATAAATGATAGGTTAGGTTGATTGGAGGGATATTATATCCCATGTCATACGACATTCACTTAAGTCAGTGAAGGCCTGTTGTGCGCTCCCTTTAATGATCAAACACAAACTCCCAGAGTTCTGCGGCAGGATTCGAACCTAGGACATTCGCACTACGAGTCTAGTACACTACCTATTAGTCTACGAAGGTCAGTATAATAAATGATAATAATGTAAATATTTTCAGCTGCATCCTATAAATTTCAGTAGTTGAACGTTTGAATTTATTAAAGCATGTGCGTTACTATGCCCAATGTAGCCGTAAATATTAAATGTGAAGTTAGAAATTTAATAATATCCCAAAACAAGTAATCTTATCTTGATATTCAGGCGCATCTTGTGAAATGTAATATTTGGCGATCATACAGAAACCCTTCGTGTCTGTGCCAGACTTGCACTTGGCTGTCTTTATTAAAACAAATAAACTGGAGTGTGCGAATCAGACTTGCACTGGGCCGACTTTATTTCAATAAAATGACTGCAATATCCCTGTTTGCTAATACATCCAATGGAGAGTCATTTACTTACTAATAAATGTAAGTGATGGAGTTGTGTAAACTATAATAATTTTAAAAATTCTAACAGGGCAGTTCGATTCTAATATAATTTTAAATGTTTTAAATTTTAATTCATATTTTTAAAGAGACGTTGCCTTAAGCGTCCACAGAAAGGCACTCAAGCATGTATTTTAAAATCAATAGGGGATAATAAATGCCTACTAATTAAGGTGTTACTTTTTTGTGAAAAGGATAGTGTAGAGAGGACAAAAGATATAGAGAGAGCTTAATTTTTCTTTCAACACTACTACTGCGCGGTTTATAAATTTGTATAGCAGAGTTAAGCAGACGCATTAGGCATCTTAAGCTGTATGTCTAGCCACATTTTTATTAATTATTATTATTATTTACTTCGCCGACGATTTTGCTAACCGACGAAAGAGAGAGCTGTGATGTATTTTAGCATAGAGGAGCATCAATCGCTGCCTGTAGTTTTCAGTGACTAGTTATATGCCTTCATAATTTAAACAGTCCAGCAACAACCAATAAAATGACATACTAATTGGACATCACAAAAATTTATGGTGTTGGTGAGTTGTCCTGTACAGGCATCGAAGTCATGTTCTCAGTCATAATTTGCTTCTTAATCAACGTGCTAAATACTTCAGCCAATAGGATCCTCACATATTCTACTGATAGGGACCCAAAAAGCGTAGTTTGACGTCAAAAATTCAAATATTTATATTTCGTTATTAATTTTCACGTCAAGTTTCTTAACTTGTTGTTAGAATTTTTTTGAACTTAGGAAGTTATTAATTAGATTAGTAGTTATCCAGTCCACTGTGATAAATTTTTCCCCTTATTGATAAATCTCGTCTTATCGCCATTAACTTTTTGAAAAATAAATGTATAAATGTGAATTTTAATTATTTTTTAGAAGTTATTAGTTGCCACAACAAAATTCAGCCAAATAAAACAAATGGAGGCATAAAAAAAATTAAGTTGGAAACCAATTGGTCCATTTACTAAATTTTTGGTGGCATCGGTAATACAGCAGCGCATATCCAAATACTGGCGGAGATCAAAACCAGGCGTTATTTTTATTGTTACAGATAAGAATAGACGTAATGGTGTCTATTTGAAATTATCAAATGGGCTAAAAAACGCTCTGTACAATAGTTTTGTAAGTTTAAAGGAATATTTAACAAATAGGTCTAGTAAAAAAACAATACACTATTATTTATCAAAATTGTAAAGATTATTAATAAACTTTCAATTTATGACAAAGTGGCAGCCAGTTAAAATGACATTACTTTGGCGCCAAACTGTATTTCTATAAAAATTTATTAGTTCTACAATTATAACAGTTCTCAGATAAGTAACGTGCCTCTCAAAACTTAGTGTTTGTCATATTTATTCTGCTCTCGCTGCTAATTTTTTATAATAGTTCAATTGTTCAGTTGATAATGTTGTCTATATAGAGGAAATAATAAAAAATATAAATATATTTCAATATCTTAATCTAATTACTGGGCTACGCTCCTCAAAAGTTCTACAGTCGACTCCGCTTTACTGGAAATAACCAAATCCCAAATTTTTTGTCAGTTATTCGATTTTTTCTCTAAAACATAGTTCGGATTACTGAAATTGTTTACAGTTAAGCGTACTGCTTAAAATAAGTAAAACAATATTTTTTATATCAAATCTGTATATTTTTTAACGTCAATTTAACGTAAAAATTTTCTTTAAAAAAAATATTCATAGAAACATATTCATATTTTTTTAATTATTTTTAAAACTAAAAATAAAAGTAAAATATAAATTAAAATAATTCAGTTTCACAATGCTGTGCATTGAGTATTTACACTTGTATGCATGCAGTTAAAAAAACATAAATTAATAAGAATTCAGTCTCAGAATGCAATGCATTAAATATGTATTTCACATAAGAGTTAATAATCAAAATCATGCATTGCTTTTAAAATAACTGAGTTTGACTTTGAGTAATTTTTAAATTTGTATCCAATCGATTTCCAATATATAAATAAATTTGTCATTGTTTATTTTTTCACTAAAGCGAAGTAAGTTTCATACAAAACGTAGTTGTGGGCTTGCTTTTGGTTTTCAGTAATACGATATTTTCAGTAAAGCGATGTTTCGCTAAAGCGAAGTGAATAAGACTAGCTGCGTTTAAAATCAGTGCGGGGATTTGTATCGCTTTCAGTAATCCGATTTTTTTCAGTAAAGCGTGTTGCGCTAAAGCGGATTCGACTGTATTAAATTCCTATTTAAAATACCAATCATACGCCACGTACACTTCCTGATTGAAAAGTTTCTAAAAGGAACACTGGGGGCGTATGATTGTTATGAAAAAAAGAGAAAATATTAATCACCCTTTAGAGGCATGAATTAAAATTTTCTTTTCAAGATGGCTGAAAAATATGAATACAAAGTATGTTTTGAATTTTTTAGAAAAAACATCTTGTGAGATTTTCTCATCACTTGATTTAAAGCAATAATTTTTTTTATTTAAAAAAGAAAGAAAACCCCTTCTATTTGAAAAGCAAAACATCTAAGGAAACCAACGATTAAAGACGAGGATCGTTGTTTGTAATCATGAGCAATTTTTTAGTAGCACAATCAGAATATGCTGATAATACCTATTTATTTCTAATATTCCTTAAGATGAGATCAAAAAGCAAGGCTTTAGAGAGAGACCCTTATATAAAAATTACATTTTACTTAGAAATTTTATTCGATTTATTATATCTTCACTTACATCAAAATTACTTTTAGCTTCATTTTCTCTTTCGGCCCTCATGACCATATTGTTTGATTGCTCAAATAATCAAGAAATTATTTTGTATAGTTTTATAATTCCCCGCATTTTCTTCTCAATTATTGGAACTCACTGTGTTGCAAGAAAAATATTCAAAACATTGTTGTAATTTGTATTGTGGGCTTAGCTGTCTATATTTTGTTGGTCTCATCTCGTGGTAAAATACAGGCAACTTCACACATAATATTGTAAGCAATTGGTGTGTCTGGCATTTACCTGCAGCGGACAGAATTTCTACATGAATCTTTATCTCTTTTAATAGCGATTGACCCTAGAAAGCTCCACATTCTTTTTAATTTTTTATTACTTCTAAACCAGGTTTTTTATATGGTACATAAATTTTTTTAATAATTAAATATTTTATTTTTCCACGCATTCAGTGGAAAAAGTAATGCAATTAACACATTCGCAACCTCTAATGGCCAATTTATTCAATTTGCCATATTACAAAGAATAACTTTATTTTGAAAATTTGTTGTTGCTTTTTTATTTGACATTTGCTGGAGAAAATGCAAATGTAAAAATGCATCATATAATTTCTGGATGTTGCATAAAATTGAAAATTTTATTTTCTTTTGGATTTTGCATTGTTTCTAATACTGTTTGTTTGTTTGTTTGTTTTATTTCCGTTTGAAATATTTCTGCGAATTCTCGCACAATGACATGTTTTGCATATTGACTATTGCAAGTAGAAAACAAAGTGAATAATAGAAATCAAAAAAAGAAGTGAATAGCAATGTCCGAACAACGCCCTTAAATCAAACATCGCTAACAAACCGTAAAAATAACAAGAATATTGTAACATGAACATGCAGAACCCATGTGAAAGAGTTGAAAGTATGCATTCAACCGTGTGGCAGGAGTATGACAAAACATGCATTCCTTTGTTCTATATTAAAAACGAGCACTCGATTTGATTCGATTTTTTCACACTTAATATTTTTATGGTATTCTTTTGTAGTGTTCACTTTTTGTTGTTGTTTTTACGCTGTCATTTTCAAAGGTTTGTTCAATATAAAAATAGTTAATTGTAAAATGTTTTTGTAAGTTATGATTGATTTCTATTTAGCGTTGATAATTGCCAATAGAAGTATTTTAACGAGGAAGTATTTTTTAAGAGGAAGGAAAAAAATTGTTACGAACAGCAAAAAGAATCATCAAATGTTTTTTACAACAGATCTAAAATCCTCTTAATGTTTATGAGAGTATTAATGGCGTTTTCCTTTCTGAAAAAAATTTCAACATATCTTGCCCTATCAAAATGGAAAAAGGGAGTTTAATATCATTATTTGAGCACAAACTTATGACTGGATTTGAACTCGATCTTGGGAATATTATATTACCATGACACGCTTCACAGCCACGTGATCAGATAAAACATTAGCGGCATTAAGTTAATAAATACGGAGTTTAGGAAGTTATGAAATTTAAAGTTTTGAGTTAGACTCAGCTATAATGAGGTTCCTAAGAAGTCATGAAAATGCAGCGACTTTGTTGTACAGAAAATTCAAATCTAACTCATTTCCAAAAATGGCCTGTTTTAGTGGCTCTAACTGAATTATTAGCTGTTTTCAACATTTCAAGAAGAGTAGATATTTTTAAAGAAAATAAATCCATAATAAATAATAAATCAGTTTCATATTTAATTCTAAACATAAAAGCTTTGAAAGGACAAAAGCTTGCTAATAATCTAAATTCTGTGAAAGTAATGGTTTTCATCAATCAAAACAACTGTTTTTACTTTTTTCAATAAAATGAAGATTTTCTTAACTTCCTAAGAAGTCAAAAAAAGCACTTACAGGGTTTTTTTGAAGGCAATTGAAAAACTTAAATTTTTTTAAATGGTTTGAAGGCCAAATGAAATTATTTCCAATTGTTTTTTTAATAAAAAAATTTACTTAAATTAGCTCCAGTTTAATAAAAAAATTCACTATTATTTTCTAAAAATTGCAATTAAATTTTAAATTAAGGCTTCTATTTTGTAGTTTTGCAAAGCAAATGCCTATAATAATCAAATGAACGAAAATTGCAAAGCTCTCCTACAGGCATTGCAGCCAAAATGGAAATTTTCATGAATTTTGAATAGGCAAAGCATTGCAGATCCAACAAAACTAGCAGTTAGAGGAACAAAAACATGCACATAGAAGTATACACCCACTCATTATTATCTACACACATACATACAAATGCAGTGAATTTAAGCCTTTGAACGGATGTCTGAACAAAAACAATTTTTGCATATCAAAGCAAATGAGAGTTGCATTCATATATATATTTTTTGTTGTTGTTGATTTTGAATGCATGCGGCAGGGATAAAAGGGGAAAAAACCACTGCCACTAACAAAACAGTAGATATCTTAACAATTATGAAACTTTTTCAATGCATTCGTATATATACATATATTTGTTAATGTAGATTAGAACTAAACAATCATATATTTAGGGACCGTTTGCAGGGATGGATTTCAGTTTTGAATGTCAAAACAAAATGAAATTTTTTTATTGTTCTTATCTTATATGTATAAGTTTATTATTATTTCCTTTATTATTATTTTTATTACTATCACTATTATTTCCTCATTTATTTATTTATTTACTTATTTATTTGATGATATAATTCCAACCAACGGAAAACTCCTAAGTGTTACTCATTATGTAAAAGAAGGCTTCTTTCAAAAGAGTTTTCGTAAGTCCAGAGTTCTCATGAAACCATAAAAAGGATTTTTAAGACTTCAATACAGTTTTTTATTCAAAACTATTTTTATTGAATATGGTCCAGTCTACACTGTAATACAGATTATTGATATTGAACATCATAATAATTTCCATTTCATTTTTCCCTGTCACCCACAAAGCTTTGAAAAAAATCCAAGATTTTTAATGACAGCATAACAAATTGATAATATTATTCGACCTTTCTTAATTAATTGCGTTAATTTTTTGAGTTTGAGGTCTAAAAACAATATATTTATTTTTTATTTTTTCAATATTTCGACACCCTGTGGGTGTCTTCTTCAGGAAAAATTTTTATACAATTTGAAACAAAAAACAAATGAAAAAGTTTTTTAAATATTTCCAATACAAAATATTGACAATTGAGAAAAAATATTTTATAAAATTTGAAACAAAAACAAAAGAAAAAATTTTTAAATATTTTCAATATTGATAATTGAGGAAATGAATAAACATTTTGAAATTTCATAATTAACAAAAATTTATATAATATTTTACTTTTTAGTGTCCGTTTTTGCTTTTATGAATTAAATGTCTATAACTTTGAGCTAAATTATCAGTATCTGTTCTAAAATTCATTCTCTGTGGTAATGGTATATTAATTATTTCTAACATTTCTAACAAAAAACGACGCTTGTAATTGTTTTCTTTATCTAAAATAGTTGTATTATCAAAGTCCGGGGAATGACTTTTATTAATGCAATGAGTTAATAAAGCCGTTTTTTGTGAAGAAATATTATTTTTTTTGTTTTTGGTCCGATCTATGTCCTGCTAATCTAGTTTTTAGTTTATTTTTAGTAGTGCCTATATATACTTCTGAACATTTGTCATTGTTATTTCCTTTGCATGGAATTTTGTATATCACATTTGCCATATCTAACTTTTCAACTCTATCTTTAGTTCTACTAAATAATCTACCTACTAGATTAGCAGGACATAGATCGGACCAAAAACAAAAAAAATAATATTTCTTCACAAAAAACGGCTTCATTAACTCATTGCATTAATAAAAGTCATTCCCCGGACTTTGATAATACAACTATTTTAGATAAAGAAAACAATTACAAGCGTCGTTTTTTGTTAGAAATGTTAGAAATAATTAATATACCATTACCACAGAGAATGAATTTTAGAACAGATACTGATAATTTAGCTCAAAGTTATAGACATTTAATTCATAAAAGCAAAAACGGACACTAAAAAGTAAAATATTTTATAAATTTTTGTTAATTATGAAATTTCAAAATGTTTATTCATTTCCTCAATTATCAATATTGAAAATATTTAAATTTTTTCTTTTGTTTTTTGTTTCAAATTTTATAAAATATTTATTCTCAATTGTCAATATTTTGTATTGGAAATATTTAAAAAACTTTTTCATTTGTTTTTTGTTTCAAATTGTATAAAAATTTTTCCTGAAGAAGACACCCACAGGGTGTCGAAATATTGAAAAATAAAAAATAAATATATTGTTTTTAGACCTCAAACTCAAAAAATTAACACAATTAATGACAGCATAACTTTAGAAAATTATCTTTATCCTTATTGTCTTCATATATATTCTCTCGTTGAAATTTTTGTCCCGCGTCGGTATGACGTTGGCTGATATTCAAAATTTCAGGTAGAAAATATCCACCAGGGTCCAAATAGCATATGAATTGAAAAGATATATGTATTTGGAACATCTGTTAAATACTTTTTTAACTGCATTTATAAGCGTACCTTTAGTGCAAAACATTAACCATTTTTCCAGTGGTGGGAAACACATTTTTGAAAAAATAAAACAAAAATTTAATAGTGTTAAGAAAATTAATTTTCTCATGGCTAAATTCATAAAAATGCCTGGCTAAAAGTTTAAAGAACACAATTTTGCGTCCTATGAACAATTATTGTAAGTTTGTATTTATAAACCTAAAATAATTTTTTTTTTTATATTTCTAAATGGCAATTCTCAAAGTCTTTAATCGATGAAGTAGATAGTCAAGCAAACACTAATTTTGGTAACAATTAAATGCCTAAGCAGTATATAGTTTAGTGTAAATATATTTTATAAATTATCAAAAAGTTTATCTATCAAACAGACATTTTGTCGAAAGAGTTATGAGTTAACTTGTGTTGTTAATATATAATTTGAAAATTATTCGCATAACGAATTCGTTCATATCACTGTTACAAATAAATAAAATAAATTCAGTTTCTTAATTGTGGCTTTAGCTGTTCATATGCCGACATTTCATTGGTCGCTAAGTTTAAGCAGGTCAGTGAAGTTTTGAAAACATACAACCTCAGATGTTTATGCCATACAAATCAAATACAATATGAGAATTCTGTATTGTATATGAATTATAAAAAAATACATAATCATAGTAGGCTTAGAATGCTTTTATAAGAACAACACAACAAGCAATTATACTCAACGTGAGTCTATTTTATTTTTTTCTTGCAACATGTATACAATTAAACGCCCGTTCTTCGTTTATTATCGTATTCAATCAGGAAAAAATTAAAAGTAATTTCTTTATTTTAAATACTTAATATTGAAATTTATTATTTCGGCATATTCTCCACAGCTAATTGCAAAATCCAATTTCTTAATTGTGGCTTTAGCTGTTCATATGCCAACATTTCCTTGGTCGCTAAACCAAATCGTAAGTGAACTTGAAGCAGTTTGAAAATATTCAACCAATGAGATGTCAGCTAAAGCAGAACTGTGTAGTTGTGAATTTCTAGCAATTAAGGTGCTCCTCTTAGGACGTAGAAGATCTTAAATTTTTTTCTTTTATATGTCGTTTTCTTACTTCGGTTTTTATACTAAATGAAATATTTTAATCAATATTATTCTCGTATCTAATACAATTTTGAATACGACTGTAGTCATGTAGCAGTGCGATAATGTATACTTTTATCTAATAAAATAATCAGTGACATAAATATTATATTTATACGATTTTTATATTGGCGACTATGAAGCAATATTTTAGACCTACGAGTATTTTTCAGAAATTGCATTAGTGCTATCGCCTTGGCCACACAATCTCCCCCGAAACTTCCTTAATGTGAATATGACTGTTGCTGCATTAATTGTTTTTCTTCTGTATTGATTTAATTGTGGGTTTATTTCTATTTTACTTTAATAGTTTTTTTTTAATTTTGATTATTTAGTGTTGTTTACAATCAGAATGATTGTTTTTAAGGTACCCGAAATCTATTAAATAAGACAATTTTTTATTACAATTTTGGTGTTTTGTTTTCTATAACAAAAGTAAAATTCCTTGCCTTTAAAAATAGGAATTAAGTGCTTTTAAATAGGACCAAAATTTACAAGGAAAGGGCAAGTTATCCTCTAAGAGAGTATACATTTTCAATTAATTGATAAGTCGACTCCTTTTGTAAACTGATCAACGAATTAATTAATTGGTCAATCACATGTGACTCTATAGAAAAAGCTACTTCATAATTCTATTTTGTTCTGTGTGTCTTGATTATCAATAACTTTGCTATTCACTGTGTATTCAGTTGCATTTTCCTCTGTCAACTTTGAAGCAATAGAAGCATGTTCGTTCATAAATATGTGCGCTTATGTGCAACATGGGCATTGTGTTACGTACATCAACCATTTTGAAAAAATTTGAAAATTTTAGGCACACAAACAAACTTATCAACACTTTCCCAATATCAGGCCCTTTGCTCCACATTATCTCAAGTGTCAAATTACGCAAATTGCTAGAACTTTTTTAACCTTTTTTACGAAATGAAAAATAAATTCAAAATATCTATAAATATTCTAAATTTTTTATCATAATTTTTATTTTGTTAATGACTAAGGAATATATTTTTAAATAATAATATTTAAATTGCAAGAAAAAAATCACGAAATGTCACTTGAGCTAATTCGTCACCAAGGGAAGGCGAAATGAAAAGCAAAAACCATCATTGTCTACATCGTTTTGCACAGACACAAGGAGGCTGGCTGTTAAAATTTTATAAAAAAATTCTCTATATAAATGCCAGTGTATGAGTTTATGATTGTATCTGTGTGTGATTTTTTAACTATATGTTCACATACTATATACTAGAAACGATTTATTGCTAAACCGTCGCTGGTTTTTATGGATCTATTATAGTTTTTGTTAACTTTTTTTCTTTACTTTTATGCAACAAAGCCATAGGACTTTGTGATGTGCACAAAAATGCAATGCAATATTTCTTTCCAATGTTGGCAAAATGCAAAACAGGGAAAAAATTTATAATTTTTCTAAAAATGCATTTATATTGCAGTTCTACTGCTGTTCAAGCCATTCATATTTAGTTTCAACATCCTTTTTTGTTTGCCACGCTGCAAATTGCTTTTTTGTTGTTGACTTAACGTTAGTATTCCTGAAACGTTAGTTGCATATTATGGAATTGCAAAATTGTCCAATTTATATGCAGATGCATGTTGGTGCATAATAGACAAAACAAAAAAAATATATAAAAACAAGAAAAAAAAACAAATGCTAAAAACAAGACTCTTTAATGTTTAATGCCTGAAATATAGTAGGCAACCGTTGCATCAACTAAGGCATATAGTGTGGGGTGATGTTTTCTACATGACTATTATGCTCATCGGAATACATATTGATACAACCCTAATCTGGAATAGGTACATATTTTTAATTTTTTTATCCTTCCCCTGGGAGATTTCCTGGGCATGCATACTCCTTTTTAAAAAAGTATTCTGTATAAAACATTATGGGCAGAACAGCGTTCCTTAGTATTTAGCTTCAAAATTTTACTTCTGAATTGTGATTTAATCTGTTGGAAATGTCTTAAGCGAATAGAAATTTAATATATGTTGTTAGTTTAATTTCAAAAGGCTTTATGTGTATCTGAAAAGCTCAAAAGCTCATACGTTTGTGTAAAAACCACCAAATGCAATATGAGAATTAGGGGTGGAATAGTGCACGACTTCTGGATTTGGATACGCTAGAACCTCTTATTTTGTGGGGTTTGGCAAAAAAATGCATGAGCCAAAAAATTAGGACGATGAATTGGGGGTAAATGGCTTCGCATCGGGGTCAAAGATAGGGCAAAACAGCACAAAATGCACGAGAAGCTTCATAACTGTCCCTGAGTCGCTCTTAGGGGGGTAAAATGTAAGACCGACCCCCACTAATATTTCCTCCGCTACATTTTGTGTGAACATACCTACCCCCTATCTGCCATCCTTAAGGGGGCTCCCATACAAAATATTAGTTTTTACAAAATAAGAGTCAACTGCCCTAACTAGACCCAGAGTGCCCCTAGAAGCCGGAGGTATGACCGACTTTGAAT
This sequence comes from Germaria angustata, assembly GCA_963681545.1. Classification (NCBI taxonomy): domain Eukaryota; kingdom Metazoa; phylum Arthropoda; class Insecta; order Diptera; family Tachinidae; genus Germaria; species Germaria angustata. Next base: position 115,808,449 of record OY812998.1, on the reverse strand, counting down.
ATTTTTACTAACCCAACATTTTTTCTAAATAAACGTAGCCTCTATCTTTAATCATTAGGGTGGCCCCCATACAAAAACTTAAATTAAAAAAAAATTATTTAGATTAATATACATACATATTTATAAACATATTTTATTTAGTTAATTAATTCGTATTTATTATGGGAGGGATATTTATTTCTATTTTCAGCGACAACTTGAAGCAAAAATATTTTTTATTCTTCATTACGGCACAGTATGTTGTATTCTTCTATTAAGTTTACTCCTCTTTCGGCAGCGTCTTAACAACATGTAATTTATGCAACATTTTTATCGCTTTCTGGTAATTGTCGCATTCTTTCCAGAATTCTGGCTCGGCAAGCATAAAGTCCATTGATAATCCAAAACGTAGGAAGAATTTGGCTGTTTCGGGTGTTACGTACTGGCTTAAATCATTATTTAGCATATCTTCCTTTATTTAGGTTGAGTCCACACTTATTCGTTTCACACCTTTCAATACGAAAATATGTGCCAGACTATATTGATTATCTAAGCTGCTACCGACCTCTTTTTCCATGACATGAACGTCGTCTTCTTCCTCGCTGTCTTCGCTTTTTCTGTATTCTTCATTCTTAAGTGCATGAATTGCGTTAGCCATTTTAGGTTTGGTATCATAGGAGACATTTTTATCAAACAATGCGAGAGCAACAGCTTCACCGCTGTGATATCAAAGTTGTCCAGGGAATCTTTTCACAATCTTTGCGACACAACCTGATCAATCAAGGCATAATCAGCAATCGCTTTCAAAAAATTAAAATCATTATTTGGAGCTTCACGTAAAGTGTTGCAATGAAAATGGTAATATCGCGAAGTCCACTTTCTTCTTCTTTATTTAGGTCGAGGTATTTACGAAATAAAAATATTTTTGTGCAGTATATACCCTTCGCCATCCATAGAGCATGGCTGGTGGCGGCTGGTGGTCGAAAATTATAATTTTGTATATTTTCACAAAGGAACAATACACATATTTCAAGAAATTCTTTATAGTCGTCTCTGTGTTGTTTTGCTTTAGTTGAGCTAAGCAAAAATTATGGATCTCTAACTTTGATTGGTATCTTCTCTGCAACCCTACTATCTTCTATGCCAGAACTGTAAGCAATGTCTTTAATTTTTTGCCATTGGCCTTTAAAACGAGCAAAAATTGGCACTCCAGGTCCAGACATTTTACCAAATTTAGCTTCAGATACTTCTTTTAATTGCAATTCATACATATGATGTCTAGATTTTGCTCTAGCAATAGTGATGCACCTTGAAATTGGCCAGTATTTGTTGATGTGGTATCGAATGAAATCGCTTGAACGCGGCCAGCGATTTTCCACTCAAGCAAAAGCCCGTAAACGGCATCCGCAATACGTTTACCTTTCCCTTTACCCGACAGTATCTTTGGTACGCCCAGGAGTTGTTCTTTTCCATCATATGTGACGATAACAGGAAGTCGATCAACCTTTTTATCGCTGTCTTGTAAAACCGGCAACATTTTTCCATCCCAGAGCACATTGAAAAATTTTGTTTCAGTCAGCTGAAAAAGTTTATGTATGACATTTTAGAGAAATATGCGTATATAATTTATATGTATATCATACGACTTACCTGTGGGCTTCCCTTCAAAAAATCTGCAATCTCCTGTCGATTTCTTGTGCGGGCTTGTCGGACGGAGTTCCGATTGACTATATACATTTTTTTATTCTTTTGTATTACAAAAACATGTTTAAATGTATACAATCTAAATAATTTTTTTTAATTTAAGTTTTTGAATGGGGGCCACCCTAATGATTGAATATAGAGGCTACGTTTATTTAGAAAAAATGTTGGGTTAGTAAAAATATTCAAAGTCGGTCATAACTCCGGCACTCTGGGACTAGTTAGGGCAGTTGACTCTTATTTTGTAAAAACTAATATTTTGTATGGGAGCCCCCTTAAGGATGGCAGATAGGGGGTAGGTATGTTCACACAAAATGTAGCGGAGGAAATATTAGTGGGGGTCGGTCTTACATTTTACCCCCCTAAGAGCGACTCAGGGACAGTTATGAAGCTTCTCGTGCATTTTGTGCTGTTTTGCCCTATCTTTGACCCCGATGCGAAGCCATTTACCCCCAATCCATCGTCCTAATTTTTTGGCTCATGCATTTTTTTGCCAAACCCCACAAAATAAGAGGTTCTAGCGTTTCCAAATCTCGTTACTAAGAATTTCCATATAACACTATTCCACCCCTAATGAGAATATTTGAACAATCAATAATAATATAAATGGAATTCAAGGAATTTCTTTTTTGAAATTCTCCTATTGTATTTGAAACTTTTATTCATAAATTACAAGGCTGAATGCTCTTCAAAAATGTAGATCTAAGTCTACTGTCCAAAAAAATGTGAGGCATATAGAAAGCTAATCCTACAACAATTAGTAAAAAAGAAAATATTTGGACTATTTTCTATAAAATTCGTTCCTTCCTTTGTTTATGTGTTTGTATTAGAAATAAGAATAATTTTGAGTATTTTTTTACTCCTCTCAATATTTTTATTCAATTCAATGAATAGATTAAAAAAACTTTTAGTGAAAAGCCTATATTTGAATTACTGCATATTTGTTGCAGTTGTTTAACTTCTGGGGAATGCCTTTTTATTGATTTTTGTGTTTTTCTTCCGACGGGGTTTGCTTGAATTTGCGACGATTTTCCGTCATCCCACGTCAAATTTGGTTTGTAAACAGACCGGTTTCGGCTTTGTGTCATCTTCAGTGTTCTCTTGAATACTCAAGTATTCAAGAGAACACTGAAGATGGCACAAAGCCGAAACCGGTCTGTTTACAAACCTTTTGTATTGAGTTTCTGACGAAAGCATTTAATCTGAAGCTTTTGCAAAATGTATTTTTTGTATATATAAATATAGTGCTGTTGCCATTTTAGCTTTTGCTGTGGACAAAGATGAAATAAAGGTATTTAGCTCGAGGCCTATTTACACCAGTCATCAAAATATCAGTAATTATGTGAATTTAAAAAGAATTGTATATAAATATTTTATGTAGTTTTATTTTTTAAAAATATTACAAATAATTTTCATTCTCTAAAGCCGTCTGATGAGATATGTAATTAAAATATATTCATTTAACGAAATAATGTTTTTGATACGTTTTGTAATGAATAGCATTAAAATCAATTCCCAAATATCATATATTTAGAATATTTAACAATGTCTTCAAATAAAATAAAAACCATAGAATGAAAAGCCCTTAACGAATGTTGCAAACATTATCCCAAATTTGTCACAGTTCTGGATCGCAATTATTTTTTTGTGGAAGTTTTAATTTTTACTGCGGCTCATATCACAAATGAGTGAATGTATTTGAAAACTAATCAATACTCTGTTTGAAAATATTTGAAAGTATGCAACAGTTTTTGTACTTGTTCTTGCCTATGAGTGATATTGCAATACTCCAGACCGAAAATATTATTCATACGACCAGTAGTGCGATTCAGTAACTAGGATTAAAGATCGGACAAGAGTTAAATTTATCAACAACTAATGTGGTTCCCACTAACGCTTTTGTATTTGTATTTTATTTATTTATTTTGTATTTAGTAATTTCTCTTTATTAACTTTGCTATAATTTGATATCAAGTGGCATTTCTGATAGAATAAGAGAAAAGCACAAAGAGGAAGAGGAAAAGAATTCAATTCAATTCAAATTTATTTAAGCTTTTTTTCAAAATATAGATTACAAAAGTGATGAAGAACTAGTTAACAGAAATTATGTGTGTGAACTTAAGAGGAAAAGAAAATACATGAATTTGTGTCTCCCAATCGGTGCATAATAATATTTTTCATAAATTTATTTAATTATAGTTAATAAAAGTCTATTATATATAGCAGAATAATAAAAAGAATATTTTATATGCAAATATGATTTTGAACTTTTGTAAAACAATAACTTGCGCTATTATTAAAACAGCTGCCTTTAATTCTACTAAACAGCTGACTTCAATCGTTTCAGTAACGACAAAAAAAATTACTGGCGTTAAGAAAGCACCACCGACCGCATATTCCTAAAAATATCACTGAATAGCAAAATTGTTAACATCGCTGTTAAATTATTTAATCAACTGTACAGTCTTTAAATAAAATTCAGGCTTTCGAGAAAATGTTAATAAGTGGAAGCAATGTCATTTAAAATAGAAGGTTAGCGACTAATTCGCATTTGCACTTGTAAATTTATCGCCTATTTTCACACTAGTAATCGCTAAAATTTATGTGAATTTTGAAAGGATTGGTTTATACAATACAATGTCCAAGAAACTGAAATGTTTTAGGAAACAAATTGAAACAAATGTTAGAAAGAAGAAAATAACTCAAATCAATCATCAAAGACATATTGGTGTCAAAAATAAAGTTATCAGTACTTTATATATACCTTAATTCCTTTAGTTCCTATAAAAACCAAGACAAATTGATGTCAAAAATACTGTAAATATGGATTTTCTTAGTGGGAAGGAAATATATTTAACTTTAGGCAGAAATGGCTTTGGAATGCATTTATGTGCTTATAATCCAAGTGATTTTATATTTCAATTTCAATCCTCGAAGAGACTTGAGTTCAGAATTTTACATAGTAAAATTTTTTGTATTCAATCCCATTAATCGCAAAGTCCTTAGTACCTTAACCACAACAACATCTAAAAGGCACAAGGTCAATGCATAACTAAAGTAACAGACTTTGCGCACCTTACTTGGGACTTGATACATTTGGAATTATTTTTACCTACATTTTTAAAAATGATTTATAATAAAAATAAGAAAAAAAGTCAATTTATAATGATGTTTTCTATGCAGTCGTATGTTCGCAAATGTAAACAAGGCAATATTTAAAACGACATTAAAAAATCCTTTTGAGCGTTTGATTTTTGATAGAATATCAAAGAGTACATATGACGGTGTTAATTATTCATTTAAAAGTAACACATAATGGTGAGCACAGCAAAACGGGGAAAAGTTCAAAACCAATTCAATGCTACTCCATCAACCTGCACTTTAATGCCTCCATAAGTCCACAGAGGTCATTAACACTTAAACAATCATTAAAGTTAGTATTTTGGGACTTTTTGCAGTTCCAGACGCACCCTTAAATTTTGTGCAAGAAATAGATTTAAGGCGCTCAATCTCATAAATAATGTCTTGCTGTAAGCTGAGGGGGGGCAGTGTTTTTGGAGAATAACTGTATGGAACGGAACTATCGTTTTTAACTTCATATTAAGAGTATAAGATTTTTTTTTTTTTTTAGTTAACAAACACAAACTGAGAAGGCACTTGGCTTATTTGCAGAAACACCCGGAGTCTGCGGCAGGAGTCGAACCTGCAACCTTCGGACTACCAGTCTAGTACACTAACTACCAGTCTAAGAAATGAAATTTAGTAAACTTTAATTTAGAATCGGCCTTTGGCCAGAACTCAGTAACATATTACTGAATTTTAACAATATTTTTCATCTCCTTGGAGATTTCGAAATTTCATAAATTTAGTCAAACCATTTCAGTATCATTTAAGCCTCTGTACATCATGAGATTCCCATTTTTTCCGCTTAGCGGCTTTTGTATTAAAACGAGTTGAGTATATAGGGAGTTGTAAGCTTTTATAGTGAATATAATACAACAAGCAACACAAAATGTTTCAAAGCTCTTCCGAAAATACTCTCTAATTAAAATTAGAGAAAATATATTTGGGTACCAAAAAATAACAAAAAAACCCGAAAATTAAGAAAATTTGGGAAATTTGATTGAAAAATATTAAACTGTAAGAAGTGGTTCACTCTCGGCCTAGTTTAAAAAATTTATATATACATACATACTTAGATACATATGTGCATATGTCAATATCTAAATCAATATTTTGAAATAAAATTTTATTTTCATATATCAAGGATATTTTAAGTATTTGCATTCACTTATGCATTAGATTTCCTAATAAATTAACTTCATTAATCGATTTCCCATTCACTAAACACTCATTTCCTGTGCCCGTAATTAAAAATTAGACCAAAAAATATAATTATAAATTTAAAAATGTCGAACATTAAAATTATTATTTTTTACCATTCGAAATGTAATTGCTGAAGGACAAAGTACCTGCAATTGTTGGGCGATATTTAAAATTTTTTAATATTTGAATAAACAAATGGATTTTTTTCATTATTTGCATTATATATTTAATACTGAATAATTTCGTAATATTTTTAAACTTTAAATGTTTATAAAAATATGCTTTTCTATATTTTTTTCAGTTTACTTACCTTTTTTGCCGTCCCACTGCTAAATTCGTGAAAAGAAAAAATATCATGCACCTGCGGGCATTTGATTTGTTTTTAATATTTTATTATTTGAATGTATTTGCATAAAAATGTTCATGTTGTTCAATATGTCTACTTAAATATTAATTTTGCATTGAAATGTTTGAAATTACGAATGTGAAAGGATAAAAATAATTTAATAGTAATTTAATGCAAAATAATGTTCATAAAGGCTTTGATTCATTAGGAGATTTTTGTATACATAGTTTCTATTTTAAATTTAAATTCCCTAAGGCTGCCTGCTGCATTTTTATTAAATTTCACTGTTTAAAGACTAAGAAAATTGTGTGAAAAATTTTAAATGGAAATCAAACTTGATTCTTGTCACGCGTTAAATTAATTGGCATAAGAAAATCGCCTAAGTTAAGCGTTCTGCAAGAAGGCATTTCAACAAATAATATCTAATGTGTAATATATTACATACACTTAGAAGTGAATAATTTCTTACAAACTTGTTTGAAATTTTTATATAAGCATATGGGGCGTTAAAAGAAACATAATGGTTGCTTATCTACTGATGAGTGTGACATTGGCACCAATGAAGTACAAACATATGGATCCACATCAAACAAAAATGTTTAGAAAAATTAATTGGATAGAAATCCCTTATAATTAAAAAAAAAGTCATGAATTCAAAAATTTAAATTATAAAAATTATGTTAAATTTACAATCTAAAGACTTTTGAATTCGACTATTAAAAATATAAATTTGAGAGCATAAAAAACCAAAAATCATATTAAAAGGCGCTACAGATTATAAAGCAAAAGTTTCCGCGGCGTGTGCATATAAAGAGATGAAATTGCGGCGGAGTTGTAAGATCTACAACTGTTTTGGCATTTGATTAAGTATATTTAAATATATAATAAAATACAATTATGCATTGCAATCACTACAATCGAGCTTTTATGCGGAGCCCGTTGTTTGTTAAACTAAATAATAATATTTTTTGTTCTTTAAAGTTTGTGAGACAATTTAAATGTAAAAATTTAATTAAGACTATTATAATTTACTTCACACTGCAAAAAGCTTACAATTTTAAGCTTTATATAATTAGAGAAAAAAATTTTTATAAATATATATAGGTCTTTTAATTTAAACTAAGCGGACCCGGCCTCTCTCCAATTTTAAGCCTTCAGACAAACTTTAGAGTACCAATAAAAATTGCAGCAGGAAAAATAGCACATTTACTGTAGAAAATTACAATGCCAAAATGACACCTGTTAGATTGCCCAAAAATTCAAGTCAACGTATAACGCTATCTATCTGATTTTGGCTGAGAACTTTCTATTTTTTCATTTGAAAAGCCATTAAGGAATAATTTCGCACAAAATATCATGCAAAAACTTCATTTTCGATACTTCCAAATTTTCCGACTTCTTTCGTTAGAACCTTCTCCTCGAAAATACGAACAAATGACAAAAAATTTTACAGAAATCGGCCCAGCCGTTCACATTTTATGAGTTAAATTTAAATATAATACACATTTATATAAAAAGGTGTTTCGTGGCAAGTAGTAATTCATAATTAAGGCAGCCCCATCCCTGTAAAAATGCACAAAATATTAATACTTTCCCATAAAAGTATTCAAATTTATTCATATGCCCATAAGGCGAAGAAAAATTAATTGGAAACTCAAATACAAAAGATAGATAATTGCTTCTACATGCTTGTAGTAACTTCTATGTGGCATGTATAGAATATGCAACATCAAATTATGCATTTTTTTCAACCTTTTTTTCACTATGCCTGCACGTGAAAAATAAAATGCTACGACACACATTCCGAAAAAAGAACAAAACTAACAAGGGCAGACATATCAAAATGCAAAGCGATATATTGATACAAGACAAGAAACGAAGACTAACGCTAAGACAATGTTCGACGTGTGTTTAAAAGGATGGTTGACTATTCGAAGTTTACCAGACGTCGGTTTTCTATTTTTAATCTTGCATTGTTAAGCTCCTTCCGAATATAAGCACAGAGTTTTAATTCTATATATTTTTCTTATCCTTCGAACTGAGTTGTTTAAATTGAAAATTTAGTTAAACTGGATTGTGTTCGAGTCCTAAATTTAACAATTAGGGTTAAATAATATTTTTAAAGAAATTGTATACCAGTAGGAAGTGTGATTAGAAATTTTTGCTACACTCAACTATTTTCTGCTGTTGCAGAAAGTAGATGACATAGTTTATATATGATTTTGTGAAATAAAAATAGAATTGAGGGCCCGAAACTTCTTGATTTAGAGTCTACCCTACTTTATAAGAGACATGCTTCTATTTGGCAAAATATATTCTAAGATGACCGAGCAGATGCCAATGGGTAAACACTCTTTTAGAAAACTGACGTCGAGTCTAAAACCAATGAAAGGGCGCTGATTTCCAAAGATCTAGGAGATAAAAATTGTATCGCTGAAAATACTCCAACAAAAGGTGGCCATTAGACGAGCACAAATACATGTCATCTTATAAGAATCACTTTGAAAATGAGTTGTTCAGCACTATCGAACGCTCGCAACAAAAAATAAAAACAAAGTCAAATACTTATTTTTCAAAAAAATTTTACTTTATTACTCTAACGAAAACTTCATCCATTTCTAATCCCATTGAATATTAATGGAGCCTTTTTTCTTATCACTCGTAGTCCTAGAAGCTTAAAGCAAACAAAACTTAAGGAAAAATTTCAGAAAGATTTTTCTGTCCATAATCTTTAAAATTTCAATCAAAATGTAAATTTCAAATAGTAGAGATGTATGTGTAATCGTAAAATGTATAATTTATTTTTAAACACTAAAGATCATGATGTTATGTTACCACAATCATATGATCAAGGATGTAAGATCTAAGTGTAGGGTTTTTCAAAAAGAAGTCTCGAGGATATTTTAGGATTCCGTTTACTTTAAATAATAAATGAGGCTGCTGCAGGCATGTCTTTTTATCTTGTAAATCACTGCCAGTGACCAATGTTTTGTTGCACGCAATGGTGGTGGTCATTGGCTTCCAAGATTTATTTCGTCCATGCCTAACAGTTTCAGGCTCATGGTATTAATGCTAAATTTATTACAATTCATATGAAAGTTAAGGTTTAATTCAAAATGTTTTTGACATGAAGAGTTTGTACTTCGCGGCCTTAGTTTTTGATCAAATACAACTTCCTGTTATCTGTCTCTTTAAAGAATGAATGTATTTGAATACTAATCTAAGGCTTGACAGGCAGTGCTCTATTTGGAGGAAAGTATGCCACAGTTTTATATGCTTTTTACTGCGACAGGACTAATTCCCCAGCCCGAAAAAATAATTTGTACAATCACGGTTTAGAAAAAAATTTTGATTACAGGAGACATTGTGTTATGAAAATTTGCGAAATATGACTGAAACCGTGTTCAGACATATGCACTTTAATTGTGGCAATTAACTTCTTAATTGAGTTGTATACTTTGGTGTTCACAACTTATTCAATGTAGGTTACTCAATAAGTATTTTAATACTAACTAGAAAAATTTTGTCTCAATAGTATAGAAAATATATTTTAGCAGTTTTCCATAAAGGATGTGTATGTTTTTAAAATATCTATTATTTAATATTTTTCAGAAAAATATATCTGAAGGCTTTTAATTTTGTCACTGAACAAACTTCACAGGGTTTTGGTGCAATTAAGTACTAATTGCTCAATTTGTTAATTGGTATATTGAATTCAATTAAGGCCTTAACCGCGTGAATTTATTGCTTTTGCTTTTAAAGTGCATGTCTAAACATAGTATTTTGTTCTCTTTAGCAAATTTTATTAATTTTAATATCCAAACTTTGGAATTTATTAAGTGTTATAATTTTTATCATCGGAAACATTATCGCGATTTGCAGTGTTTAATGGAAGCATATCCTGGGGATTTCATCGAAATTCTAGGGCGGCAAATAAAAACAATTTAATATAAATGAACAAATTAATTTAAAAAATTAATTAATTAAATGACACATGTTGAGAAAAATATTGCTAAAGGTTTCCATAAAATATCAAAAAAAAAAAAAAAAACATTTATTTCCCTTCGTTGGCTTCATGGGCCATTCGCGGTGGCCCGCTGTATTAAGACATTTTTATAAGCCATTGTTAAGTAATAATGAATTCAAAAAACTTGTTTTAATAAAAAATTTAAAACCTATTTTAAGCAGATATTTTCAAAATATCATTTTTAGCTTCAAACTATATAAATGCGGGAAATGTGGATCCATGTTGCAACTGTTATTAAAGCTTCAAGTCTAAATTAAAATACCCAATATTATTCACATAAAATACTAAAGGAAAAATGTTTGTTTAAAAAAAATGTGCTAGTGATGCTTGTGTAAGGATAACAAATATAAAAGTCTCGATATTCAAATACTGTCTTCATCCGACTAAAAACAATCTTGATTTTCATTTTTACAATGATTTATTGTACTTTAAATAATAAATAATTTCTTACATATTTGACTACTCGATTGAAATTATAATCTTTTCTGTACATAATTAGTTATAAATTACGACTACATGGCCAATAAAATTTCTGAAATCCCATAATAATTAAAATGTTTTAAACTGTTTTGCATAAGATTTATTTTTATTATATGTGGCCCTAAAAACTAAAGTAAAATTTTGTTTTGCATATTCAAGATAATATTTAAACTTAAACATCCTTTTTATTTAAAATAAATATTTTTATTCTTTATGGAGGATACCTGGTTAGGCAAGTGGTAAGAGCGCAAATGTGTTAAACAGTACCTTCTAGGCTTTTATTTTTAACAGTCTTAAGGCATGCAACTTTTTCGATGACACCTCTGGCCAAAGTAATTTCGATATAAGAGCTCAAATAGCTTGCCGAATCGAGAGATAATCTGTGCTTCGTCACTTAAGTGATGGCAAAGTTGTATTTGTATTCAAGTGGCAGCAATGGCATATATGGCTAAAATATCTCAAATGAAACAAGGAGTCAAAGGAAGTAAAAAAATATATATATTATATGTTCATAATTTTTTGTTTGTAGCTTTTTTATTAAAATAATTTATTGTATTTAGGTGTAAGTTGGAGTTAATAATCTCTTTCCAGAGGTTAGAATGTTCAAAATACATATTTTCCCAGCCTTCAACTTCACTTACTGATTTATTTTTAGCATTTGCAACTGTAAAATGACATCTTTATAATTGTGGGTGCTTTGGCATCCATTTAATAACCATTTCTTAATACTACTTTTCTTTAACAATTGAAGAATACAAATATTAAAATATTTCAATTAACAACATCAATAAAAATTTTTTTTTTTGTATCACAGCAAACATTATAAAGTTTTTTTTTACAATTTACAATTTTACAATTTACTATTTTACAATTTTCTATTTTATTACAAATAATAAAATATTAAATTTTTAAATTTTATTTCTCCTGAAATGTTTAATTACTCATATTTTCTGTTTTCGTTTCAACTTGTCACTAACAATTTCCCATCACTTTTTGTGTAACTGACCCACGTTTTCATAATTCTGAGTTAATTTTCCGAAATCAATTTCCATTCCTTCGTAAGGGAATTTTTATTTCGTTAGTGCACCAAAAAATTTCGCTCTATCGCAACAAACCGTACGAAAATCGTACTACACAGTACGAATGGTTCGACTTGCTTGGTAACCCGCCTTTAAGGATAAGAATGGAGAATTTCATGGATAGAAATGGTCCAGGAAACAATTGGTGAAAAAGTATAATTTTTCCAAAAATGTGTGCTAAAAAATTTTAAATTGGCTAAGAGTTAGTAGAGTCATAAGGGAACCAGGAAAGAAGGTGTGGATTAATAATATTTTAATTCCTCCGAAGTCGATAAAAATAGTTTAATTATAAAATAAATTTCAGGGAATTCTAATTTCAATGTTATAAAATTAAGAAACTGCCCTCATATACTCGTACATAAATTTTGAGTGCAAAACTTCGCCCGAAAAGTCTTCTAACGTGATAAAACGAACAAACATAAAAGTGACAATGATGATGCCGCTGCTGATTGCATTGTAAGTTCTAGGTTCTTCTGTCTTACATCCTTAACAAATGCCAAAGTAAATACAGTATGTGTCTGTGCATTTATTTATGCATGGATTTTTAGGGACCTTCTTACCATTTCTATTACCAATACCATACTTGCAACAAACGCATAAAAACTGTAACATGCCAAGTGGAATTTATTTTATATTTTTTCTTTATTCAGCGAGAAGTTGAACGAAGAGGAATGGATTTCTCATACTAAATAAAAGCATCGCGTGTTGCATTGCTTTTTCAATTTCACTTGTTATTTTTGTTTGTTTGTTGATGATGTTGCAATTCTATAGCAAAGATGTCTTTGATTTTTTGTTTGTATTTGATATGATGCAAAAAAAAAACAAAATAAAGTCCGGCTTTTTGCTTGCATTATTTGTACATTTGTGTGTGTTTGTATATGTGAGTGCATGTATGTTGAAAGGTTCAACTCCTGAACTCGCAAGGGACTTGGTAACAGCTTTTTTTTTTTTTTTTTTTTGTTAAGCTCTTGCAAAAGGATTTTGTTAGTCGTAATGTTATTGCCATTTCTTTGTTTTTCATTTTGGTGTCAGTTTTTTGTTGCCGGTAAATTTTAGTCTTTGTTTTTTGTACTTCATTTGAAATTTTGTTTTTAGTTTTATTTGCTGCACTCATATTGCATGCATTTGCGCAGGAAATTTGTCTTGTTTTATATGGATTAATGATTGTGCGATTTTTTATTTGATTTTACTTAAATAATTTGCAAATAAAACTGCAGGAAACTGCATACACAAGAAATAGGTACAGTAGATGCAAAATATTTCTTCGTTGCAGAAAAAGTTTACGAAATTTCTATAGAAAAAATGAAGTAACCAATTTAAAAACTTGGTAGGAGTTTGATTATTTATGTTTGCAAAAGAGAAAAAGTCGTCTGGCTGGAGTAGTTATATAAAATAGTGACAAAGTCGGAAATGAAAAAGGTACTTAAAGATATTTCTTGGCAAATTTCTTATATTTATTAATGAAACTTTAATATATCGGTAATATTACGATGCATTAGAGAAATTAAGCTTTTTCGTTTACTTTTAAGATTTGTCAAATAAACAATTTCCTACTGTGCACTTACATGTCCATCTGCAGGACCTTGTTTATGAAAAAATATATATTTTTTAATAACTTTTCAAGACAGCCAACCAGCTTCAAATAGTCTGAAAATCGGTTCCCAATAGTGAAACGATATACTTAATTTTTATTTATTGTTTCGTTATTTAACTGCCGCTTTTCTCCATTTTAGCAATTAGACAATTGATCACAAAAAACATATTTAAAAACACTACATTCAAAAATTCCTCTTAAAGAGAGACTAATAAAATTTTGGAACCAATTATTCAAATTATCAAAGTTTATTCACGATATTCTCTCAACTAATCATTTCAATAATTAGTGTTTTAAATATTATTTAAAGCTTAATGGTGTTAACAATACCTTGAACAAGTTTGAAAGCATCCAACACTTGATGGTTATACAAAAGCCTTCAAACACAATATGAGAACTCCATCATACAAGAAAATTACAAAATATATGATGGAAAGCTTTGGAAGATGTTATACAAGCAGTACAAATAGCAAGTTATATTCGATATTGATATATAATTTTAATCAATATATGTACAAAAAATAATACGTTTTCAAATTCTAAGTGTAAAAATTTTACATTTTCAAACCGAAAATTTTCAATTAAAAATATAATTTAATAATGTATAAATACAAACTTTTTAGAAGGCGTTTTAAAACGTTTGCTGAAGGACATAATAACTTTTTTATATTTATATTGGTAAAGGATATAAAGTTTTCGTTTTGTAAATATCAGTACGTACATAGAAAATCGCGATGGAAAAACTCTTACTTGTTTATTTCCCGCCCTGTTGCGAAATAAAATCAAACATAAAAAATAATAATAAATGCAATAAGAAAAAGTGCAAGTCTTGTCTGCAAACAAAAATAGTAAAAGAGATAAATAAAAACAAAAACTGCAGCTAAAAAAAATCAACAACAGAAATAAAAGAATTTAAAAAAATGCACATAAATTCAACAATGGCACAAGATCTTGCTTGGCTTGGCTTGGCTATCCTTTCAGTGAGCTCTTCGTCCTTAAGCAAACCGAACGAAACAGTTGCAGAATAGATAAATGCCAACTAAATCGACCAAGAAGAAATAACTACAATTACTCACTCCACTCACAACAGAATGTTGCATGCAGTGCAGTATGTAGTCGCGCGTTTTTTTTTTTTTTTTTTTTTTTGTACTGGACTTGAAAATATCCAAGTTTCATTTTACGTTCTGAATTCTTGTATTTGTTGATAAATGATTTTTCATGAACTCAACTAGAGACAGAGAACCGAATATGTTATTTCATTCACTGAACTTTGAATTTTTTTAAAGAAATTTTATGATAAAATTTTGCTATTAAAAACTGTGTATTAAAAAATACTCAATGGCAACCTTTTTTTTTTTTTTTTTTTTCAAAAAAGTGTTAAATTTTTTGGACTTTCAGATAGAAAATTTTTAATATTTTTAATAGGAAAGCGTGCACGCTACACTTTAAGAGAGTTAATTTTTTTCCAAAATTCATTGTTTGTTGTGGCTTTAACTGTTCATGTGCCGACATTTCATTGGTCGCTAAACCAAATCGTCAGTAGTAGTTTGTATATTAGACCACTAGTCTGGGCAATTGCCAAGTACTCTGAATTTTTCTACAGACAAGCCAAAGTATGTTGAAGACCGGTGTTAATTTAGAAAATAAAGTCGAATCCGTTTTAGCTTCTTTGAGTAGGCTGGTCCTGTATCTTTACTTTCCTTTATTTATTTTTTAATGCTTCTCAATCAGGCTTCTATATTCAATATACGAGTTCAATTGTAGAGATTAGAAATGAAGGCACTCGTAAGCAATTTTAAGATGCACAAATTTGGTAAATGTACAAACAACTGCTTGATCTTCCGTGTTAAATTAACAGTGGGCACTATTTCTTGGATCGCGGCCTTAGACCAGACCGGTATAACAAGATCGTCCATAACACTAGATGTTTTTATATATGTATGTTCTTTTCACTCCTGGGGGGAGCATAGGGCCATAGGTACTTTTAGGGTCAAGAAAAATTTTTTTATAATTGCCTCTTACGAGTAAATAGTGATCAGTGCATAATCATCTTGGCTATAAACTCTTTTTGAATTTCTGTTCCTCATGCTGCCAATATACGACTTCTCACTTAAAGATTACAATGTCCTTTTGACCAGCAATGCAAATATGTGTGTATATTTTACTAACGGTTTTCTATTATTTCTTGCCACGAACGCACTTCATACTCCTCGACACATCAGAAACAACCACAACAGTGCAGTATTATGAAGACTCTTTTGATTTAACAAAAATATTACGAAAGTATATGACTTCCGGAGTATTTTGAATTCGGAGACAGAGCGAGAGAGAGGGAGTACCATGTTGTAATTTTTCTTTATGGTTATTGCTTGCAACGACGACAATGATGATGATGACAAGGATGAGGATGATTGTGACAGTGGCAGTATCATCCCGAATAAAAACTAAATTGAAAGAAAGAAAAAACATATGAGGGGAGGGGTACGAGGCGGTGTTTTAACGTTTCTGTTGCTTGTTTCTACTTCATACCTTTTTACATTCATGTATGCGGAGGGAGGGTGCATTAAGGATACCTTCTCTCTATGCGTTCCTCTATATGCACTTCTTCTGCAGTGTTTCGGTTCTTATAAGCATTTCAATGATTGCAGTTTTTTGCCCTGATGAAAAATAAAATGGTATTTTTTTCAAAAGCAACGCGAGAAAAATATTTTTTTCTTAAGTCTGAGTTTTGTTTCTGTCGCTCATTTCGTTGTGTTCATTTTTAGGACAGAAGTTGGGGAAGTTCGTTTTCCAAACAAACAAAAAATTTATACTGTTTGATCTTTTTGGCAAAAAGAAATTTTTTCTACATATAAAATGCATTTGCATAACGAACATCATACATATTTTTTTTAAGCACAATGACCATATTGTCATTTGCATCATGGCCGTTTGGGGTTGAGTTTGTAAAAAATTGGAAAGAACTTGTTGTTTTTTAATAAACCTAATGGTGAGATTACGACAAAGTAGATACATCGATGTGTAAGATAGTGTTAAATTTTTCCCCAAGGATGTTTATCCTTTTAGATGTGTTGCTGAAACTTAAGACTTTAAAGCAAATTTTCCAGAAAATATGTTTGTTGTTTTGTTAAAAAGGCTTTATCACTCTTGTATTGAGAGTAACAGCCTCCGCATGAGCAGCCAAAAGTAATGTAATGGTAACTTGGTAATTTTTAACCAGCGTATCACGCCATGCCCTTGCTCGCTTTAATTTCAATTTGTACAAAGAAGTTTGTGGTTTAAAAGCATGGGGTTGAAGTCAGTGTTGTAGTGGCTGACCTGGTACCTCTGCTGTCATCAACATTTATCCCACTACGTGCTGTTGCTAAACAGTAGAAGTCGCCGCTTACGAGCGTGACCGTTAAATGGGGTAGCTCCAGCTTATAAACAAGGAGTTCGTATATGATCTGTAACCGCCAGATACAAGGGTTGTCAACTGTATGCAGAGTGGCGGCCGTATACGGGGACGTTTGTGAATGCATTGAGTTTACCTAGTGTCAAGATCACCGTGGAGTTAACCCGTACGGTAGGTACCCGCATTATTCTTGGACACATCTGTTATAATGTTTAGTTCAAGTGAAATATTTTTAGACATTTTGCATCAACTAAATCAAAGTCGTGAGTCCTACGATGCCACAAACACAGACATACATACATACACACATGCTAAAGTTACATTGAGAATGTGAAATCACTCAGCGTACTATCGTGATAATTTCGAATATAAATAGTTATGATGTTATCACTCGCAATGATTAAATTTCGAATGAAGTAGGACCTAAAAAAATCAAATAGGTCCCATGAAAATTCAATGTAATAAAACTAAAAGGGTATTAAATTATAATTTTTTTATTATTTGTTGCGGTTTTAGCTGTTATATCTTATATCGATATTTCTTGGGCGCTAGTCAAATCACCAGTGGACTTTTGCATGCATTCAACCCCGATGTTTATATGTAAACTAACATAAACAATATGGGAATTCAATCATTTATGAAAATATTGCAAACTGCACTTTAAACTATATATATATATATATATATATATATATATATATGTATATATATATATATATATATATATATATATATATATATATGTATATATATATATATATATATATATATATATGTATATATATATATATATATATATATATATATATATATTCAATATGAACCTATTTTATTTTTCTTCCAGAATTTTTGGATGCCAATTGTTGTTTTTATTAGGGAAAATGATAACTATATTTTTTGTTGTGTTTAAATAAAAGTTTTCTGAAGCAATTGTACTTATATGTTTTGTAAATCACAAGTAAAATGACATGATAGAATTCTAGAGAATTCTCAAATAGTATTTGTTGATTTTTGTATGAGAATATGAATTTAAATGCTTTTCCAACATGATTTGGCTGAAGAGTAGTGATGATTTAGCTAAAGCCAATGAAATGCAACCATATAGTCGGATAAACCAACAACAAACATTAAATTGCTGAATGTAATATTCAGCAATTTAATGTTGGGGTGAATGTCCTAGTGAATGTATTAGTTGGGGTGAATGTCCTGAAGAATAAAATTCAATATTAAATATTATTTCCAATTCTACAAATGCAATCAAACTTTCACGTTGGATTGTTTTTCATAATGAAATAACTCCTATAAAAAATTTTTTTTAAAAAGTTCCAATAAATTCAAAACCAAAAAATATGAAATAAGCCTAAACCGGGTGCAATATGCGAACCTGGCTACACTTTCTGAAGTACTTCTGCATTGCATTCCTTCGACTGGGAGCGAAGAGTTAATAGTCATTGCTATGGCAAAAACGGGGTCAGCATTGCAGGTCTTCGATCGGATGGGGTATGTCAAGAGTCATCTTTGTTTTCAAAAACATTTCTGCATTAGCCGTCCTGGTTCGCATATGTCCGATATCGGTTTCGGTAACATTGGCGGCCCTCTTTATTAAAGAAATGAACAAATGTACACACAAGTATTTTCATAAAAAGCGATAATTCCAATTATTCTTAACAAAAATTATAAATATAAATAAATTTAACAAAATTTGGTCTTATTTCATAATGCAATAATCCCCAAAATGTCTAAAAAAAGGTATTTATTTTTGGTCATTATTTATATGGGCGTTATTTAACTCTTCTAAATGAATAAAATATATAAAAAAATAAGGATGAATTCATTTTGATGGAAAAATAAACATAGAAGGACTTAGACATTTTCAGATCAAATAAAAAAATTAGAGGCAATAAGAAAAAAGCACACTACCCTATTTGAATTATTTTAATAAATGCTGCACTTTGTATGTTCTTAACTGCAAAACTTTTCTTTGAAATCACAACGAATTGATAATTTGAGAACTTTTTTTATTGTTATACTTTTCTAACATAAAAATCCATTTAAGGCTGTTGGAAATAATTGTGTTTTGCAGTTTTATGTTTTTTCTAGAATTTTATTTGCATTTAAATTATGCTGAATTTCATTTCAATTATTTTAATTGAAAAGTTCTATTTGTTATTTTTTATTATTTTTTTTTTATTATTTGCAGGCTCTACGGTCGTTGTGGCTTGTTTGTCTAATGGAAATAATGAAAAGAAAAAAACTATAAAAACAAACTTTATTTGTTAATAGTTTAACGTTTTTTCACTGGATTTTTTTGTTTGTTATTTCAAACTGAAACTCAGCAAGTGGAAATAGATCCTGTAAAACATATTTAGCAGGAAAGACGATTTAATTTAGTATATTAGCAATAAATTACATTTTTAGAGAAACGGGTCTAGCTCCATTAATTGGAGGTGGAAACATATTTATCGTGGTTATCGCTTGAATTTTGGAAATATCAGACTTGTCGAATTTGTCTTGGCTTAAAAATTTCAAATTGAGTAGATTGCGGTAGAGTTTTGGCAACTTTATAAAAATCAAAATTAAGACTATGTGTAATTCCCAATAATTATGCGAGATTTGTTACTTGAAAATATTTCGAAGAAAAACAAAACAAATCCGGATATTAAAATTTCATTTTAATATCCGTGTTATATATAAATTAAAATCAATAGCCCATTTATATGGAAATAAAGCGAAGTTAAGGACTTGGCAATTCACCTTGATCATCGCTTATCATGATCTTATACAGATGCTAAGTTGACCCTAATGAAACTGAAGGCAATTCAAATAATTGTCTTATTGGAAGAAATTCAATTCCAAGCCTAGATTGCAAACTTTTGCTATACACCTCGATTTTAAAACCAAATTGATGCTATGGAATTTAAATATGAGGCATCGTCTCAGCTTTTTATGAAAAAAAAAAACTTTAAAATCAATCCAACGTATGTTAAAAATTTGCGAATTCATAGAGATTTGGACGTTCCGTTGGTTAAAACTACGGTTTCAATGTATGCGACAACTTGTATAAAAGAAACTTGGGTATCTTCGTAACCCACTAGCCCGCAACATTCTGAGAATTAAGGACATATTTGCTCTTAACCGAACACAAGAGATGTAAAGTCAATCTTGGAAGGATCTTTTTTCGTCTGGTACTGGCTGAACTTAAATAGATTTTAATACTTATTTTTAGTTTAATTAATATAGAAAATCCACTAATACTAATAAATGACATTATTGTTTTGTTGTGATTTCCGCTGTCCATATATCGACATTTCACTGGTGCCAATCAAATCATCACAATACATCAAACTGTAATTATTCGAATCATTAGCTGGGGAAAATATCCCAAATAATAAATTTCAATAATTAATAATAAATGAAAAATAAAGGGCCACTCTGGAATATTTATTTTGTCTTTCATCAACCATTGCCTTGTTCTATCAGCGGCTTGAGATCATCTTCCCATCTTCAGCTGTTTTTATGTAGGGAACTGTACAAGTCCTTCCGACTACATTTCATTCCATTTCAACTAATATGGAAGTTTATTGTATTTTTGTCTAGGAATGATGATCATTTGCTTACAATAATTATTTCTCTTTCTAGTGTCAAAGAGCAATTTTATCACGTTGTACTTAAGATTAGCCACAATTTAATAATGAGGTCTTATTTATAAATCTACATCATATACCCAGTTCCAGGCTTTCTGAAGATTTTTTTTGATTTTTTTGTCTAGCAGATCTCTTAGGTATTAGACTTAACTCTTTCTTTCTTATTTTATTTAATAATCTCTTCTTCTGCGAGGTAATTGATTTTTCCAATATTTGTGGTAATGGTATTTAATATTATTATCTTTTAGTCCATTACACTTTTCTGACCTTAGTTCGATAGAGTACTAGTGTCCTAGAATCTAAGTCATTTAATGCAAACCTTAGTGCCATCGAATTCTCAATTTCACAAAAAATATATTTAAGATTTATAAGGAATAATTTCCAAAAAACAATTCCAGAGTTAGAGAAAAAAATTGCAAAAAATAAAATAATAAAAGCAACTAGTCGCAGTGAGTGCATCACATTAATAAAATTAATGAGTTCAAGTTTATAGTCTATAACTAATGCGAGGAAATATATTGATTAAAATTAATTAAACTTGAATATGCCGTGCTAATTAATATAGTAGCCAACTTGAATTTTTAAATACTTGGAAGGACTTGTTACACTCCTCTACAATATTTCATGGAATGTCTTCAATAAAAAGTGTTTTTAGAAAAAAAAAAATATTTTAAAACGTTTTCAGATCTGAAAAAATACAACACTACCATGATCAGTTTACAGGATTGCGTGTCCTTTTTATATAAAAAAATATGCTTATTAAAAATTCCCAATTAAATTTTTTTCTCTGAATGGGTGAAAGATTTTACACCTTTCCTTAAAGAGATATGTCTGATCAATTTTGAAAGATTTGAGGACTCGCAAATTTAGTAAAGCACTGCCATACGATTTGATAATCGACATTAAATTCATCAATATAATTTTCTTTTAATAATATTTTGTGAATTTAAGTAAATTATTTTCTACAATGTCCTTTCAATGGTGTTCGTTGTGGAATAAGCAAAACCGAACAGTCCTGCCTTTAATGGTCGCATTACCATCATCATCTTGTGTCTGTTTTTAGATGGGTGCAACTATCAGGAAATATCATCTTATTAAGAGATTTACATTTGGAGGATAAACTTAAGAAGTGAAGTGGTACTTTTTACCAGCAATGCCAAATTGTGGCTAAAGGAAATTACCATACTTTTCTCATTATTACCAAGAAATCTTAGCATTGTAATACGTTTTGGCACAATCAGCATTCAATGAATTCAATATAGGCTGAATATTTTCTGAATTGAAGTGAAAGTATGCAAACATAAACCGTGTGATAAATAAATGATCTGTGCGACTATTTTTTGTTTGGGACAGCAATATATAATTGAGATAATAAAACTATTTTTGTTGAAACAATATCTAAGTATTTATTCTTTACTTTAACCATTTTAAAGTATGATCTCATACAACTAAATTTTCATTACTTCTATAACACAAAAGTTTTCTAAATCGCCTTCTTTCCACAAATCAGTTCACATAAAAAATCTTTAACGACCGCAAAAATTAACTTCGTTTCAACCAGGGTCTTCTCTAGCTGGAAAAATGCCATTTGTCCTGTTTCATTTAACTTGTGTCACTTATTTTGAGTAGTGACTCTTCTGTTTGTAGGCTGCGGTTTGTTTTTTATTTATTTGTAAGCTTGCAACATTATGTAGAATAAGCATTTCATTTAGCCTAAAAATTTCTTTAAATAGAATGTTGCAATCATGTTTCCAGAAATCGTTTAATTGTTGTCATAAAACAGGATATTAATCAACCAGTCATAATTACATATATTTTGCTATATTCCTTTAAAATCAAAATTACGTATAATGCAATAATAATGATTTTTAAGCAACAAGCTGCACAACCCATTTGCAAATATATATACATATATAAAGAAAAATCACATTGGAAAAATAAATATCAATTAAGAGTACAAAAAATGTTTTTGAACAGACTTTAAAAAACATATTGAAAAACACAATTTGATCAAACAGAAAGCAGGTGTAAAGTAGAGCAAATTAACAAATATTTATAAATGCAATTAGGCATGCAACACACCACCACCATTATAATCATGGTCGCGCTATGACAGGCCAAGAAATAAAAATAAAACTTTATTGAGCCATTTGTAAACTCATATTAATGCCCATATAAAAGGGAATTTACCAAATTTCTCTACTACGATTAAATAAGAAAAAATCTAAACGAAAAAAAATACTCAGTAGAACGTATTAGAGGGCAAAGGACGCTAACATGCAACCAAATGAGAAAAAGTTTAATTATGTAGAATTTTCTATGTATATAAATTTATGCATTAAATGCACATTTCATGTTGTTTCTAAAATTGAATGCAATTTTCTCATTCACTACCCCCAAAACATTTGCTTCCAATTGTTAGAAATAATGGAAAATTGTGCATTGGCTGGTAGACAAAAAACTAAAAAAAAGTTCATATGCCTTCAAATATTGTATATAGTTTTTGTTTTTTTAATGGCAAAGTACATAGAAAATGCATTTGTATGTGTTTAGAATTCACATATAAATGCATTAATGCATAGAAATAAAATTAAAATTTTGCATAATGGTTGCACGGAAAATTGGATAAATTTGTTACACTCACTTGCTTAAGGTGTGGAGTGTGTTTCTATAAATACATAAGTACGTACATATGTATATAAATATATATCACAGCACCCTGCACTATGGGAAGAAACTTAAAAAATTATGTAGAAAATCTTCCAGAAAGCAATAGATTATTGACGTATTTTTTTCTTAAAGTGTTTATTTCATTTGTCCTAATTTACTTTTTAAGATTTTTATCTTTAGAAATTTATTATTGAGCTGACATAAGCAATACAGCCATTGAGTGTAGCTTTGAACCTCTAGAGAAATGCTGTTCACAAACAATATTTAAAAGGAAGTCATGTCTCTCAGTGGGCAAACAGTTTGTAATCTTTTACCTAAACAATTCGAAATTGACCAAACACTTGACTGAAAGTGATTAAGATTAATAAAGTTGCATATTCCTGCATTATGTTTCTCAATGAACCAGGTTGATGATTAATGATTTCAAGCCAACACTAGGACATCAATGAAGAGATAACACTTTCACCTTTACATAGAATATATCTGCGTCATCCTATGATCACAAAAAATCTCGGCTTCTTGCAAAAATAGCAGAGATAAAATAAATCATACCACAGATAATGTGGCTTTATTCCAATTTATGCAATAGATTTGAAATAATTAATTTTAGCGGAAAATGTATTTTTTGATAGTACTACAGGTGGCCCTTATTGGGCCGTTTCTGGTTTCTCTATTTATAAATTACTTACCGGAAGTTATAAAGTTTACTAATGTCCTAATACATGGAGACGACGCAAAATTTACTTCAAACAATAACCCAGCATTGCATCCTTAATGTATTCATCAGGACTTACACTCACTTTATGATTCGAGTTACGTAAACTTAATCTTAAAGGACTTCAAAGACTTAGAGAAACAACTATTTTGTAGGAAATTACCGTGAGAATATGTTTGAAAACGTTTTTGACTTGAGTATTTTGCTTGACCCTTAACTGAATGCTTTCGATTGAACGACCTCTTTTCATGCAATGCATTGTGCTGGTACTAGGACTGCATAATTGAGGCAGTTTTTAATGGAAATCAGCGGTGAAAACTATTATGTTCTAAAACATAATGAAATACCACAATATTTAATATATATACATGAGTATATTTGTTCCTTTTAACTCCTACAAGGAGCAAAGGGTCGAACAATATTTATTAAGTCCCTATTAAGTCCTAGTGTTAAAAAATTTATAAAAATGATTCGAGATATCAGAATTAATAGTTCCAAAAATTTTATTTTCTAACATGACGAGTTGGCATTAGACACAACAAATGTTTATTAGTAAATGCCATTTTTTGTAAAATTGTATCCTAGATTTTGCTTTCTATTTTTTACACTGTTTTGATATATTCTTCAAAATTATGCCTTTGGAATTTCCAAGTATTATTTACTCCCACCGATAAGATTTTTTACTCTCTTCTGTACACAATCGAGAAACTACAAAATAAGCTTTCTAACCCCGGCCCATACATGAGTATCGTATTCCATTTTGGGGCGAATATATGTAAGTTGTATAAATATTGAGGAGATCAAATGAAAAGAGAAATCTTTTGCATCAAGGCAGCAGGAAAAATCTGTTCAGTACATTGGAGATTACACTGGATTTCATGTCAAGAACAGCGAGTGCTTCCGATACTTCAATGCTTATCATTCATGACTACAGACAGCCAGTGCAGCTTATGCCGTCATATGCTTATGCGGAAGCATAAAACACTAAATCTTACGGAGATTAATACAATTTCTTGTTTAAGTTAGGTTAGGTTGATTGGAGGGGTGTGATAGCCCATGTCATACGACATACACTTAAGCCAGTGAAGGCTTGTTGTGCGCTCCCTTTAATTATCAGACACAAACTGCCAGAGTTCTGCGGCAGGATTCGAACCTGGGACCTTCGCACTACGAGTCTAGTACACTACCTACTAGTCAACGAAGGTCAGTATTTCTTAATTAAGTATATGATTTACCTCGTGTACCCAATCTCCCATTTTCATATTTCCAACATACACTCATGTTCCTGGCAAACACGAGTCTGACTTTCGTATACTAAAGACATGAATAATGGCCAAAAGCTACTTATAGATTTGTTGCAATAACGTCAAAAATATTTTAACTAATTTTCTTTAAAATGCCAAAAAAAAAAACAAATTTTATGGGATACTAATCAGACTATTTGCTTACTTGATAATGATGGAGCCGCCGCCTCTAGTAGTGAGAAGGTGAAAGATCAGTATAATATATCGAAAAATAGCGATTATAATAATTTGTTTGAGTATAATTTGATTTCTGTGATCATTTCAATATTTAGAAAGATTAATGTACAGATCAATATGTTAACGAGGGAATAAAAGGATAGTCATCATTTTGTATACCCTTTACTCTATACTATAATCAAAGTGAAATTTGAAATAAAACAGATTATGATTGATTACTGAAGACGGATATCTGCACCTAACGAATCAAAACTTGGCAGATGGTGAGTGTCTGCTTGGAAACTTCCATTAAATATTCTTTCGCCATTGGGAGAATATGCATTGTCTTACTTTTCTTTCGTTTCTATAATTTTTCTTATAAACAAGTGTAACAAACAAATTTCTGCTAAATTTTCTTTCTGAATACTAAGAAAATTGTTTCTAAAAAGTAATATTTTCAACGAAAGAGTTATTTGATTAAGATGAATTAAAAGCCTGTTTAAACATAAAAATATTAAAGTAAAAAAAATATTTCAATTATAGCCGAAAATATTTGGTACACCATTTTAAAAAAAATCGCACATGCCTTTATGTCTATATGTCTTTTGGATCTTAAGATTTAAGATATATGGTACCATATACATATATGAAAACATATTCATTATATAGGGGTTGGTCCCAATACAATTGTTCCATCTTGTGGAACACGGCGCACCATTCTGCTGAAACCAAAGACTATCCAAAATTTCATATCTTCCAGTTCAGGTTAGAAACAGAGGAACTCATGGCTCAATACCGCTCGCCATTGACTAAAAAGGCGGTTCCAAAATTTTTGCAGGAAAATTGGCTAATGATATAAACTGTCATTCTTCGTGGTTGAGTTGGTTTCTCGACAATAACGTTCGGGGTTTTCGATCTGTACATTCGGCAATTTCGTTTGTTGATTTATTCTCGGTGATAAAAATGCGTTTTGTCCAAAAAGGTGATTTTCTGCGGAATTTAATGTCCCATTGTTTTGCTATACGAGTACTTCTTAGCGTTTTTCAAGCATAAAGAGGTGCATTTTGGTCCGCGAAGATATGGTACTGAATTATTGTCAATATTTAAGAGTCAAAATAAGTGCGCGTTTACATTGTCAACGTTTTTTGAATCAATTTTTAAATTTGGAGGCATGGGACCGTGAGACGTAGTAAAACGTACAAATTTGTGCAATTATAAAATATTCCAAGCTCTCCGAGAAACAGAAAGAGTTCATCAACAAAAACTGACAAGTGTAAACTTGGACTGACAAGTATGAATCAGAAAGGCATTATTTTTATATAGACCACAAACAATATGGAAGCACGCTACTAAAGTGACTTATCTGATCTTATGGATATATAAACCATATGAATATTTTTTCTGGGAATATTAGTCTCTTATAGAATTCTAGAAATAAGTATTTGTTAACCTTGTCCCACGTATTAAAACTTATTTTTTTCAATCAAATACCAATAAGAATACTGAACGATACTGAAGATAGAGACAATATTGCTTTCAAGCTGATTAAGCCCTGCTTAATATAAGACTGCTATTTGATTAGAATGTTGACTCTACTAACACATTAACACGACTTAACCATTTCTACAATGAGAGCGGTTTCCTGATATTGTGGGATCACACAGAATGTAAAAAGATCTTGTTTTTATTTGTATAAAATGCCAGAAAGTTCTACTACGTAAATATTAATCACAACCTGATACGTAGTATTAACTTTTATTCACGCAAGATGGCCCTTAGTTTGAATTAACAATCCTTAAGCTCGAATCCTTATAGATAATCTTATAACGTAATAATAAATGAGTTATCAGCCTTACAAAGAAATTGATATGCCGATATCTAAGAAACATCTGGTCATCTAATAAAGTGCCTTTCAAATATATGTATATTAGAAATATTTTTAAAATTTTGTTACGATGCCTACAAAAATAGAAATGAACAAATACACATGCATAACTGCGATTTTATACACATACGAGTACATACTCACAAACATCAATAGGTATTTATATTTCTTTTCCACCTCCGAATATCGCATTGCCCCCCTTCGGGTGCATCGTTAGTTGTTGTTTTTGTTCATTTTTAGTTCCATCTAAAATTTTATTTGTATTTTGGTTGCAGCCATGTTGGAATTTTTATGTCTATATATAGTATACATACATATGTATATATATGTATGTATGTGCGCGTGTGTAATTCCTTATTTGATGTTGCATGCCAGTTTTATTCTTGTTTACCCCTATTGTGTTGTTGCATCCTGAACAATATCGAAAACTAAAAGGAAAAACTGCAGCTGACAAAGCAATTTTTGTATTTTGTTAATAGTCCCTTACTATTTTTCTATTTGAATTCTTTTTTTTTTTTTTTTGGAAAAAAGAAAATTTTTTTGCTTAATTCTTAGAGAAAATTTGCATTAAAAAATTAAAAAAAAGTTAAAGCAAGCAAGTCCTGCACTTGCAAAATGAAAGGCAAACAATAATTTTGAACTTAGGCCTTGTTTTTGCTTTTTTTATACATTTATTCCAGGTTGATGCAAAAGGAAAATTTAAATATGCATGCATTTGCATCCCGGCAAAGGTTTCCCAATTAGGGGCAATGGCTAAATTTCCTTTTTTTTCATTCTTGGTTTCCTCTATACATGTAGCTGCTGCATAATAGTTTTTTTTTTTTTAATTTTAAACGCCACAAACAAATACAAAATAAAAAACTTTCTAAAATCAAATGTAAATGTACTTTATATGAATGAATATCCTTTTGCGGAAGTTCCTCGTAGGTTTTACGATTTTGTTTCTAATGCATATACATTTCGTTTCCTGAAAAAATTAAAATGTTTGGTGAAAATCTCTTTTGAATATTGTTAGACTTAGAATATGAAATTCGAAGTTAATGGTGGAAAAAGTTTAAAAATTCTCCAATTATTTCTGCTCGAAAATTAGTGAAATTATTTTTTTTTTTCGATTAAAATGTAAAATGATGAAAAAATTTACAAAATAAATGTTTTATTATTATTAAAACAGGATAATTTACATACAATATATGTACTTGAAACAGTTTCTTAAAAAACATTTGCTTGCTTTTGATTTTAGCACTAAGCGACTCACAGTTGGCCTGATTATGCCTACAATATCGATTAATTCCAGGAAGGGTGCGGGTTTAATTGATGAAACAATAATAATTTTTTTTTTTTAGATTAACTGAAATCAGTACAAAAATATAAGATGTTTACTTTTTATATTCAAACAATTTTTAAATAATAATATGCATATACGTACATGTGCCGTAGTGTGCTAGTAGGCAGGTTCGACTCCTGCCGAAGGATTTGTGAGAAGTCAAGTAGCTTCGCAGTTTGTGTTTGTTAAAATTAAAAATAAATATCAAAATAAATATTATTTTAATTATGTAATCCAATTTTGTAACGCAATCAAGGCTGTATAAACTTCTTCATCTCCATCAACATGTTTAACATAATCATCATTATCGCTATCATCATTGTAATGATCTCATTTTCTTTTGAAATATTTGAAAATGTTAATAAATTTAGTTCTTACTTCGATAAGTTTTCTTATTTCCTCTCCTTTTCATATCGTTTGCTGTTGCTCGCTATAAATGAATGCGAATTTATAAGAAATATTCTAAAAATGTCTTTTTTACTTCTTTCTTCGGCTGCATTTATGATAAAGGCTCTCTCTATAGTTTTTAAAATATTAGCTCTGGGTCTACTTCCTATAAGTCTTTAATCGGAAAAATTGCGTGTTGTGTGATCTCCATGCTGGTCAACAATCAAACCAATTTTCTCATTTTGCAATATTTTGTTTTTGAGAACTTCCGATTGCATTTAACATTTTTAAGTCCTATTTTATACGATAAATGGACTGGGTACCCGGTACTTAATAAGTTTTAATTAATTTTTTTTCCCGTTGAAGAAAAGCGAGAATTTTTCCAACATTGAAAATTTTTTTCTAATTAAATCACTCTCGCAATTATTTTTAAGGTATTATTTTACAATAATTAATTGAATTATTTTATTGAGTTTACGGTCTCCTTTTTTATAAAAACAACAATATATTTATATTGTTTTGATATTTTCAATATTTCAACACCCTGTGGGTGTCTTCTTCAGGAAAAAATATTTTTTTGTTTCAAATTTTATAAAATATTTTTTCCTGAAGAAGACATCTACAGGGTGTTGAAATATTGAAAAAATCAAAACAAAACAAATATATTGTTTTTTATAAAAAAAGAAGATCCCAAACTCAATAAATAATTCAATTAATTTAAAATAAAAAAGGTCGAATAATATCATCAGTTTATTTTACAATAATTTTAAGGGACGTTATTTCATAGGCAATAATGCGCCAAAAATAAAAAGCAAACAGCACCGCTAGAGAATTAATTAGGAGTAACTTCACAGCATCTTAACAACTTAGAAGTTTTAAGATATTACTAAAAAAAATTTATCCTCTAAAATACTTCTTTTTGCATTTCGGAGAAAATATTTTAAAAAATTGATTTTGCATAAAACATATGAGCAATTTTTGCGACCTAAATCTTTAAACACTTACCTGGGCTGGAGCAGCTAAAACAGTTAATAAGTATCTTATTGCTGTGCTGTTGGCATTTTTTTGTGAGCTTTAAAAGTCCATCTTCTTCTGCCAAAGAGGTAAAAAATTCTTTAACGTATTTTTTATTGGTCAAAAACCCATACTCTCTATTCTGTCTGCTGACATAAATTTTAACATTGTCCTGTTGGTTCCTATTGATTTGCTTTCAGGAAGGACTCTAAGCTACAGCGAAGAATAGAAATGTATTCTGTAAAATTCATTCGAATAGATGGTAATCGAAACTTTGGGCAACCGCAGCCATGAGACTACTTGCACCGAAATTTCGTTTGGTAAAATACTTGGGCGCCTTTTTTAGTTCAGGCCAGTATTACCGATAGACATTTGATTCATCCAATTTTCACTTTGCTTTTCATCGGAGTACACAAACTTAAGTTAGAGCTTCAATATTTTTTCATTATAATGATTAATAAACAATTTTTACATTGTCCCAATTCCTATCCATATGAAGTCCTCTGAGCTCGAGGAAGTAGACGCAGGGCAACCTTTAATTTTGATTTCTTAATATTAAGACTACCTTTAACTACTCGCAACACCGTTGAAATGCAGTTTAAATAAATGATTTTACTTTGTATACCTTTTATCTTGTCACACAAGACAAAAGGTATACAAAAATAGTTAAAAAAATTAATGATGTACACACATATTGGCTTAGATATGTTTTGTTAAATCAATATAGTATTCATCTCTTAGTAGTTCCGATTATGCAAATAATAAAAATAGAAAATAAAATGTTTCTATTGTCAAATGCCAATAAAAGCCATCACGTTAATAAAGACATGATGCTTCATGTCAGCATTTTTTCATGCAATGGCATAAAATTTAAATCAAAATTTTTCTGTTCAATAAACGAAAATATAACGTGGAATCATTAAAAAACAGTTTTCAAGCTTTATTAATTACATTTTTGGTTTCTGTATTTACCTTCAATTTGATTAAAACCTTTATAAATATGAGGGATCTCTTTCATTTACTCATGTATTCAATTTGTTTTACTTCCGCTTATTTGGACTTGGGTCTCTAAAATAATAATTGGCAAACATGACAAATTGTTTTATTGAATAGGCAGAGTGCAACCAAAATGCTGATAGTGTTTGTTTTCAAAGCCAAATGCTTATTTGATTTCAAATTTATTATGAGAAACTAATGACTGAATTGCTTATTAAGCTTTTTCGATGAAAAATGTAAACAAAGTAAAAATAAACGTTTAACATTTTGCATTGCCATCATATTTTATATGAAAAAACATATTGAGAAGTTACCAATCCTCCAGATTTAAAGATAAAATAATAAATTCTGGCAAAATAAAGCGAATTCAATACAAATTAACAATCGACCAGATTACAAAATCGAAGCAAATAGGGGTTGGTTTAAATCCCGTTTATATTTCACTCCCATAAAAGTTTTAACTAATTTTTTTAAAGAGGCCTTCTTTTGTCTTCTGACCTTTAATACACAACTTGGCGTAAAATTAAGTAAAAAATCTTTTCTTCATAGAACATTTCAATTTGCTTTTGGCAATTAATAAAAAGACATCTACTTTTCTAAAAATAACTATTTAGATTTGACGAAAGTTCTGCAGATCAACTTACAATTTCATTAAAATTTTCTAAAATTCTTCTTATTATTTTAACGCAATTTTAATCAAGCCGTATTTATTTTAACATTTTGCTGATGTTATTTTAACTTCTGTATTTCCGTTCGCAAGCTCAAGCGACAAAATTATTGTAAAATTGTTTACATCAATTATCCTTTCGTATGTTAAGCGAACCATTTTTATATGTCGTTTACCTTACGATGCGCTACTACCCCTTTACTGTGGTTTTAACAAAAAGATTTTATTAATTCAAAAGCCTTTAAGCTAAAAGTAAAAATAAAAAACTTATTGAAAAAGTACATTCTAACCAACTTTTCTTATATACATATAAGCTGGCGCAAAAGTAATGTCATAATTTAAACTGTTTTTTTATAAATGATAAAAAATAGAGTTCGGTTTTCATAAAAAGTGTATTGGATGGTGTAAAATTTATAACATTAATTGGAAAAAATTATATCGTGTCAAATAGCCACCTCCCGAGTTGATATATAATTGTCCTCGCTACAATTGTCCGGCATTTTGAATTGTTTCTCTCAAAGCATCCGGCTCCAAATTGGCGACTTTTTCTTTAAGAATTTCAAAAGTCGTCGTTGTGGGATAATAAAAAAGTCCATAAGGAAGGAGCCTGGAGCTCTTAGATGTGGCGTATGGATGGCCAGATCTGATCTCTAAAACGGGAGATCAATGACTGCGTCTTAAAATATCAATCGTTCTCCGAGCTGTGTTAGAGGTTGCGTCGTTCTTTTGAAACCATGATTGATCGAGACCCAATGCAGCAACTTGCGGCAAAAAGAAACTCATCATCTGCCTCTAACGTTTACCATTTACGGTTACGGTGTTGCCATCGGCGTCTTTAACAGCAGCAATTCTTGCGGCATCTGCAGTGAGAGCCTTAAGCCAACTCGTTATTTTTCTAGCACATGGAACACATCGACGAGGAAAACGGTGACGAATTTCACTCTGCATTAAAAAGACATATTGAAAATTGACCAAATACGCAGTAACAATAGTTCCACGTTCTTGAGCGTTCTTTTGCAGCGCTCCATGGGTTGTTCGCTACTAATACACTATATATCTAAATCACAGATATCAAAGCAAAGCAATATTTGGGGCCATTTGCAAAAATGGCAGCCAATTTAAATTATGCCATTACTTTTTCTCCGGCTTGTATATTCATTAGACTTTGTATAGACATTTATATTTCTCATTAATTCTTTACTGAATTGAAAAATTTTGCGCATCATGGGAACTTTTGGTAATTTTTTTAACGAAACTCAGAGTTCATACCTCCGTTAGCGAAAAAGTCTTTTTTGAGACAAATATTTCGTAAGTAATTACAAGTTTTCCACAGCGAGACTGTCCCAACTTTTTAGAAATATTTTTTTTTGTTAAAATAAGGTTTAAGAAACACTACAGCTATCAGACCATCCATCCCATCCTCTCAGGAATCGATTAATTGCTTTAATTAATTGTCCGGAACAATATAATTTTATTTAAATAAAAAAAAACTGACGACTTGAATAGGAAGTTAAAAAATACATAAATTAACCAGACACTCGAAATGGTCACGTAATGCTCTTTACAAAAGCCCAACTGTTCAGAAATCAACCCCAAAAGGATAAATGGCGTGAGTGAAATTTTCTAATAACCCAGCGATTTTCTATCTAATGCTGAAATAAAATGAAAATTTTATTTTCATTTAAAAACAGTAGTTTTTGGTTTTAACGAACACGTGAGTTGTCAAGTGTGTTCGGTAAAATAAAAAATTGCATGAAGGACCTAAAAATTATTTATTTTAAATTAACGAGAAGGGAAATGTTCTTAAATAATTAATTTAATCAATTACAATTGCTTCATGTTTCAGGCTAATGAATCTACTAAAAATTGAGAAATATTTATTGAAATTTTTGATGCTCTTCCTTTTTCAAAATACCCCATTTTTTATAGAGGATCTGCTTTTGCTGGAACTAGAGAAATTTTTGTGGAAAGCAAAAGTTTTTGTGAACATTCTATTTGAACAATTGTATGGGAGTTTTCCACATACGACGCATTCGTCTAAAGGAGTATTTTGCTTTTTAATGCAAAGTGCGATTCATTGGCACTTCGACCACAAAGAGTTGTGCTCTTTATAAAAAAGATACTCGTCCCAAAAAAAAAGAAAAGGGTTTCAGAAATAAGTTTTTAGAAAAAGCTAGAGCACATTCGGCTGCAGTAACAATAAATCAGCGAGACACACCCCACACTGCGTCCATACTGGTGAATTCAATTAAAAGGGTCTTTGTTTTAATCGGTTGATCGCTTGATTTAGTAAGCGAGGCTTAGATTTTTCGTTAGCCCGAATAAAGGTAATTTCAATATATAAAAATATATAGATTATCTGTTATTTTAAGATTTTATTATTAAAAAAAGGATCAATAGTATAATAAAGAAAACAACTCTTGAACTAAATCAGACAGAAGAGGAATTAATTATTAAAAGAAATGCAATAAGTCAGATCTTTTAATTAGTCTTTTCAATACTTTACCGAGGTCCTATAAAATAATTGGGTTGAAATGTCTAGGACCTAATCGTTCCTCCTTTCTAGTCTTAATAAAATCTGACATATGCAAAGCCGTTTCACTTATCGCTTAATTTGACGAAATTAAAAGCAGTCTATAATAAGAAATTTTCATTCCTTTCATTTGATTTTTAAATATATTATGGCATTAAGGTCCTGCTATGATTTTTTTTTCAAATTCGTAACACTTTTAACAGTTTTGTTTCTAACAATTTTACTCATTCTAACAAATTTTTATACTGAACGTTATGCGATAACTGACCTTCGTAGACTAGTAGGTAGTGTACTAGACTCGTAGTGCGAAGGTCCCAGGTTCGAATCCTACCGCGCAGTTTGTGTCTGATAATTAAAGGGAGCGCACAACAAGCCTTCACTGGCTTAAGTGTATGTCGTATGACATGGGCTTATCACACCCCTCCAATCAACCTAACCTAACCTTATGCGATAAGATTTATTTCCAATTTCGTTAGTTTTTTTTTGTGGTATCACATTTAAAAAATAAAAAAAAATTGTTTCTAGTCAGACTCAAGTCTAAAATAGAATACAGTCAGTACATATTAGAACAGTGAAGGTTAACAACTTCAGACGTGAAAATAAAAAGCGATAGACAAACCCAATGTTTTCCTCATCCCTATTTGGAATATCTTAATAAACAAATTTCTCTAAATATATAAACTCCAATTGGCCTTCTGCTCCAGATTCTATGCATCTCATGTGTTCAAGTGCATAGAATTTTTAAAAAGAATTTTGCAAAAAAAAATTGATGAATAAATGGAAGAAAATCACAAGAAATTTTCTGCAAGTGACAGGTTTTTAAACTTGGGAAACTAAGTTTGAGAAAAACAATGTAAATGTGCAGGTATAGAAAGTGTACTACAAAAGGATTTCAAAGGATAATTAACAAAAGCAAAATTTTTATCCAGGTTAAGGTGAAACTAAGATTTAGATGTTCTTTCAAAATAGTTTGAAAATGCCAAAAATTTTGGGCAGGTATCATAAATATGCTGGTATCTGGTATTTAGAAAAGAAATTTGTATGAAATTTTGAATAGTAAAAACGGAAAAAATTGGTTTTCAGCAGTTAAGTCAAAAGTGCTCTCAGAGAAAAATGCAGCTAAGAAAAAACTACTGTATATATAGATTATTTATTTGAATAAATTTGGGGAATGTGTTTTCTAATGGAACTTTTTCCATTTTTACTTGTGTTTCTATGCGAAGGTTTGTTTAACATTTTGGTTTATTGAAAAATTTTATTTTTCAGATTTTATCATAGATAATCAAAATAGTTTTCGAAAACTATTGAGCTTTAATTTACGTAAGACATCTTATGGCTTTCTTAAGTTTTAAACTAAAGTCTTATAAGTGAAATGTCTTTTATATAAATTTCTTACTTCAACCCAATTACAACTTTAATAATCGTTTTGATTACTTTAGCCTACCAAGCGCCAGAAAATCTAAATTTCCTATTTTTCTAACACAATATTCTTATAAAAAAATACTTTTAGTACAAATAATAAAATGTTAAAAAGTTAAATTTCTGTTCAAACTGTTTGTGAGATAAAAACAGTTTATGCAAACATACACATACATCCTTGTGCAACACATCTAGTATCAAACTGTAGGTCTTATATGACCAATTGCAATTTTATTTTATTTTATTATAATTTATTCAAAACGTATACACATACTCGTATAAATGTAAAGCATGTAAAAAAAATATTAAAGAAGAGAAATTATTTTAAACGTCATGCAAAATAGTATCTTACCCTTTACATCTTGAATCCTTTAGAGCAACCATGCTACCTGGCCCTCTCCCTTGCTTAAAGCCCTCCCTGGCCTGTGCTCCATGTGGTGAATGTCGTTTCATAAAAATGGTATGGTATTAGAAATATGTAAATAGTTGTTTGGTTTCTTGTTACCCTCAAGCAAACGTTCCAACCACCATCATCGCCACTTCGTACTCTTGGATAGAAAATGTGGCTTTCTTTTCTTGTTGTTCTAATTCAAACAATAGTTTGGCCCAGCTATACATACATAGAAGAGGTAGTAGTAGAGACTTCAACACTTTGGACAATTGTCCTTGTGCACGTCCATATATTTTTATGTCTACATATGTATTAAGCTGAGTATGTACTTTTATATCCTCTTGTTTGTATAAAAGTCCTTTTCAAATAATTTCCTTCATACTTGTAAATAGTAAAGTACGATTGGTATGACTCCCTTACAAAACACTTTTGCCTATTCTTTGAACTAATTGTACATTTCACTGCAGACATGCTGAAATTCTTATTGTATCCTTTACATCTTGCAGTGTCCTTTTGCGAAAATCATCTAACCCTTCCTCCTCAACTTATTTTGCATAAATGCTTTATTTCTACAACAATAATTCTATTCCATTTCCTTTTTGCTCTGCTCATGCATACACAAACTTTTACCATGATAATGGTTTGGTACTCGTCTGTGTATATTTTCTCTATTCGACTTGACTTCTTTTCATAAGGGTTCTGCTTGTTAGATAGTTTCTCATTACAATCTCTCGAACATGACCAGGATCTTTAGAATATTACAATTGCATGCATGTGAGTGTGTGTACGTGTATAGAAAAGCCATTCTGTTTTAGTTGAACGTGCATACAACTGTCTGTGTGTGTTCATATTGTCCTTTGAGGTTTATGTAGTGGGTGTTGGCAACCACAGTTGCTGACTTTATATTTTGTATAGACTGCCGCCTTCCTTAGCTATAAGACCGGTCCTCGGGAACTCACTCCTAAGACATTTATTTAATTTCATCCTTTTTTTTCTCTTTTCACTTGCCCACATTTGTAACTTTATATTACATCTTTTTATTTGCTTTGTGCAAAAAGAAAATGACATTTAAAACAAGAAGAAAAAGATGATAGAATTTGATAATGAAAGAAATGCTAAAACTAAAACTAAAACATGACATACAAATATTTGTAATTGTGGGTTTTTAATATCTCTTCTCCTTTGACTGAATATTCCTTTTTGTCTGAAAATCGTTTAAAATTTTATAACTTTATCTGCTGGCTTTGCCATGTCCTTTCTAATTTAAAATAAACTTTTTCTATTAATATAATTTTGTTTTCTTCCCTTTTTTCTACTTGTTTGTAGAAATTGATTTAATTTCTTATTCAATTTTTGCTTTCCTTTCTATATGAATTTTTAATGAAATAATTTCAAATTCTGTAAGGATAAAAAACATATTTATATTTATGTAGGTATACATATAATGGTATTTGCAACAATTCAATATTAAATGACTTGCAATTTGAAGACATACATACATCCATTTTTTGTACAAATTGAAATCTGGTTTCAATAATTTCAATTTAATTAAAATTTGTAAGGAATTCGTAGACACATGAATTAATTAATTTTCGATATTCAATTAAAAGTCAGGGAATATGGGCAACATGACATTTACTTATAGAATTTAATTTAAAATTTAAGTTAAAATTGTTTAAATACAAATAAATTGTATGTAGACAAATAAAATCTGATATCGACATCAGCGAATCTCGTTCTTCTCAGTAAAAAACTTTCAAGAAAATCATAAAAATGCAAGAATTACAATTATTTTGACTTACGACAGTGGCCCAATAAGTCCTCGACATTTTGAATGAAACAAAGGATTTTGGAAAAAAATTTATTTTACCTCTAAGCTTCTCTAATGTTTCTTTAAGTTTCAAAAAAAAAAATAGGATTTAACGCGTTCATCAAAATAGATAATTGCCTGCGAGATGAATTCATTGTTAGAGTCAACTCTCTTCCCGCGAAGACATTTCTTTAGGTTTGGAAACAAGAAATAGTCACTTGGTGGTGCTAAATACGGAGAATGGGATTAATAAGGGAGCAATTTGTACCCCAATTAATGGAACTTTGCTATAGAAATTGCACAGGTATGCACCCTTACATTGTCCTGGTGGAAGGATATTTTTTTCGTGGCCAAATGCCAAATCGTTTTTATGCAAATCCCTATTAAATCTACTCAAGTAGTTGGCATAATAATCGCCATTGATTGTTTTATCCTAGTAAGGTAGTCAATGTGGATTAAACCGTGCGCATCCCAACAAAAAAAAACCATCGCCATGACTTTATTGGCTGGCAAACCAACCTTGGCTTTCTTTGGCGCCGATTCACCTTGAATGATGTTTTGTCGGTAGTGTGTCCACCATACCACATGCAAATTTGTCACACGATTGCCTTCTGGTCGATTGTGAGAAAACGCAGCATCCATCCTGCGGAAAGCTTTCTCATACCCAAAATTAAAACGACTGATCCATGTGATATGCCTATGGCTTCTACAATCTATCGCATTTTCTATCAACAATCGACCAACACAATATTGTGAATTTTCTCAATTGTTTCGGGTGTAAAAAAATCAACTGGGTCTAATGTTCGTCTTCTTCCGGGCTTCTACGGCCACAACGAAATTCCGTAAAGTACTTTTTTGCCACTGAAATTGATGATCCAAATTTACCATATTATTTATCAAGCTTAGCCTTGGCTTGTGTGATGGTTTTTCCACAAGAAATTCACTTTTTCCAAATCACGCAGTAGCCTGCTCTCAACAACTATCAAACACAAACTAAATGATGCAGCTTGTCCAAACTTAGGCAGAAGCAAACTGACACAAGCGTTTTGATAGGAACAGTATTACAATTTTAGATAAGAGGCGGAAAATTCCTAAAGTCTCGGAATTATATTTGATAATACAAAAATGTTTGTGTATCGAAAACAATTTTTTTAATCAAAAACCACCCTCAATAGATGTTGTAATAAAATCATATTTTTCGTATATTTTTTAAGATAGTGAAATACACAGAGAAAAAAGATTAATTGGAAAACGTCTGCTTTCATAAAATTGTGTTAAAATTAATAAACCTATCGCAGGAGTCCAAGCAACTTATGATTTCGCAGAATGTATGAAAGGGATTGTAAAAGGACGACCAACAAAATTCAGATTCCGATACTAAATACCAGCATATTTGTAGGGCTTTTTCGAAATGCAAATCCTTTTACATTCTTATCTCATTTAAGCTCTACTTTATTTTCCTGATCAAAAATTTGTTGACGGCATCACTAACCAAATCACCACATTCTGGCCAACACGTTTTGTATATTCTTTTCATTTCAATTAGAGTATTTTTGGACTCTAATTTTTATGGAGGAAACTTATAAATGTTTATGCATTTCCTCATTTGTCAATTTCTTGTTTTGAAAGTATTTGAAAATTTTTTCTTTTTATTATTCGTGTTTAAAATTTTGCTGAAGAAGACACCCACAGCATTTAGAAATATTCGATATTATTAATAATTAAAAATAAATATATTGTATTTAAAACGACCTCAAACTCAATAAATAATTCAATAAATTAATCAAGATAAAGGTCGAATAATATCATCAATTTAGGAAAATGTTTTTTTTAAATCAATGAGAATTCTACTGACGACTGTTTTTCCATTGACGAAAAATTAACAGAAATTGAATAAAGGACATGTTTGGCACCGGTGAAATTTTGTTTTTTTTTTTCAGAACAAAAAAAGTTTTTCAAACAAAATGTTTTTTCGTTTGCTTGAAGAAAATATGTATGTATGTTTAAATTGATTTTAATTTGGAAATCGATTCTTATTTCATGTTATGCAAATACATATATATGTATACATTTTAAAGGTCTTGAGTAAGGCTATTGAAATTTGTAGATTTTTAAAGAAAAAAAAATAAACAATAGTTATTGCTAATTTATACTGAATTAATTCTGGCAAAGCCAAACTTTGTTTCTAAGCTCGAATAAATGAAAAAAATTACATTATGAATATAAAAACTAAATCTTCTCTTCTCCCTCAAACTAAAAGTTCATTAAAAATTTTATTTTACTAATCTCTTGCAAAATTTTAATTTTAAAACTACAAAACTCTACTTTCACAACAACATCAATTACAATAAATTTGGAATAGAGGTATGCCCCCTTTTAAAAACTACAATCGCGCTCTGCAAACTACAGTCCAAAACCAACATTTTCAATTAACCCCCAGCAATAAGCTGAAGGAAGGACACATATACATACACAAAACCGCTTATCAACAAAACGGCGAGCAAAAATTATGAAAGCTCCTAAATATTCAAAAATACTTTATTTTAATCCTTACAATCCAAAAAAAAAAACTCCTGACTTCACTTCCCCCAAAAGCGACACTCGCCCACCCACTCATGTCTTTGTTTAACATGGAAAGTGTGAGTGACTGAGAAAATGTGAATTTATAAGGGTGTGGGTAAAAGTCAATGTGTGCATGTGTATTAATGAACGCTAAAGAAGATGGCACGATGCTTTCTAATTTAAATTATGCCATTAAACTCTAGATGCTAAACACTTTTTTTACATACACAAACACACCTGAACTCACACGTACCAAACAAACAAGCCTGACATCCTTCGCTGACCAAACATACATCATATAGAAGCAGAAAAAGGAAAGAAAAAACCATACACCAACGCACACAAACAAATGAGAGCGAACTTAAATGACCAGAATTTATTTTATTCTTGAGTTTGTGTTTACGTTTTCTCGTTAAAGAGATAAAGGATGAAGCTGACGTTTGTGTAAAGGATAGAGTGTGAGTTTGAAGTTTCAAATAAATATAAAGTGGTTCCTCGTAAATATTAAAATAAACGAACATTACGAGCACATTTGGAATTATTTGTACAAGGATATCTCAAGGATTTGAGCTTGAAGTCCCTAATTTTAAACGCAGCTAAGCCAATGTAAAGTGCGGTGGAAAAATGTATGAAAATTTTTAAACTTTTTGAAAATTTATTGAATTTTTCATAATCAATTTATAATGGTTTTGAGTTGAAAAGTTAGCGGGAATATTTTTTTCTTAAACGGAATTTTAACAAATTATTTCTAGAACCGTTAAAGAAATTAGGATCCTCGTAAGCTTCAAATTGAATAAAGTTTTTTAATCAAACACCATTTCCTGATGATGGTACTTAACGAGTATCGAAATATCAATCACAAATAAAACTTTTTAATCGTTTATTAAGATCTAATGCTTAAATGGTGTTTTAATTTGAAGTAAGTCTAAGTTATTTCAAATATTTTCAAAACGACAAATATGCGAAAATTAACATTTTATTTAAGAAAAAAAAAATAATAATAAAATACTGGTATATCAATATTAGAATATGCTAAAGTGACCTCAAAACTACTAACGATAGTTAATGTTTGTTTTTAAACACAATTATGATGTCTCAAAAAAATTAATTTTAAATATTAATATCTCTATATTTTATGACCTTTTTATAACAATTTGATTAAAATATTCTTTAATCTCGAGGTCTAATTTAGTGGTTAAACAATTTTATTTGAAATTATCGATATTTCTGTACTCATTGAGTATCATCTACAGTAAAATTAAAAAAATAGAATTTTCCTAAAGATGATATTCAAAGAATATCGAAATATCGACAAATTCAAATAAAATTGTTTAACCACTAAACAAGACCTGGAGCTTAAAGAAAATTAAAGATTAGTCGGGCAAGTATATTCTATATAACAAATTTCAATATTAAACACTTATGATGTGGTGGCTTGTGTTGTTAATTTATGAACGCCATGTACCGAGCTGAAGACAGCTAGACGAGTCACAGGTTGCACATGCCGTAGTAAAAGGCCTTTAGATATAAAGGTTAGTTGCGAATAAGAGTTTTTTTTCACATATAAGCAGTCCCGGAGAGTCAGCGGAAGTTTGGCTTATGGGCAACATCGAGAAGATGAGTGGGAATCCCTCAAACATCGCTGTGTCTGTTCATTTATTTGGTGCGGCTGTATTGACATTAAAGCGCTTCGCTATATAAAAGTGGAGTAGATGTCAGCCCCATCATCAGACTAGCATGCAGTAGACTAAACATTTGCTCATCCGAAAAGGAATGATTAACGAAATTTCAAACAACATAAATGAAGAAGGAGGAGCTTTACTCCTTATAGGATCAATGAGAAGATATACACATGTATGATGTTTTATAATGTGGAAAAAGCGAAAAAAGCATAAAAGAATTTCAATAAAATTTTTAATATAAAAGAAATAAAGTTAATACTTATTTTAAAAGGATACTAATCAGAAAAATACATTAATTATCACCAGTAAATAGACTACGTATCGCCGTAGTAGATTTTGACCAAAAGTATAACAGTCAAACTCGTATGATTAGTCATAACTTCCTTGAGAAATCGTTGGACCTCTTTACCTCAATAATTTA
Organism: Germaria angustata; assembly: GCA_963681545.1. Classification (NCBI taxonomy): domain Eukaryota; kingdom Metazoa; phylum Arthropoda; class Insecta; order Diptera; family Tachinidae; genus Germaria; species Germaria angustata. Next base: position 115,765,943 of record OY812998.1, on the reverse strand, counting down.
ACATTAAAATTAGAAAAAACATTTCATTCTCAACTATCTTGTAAGAGGATATATTCGTCTTTTTCATTTATATTAAAACAGACAACAATGATTTCTTTATTTGCTGAACATTTTATATTGTGCTCAAAATTTTGAAATATTTGTTATTGTTAATTACCATTTTCTTCATACAAACAGTTGAATTCAATATTTCTATTAAAAATTTCGAGTGTGAAAAAAATGTGTTTGAAATGTCGATATTGGTAACATTTAAAGAAAATCTAAATCACATATTTCAATTGGAATTTCAAAATAAAGTATTTATTAGAGCAGTTTATATAAAAATGTGTTACTTAGAAGTGAAGAGACCCACCAAAGGCCCAATTAAAAAGTTTCAGCAAATAAAAGTATCAATCAATTTTGTCTATGTTCTGTTAAAAAAAAAAATGCAAGCAAAATTCGAGATCTCTTTTTAAAGATTTTTGATAATAAAGGACATTGCAACAAGACGGTATGTAATTAAAACTAGTTTTTGAAGTCCACGTTCCAAGATTGTGAATTGTTCAATGTTACATATTTTTCACAAAAATATGCGCTACATCTAAAAAATTAAGGGGCTATAACTACGGAACCAGACGTGATATGGAACTAGGTTATACGCAGTATAAAAAAATAAGTGCAATAATACTTAAAAATATCGGAGGGGATCAAAATTCAATCTGATTCGAAAAAGTTTGGTTTAGTCTTGTATTGCAATATTGTTAAGTTTTTATAAATTTGTCGCGTAAAAATAAACTTGTTAAGGAAAGTAAAAAAAAACAAATCTCTTCTTATATAAATGAAGTAATTCACTTAGTTGCAACAAAGGGTAGCTACCTACACCATGAGTGTAAATCACGCTACAGATTTACATGTCTTGTATGCAACATGACTCGGAAAGATCTTGCTCTTTTTCATTGCAGCTTAATTGTTTTAAACGGAACTGTAAAAAGCAGGAGGGGCGATATATGTATGTGCAACATTTTTATCAGAAACAAATACCTAATTAGAGTTGTCCTTACATTCCAGTCTGAAACTCAAACTTCCTTTACTGAAATGTATAAGATCTAAACATTACTTCTATGGTGGGAGTGATCATCTCAAGAAACTTCTCATCATACGTGTATGTGTTTGAATCAGTAAAAATCAACAGATTCGAAATAAGTTTCTATGGTTAAGCCCTCATTCAAGTTCCGTTTGCTGGAAATCCATGGAAAATTAAAATTTCTCTCACACTTTTAACATCCACTGTTAAGTGGTCCTTGTACCAGCAATTAGGGATTATGCATTTGTTAAACATTATGACACATGTATGTTGAGATCATTATGTGCAAACATTTCCATTTATTTTCCCTAAAAAAAGAAAACGAAAATAAACGAAAATAAATGTGGGTAGTTTTTAAAACATTTTCAACTTAAAGTAATAATATTTGTACAAAATTAAAGAAAATTCTTCGCCCTCTCTTTTTCTATTTTATTTTTGCAAATAAAAAGAGTTTAAACAAAAATTAATTACTTAATACTTCATGAAATTATCTAAAATATCGTAATGAAAATCTTTTAAAAATATCATCTAAAATTAAAATATTTGTTCATCATTAAATTAAATTGCTCGGCAAACTTCATTAAATCAGAAAAACAAATTTGTGAAGTAAATTAAAAATTTTATTTAAATAACAAATTGAAAAATTTATAAATACTATTATGCAGGCAAAAAGGAGGTCCTTACAAAATTTACAGCAACCAAAGGATTCTCAACATACACAAATGCACACATACACATATCCAAGCATCCTTCAATTTCAAAATGAAACAACAACAACAACTATATATGACTGAACGAACGAAGGAACCCCTTTGTCGTAATTATGTACAAGTTGTCTTATTTTAATTATAATAATTTTTCCTTTTTTAGGATTTTTTTTTACTTTTCATTGAAATTTCTGTGTATATAAACTTCTACACTTTATTTGAAAAAAATAATAAAATATTGTATGCCATAAACTCATATTCATACGAGTACGTTAGAATAATTTTGTGTAAATATTACCAGCAGAATTTTGACGCCTTCAACCGTACCTAATAAATATGCAAATTATTTATTTTTGTATTTTTTTATAAACGAAAAACTTTGCATCATTTGGAAAAAAATATTATGGCGGAGGGCGGGAGTAAATTACTTCTTGCTGTTGATTTTGTTAAATTCTTAGACATATGAATTCTAGTCAATATGAGGAAGAAGGCCTTTAATTTGTTCATTAAAAAGTGTCTCTAAATTGAAAGTAAAAAATATCCTTGTTAAAATTATTATAAATTAAAGGTTTTCTAATAAGTACGGATTGGTGTTGAAATGTTAACACATTTAATTGGAGGAGACAGAAATTTTTTATTTATTTAAAAATTGCATATCGCTCCTTAAACGTTACATAGTCTTAGCTGGAAAAAAATTTAACTTTTGATCACAATTTTTGAAATATCCACACTTTCCTCTATAACTTTGTTTTAGCCTTCGCCCATTTCCCCACCTATTCTCTCTACACTATCCCCTTGGCAAAGAAGTAACACCTTAAGTAGTAGACATTAATTGCCTGGTTGTTAGTTCTTTTTATAAGAAAAAAAGTTAAATATAATTCTGATTTCCTTTTCGAGATATTAATTCCTGTTGTTCCTACAATAATCATAGGGCCGCGAGGATGTTAAGGAGTAAATTTTCCTCCATAACATAAAAATTGTGTGGCAAGATCAAAATTTGATGGCAATGCAGGACTTCGTGTTTCACTTTACTCCAACTTGATGATAGATACCGATGCCAATGAATAGTTTTCAAAAGGTGCACTATAACATGAAGTGTATGTTATGTTCCATATCGTAAAGATCTTTTTTAGAAAAACTCCCAGCGATGATGCCGTCGAGCCAAAATCTATATAAAACACAATATTTTTAATAGTGTTTCTTCTCTTTGGTGAACGCCGATAGGTTTGAATTTTTATTAATAAGTTTATCTATCCATTTTGAAAAAAATACGTTATTCTGAAAATAATTTTCAGTCGAAATTTGACTCTTTGAACACATGTGAGTTCGAAAAATTCAGTTGGCAACATAGTCCATGGTCTCAAAAAATTTCAGTTTCAATATCATTTTGCGTGGCTAAAGGTCTCAGTCGCTACGTAAAATTTATCTAGTTGTAGTCTGCGAACCTACAAGCTCTTGTATGTGGTAATAAATTGACTGTCTTGTCTGTATTTTGATGCATAATTGCTGACTAATTGTTTATTTAAGAGATAATATCGAATTTTGGTACCAAGCCTGACTCGAGTGCTGATAAGGTGCGTGCTCGGCACCGAGGACGAGCGCATATTCCTTTCGCTAGTATTTAAATTTTATTCTACTAACATTTCTAGTCGTGCAACATATTAAGAATAAATAAAAATCATTCGCCCTAATAAATCCTAATGAGACTTGAACTCTAGTCCATAAAGAATAAACAAAAGTAAAATAATTTTCTTTTTCATACATTATTTGCCAACAAAAAAGGGTAAATCCTATTTGTGTAATTAAAAACCAAATAAAACTGATTTTCACTTAGAAAAAATATTAAGCAAAATTGGTTAATCACTAAATAAAAACTCTTTACAATCTTACTTCATCACGAACAAAGACAAGCTTTGGTTCCGATAACTACGTATTAAAGACGTGTCAAGCATTTTGTAAAACAAAAATATTAATCCGAGTACTTACATGTAAATTTACTACAACTTTTCGAAAAATAAATTAAAACTGTACGCTTTTATTACACTAGAAAATTTCCAACAACAACTATTGTAAATTGTAAAATAACACAACAATACAAATAAAGTAGATTTACTACAACTTTTCGAGAAATAAATTAAAATTATACGCTTAGATCAGATTAGAAAATTTCCAACAACAACTATTGTCAATTGTACGCATTAGAAAATTTCCAACAACAACTATAGTCAATTGTAAAATAATACAACAATACAAATAAAGTAAATTTTCCATAACTTTTCGAAAAATAAATTAACATTATACGCTTGTATCAGATTAGAAAATTTCCAACAACAACTATAGTCAATTGTAAAATAATAACACAATACAAATATTCTGTGAAGTTAGTGATACGTAATCTATTAAAAACATAAAAAATTAAATGTGCTGCAACTTTCTCTAAGGAGCATATGGTCTCACAAAGCAGTTCAAATATAATAAGAACTGGTCTCAGCTAATCACCTCAGGAGAAGGTACTGCAAATATATTAAGCTAAATTCGATTATGCAGGAAGGCTTTTAGAAAATTGCGCTGCCTTAATGTTCAATGATACACCCTACATATTCAGGTAGCCCCCAAGGAGGTCTTTTACAAAATGTAAGTGGCAGTGAATAACACATGTCTGATGGCCTAAACGTGGTTGCAGATAGGATATTGGACCGTTTATTATTCCTCTCTTCCAGAATGCAGTAGAGAGGAAATATTGACTTTTAATATGACTCCTAGCAGCAGAGCAACGTGCTGCCTTCCGATTTATAGTTACCGCATAATACTTCAGGATATTAAAGATAACAAGGGGACTCCAAGAGTTTGTCATTTAACGCTTTAATTGCTTTTATATATTCGAAATGTTTTAATTCAAAGCACAAAATTGTTAAATCCTTCTGGCCGTCCATACTTTCAATTTTCGTGTCTGCAATTACCATTTTTAAAGGAGAGTAAATAAATAAATGAATAGAAAGTTGTAAAAATGGCGTAGATTTGCAATTTTCTTTTGTTTTCTAAATGTCACTTTATTATTATTACTAATTCCTTATTTCCTATAAGGAGAACAGGACCTCTTTCTGGAGGTTTCGGTAATCACTTGGTTTAAGATGAGTAGCTGATCGAGCTTCTGCATCCAATTCTAGAACTGGGGCTGCCAGCATGACTTTCAGGTGGGGTGGCATCACGTTTATATAGCGAGCCGCTTGCTACAAGATCCCACGCCCACCTCCAGCTGCCTCTTACATGAGGAATAATCGCTGGTATTTGTTGGCAGTAGATTACTTTAAAGCGCCAATAACTTGCCTTGACGTTCCAAGTATCGTAGGAACTCAGAACTTGTTAGAAGTTCGTTGCCACCCGGAAACCCTCCTACACTCTTTACTCGGAACCGCTGATTGTCCGGTGGACGCTCCCGGTAGCATACAGCTATGATTCCTTCGGTCGTGGAATGAATTAAATTGAACAAGAACGTAAATCTCATTTTCGTGCATTGTTCCGTCCACTCCCGACGGAGGGCATTGTTTAATTGCCCAAATTTAACTCTTTATATCTAATAACGAATTCCAAAACCAAATAAATTTCTTCTGTAATATTTTAGGACCAACTTTTATGATGCGAAGTAAAGCGCCCTGTATTATTATTATTAATATTTTTTCATTTGTGCCAAAAACACAATGAAGTTGCAACAATGCGGTTATATTTGTACACGTCAAAAAAATATTCACACACACGCACAAACAAAATCATACCCACATGCATACATACACTCCTCCAAAGGATGCACATGTGTATAATATATACAAACAAGTGCTTATAAAACTTTAGCGTGTTAAACACTTGTGTAACCTTCTCCCTGCATGACGTACTTTGTTCCGAGCTTTTTTTTAGTTTAATACAATTTTTCTTACTTATTTTGAATTTCAAAACTTTTATTTATACTCCAACCAATGATTTTAATTTCTTGTTTATTTTCTCTCGTAAAACAGAAACATTAGAGGTTCCGACTCAAAATTAAAAATTCTCAGATGTGCCTTTGCAAAACAGAAGCATATACATATAGGGTTATCCATTTTCGGTTTTAACTTTGTTAAATAAATCAGACGGAGGGATATGATTTCAGTTAAAATTTTGCTTTACTATAATGCGTCCACCCTGGCATTACGTACGTCATTTAAAAAACCGCCTCTGGATTGGCAGCAGCAGTGGAACTTTTGAGGTAGTTTTCAACCATTTTTTCGCAAATTTCGGCCCAGTATCTCGGCGATATCTTGACGAATGTTGGTTTTCAAATGGTCCAACGTTAGGTGAATATCCGCGTAGACAAGGTTTTTGACGTAGCTCCTTTGAAAAAAGTCAAAAGGCATCAGATCGCATGATCTTGCTGGCCAATTGACGTCAACAAAACGTAAAATTATACGTTATGGAAATTTCGAATGTAATAAAGCCAAAATCGGCTCTCAGCATCGACTTATGGAAACCACGGATCGTCTAGTTCATAATCTTCAATTGCAGGCCAAAAAAAGTCGGTTATCATACGGCCGGCATCGTTTGCGAACAAATACAACCCAATGACAACACCAGAACATAATACGCACCAAACAGTGACTTTTTCCGGATGCAATGGCTATTCCACAATCAGTTCTGGGTTCTCCAAGCTTTATATGTGACAATTTTACTTGTTGATGTAACCACCTAGTGAGCAATGAGTTTCATCCCTGAAGAAAATTTTGGTGGAAAAATCAGCATTGAAATCCTGCTGTAGCACCTAATCATCATACTTATATCTAAGGCGTTATGAATGGTCAGCTGGCCTTAATTAATGCGTGAGTTCGACTTTATGTTGATGGGGGTGCAAATCCAAATGTAAATTACCCCAATTGCAAATAACGCCGCCACACTTTCTTTAACAGAAGCATTATTTTCAGCTGTGTTCACTTTGTGATCATGCACAGTCCTGACTACATCTGTAACGCTTCCAGTCTCTTAAAATTTCCTTATAATCTTGCAAGTTCCTTACACAGTCGGTCGATCATGATGACCATAATCATCTGTAATGCTCGAAATGAGGCCGGCCATATTTTAGTAAGTTTTAACTATTTTCATGTGTTTTTTTTTAGTTGTTAATTGACCCTGATTCGTAAATGGCAAACTTTTCACTAAATAAAGGACATTTTAAATGACAGATATTTAACGGCTGATATCCTGGCCTGACAATAACCCATCACGAGTAAAAAGTGAATGTTGCTTACGAAGTTGTTTTTAAGCTCTTCTCTTAAGGATAATGCTTTTTCTCTGCCTTTGTGGAAGACGAATCATTGTCAATAGTTCTAAGAATTGCAGGAAGTTGTAAGTGCCAGAGTACGAGCTTAAAAACGAAATCAATCAGTTGAAAGTCAACTTGAAGGATTTCATATTTGTTGTGGTCTAAAGTAGTCCATATTATCCACATACTGTAGGTTAAAATTCTAAATAATTTTGATAAGTTTTTTTTTAGATTTCGTGTGACAGAAAAATATTTAGCATAATTTTTAATAATTTTTGATTTGTTTTATACTGTGAAGAATTTTTAAATGCAGTATCACAGCACGAAAATAATTTGTTTAAGCACAAGACTAGATTTATTGGCTTAAATTATAGAAAACATAATTAAGGAAGGAAATGTCATTCTTATAAATTAGAAGAAAAAAGGCGAAACCAGCTACATTATTTGGAATGATTTTTCTATACCAATTAATGTCGTCTTTATACCCTGAAATAAATAGATAAACGGATAGGCAGATAGACAGACAGCAAAGCGGAAGTAGCGCAAGTTCCAAATTTTATATTTTTGTAAAAAAAAATATCTATTTATTCGACACTATTTGTCAACTTATCTGCACCAAAATACTGGTTCCAAATTTAATCTTCGAATCAATTTTGCTATTGAACAATACAAGAACAGTACAAGAGACTAATGTCTACATTAAACTGCAATAAAAACACTTTAATGAATCTTTCTGCGTTTGTATTCATAATTACAGGGACTTGCTGTACCCCTCATCAAACAAACATAAAAGATTTTAAATCCTACCAAGCCATGCACATAAAAATAATAAATTTAAGTTATTGCTACTGCAGATAGATCATTTGGAAAGGGCTTTAACCCTAGCCTGGATAAATTTAGCTTCTCCCCAAAAATTTTTTAAAGGGATTAATTACCGTGCCATATTTGCTACTTCTGGGAAAGATAAGAGAGAAAATCTTTGAGAAATTTAAAGCAAAATTAAAAAAATTAAAAATATAAATAATACAAAACATAAAAAATTAAAAATAAAAATTTGCACTACCCTATTGGACCTACATAAATACAATATGAAAATTATAATTTTTTCTAATGCATATGCTAAATGCCATGTACGGTGAACATCCTTAACAGTATGTGTACATCTGTGTAATAACACTTGTGTTTGAGTGAGTGCTACCAACAGAAAATTGAAAAAAAACTTTACAAAAACTCAAGTAAAAAGTTGAATTCAGAAAAACTATTAAACATTTTCTATTAAAAACTTTTGCAACAATATATTAAACTATAGAAACTGCAGCGCAAGGGGAAACTTGTTATTTTAACCGAGAGAGCAACACAATAACGACGATAATGACTTGCAGTAAAAAGAAAAGTAAAAAAAGAACATTTACATGACTGCAAGGATACAAAAGGAGCAACTCTTTTGGTTCGAATATTGCTTAAGGATTGTTGTTAAGAGGAGTGGCAAAATATGATATTTTATTTTCATCAACTTATAATTACTCTAAAAATACATACATGTATAAGATTGTTTTGCAAAATATTTTTTAAGGCAATTGGGAGCAGCTCTAGGATAAGTAAACGACATTGATGAAAACCTCAGCCCCGCTTTTGTTCAAGTTTCAAATTTTTGCACTATTTCGCTTGATGTAAAACTGAAACTATCAACATTTCTTACATAGAAATTAAAATTATTTTTATTGTGATATGATTTCCTTTTCAAAGGACTTTAAATTTTCCAAATAATTTATAAAAAAATTTTTAAAAAAACGCCTTCCAAGATTCTCCATATTGAAATCTAAAAAACTTGACAGTTACAAACCAAATTTGACAAGGTCCTACAATAAATTGTGCCAAGTTCTATGGTTTATTAAAAACAAAATACATAAGGTCAGTTCACACTCTATTTAGTAACAGATTACTCATAAAATTTAATTAAATTGTTCATGTACATAATTTGTTTTTGTTTAATTATATGACTATACACTTAACAAGTAACCATTTTTTTATAATTTGTTTATTGACAAAAAAAGTATATGTATATATTGATTCCAACTAGCTAATTGACAATAAAACTGGTATAAAAACTTTTTCAATTGGTGGGATTAAAAAAGGAAATTGTATGTAAAGGATAAGATGACTTTAGAACACTACATTAGAAGATCATCTAAGTGAGTCTGATGGAATTTCGACCACCAGCTTTACCTAACCTTACCTAAGCAACCCCTTAAAAAAAGAGATTCCATATGAAACATTCAACCCGACAGACTACGACAAAAAAATATTTTCAATATTTTAAGAAGTCAACTTTTCATGTTTTTCTTTTTTGCAAAGAAAATAGTTTTATATTGGATTTCGATACGTTCGTTTCATTTAGGAATCGTCCTATGTTTGGGAAATACAATGTTTCTCTTATAAAAAGTAATGATCTCAATAAGAAATATAAGATCGAAAATAGTTTTGTTTTAATAATAAAAAATTTATTTTTTTATAAAAAGATAGAAACTTGCAAAGGCAAGATTTTTGAAGGACTAGATAATAAGATTGAGGCATTCGATTTCAGTCGATATTTCATTATAATTCTATTAAAATTTCCATTGATATTGAAGGCTGCATTCAGTCCCAGAGTTAGAAAATTTTATGGAAGTAGAGTAAATTTGTAATCCCATTTCTAAACAACAAATAATCTACTTCACTTACTACCGCATTACTTTTTTAAATGTACCGACTTCTGCTAATTTTACTAGCTTATTAACTTATAAATATAAAACTTTATTATTTTTATATCATATTATAATAAAATAAAAGAAATTAAAAATGTGGTAAATTTATCTATCTTTACAGCTTTTGGTCTCTAACTCGCTCTCGCTGGTTACTTGAACCTTGTACAGCACATACTTGGGCCTGTTTATACAACTGCTTCCCATCCTAATGCTGCTCTAAGCCCTACTAATTATAATTAATCAAATAATTAACAATTACTAACAGTAATTTAGGCTGTAATTAAATATATTCTCTCTTCATGTTCTATTTGCCTTATGCCTTAAAAGAATTTCTTTTATTTATAAAAAAAACAGATTTTCATAAAATATTTATTTTATAAGCCTCTAATAAATTCTAATGATTTGAGACTTATCGCACATATTTAATGCTTTTTTGTGCTTTTAGTGTCTCTACTATTCTCTTCTGCTTTCATTTCCTTAATAATTTTAGTTATAAGGTTTTTCATATGCTTAATAGTGCTTAATTAAAATAGTAGTCTTAGAGCCGTTTAAACTAATTTAAAGAAAAATAAATTATTATCATAAGCTTTAATGCGCTTTTATTTTGTTTTGCTTAAATAAAAATGGGAAGAAATTAGAAAAAGAAGGAGAAAAAGAACCAAGGACTTGATAAAAATGGAAATGGTAATTATCTATATTGACAATTCTATTCTAATATTTATTAATTTAAGCTCATTTATCTTAAATACTCGTGTGGACACAGTCTTCAAATTTTTTTCTGCAAATATGGGATCATATTTTTTTAATGTTTAGGGGGTCAACCCAATTTGCGCAATGCAATAACCTGAAATTAGAAAAATAGTTTATTAAAAGGGGGATAGAGAAAGTATTATCGGTGGACAATCGTTTTGAAACTCTACACTATGAAAGTGAGAGCAAGGACCTCTTCTTGGAGGTTGTGCCACACACGAATTGTTACCCAATACTATTTTGTTATAAACTTTTTAGAATATTGTGTGATAAAAATAGTTCAAAAAGTGGCGAAAAGACTTAAGTCATGCTTACCTATTGCTAATTCTAAGCCAAATTAGATAAAGGACAAGGTTATCATAATTTTTAATTTTTTAAAATATTTGTATCCTCCGAGCTTTATCGAAACAAAATTTTTGTCTATGGTCCACATTGTTTTATAAATGGGAAAGTGTTGGTAACGTCTTTCAATTAAAAAGGAATTACACATGAGGAAATTTCAATTGAACGAGGAAAATTACAGTCGACTCCGCTTTACTGGAAATAACCAAAACCCAATTTTTTTTCAGTTATCCGATTTTTTCTCTAAAACGTAGTTCGGATTACTGAAATTTGTTACAGTTAAGCGTACTGCTTAAAATCCGTAAAACAATATTTTTTATATCAAATCTGTATATTTTTTTACGTCAATTTAACGTAAAAATTTAATATACTATTGTTTGTTGTTGGCTTAGCTAGGTATATGCCTGCATTTCATTGGCGCTAACCAAATCATCAGTACCCTTTTAGCCAAATCATGATTGAAAGCATTCAAAGCTCGTACACTTATGCCACAGACTACAAACACTATATGAGAATTCAAACAGAGCTCAATCATATTTTTCTATTTGTAATCAACAAAAACACAAAAGTATAAATAGCTTTAGAAAGCTTTTGTACAATCACAACACAACAAACAATTATAATTGACTTGGTTAGCGCCAATGAAATGCAGACATATACCTAGCTAAGCCAACAACAAACAATAGTATATTAAAATGGTTATTTTGGAGAATATCTCGAATAACGAATTTGGTAATTATTGTAAAAATTTAATTAAAAAAAATTATTCATAGAAACATTCATATTTTTTTAATTATTTTTAAAGCAAAAAATAAAAGTTTAAAATATAAATTAAAATAATTAAGTTTCACAATGCTGTCCGTTTTTACATTTGTATGCATGCAGTTAAAAAAACATAAATTAATAAGAATTCAGTCTCAGAATGCAATGCATTAAATATGTACTTAACATAACAGTTAATAATCAAAATCATGCATTGCTTTTTAAAATAACTTTGAGTTTGACTTTGAGTAATTTTCAAATTTGTATACAATCGATTTCTAATATATAAATAAATTTGTCATTGTTTATTTTTTCGCTAAAGCGAAGTAAGTTTCATACAAAACGTAGTTGTGAGCTTGATTTTGGTTTTCAGTAATACGATATTTTCAGTAAAGGGATGTTTCGCTAAAGCGAAGTGAATAAGACTAGCTGCGTTTAAAATCAGTGCGGGGATTTGTATCGCTTTCAGTAATCCGATTTTTTTCGGTAAAGCGTGTTGCGCTAAAGCGGATTCGACTGTATAACGAATTTACACAGCAAAATACAACATCATTATTTTTGGGGGGAGCTTCAACACCTCATCTAAGTCTCTGAATATTTTGGGATTGCAACCGCTCTTTCAATTTTTTTTTTTTTTTTTTTCACGCTAATATATGTTTATTGTATCTTCAAATAATTGAACTAACAATAAGTGTTCAAATCTTAAATATATAAATAATTATTAGGCCCAACCAGTGTCGGACATAAACTTAGTGATAATAATTAATAATACATAAAATTCATGTTACGCACAAAAAATATTTTCAAAGATTTTCATCTGGAGAGTTGCGTATTAATGCCGTAGTGTCCCTCTTTTTTAAGCGGATGTGTCCAGGAAAGTTCAAGATGTTACGAGCAAGGGGATTAGGATGGAACTCGAGTTTTGTTAAATATTTTCCAGCATATTTTGCAATTTCAGCGGTCACAAGTGGCATATTTAAATCACGATGTAAAATAGAATTTTTCAAGTACCATGGAGCCGTAGTTATTAACCTTAATATTTTGTTTTGCATTCGTTGGATTCTCTCTACATTGGAAGCTGAAGCAGTGCCCCATAGCTGAATTCCGTAACACCATATCGGCTTCAAAAGCGACTTGTATATTAAAAGTTTACAATCTAGACTGAGGGTAGAATTTCTACCAATCAGCCAATGTATCTGGGTTAATTTAAGCTTCATTTGTGTCAGCTTAGAGTCAATGTGGTGTTTCCATGTAAGCCGTCGGTCGAGGTGAATACCAAGATATTTCACATGTGAATGTTGAGGAACAACTTGATTGTTGATTTGAATGGGGGAACAAGTATCTCTTCGTAGGGTAAATGTAACATGAACACACTTTTGTTCATTTACTTTTATTCTCCATAAGTTCAACCACAATTCCAACAGGTTAATATGTTGCTGAAGATAACGGGATGCCTCGTGAGGGTTTTCATGCATACTAAGGCAGGCTGTATCATCGGCAAATGTAGAGGTGAGGATATTACTGCTCAAAGGCATATCACAGGTATAAATCAAATACAAAACTGGCCCCAGTATACTCCCCTGAGGCACCCCAGATGAAATGGTTTCGGGCACACTCATGAAGTCTCCTTCCACGACAGTGAACTTCCGGGCAATAATGTAACTTTCCAAAAGATTTACAATGTTTATTGGTAGATATGTCTTCAATTTTAGAATTAGGCCTTCATGCCACAGTTTATCAAATGCCTGAGAGACATCAATAAATAGGGAAGAACAATACTTTCTTTCTTCAAATGTTCTTCTTATGAAATGAACCAATCTATGACATTGTTCAATGGTGCTGTGCTGACTTCTAAAACCAAATTGATGGTCCGGTATGCATCCATTATCAGCTAGAATTGGGGACAATTTTGTCATGAGAAGTTTTTCAAAGAGCTTCGAAATTGTTGACAGCAAACTTATTGGCCTATATGACTCAGCCTTGGTAAGATCTTTACCCGCCTTTGGAATCATTTTGACCATGGCAAGTTTCCAGCTGTGTGGGTAATACTCCAGTCGTAAAATGCCATTAAAAATAAATAACAGGATTCTAATAGCAATACGAGGCAACTGCATCAGCATCTTGTTACTAATTCCATCAATACCCGGGGCCTTCTTTGGATTGGTTTCAGCAATTAGTTTTTGTACATCAAGCATCTTAAACTTTATAGGTCGAGGGGGTAGAGCAACTACGCTCGGCAAATCAACAGCACCAGTACATGTGTTTGGGGTAAATACGTCTTTTAAATGACCAGCTAATATGTTACCTTTTTCAGTATTAGTTCTTGCCCAACCTCCGGTAGAAGTGCGCAGGGGTGGTTTAGACTCAACGGGTGTTTTAAGCTTTTTAGCAGCGCGCCACAAGGAGTAATTAGATGCTGCAGTGACATCGAGACCTTCCAGGTAGTTCTTAAGAGAAGCAGATTTTTCAGCTGAAAGCAACTCTTGGAGTCGTTTAGTGCATTCTCTAAGTCTGATTTTATGTTGGGGCGATCTGTGCTGTTGCCATTCCCTTCTAGCTCTTCTTTTTTCACATACGAGACGTTCAATGTCAGCAGAATAAATTCTATTAAACCCAGTCTGCGGATGGGAGGTAGTGGCATGTTTAGCAGCCTGTTTAATATTCTCGGTAAGATTGGCAATGTTAAGTTCAATATCATCGGGAGTTCTAAGCCTGATGTTTTCCGTACAATGACTACTGAGATATTTTTTGAACCCCAGCCAGTTAACACGATGTATCATCTTCACATATGGGTCAGGTAAGTCACTTCTTAGTGGGCTACAAATTGTAACGATCGTGGGAGAGTGATCGGAGGAGAGATCATGTGAAGCTTCAACATGAATTAAATCCCTAGGGATATTTTTCATGACCCCAAAATCTATAACATCCGGAATTTTTTGTATGTCAGTAGGCCAGTAAGTGGGCTCCCCACTAGAAATGACATCCAAATCCATTTTTGAAATTGTGTTGAACAATGCTCGACCTCTAGGAGTAATAAGACGCGACCCCCAGAACGTATGCTTTGCATTGTAGTCTCCAGCTGCTACGAAACAAGGGCCAAGAGTTTTGTAAAAATCCTGGTATTGATCTTCACTGATTGAAAATCTGGGAGGGGAGTAAACTGATGAAAGCACAAGATTTGAACAAAAATTTTCGATGCAAATATTTGTTGCTTGTAGATGGTCTTCACAAGTGTTCTCAAGAATATAGTGCTTGAGTCTTGACTTTATTAGAATTGCTGATCCTCCACATGCTCTTCCTCTCGGGTCCTTTGTATCATATAAGGTGTAGCCACTCATTTTAAAAAGGCTTCTCGAAGTCAAATGAGTCTCAGATACCAACATTACATCAATATTCTTCACCGTGAGGAAGTGCTCTAGTTCGTTTCTATGTTGGCGAATGCCGTTAGCGTTCCAGAAACATAACTTTAACGTGTTCATGGCTTGTTAACTAATGCTAGAAGCAGAGTGTTCTGCATTCGCAGCATTTCTTGCATCATGCTAGTCATATTTGTCGTAAAGTTGCTTATAGTTTGCACCAGATTATCCATAGTAGCTTCAAGGCGATTGAAATTACAGCTTGCATTTGCGTTTGTTGTATTGTTTGGTGGTGACACTTTTTGAACGGGAATAGAGTTGATCTTCACAGCGTCAGCATACGATACATGTGAAGTGATTGGTTGGGCCATTAGGGGATGAGTAGCGGAGTACGTATTTCCTGCTTGAGCTGGAGTTACTTTAGGCTTTTGGGTCATAGCTTGTTTCACAAAAGAGAATACAGGACATCC
The DNA here is from genome assembly GCA_963681545.1 of Germaria angustata. Classification (NCBI taxonomy): domain Eukaryota; kingdom Metazoa; phylum Arthropoda; class Insecta; order Diptera; family Tachinidae; genus Germaria; species Germaria angustata. The sequence continues at coordinate 115,750,462 of OY812998.1, read as the reverse complement.
TCTGTAGTTAGCAGTGTGATTACCTCCACAATTACTGCACTTTTTTTCCTTCTGGTCCTTCGACTTATTGCAAATAGCAGTGTTGTGTAATTCACCGCACACAACACAAACAGACGGTAATTTGCAATAAGTTTTCGTATGGCCATATTCTTGACAATTATGGCACTGTACGGGTCCTGAGCGCTTGTGTGGTTCTTCGACTGTAATTTTCCGGTATAACAGATATTTTAAATTATAAATTGGATGGGTCTCATTTTTCTTCAATTTTATATCATTTGGCTCCAATTCAACGCGAAATAAGGGTTGGGGGATCTTCTCCCTGTTTATTATGTTAGAGACATTCTTTACCTTAAATCCCTGGAGGGTGAGAGCATCTTTAATTTCCTCAGGAACTACATAAGAATCTATGCCTTTCAATACGATCTGTAGGCCTTTAGCACTCTTAAGCTGGAATGTGTAGAAACTTGTTTTATTTTTTTCGAATTCGTTAACCATTTTGCGGAAGTCTTTTTCATCATATATTTGAACTTTTGTTTCATCAATGTTACCACGTTTTATTGGAACAATGTGAAATGACTTTTCACCAATGGCCGAGATTAGTTTTTTAATAAGTGTGTTCGAGTTTTTTTGTCTCAGATAGATTGGTGGTGGTTTTGAAGTTTTTTTTCGAAGATTCTTCGGGTTTATCGCTGTCATCTTGTAATATTTTAAACCGGTTTTGACGATTAGCTGAGGCGGCGTCGTTGTCTCTGGATATTTTCGGAACAGATGAGATTTTGGATGAATTTGGGCTTCGCCCGCGCTTTACTACCGTTACATATCTGTCCATTCCGACAGGCACTTTAGGTTTTTGAATATTATGGTCCATTGTGATAACTGGGTTAAGTGATGAACACGAGCCCAGAGCGGATAATGGCGCTGACTTAAATAACGATGAACTAGGCAATGGTAATATTACCGAATCACTACTTGGCATCGGAGTAAGCGAATTTGATCGCTCACGTAAAATTGGCTTTGCCGTTAGAAAAAGACTGTCATCCAATTTTTTCTTTTTATTGTTTGCATTAAGAGCTTCAGAACTCACAGTAAAATAGGCATTTCTGCCGTTAGAACTCACTTCACAATTTTTTGTTTTTGAGGTACTCATGCAGAGTATTCCTCAGTCACTTTGTTTGTGTTTTTTTGTTTTTTTGTTGTTTCAGTTTATACGAAAAATATTATTAATGCAAGTAAAGCAAATTTAACAAAAACTGTACTTATTACGAATCAGTACTTATTACGAATATTTTTTTTTTTTGTTTGTATTTTTGTTTGCTTAGTATGTGAAAAAAAAAACTCCGCTAACACGTCTGTTAACTACGAAGGTTCAACAAGACATCATGCTCTTTCAATTGTGTCAATTAAGGTAAGAGGGTTATTTTTTAATTTGATTTGCACATTTCTTATATATTGAAAATACAAAATTGTGTAACCTCTACTTGAAGGAGCATACGAGCCTTCACATTAATCCTGCTAATTTGTTTCTTTAGAAAAATGTACGGTATGGCTGTGTCCTGTTCGTTTCCTTCAGAAAGTTGTGGCTTGTAAAAAGAGCCTGATTTGGTTAGCAAAAGGATAATAAATTTTCCAGCAAATATCTTTGAACTTTGTGATATTTTAGCTAATGGTAGCTGCTATTCATTTTCTAATTTATTAATTTACACTGTACAATAAAATAAAAAGGTTACTTTAACGGATTATTGTAAAAGAAACCAAAGGACATAGTCGACGTTAAAATATTTACTTCAAAGAGGATAAAGTGAAAATAGATTTGAAGTTTTTACTTGCTTCTCGAGTTTAATTTAAATTATTAGCTTTGGTTATATTATATTTAATTTTTAATATTTTATGGTAGACATTTTTAAAGTAAAGGAGCGAGCGAAAAAGACGCATAAGTTACAGAGTTAAAGAATTAAAAAATATATGCACATATATTAAAATTAAAATTAATCGGGATATGGGCTTATATGTCTAAATGAAATAATGCCCTGGATACTTAATTTTAATAAACCCTGTTAATAGGCATTCCATTTCATATGATCATTGCCACCCAGAAGGACTAATTTTATGTTATTAATTAATTTTATATTATTATTTTGTCCAACAAAAACATTCTAATCCTACTTTAGTTTCATATTTATGAGATCTGAATAATTTTTTTTAATTTCATGAAATTCTCATATTGTATTTGAAAGTTTTTATATAACATTCCATTAAGCAACTTTCAATTTTTGAGAATAATTATTTGGGAGAATTTTACGAATAATTTTTATGTATAATATATATTCTGTAAATAATAAAACAATTTTTATTTTGTCTTATAAATACAATTATTGTCATCAAAAGGCGACTAATTACAAAATGTATGTAAGAAAAATAAAATAACGCAAGTCAACTATAAGTTGTTTATTGTGTTGTTTGCATCAAAGGTTTCTAATCCTACTATCATAATTTACATACATTTTTTAAAACTTTTCAAATGCGATTGCCAATTTTCTTAAGCTCTCATTTTGTAATGAAAGTTTTTGTAGGAACCTACGAGAAATCTTATGGTGGAAGTCTACTGATGAGTTGGTCGGTACCAACACACTGTTAGACATACAACATATTTTTTTAATCAACCATGAAAACATTACGAATTGACTTAATAAATATAATGTAATAAACAAAAAAATACTTTCAACTCTCTTGAGACTTATAAGCATTTAAAAATAAAAAACAATGCATTAAGCAAACAATCAGGATTGGTCTCAAGGATAGAGATTGTGGAGTTTGACGCATATAAAAATTGTAGAAAAATCATTTTGGTGGGATTTTGGCTACCAGGCTACCACTGGTACTAGAAAGTAGGTTAAGTCGAAACGGAAAGCTTTTTAGAGAATTTTCTGATAATCTGGCATGAGCACCGTCAAAAGTCTAATAGAAATTAACTCAGGTCACCTTAATCAATTTCAACATTAAAAAAACATAATTTACTGAAAAACCAACTTAACAATTTGGCGAAGAAGTGACGACAAATCGTTCATAAATTCCAGATGTATTATGTATGCAGGTTGCTTTCGATTTTTACCACAAAAATTTTCGTTACCTATAAATGATATTATATTCGCTGGCAATAAAGATCAAGAGTTCTCCTTCAACACATATTTTTTTTTTAGTTCTTAAAATGGAATTTACTATAAAAAAATCGAACACGAATAAAGGATCGTTGGAATTTTGCCTTTGAAGTTTGGAATATAAAATCATAAAATACATACATTAAAAACTATTTTCTCAGCTTTAGTAAGATGACACTTTAATACGAGATCTACCACGAGTGCTTTAAAATCATTCTTATCGTGAATGAAATTTCGATCGAAAATTTTTTAATGTTGTTGTCTTTTAGTAAAATTTTCTTTCATGCGAAACAATACACACGAAAATTTTGTTCGTTTTTTTATTCACGATAGGGGTGAATATATACATACGTATTTCGCTAGCCTCTCCCATGTAAATTTTTTGTTGATTTTCCCCCCCTTCGGTTCGCTATATTTTGCATACCAAAAGGATCTATGAGCCAAGGTTTTATATTTGTGTTCATTATGATAGAAATTTTATTAAAAACAAAACGCTTAAGGTCCAAAATTTTAGTTCTATTGATTAATCATAAATATTTTTACTCTTTTAGGCCAAATCGATTAAATCAAATAATTAAATACTTAATATTGAAATTTATTATTTTGGATATTGTTCACAAGTAATCGTCTAAACAATTAGTCCCACCTGTTAAGGCTTTAACTGTTCATATGCCGACATTTCATTGGTCGCTAAACCAAATCGTTAGTGAACTTTAAGCAAGAAAAATAAAATATTGTGCTGTTTGTATAAAAACATTCCAATCCTACCATTTTTATGTAATTTGTAATAATCATACAAGATAGAGAATTCTCATTTTGTGTTTGATTTTTTTTTTTTTTGGGTATAAAGATTTGAAGTTGAATGCTTTCAGACGGCTTAAACAGCACCAATGATTTACTATTCATTTCTGTTGGTGTAAGCAGCTTCTTCCTACTTCTCCGTTAATAAAATTTTTTAAAAATTTATTGATATGAACTAAGAGAATTAGTAATCGAAATTGAGCCAAACCAATACAGTTTGTCAAATTATATAAATAACCAAATTTTATATAATATTGTGCATAAAAATCAAATTACCCAGTGGATAAAATGGAAGCTTTTCTTGAAGAATGACATTTTGCGCTAGTGCATCTTTATGACTTCTTAGGGAGTTAAGTTGATGTAACAGTGCTTAAATGTAAAAGAAATTCTTATTTGCTCATGTCTTCATAAAATCAGTATTTTTCTTAAATTTTTAATTAAAACCATGGCTAGTAGCAATTTTTTTAACTTTCCAAACTTCGATTTCAAAAAATACTATTTATTATAAATATTTTTTTGCAAAACAAAAAAAATCCAAAGATCTATTCCTCTTACTATGTTTATTATAGTTCATTAATCAGTTAAAGCCATTAGAAAATATAGTTTTGTAATGAGACCCCTATATTAGAGTCATTTGTTGATGTTCTAAAATCGTATTTTTCTGCATTGAAATTTTTACCTTTTCATGACTTGTTTAGAAGCTCTTTTTACTTAGTCTCTTGAAAACGCATTCACTATCACAGCTACTCTCTAGGTATTAGTCACGTTGATACTTTAAATGCCGACGTGACTGCGATAACAAACGCTTTGACTGTTAAATATTTATGTGGGTATATCGTGATGATATAATAACGGATTCATTTTAAGCCATTTGGGTTTTTAAAATTAAAGAAAAAACCGAAAATTTGCAAAACTAAATGAAGTATTTATTTAGGGTGATAAATAAATGCCAGCCATTTGGTTTCTAAAGTTTAATTCATGTAAATGTTGTCCGTGGCTACGCTCCACGTTTGGAATTGAGCCTAGTTTGTCCCCTTATAAGAGAGTTTACATATTTCCACAAAAAATGGTCTAGTGGTGTGAAATCGCATAATCGTGGCGGTCAATGGACTGCTGCAAACCGTGATATTAATTTCTCACTAAACTTACCTCACAATAGGTGCATGGTATCGCGTGCCATGCGGCATGTGGCAATGTCTTTTTGAAATCACATGTCTGCCAAGTCCAATTCTTCCATTTTGGGCAACAGAAGTCAGTAATCATGATACAGTGTCTTGCTTCATTAACTGTAACGTTGCGTATTTCATCGCTATTGAAGAATTGTGGTCCAATAGTGCCGCCGATCCACAAATAGTGCATCTTTCACGAGGCATTGGCAGCTCTTGAACAGCCTCTGTGTGTTCTTTACACCAAATGCGGCAATTCTGTTTGTTGTCGTACCCATTGAACGAAAAATGAGGTTCGTCACTGAAGACATTTTATCGACAGAAAAATTGGTTCTGAACCCAACTTTCTTGAGGCCCATTCTCCAAAGAAACAAGTTGTGGTATGCCAACTGGCTTCAAATTTCTATACGGTTGCATACCCATGTTCTTTCGTAAGATTTTTCTAGGTGGGCGAATAACACTAGCCTTACTGTTGACAACGGCGACCAATTGACATATTGGGATCTTCACTGACACTGGCCGATATAGCAGCAATATTCTCCTCGGTAAGCACTCTTCGGATACGGGTTGGTAAAACGGGTTCGAAATTTGTTAACAACAACTTGATTATAATAAATGTATGTAATTTATGAAATATATTTGTCACACAGCATGAATTTATAATGAAATTCAATAATTTGTTCGTTTGTTAGTCTATTCATTGTGAAATGGCAAAACCCTACTAAACATTGTTGGCATTGTCACACATCAGAAATCGATTTATACACTGAAAAAAATTGCACCGGAAGAGCTAATAGCAACAATAACAAATCTCACAATATTTTCAATTTCCTATCAAAAAAATAAAAAAAATATATAAAAAGTGTATAAATATTTTATGTATTAAGGATGATTTTTATTTACGTCACAGTGTATAATATACTCTGGGACGAATAACACTTGAAGTACTTCCCAAAAATCATTTTCTCATAACATCTTGAACATGAGTTCAAATTCAATGAATAAGATCCAAAAAAAGAGAACATCCTGCAATGATAAGCCTGTATTAGATTAAAAGAATATCTGAATTTGTGTGGATCGCAACGAATTCCTGGGAAGTTCTCTCTTCACTTGGTAGAAGCGAACCTCTTCACTCCCATATGTACAAAATAGAGAATGTCAAAAAATGTGGATGTAATTCCTCACACGGAGAGAATCTAAAACTCACCTTAATTTGGAAATTCGTGCAACCGGTTAAAAATTATTTAAATTTGCTCTAGTCAAGGAATGAGCAAATAAATACATTTTTATATTTACATTAATTAAAAATTAAAGAAATTTAAGAATTAAGTTTTGAATTTGTTAATTAAATTCTATATTATTTTCACTAAGGCAACTAAAATTTATATATATATACATATATTTTTTTTTAATTTGGCTGATTAAGAAAATTCTTAGAATTTGTTTTAAATATAAATAAATTTTTCATTAAAATTATGTTTATTTAAAAAAATTTTGTGTACATACCAACAGCGCTAATTTAGTCATCAGTAGACTTTAGCCATTATGTTTGAAAACCATCAAAACTCATATACTTGTGCAAGAACCAACAAATCCAATATCAGAAATTCGTTAAAATTTGTCTGCTTGTGAATTACAAGCAGAAGTGTACCAGATACTGGCATAAATCGATTTTTCTTTTTCTTTTGACTACACGTGGGTTTAGTGGTGCTGCAAAATCATACATACATAGAACATAGAAAATATACATACATAGAACACATAAAGCATAACAAACTCTTAATTAAAAAAAAACATAATTAATTAAAGTATTTTAATGGATCAACAAATTTAAATATTTTTTTTGGCACTGAGTCAAAATTAGTATAATTTATCTAAAAACGACTTACGTGTACTTTGCTTTTATTGAGTCTTATAAATGTCGCTTAAGAACTAATATGCTTAAAGTTAGAAAAATTTTTAATATATATATATATATATATATATATATATATATATATATATATATATATATATATATATATATATATATATATATATATATATATATATATATATATATATATATATATATATATATATATATTTTTTTTTTTTTTTCAATTTAATATATTAAACCCATTTTATTTGAATTAATTTTAGACATTATGCTCTAATTTTTAATTAAAATTTTCTTAAAACCGTTCGGTTTTATCCTTTGCCCTTTTACTTACGCTCAAGCAATAATCCTGTTTTATATTTCAATGCCATCTATTGCCCAATAGAAAAACTAAGCATTTTCAAACAACCCTTTTTGTCTACTAAGAAAAATAAAACAGAAACTTATTAGAAAAGTTTAACAAATCCTTTTATAAAATAAAGCTTTTAAAGTAAAAGCTCTTTGTTGATACAATAAACTTCATGCAAGGAGGGTGGCATAAGAAACTTGTTATTTGAAGAAAATTTACTAATTAGAAAAGTGAAAAACCAGAAACATGGATGCCACATGTTGAATAAAGGACTTGCTTTTATGTTGATATATTTAACAACGTTCTTCTTACATACTTATTCCCACGTACCTTGAATTTAACGTTCACTTCTTCAAGGAAATCTCGATATAATATCCTGTAAAAAAAAAGACCTCCTTAAAAAGTCATGAAAATTTTGAGATTTGGAACCGGAAGTAGCGCAAACTTGGATCGATAATAATGATTTTAGTATAAGCAGGATGTTCTCTTTTTCTATTTCTATTCATCGATTTGGAAGCTATCTTCATTATGTAAACTTTTCGTGTCTTTTTTTTGCACAGAAACTAATTTTATGTTAAATTAGAATTGTGCTTTTGCCATCGTAAGGCGTACAGATTCGCCAGCAGTCACAATCCAGTTTTTCTTATGTAAAAGTAATTTTATCAATATCGATTGAAGACAACTAGGGTTTTTATGTAGATTTAAAGAAAAAGGAAGCATTTAAAATTAAATTTTCTCAAATATGTGGAAGTATTCGCAAATTCCTATTGTGAATAAATATTTTATCAATTGGATCCCAGTAAGTGGAAAAAATTAACTAACAGGTCTCTTGCAGGCAAAGCAAATGTCTTTTCTTGAGAACAACTGAGGTCTTTTTAAGGGATATTGTGTAGCACATAATAATCATTATACCTTGAATGCTTTACAGCTTTTTTTCATTTATAGCTTTTATGGTACTCGTATATGTAGGATATGGTAAAAGATACTGTGAAAATTTTTTCAGAAGTGTCACCCCCACTTTTCGACTATCAGCTCTCTTTAAAACATGTGTTGCATGACTTTACCAAATATCTTTCAATGAACTATGGCTCTATGACTGATTGATGTATACACTTTATTAACTTACTTACTTACTTCCGGACCTCATTCTACTTTGCAGTGTAGAGGTTTTTGCAAAGATTTCTCCACTTCGATCTATCTTGTGTCTCTGTTTTGGCAGTTTTTGGCTCGATTCCTGTGTCTGTCAGAGTATGGTTGATATTGTCCTGCCACGTTATTTTTCTTCTTCCTCTGTTTCTCGTACCACTCGGTCTCTCGTTTCGGCAGGCGGTTCCCTGGCATTCTAACCACTTTATTACAATAGTCCCAAAAAAAAAAATCCTGGAGCTGCCCAGTCCGGTCATGACTTATATTATGCATTAGTATATCAGCGGCATGTATCTTTCAATAATTATTAGTCAACTTTCAGAATCAATTTTAGATTTCAATACAAAATTAAGCCATGAATTTTTGTAATAAAAAAAATTATAGAAAGCCTGCTTTCCGTCTGTCATTAAATAGGCTTTTCATTAAATTATCTTTATTCTTTTTGTTTCCATAAACAAGATATAAAATTTAATAAAACTTTTGATATAAATTCGAGAAAAAGGTTTTTAGTGTAAATTGAATTGGCAAAAAAAAACAAAGTAATTCCCCAGAAGTCAATATAAAAGACTGAAATTATTATGGCTTCCAAAAATGCAATAGTGCATTTTTCCAGCATCCTTGGAAGTCGAGCTTACAAAATTTTGGTAAAAAAATAGGGAACACTTTTGTTGTCTTGATTTGAAAAAAAAACTTTTTAATAAAAAAATTATTATTTCAACAATAAGTAAAAGTGTTCGTTACTAAAATGGCTTTCACTACATTTTGGGAAATTTTTACTTTATATTATTTTTTCATTGATATTTTTTTATAATAAATTTATCCAAAGGGCTCATATCTCAAGGCTCAAATCTTATTAACAGTAGGCTCTTCAGATTATTGGAAAGCACTGCTCTTGATAACTTTATTCAAATGATTCTTTTAGCCATTTTATTAAAAATGTAATTACGGATTTTTGGCAAATAATCAAAACGAATTTTCGTTTTGTTTTTATTAATTCGTATTTTCTCCAATATGAATTTGTATATTTATTTTTTTAATTTCTATGTTCTCCATATTAAATTGTATTTTCTGAATTTCAATTTAAAAACCCACCATAATACACTGACAGGATAAGAAATTCACAAGGAATTTTTTAAACAATTTTCTTTGTATGACTTTCCAACCATCCAACTTTCATAAATAAAAATGTCTCATGCAAAACTTTCCATTAAAGATTTCATCCGTGATGTAAGTCTAGTCTAAGATTTTTTGTTTCCTTACAATTTACAAGTACAGTTGGTTCCAAAATATTATTATCTTATGGCCCATGTTTCACATTTTATTTCTTTAGCCACTTTCTTCCCATTCTTCGGCTAGAGATAAATCATGAATGGTTGCAAATGAGTTTTGCATAAGAGGGTATAGAGTTATTGTGTGAGAAGGAAAGTAAAAGCCAGTTTCAAACAATTCCTTTGTAGGCCTTTGGAGGCAAATGTGACAGTAGCAGAATGTCGAAACGACAGCACAATTTTGTGAATGTGACAAATAAGCGAACAGCAATTGAAGATAGGAAGACATTCATACATACATCAAGGTAAAAGAGAGTGTGTCACTAAATGTTTAAATAAAATAATGGAGCGCTTTGAAAAAAGTGAAAGTCCTGCTAAGGGAAGGTGCGCTATTAACTGAAAGTCCAGAAAAAGACAAAACTATCACAAGTGAAATATTCAGTATACTTTTACTCAATAACCCATTAGTTTTTTCTATTCTTTAAAATAAATATAAAGACAGAAGTGAGACTAAAATTCAACAAATAGTTGGGGGGCAGTTATATGCACTTGATTCAATATACTGGCATATCGTAGGTAAAGGTCCTCAATATATTTTGTTCAATTAAATAATGTTTCTTTAACATTTCCTGCATTAATGGGGCACCTTGTCATGACATAAAATGCTTTGTAGTTTTTATTTAAGTTTCTTAGGGCAGTATCATATATGGTCTTGGAGTAATCCTTGAATTGAGCCATACGTATATCTTGCATTAGAGCGCCAGCAGCTGATCTGTTCCAACATTATAGCATAGATGTCAAGCAATACTAACCAACAATTCTTTACGCTTAACGGAAAATGTTCACTGTATTATAGATTAAACCAGTTCTTTCACTACATCCTTCTGGACTCTCGTACTTTCTCCTTCGATTTTACCAATAGAATTTAATTTTCTGTGTCTAATCTTTAATCATTTGGTGTTATATTTTCATTCCCTCGATACATTCCAGAGTACAGCTCGATTTTAATATTTCGTTGTCGTCCCTGTTGCACAAAATCCTTGCTCAATTACATGTGCTAAGGAAGCTGTCAAAAAATAATGTATGACCTGCTTATTCAAAGTATAAAGGACCATTTAGATCTCCTGACTATTCTGCACCACGACTCAAATGCACATTAATATATCAACGCAACTCATCAATCTTTATAGGCGTCCAGTATGTACTCGTATGTAGCACGTCACTAAAGGAAGAACTTCACAAATATGTGTGTCTACTAATATATAAATTATTAATTTCTTTATTCCCTTTCTTTTTAAATGTAAGCCTGCAAGGGTGCTTACGTATTTCTGCAAGACTTGGCAGATTTTTGATTGGTTCTGCCTCTGTACTCAATTAAGTACAGCAGTATTTCGAGCACGATATCCTTTCGAATGGAGGGAAATTTTTCACCACTTACTTTACAAAATAGGATATGTATTGTAAAAGATATATATTAAATAAAATAATAAATAAAAGAAATACTAAAAAGTTTGGCATGCCTGTGTAGGCGTATATGCTGTAATTTTGGACATCCCTTTGTGTCAGTTGTAATTACTAGGACTATTTTTTTATTATTTGCCAGTTTCAAACGCCGTTGGCTTGCGAGATTAAATTGAAGTCCCTGAAAGGATTTTCTTTGCACATACTGTCCTAGAATAATTCAAATTTGGCAAACATCTAAAAATAATGCTTGTGATTGGCAGGAGAGATTTTATTGATATTAATGAAAGGCTACGTTGAGCCCTTATATGTCATCTTTTCTCAATTGTTATTTTAGTTACATAAAGTATCCTAGAATAGCCGAGATTTAACAAAAATCTAAGAATGTAGCCTGCAATTTGAGTGTGGTTTTTCTTTTCTGCAATCACACCAATGAGTGAACTACCTTCCACGTGTCCTTCTTAAAAATAAAAATTTTTATGAAAATACAGCCGAATTTTTTTGCAATTATTGCAATTATTAAAATGTTAATTATGTTCTCAAGGTTTTCAATTTATTGTTCCTGAAGAAGAGAACCGATGGTGATCAAAATATCGAATAATAAAGTCGAAGAAGTTAATAAATAAAGCTGAATTAAATAACAAAAACTTAAAAAAATTTTCTTCGAAAGTTTGGTGCCATCGCTGCAAACATTTAAACTTTTAATGAATGCAAAACTTTAGGGATACAAATAATTATTATCCTCTTCTTTTTCAATACAGGAATTTATCCTAATTAGGTTTTTTTCTATTTGTCTAGCTTTCCAGTGATCATCGCAAGAAGGATAACCAATCATGTTTTCTTTTATCTTTAGAACAAATATTAATTGACAAAAAATATAAAGAAAGTATCAATTGCCGATTCAATGGTTGTCCAGCTTTTTAGTCAAACGTCAACAGCCTGGCTATTACGACGTAGTCCTACATTATCTTAAGAATCCTACTTGCAAAGGAATAACTTCCTCTCCTGCTTATAAATATTACATATCATCATATTATATTACAAGTGCAGGGTAAATAAAATATTACTTTAGCTATTCCAAGAAAAAATTTATTCTTGTTAGAGGTCCTTCCCTTTTAACTGAATGTCAAATCTGCATTTGAAAGAATCTTTTTCACTTTAGCATTTAAACAATGGCACACAATCAAAAGCGAAGTAGACATATTTATTAAACTATGTTTTCAACTTGCGTGTGTGTGTTTGTTTTGAAAGGGTCCCTTACGTTTCATACGAGTGTATGGCAGCTTCTACATAAAGTGTTTATTACGCACCCAAAATGGCAATTTTACTTACACTTAAAGTACTTACAAATACTGATACAGACGTTATAACATGTTCATACAAACGTAGTATAAATGTATATATACATGTGTATGTAGCATATATTAATGGAAATATATTCCGGCTCCAAGCCGACCGCATAGACCTTTTGGCCACTGTTTCCTTTACTTTCATCTGTACAAATACGTTCATACGAAATTTATATTTTTGAAACATACGCCAGAAAATTATTTGAGATAATATTATGTTAATATTGATACTATATTAAAATACTAAGGATACTTGATTTTATTATATGATAGACATTTACAAAAGTAAATGTCATTGATAAAATCAATGACTATCATTCAATAAAATGTGTTCTTTTGGCAAAATTCAAGGCACAATACGGGGTAATGAAAATTATCTCTTTTTTTATAAAATGTATGGAAAAATCGATATCCTTTGAGTTTCTTACGAGTACCTGACTGGTATGTCAGGCTTTGTATACGCGTGGAAGTACTTTATAGAATAGCATCATTTAAACAGCTGCATCTTGTTGTCTTATATAAAATCAACGAAATTTTGCCATTTCGGGGATACCAAAGCTGTGACATGTTTGATTGATCTCTAAAAATCGTTTCAAGAATTTCCCCCTTTTACAGATTTTCTCAATAGATTATGAAACTATTATATTCCATGGTAACAAATTTTTTTCGATGGTTTCATGATCATGAGAAGATAATTTATTTCCTAAATAATTATTTAATTAATTAATTAATTTAAAATATAAATAATGAAGCATGAAATCTATTCTTTAAGAACAAATTTTAAGAACACAAGCAATCTATGATTGAATTATTTTTCAGTGTGATCAGTGATAATAGACGTCCTGTGTAAACCAAGTTGTGCCTTGAATTATGTCGATCCTTTAATGCAACATAGTTATATCGTTTAAAAAAAATCAAAGTTGAAAAAATGGGGCTAATTTCGCTGAGATGCATTACGCTTAGATTCGTCCATATTAAACAATCGGCAAAATAATACTAAAATTAAAGACTCTGATCGACCTGATTGGCATTGATCTGTGGCTGCAAAACATGCCACAAAAATATTTTTTTTACCAGTTTCAATATAACAATGCTCATGCATAACGTCCACTGTGGCATTCGTTGTATGGCGTACAGCGATGTCCAGAAGAGACAACTTTTCGTAAGCGTACGAGATAGCGCAGGCATAAAAAGTATTTGGTAAAATAGCCCCGTTTTTTGTTTGTGGTTGTTTTGACCCACGCATTAATCAAAAAGTACGTATCGTCACTGCCTTTAACTTTGCGGTCAAAAAATTTGCAAAGTCTTATTACTTGTCTAGGAAATCGTGTACCTTCAACTGAATAATATAAATTTGATTTGAATTGAATGAGATTAACAATATTCTTGCACTCTCTACAGCCAAAAATATAGGAAGAATATTTCTAATCAACGTATCAATATCGTGCATCAAAATAATAGACATGGCTGATGCCTCGAAAGTAATATCATTATTACAAACTAGGGAAATTTTTTAGTTGCAGAGTACTTTGACATGGACCAAAGTTATACAAGAATAGATAAAGAAAAACTAGGTTGGAATAACACATTTAGTTGAGGGGAACTTTATTGGACCCACCACATCTTTTGGGTTCAACAAAAGTCTCCTTAAGGGGGAGGTTTCGAAATAGACATCGTCTAGGATTGCACATCAATGGGTTAGGTCACTCCAAGAAATTCCTATGCTTTGACGCTGGGAGGGCGGATCTTGCTCTAAGACTGGACAGGAAAAGCCTACGGACGCTGGTAGGGACGCTCACAGGCCATTACACCTGCAAAGCCCACCTATACAGAATGGGCTTATCTGCAGATTTTGCGGTGAGGAGGAGGAGCCGATGGGTTGGTTGGATGGTTAGGGACAGGGAAAGCACCATAGATCCACAATGGTCGCAGTGCAAAAGGCCATCCTGGGCCAAACCTCCATTACACATTACATTACATTACAACACATTTAATGCTGGATATGAACAACTTTGAGCTTTGTTAAGAATCCGTAGAAGGATGTAGATGTCTCTCATATATCCTTCCTAGAGAAATAATTATTTTAGCTAATAATCAATAATAATTTAAATTATTTATTGTTTGTTGCTGGCTTAGCTGAGCATGTGCCCGCATTTCGTTGGCGCTAATCAAATCATCAGTAGTCTTCAGTCAAAACAAGTCTGTAGTGCATTCAAACTCTAATGTGATTTTGTTAAAGGGTGCGAATGATTTGACTAGCGCCAATTAAACGCAGGCATATGCTCATCTAAGCCAATAACAAACAATAAATTATGTAAATATATCGAATAATAAATGTAATAAATAAATAATAATAAAAAATTAACCAAGATTCGCAGCAAGGATGTAGGTACCTCCCACATACCCTTTTTTGAAAAAATTACAATTCAAACGAAGTAAAATCATACTAAACTAAGCAACAAAACATAACAAAAACTTACCACAAGTTACAAAGTATAGCTTAAGCCCTATCTTTTAAACACTTTAAGCTCAGATAAACCCTGCATATATCGTTTTTCCACAAATGGACTGAGCAATGAACCTTAATCGAAACTATGGAAATACAACAAAGTAGCCTAATTTTTATTTTCATTTCGGAAAAGTTGCATACATGAATCCTTTTTGAAAAGGAGTTATGAAATTCGGCTACAAAGGCTGATCTAACTTCTCCACATACTCTCTTGGAACTAAATGACTTCCGACTGAATATATTATATGTTGTTATATTGGCTATCTAAGGACACTATATTATGTTGGTTATTTTAGTTGCTCTATCAATATAAATCGTTATTGTTGCAATATACATAGATAAACAGTTTAGTACTGCCAAAATTGTATGAGTGTATTTTGCAAATTTTGTAAGACAAAGTATGAGTCAATTTCCATTTTTAGTATTTATTCAATGGTACTGAATGCGTTAAGGGTATCTTAAGCCAAAAGGGTTGGAGTTATGAGGACTTGAAAACAGAATTGATCTTATTTTATATATGCATGAATATATTACTTACCTTTACATGGCTACAGCCCCAGATTTAATGAACATTTTATTGTAGCCCGAGCTAAAGCTAAACAGAATATATACTTACATATATGTAAATACGTTCGTATGTATATACTTATAATATATTAATGGTTACTTGGGCAACGACAGCCAGTACGACGTGGCCATTTCCTGGACAAGTTTCAACTTTTAAAGTTTTACTTTTTTGTACTATTTTCTACAATCCTCCCTTGAGCAAATATTTTACATTCTTTCATTTGTTGGAAAATGTAAAGGATTCTTTGTTCACATTTGAAATGCTTTCTAAAATAAAAAGCTTTACAAATGTAACAAAAAAAAAACCAAAACAAAATGTTAAACATATAAAATGTTCTTTCAAGGTTATGGTCTTATTTTTAATTATACATTTTGGGATTTTTTTAAGCATATTAGGGAAGCTCTTCCACCCTGTTGTTTAAAAAATATAAAACTTTTGACAGCCATTTTGGAAATTATGCAAACGAACTTTTTTTTTAACAAAATCAAGTTTTAAGCAATAATTTTAATAATTTGTTTTTTATAATTTTTAAGCTTAAGGTCTCTTATTTTTTAAACAATTTAATTAAAAAATAATAATCAATATTTCATTGAGTATCATCTTCAGGACAATACAATAATTTTAACTAATTTTAAATTTTACAATAATTTTAACTAAATCATTTCCTATTTTGGGTGCTGAAAATAATAATAAAAAATCGTATCACTCACCAGTTTTTCACATTTCAATATTTAAAATAAAATATAAAAAATTTTGCTTTATATTGTGGGTTAAGCTGTCGTTGGAGGTAATACACACTTATCAGTAGACTCTAATCATCATGTTTGAAAAGCCTATAACCTCACCAATACTTATACAGAAATACAGGAACTAAAATACTATTATCATGCAACAAGCAATTTATTTTATTCTATTATTCGAAATAAAATTTCGCCTTGCCGCTTCTGAACAATGTCCTTTTCGTTGACATCTTACTAATAGGACTTATATACCTGTATGAACTCTTCTAATGCTTTTTATTATATAATAAAAATGCATTAAAGGGACATTACAGTCTCTACAAAAATAGTGTATATTTCGCATTTTTGTATTGAAATCGGCAGTGAAGACAAATGGTGTGTCCTCTAAAATCCACTTTTTGAACAACAAGCTTGACTTTTTTTCCTAAAAACTAAAGCGAAATGTTTTTATAAAAATATAAAAGAAATGGATAAATACTAACTGAAATGCGGGAAGACCATTACGATGAGTTATTAACGCTAGTGACTTCTTGGAGAAGATCAAAATGCATGACATGGGAGAAAACACTATACAAGAAACTTTACAGAGAAAAGTAGGATGAAACGAAACCTTCTTAGGTTGATACTGGTATTTGTCAAAATAGAATCGCTTAATCCTACTTTGCACGTACCGATTTTGGCCAATAAATGACTTCTAGTTTTAATAAAATCCTTAGTTTTGTTAACATTTTTTACGTTTCTCATGTCAAATTGTAGACTGCCGACTTGTAAACTTATTTGCGAAAGGTCCCACTGCACAGTGCATTGAGAAATTATAGTAAATGAAACAAATTAAGAATAACTCTGGCTAAATTTTGATGTGGAATTTTAGTGAATATGATGTAGGTTTTCTTATTTTTTTAACAAACATCGCACCAAGTAAAATATAAACGCGAAACGCCCCATCATTAGTGATGTTGACATGATGAATGATGCGTCTGTCCGTATCAGAGCTGATGCAAATGAAGCATTCAAGATTTTTATTTACTTTATAATTTCATGAGCAATTATTAGGGAAAATGAAAATGTATGAGAAAGAAAAAGCCAAAACAAACAAGACAAATATATGAAATTTTCATTAATTCTAGTTGAACTGACAGTTTAAAAAGGGTAATACAGCGTAATTTATTATTAAAAAAAAAAACAATGAAATGTTAATTTTTCACAAGCCATAAAAGAAAACAACGAAACGAAAAGCTTAGCTAATTATTAATTTTTCCTTTTGTGGAAATTTTATAAACAAAAGCTACGAAACAAACCAGTGAAAAAAAAACAATAAAATTTCTCCAATAAACAAACAAAAGGTTAAGGGTTGTACAACAAACACAATACTAATATGAACGTTTGTTAGACCTTCACCTTTTGTTTTTCTAATAATAAATACTTCAAAATGGAAATATTGGAGTTTTACTGCTGTGGCTGTTGTAGGGAAGAGCATATTTTTCAAAATGCGCCCACTTTTTACTCACCTTTATAACAAAAGCAAGTCGACATGGAAATATTTAGCCTGAATAAATGAATTATGCACAAAAGGAAGAGAACAAAAATTTAGACAGATTTAAACCCTTTTTTGCCAACATTAATGTGTATGTTTTTTTCTCGTTATTTTGCCTTTTTTAGAAAATGTCTACAAAGAGATTAATAATGAATGATGATTCCTTGAAACGCATGTGGCATAAGTATAGAAACAAATAATTTTTCTTCCCTGTGGCAGCAGGAAAAACATGGCGTCTACCCTTGTCCAAGCTTAAGTAAGCAACAAATAAAAATACAAATTTTAGTACCAAAAAAATAAAAAATAAAAAAAAAGAGGAAGGAAAACAATGGCAGCCATGATTTTGTCTAAATCACAAGTAAAATAACAGCAGCAACAACAAAAAAGGCTACATTCAAACGTTCACACACATATTCAAAATCCTTTTTCTTACTGTTTCGCATAGTCTAAACATACATTTGAACACACTGAAACATTTACACAATTAAAAAAACCCAAATTTAATGCGGCCTCTTATTCCAGCAATAACCACCACATTCATCCTCATTTCTCGTTGGTTTTTATACCCAAAATTTAAATTCATTTGAATAACATCTACAGATGTATGCAGAAAATGCCACTCACACTAACGCACATTAATTATCATCATGGCAAATCTGTTGCAGGACCTTGTTGCTTAGACTTGAAGTCAACCAATACTGTTAAGGCTGTGTGGTATGATTACACTTTAGGCAGTTGAATTCAAGCCAATGCCACCCTTAAAAATTCTTTTGTTTTGCAAAGCAAAAGTAACGCAATTTTCAACCCCTTTTGCTTATTATTATTATTATAATTTTTTTTTTTTTTTTTTTTTTTTGCAAAAAGAAACAAATGTTTGCTAAAACAAGTACAAATTGTATAGGAATCCTGATTACTTTTTATTCTGAATTAAATTTTTTTTATTATCACCTGGGGTTTTTTTTACATTTTTGTATACAAAATGTTTAACTAACATTAGGTTTATAAGTGTAAGGAAAGTAATTTTGAATAAAGCAGATAAAGGATTATTAATATTATTACGTCTAGTGTGCTTATCGATGTATGTGTGTTACGGAACTTTGTCATTTAAGAGGAAACTACTGCTTTTTGAAATCAGCTGCTGGCAAATGAATACTCTTCTTTCCCAAATCTTATTTAATTAAAGATATGTCAGGGAGCGAGTAATTCAAGTTACTAGCCATACCCAGTCTCTCCTTCGCTACCCACATAGTCATAAAATTAAATAAACCGATTGAAGTAAAAAAAATAAATAATGTTCTTGGGGAAGGAGTGGGTAGAACACTCCAACCCCAATAGTTTTCTGTCTGATTATGCATTCGCATTATTTTCAAAGTAACTCCTATGAAATTTGATGATTTGGTCTTGTAGTTCTTAAAATATGGAATAGTAAATACCTGCTTTACATCGGTAAAGGTGTCCGCCAGGGATGTGTGCTCTCTCCACTTCTCTCTAATATTGTGCTGTATGCCATTATGCAAGAACAAGCTACAACACCAAGAAATGGAATTGTGTGGGGTCTTCAAGATAGACTGGAAGACCTTCACTATTCTGATGATATTTCACATGCTGTTAGGGAACACAAATTGCGCACCATTGTCGATCATGCCCTCACGGCTGTTTTAAAAATAAACATCCTTAACGAAAATAATGCGCATTTTTACCGGAAGTTATACCTCTTAACCTTGATGACACACAATTTGAGAATGTATTTATAATCTTTTTGCTAACTTGGAAGCATAATTGACAGGCAGGGCGGTTCTAAAGCAGACATTTCGGCATGTGTAAAGAAATCAAGGCAAGCATTTGGAATGTTGACTAACAGATCGAAATCATTTATTATTTCATAAAGAATGAAGTTCAAAACCTTCGAGTCCTATGAAACATGGAATGTCGCCAACTCTGATATTCAATCTATGCAAGCCTTTACCAACAACTGTCTTTGCAGACTTCTTAAAATATATTGGCCAAATACTTACTCCAACTCTAGTCTTTGGGAAACATTTCAACGAATTCTAATACAAACAGAACTATGTAAATGCAAATGGAAGTGGAGAGCTCACACATGATATTGTCAAGCTGGCAGTTAATTGGAATCCCTAGGGATTCAGGCGTAGAGGACTTCCTGCTCATACATGGGAGCGGCAGATTGATGTGAAATTGACGAAGGTCCGTAAAAGCTGGATGGAAACTAAAGCCAAGGCATCCAACAGATCCGAATGTAATGAACTAGTTAAGCACCTATGCTCCTTGTAGGAACAACAGGAATTATTATATAATATATAATAGTGGCATTGTATAGGAAACCAGTTATTTTTCTGATGCTCCAGGCTTTTGCTGGAACAAGCACTTGATTTCCCTCCCCGCCTCCGCCCTTTTTTATCAACATGCATTTACTCGAATGTAGACTTTATTTTTACAGTGATTCACACAAAACTTAAAGAGCCACACTCCTGTAGTTTTCCACTTAAAAAATAACTAATAATTACTTTGTATTGAGGGTACACTTTCCCCCTCCATCGTAAAAAAATAAATAGGACTATTTTAGGTTCCCGATCATTAGTAAGACAATGGTCAAATTTCAAAATGATTAGCCTCCATCCATCTTGATTTTCTACTTCATATTTCGAACGCTATTGGCGAAAATAAATTCGAATATTCTCTAATAGAAACTTCAAGTCCTTCATTACGAGCCCAATTATTTGTTGTCTATATTTTATTATGATCAAGATAAATTCTCCGTTAGCTTCCATAAAAGTGGTTCTCAAGCTTGAAGTTCGTCAAGCTAATGATTTGAATCACATTAAAATGATTGATTTTGTTAACAAAATCTCTTTTTGATTATAACACGATTTCATAAAACAGCGGCAACTTTATACTAAATATTTTATAATACTATTTTCAAAATTCAATACATTCCTATAAGTAAATAAATACAAAAAAAAAAAAAAAAAAGAAATCAGCAAAGAAAATCTCGGCTTACCCACATATTACAAACAATAATGTTCATAACGAAATTACGTAGTACAAATACAATTTTGGAAGATGTGATCCTTCCTGGTTACAAGTCTTTTTATTTATATTTTTAGTATTTTTTTCTTTTATTTACAATTTGAAGAGAGAAACGCAAATGTGGGGAAGCATGTGCAAGAAAAAAGACTTCTCGGTAGAATTTATAATATAAGGGGTGATTTTTTCAGAGCTTTCGGATTTTATTAAAAAAAAACATAAAATTTAGACCAATGTATAAAATATTTGAGTCGATATATAATTCAATGTGTAAAGGTGATTTAATGTAAATGTTGACCGTGTCTGCGTCTTAAATGGTTCATGCGCTGGGTCCAATTTTGACATACTTTCTCCAATATATCGGCCGGTATCTCACGAATAAATTCTTTAATATTGGCTTCCAGTTCGTCAGCCGTTGCAGGTTTGGCCCTATAGACATGGGCCTTACAATAGCCCCACAAAAAATAGTCTAAAGGCGTTAAATCGCACGATCTAGGCAGCCAATTGTCCGCCCCCAAACATAAACTAAACTGTTCAGCGAACTCGCCCCTCAATTGGGCCATTGTTTCGCGTGCTGTGTGGCATGTGGCACCGTCTTGTTGAAATCAAAGGTCAGCCAAGTCTAGCTGTTTTATTTTGGACATAAAAAATTCTGTAATCATCGCACACTAGCGCTCCCCATTCACAGTAACGCTACTGCCTTCGTCCAGTTTGAAAAAGTAGGGTCCAATAATGCCATAATCTACACCGAACAGTTCATTTTTTGGGATGCAGTGCTTTTGGCTGCTCTTCACAACAAATACGGGAATTTTGCTTGTACACGTATCTATTCGCACACAATTTTCCGAGCTTAAAGTTTGATAATAAAATTCGTTTGTAAGTCGATTCATGGTTAAATTATAGACCAAACTGAACATGTTTAACAGTAACATGTTACACGAATTTAATTAATTTTAAATGCTAAGCTGTTAAATATATTTGAAATATTTTAAAGTTTAATATAATGTTAACAATTATTAACCAGTTCTTTTGCTTAAATTACATACAATCAATTAAGTTCTTCAAATCAATATTAAACTCAAGTCTAAATCAAAATACAATCGATTTACTTTAACACTTGCGCGAAAAAAATAATACATACAATAATTTGTTTGGTTTTTGCCGAAAAATGTTCTCTTCTAATGGAATTTTAAAAAATTATACACAAAATAAATAGGATACTGTAGTAACAAAAAAAATATTTCATAAACATAGATCTATTTTATTTGTATATATGTGTACGTGTGTGTTTGTGTGTGAGCATGTGTTGGGGATAACTCAACTAAAAAGCTTTATTCACCAATACAACTAGAAAACAATGCCAAAAAAAAAAATAAATACCATTCAAACAAAATCAGCAGCACGACATCAAAAACAATTTTTGAGGAAATTAAGGAAAGAGAATGATGAAATTTTCGAAATGAAAGGAGTAAATCCTGGACAGCGAGTTTCATGCACATGGTGTTGGGTCTTTCATGAAACAACGTAATACAACGCTAGTACGACGCTACTGATTTGAATGTATTTCTATTCAGTTGTCAATTGTATACATAGATGTTTATTTTATACAAGAGTATGCGTGAGGACGAGCGTTTGTGTATATATTTGAGTGTAAATAGAAAGTTGAAATACTTGGATATTCACAGGATATTGGTGCGAATCACTGTTCTAGAAGATTTATTGAGAAGAAATCATTAATTTTTAGGGGAAAAAATTATATTTTCTTATGGATATCAAAATGTTTGTGCACATCCTTCGGTGTGTAAATAGAAGCACAGGCTTTACACATCTTAAAATTTTACATAAAATTATACCGCAGTAGTATTAATAGCAACATCAGTAAAACATTATTATTTTCTATAGATTTTTGTTATGTTTTGCTCAATTTAACATGCTAATTACAATTATTTATGTCTTTAAAATAATATTAAAAAAAAATAAAAGTTATTTAAATAATAAATGCAATTGTAATAAAAATACAGATACAAAACTAAAAAAGTCTAGCAACTTCTATCTCTTGAAGAAAAAAAAGAGGAGTTTATTAAGTTCAAACTTATAAGAAAAGAGCACGCAAATTTGTAAGGAAAATAGATTTCTTTTAAAATAGAGTCATAAAAAATGTTTTCGCAAATTGATCATCTAAAATTCAACACTTATTCATGAAAAGGATACGGCATAAATTTCTGTATCATTTGTTATAAATTGGCCTTTATTTTCAATACTATTTAAAATAATCATGCTGTAATGAAAAAGCTGTGATCATTCATAATCTATATGATTTTAGTTAAAATCATGCTCAGAAATTTAAGAACAAAAAATATTGAATCTAATTCTGGACCCCCCCCCACCAACAACTTAGACTATCAGTCCAAAAAAATAAGGCCCTGAGAGGCTGTACGTACATGTCCAGATTATTACTGGAATGCCACAACAGGCTCAATGACCTGGCGACTCATAATCAGATTACTCTGATATGGGTACCAGGGCATCAGTGGTATGCCGGGAATGAGATGGCAGACATCTGCGCGAGAAGAGGGGCTGAAGGGAACTTCATTGGACCCACTCCTTCTTTTGGGTTCAGCAAAAGTCTCCTTAAGATGGAGATTTCGAAATGTACATCGTCCAGGATTGCACAACATTGGAATGACATCAATGGATTACGTCACTCCAAGAAATTCCTACGCTTTGACGCTGGGAGAGCGGATCTGTTTTAAGACTGGACAGGAAAAGCCTACGGACGCTGGTATTGGCGCTCACAGGCCATTACATCTGCAAAACCCACCTATACAGAATGGGCTTATCTGACACGGACATCTGCAGATTTTGCGGTGAAGATGAGGAGTCGATGGAAGACTTTGTGGGGCATTGTGCCACAGAAGACACAGGACTCTACACGCATATACGCTGAGTGAAGTGGATCTGCTAATGCTCCCATTGAAGGAGCTGATCCTATTTGCGAACGTATTTGTAATTGTAATTGTAATGTAATGGGGGTTTGGCCCAGGATGGCCCTTTGCACTGCGACCATTGTGCATCTATTGTGCTTCCCCCGTCCCTAGCAGTTTAGTGCGTCTTTTTGGCCCATGTGTAATGCCCCTAGTCTCCTGCTCTAAGGCCATTGGTTGCAAGGCCTTGGCGTATGCCTCCTCCTTACTAAGGCCCTTCTTGAGTAGATATGCCAGCCTTTTCTTCCCTGCTCTACTGAGTCTCTTTGGCCTCTCTTCATTCTTTTCTTTACTGGGAGTTACTCCCGCCCCAGTTTCATTTGAGAGCTTTTCTGCCTCTTTATTTTTTTGAGATATGTGTGCCTCTACACGAGTATAGGGGAGAAACGGTCAACTACGCCAGAGCACCGGGAGCGCAGTAAGGCATTCATTGAAATGGGACCTCGCCTGTGCATCCCAAGTCCGCATATTAAGAACTAGTTAACCCACTAGCCATTCATCCCTCGAGATATGCTGTTCCCTTTTGGATTGGGGTTTGTTTAGAGTTTTCTCTCTTAGCCCGACTACATTTGCCAGGTACCCAGCAGAGACATGACCGTACTGGGTCCCTGTTACCGGTGGCCACCACGAGGAGGTTATAGCCGCACTTCTGCACAGCCTAGCAGCTACGACACAGTGATCAGTGAAACACTGCGTTATTCCCTCTACATAAGCTGGCAGCTAGACCAGCGAACGACTGCTAGGGACATGGGAAGCACAATAGATCAACAATGGTCGCAGTGCAAAGAGCCATCCTGGGCCAAACCCCCATTACATTACATTACATCAGTCCAAAATATTGTTGTTGCTGTGGTAGTAAGGGATTCAGCTTATTAATATGCGATGAATTTAAAGACCCAAGCTCTAGATCTACCTAAGAAATATTTAATACCTAAATACAATTAAAGTATAATCATCTAAATTTCAATATTCGAAGTGTTTACTGAAGTCTTTTCTAGCAATGAAAAAGTAAAGACAAGCTCGCCTGTGATAGCTTCGAATAAAAGTCAAGAAAGGCAGGTGCTTTTTGGATTATATCCATGATTGATATATATTGAATAAATAGTTCACCTCCAATTAGGCATTGCAGTCTAAAGCCGCTTCTTTCTTAAAAAAAAAAAAACTTGATTAAAAGAAAGCCCGATCAAGCTTTATAATAGCCGCAATGAAGAGCTTAGAGCTTAACGAATCCGTTCGAGAATCTAAATTTCCATATTTAGGTAATAAAAAGCGAAGTTTTGCAACAATTTCACTACCGTGTTAGATTAATTATAGCACGTATGACTTGGTTCTTTGTTTTTGAGTGGTGGACTTGATATTGGCAACTTTCAAATCTTCCAGTATTTGAGGCCAAAAAACCACTTAGACGTCCAAATAGCAAATGTTTGTAGCCCAGGTTGAAACAGGGTTTATACAAGCGATTTGTAAATTTTATTTAAGTCAATTTTGTGGCCACATAATCTGGCTACTTTAAATATAAACAAGCCCATCTTACAAAAAAGGAAACTTTTAGAAGAGTAAGTTTGCCAATTGCCACATTTTCAAATAACTGAATTGAATGAATTAAAGGGAAGCCCTATGCTCCTGAAAGGAACCACGGGAATTTATATACATATAAGTTTTTCAAATACAAACCTTTTAATAAAGTACGTTTTCATAAAAGTATGTTTTAATTTTTTTTCTTTTTAAAGATGTACCTTATGAACAGTTTAACGTTTCAAAAAGTGCATTTCCTTAGAGTACGTCTACACAATGGAAAATTTTCCGAAAGGTGTTGCTAAGACTATAAAATTTTGATATTTCAAAAATATTTGTTGTAGCCTCAGCTGTTCATATATCGCCATTTCATTGGTCGCTAAACCAAATCGTCAGCGAACTTTAAGCAGTTTGAAAACATTCAATCTCATCTGCTTAAGCCAAACTAATCGTATACAATATGAGAATTCTCTACTATCGCATATTAATATTACAAAACACATAACGATAGTACACTTTGAATGTTTCCAAATTAATCATAGTTCACTAAAATTCACCGCAGTAATAGTTTTTTATATCAATTCCGAAAATTGAGTGTTACCAAAAATATCAAAGCAGCAGCCTACACGCCTCTTTAGTGTATAGTAAATTGTTTCTTTCTCTTTTCATAATATTTTTTTTATAAATTTTATATCAACAACTCGAGTAGACATGTCTACTTGCTGACAAGAGTCCGCCAGTCTGGTCTGATCAAAAATAAATTATTAATCTTACCAAGAGGACCGACCCCACGTTCGGAACTTAGAGTCTACATCTTTTGCAATTGAGGCTGATCACATGTATATGTACACATATAACGAATCGGAAAGATCTTTGTAGGAACTAATACTATTCCGAAATTTCCGATTGTAGTCCTCTATTTTATTGTTCTACGAATATAATCAGCTAAGTTCTACTGCTACTGACAGCAGCAGTGAAAAAACCATTAATCAAGGACCTCTTGGCAGATATAGAAACACATTAACACGCATATACACAGACACATGTACACACTCAGCAACAACTTCAACAAAATAAGTATGTGTATAGAAAAACATTGAAAAAAGGCGAAAAATGTTGATGATGTTGGTAAATGTTGGTGTGTTGTTGATGCTGTTATGTTGTTGTGTTGTTGATGCTGTTGCAATGTTAGTGAAAATTTTCGCTTTTTTTTTGCTTTGCTTTGGATTTTTCTCGTTTTTGTAGTTGTAGTTGTTTTTGTTGTATTTTTATTTATATATATCTCTGGTATATGTTTATTCGTGTTTATATGAGTGTAAGAGTGTGTGTATGTTTGTGTGCGAACAAATACACGCTAAACTTTTTTGTGGAGAAAAACAAAGTAAAAAATTAAAAAAACCTTTAAAAAGAACGTGAATTTCCACGTTTTTTGTATTTTTTGTAAGCTCCACCTACTTTTACTGTCAGCGGATTGGTTAAAAATGTAGAAGTTTGAGTTCTAACGAGGGGGACTTACATCCTAACTCCTCAACAAATTCATATCACTTGACGATACAGGCAGCGGCGGGTTAAGCTTTTCACTTTGTTTTGCAAGAGAAAAAAGTCTAGAAAATATTATGAAAAAACGAAGAAAATTAAAATATTTATTTTGTTAAAAATGTGGTCCTCATTGCTAAGGGAAAGGATGGTAGGTCGTTGTTAGGTGTAGAGTCCTTCATAAAAGTGTTTTGTGAATGAAATGTGAAAGCGAACTTTGAAAAATATATTTTTCAAAGAGTGTACAAATTATGTTTATGTGTTAGTAAAAGTTTTCACATTTAAATAAAAGTGTGGGTTACACACCGATAACGGTGGGGATGGGTGATTTGAGCGATACTTATACTTTATGCGTGTTTATACCCTACATTTGAAATATCATTTGGAATGTTAAATGGATTGAATGGAAAGTACTTCCTGATAAGTGATTATTCAATTCTATTTAAGAGTAAGTCACATAAAAATTTTCAATTAAAGTAAATATTATTAAATGAGAATGAAACAAGTGTGATATCAGCGAATACAACGGTCTTCAAGTAAAATTAAGTGGATGCGTGATATGAGAATGAGGACTCTGTGAAGAAACATTATTTGCATTTTTATCATTCATAAGCCTCTATGATATCGCTTGTGGTTCTGCAGTTAATGTCCTTAAATTTTGGACATCATCGGTGCTTTTGAGAAAAATTAACAATTTCTAACCCAAACGCATTATAGAATTTAGGAAATTAAGCATTTTCGGAAAGTTTTGGACTTCATCTATTGCACAAGTCTATGTAAGGGACCTTGTTGTTGCAAGAACCTCAACAATAAAAAAATATCCTGTATTGTCAAATATCCTCAATACTGATATTTTTAAATTTTTTCCGATTACAAAGAAAAAAACATCACAAAAAAAACGTTTTGAAGCCGGGAGGACTTATGCAAATTCTTCCGAAACTATAAAAAAATTTAGTACCGGCTGACTAAAAGTTTTATATCTACTTGGTTTTACTGCGATATAATGGGTGGTCCAAAAACAAGAATCTTTTAGAAAATTAAACAAAAAGAGCTAAACTTACTTTCTTTTAATGTATCAATTATTTCCATTATATATGAAACACTATTTCTTTAATTTGACTGCTGCGACTGGCTTCTCAGTATATCATCCTGTCAAACCAAATTTCCAGGAATTTGTTGTCTGCTTCTGGTTTTATCTCGTTAATGGGTGGGGCAATATTAGCCTTAAGAGCAAAGATCATTTCTGCATCATTTGCGCAGCATCAGCCTCTAGCAAGCGTTCAGCAAAAAAAAAAAATCAAATGGCATCAAATCGCATCTCCGAGGCGGCCAATTGACATCTCTAAGATGACTGAATACATTATTATCGACTTAGTGCACAACAGATTGATTGTTTGATGAGATGTTTGACATGGTATGCCATCGTGATGAAAACAAAGATTATTCAAGTTCATATCACCCTTTTTAGGCCATAAAAAGTACGTAATCGTAGCACTGTATCACTAGCCGTTAAGTGAAATGGCGTTTCCAGCAGAATTTTTGGAGAAAATCCGCCAGTCCGCATTATAACATCATACTATGTGGATTCATTGGCCCCTCGATAATGACGCGCGGGTTTTCCGACCCCAAGATGGCTTGGGATCTAATTTCGATATCCTGTTCGAGCTTCTATAAAGTACAAACTAAGTAGCCGTAACGAAGTGGGTAATCATATACCTTCAAGTGCTGAGTCAATTGGATCCTGTAAGCAATTAATCTGAAATCTTGGTCCGAAATCCCCATCAAGGTGATCCGTTAAGTATCGATTTATTGTGATCGCAGCCACATTACAATTTCCGTATATCGTACAAAGACGAGAACTATAAGTGTTTTCTACAAGCCAGTCGCGGTTGATGCTGTACTTCGGTCAAAACTTTTATTGAACGAACGCTTAATTTTACCAACGCATCCTTTGGAAATAAGTTGACAATATTTGCAAATATTTTTCAAGCACAAAGTGACTCATTTTGCGGAGGTATGATACTGACTGAGAGTCAATACTTCGGACAAATATTATCTTTCAGTGTCAAAATAGCATATGATTTTAAGCATAACCATACATAACTGGCAGTCTGACAACCACATGTCTAATAAATTCGACTTAGACAGAAACTAGAACTATACGATCTCAAATATTACAAATCCTTTAACAAACAACTTGCCATAGGGTGTACTTTGAACCAGCAACAATTTTCCCCATATCTCCCTTAATGTTCTATGCATGTAAATGTCCCGGTACATGTTCATATTGAAGTTTGTTAAAAAGTGCTAAAAAAGGAAAAACAACAGCTCAAAAATTATGCACACATCATCATTAAAATCACCAGCAACTGAGTTTGCCTTTTTGAGCTTGATGACTTTTTTTTGTAAAGAAAAATGAATGTATGGCAGAGTATTTGATAATGATTATGATTTTTAATATGAAAATACAACGAAAAAAGGAAACAAACAGTAGAAAAACATGGCAAAAATCGACAACTACTATTAACTGAAAATAGAGAACACACGAGTACAGATGCGTCTGTGGTTTGGGATTATGGAAGAGGAAAAAAAACTAGCAAGAGATTTTGGGTTTTTACAAATACATATAAAAGGCAATATGATTATTATAAATATTATAATGATTACGGAAACCAGGGTGAGAGTTCTGATGTTTCTTTTTTATATTATTGACCACATTTTCAAACACAATTATTTTATAGGTTTATTTTATTACTTAAAAATAAAAGTGCAAAGTGAGCAGGAAGTGTTGCAAAAAACGCCTTTTTGTGGCAACAACAATTGTTGGCCCCTTCTGTAGTTTTTTTTTTCATTTGCTATAGTATTTTTAACCTAACTTTATTAGTGGCATGTTGCGGTACCTTTTTCCAACTCATTTCCGGTTACCGGTTTTAGTCGTGGTACGCACTATGGCGTCATTTATTTATATTAACGCAACCACACAAAAAATGGTTGTTTGTTTTTTTTTTATTTATAAATATATATTCTCGTAGGTATATACATACTCACACTTATATATACATACGTGTGTAAATGTGTATTTATTGTTGAATTTTAATACTTTTTTTGTTTTGTGTTGTTGCAGCATAAATTAAATTTGCTTAATATAATTTCTAATATCCGGCCATACGTATAACCAGACACATTAAAGTGAACATTAGGGATTTAAGTTTTTTATTTTATTAGTTCTTTTCAAAACGATCTAATAATTGCCGCTCTAACATTCATTTGAACATTATTTTATTATATTATTAATTAGAAGTCATGAGGAAAATTTAATTAAAGTCCATTTTCAGCAAAACAAAGAATGAAACAATAAAATATTAGATCTCAATATGGAAGCAAAAAGTAAAGCAATTTATATACTTTATTTGGCATATACTCCATGTATGAGTTTATTAGCTCCCCAATCCTATTTTAAGACTTAAAACTTTTCGTCTTACCATCCGCACAGTGTGACAAACAACGTAAATGCTAAATAAATGTTTATGTATTTGAATAAGTTTGCGATTTGAAAAAATTCTATCCCATAACTATATTTTATTGTTCTAAAAAAATCATATCTAAACAATAAAAGTATTTAAAAAATATTTAATTTAAAAATTAATAAAAAAAATTAAAAATTTGATGGAATACTAAAGGACCAAAAGTGTGGTCAAAAGTATTCTTTATGCTGCAAACTAAACAGAATTTAATTGTGAAAAAAATCGTAAATAAAAATTGATGAACTAACCAGCCTTTAGGTGTTCGATAACAAATTTATGCTTTCAGTCTACAATAGAAATTTTTTATGAATTAGATCGTAAATTTTTGCCGTAACTAAAGTTTTTGTTGTATTAAAACGAAAGAAATTTAACATTCTATACATGAGGAGCTCATGTAAATTGATTGTTTAGAAATAAATAGCAAATATATAAGTTTTATTAACTTTAAAAAATTCTATTTGTGTCTCTTAGTGATATTATTGAATGAAAATTCATATACTCGACCTCTTTGTTACAGTCAAATTCATATAAGCGCAAAAAAAGGGACACTTAAACCTACAGTACTGAGCATATTAAAATCAGTGATTCGATTCCACGATGTCCTTTTTTCGATTTGCTTTTTTTAGGCCATCATTATTCCTTAAATTTCAGATATCTGAGAAATTGGTATATATGTATGCTACAATGTTTAATTGTATTTATTTGGAAATTTGTTTATTTTTTAAATGGATAAATCAGTTCGTTTTATACATTTTCGAAAGATCCTATAAATATAGAAAAAAAAAACATAAATTTAAACTTTAAATTTAGTTTCAATTTGAGCAAACGACACTAGACTCATGCATTAAACACATTCGAAACAGCAGGCTACGCGGCTACACGACTACAAATGTCGCTGGCTACAAATGGCATTTACTTAATTATTTTGAAAACAACAGCTACATAGTAAACACCTGTTGCAACAATTCATTTATGTATATTACAGTGGTGCATATTTAGCGCATTTAATTTTTTTAAGTTCCCTTTTCTTCATGGGACAAGTCCCGTCTAAATCGCAAACAAAATAAAATATCTTAAAAAAGAGCCTATTCTTTCTATATTGTAGGATTTATGATCAGTAATATATTCAAGTTTCGAACGCCGTAACTCCGGAATCAATACAGATCCTGTGATTTTTTTTAATCTTCAATAATGTTGGTATTTTTGGCTCAAGATATATAACAATAAAACAAATAAAATTATTTATTTAAAAATTCTTGTTGCATGTATATATCTGTGTCAATAAGGAAAAACTGCTTAAGTCTGATTTTTTGGTTTTTAAGTAGAGCTATTTTAAACTTTAAAGCTGATTTTTAAAATTTTGTTTTATTGCTGATTAATAATTTGTGAATGAAGTCTTATGGTTTTAAAAAATAGTTTAGAGTTTTTTCTAGCTCCTAGTTCTAAACACAAGTTGAGATAAGTTTTCTTACATATGATATTGCACATTGAAATAAGATAAGCAAAAATAATTTTTGCTATAACTTCCTGAAAAATCGAGTAAATTACTTAAAATTTTGCTGGATAGTACTTCTAAATTGGGAAGCCTTAATGGTGTTATTAGCTCAATTTTAGCTTAAGTCGACTTAAGCACTTATTCTTTTTTACCACAGATATTATAACATATAAATTTTAGAATTTTCTTTTTTATTTTGCAATAAAAAATATTTCTAATCGCTAAGGACATGATCTGAACATTATTTTTTTATTTTTTTTCTGGTTATTGTTGTTACTGTTTTTAATGTTCTCAACGATGACATATTGAATATATATCCTAATTTTTCTAATAAAAATAGGCATATTTAATCAGTATTTTGAGCAATTTTTTCATGTATTGTCTTCAGGTCGATGTCGTCATATTAAAAAAAAATCATTTTATTTTAGTGAATTATGTTGCTGTTGCAAAATTGTGTATTCATAGTGCCACAAATATAAACATTGGCCATCTATTGGTTTTCCAAGAACAGGGCATTAAGGTACACATTTGATCGAATATATCAAACCCTGCTGTTGTGAAACTAAAAGACTAGATCAGGTGAGGCTTATGAATTTGGTACTCACTATTCCTTTTTTACTACAGGATGACAATAAAAATACAAGCTTAATCATATCAATTCCAATTCCTTGGAGATTTTTTGTGTATTTAAATGTTGTCCTTTAATCAAAGAGAAAATATATATGAAATAATTTTCTATGACCAAATCACTAGTAATAACCAATTAGAAAATTCCTTACAAGTCGCGTTAATATTATCAAAGAACACGTATCATAAAGAATTCTTTACTAGGAGCAGTGTCCGTAATTTAAAGGATATCATCAATTTGGAAGCTAGAGAAAGATGCAATGAGTCATAGCCATTAAATGCCAGTTAATGTTATGGCCGTAGAGACCAGTGATCTTTTTGTTTAGCTCGCTATTTCGAGAGCAACTCTCAGCGGGTTCCAACTCTTACCACTGGGTGTACCGCACAAAAAAAACTGGCTAAATCAAAATCACAAATGACGTATCATCATCCACTAGACGAATTTCTAAAATAACATCCACAAGCGAGCGATTCTATGGTTAAAATTAACTTGCGTCTTATGTCCAAGACAGCGGAAAAATTGCATGGCGTGAGCTTTCCAAAATAACGACGTCAGTATCAACTTCTCTAATGGTAATTTAACAATAAACCCACACAAAAATGATGTGTGTGATATTTTCATCATTGGCTTACGAGCTGGAATGTTTAGCATGAGGCTTGATATTGATGTTTTGCCTCCTTGAAAGAACTAGTGCCATTTATGAACATAATTTTTATTCACTAAATGCCGGTAAAAATATTTGAAGTATTTTAAAGTGTCGATTCCATTTTGAACATTAAACTTTAAAATACAAATACGTTGATTTTTTTTTTCGACAAAAAGAAATTGTCGGGTACACAAAAGGCTTGGACCATTATTATGCCCAGTACAATCAAATAACGAGTGCTTTGTAGTTTATACTGAGGAACATATCCTTGGGACATATACACCAACACAAGACTAAAACAACATTTAATAATTTTGCGTAAGCTTTACGAAAAAGTAGAGTCCTTGCAAGTAACGAAACGGTAGACTCGGATGCTGATGAGATGTATTCAGTCATTTCTAGTCGATATATACATTAAAAATAAATAAACATCACTCTGTCTAATGGAGTCCGATGAGATTTGAACTCAAGCCCATTAATAATATTTGCCCTTATTATGATTGTCGACGTCGACGTCGCACCAAGTCGACATCAATATATTGGCAATTGCAGGATAGTTATCGAGAATTATTAAATATTATACTACTACTATGGCTTATAAAATTACAATTGGCCATCAATATTAGTTAATTATTGCCTACAACGAGTTCAGAACTGCTGTCTTTTTTTACTGTCGACTTGATATGACGTCGACGCGACAATCGTAATAAGAGGAATTATATTAATCTGGCCTACAATGCATACAGCTCAACTAAAATACACTCAAGAGAAGTGAAATTAAATTTGAATTTGAAAGTAAAAGAATATATGATATAGAAGACGAAAATGGTCTCACACCGAATGAAAATATATTCTCGACAAAGCTCAAGGACATAATTTTAGCTACACTTGATAAATATTACTGTATTTGGTCCCAAACAGATGAATGGTAGACACTTAAATAAAAACTAAATTTACCAAGAGGCTATTTCAGGACATGTGCCAATTTATAGTGTGTTTGGATCATAAATGTATCAAAAAATTTTAAAAATAATAATCCATAGGAGATAGAAATATCCTTACATCAATAAAAGGAAACTTTTACCACGAGATATTGAGAATTATTATATAAATCTCTGCTGAATCTTATCATACTCCGATTAAAAATGTAGAAAAAATTTAATATGTCAACTTTAAGAATATACAAAGAGTAGGAATATCCTTGCACTGAATAATATGAATCCTACTGTAGAACCTGAGAGCCTGATTTTGAAATCAAACATTGATCTTTCCTGCTCTCTTATTAAATATAACAAGAATTTTATACCTTAAACTAAGAGTGTATGACATATAGAAATGTCCTGAAATTTACTACAGCACTAAATAGCGGAGTACTATAACTATTTCGCTGATTTTTGCTTTATTATGATAATGATTGTACCTCAAATTATAATTTTTTTTGAAGGATGTGTTGAATGTCCTTGAAAAAATTTTCTTCAAAATTGATTTTTTTTTCGTTTGTACTAAATTTTTGTATCTCTTTTTCTGTATCAGGAAAGGGCACTGTGTGGCCTTACAACTAGCTTTCTAGACTCAATTAATGTTTATAGTCAAAGACATGACATATCAAATTACAAATCACATCTCCTACGCGTTATAAACTTGACTCTCATAAGTGAATTTTACTATAATTTTTAAAATTCTAAACTTAACTTATTAACATTCATTTAGAAGTGCCATTGACTGAGAAAATTAAATTAATTTAATTTAAAAAATAATCTTTCAATGGAAATCCAATAGTTTCATACTCGCCCTGCACATGTGTATGTCAACGTTCTCAAGAAATATAGTATGAAAATAAAATAAAAAACAAAATGGCGACTTATTTTCTCATTTCGTATAGCAGATCATTTTGTTTTGTCCTAGACTAAAACATGTCCTTTTTTGTAATTATATAATTGCAGACACGCAGGCTTCTACAACAAAATATGTAAAAAATAGCACAAACACAAACACAGTTACACACAAACAAACAAACATGCATACCAGTACATACAACCATAAGCATACGATAAAAAAGGACGAAAAGGATGACTTGTGGTGTTACAAAATAACAAACACACTAGAATGCCGACACGCATACAACGATGTTTTTTTTATAAGAAGTATATGAAT
Source organism: Germaria angustata (assembly GCA_963681545.1). Classification (NCBI taxonomy): domain Eukaryota; kingdom Metazoa; phylum Arthropoda; class Insecta; order Diptera; family Tachinidae; genus Germaria; species Germaria angustata. The sequence continues at coordinate 115,715,010 of OY812998.1, read as the reverse complement.
AAAAATAAATTCCCTTCGAAAGTAAAGAGAAGAACGCGCAAAAAAATGCAAGGGAAGACCGTTAAAAGCAACAAAAGAAATGCCAAAACAGTGGTGAAAGATATAAAAAAGAGGAACTTAAGAAGTTTAAGTGAGTGGTAGAACAAACAGGCAAAGAGCAAAAAAAAAGAACCAGGCGATGTGATATGGAAAAATAAAAAAGGAAAACAACAAAATACGTTAACACTTACAAAGGGACATACACGTACAAGATGTAGGAGAAGATAAAAAGAATGAAAAATACAGCATTTAAAATAAGAAGTGCAGCAAAAAATTAAATGGACAGCAGCCAGGAAAAGCTCATGATTTATGGTATTAAAATAAAACGACATTTGTTGGCGTCATACAAGCAAATACACACACATACACACATGAACCTACACGCGAACACACATGCAAACTTGCATACAATTATAAATCAGTATGTTATACATTCACACATCCTTGTAAGCTGTTTTTGTATAGTATTTATTACTTGTTGTGTATGTCTGTGTGGCTGAGTATTTATATACGACTGTTAAGACGATACTTAAGAAGGTGACGGATATGGAGTCGAAGGTGTGATGTACAAGTGAGTATTTGTATGAAGAGAAAATTATCTCGTTATTGATTAAATATTAAAATAAGAAATATTTCAGGAATATAGCTTAAACAAATTAAGATGCAATGCAATTATGTACGAGTACTCTCTCAATTTTTCTTTCGCACTTCTTATTTTAATTATCTTAACGTGAAATATATAAATATATACATAAATATATAAATATTTTTTGATTTAATGACAAAAAGGATTAACTTTAATTTATTAAAATTAAATGCCGTAATATTTGAAAAATGTTATTAAAGTACATAATGCATTCGATTGTACCAGAATTTTTCTATCCAAGAATCGGACTATCCTCTAGAGATTTAAGAACCTCGAGAGTTTTTCCTGTGGGAAATTTGCTCTAACTCTTTACCGAATAGGAAAATCATTCCATTTGTAAGCAACTCCATAGGAGGAAAAATAATATGGGGTGCTTTTGTGCTTTTGCTTTTTTTAGCAAAAAAATTGATTTTTTAATTTCGTATGCAATATCAACCAAAAATTTTATTAAGTCCTTAAAAAAACAATAATTATATCTACTGAATATTTATTCAATTCAAAAATAAATTTATTCAAATTTGAGGGTGCTATTGGCTAAAGTAGTAGTTGTGCGTTATGACTACAAAGCAAATTATATGACTGAGAACAGAGGTTTCAACCACTGTTTAGATCATATCATCAATGTTCATACATTTTTCTGATCTAGTATAGTATAGCATTGTGCTAATTGTTGTTGGACTGTTTAAGTGATGAAGGCATAGTAATGGTCACTGAACAGTACCGGCAGCAATTGATACTCTTCTATGCTAATATATATCATAGTTCCCTCCTTCGTAGGTTAGCACCATCGTCGGCGACGTAAACTAACTAATAAAAATTTATTTAGACATACAGCTGAAGGAACTTAATGCATCTTTTCAATCTCTAGAGGCATTGCATCGTGGCTACAACAATTAAAAAATGCGCAATAGCAGACTTGTATAAAGAGTTAAGCTTTCTGCTTGTCATCACCTGTCTGTCCTCCCTACACTATCCCCTTCACAAGGTAGTAACACTTTAAGTGGTACGAATTATGGGTTTTGCATCTATTTATAAAAAAATTTAATAAATTTTATTTTAATAGTCTTTTGATTCAAATAAATTTGTTCAATCAATTACAAAAATTTTAAATAGTAATAAGAGGATAGTAAATATAGTTAAATTAACATCCCAATAGGAAATTGTTTTAAAAACTGTAATCGTTTATTTCACAAAAATTTTCATTCCCCAATTTTACGAACTGAATAACAAGAATAAAAATAGCAACTAAAAGTGTTAACTGGGATATAAATTTATTATAATTTTATAAAAATTAGAAAGAGAATTATTTAAGTAAAACTTTATTAAAAATAAAAGCAAATGGATTTGATGCGATTTCTTTGAAACTGAATTATTGAATTATTCAATTCCTTTTTTTAATTAAAACAAACAAACTGAAGTAAGTCATTTCTATGTAACGAGAAAAAGTTATTAAGAAAATATTCATTAAAAAAAAAAATAAAAATCCGAAAAAGGGTGAAGCACGCAATTAGAAAAGAGTGGTGTTGTTCAATGCCCAGTAATGAAATCTTTCCAGAGAAATATGTAGAATATTTTAGTGCAGCTTAGAGTATCCATTATTGGAGTACTGATCCTTGAAAAATATCCCTCAAACAAATGGAATGTAATAAACCAAATCAACATGAATGATAGATTTCCAATTCAAATCGAAACGTAATTTATACGCGTATTACCAAAATTTATTGAACAATCATTCTGGTTACACATTTTTATTAAATTTTCCATTCTAACTAAACTTTTACCTTAATTTCACTGTTTTGTTATTTAGTTTAACTAAAACTTCGTTTTATATAAAAACATTTGAGAACGAAATTTTAAATCAATTTGAAGACACTTCCTCATCAAGACTAACACATTAAAATCTTCGTTTTAAGGAAAAATATCAATAGAAATGAATTATGTTAATTAAGGATTCCTTCAAGCCAAATGCTTGTGGCAAGAATGGTTTCGGGATCTATTTTAAACACAAACAAAAAAGTACATTCAAGTAGCATGAACTTGACGTAGGGCAGAAATGGCCTGGTACTAAATACGTGTACATAATATTACCAGAACAGAATTTAAAATCTTTAATAAGTAAATTTTTTACCCATAACTATTAAATTCATTGTACGAGATATTTTTGAAAATATATATTAAATTTTTTTATTGTTTGTTGTTGGCTAAGCTGACTTTACAACTGCATATCATTGGATCTAGCCAAATCATCAGTACTCTTTAGCCAAATCAGTTTTGAAAAGCATTCAAACTCATTTTCCTATACAAAAATCAACAAATATTATGTGAGAATTTTGTAAAATTCAATCATATTTTTATACTTGTTATTTAAATTTTCTTTATATAGATCTTGAACTCGATCCTCGCCATTCATGGCATTTCTATAATCAGCAGCCTTAGACGTAACAATATTTTAAATGTTGACAGCAAAAAGTCGATTTACAAATAAAATAACAGAGATTAGATATTTAATTGAAAATTTTCAGAATGGATTTAGAATTACTGGGTCTAAAATTTTTAAGAACAATTGTCTCTAAAAGTAAGAACAACAAATTTTTAAGTTTTTCCTTGTACGTACTTTTCTTCAATTCTGTAACCGATTTTGCATCATTAATATATATATTCAGTGAAATTGTTGGCTTAACGTAAAAGCCGACTTCAAGATGAGAGGAGGTTGTATTTTCGTCTGCATGTTTTTCGTATGTATTTTTTGAATTCTTCTTTCACAAGAAACAGTTTATTCCAGAGGTGGTCCCATTTTCAATAATATATTAGAAGAGTATTTTAAATGGTAGTTGAAATATAAAATCTATATATAACCAGGAAAAGGTAAAACAGTTCAGAGCCAGTTCCTCCTCTGCTTAGCAATCTGCTTTCATTTTTCTTTTTGTGCATAACACTGTGTGTAATTTTTTAAGTCGTGGCAAAATAACCATATACGGACACCGCTACGTGATAAAAGACTAAAAAAAAGACCCGTGTCTCCCAATTTTTCCCAAAGTCATTCAGAATTATTCCTAGGAAGTATATATGTTGTAGAAATTTGTTTATTGAGATCCTACGTAAATTTTTGTAGTTGATTGTTTCCTTGAATTTTGAACGGTTTGCTACCTATGGACCTGAACAAGAGAAAAAGGTAACAAAATCGATTTTTTTTAAGTTTTTTGCGATTTTTATCTGGAAGGTGAAGTTTTTTTGATTTTATATGTTCGCAATTTTTGTTCTCTATGACAAGAGCTACAAGTTTGCCTCAGAGAGTAAATCGAAATTCGGAACGGTTTGCAAGATATGAGCCCGAGAAAATGATCACTTTTTTGCGAAAATGATACCGAGGCCCCAAATCTTTGGCGGCCCATAAAAAAAAGTGCATGACTTTGGGAAAAATTGGGAGACACGGGTCTTTTTTTTAGTCTTTTATCACGTAGTGGTGTCCGTATATGGTTATTTTTTTCGTGTTGCACTGTGTAATGTAGACTTTATGAAAACTGGCTTAGAACTTTGGGACTTGCAAGTGCAGGTGGTACAATTAAATTACAGCAAACAAACATTCGAAAACAATTTTTAAAGTATTTTTTCCATTACCCCTCTTGGGAGCATTTGGCTTGCACAAAGCATCTTCATCTTACACGAGTTGTTGCAGTTGTGTTCCCATTGCTATTTTTTGCCTTGCTTCAGTTTCGTTAATCGGTTATTGGTTTTAGCTAAATAGAGGATTGGTCTGCTGTAGCAGCTCTAGGATAATGGGGCTGGCATCTGTGGTTGTCTAGAAACAACTTCCTCTGGTGAGGAGCCTTGCTAATCTTTGTATCCTACCTTTTTTCCCATGGGTGGTGGCTACCTGACCTTTGCTATGATGTTATCCTCTTTTTCAGGGTGAAGGGAGGTCAGAAGGCTTTCTGTATGGATTCTTTTTTGATGGGGATTGAAACCACTTAATTTTAAAAATTCCAAAATCATGACGAAAAATTGTTGTCCTCTGCAAGGGAAAGAACTCAACATGCCACCACCTGATCTTTAAAGTATAAATAGAACAATTTAAGAAACACTTTTTTCTGTATGGCCGAGTTTTGGTCACTTAGTGACTACTAGAAATATTTATTTGTCACATATTGGGTAGACGTCACTACATAGAATTTTCAAACTTAGTGTAGGCTGCAAAGGAAGTGAAAATATTGTTCTCATGCAAAACAACTATCAGTAGCCAAAACACTGTGGGCTTAGTCCTGCTGAAAATAAACGGGATAAAAGTTTTCAAACATATTTGCAACACCCTATATATGAGGATATCTTTTTTTCGAGTAGAGTCTCGAGCATTGCATTGTGCTGGAAATAGGAAACTATGCTATGGAGTAGTGCCTGTGGACATTCGACTTTAGTCTTTCTAAGGTAAAAGTGATAGAGAAGACCATTTGAACTAAGTAAAGAGTTTATTCAAGCAGAAAATGGTGGTAATTTGAAAGAGAAGGTCTGGGGGAAAGAAGTTGTATGTCCGTTATCAAGTAAAAGTTATTTATTCTCCATTTCCAAAATTATATGACTTAAAACGCATTATATATGTAGTATAACGGAAAGTGAAGCAACTAGGCGAGGAACAGTGGTCCCTGCCACACGAGGCAAGACGCATTTATTGCTCTTTACGTTGTACACTAACCTATTGGACGACATATAATTATGAATAAGTGGATATGCATTTATAAATTTCAAATTCAGACAGACTAGTGCTATGATATGGTTGTAAAAATTTATCAGTATATTTTAGCCGAATTATGTTTGGAATGCAAACTCTTTGCCATTATTTGTGACAATCACCTTAATAATTAAAAAGAATATAGGTAGAAAAAATTTTTATTTATTTATTATCATTAGGATATCATTTCATATTGCAACCAAATGTATAATGTATCCATGGCTACTTGGCCTTAGGCTCGAGAAAAATATTTTTTAATTTTCTTTGGCCCGAAAAAATTTATTTTGATCGCCAGCCGGAAGGAAGAAAAATAAATAAGGAAAGCAAGTATAATTATTTGTTGTTTTGTATACGAAAGTTTTTTTAAAAATATTACATTTATTTATTTTGTAATAAACAAGTTAAGTTAAGTTAAGTTAATATTTATTGAGCCTTTTTTTTAACAAGAATTATTATTTTTTTACAACATAGGGATGTGGAACATAGATAACTTAAGACTATAATGTATTGTCTTAAAAACAAAAGCAATTTACAGCACCACGCTTTAACAATAAAATGGAAAATATAAATTAACAATGTGTAATAATATAAAAGTTTATATGCCTTTGCTCCCGGGGCTAACATAAATAAAGAGGAAAACTCTTAAAATGCACTTAAACCTACCTTAAAAGCAAATAAAATAAAAAAAAAAATTATAATAATAATAATAATAAAAAAAAAAAAAAAAATAATAATAATAATAATTCACAAAATTCCGCCAACAGAATACTATCCTCTGTGAGTACCAGGTGTAGTTTTTGTAAAAAACTCATGCCTTAAGTTAGATCTAAAATCAAAGTTAACCGGATCTTCATTTAAAAAACCGATAGGTGAAAGGTAGTTTGTATTTCTCCAATTAAAAGCCCTCTGAATATCAAATATTCCCTTAATGTTAGCATTTTCATGCATTTCTAGTCTATTTAAAAACTTTTTCAAAATGTCGCACACATATAAACCGATTGGCATCATTTTTGAATGACAATAAATATAAGAGTTTGAATAACGTTTATTCAATAATCTAAAGTATTTCCCAATACAGCATCGTAACACTTTTCTTTCAAAAATTTCCATTTCTTTTATTTTATTAGGAGATACACTAAACCAAATTGGGAACCCATATAAGAAAACTGGTCTTATACTAGTTTTGTATAAGAGAAGCTTTGTTTTTGAAGATAAGTTTTTATTGAACAGAATCTTAGAGAACGAACCCAAAATCTTATAAGATTTTTTTAAAACAATTCTCCCATGACTATTAAATTTAAAAAGATTATTAAAATTGATTCCGAGATATTTTAAATTATTAACAAACGGGATCTCTAAACCATCCAAAAATAGTTTTAATCTTTTACTCTCTGGAACAACAAAGTTTTTACACTTTCCCGAAGCATTGCGGATACACATCGCTTTACATTTGGAAGCATTTATTTCAATTCCCCAATCATCATAAAATTTCTTAACTAATTGAAGGTGACCAGAAACTTGTCTTAAAGCAACAATCGGAGAATCACTATGGGAATATAGGAGAGAATCGTCAGCATAAAGCAGGCCAGTAGAATTAGGTAAAATGTGAGGGAAGTCATACATTAAAATGTTGTATAAGTGAGGTGCCAAAATGGAACCTTGAGGTACGCCACAATTAATATAACCAAAATCTGACAACTCATTATTAAATTGAACACAAAACAATCTTTTGGAGAAGAAGCTTTGTAAGAGTTTAACTATAGAAGGATTAAATCCAATTTCAATCATCTTAAAAAGAATGCCATTATGAAAGGCATGGTCGAAAGCCTTTTCGACATCTAATGAAATTGCTACTGTACAAAATCGATTACGAAGATTAGAGATCACATCATTCTGAAATTTCAATAAGGCATCAGTAGTAGAATGACCTTTTTTAAACCCAAACTGAAAATCTGGGATATAGCTTTCATTAAATGAAGTCTCCATTTTTTCCTTAATTACTTTCTCAAAAAGTTTTCCCAAATTGGAAAGTAAAGAAATAGGTCGTAGGTTATTAATATCAATATTATTCGTTTTCTTTTGTAAAGGAACAATTTTCGAAATTTTCCAAGCGTCTGGAAAGTATGAGTTATTTAAGCAATTATTGAAAATTATTAAAAGATATTCTAAAGCCTTTATAGGAAGCCTACCTAAAATATAATTAGAAATTTTATCTAGACCGCATGATTTTTTATTGTTGATTGATTTATAATGCGAAAATAATTCATTTAACGTTGTAAAGCTTTCACAGTTTTGTGTATTAGTCGATAAGAAATTTTCAGAAAAAACATGCAAACGAGGGACTTCATTAGTTGTGTTATATAAAATATCAGAAATTTGCGAGATGTCTCTACCTGGAATAGAACCTGTGTAAATATTAGAAAAGTGTGTCTTTAATTCACTTAATATTATAGAGTTATCCTCAACTACAGTTCCATTAATACTTATGTTTTTCAAAGTTTTATTCTTTTTGTACCCGATTATGTTATAAATTTGTCGATGAGCAGTAGGACCTGGTTTAATTTGCTGCAGTTTTGTGCTAAATAAGGCAGAGTGTTCAAGTTCTACCTGTTTTTTAATGATTATATTTAACAATTGAATTTGCTTTGAAATAAGTAAGTAATCTGAATTAATACGACATAAATTGCGATGATATATTCTTTTCAACTCTTTTTGCCATCTGTACTTAATTTTAAACAAACTTTTAATTTCATTTGAAATTATAAATTTTTTGTTCTTGCATGCAATAATGTCCGAATTATTATTATTAACCAATTGTATAGTGGTGGTAAAATTGTAGATATACTTATCAATTTCCTCGTTTGTGAGATTTCTATCAGGCTCTGGATAATGATTTAAAATTCCATATATAATATCCCTTCTAAATTTATCCCAATTTGTCCTCTTATAAGATATGAAAGTAGCTGGTGGATTCAGAATAATTTCAAAGCTTGGTAATTTAATTTGAAGTTTTAAAGGGAAATGATCCGAAAATGTAGGCAAGCAAGATACTTTGAAATTTGGATTAGAAAAGTTTATAAAATTTGGACTAATTAAAAAGTGATCAAGAAAAGAAGAACCATTAGGGTAAGTTGGTTCGGTATTAGAAATTCGTTCAAAATATAAAGTATTTTGTTGTAAAAAATTAAAAACCAAGTTTCCATTTGAATTGCACATAGTGTCACCCCAAGATAAATGTTTAGAGTTGAAATCTCCTCCTATGAATGACCCTTCGTAATTCTGTGAAATGTTACTCAGGATCGATAAACTATTTGTTAATTTTGATGATATGCAATTGCAAGGGATATAAATTGATCCTATTAAAATCTTTTTGATCGAACCGTTGATTAAAAGTTCGATAGTTAAAAAAATATTTGGAATTTCTAGACCAGGTATAACTACTTTTGTATATTTGTACGATTTTCTCAATACTATCGCAACACCTTGTTGACTATAATCTCTAAAAAAATTGTAGTTTTCAAGAGATACTTTATGTTTATCTTTTAAATGGGTTTCTTGCACAAAGGCAATATCTATGTTGTTAGAAACTAAAGTATTTAATAGATCTAGTCTTCGACTTACCTCGATGAGCGATCTAACATTAAAAGAAAGTAAGTTTAAAACATTATGGATCATAAGCTTTTTTAACTTCAGCTAGGAGACCCCGACATTGATGCTTAGCCTCCTCCAATGAGAGTTTCTTATAGTTGACAATAAATTTACTAATCTTATCTTCTAAGGATACAGTTTCAGGCTCACAAAGAATTTTTGCAATTTTTAAAAATTCTTTTATTAATGGAGAAACAGAACTAGAATCCACCGGAAGATTTGAGTTTGAAGTTTGGAAAAGACTGGAAAAAGTTTTACTTGTGCTAACGAAGTTAGAACTCCTCAAAGCAGAAGCAACATTGTCAGTAGCCTTTCGATTTCTTTCCTTGGCGTCAAGTAAAATTCTTTTTTTCATATCAGTATACTTTTTATAAGCAGAACACCCTCTAAAATTAGAGGGGTGACCATGTTGCTTACAATTAACACAGAATGGGGGATTATCTTTATTAGAAACAAATTTGCATTCTCCAGGTCCATGATTCTCATCACATTTAACACAAGCAAAAGATCTATTACAGTTACGAGAGATATGACCCCATTGCTGGCAACGCCAGCACTGTATTTCTCTTGAATTCCTCTTAGGAGATTCCCATGTAACTCTCTGGTTTAAAATGTATTTTAAACTAGTTAGTTCACTGCAAGATTTTCCCGGAAATAAAGAAATTAAAAATAACCCTGTATCGAACCCATTTTTCCTTGAAAAAGCAGTAGAAAATTTTGAAACAGTATCTACGATACTAGGAATAAGTTTGTCTAATTCATTTTTTATTACTTCAGTATCAGTTTTGTGATATAAACCTCTCAAAACAATGCTAAAACGTTTTTGTTCAATCGGTGTGTAAGAGTACGATTCTATATTTTTATTTCTAAGTAATTGCATCATTTCAGCATGAACTGATGCATCTCTTAGAAATAATTTGCTTTTATATCTATTTTTATTAATAATTTTGAAATCTACTTTTTTAGCACTGAGCTGGTTAAGTAAATCTTCAATATTAACATTAAAGAGGAATATAGGAGGACAAAATGGTTTTTCTTTGGGTGTTGTATTTTTAGATTCCTTTGAAAAATGTACTTTCCTTTCATTATTTTTATCTTCCTGAATATCTAGCTCACCTAAGATAGCAAATCTGTTTTGCGAATTTTGCGAATTATTAGCTAACAATGTTTGGGTGTTACAATTGTAATTGTTTAAATTAAATTTTGAAATATCTACCTTATCGTTATTACTACGTTTACGTTTTTGTACACGTGGAAAATCATTATCCACAGATGAAATGGAGAAAATCGAGTCATCAAGCTCCATGGATTTGCCAAGGGGATCATTATCCTGAATCAAATCTACATCACTTAGGTTATCTTGATTTAAGTATGAGGTATCAGCATTAATTAAACCGTCTTTAAATGCCACAGTTTTATCACTTGAACTTGCACTTGAATGTTTAGAGTCAGCTTTCTTTTTGGAAATCTTTTCATTTTTTGATCTAGGCTTTTCACCATTACAGGATGTGGTCTTATTCTCCACCGATTTATTTGAAAAAGTATTTCCATTACTTGAATGTTGCTTGTCTGATATTAAGATCTCCCGAATTTTATCAGGAGGTAAGTTAATCTCCCATGGAGATGGATCAGAATCCATTTTCAAACGAATTATAAAATTGTTTATTTAATTTTCTTTCTTCTTATATTTGAAAAAAAAAAATATCAATTTTTTATTTTTTGAATAATTTTTCTGTGAATATTATTTTATTTTTTTTTTTTCAGCAGGTAAAACACGTTCGACCTCAATGAAACTCAATTTTTGTAATAAACAAAAAAATTATGAATGAATTTTATGGAATTCTCGTTTAGTATTTGTGGATTTTTGTATAAGTATATGTGGTTGAATGCTTTTCAAACATCATTCGGCTAAAGTGTACTGAAGTTTCGAGTTGCGCCAATTATATGCAGACATATACACAGCCAAACCAACAACAAGAAACACAACAAGATGGGACGCAATTTTATTGTAATAAAACAATACGTGAAAAGATTAATTTGTGTCGTTCAACTCTTAGTTTAATAATTTTTTTGACATTATGTTTTATTTAATTTTCTAGACATCATCAACACTGCGACTTAGTTATCCTGCGTATTTTTGTATATTCTGGATATGCGTATGTGTTTATGTCCGCTTATGCATGTGATTATATTGACCATAACCCGTTCATTTATTTCGTTGTGGTTTGTTGTCTTGTCATTTGTGTAAAAAAATATTTGCTTTTTCCATCCAGTCCTCTGGTCACACAGATGCGTTTTGGCAGAGACTGTACGGTATTTGCGAAGCAGTTGTTACCATTTGGTTTTATGGTTTGCTGCACAATATTGTCGTCTATTTGATATTTTTAGTATTATTGTAGTTGATTTTGAGGTATTGCATGCTAAAATTAAATGAATATAATTATAAGTGTGTGCATCAGAAATGCTTCACTAATATGTGTTGGATAATTCAAAAACTACCTAAAAATTTAACTACATTTCATTAGATAATAGCGCTGTAATGGCTAATGGTATAAAAATTTTCATTCTATAAGGGGAAAAGGGTGTCTGTCTGTTGTTGCAATTAATATTTGTACAATATTTATATCGAATTTTATTTTTGGTGTAGTCAACAAGGGCGCCAGGATGAATATGGTTCTTGTAAAGGAAAGTCATGTAAAATTTCTTCTCAAAAATTTTTATCATTTTGGGAATAAGAAATAAATCGACTATAACAATTTTCTATCATTTATTCCTGTTTTCCTATAAATGTTCATTATAAAAATCACTCAATGAATTTAGATTTTATATATCCAAATAAAATTAACCATAAACTTATTAGACTGCATAGGCATCAGCAAGGTCTTTGGATGGGAGCCTTAATAATTTTTGCTGCCAATAAACATCAAATTCCACAGTTCTACTTTGAAAGCATTAGGCGAATACGAAGAGCAGGGTACTAATCGCATCAAATCGATGGAAATAAACTATTTACACACTGTTATTACGAAAAATAAAATTTCGGACTCCCCCAAAAGGCTTCAAAATGGCATAATTCGTATACGGCCACTAATATTTAAAAAGAAAAGGTCCAACAGTCGTGTCCTTGTACAAAAATTCTTAAAATTAAGTGTGAACTTTTATAAATTAATTAAATTGAGTTTGAGGTCTTCTTTTTTTATAAAAAAACAATATATTTATTTTTTATGATTTCAATACTTTGTATTGAAAATATTTAAACTTTTTTCTTTTGATTTTGTTTAAAAATTTTATAAAATATTTTTAATTTCCTGAAGAAGACACCCATAGGGTAATGAAATATTGAAAAATTATAAAAAATTAATATTTTTTTTTTTTTTTTTTTTTTTGTTTAACAGAAGACCTCAAACTAAATTCAATTAATTTATAAAAATAAAAAAATCGAATAATATCATCAATTGTAAACTTTTATTTTATTCTAGTATAAATATTTTTTTTTAATATTTAGGATACCAGTCCTTGTTTGTATATTGGTATATTAGCCGATAATGCTAGAGACGCAGTGAGAAAGTTTACCCGTGAGCTTCGGATGACCAAATTTTTTACATAGATTTTCACTTCCAAAATACATGATTTAAGGAAAGTTGGTGGTCTACGATTATTTTTCCAGTGGTAAGCGCATTTGTGAAAAAATTATGTTTACAAATTTATATTTTGATCTCAACATATGCTTTGTTATACAGATTTCTGTAACAAGGTATATGATGCAGCCAGCTGCATCTTCCCATTCCCATATAAACCCACATTTTGCACACATTAAACTTTAAGTTAAATATCCAATTTGGTCTCTGTTTAAAGCCTAGTAGAAGAGACCAATATAAAATGCACATTTATCTGTGTGAAAAATTTACATCTGGCCTTTTTTAATGGGAACTTCATTTTCTGTACATTGCTGTAGTAAAATGACATAGGAAATTGTGTATCTCTTACATTTTGGGTATAATTTTTAAAAACATTTTTGTTGAATAATTTATCTCTCTACATTTATCTCTCTACATTCGTAACTTCCAAATATTTGATGTATGAATCTTTTCCATCCACTTTATTGGAGAAGGTCCAAAAACTTCCTAATAATATATAATAATATATATGTTAAAAAAATTCTACTGCAAATCTTTAAATATATTGAATTCAACATGAACGATAGAAATAATCCAAAACTTAAAACGAGCTTAAGATTTAATTTCGTACTTATTCAAAATTGGTTCTTAAATGTGATACAAAACTGAGTTTTAGAGTGTTCGTTTCTATGGGAAAATACTTTGCAAGGAATTTATAATTGGCCCACAAACGAAGGGTATATAAAGTACATATATCTTTCTTTATAGAATTGTAATGGCTATGAAGTCAAACACTTCAGAGATTTGGACCTTAAACTTTTTTTAAATAAACAAACTCCTGTGATATTAAAAAATGAAAAAAAGTGCAATTGCATCTCTTCCACTGGATATAATACAAGAGGGAAAAATTTTCAACCAAAAACTATTTCCTAAATCCATACTTTGTTGATTAAATATTGTTTAACTAAAAGTTAATTTTTTAACCTATTTTGAAGGGACATTACACGTATTTGCATAGGCCTATTTTATGTCCCTTTTAAGTTCATAATTAATAAAATCGGCAAAGGAACTCTCCGTACCAGCATATCAGAGTGGACACTTATTCGATGGACGAATAGATAGAGGGACAAATGGATATATCAGCAATAAACATCATAATTTTGGTTGCATGAAATCCGTAAATATAATCTGTTGGTATATGATTTTGAAGAAAATTAAAATAAATTCGGTTATTCTCGTGAAATTAATATTTTATTTTAATGAGAAGAATAAATAGAACATATTGCATAAGCTTTAGTGGTTTTTTGAATAAAATAGAAAATGTATTTTAATGAAAAATGCTAGTCTTTAAACGAAATATTTCCATCATTACCAAATGCACTCATTTACAGAGTCCTTTTTAACGTATAAAATAATAAAATGCATGTGTATGGAGTAGAGAATACAATAAACTCATAAAGACAAAACCATAAGTAGCATTATAAATAACACGTTAATATAGGCCCACCGGCATTATATGCGTAAATAACACATGAACACTTGCTGGCAATGGCACACAAAGAGATAAACTTACACACATACACGTATGTATGAGCATTAGGAGAATTCACAAACAGGATTTTGTGAACTATTTATTTTTTATCAGGATCTAAGGATCCTAATTCAATGCGGCAACTTAGCGGAAGCCATGAACAGCAAAAATTTCTTTACGAACAAAGTAAGAAATATGATTACTAGCCTAGATTTTCAGCAGTAACCAAAAAGAAGATCTGTTGCGCCACGCTTCACTAGGCCTCTTCATTATATATTTTTATTGCGTATTATTTTATACAGTAAAAATAAATAAAATAAATAATTATACACTAAAGCTTCGATGCAACAAATACTACAAGCTTGACTCTTGATGCCATTAAAAAAATTCAGTTTCTGCTATAGCTCTCCTCAAATCTTTCGTATTCGTTTAAGAGGCGAGAGAGCGCATATTTCTCAATCGATTGTTGTCTCTAAAGTATAAAATGTTGCACGCTAGTGCGTTTGGCTGGTATTACAGATTTTTTTTCGTCTGTATGTTGTCACATGTTTTGTAGACGCAATTCTAACCAAATGAATGTCTACATCTTTAAAAATATGCGAATTTGTTAACATACCAGGCAGGGGCTGAAATTGTTATCCTTCACCTCCTAATAATAATAAGAAAGATTAGCATATCCTGCTTTCTGGCAATATTTTTTGCTTTCACATTCTTCTGCCACAAGAGGAAGGTAGAATTCATTGTCCTAATCACTGTTTACAACTTAAGGACAGAATAGTAGTGTACTATTCTCCTTATATTATTTGTATTGCTAAGATGTTCCAGAAACTCTAACACTGCTGAATTCTCAAATTGCAGCACTTGCAATAGTCATTCGAAATACTACCCTAATGGTGATAAGTTTTCCATTCGCCAACAAACAGCTAACATTTACATTAACGTCACTATCGTTATTTTATATAGAAAAAAGTCTATGTACCAATGCAACAAAAAAGTAAATTATATACAATTATTCAACGTACGCACACACACATACATGTGCAACAACACACACACATAAGTACATATATAGATCTATATATGGCTGTATCTTCACTATTATATAATAAAAAATACACAACAAACAACGGAATCCTTACCACCATACGCAAACAAACAAAAAAAAAGAACAGAAACGTTTTAAAATCATTCCTACGCACATACACATTTAGTCGCACATTGTAATGAAATGAGAGCAACAAAAAATATATAATAAAAATAATAATAATGATTATAATATGGTACGAGTAATTTGCGTGTACACGCAATACACATGTGTACCGAATATAACCGCTGCCTCTCGTCAACATCTACAGTGAGCATTTTTGAAGCAGCCTGCGATGAACGCGACGGTGATGGCGATGATGCAGCTGGCAGCTGGCAGCTTTTTGTTTCAAAAAGAAAAACCGTGAGCAGGAAGACATGCAAATGTATATAAAGCGATGTTTTAGGTACGAGTTGAAAGGACGATGAAGGAATAATAATGATTATGGAAATAGCATACATGAGCAACCATAAACGCACAGATACAAACACACACACACACACACATACACGCACACATGCCATTACATATACATACTTACGTATATGCATTTGCACTCATACATTTTAATGTTGAAATAAAAAATTATGTAAAAATAAATAAAATTTTGAAACAAAAACTAAAGGAAAGGATATAGAAGAAGAAAACAATACGCACAAAATTAACTACAGTGGGCATTTATAGTGATAAAAAGTAAGGATAAGAATAAATAAATTTATCTTCATTTCTTCATATTTTTTGTAAACAATTATCTGTTTATTATTTAAACTTTTGGCATTTTTAAATAAAACTGGTATTTGTTTTTTTTTAATTTCATTGAATTGGTATCTGGTTGCAATCAAAACAAAGTTAATTATAATTAAAATTAAAATACGCCATATTAATTAACTAGAATTAAAGATTATATAGAAATAAAACGTTAATTGTGCTTATTTTTGCAAAAATGTTAAAAAGAAAACCGTGACTTTCCTAAGCTCATTAGTGACTGATAAAATCCATTTCTACAATATTTTTGTAGCTGTTTGGCTCGATTACGCACAGTTACATCTTCTATGGTTTATCGAAATTTGTTTTGTAGATTCTAGGTTAACAATGCAAACTACAGGCTGATTGTCCTTCCACAAAGTAAATGTGATACAGATTCTACTGAGCAACTTTGTTGGCGCCATTATGTATTAATGGTTTGGCCTCTGTGTAGGATTTGTGTTTGCTTAAATGACAAAAAGTTGAAGTGAACAAGTGACTGTGCAGATCATGCAGGAGCTGGATATCAAACTGACTGGGTTTATTGAGTAACGAATGAATCTAAGATTAAGGTCGTTATTGCAACCACCACCGATACTACACGCCAGACATATTATTGGCGTACAGGTGCTCCTTATAGGATCGATGGGAATATATATATATATATATATATATATATATATATATATATATATATATATATATATATATATATATACATATATATATATATATATATATATATACATATATATATATATATATATATATATATATATATATATATATATATATATATATATATATATATATATATATATATATATATATATATATAAGAAATGATGTAGTTACATTAATAACTAACTGCGTGATGTTTTTGTTAAGACTACAACTATATCGTATCGCTGTGATTGAAGTTAAATTAAACATTTTAAAAATCACTCAGCATTGTTTTATAGTGATGATCAACTAGGTTTGTCAGGTGAGCAAATAATTTTGGAAAACGATATAATGACTCTTCTATTTATAAAAAGCAGCGAAATTAATTAATTTAAAGGTAAAACTAAAAATTTTAATATTTTTATCGGTTATCGTATACGTACTTTGATTCTTAATCGGGATAATTTACAAGAGAATATGATGGGGTTATTTTGAGGAGCCCCTTCACATGTAATTTAAATTTTTTATTATTATCGCTTTTTATTCTTTGTTATTGAAAAATTATAATTAATAATTTAATTGCAAAAAACGATGTATAACAGGTACCCATTTATTTGGTTATTACAAAAAAAATATTGCATAAAAATTACAAACTATATTTTGCGACTTTTGATAAGCTTCTGTTGCTCAGTTTAGTTTATATTATTATTTTGTACTCATGACCTTGAGTGAATTTTTTCCAAATCAGGAGGGTTTTTAGCCTTGATGAGATTTTTAGCCATATTATTATCCTTATATTTCTAGCAATTTTTATAGCCAAAGCGAAAGAATGCTCCTGAGGGAAATCTAAATAAAAAATGAAAAAAATATTATCCCTGTTTAGCTAATCCGAATATATAGTTCTCTTAACTATAAATTTGCCCCTTTTATTTTTCACACAACAAGCAGTATCCTGTCTTTTGCCACTTGTGTTAAATTGATCCACAGTACTTTTCGATAGAGAGGACTTTTGTTATATACAACGAAGAAAAAAAGGATAATATATTAAGTATATAAGCGCATGTAAAAACAAGTATTTCATTTAAGGTTTAAATGTCTGAATTTTTAAGTTGATGCGAACTCATTAACAAAACTTCCGTTTTAAACACAGAATGGCGGCTTCCATTTTCTTTTCCTTCTTCATGCTTCCAACATATTCTATTATTTTAAAAAGTTAGCAGCAAAAAGCATGAAAAATTGCTACTTTGGGGATGAGAAGAAAAATAAGTTTTGTATTTTTTACATAATATACAACTCAGCATAATAAATGAGAAATTGTTAAACTCATATCATTTATTTAACATTATCTACGGTACAGAAAGTAAACAGCAACTAACAGGCCCTTCCTATCCTTTCTACAAGCTGGAAAATATTTTTACTTGTCAGCTGTTATTTATTTAAATATTTAAATAAACATACTCTCCATAAATCCATTCTAAGCTTAAGCTCTGTTGAAAAATTATTTTTTTTTTTTTATTAAACATAAATTACTTGCATTATGTTTGAAATAAAACATTTAAATACTGTTGTTTTATTTTGGACAATATATTTTCATTTGCTTTATTCAGTTTAATTTAATCCGGGTCTTTTCCAAATGCCTTACCAGGTTTGGCCAAACAATATACAAAGTCACTGATCAAATTTTAATATTGGAAATATGCTTGCAAATATTCTTTTATACGTTGATCCATTTATTGTACGCTTTCCATTAAAAAGAAATTATAATAATTCTTCTGCAATTCATGAAAGTAAATCATATGCTCCATTAATGAGTGATATTCTATACAAAAAAAATTTAACTCTCCGTGATTTAAGAAGATTTAAGTTTAGTTCTCGGCATTTAAATGTGACTTCTTGGCAAGCATTTGTTTTTTCATACGACTGTAGAGGATGAGCTTGAAAAAAGTAACTTCTCAAATACTAAATGCATAATTTTATTTTCAATTAATCAATAACAATTTGTTGTTTTAATATGCCAAAGTTAATAGTAAGAAGGTACCATTTTTTGGACGTGCTTAGAATTCAAAACTTTTAAAAATATTTCCATTACATGTTTCCCGATTTTACCACCCACCGGCTTAAATATCGAATATTATATAATCTATTCAAGAAATTAGCTGTTATAACCTACAATATTGATCAACGTGTTAATGTATGATATAATTCTCTTTTTTTTATATTCCACATTTAAACATGGATAGTTACTGATTCCACTACAATTTGCAAAAATACAATAAACATCAAGTCCTTACATTTCGCTTGCTATACTAGGATGTCCATATGTGTGGGTGTGAGAATGTATATACTTGTAAACTTCTCATAATAATTATATGAACCAGTCGGTCGAAAAGTAGTTGCAACATTCTAAATGATCTTGATTTTGCTTAGATGCTGTATGATTAATAAAAGTTGTGTCATTTAACCTTACGAAGAGACACTTGTTCCCCCATTCGAATCAACAATCAAGTTATTCCTCAACATTCACAGGTGAAATACCTTGGTATACACCTTGACCGACGGTTTACATGGAAACACCACATTGACTCTAAGCTAACACAAATGAAGCTTAAATTAACCCAGATACATTTGCTGATTGGTAGAAATTCTACACTCAGTCTAGATTGTAAACTTTTAATATACAAGTCGCTTTTGAAACCCATATGGTGTTACGGAACTCAGCTATGGGGCACTGCTTCAGCTTCCAATGTAGAGAGAATCCAACGAAGGGAAAACAAAATTTTAAGGGTAATAAAATATTCTCCATGGTACATGAAAAATTCAATTTTACATCGTGATTTAAATATGCCACTTGTGACCGCCGAAATTGCAAAATATGCAGGCAAATATTTAACAAAACTCGAGTCCCATCCTAATCCCCTTGCTCGTAATATCTTGAACTTTACTGGACACATCCGCTTAAAAAAGAGGGACACTACGGCTTTAATACGCTACACTCCAGATGAAATTTTTTGAAAATATTTTTGTGCTTAACATGACATTAATGTATTATTAATTATTATCACTAAGTTTATGTCCGACACTGGTTGGGCCTAATAATTATATATGTGTATATTTAAGATTTGAATACTTATTGTTAGTTCAGTTTTGAAGATACAATAAATAAATATTAGCGTGAAAAAAATTTAACTATTTCAGCATTGAGCCTAAACCATGGGGATTAGAACTTCTTTATGAAAATATATTACTTAGTCTATATTAGAATAAGTTAATAATATAGCTTGAAAGCCCAAATACTTAAATAATAAGAAAAACAATATCAGTGAAGTCTGAGATTTATTCTTAAATAATGATATTTATTTTTTTTATGACATTCATCAATTGTTCAATAATCTCCAATACCACCAATACATCTCTATGTCACCAAAAAGTTTTAAGATATTAGAAAGCAACTGGCTGATTGCAAAACATTTAATGAAAGTATTTCTTTGCATGATAGGGACGTTGAGCTTCACCGATATTAAGGTCACAATAATGAAGATTTATTGGTTATCTCTTCAGGAGTCGACTGCCTATATGAAATGTTTTCTCATTTGAGTTTGAAGCCCGAGAAGGCAAAAACAGCCACAGTATGCAATAATAATATCAATGTGACAACATTTAAAGCAACGTAACTAATAACTCTTACTACGTTTATACGCACGTCTTATTTGCAAATAGAACTATTTGCAAATAACTAATTCACTGTTTATACGGGAAATTGCATACAGAACTTGTGTTATAGTTAGTGATGCCATGTGACGAAAATATGATTGTTTGGTAAGTAAAACACACAAAACGTTCATGAAGTGGCAACGTCTTACTTTTTATTTGCAAATAGTGTCGTTATTCACGACTTGTATAGTGAGTTAATAAGTTACAATAAAAAAGCTATACAGCAACATTCTTCTTTTTTATTTGCAAATAAGACGTGCGTATAAACGTAGTATATGATATATTTCCAGGCCACATCAATTCCCAAGCGAAATTCTTTGTGTGGTTTGAAAAATTATTTAACTTATAGGATATATACAATAATTACAAAGCATAGAAATATGTTCTACATAGTATTAATTAATATTATTCTACTCTTGTTGTCAAGGGGAATATTTGGCATATCACAACAACAACAACAAAAATTAAAGTGAATAACAGACTTAAGACTTTTAACTATTATTTTCTTAAATAATTGTCGATTATAGAAATTTAATGGCGTATGAGTGATATTTTTTGTAAAAAAATAATTAAAATTAATTTAAAATGCCCATTTTTTTAATAAATGAAACTTACTTTTATAATACCAAAAGTTTCGTAAACTATTTTACTAATATTTTCCATTCATAATTTTGTCTCACCCACAACGAATCATTACCGGTACGTATGATTAATATTAAACATGCAAATCGTCATATTCGATATCACTCATACGTCTTCGGTTTTATGTTGCGTCCGCATAAATGCACAATATGATTCAGGCATTTTGAAAATTGAATAATAACTTTTAGCAAATGTATCATCCATGGGGGGAGTATGTTGATATTTTTAAAGGATTCCTTCTATTAACTACACGATATTGATGGTGCACAGTGCTTTGTTTCAAAGACAAAAAATCAATGAGAAAATCGCCACACGAGGTGTAAAATAATAAATGTGTTAGATTCATATATAATTAGCGAATATAAAAATATAAGTTGTTGTTATAATGACCTTTATTACCGCCACAAGAACTCGTTAAAATCAGACGTTTTTATCACGATTATCCTGTGCAAAAAACGTAGTTTTTTGATTTATAAAAATAAGTGATGAATTTTAATGTTTTTAAGGCACCGAAATCATTTCTTTGTTCCATTCAACACTGAATATACAAAATATTATCTCACGTTAAATTTTTTTATCTCGGAAATCGAATTAAAAGGGATTTATTTTTATGTATATCCAAAAATTTGAAAATTTTAATAAGTTGAAGGAAAAAATTTAATAATTATTGAGAATAAAAAAATCAATAACATAATAAAATACATTTGTATACATATTTTTTAGAGGATAATTAACTATTTAAAAAAAGAATTAGTCTTATACAATTTTTAGATAACAAACACAAATTTCGAAGCACCTTGGCTCGTCCGCAGAAACACCCAGAGTTCTTGGCAGTAATCGAACCAGCAACTTTCGGACCACTAATCTAATACACTTGCTACTTGTCTACGAAGACACCCTTTGCTTAAAAGTTTAATAGAAATAATTACTAAAGTTATAAGTAAATCAATGCACTATGATATGAAAAAGAATACAGTATGTTTATAGCAGTTATAATTTAAAGAACTTCTGGTGTTAAGTCAGAAGACTATTAGAAAAATTGCTCTCATTACTCAAATATCTAAATTAGAAATGCTAATATTCAAAATATTGAAATTGTTGAACATACGAGTACTTACTAATTTTGAATCGAACTTCATTTCTGTCATTTTTTGGAAGTACCTTTTTTACTGGAAGTTCTCTTCATAATAAAGCAAAACTATGTTTTAACAAATAAGACTACAACTCGATAACAAAATAAGAAAACTTCAAAGCTTATCGATATTACAGAAATAAAGTTTTCCTCTCAAAAAATATATCTTAATACATGAAGAGGAAATGATTTATCTGATAATAAGGCTAAAAGTTTAACACGAAGGAAAAATTCTTAAATTAAAAAGCGACCAACAGATATTTTTTCAGGTTATATAATTTCTTGTGGTGATTAAGTTTATACAAACTATACTTGCAACTCTGTAATGAACTTCCAATGAGCTCAGTAATAAGTTTTAATTAATAATGTTTAATTTTTTAAATTCTTATATATACGAGTATTAAAAATATATCGAATGGAACAAGTAGGAATCACAAAAATATTAATACCACAATGTGAATTTGCTCATTAAAATATCCTACAAAAGTAAATAAGTGTAAAATTTTTAACAAAAATGAAACCCCAAAATACAACGACCCAAAAAGCAACATGTCCTTTACCTAGAAATATTTCTTTTTTTCTTACAAAAAATTACTCGCTTTTTATTTTTGCTACAATAAGTTTATTACACAAAATACACTCTGTTAAATCCAACAGAAATCAAATAACGACAACAACAACAATATAGTCATATGCACCAATAAATAAAATACAGCAACAGCTTCACTTTCACTAAAAATAAAATAAAAAAATTAATAAAATAAGAAACAAAAAGTGACCACTTTAAACAGGACATTAAAAGCCCCCCAAAAAGCATAAGCAAAAAATACTGATAAAATAATCACACGTGAAGCCTGCATAAAGATTCATATGGGGCCAATATTCAGCAACAATAATAACAATAATAACTACGCACACATGTATTTGCACGCATTCGTAGACTCACCCATTCATACAAACCAAAACACGCACCGTAAAAAATCAACACGAGCTGTAAAACAAAAACTAAAAAATGCGACTCCCAAAAGTACTCGTATGCTGAATTGATGAGCTTTTTGTAGGATCCTTGCGTGTTGCATTGATACGAGTAACTACACGTGTATATGGCCTGTCATGTGTTAATTTTTTTTTCTTTTCTTTGCAAGTGTGAATATTAACGCATATGCATACACATACACATACGCATATATATAAGTATATATACATTACGCATACCTACAGGCTGATGTATGCATTGTTTTTCATTCATTCATACTTTTAACGCAAACATACGCACTCATTTACTTATTTTCAACTCATTCCTCTCTTTTTGCGTTACAAATGAAAAACGCTCACATTCATTCATTAACTACAAAAGTGCAACCAAAATATTGAAATAAAACTTAAAAAAATCGGGCCCCATATAATTTCCAAAAATAAAGTTAAAAAATATATGTATGACGACAACGTGCAACAAAAATATTTAATATAAAAACAAACAACAAAAACTTAATCGCAGCGAATTGACTTAATTCATATTTAACTGCAGCTCTTTAGTGATGGCCCGTCCATACAAAAGTCAGAACCTTAAAAGACATAAAACTTACATTATATATCACTTTGGAGTAAAACTATTCAAAGGAGTCTCATTAGCGTTGCTGTAGCATCAATCTGTCCTTCTATCTGTCTGCTACCAAAATGTCTATTAAGAACATGCTTTATAGTGTTTACAGGGTTCTATGAACAATGAGATAATTAAGTCTATCTTTCGGTATCCTTATGTATTTACCTAGAGTTATTGAAAAGAAATATCCTTTCGTCTGATTAGTCACCTTATCACGAGACTGTATAAATTCACAATTAACATCCTTAATATTTTTTGCTCATTAATTTTGTTTTTTCAACTGAAGTTAAATTTTTGAACTTAAGGATATATACACGTCCTTGCAACTATTAAAATCATATTTGCTGAAAATATTTCCGGCATAATTCCAGATATAGCAAAAAAATACTACATATAATTTGATACAGGAAATTAGGATATATGGGCGGTAGACACGTTTTCAAGAAGATTAAAATAATTTTAACCAGAGAGCTTAACTTTGTAATATCAGAAATACTGAAAAGCTTTTGCATTCTATTCATAATTGCCTATTTAATGTGATTTTTAAATTAAATTTATTGTAATTATGAATGTCCTTTTTTTAATTAAAATGAAATTCAATGAAAATAACTTTGAAACTTTCCCTGCAGCTGTAGTTCAACTGTATATTTAGTTATGGGAGATAATTATGTCCCTGTAACGATTTTAATGTAATTTAAAGGAACCAAAAACCCTTAATTATAAACAGTTACAAATTATCGCTGCATTTCTAAAATATATGCAAAAAATTTTAACGTTTTAAAAAAGAGGACATATGGGAGTTCTTGAGGCGATTGAAACTAAATTTACCGGATATGTTGTGTGATTTAAAAATAGTTACTTTATCATATTGCATTTCAATCATGTGTGAAATTGAAATTTACCTACATGACAAAAACGATCACAAGAAATCTGGTATATCTACTATGGCTCCTCGAATTAAGCTCGCTAAATGGGAACAGAGCACTGTGCAACATAAGCCGATGTGTGACTTGTTACAATATCCTTCTTGTTCTTCGGACATGTGTTCTAAAAAAAAGGAGTCTTACGAGGAGAAATATATTTTGTGGAAAAGATTGGGAATAACCAAAACATTAAAGACATTAAAGGAATAATATTAAAAAATTAATTAATTTCTATAGAAACTCCTTTGTGAAAGTGAAATTTTGTGTAGATTAAAAACAGTAACTCTAATTGCAGTATGGAGCTAATAAGGTGTCCCTATTTCAGTTACTTTTGACCAATATTAGAAAAAGGAGAAGATTATGTATTGAATAATATGTTTCGTTTTCGATATGAAACAATTTCTCGCCATTTGTGGATCGATTTGAAGAATAATTTTATATGATAGAATATCTTTTTTCCGATTGTACCAGTATTCGGGCAATGATTATGGTAGTAATGCTTGTGGACATTCGATTTGAATCTCTCCACGTTGGGTATGGCAGGAAAGACATCTGTAGCGAGCTCGTTCAACATAAGAGCCGTTGGACCAAAGAACGAATTATTTGTATAATATTTAGTGCGATTCGCTGATATATCGACCACAAATAGATGAGCTCTTAATGAAGAACGTGTTGTTTGCAAATAAGAGCAGGTCTCGGGAACGTATTTCCTCACTTCATTAGAGCACATTTCATTGTAGTAACGATAAAATAGCATATCACATATCACACTATTGCCACCAATGAGACTTTTCACATTCACTTGTACTCGGTCCAGTAGTTAAAATAGACTTTGTAAGCACCGGTCCATATATGGCAGTTGTATTCCATTATTGGTCAGCTGTAGGTGGTATAAATCGTAAGAAAATCAAAAGTAGTGAAGTATCGCTCAGACCGCCTTAAAAAGTCGAGGCACTTGAATGCTTCTTTAGCGATATGAAAAATATGCTCAGGCCATCGAACTCAACGGAGGCAGCAGCCTTTAAATTAACATGTGGGTGGAATAACCTCCATACAAAGTAATATGTAATAATTATGTCTTGCTTAACGTCATAGTTATTGAATTACTCTGTAGACAATGGACATTGTCTCATGAAAAAATGACCATGTAGGAGCAAATGCTGTTGCCACGCCTATACAAATTAATATTCAATTATTATATAAGTATACGGCAGTTGTGGACGCACTTCGACCAATGTGCGAAAGGAGCAAGCGGACTATTAGTTACTATAATGATTTCAGGAATGATTTTAAAAACTTTCGAAAAACTCATATAGAGTCTACTTTTGCTATGATTTTATATGCCGAGGTCTTGTGAGCTTAAGCAGAACTTAAAGATTTTAATATAATATCTTAAAGAAAAACTAAATAAAATCCTTTCTATCTAAATTAAGAATCTTAAAGGACCCTAACAAGCTAAATAAATGCTCTCTGTCTCTGCAAAATATAGAGATTTCATTATTTTGCTTTTCTGATTTAATTCGTGCTGTGATTTTTTGTTATTTACCATTTTTTTTGTCCTTTTTTGGCAATAATTTTTTTCATGTTTGTACATGTGTAAGTAACAGATGTGAGTGTGAGCGTGTATACGTAGTTACTTTTTACCAAACATGCAACAGTTGTTTGCCCAACCGGCTTTAGTTTTTTTTTATTTTTTATTTTTTGCATTCAGTGTGTCATTTGCATCATTATTTCGAACACCAACTCACACTGGCTGTTAGTTTTTTTTTCAACATTGATTTCATTGATATCACTGTCATCGTTTAAAAAATTAATAAATTATTACACTTGATTAATTTTCAATTCAAATTGAACATTATTTTATTTAAATTACAATTTATTAGTAGTTTATTAAATGAATGATTTTGTTAAAAATCTATGTGAAAGTAATACAGATGACTTTTAAATTAATTTTATTTTCGTAGTAACTATAAGGCATAATATAGGAGGGGAAATATATGCGTGTATGTACATATGCGTATATAAAATATCGAGGTTAGAAAGCAATTGTTAGTTATTAATTAATAACAATAAAATTATATTAATTAACAATTAAAATTATGATAAAAGGATGCAAGCGGATGCACAAGAACAACTAAATATACTATTTATGCAAAATTGAAGATTGTTTGTATCATCATATTCAAAAGATCTCTACTTCTTGAAAAGCATTTAAAGATAAGAAAGCTAATTTTTTTCCCTAAAACTTAATATATTGAAGAACTAAAATACTTACTTTATAAGATTTCATTTGCCTAAAGGGCAATTTCGATGCCTTATTTATAAGTGGCAATTTTTCATTAATTTTATTCATCTTTGCAAGAATACCCCACATAATCAGCTTATAAATAGCAGCGCATTTAATAATAATAACTTGTTGCTTTTTTGTCTCCAATATTGTTTTTTTCTATTTATTAAATTATTGCCTTAAATAAAAATCTTTGAACTTCCTGTTTATACATAAGTATATATTTTTTATTTATTTTGGCACAATTTCGTACACTTCAAACTGCCACAATACACACAATCATAAGACATTAGTCTTGTTTTGAAAGGACATAATATTTTTGTGTCAATAACGAAAAAATTCTTAAGGCTGATTTTATTGTTCTACAGCGGATCCTTTGCAAAAACAGGTTCGCTTTTTAACGCGTGCTACTATACATTTACGATCTGTAACTTATTATTTAAAAGAACATTATTACAAATTTCATAAACTATCACGGTATTTATTTATTTATAAGTTATTTTCACAAATGTACTTCCACATCAAAAACACACAAAGCGAAATTCATTACACTGTAACTTCCTAGAAAATTGGGCAACATGGGGGATGCTTTTAAAGTTACAAAACACTGTGGACTATTAACTTGGCGACTGAAGCATTTATTCCTTATTGTTACTGATATATTAATAAATTAAAATTAAACTATAAATACAAACTAAAGAAAAAAAGGAAGAAAAAAAATTTGAGGGGGATTATAATGGGTGATAGTTTAACGGTTTGGGTTTTTAAAATTGGGAAAAAAAGAAAATTTGCAAACGTAAATATTTACTTCAAACGAAAAATGAATAACTGCCATTTACTTTTCAGATTATTTCATGTAAATGTTGGCCGTGGCTATGCTCCAATTTTTTCATACTTTTTCCAGCACTTCTGCAGTAATATTGTCTTCCAGAGCTGGAATTGTGGCTGGTTTGCCCCTGTATATGAACGACTTTACGTATACCCACAACAAAATGTGTATTAGGGTCAAATCGCATGATTTTGGCGGCCAATGGGTTGCTACCAAACGTAAGATTAATCCCTCACTCAATAGATTCATAGCAACGCGTGCCGTTTGTCATATTGCCCCGTTTTGTTAAAACTATATGTTAACCAAGTCTAATTTTGCCATTTTTGAAAAAAAGTCATTAATCATCGCACGGTGCCATGCTCCATCGTTCCTTAAGAAATACGGTCCTAAGATGCCAGCGGCCCATAAACTGCACCAAACAGTATATTTGTTAGGGTGCATTGCCAGCTTTTGAACTGCCTCTAGCTGCTCTTTACACAATAAATTTGGCAATTCTGTCTGTTGACATACCCAAAAAGAAGCTTCGTAGTTTAAAAACAATTTTTCTATAGAAATACATTTCTCACATAACGAATTTTAATAATAAAATTCAATTATTTGTAAGCGTTGTTCATTTGTTAGTCTATTCATGATAAAATGGCATATCTTTTTGGTATTGACACATATTACGAATCGCTTTTTTACACTAAAAAAACAAATAGTAAATAAGTCATCCTCTTTAAGTAGTACAAGATTTATGCGAAGCACTCCTGTTGCACTAAATATAGAGTAAGCTGTCCTTTTTATTACCCCTTGCTCGACACTGAATCCTTATGAATCAATCCTTTAATTAGAGGATTAAAATCGATAGTCAGATAAACTGGATTTGCAAATTTTCAAAAGTATAAATTATAATCAGTACAATTCCATAATCATAATTCCATTAATATAAAATTGTAAAGTTTGTTTCCTTTGAAGAAATACAAAAAAAATACACTTAATTTACTAACAATAATGGGCGCAAGTGCATCCACACTGCAGCACACACAGTTGCCTCAAGCAAATTTGTGACTCTCTTTTTGCAACAAACTCGACTTTCTCAACATCTCTCATTCTAAATGCCTGCCGGTTGCATCAATTGAGGCTCTGCTTAATAAAAATCACCATCACTTAATAATAATTACTTTCTTCTTTCCAATTTCCTTTGAGCACTTGTCAAGGCAAATTGACACTTATGGAGAAAAAAATAAATTAATGCTTTGAAATCCATCTACAACCAATCAATTTTCATTTACAATAATGAAGAAAGTAAAATAAATGGGAAAAAATCAAAAGCAATTAGTGAAACATTTCACAATTGCAAATATGCCAACGCAAACTTCTAATGGCTTGCGAAATATATTCTTTAAATCAAAATAAGAAACGGCATTAATTTATTAAAACGAAGAAAAAATGAAATGAATTTGGAAGTAGAAAAAGCAGCCATTAGACAAACAACTAACTTTTGCACACTCACTCCACTTTGCCCGCCAAACACCACAATTTATTTGGCTTCAGAAGTTATTTGCTTCAGTTGTTGCCAGTTGTGGATTTTTCCTTTTAATTTTCTATGCAACTTTAATCAGCAAAAGGCATTTATCTTATAGTTAAAAATAAAAAAATTAAATTAAAAAAAACAACAAATTGAAAACAACTCTGTTCGAGCTGGTAGGGGGTGTGGGTGGCAGGTGGTTGGTTTCTGTAAGAGTTGGCTTGAGTTACTCACTGACTACAAGGAGTCATGTCTTTTATTTAAGGAGACACGTTGCTTTAGATAAAAGGGGTCTCTGAAGAAAATTTTTGGACTTTATTTTTTTTTCATTGCATTCGAATATATAAATAAACCAAAAACCAAAAAGTACTCCTACAACAAAGAATATAAAATGGGAAATGTAAAAAATTTATACATTTGTATCGTTGAGTTGGCATAAGCGTGCACATATATCTGTGTGTGTGTGTGTGTGTATGTGTGCGAATATATTTGTGTTTGAAAAATATACAAGTCAAGCTGAATTTCGCATTAAGGGTTGTTGCGAAAAGTAACATAAAAAATTTAAATAAAACAAATATAAAAAAATAAGAGAATATAAAACTCTTTCTTTTTATCTTAATGCCACACCATGCCAACGTATCGTATATATTTATTACAACTTACACTGAAAATAATAGTTTTTAATTTAGCTTTTGGGAATATGATTTGAAAAATAAAGCAGCTAAGGGACTTCCTTTGAGGGAAACATTTATTTTTAACTAAATTCTAGATAAAAGAAATATAAGTGGGGAGGCTATAAGACGCAGAATATTTAATAAATATTTAGGGAGAAAACTTAAGTTTAATTAAATATAAAATGCAGCAAGAATTTCCGTATATTCTACATATCCTTTTTAATTCAAGGATATTCAAAGGTACCAAAAGCAAGAACAAAATTTACTGAAGGCTGTAAATTTTTTCGCACTAAAAATATGGGTCCTTCTGATATATCCTTTTTAAGAAGGTTACGATTTCAGCCCAACCAAGCAGCCACGAGTTAAATATTTATACTAAAGACTGCAAAATATAGATTATTATATGTATTTGAAATTTGTTGTTTAAACTGCAGCAAGGATACACGTATGCGTAGCTCTCATATATCCTTGTAAAAGAAATCGTGATTTTAGATAAACAAGACAACAGAAAAATACAGCTTGTATGACAAATGTTACGCACAAATATGTACTGAAAACAGCGATATATAAATTTTAATATGTGTTCAAAGTTTTTATGTTTTTAATTGCAACTGCGAAGTGGATACCGCGCATATATTCTTTTTTTTAATACATTTGGGCCTTAATCTTAATTTAGTTTCATATAGCAAATATTTCATTTAAGTCATGAGGAAAAGCGTTTAGCCTGTTTAAAAAAGTTCTCTCATATTGCAAAAATTATAAATGGAGCCTCCATATATGCTTTTTACAAAATTTGTGATCTAAGACAAACTAAACCACCAAGAACAAATAAACTTTACCAAAAGTCGTTAAATATAGTTTAAGGTTTGCACATGATTTTGTTGTAATATATAATTTTAAGAACATGTGTATACCCCACATGTCCTTTTTCCACAAATATGGATGACAGGATTACAGGGCCCTAATAACAATATAACTTTAACGATAGTGTTAAAATGCAGCTTGTTGCGTGAATGTCAGGTTTTGATTTCAACGCAGCAGCACCTTACATAAACTTTTTTATTTAATGAAGACAATCAAATTTTACATTATGACTCAAAACAGATTTAAATAATATTTCTTAATAATTTTACATAATTGCGAATGTTATTGTAAAGTTTATTTAGTGTGCCTTTTTTTATATCGCTCTTTTAACTCTTCTTTGTACGAGTTATTTTGCTTTCTCAAAAATGGGAACTTCAATGTTTTTTATAAGAAAATTTAAATAAACAAAATTAAACGCTAGACGTAATTTTAAGTCTGTAACAAAAATTAATTTATTATATATCAGCCGGTGACTTTGCCTCATGACGTCCGTCAATCAAATATATTAAACAATCAACAATATTAACGCGCTGCTCAATTGTATACCTCTCCATGGTTGTTTTTGTCGAACACTGAAACTCACAATTAACATCGTGCATTATGGTTGAGCCCTCCTGTATAAAAAAAAACTAAAAGTTTTATAGTGGTGATTTTTTAAATATTTCACATTCTTTTTTTCTACAACTTTATCAGGTATAGATAAATATACAGGTAAATGATTTTTATTAATATATGGGATGTAAAAAAATATCTTGTTTCAATACGAAAATGAAGGAAGAATTGTTTGCCTTTTAGTATTTTTTTAAGTTATTCACGGCTTGATTCTGCCCCAACAATTATATCGGCATTAATGTACGATTATATTTTCGTTCACTTTCAATATTCACAAATGAATTTCTTTCAGTGTATGCCATCAACTCCTTAGTTTTCCTCACAAAAACCTACAAATAAAATAAGTTCTTTTTTAGCTTGTTTTTTTTTTAATTGTTCGAAGAGCTTGAGGGCGGTATAGCCCTCAAAGGGTTCTTTTCCACTGTTACAAAGATAAAGTTTTGCAAAATTTTTGTTGATTTTTTTTTTTATTTTCTTTTTGTGCAAAAAGTTTTTTTCACCAACTGCAACAAAATTAAATTTACATTTTCATGACTCAAATAAAAAAGATGGAAGCAAAGAAAGAAGAGAACATTAGTTATGCTTAAGGAAAATAAACTATGATGACGACATGGTCATAGTATGAGTGTTCAGCAGTGGTTGTTCTTGAAGCAAAACAACAGTGGTTAAGAATCAAGTATAATTACACCAAAAAATTATTATTAAGAACAATTAAAAAAATTATTAATGTCTGACTTTTAGATTTAAAGGAAAATTCGTGAAATTCGAAATTGAAAACAAATTGTAGTGTTTTATTGCCGTTTTCAATACAAATATTCAAAACGAATTTTTGTTTAAGTTTAAAAATTTTGAGCCTTTGGAAAAGATAATGGGTTATGGTTTATTTCATCCAGATTTTTTGGAAGTTTTATTTTGTTGAAAAATTAATAAGAATCAATACAACTAAGTTCTAAGAAATAAAATGATAGGAGTCATTAGTTTTTATTTTTATTTTACCAAGCTTGATCAAGCTGCAATTTTAAAATTATGATTATTCTTCTGATTCGAATTAAAAAAAATTCAAAATAATTCACAAAAATGGCCAAAGACCTCTAATAATAAAAAAATTCAATAAAAAATCCAAATAAATTATATCAATATGCTATTCCGACAAAAATTTCAATGTCGAGTGCTTGTAAGATTAATTTTAAAAATTTAATGTTTGCTGTTTGGCTTAACTGACTATATCCAGGCAACAAAAAATAAATTTTTTAAATTATTATTTTGGAGAATCTCTCGAATAATCAATTTAATAAATAATTATTATATTTTAAGCCTTATTTACTCTACTTGATATACAAACGACATTGCGACTATTTCTTTGCCAAAAAAAAAAACAAGACTCCGAAATATCGTACTTTATACCCACTATTGAACTCCATTTTCGTCTTATTCCTTTTATATATGTTTTATTTTTATATATCATAATGTGAATAAATGAAAAAATAATATATTAAAGCTAAATCAAAAAACAAGAGCCCCAAAGTAAAAACAAATTAAAAAGTGCTACTTGAATTTGGGAATATAAACTAAATAACAACGGCAACAATAACTCATACCTAACAAGGATAAAGTTTTATTTTATACATTTCATTTTCCACTGCACACACATATAAACCCAAACACTCACACACACACACACACACACACACACAAACGAGTATTATATTAATATCCTTGGAGATTTAAGACACCCTGTCATTTGCTAATGCAAGTAAAATAAGAATGGCACGTTGGACTCTGTACCACATAGTGAACGCTTATGGTGTCCTATACTACTTTGCTCTACTCTGCTGGGCTGTAAGAAGATGTAGTATGCTAAAGTATGAAGTGGCAAAAGAAGAAGAATAAGTTAGTGGCATAACAGAGATACTCAAGGGTTGTATATGCTTGTGTTTGATGTTTTTTTTCGTCTTTTACTGGACAAGAAACAGCAAAAAAAAGAGATGAATGATTAAAATAAAGGGTTGTTAAATTAAACAAAAATGGCGTCCTTTTTACAAGATGATAAATTAATGTTGGATATTTGCATAAAATTGGATTTAGGGATAGAGAACGATATTTGTTTTAAAGTAACTTTTTTCTTTTTATTTTCCCTATGGCGCGAGACATTTTCATTGTATTAAGATTTAAAAAAAATGTTTTTTCTTGAAATGATTCAAGGAAATTTAATCAAGGATATGTGAGTTATTTAATATATTTATATGTATAAGAGGCCAGAAAAGCCAAAAATTTTAGGAAATGCTATTTGAATTTTACACCATTTTTTACCTTAAAAATTGTATTGTCGTCATATTCAGTTTTTCATAACCATATCTTTTATATCTTTCCAGATTTAAAGAAAGTTTTAAAAAGTAGCATATAAATGTATAATAAATACATTTATAATATTATCAAAACAATTAACCACATATTTTTAAAAAATTTTTTTTGAGGTTGAATATTTTCCAAAAAAATTTAGCGATAAATTGGATTTAGGATCCATGAATTATAAGCAGCTTAATCCTTATTAAATAAAATTATTTTTATTAATTATGGTAGTATCCCTAACAATTTCGAATAAAAAAATTTTATAACTTTAATTATACGATACAAATTTAAATTTTTAAGGAAAGTTATTGAGATTTTATTTAACATGCTAAAGCCACAACAAACTTTTGATTTTTTTTCTATGAATTTTGCAAAAGCTCTAATTGTTTCTAACGATTAGTTGGGGAGAATATCCCAAATAATGAATTTCAATATTAAGTATTAATTTTTATGTAAAATGTTTAATTGTTTATTGAACACAAGCTTTTATTTGCTAATTTTATTAACTACATGAGTTCGAAAATTCAAACTTATAACCGAATGGAAATAATTCGATATGATTTTCGAACAATAGCCCGTTTTGTTTATGGTTGGAACATGCTACTAATAATATTAAAATATAAAAACAATCTCTGTATCTAATTTTCAAAAATCATCAAAAATTATGGAAAAAATCTTCTACTCATCAAAATACTATTTTTTTCTGGTCACTCTCTTATTTTATTTTCCATAATATACAAATTATGCAATAGAAGTGGCATTTGAAACAATACGGGGCCATAAATCAGCGCATTCCTTACCAGTTATGACGGAACCTTTCAGCGGGCATTACCGTTTTCCTCAATTCTGGTTTATCCTTTTTAACGGTAGCCACAAACATAACACCCACACCCACATCGGCAGCGGGTAAACGATTCAAACGACCACGGACGCCCCATGTACAGCAATCACAAACAAGTCCTTGGCACCTGTATTATCAGCACAGTTCATTACGGCGCCAACAGGCAAACCAAGGGAGATTCGGAATTTTCCTCCCACAGTACAACCAGGTCCTCTCACAATCGAAAGGAGCTCAGTCGTGGAAATTAAAATAAATCGTTAAATTCATTTATAATTTTTTTACCTGCAGTAATTACATATTGAATACGATCTAACAATATTTTGTTGAAAAGTCTCTAAAAATTTTAAGATAATGAATCAGTTTTGGTAATAGACTTACACGAGTCTAAATATCTTAGTTACTCAAACTTGATTGAAACTCCGATCTGCAACCGATCATTTCTCAAAAAGTCAAACACCATAAGGAATGATCTTATTTAAATCGAAGAACTACAAAAACGCCTAAAATTGCTGATAAAAAGTATTATTATTACAGCTATCCCAGCAAACAAATGGAATACTTCTATATCCTTTTGGGGCAATAGGTTAGCAACATCTTTTAATATTTTTCTACAGAAATTTATCAAAATTACAAAGATTTACGTCAGTACCTGTCATAAACTTAACCTGACGGTGCTCTTCGCACTGGGTGAATAAAACCGTTCACCACCGTCCCCGTCGTCCCTTCCAGAGGCACATACATGTGCCCCTAATAGGCACGACATGATAGCAAATTCTGTATAGGCTGCAGAACCATGTGCAGACACCTTGCTAAAGTGCTGGAGCTATCTAACCTCCTACCACCGCAACGGCCCAGTAGTAAGATGTCCCCTATCTTAATAGACACTCACCAACCAATAACCAGTCTAGGACAAGTCCTAGGGGCTACTGATTCCCTTGGCACCAGATAACATCTCTGGTCGGCCTTGTGTTATAAACACCTCCCATTTTAGGTCCCGTGCAAACCTGAGGTATCGGTAGCACCTCTACCCAGGCAAGCATAGGCAAAGCTACTACCTTAAATACTTAAATGCGCGCCCGTTAGCCTGTTATTTCAGGAATTGGGTAGTAACATATTAAGTTCCATGGGTAACTGGCCAAAGGTCAAGGCCTGGAAAGACCATGTTACCCATCCGGACGAGCGAGCGACCCCACTTTTACCTATAATTTACTTGCATGCGTGCCCGTTACCCTATTAATTCAGGGATTGGGTAGCAACATACAAGTTTTTAGTGGTTATCAGCAAAAAGGCCTAGGTCCGGAAACCTGATAACCTTATACCCCAGGAAGCACAACACCAAGCCACCGTGCCCCCCGGGGAGACGTTTGGCAATGTCATTGGAGTATTTCTCTATTTGCTGGCATCAATTTGATAAAACCATTTGATACGAGTAAATTTGCTTAAGGCCCGGTTAGCCGAACGTTCACGTTAGCTAATGTAAGGAACGTTTGTTTTTGGCATATGAAATCAATGCAAATGCTTATCCAAATTAAATGTCACGTTGACGGAACGGCTGAACCTGTATAAAATAGAATTTCATAACGTTTTTACGTGACATTTGTATACCAGTGATGGGACTATTATTTTGTTGACTTGTATTGTAACCCAAATTCTCTTCCAGTACTTTTATTGATATACATATGTAAATTATTAAGGATCTAATACAACTTTAATAAAATTTTCGAATTTTCAAAGTCTAAAAATGTATTGTTGAGATAATAATGTGCATGAAGAGACTTTTTAAAAAAACAAGTAAATACCATTGAATGCAAATAAAATCCCAGATTGAATTATAAATTCAATTATATATAGCAGTTAATTATTTTAAACATAAAAGTTAATATACGCGTATAAACATACATATTTGTTATTTTGCCACTTGCATACTACATATCATGCATATGTATATTGCAAATTTGCAAGTCAAAAGTTTTGTTACGTATACATTGTGAAATAAGTACAAATTTATATACACATAATAAATATATGGACGTACGATTATATATTTATTCTTAAAATTTTAATTTTTGCACGAACTTTTCAAAATATCAACTTTTTTCTTTCAAAAAGTACTTACTTTTACTTTTCATTAAATATATTTACCAAATTTAAAAAGCAAACCTCAACACATAAGTGTTCGGGCTCCATTGAAAATTTTCTTTATTTGATTTTTATATAATAAACACATGAATATTAATTTAATTTTTTAATTACACAAAGTAGCGTAATACAACGTTTTGTTTTTATTTTGTTGACATTCGAAACGTTTTAAAAGATTCATTAACCGCACAAATGTCCGTACGTTAAAGTACGTTACGTTTTTCTAACATCAACGTTCGGCTAAGCGGCCCTTTAACTTTAACAACAAATCCCCTTTCTATATCTGCTCGTAATTTTTTTATTCTTATTTGTATAATTTTTTTTACTATTTCCTGTTAAACATTTGCAAATTATTTGCACAATTATGCAAATATATCTAACACACACACACAAAAACGAAACAAGTTTAAGTCAAATTTATGGCTGACTTAACAAAATTACGTTTCAGCCCAAAGTTTCATAAAAAAATGCCACCAAATAAGAAGAAAGAAAAAACTCTCAGAGGACAATGACAACGAAGAAGGCACATAAAGGAAAGGCAACATTGCATAAACTGCTGGAGTAGACCGAAAAAAATTTTTAACTGCCAAAAGCAAACGAATGCAAATTAAAATCGCTTGACTTTAACAAAACTGGCCGATGATTGTCTGAATCTACTAAAAATCATCTATTAAAATAATTTGAATTGAAAAGTCATGAGAAGGAGGACGAAGACATTCAATGGCCTTTTGGATAAGAGAAGTAAGGAAATATTTTTAAAGAGAAAAATAAATAAAAGTCAAGTGAAAAAAGTAGATTAAAAAACTATGAACGAGGGTAGGCTGGAAAGTTAATTTTTCTTTGAATGGCTGCTTGGGCATAGCAGTTGATAGTTTAAGCTGTCCATTCTCGCAATTGATAAAGCTCTTAAGACGTCTTAAGCGTCCTCATTTATAAATTAGAATATTGTATCTAAAAATGAATAAAATAAATGAAATATATTCGCAAAATAAATATGAAATATGCAATAACATTGCGATTTTCGCTGCAAAATAAGGGCCCAACGAAATGAAATAATACCCTAAGTAGAAATGGAATAAAACCTTATTATTAAGGACTTATTATATGTACAATAAAGCACCAATTTTAGAAATGGAATAAGACGCCAACATAAATGCTCGTAGAAATTCTGAAACTAATACATATTTTAATTTTCCAGATAATCATATAAGTTTTTGGGGGGTTATTTCTTAGGAAAAAAAACCCCATAAATAAAAGTAAAATTGGACTTCGCAAAAACTGAAAATTCTTAAAAGCTTCTGTTTTTGTTCTCCATACTTTTCTTTGGGTTATTATTTCATTTCATTTTTGGGTAAATATTCCCTAAGGGACTATTTCATGCCACTTGTAAAAACTATTTGTGAATTGTAAGACGCCTATTAAGCGGACTTTCATAAAAAATTTAATTTTTAAACATTTAATAAGCCAAACTATTTTCATAAATAAGGCCATAATGACTTAACGTTTGAAATTATCAAGGTAACCAATTTTAAGACAATAGTTCTCCAAGTTACTTAATATTTAGTTTTAAACTTATGCCTCCTCCTACGTATTTCCAATATCTGTAGACTTTATCCTTTAAGCAACATAAATACAACACTTAATACGTGTTACAGTAAATGCATGAGTATTGTCTGCTGCTGTTTCTGTTGTTGTAGTTTATGTCATTGTTGTTAACAATGAAGTACGTTTGCTGACGACTTTCTGGGGAATCGTTATTGAATTGAAAAATTTTTAAGTACTTGGTTACAGAGTGGAATTAATAAGAGAAAAATATTTCGAACAAAAAAAGGGAGACAAATAAAGCAAAACGAAAATCAAAAGGCTTGGAAGAAATAAGGGACAAGCAAATAAAAGTGCCAAAAACACTTTCCGCAAAGACACACTCACACACACACAAACACACAGACACACACAAGTATCCAAAAGTAAGAAAAGGCCTGCTATAAGGCCTTATATGGTATACAAAAACTTTGTAGTATGGACATGTCATATCAATTTTTTGTTTTGTGTTTAGGGCTCTCTAAAGGTAAAGCTCTGCAGATTTTTTTGAAACCTGCACTGTAGACATTTCGGGAAAACGCTCTACAACAGAAGCTATTTAAAGATTATCTTAGCTTGCGGGGCTAAGGGCTTAGCAGAGTATAGATTGACCTTTAAAGAAAACAGCGTATCTAAGTGTAGAATGTTTGACATTATAGAAATTAAATTTTTTCAAAGGATATAATTGAAAAATTATATTAGTGTAGTGGCCTATGGTCTTCACATCAACGGCTTATAACTTCTGCTCCCGGGGAACTTTTCCCCCTATACTGATTCATACTTTATTCACTTAACCCATTCGTCATAACTTATTACTCTTGTTATGTTTAAATTGGCCCACATTGGCGTTGGACTCTGCCATACATTTTCCTATTAGGACCTTTTTTAAATATTAGAAGGAAAGCCGGGGAGGACTGGAGTTTTTTTTTTCAATATTTATTCAATTTTAAATGATTTGTGACTAAAAGTACATTTTAATTACTAAGAGACTTGAGCAAAGGTGCTAGAGGTGCAATTAATATTCCATCTTTTAAGATGACAATATCCCATAAGCATTAAATTACTTTTTCAAACTCCCGCACTTCTTAATCAATAGAAAAAATTTAATTAAAAGCATATTTCTTTTATTTTTCAATGAAACTTTCACATACAAAAAATTTTAAATCTTGGACTTTCTTTTTTGCACAAATGTACTCTGTATGGTAATGATTTTAGTAAGAAAATTAATGTATTTTCATAATATCCTTTGATCCTGCTCTATGTAATGGATTTAAGTAAACTATGTTCTATGTATCGTATTTAAAAACCAATTTTAACTAAATGCAAAAGTTATTTGTACCTTCTGAAATAGAAAAAATATTTTTTTTAATTATAAATATTATATTATATATTAAATGGGACCATTATTTGTGTTTTTCAAAACGTTCGATTTAAATCGAGTTGATTTAGAGAAAAGAGGTATGAAATTAGGAATGAAAATTTGTTCAGAGTGTTTTTCTTGGAAGCTAAAGACATGTT
This sequence comes from Germaria angustata, assembly GCA_963681545.1. NCBI lineage: Eukaryota > Metazoa > Arthropoda > Insecta > Diptera > Tachinidae > Germaria > Germaria angustata. The sequence goes on along the minus strand of OY812998.1, from coordinate 115,675,100 downwards.
TGCTTTCAATTGTGAAATAAAGGGTGATCCAACCATAATGAACGATGTTAATTTATCGCACAAAAGAGCAGCTGTTTCGTTGGCTGTGTGGCAAGTGGCACCATTTTGTTGGAACCATATATCATCATGCTATAGCGAACACAATTCAAGTTAACTGCTTGGCCGACCTCTTTTTCGAAGAAGTACGGCCCGATGACGCCAACAGCCCATAAACCGCACCAAACAGTCACTCTTTGTGGAAGCATGGGCCTTCCAACAATCTCTCGTGGATTCTCATTTGCATAAATGTGAGAATTCTGATTGTTGACGAACCCACTGAAATGAAAGTGTGCTTCGTCGGTGAAGACGATTTTCTTCGTAAAGTCACCAGTCTCTTCTGTCTGTTCAACCAACCATTCGGTGTAATGACGACGCTTGAAATGGTCATTAGGCTTCAGCTCTTGAGTCAATTGAATCTTGTAGGCGTGTAAATTCAAATCTTTATTAAAAATTCACATCAGTGATATTCGTGAGATATTTAATTGTTGGGCACGACGACGAGTTACACTATCCCGAACAACAGCAATGTTTTCCGGAGAACGGACTGAGCGGGTATGCACAGGCAATTTAGCATTTCCTACATTTTCCGGTTTGCTAAAATTTGAACACAATTCTCCCCGATTGTTGACACATTTGGTCGATTATGCTGATCAAAAAATTCACGAAGTGCACGGTTTGAACGCCCATCTTCGTAAAAGGCTTCAATAATTTTAACATGCTGCTCAACTGTGTACCTGTCCATGAATTAATTTGTCAAATACTAAAACAAAGAAATGTCAAATTAATTTGGAAAAAAAACTTGACGTTAAGATGTGACTCACAATTAACATCCTGCATTCTGGTTGGACCAGAATTTTGTTTGGCTCCTATAATACACGTAGATATAACAATTTCATTTGTGTCACCGATATCAAATTTTCAAATAAAATTCGATTGTCTAGTTACCAATTGGCTATTTAGTCTCCGTATATTAAAGGTCTTCTTACACTTGATTATGTGATCCGGAAAATTTGCAGTTTTATGAAGCCGAAAAGATGTTTAAGGGCACATCGAGCTCGAGCCCAGAAAAAGTCTTCTTTCTTCTTTAGCAACAGCGATCGATCACTTGACCAGACAGCAGTTTTCAAATTATTGTCAGTATCGTCTTCTAACCACCCTCATGTCGAACTTCAGAGTGGAGTCCTAGATATTACAGATCTACTAATTTTTCCTGTTCCATACCATAAGATTCCCCAAAGGCTGTTTAGTTGAAATTTATTGGTATTATAATTGATATATTTTTCGCCAATTTTGCATTTTAACGTTCTCAAATATTATGGTAAGAATGAGCGATCTGTACAAGGAAATTAAAATTTCATGTGATATACGCATCCCTAAGCCAAGGAAGAGGTATATACTAAAAAACATTCCGTATTCTCCATGTGGGATGCCAAATTATGCTGTCGTATTATCACCTCTTAAATGTATTCATTCATAAGCCTCCAGAAATAGTTGTGTAACGCCTCATATATAGACTTCAATTGCTGTATATCCACTATGCCGACCTATGGTTTTGAAAATAAACGCTCTAGCCTAATATCGGCTTGTTCATTTTAAAAGTATTCAACTGCTTTAAGATCAAGGCATAATAAATGCTTCTTGATTACTTTGGCCAGTGTCAATTGTTAGCGCCGGCAAATACATTAGCCAGGTCCTTACAATTAAAATAAATGAGACCAACAGTACACAACAGTAAAGGAATGACCTCCTTAGTGATGCGCATCACCCGATTTTAGGCATCTACAAATAGCAAGTAGAGTACAGAATCTGTCATGGCTTGAGGTGTAGTGGACTTCAACTGCAGGATACTCTTGAAGCAGACAACAGTCGCTGGCTATACAATTTCTTCTTTAACATTATTTCGCAATACATGAGAATTTTCTAACCCTATTCAATAGTTTTGACTTTATTAACCATTATTTAGTTCTCTAAAATAAAAATATACCAACACAACACATGAACTGGTATTTGAAAACAGGCCGGGCTCTAGAATTTCAGTGATGTATAAGATGCTACCAAGAATCTACGTATTACAATTTTCATAATTCCTCGTCCTTTTGAGAATTGCATAGGTCCTCTGGCAACTTACTTTACGATTATGTATCCAGTACTTTTTAGTTGGAATTAAAACAGAAATTCTAGATCATTTCAGTGAGGCATGATAGCAACATTCAATTGAAATAAAAACCAAACAACAATTTACAATTGTCTGCGGTATCAGTTGTATTTTTATTTCATCTGACTCTTCAATGCCATCCCACTAACACTGTAACATTTTTGCAATTTCACAAATAATATGCTGTTCGGCATACACATGTTGCCACATGAAGCATCCTTTTTTGCACATACTCTTCCTTTTCTCAATTTCATGTATGTATGTATTTATGTCTCTTCACCACTGGAAGTGTGTGTGTGCATGCCTGTGAGCTTTTAAATGTGCTTATGTGTAGGTGTTTTAATCTTCCTTTGCTGCCTGTGGTTGTGTAGTTGTTGGCGAATATCACTTCAACGTTTGAAATTTGCTACCAAAAGCTCAAACCTTATAACTATTAAGGCTTATTAAAGACATTCGATAACATTCTTATCGCCTCAAGCTTCTACAACAATTTTCTGCAGTGTTTTCCAAATATATATTTTTTTAGTTTATGTTTTCTATTTACATTTTTCTGTCTTAATGGTATTTTTCAAGTATAAGATAAATTGTTTTTGTCGGAAAATTAACCCATTAAGTTGAGTTAAATCTGAAAAATATTTTTTGTTTTATATTTTATGAACAGAAAATTTTTCAGCTTATGAAACTGAGTTCGAATATCAAAAATATTGACTTCTACGATGAACTCTTGGGTCAATATAATTTTATTCATTGAGTGAGTTATATGTCTATGTATTTACGAATTCCTGTATTGTTTCACTATATTGATGGAGCTTCAAAAGCCTTACAATTTTCACAATCCAAATTGTGAACGACGAAGAGTATCCGTATCATAACCGACATCAAAGCTGCTATCAGTTCCCTTATATGTGTTTACACCAACTCAGATCTCATCTAAGAATGCCGGACATCTTTGAATAAGAAGGCGTGCCATTCAAACAAACAAAACCCTAATATGGGTACCTAGCTAATATGACCGCATTTTATCTGGCAAAGAAGTTTTATAGGCCGTAAGATCGAGCCATTGACACACTATGTAGCCTGCGACTCAGATCAGTTGGAGTATGAAGCAAATCTCCGCAATTAAGAGAAACCTTTGGATTAGCATCAATAGAAATCGGATAGTAAAACTTCTAAACTTTCCGAGTTTCCAATTATGGCGATGGCCAAAAGAATGTGTCTCCCTTAAAGTAACTTTTTTCACATCTATATTGACGAAGAGGGGGCGCAGACAGTAATCCGTCTTCCATGCCTCTAACCTGTACTGGAGAAACACCGCCTCTGTCTACTTGGTAATAGTTGCTTCAATAGTCAGCCTGAGATATCGACCAGGCAGTTGGAAATTATAAAATTCTTCATTAATAGCAGCGGATAAAAGTGACTTTCCTAACACGGCTGCAACACTTTAGACACTGCTTTACTATTTTCATCACTGCTCTTTTGTACCTTTTTTCCTTTTCATTTGTATCCCTCTCTCACGACTATCACTCCCTGTTTGCTTTACCAGGCCTTTCACATAAGAATTATAGTTATTCGACTCGAGTGTGCTATACTCTAACTTTTCTCTTATTAGAGGTCAGAGCTGATCTAATCTAGGTCTTAAAGTAAAACTTACAGTGGGATTTCCTTGAAATCTCAGAAAGAATAAGGATACCCTTCATACATACCTGTAAAAGCTATAAAAATGTATTCGAAGTTTTAAAACAGAGTTTAAAATTCAGGTGCTTAAAACTTACATGGAGCAAGGACATTCTATTTACATACCTTCCATATATCCTGGTTCTTAATTTATGCATTTATTTGTATAAAGTGATGTGGTGGTGATGTCTTGTAGTGCTTAAAGTGCTTGATATAAAACCAAGTACCTAAGGTACATTCCCTGATAGACGACAAACATTTCACTATGATTTTTCAAGTTTTGAAATTAGGTGGCTTCAACCCGCCTCCAAAAAATACATCCAAAAAGCCACTTGCCTCCCCTCTCCCTTAAAAATAGGAAAAAATCATGACAAAGGTTAGGCAGCCACCACCTCCTGGGAAAAAAGGTAGGAAACAAAGATTAGCAAGGTTCCTCACTACTGCACCAAATACACAAGGACCTTGTTTCTAGGCAACCACAGGTGGCAGCCCCATTATCCTAGACCTGCTACAGCAGACCAATCATCTATTTAGCTGAAACCAACAACCGATTAACGAAACTGATACAAGACAAAAGTAACAATGCGAAAACAACTGAAACAACTCCCGTAAGATGGAGGTGGTTTGTGGAAGCCAAATGCTCCCAAGAGGGTTAATGAAGAAAAGTGAAAGTTTCCTAAACAGAATATTAGCATAAAATTTGTAATCTGTCTACGATGATTCTGCATCGCCCATAACAATATGAACTTCTCAAATTATAATTCCAGCTAAATCAACTGCTATAGAACAATAAAATCATAAAGACATCAAAACTAGAGATTGAAATTCGTTCTCAAAGGTTTATTTTATGTACAGCAAGGATATGTTGTGTACCATCTGTAAATCATTTTCCTTTAAATAATGCAGTCGCAAGAGCAATAACTGTTCTGACATCTCTATATATTTTAAAGAAACTTAATAAAAAAATCTTGATTAAATTCATTTTGCATGTTTAAATACTTTTCAAACACGATTCGGCTAAAGTCTTCGGAAGATATGGTCAGTACTAATGAAATACGAAAAAATTAATCTCTTAGAATATGTTGTTATAAGTTCGGAATCAGAATATAAAGCTCTGACGTAGGCATGTGCAGTTTCCATGGAAAAACTCCCAAAGTTGATGATCAAATCATTGCCTCATTCCGTTCATTTTCCAGATTAAGTCCGTTTCAAATTTGAAGAAACGGCTCAGTGGAAAGAGGCTACAGTAGAAAAAGGGGATCATATCGAAAACAAAAGTATCTTGTAAAGACTTTTCGTAGTGTTTCCGAAGAGAGCCGCTAAGGGATGCATATCGATTTGAAAAAAGTCTATGTCTGAAATACCGGCATAATCCAAGAGTACCTAAGTTTCATTTCTTATCATTTGAGCCACAAAGTGGGCCAAAGAAGTCAAAATGTGGATGATATTACATTTTCTATAGACCTCTTTTTCGCGTCATCCCGCTTTTTTATATTAGTTTTACTGCGTTTTAAGAATTTGATATTTTTGAAGAGCACAAATCATAATAAAACGATGTATTTGTGTCGAAAAGGTCTGAGTTTTTAATTTTCTTAACTTCTTGGATATACTTTGTAATTAAAACAAAAACACGAAATAGTGGGAGCAAACTGCTGTTAAATTTTCAATATTTAATGGGATATTATATACATATGTTCCTTTCACTCCTTGAAGGAGCGTAGGGCCATTAAATATTATTAAATGCTTATCCTTTAATTCATAGTTTTTTCAGAATTTTTTATTTATTTATTTATTTTTTTTTTCTTTTTTTTTTTGATAAAAGCAGTCAGGATTAGTTTTAAAGTGTCCATTCAAATATTTAACACTAGATTTCATTTCTTTTTATGGTAAAATCGACAGAAACGTCAGCAAAAAAATTTGTTTTTTTTATATCCACAATCACAGCATGTCTGTTGGCCAGTGAAATCAAGGAATGGGCATCTTAATATTATTTGGAATTTGGAATTTGCTTTTTCTTTAGTCTGAGTACACAAAAAGGATCTACTTACATACTTATGCAAAAAAAATTAAACTTATTTTAAATATGGGCGGAGTTGATTTCGTTAATATTGCTTTTTACATATTTTTTTTAACTTAATATTTAAATAAAGAAATACAAAAAAGAGAAGAAAAAAATAAACTAGAGCGTATGTAAATATTTTTTTATCATATTTTTTTTTCTATCGAAGGAAAAAGTCGTTTAGAAATTTTTCTTTTTCTTTGGCTTCATATCCTTTGAATTTTAAGCTTGTATAAGTGTATGACTGAACGAATGTGTGTATGTGTATGTTTACTTCATACTTTATATCTGTGTATGTGTGCTTGTCTCCAACACATTTGCTGGGTTTGGTTAAAAGCAAATTGTTTTAATCTTTTTCTCTATTTTATTTTAATAGTATTTCCTTTCATTTCTTAGTTATTTTCTATATATAGTTCTGTTGTTATCCTGCACATATAGTCTCCTTTATACCGCCTTTTTAAAAATAACATGGAGGACTTGAAATCTCTTGGCCATTCTTTGGCTGGCTATTTTACATTTGGTTGGTTTGACTTGAGGTTAGTTGGCTGTATTCCAGCTTCTTTACCAATAACACACAAGTATGCATATGGCTGCTTCCTTTTGCTGAGGATGTAGTTCAATTAGTTCGTTTCACCTACATACTTGGCTTGTATTGGGTGGATGGTTATGGGTTTAAGCACTGGCCTCCTGTACCTTAAGAATGAGTTTGGGATGATAATGTCCTTTACTTCCCTATCGATCTGCTTTCACATACAGAGTCCTTGCTATTTAATTTAATTAAATATAAGTAGTAAATAAAATGAATAATTTAACAGACAAAGTTTACTTGCAAGTACGAGCTGAAAAGCAAAAAAATTATACAGATAAAATTAAAATCATGTCGACATTATGTGGGAGATAAAAAGTTATTAATGACTTTTATAAAAACTAGATGGGGCTATACCTCTCCATTTGTGAGGTTATAGAAGAGTTTGACTGAGTATAATTCAATATTTATTTCCCTTATATGCAACTGATATCAATTATATTAACAAAATAAATCTTTTGTATACTAAATGACTCCCTGAACTAAGTTTCACCTGCAAAATAATCTATCAGCGGTTATTAATCCTAATTAACCTGCGGCTTATTGTAGAATTTCGATTGTAATTGAAATGCTTTGAATGTGATTCTATCAAGATGAAGGACAAGTAAAACCTCTTAATGTCGAGATTTCTGATAATCTCTGGCTCTTGTTTTATTATTTTATTATTTTTCCTTGCGTGAATACCCGCAACACCAAAATAGTCTCATAAATTTCTAACGGCGGACCCTGTGATTTATTTATGTATGTTCATCATAGAGGGGACAGATAATGTAAATTTCAGCTGCTAGGGACAGAATGGCAATTCCGCAAGACGCAGAATCTATTAGAAATTGCAAGGATGGTAGTCCAGATAATGCAAACGAGTTAAAAAGTTCTCAGGATTAATTTACCACATTATTTTGATTGATAACTGTGTGGATTGAATGGGGAACGCCCGTCTCTCCTTTTTATACCTCTAGGCTCTTCCTCATAAACGCATTTTATTCCCATAGTAACCTTCTTCAAATATTGTGAGTTTTATCACTGTCATACTCGCAATGCTGAGCAGTTAGTAATTATTGCATATAAAGGGTAATCATCTCCCCCTACTACATTTTCCGTGATTTGGCTCAAGAAGACATTTTTTTATGTATTTAATTTTTTTGGAAATATTTCATTCTGTTTATGGAATTATTTCATTTTATGAAAACACTTTAGATGGAATGAAGCGGAAAAAAAATAATGGGTGCTATTTCATCGGTAATAAATTCGGAACTTACTACAAATTATTTAGGACTGCAGAATAAATATGTCCAAGCTGGCTGGGCTCTCTAAAGTAATTCTGCTTTGACGGTTTTTGACCACCACCCACAAAGAATTTATCGTGCATGGTGTACCGGAAATAGGCTTTGCTTTCCAGCATTGTCAGCCTTTGGGCGGACGAAAGAACTTTTCCCCTCTATAGTATATGGAAACCAGATTTTTGCTTTCTTAAGCATTTCTGCATTGCACACGACAGGAAAACAGATCCTTGAAAGCGAAGCTGATTTTGGAAATACGACAGCGTCTTTGCTCCCGGCTGAGGGTAGGCCGAAAATATGAGTTGTTTAAGAGCCCGGCTTAAATTTCTAAAGCATTTCTACATTTTAGACTTATTTCAGTTTTTAGAGTTTTATGTCTTTGGGACTTACTTAACTTTTTTTTTTTCTTGCATCGTAGTTATTTCTCTATTAAAAAGTTTAAAAATTTAGGTTTTGCTTTATATGCACATTTGGGAATAATTTAATTTTCTTTGGGATTTATTTCATCAAAATTTCTCAGCTCTTATTTGTTTGTTTGAAATCCTTATTCATTAGGATTAATTTCATTGCGAGTTATTTTATACATTCGTGTACTTGATATGATTTTCCGATAATATTTTGTTGCTGATTTTTCCTCAAAAATCGTAAGAAATTCATTATATTTTTCTATTACTATTTTTACTTGTATTTTTAGTTTTGGACACTAATTTATTTATGCTTCTACTTTCAAGTAAAATATGATTTTATTTATATTACATCAACTGTTATTGTCCTTGACAATATCAACCATCGTTAGCAATTTTAGAAACTACGAAAAATATTATATCATTTATTTTTTAGCTAAAAGTGAAGAGTAGCCCAACTTCAAAATGTAGACCTGTAAATTCTTCTCTTCAAAATCCATATTTTACAATTCACCCTGTTCGCATTCAAATAAGAAAAAAATATGTAAATAATTTTTATCCGCATTCAATTTGAATATTTTTGTTACTTAAATGAGAGCAAAAAGCAAAGAACTCAAAACACCACTTTTGGTTTATGTTTATCAGTTTATTTTTTCTCTTTACAGGATAAAGGTTAACAATGAACTGCATTACCATGCATAAGCTAAGGACATCTGTGGGTTGGTAGACGAACTAAAATCATTAGGAGTATTTTTTCAATTGGAGGGTTACTTCTTTGCAAAATAACAAAAGCCATCTGTAACGGAATATAAAATTTAAAATTCAAAAAATAATTACTAAATTAAGATAATTAAAAAAAAAATACAAAAATTAATATAAGATAAGCGTATAATAAAAGAAATAATAAAATATTTGCTTCAAAACTTTTCTTTGCAATGCAATATTTTTCTTTTGGAGTATCCTTGCTAACAAAATATTAGGAATAAGGACGGTTATAATTTTGTTAATTACTTTTTAATGATTATTTTTAATATTTTATTATCTTGCTTGGAAAATCTTAGTCAATTCTCAAGATTTGATTTTGCTTTGGTAATAACGACTATTTTTATAAATGAGAGTTTATTTATGGACTCTGGAGATAAATTTTATAACAAAATATGTTAATATGGGAATAAATATATCAAATAAATTTTGTTGTTTGACAGAACCTAAATTAAATAAAACACAAGTACATTTATTTGCCAAACAAAAAAAACTTAGAAAATAATTTTTAAAGTTAATTTTTCTTTTGAATAAAACTCAAACAAATAATAAAGTGTAGTCCTTATAACAAAGGATTATAACAGTGTACTTCTTAGTTTTGTAGAATTATTATTGTATTAGTTTTTTTTTATTAAAATAATTATTATATGCCCTCCCTGCAAAAATTTTTTTCTAAAACAACACATGAGACCGGCTCGAAAACAGGACCTGGACTTTAGTTGAAACGATTAGAAATTGCATACAAAATTTATGTAGAAGAGATTAGCAGTCCAGTCTCTCGTGCCCGACTGAGAGCAGTAGTGTTCCTCCCTCTCAAGTGATAGGGTCTTCATACTTTAGAATGCTTAGGACAAGTGGGGTATGAGAAACTATTGCAATTATTAAAAAGAAAGGAAAGAGGCAGTAGTGGAACTGGTTATCTTTTTGGTCATAACTTGCTTAGTTTTCGAGATATCTACTTGATTTTTTTTGCGTTGGATAGATAAAAATATTGCCTTTAATTCGAAATTTATTTTGTGGCGAAAATAAGAAAAAAAATTTTTGTGTCATTTTTTCAAAAAAGCAAAGGGGTTACATCACCATAATTTTTGAGCAAAAAATTTTTTTTCGCAGTACCCGTAAAAATTAAATTCAAATTAAAGCCAATGCGTTTATCTATCCAACGCAAACGAAATCAAGTCGGTATCTTGAAAACTAAGCAAGTTATGACTAAGAAGATAACCAGTTCTACTACTGCCTCTTTCCGGTCACTTCTTAGTAGAACTTGTTACCTTTTTGGTCATAACTTGCTTAGTTTTCGAGATATCGACTTGATTTTTTTGTCGTTGGATAGATAAAAATATTGCCTTTAATTCGAAATTTATTTTGTGGCGAAAATAAGAAAAAAAATTTTGTGTCATAATTTTTGAGCAAAAAATTTTTTTTCGCAGTACCCGTAAAAATTAAATTCAAATTAAAGCCAATGCGTTTATCTATCCAACGCAAAAGAAATCAAGTCGATATCTTGAAAACTAAGCCAGTTATGACCAAAAAGATAACTAATTCTTGAAAACTAAGCAAGTTATGACCAGAAATGTAACCAGATCAACTACTGCCTCTTTCCAGTCACTTTTTAGCAAACGAAATCAAGTCAATATCTTGAAAACTAAGCCAGTTGTGACCAAAAAGGTAACTAATTCTTGAAAACTAAGCAAGTTATGACCAAGAAGATAACCAGTTCTACTACTGCCTCTTTCCGGTCACTTCTTAGTAGAACTGGTTACCTTTTTGGTCATAACTTGCTTAGTTTTCGAGATATCGACTTGATTTTTTTTGGCGTTGGATAGATAAAAATATTGCCTTTAATTCGAAATTTATTTTGTGGCGAAAATAAGAAAAAAAATTTGTGTCATTTTTTCAAAAAAGCAAAGTAGAACTGGTTACCTTTTTGGTCATAACTTGCTTAGTTTTCGAGATATCGACTTGATTTTTTTTTTGCGTTGGATAGATAAAAATATTGCCTTTAATTCGAAATTTATTTTGTGGCGAAAATAAGAAAAAAAATTTTGTGTCATTTTTTCAAAAAAGCAAAGTAGAACTAGTTACCTTTTTGGTCATAACTTGCTTAGTTTTCGAGATATCGACTTGATTTTTTTTGCGTTGGATAGATAAAAATATTGCCTTTAATTCGAAATTTATTTTGTGGCGAAAATAAGAAAAAAAATTTTGTGTCATTTTTTCAAAAAAAAAAACAAAGGGGTTACATCACCATAATTTTTGAGCAAAAAATTTTTTTTCGCAGTACCCGTAAAAATTAAATTCAAATTAAAGCCAATGCGTTTATCTATCCAACGCAAAAGAAATCAAGTCGATATCTTGAAAACTAAGCAAGTTATGACCAAGAAGATAACCAGTTCTACTACTGCCTCTTTCCGGTCACTTCTTAGTAGAACTGGTTACCTTTTTGGTCATAACTTGCTTAGTTTTCGAGATATCGAATTGATTTTTTTTGGCGTTGGATAGATAAAAATATTGCCTTTAATTCGAAATTTATTTTGTGGCGAAAATAAGAAAAAAAATTTTGTGTCATAATTTTTGAGCAAAACATTTTTTTTCGCAGTACCCGTAAAAATTAAATTCAAATTAAAGCCAATGCGTTTATCTATCCAACGCAAAAGAAAGCAAGTCGATATCTTGAAAACTAAGCCAGTTATGACCAAAAAGATAACTAATTCTTGAAAACTAAGCAAGTTATGACCAAAAATGTTACCAGATCAACTACTGCCTCTTTCCAGTCACTTTTTAGCAAACGAAATCAAGTCAATATCTTGAAAACTAAGCCAGTTGTGACCAAAAAGGTAACTAATTCTTGAAAACTAAGCAAGTTATGACCAAGAAGATAACCAGTTCTACTACTGCCTCTTTCCGGTCACTTCTTAGTAGAACTGGTTACCTTTTTGGTCATAACTTGCTTAGTTTTCGAGATATCGACTTGATTTTTTTTGCGTTGGATAGATAAAAATATTGCCTTTAATTCAAAATTTATTTTGTGGCGAAAATAAGAAAAAAAATTTTGTGTCATTTTTAAAAAAAAAAAAACAAAGGGGTTGTTACATCACCATAATTTTTGAGCAAAAAATTTTTTTTCGCAGTACCCGTAAAAATTAAATTCAAATTAAAGCCAATGCGTTTATCTATCCAACGCAAAAGAAATCAAGTCGATATCTTGAAAACTAAGCAAGTTATGACTAAGAAGATAACCAGTTCTACTACTGCCTCTTTCCGGTCACTTCTTAGTAGAACTGGTTACCTTTTTGGTCATAACTTGCTTAGTTTTCGAGATATCGACTTGATTTTTTTTGCGTTGGATAGATAAAAATATTGCCTTTAATTCGAAATTTATTTTGTGGCGAAAATAAGAAAAAAAAATTTTGTGTCATTTTTTCAAAAAAAACAAAGGGGTTACATCAACATAATTTTTGAGCAAAAAATTTTTTTTCGCAGTACCCGTAAAAATTAAATTCAAATTAAAGCCAATGCGTTTATCTATCCAACGCAAAAGAAATCAAGTCGATATCTTGAAAGCTAAGCAAGTTATGACCAAGAAGATAACCAGTTCTACTACTGCCTCTTTCCGGTCACTTCTTAGTAGAACTGGTTACCTTTTTGGTCATAACTTGCTTAGTTTTCGAGATATCGACTTGATTTTTTTTTGGCGTTGGATAGATAAAAATATTGCCTTTAATTCGAAATTTATTTTGTAGCGAAAATAAGAAAAAAAATTTTGTGTCATTTTTTCAAAAAAGCAAAGTAGAACTGGTTACCTTTTTGGTCATAACTTGCTTAGTTTTCGAGATATCGACTTGATTTTTTTTGCGTTGGATAGATAAAAATATTGCCTTTAATTCGAAATTTATTTTGTGGCGAAAATAAGAAAAAAAATTTTGTGTCATTTTTTCAAAAAAAACAAAGGGGTTAGTTACATCACCATAATTTTTGAGCAAAAAATTTTTTTTCGCAGTACCCGTAAAAATTAAATTCAAATTAAAGCCAATGCGTTTATCTATCCAACGCAAAAGAAATCAAGTCGATATCTTGAAAACTAAGCAAGTTATGACCAAGAAGATAACCAGTTCTACTACTGTCTCTTTCCGGTCACTTCTTAGTAGAACTGGTTACCTTTTTGGTCATAACTTGCTTAGTTTTCGAGATATCGACTTGATTTTTTTTGGCGTTGGATAGATAAAAATATTGCCTTTAATTCGAAATTTATTTTGTGGCGAAAATAAGAAAAAAAATTATGTGTCATAATTTTTGAGCAAAAAATTTTTTTTCGCAGTACCCGTAAAAATTAAATTCAAATTAAAGCCAATGCGTTTATCTATCCAACGCAAAAGAAATCAAGTCGAGATCTTGAAAACTAAGCCAGTTATGACCAAAAAGATAACTAATTCTTGAAAACTAAGCAAGTTATGACCAAAAATGTAACCAGATCAACTACTGCCTCTTTCCAGTCACTTTTTAGCAAACGAAATCAAGTCAATATCTTGAAAACTAAGCCAGTTGTGACCAAAAAGGTAACTAATTCTTGAAAACTAAGCAAGTTATGACCAAGAAGATAACCAGTTCTACTACTGCCTCTTTCCGGTCACTTCTTAGTAGAACTGGTTACCTTTTTGGTCATAACTTGCTTAGTTTTCGAGATATCGACTTGATTTTTTTGGCGTTGGATAGATAAAAATATTGCCTTTAATTCGAAATTTATTTTGTGGCGAAAATAAGAAAAAAAATTTTGTGTCATTTTTTCAAAAAAACAAAGGGGTTACATCATAATTTTTGAGCAAAAAATTTTTTTCGCAGTACCCGTAAAAATTAAATTCAAATTAAAGCCAATGCGTTTATCTATCCAACGCAAAAGAAATCAAGTCGATATCTTGAAAACTAAGCCAGTTATGACCAAGAAGATAACCAGTTCTACTACTGCCTCTTTCCGGTCACTTCCTAGTAGAACTGGTTACCTTTTTGGTCATAACTTGCTTAGTTTTCGAGATATCGACTTGATTTTTTTTTGGCGTTGGATAGATAAAAATATTGCCTTTAATTCGAAATTTATTTTGTGGCGAAAATAAGAAAAAAAATTTTGTGTCATTTTTTCAAAAAAGCAAATGGGTTACATCACCATAATTTTTGAGCAAAAAAGTTTTTTTCGCAGTACCCGTAAAAATTAAATTCAAATTAAAGCCAATGCGTTTATCTATCCAACGCAAAAGAAATCAAGTCGATATCTGGAAAACTAAGCCAGTTATGACCAAGAAGATAACCAGTTCTACTACTGCCTCTTTCCGGTCACTTCCTAGTAGAACTGGTTACCTTTTTGGTCATAACTTGCTTAGTTTTCGAGATATCGACTTGATTTTTTTTGGCGTTGGATACATAAAAATATTGCCTTTAATTCGAAATTTATTTTGTGGCGAAAATAAGAAAAAAAATTTTGTGTCATTTTTTCAAAAAAGCAAAGGGGTTACATCACCATAATTTTTGAGCAAAAAAGTTTTTTCGCAGTACCCGTAAAAAATTAAATTCAAATTAAAGCCAATACGTTTATCTATCCAACGCAAAAGAAATCAAGTCGATATCTTGAAAACTAAGCCAGTTATGACCAAAAAGATAACTAATTCTTGAAAACTAAGCAAGTTATGACCAAAAATGTAACCAGATCAACTACTGCCTCTTTCCGGTCACTTTTTAGCAAACGAAATCAAGTCAATATCTTGAAAACTAAGCCAGTTGTGACCAAAAAGTAACTAATTCTTGAAAACTAAGCAAGTTATGACCAAAAAGGTAACCAGTTCTACTAAGAAGTGACCGGAAAGAGGCAGTAGTAGAACTGGTTATCTTTTTGGTCATAACTTGCTTAGTTTTCAAGAATTAGTTACCTTTTTGGTCACAACTGGCTTAGTTTTCAAGATATTGACTTGATTTCGTTTGCTAAAAAGTGACCGGAAAGAGGCAGTAGTAGATCTGGTTACCTTTTAGGTCATAACTTGCTTAGTTTTCGAAATATCGACTTGATTTCTTTTGCGTTGGATAGATAAACGTATTGGCTTTAATTTGAATTTAATTTTTCACGGGTAGTGTGAAAAAAAATTTTTTTCCTCAAAAATTATGGTGATATAACCCCTTTGTTTTTTTTTTTTTGAAAAAATGACATAAAATTTTTTTTCTTATTTTCGCCACAAAATAAATTTCGAATTAAAGGCAATATTTTTATCTATCCAACGCAAAAGAAATCAAGTCGATATCTTGAAAACTAAGCCAGTTATGACCAAAAAGATAACTAATTCTTGAAAACTAAGCAAGTTATGACCAAAAATGTAACCAGATCAACTATTGCCTCTTTCCGGTCACTTTTTAGCAAACGAAATCAAGTCAATATCTTGAAAACTAAGCCAGTTGTGACCAAAAAGGTAACTAATTCTTGAAAACTAAGCAAGTTATGACCAAAAAGATAACCAGTTCTACTACTGCCTCTTTCCGGTCACTTCTTAGTAGAACTGGTTACCTTTTTGGTCATAACTTGCTTAGTTTTCGAGATATCGACTTGATTTTTTTGGCGTTGGATAGATAAAAATATTGCCTTTAATTCGAAATTTATTTTGTGGCGAAAATAAGAAAAAAAATTTTGTGTCATTTTTTCAAAAAAACAAAGGGGTTACATCACCATAATTTTTGAGCAAAAAATTTTTTTTCGCAGTACCCGTAAAAATTAAATTCAAATTAAAGCCAATGCGTTTATCTATCCAACGCAAAAGAAATCAAGTCGATATCTTGAAAACTAAGCAAGTTATGACCAAAAAGATAACCAGTTCTACTACTGCCTCTTTCCGGTCACTTCTTAGTAGAACTGGTTACCTTTTTGGTCATAACTTGCTTAGTTTTCGAGATATCGACTTGATTTTTTTTGCGTTGGATAGATAAAAATATTGCCTTTAATTCGAAATTTATTTTGTGGCGAAAATAAGAAAAACAATTTTATGTCATTTTTTCAAAAAAAACAAAGGGGTTACATCACCATAATTTTTGAGCAAAAAATTTTTTTTCGCAGTACCCGTAAAAAATTAAATTCAAATTAAAGCCAATACGTTTATCTATCCAACGCAAAAGAAATCAAGTCGATATCTTGAAAACTAAGCAAGTTATGACCAAAAAGATAACCAGTTCTACTACTGCCTCTTTCCGGTCACTTCTTAGTAGAACTGGTTACCTTTTTGGTCATAACTTGCTTAGTTTTCGAGATATCGACTTGATTTTTTTTGCGTTGGATAGATAAAAATATTGCCTTTAATTCGAAATTTATTTTGTGGCGAAAATAAGAAAAAAAATTTTGTGTCATTTTTTCAAAAAAACAAAGGGGTTACATCACCATAATTTTTGAGCAAAAAATTTTTTTTCGCAGTACCCGTAAAAATTAAATTCAAATTAAAGCCAATGCGTTTATCTATCCAACGCAAAAGAAATCAAGTCGATATCTTGAAAACTAAGCAAGTTATGACCAAAAAGATAACCAGTTCTACTACTGCCTCTTTCCGGTCACTTCTTAGTAGAACTGGTTACCTTTTTGGTCATAACTTGCTTAGTTTTCGAGATATCGACTTGATTTTTTTTGCGTTGGATAGATGAAAATATTGCCTTTAATTCGAAATTTATTTTGTGGCGAAAATAAGAAAAACAATTTTATGTCATTTTTTCAAAAAAAACAAAGGGGTTACATCACCATAATTTTTGAGCAAAAAATTTTTTTTCGCAGTACCCGTAAAAAATTAAATTCAAATTAAAGCCAATACGTTTATCTATCCAACGCAAAAGAAATCAAGTCGATATCTTGAAAACTAAGCAAGTTATGACCAAGAAGATAACCAGTTCTACTACTGCCTCTTTCCGGTTACTTCTTAGTACAACTTCTTAGAACTTCTTAGGCTTAGTTTTCAAGATATTGACTTGATTTCTTTTGCTAAAAAGTGACCGGAAAGAGGCAGTAGTTGATCTGGTTACCTTTTTGGTCATAACTTGCTTAGTTTTCGAGATATCGACTTGATTTCTTTTGCGTTGGATAGATAAACGTATTGGCTTTAATTTGAATTTAATTTTTCACGGGTAGTGTGAAAAAAATTTTTTGCTCAAAAATTATGGTGATATAACCCCTTCACGGGTAGTGTGAAAAAAATTTTTTGCTCAAAAATTATGGTGATATAACCCCTTTGTTTTTTTTTTTTTTTTTGAAAAAATGACATAAAATTTTTTTTCTTATTTTCGCCACAAAATAAATTTCGAATTAAAGGCAATATTTTTATCTATCCAACGCAAAAGAAATCAAGTCGATATCTTGAAAACTAAGCCAGTTATGACCAAGAAGATAACCAGTTCTACTACTGCCTCTTTCCGGTCACTTCTTAGTAGAACTGGTTACCTTTTTGGTCATAACTTGCTTAGTTTTCGAGATATCGACTTGATTTTTTTGGCGTTGGATAGATAAAAATATTGCCTTTAATTCGAAATTTATTTTGTGGCGAAAATAAGAAAAAAAATTTTGTGTCATTTTTTCAAAAAAACAAAGGGGTTACATCACCATAATTTTTGAGCAAAAATTTTTTTTTCGCAGTACCCGTAAAAATTAAATTCAAATTAAAGCCAATGCGTTTATCTATCCAACGCAAAAGAAATCAAGTCGATATCTTGAAAACTAAGCAAGTTATGACCAAGAAGATAACCAGTTCTACTACTGCCTCTTTCCGGTCACTTCTTAGTAGAACTGGTTACCTTTTTGGTCATAACTTGCTTAGTTTTCGAGATATCGACTTGATTTTTTTGCGTTGGATAGATAAAAATATTGCCTTTAATTCGAAATTTCTTTTGTGGCGAAAATAAGAAAAAAAATTTTATGTCATTTTTTCAAAAAAACAAATTTTGAGCAAAAAATTTTTTTTCGCAGTACCAAAAAGGTAACTAATTCTTGAAAACTAAGCAAGTTATGACCAAAAAGATAACCAGTTCTACTACTGCCTCTTTCCGGTCACTTCTTAGTAGAACTGGTTACCTTTTTGGTCATAACTTGCTTAGTTTTCGAGATATCTACTTGATTTCTTTTGCGTTAGATAGATAAACGTATTGCCTTTCATTCGAAATTTTTTTTGTGGCGAAAATAAGAAAAAAAATTTTATGTCATTTTTCCAAAAAAACAAAGGGGTTACATCATCATAATTTTTGAGCAAAAAATTAAAAAATAAAAAAATTAAATTCAAATTAAAGTCAATACGTTTATCTATCCAACGAAAAAGAAATCAAGTCGATATCTCGAAAACTAAGCAAGTTATGACCAGAAAGGTAACCAGTTCTACTAAGAAGTGACCGGAAAGAGGCAGTAGTAGAACTGGTTATCTTCTTGGTCATAACTTACTTAGTTTTCAAGATATCGACTTGATTTCTTTTGCGTTGGATAGATAAAAATATTGCCTTTAATTCGAAATTTCTTTTGTGGCGAAAATAAGAAAAAAAATTTTATGTCATTTTTTCAAAAAAACAAAGGGGTTACATCATCATAATTTTTGAGCAAAAAATTAAAAAATAAAAAAATTAAATTCAAATTAAAGTCAATACGTTTATCTATCCAACGAAAAAGAAATCAAGTCGATATCTTGAAAACTAAGCAAGTTATGACCAAAAAGGTAACCAGATCAACTACTGCCCATTTCCGGTCACTTTTTAGCAAACGAAATCAAGTCAATATCTTGAAAACTAAGCCAGTTATACCTACTACTGCCTTTAATTCGAAATTTATTTTGTGGCGAAAATAAGAAAAAAAATTTTGTGTCATTTTTTCAAAAAAACAAAGGGGTTACATCACCATAATTTTTGAGCAAAAAATTTTTTTTCGCAGTACCCGTAAAAATTAAATTCAAATTAAAGCCAATGCGTTTATCTATCCAACGCAAAAGAAATCAAGTCGATATCTTGAAAACTAAGCAAGTTATGACCAAAAAGATAACCAGTTCTACTACTGCCTCTTTCCGGTCACTTCTTAGTAGAACTGGTTACCTTTTTGGTCATAACTTGCTTAGTTTTCGAGATATCGACTTGATTTTTTTTGCGTTGGATAGATAAAAATATTGCCTTTAATTCGAAATTTATTTTGTGGCGAAAATAAGAAAAACAATTTTATGTCATTTTTTCAAAAAAAACAAAGGGGTTACATCACCATAATTTTTGAGCAAAAAATTTTTTTTCGCAGTACCCGTAAAAAATTAAATTCAAATTAAAGCCAATACGTTTATCTATCCAACGCAAAAGAAATCAAGTCGATATCTTGAAAACTAAGCAAGTTATGACCAAGAAGATAACCAGTTCTACTACTGCCTCTTTCCGGTTACTTCTTAGTACAACTTCTTAGAACTTCTTAGGCTTAGTTTTCAAGATATTGACTTGATTTCTTTTGCTAAAAAGTGACCGGAAAGAGGCAGTAGTTGATCTGGTTACCTTTTTGGTCATAACTTGCTTAGTTTTCGAGATATCGACTTGATTTCTTTTGCGTTGGATAGATAAACGTATTGGCTTTAATTTGAATTTAATTTTTCACGGGTAGTGTGAAAAAAATTTTTTGCTCAAAAATTATGGTGATATAACCCCTTCACGGGTAGTGTGAAAAAAATTTTTTGCTCAAAAATTATGGTGATATAACCCCTTTGTTTTTTTTTTTTTTTTTGAAAAAATGACATAAAATTTTTTTTCTTATTTTCGCCACAAAATAAATTTCGAATTAAAGGCAATATTTTTATCTATCCAACGCAAAAGAAATCAAGTCGATATCTTGAAAACTAAGCCAGTTATGACCAAGAAGATAACCAGTTCTACTACTGCCTCTTTCCGGTCACTTCTTAGTAGAACTGGTTACCTTTTTGGTCATAACTTGCTTAGTTTTCGAGATATCGACTTGATTTTTTTGGCGTTGGATAGATAAAAATATTGCCTTTAATTCGAAATTTATTTTGTGGCGAAAATAAGAAAAAAAATTTTGTGTCATTTTTTCAAAAAAACAAAGGGGTTACATCACCATAATTTTTGAGCAAAAATTTTTTTTTCGCAGTACCCGTAAAAATTAAATTCAAATTAAAGCCAATGCGTTTATCTATCCAACGCAAAAGAAATCAAGTCGATATCTTGAAAACTAAGCAAGTTATGACCAAGAAGATAACCAGTTCTACTACTGCCTCTTTCCGGTCACTTCTTAGTAGAACTGGTTACCTTTTTGGTCATAACTTGCTTAGTTTTCGAGATATCGACTTGATTTTTTTGCGTTGGATAGATAAAAATATTGCCTTTAATTCGAAATTTCTTTTGTGACGAAAATAAGAAAAAAAATTTTATGTAATTTTTTCAAAAAAACAAATTTTGAGCAAAAAATTTTTTTTCGCAGTACCAAAAAGGTAACTAATTCTTGAAAACTAAGCAAGTTATGACCAAAAAGATAACCAGTTCTACTACTGCCTCTTTCCGGTCACTTCTTAGTAGAACTGGTTACCTTTTTGGTCATAACTTGCTTAGTTTTCGAGATATCTACTTGATTTCTTTTGCGTTAGATAGATAAACGTATTGCCTTTCATTCGAAATTTTTTTTGTGGCGAAAATAAGAAAAAAAATTTTATGTCATTTTTCCAAAAAAACAAAGGGGTTACATCATCATAATTTTTGAGCAAAAAATTAAAAAATAAAAAAATTAAATTCAAATTAAAGTCAATACGTTTATCTATCCAACGAAAAAGAAATCAAGTCAATTTCGAATTAAAGGCAATATTTTTATCTATCCAACGCAAAAAAAATCAAGTCGATATCTCGAAAACTAAGCAAGTTATGACCAAAAAGGTAACCAGTTCTACTAAGAAGTGACCGGAAAGAGGCAGTAGTAGAACTGGTTATCTTTTTGGTCATAACTTGCTTAGTTTTCAAGATATCGACTTGATTTCTTTTGCGTTGGATAGATAAACGCATTGGCTTTAATTTGAATTTAATTTTTACGGGTACTGCGAAAAAAAATTTTTTGCTCAAAAATTATGGTGATGTAACCCCTTTGTTTTTTTGAAAAAATGACACAAAATTTTTTTTCTTATTTTCGCCACAAAATAAATTTCGAATTAAAGGCAGTAGTAGGTATAACTGGCTTAGTTTTCAAGATATTGACTTGATTTCGTTTGCTAAAAAGTGACCGGAAATGGGCAGTAGTTGATCTGGTTACCTTTTTGGTCATAACTTGCTTAGTTTTCAAGATATCGACTTGATTTCTTTTTCGTTGGATAGATAAACGTATTGACTTTAATTTGAATTTAATTTTTTTATTTTTTAATTTTTTGCTCAAAAATTATGATGATGTAACCCCTTTGTTTTTTTGAAAAAATGACATAAAATTTTTTTTCTTATTTTCGCCACAAAAGAAATTTCGAATTAAAGGCAATATTTTTATCTATCCAACGCAAAAAAAAATCAAGTCGATATCTCGAAAACTAAGCAAGTTATGACCAAAAAGGTAACCAGTTCTACTAAGAAGTGACCGGAAAGAGGCAGTAGTAGAACTGGTTATCTTCTTGCTCATAACTTGCTTAGTTTTCAAGATATCTACTTGATTTCTTTTGCGTTAGATAGATAAACGTATTGCCTTTCATTCGAAATTTTTTTTGTGGCGAAAATAAGAAAAAAAATTTTATGTCATTTTTCCAAAAAAACAAAGGGGTTACATCATCATAATTTTTGAGCAAAAAATTAAAAAATAAAAAAATTAAATTCAAATTAAAGTCAATACGTTTATCTATCCAACGAAAAAGAAATCAAGTCGATATCTCGAAAACTAAGCAAGTTATGACCAGAAAGGTAACCAGTTCTACTAAGAAGTGACCGGAAAGAGGCAGTAGTAGAACTGGTTATCTTCTTGGTCATAACTTGCTTAGTTTTCAAGATATCGACTTGATTTCTTTTGCGTTGGATAGATAAAAATATTGCCTTTAATTCGAAATTTATTTTGTGGCGAAAATAAGAAAAAAATTTTGTGTCATTTTTTCAAAAAAACAAAGGGGTTAGTTACATCACCATAATTTTTGAGCAAAAAATTTTTTTTCGCAGTACCCGTAAAAATTAAATTCAAATTAAAGCCAATGCGTTTATCTATCCAACGCAAAAGAAATCAAGTCGATATCTTGAAAACTAAGCAAGTTATGAGCAAGAAGATAACCAGTTCTACTACTGCCTCTTTCCGGTCACTTCTTAGTAGAACTGGTTACCTTTTTGGTCATAACTTGCTTAGTTTTCGAGATATCGACTTGATTTTTTTTTGCGTTGGATAGATAAAAATATTGCCTTTAATTCGAAATTTCTTTTGTGGCGAAAATAAGAAAAAAAATTTTATGTCATTTTTTCAAAAAAACAAAGGGGTTACATCATCATAATTTTTGAGCAAAAAATTAAAAAATAAAAAAATTAAATTCAAATTAAAGTCAATACGTTTATCTATCCAACGAAAAAGAAATCAAGTCGATATCTTGAAAACTAAGCAAGTTATGACCAAAAAGGTAACCAGATCAACTACTGCCCATTTCCGGTCACTTTTTAGCAAACGAAATCAAGTCAATATCTTGAAAACTAAGCCAGTTATACCTACTACTGCCTTTAATTCGAAATTTATTTTGTGGCGAAAATAAGAAAAAAAATTTTGTGTCATTTTTTCAAAAAAACAAAGGGGTTACATCACCATAATTTTTGAGCAAAAAATTTTTTTTCGCAGTACCCGTAAAAATTAAATTCAAATTAAAGCCAATGCGTTTATCTATCCAACGCAAAAGAAATCAAGTCGATATCTTGAAAACTAAGCAAGTTATGACCAAAAAGATAACCAGTTCTACTACTGCCTCTTTCCGGTCACTTCTTAGTAGAACTGGTTACCTTTTTGGTCATAACTTGCTTAGTTTTCGAGATATCGACTTGATTTTTTTTGCGTTGGATAGATAAAAATATTGCCTTTAATTCGAAATTTATTTTGTGGCGAAAATAAGAAAAACAATTTTATGTCATTTTTTCAAAAAAAACAAAGGGGTTACATCACCATAATTTTTGAGCAAAAAATTTTTTTTCGCAGTACCCGTAAAAAATTAAATTCAAATTAAAGCCAATACGTTTATCTATCCAACGCAAAAGAAATCAAGTCGATATCTTGAAAACTAAGCAAGTTATGACCAAGAAGATAACCAGTTCTACTACTGCCTCTTTCCGGTTACTTCTTAGTACAACTTCTTAGAACTTCTTAGGCTTAGTTTTCAAGATATTGACTTGATTTCTTTTGCTAAAAAGTGACCGGAAAGAGGCAGTAGTTGATCTGGTTACCTTTTTGGTCATAACTTGCTTAGTTTTCGAGATATCGACTTGATTTCTTTTGCGTTGGATAGATAAACGTATTGGCTTTAATTTGAATTTAATTTTTCACGGGTAGTGTGAAAAAAATTTTTTGCTCAAAAATTATGGTGATATAACCCCTTCACGGGTAGTGTGAAAAAAATTTTTTGCTCAAAAATTATGGTGATATAACCCCTTTGTTTTTTTTTTTTTTTTGAAAAAATGACATAAAATTTTTTTTCTTATTTTCGCCACAAAATAAATTTCGAATTAAAGGCAATATTTTTATCTATCCAACGCAAAAGAAATCAAGTCGATATCTTGAAAACTAAGCCAGTTATGACCAAGAAGATAACCAGTTCTACTACTGCCTCTTTCCGGTCACTTCTTAGTAGAACTGGTTACCTTTTTGGTCATAACCTGCTTAGTTTTCGAGATATCGACTTGATTTTTTTGGCGTTGGATAGATAAAAATATTGCCTTTAATTCGAAATTTATTTTGTGGCGAAAATAAGAAAAAAAATTTTGTGTCATTTTTTCAAAAAAACAAAGGGGTTACATCACCATAATTTTTGAGCAAAAATTTTTTTTTCGCAGTACCCGTAAAAATTAAATTCAAATTAAAGCCAATGCGTTTATCTATCCAACGCAAAAGAAATCAAGTCGATATCTTGAAAACTAAGCAAGTTATGACCAAGAAGATAACCAGTTCTACTACTGCCTCTTTCCGGTCACTTCTTAGTAGAACTGGTTACCTTTTTGGTCATAACTTGCTTAGTTTTCGAGATATCGACTTGATTTTTTTGCGTTGGATAGATAAAAATATTGCCTTTAATTCGAAATTTCTTTTGTGGCGAAAATAAGAAAAAAAAATTTATGTCATTTTTTCAAAAAAACAAATTTTGAGCAAAAAATTTTTTTTCGCAGTACCAAAAAGGTAACTAATTCTTGAAAACTAAGCAAGTTATGACCAAAAAGATAACCAGTTCTACTACTGCCTCTTTCCGGTCACTTCTTAGTAGAACTGGTTACCTTTTTGGTCATAACTTGCTTAGTTTTCGAGATATCTACTTGATTTCTTTTGCGTTAGATAGATAAACGTATTGCCTTTCATTCGAAATTTTTTTTGTGGCGAAAATAAGAAAAAAAATTTTATGTCATTTTTCCAAAAAAACAAAGGGGTTACATCATCATAATTTTTGAGCAAAAAATTAAAAAATAAAAAAATTAAATTCAAATTAAAGTCAATACGTTTATCTATCCAACGAAAAAGAAATCAAGTCGATATCTCGAAAACTAAGCAAGTTATGACCAGAAAGGTAACCAGTTCTACTAAGAAGTGACCGGAAAGAGGCAGTAGTAGAACTGGTTATCTTCTTGGTCATAACTTGCTTAGTTTTCAAGATATCGACTTGATTTCTTTTGCGTTGGATAGATAAAAATATTGCCTTTAATTCGAAATTTATTTTGTGGCGAAAATAAGAAAAAAAATTTTGTGTCATTTTTTCAAAAAAACAAAGGGGTTAGTTACATCACCATAATTTTTGAGCAAAAAATTTTTTTTCGCAGTACCCGTAAAAATTAAATTCAAATTAAAGCCAATGCGTTTATCTATCCAACGCAAAAGAAATCAAGTCGATATCTTGAAAACTAAGCAAGTTATGAGCAAGAAGATAACCAGTTCTACTACTGCCTCTTTCCGGTCACTTCTTAGTAGAACTGGTTACCTTTTTGGTCATAACTTGCTTAGTTTTCGAGATATCGACTTGATTTTTTTTTGCGTTGGATAGATAAAAATATTGCCTTTAATTCGAAATTTCTTTTGTGGCGAAAATAAGAAAAAAAATTTTATGTCATTTTTTCAAAAAAACAAAGGGGTTACATCATCATAATTTTTGAGCAAAAAATTAAAAAATAAAAAAATTAAATTCAAATTAAAGTCAATACGTTTATCTATCCAACGAAAAAGAAATCAAGTCGATATCTTGAAAACTAAGCAAGTTATGACCAAAAAGGTAACCAGATCAACTACTGCCCATTTCCGGTCGCTTTTTAGCAAACGAAATCAAGTCAATATCTTGAAAACTAAGCCAGTTATACCTACTACTGCCTTTAATTCGAAATTTATTTTGTGGCGAAAATAAGAAAAAAAATTTTGTGTCATTTTTTCAAAAAAACAAAGGGGTTACATCACCATAATTTTTGAGCAAAAAATTTTTTTTCGCAGTACCCGTAAAAATTAAATTCAAATTAAAGCCAATGCGTTTATCTATCCAACGCAAAAGAAATCAAGTCGATATCTTGAAAACTAAGCAAGTTATGACCAAGAAGATAACCAGTTCTACTACTGCCTCTTTCCGGTTACTTCTTAGTACAACTTCTTAGAACTTCTTAGGCTTAGTTTTCAAGATATTGACTTGATTTCTTTTGCTAAAAAGTGACCGGAAAGAGGCAGTAGTAGATCTGGTTACCTTTTTGGTCATAACTTGCTTGGTTTTCGAGATATCGACTTGATTTCTTTTGCGTTGGATAGATAAACGTATTGGCTTTAATTTGAATTTAATTTTTCACGGGTAGTGTGAAAAAAATTTTTTGCTCAAAAATTATGGTGATATAACCCCTTCACGGGTAGTGTGAAAAAAATTTTTTGCTCAAAAATTGTGGTGATATAACCCCTTTGTTTTTTTTTTTTTTGAAAAAATGACATAAAATTTTTTTTCTTATTTTCGCCACAAAATAAATTTCGAATTAAAGGCAATATTTTTATCTATCCAACGCAAAAGAAATCAAGTCGATATCTTGAAAACTAAGCCAGTTATGACCAAGAAGATAACCAGTTCTACTACTGCCTCTTTCCGGTCACTTCTTAGTAGAACTGGTTACCTTTTTGGTCATAACTTGCTTAGTTTTCGAGATATCGACTTGATTTTTTTGGCGTTGGATAGATAAAAATATTGCCTTTAATTCGAAATTTATTTTGTGGCGAAAATAAGAAAAAAAATTTTGTGTCATTTTTTCAAAAAAACAAAGGGGTTACATCACCATAATTTTTGAGCAAAAATTTTTTTTTCGCAGTACCCGTAAAAATTAAATTCAAATTAAAGCCAATGCGTTTATCTATCCAACGCAAAAGAAATCAAGTCGATATCTTGAAAACTAAGCAAGTTATGACCAAGAAGATAACCAGTTCTACTACTGCCTCTTTCCGGTCACTTCTTAGTAGAACTGGTTACCTTTTTGGTCATAACTTGCTTAGTTTTCGAGATATCGACTTGATTTTTTTGCGTTGGATAGATAAAAATATTGCCTTTAATTCGAAATTTCTTTTGTGGCGAAAATAAGAAAAAAAATTTTATGTCATTTTTTCAAAAAAACAAATTTTGAGCAAAAAATTTTTTTTCGCAGTACCAAAAAGGTAACTAATTCTTGAAAACTAAGCAAGTTATGACCAAAAAGATAACCAGTTCTACTACTGCCTCTTTCCGGTCACTTCTTAGTAGAACTGGTTACCTTTTTGGTCATAACTTGCTTAGTTTTCGAGATATCTACTTGATTTCTTTTGCGTTAGATAGATAAACGTATTGCCTTTCATTCGAAATTTTTTTTGTGGCGAAAATAAGAAAAAAAATTTTATGTCATTTTTCCAAAAAAACAAAGGGGTTACATCATCATAATTTTTGAGCAAAAAATTAAAAAATAAAAAAATTAAATTCAAATTAAAGTCAATACGTTTATCTATCCAACGAAAAAGAAATCAAGTCGATATCTCGAAAACTAAGCAAGTTATGACCAGAAAGGTAACCAGTTCTACTAAGAAGTGACCGGAAAGAGGCAGTAGTAGAACTGGTTATCTTCTTGGTCATAACTTGCTTAGTTTTCAAGATATCGACTTGATTTCTTTTGCGTTGGATAGATAAAAATATTGCCTTTAATTCGAAATTTATTTTGTGGCGAAAATAAGAAAAAAAATTTTATGTCATTTTTCCAAAAAAACAAAGGGGTTACATCATCATAATTTTTGAGCAAAAAATTAAAAAATAAAAAAATTAAATTCAAATTAAAGTCAATACGTTTATCTATCCAACGAAAAAGAAATCAAGTCGATATCTTGAAAACTAAGCAAGTTATGACCAAAAAGGTAACCAGATCAACCACTGCCCATTTCCGGTCACTTTTTAGCAAACGAAATCAAGTCAATATCTTGAAAACTAAGCCAGTTATACCTACTACTGCCTTTAATTCGAAATTTATTTTGTGGCGAAAATAAGAAAAAAAATTTTGTGTCATTTTTTCAAAAAAACAAAGGGGTTACATCACCATAATTTTTGAGCAAAAAATTTTTTTTCGCAGTACCCGTAAAAATTAAATTCAAATTAAAGCCAATGCGTTTATCTATCCAACGCAAAAGAAATCAAGTCGATATCTTGAAAACTAAGCAAGTTATGACCAAGAAGATAACCAGTTCTACTACTGCCTCTTTCCGGTCACTTCTTAGTAGAACTGGTTACCTTTTTGGTCATAACTTGCTTAGTTTTCGAGATATCGACTTGATTTTTTTGGCGTTGGATAGATAAAAATATTGCCTTTAATTCGAAATTCATTTTGTGGCGAAAATAAGAAAAAAAATTTTGTGTCATTTTTTCAA
Source organism: Germaria angustata (assembly GCA_963681545.1). NCBI lineage: Eukaryota > Metazoa > Arthropoda > Insecta > Diptera > Tachinidae > Germaria > Germaria angustata. The sequence continues at coordinate 115,647,093 of OY812998.1, read as the reverse complement.
AAAAACAAAGGGGTTACATCATCATAATTTTTGAGCAAAAAATTAAAAAATAAAAAAATTAAATTCAAATTAAAGTCAATACGTTTATCTATCCAACGAAAAAGAAATCAAGTCGATATCTTGAAAACTAAGCAAGTTATGACCAAAAAGGTAACCAGATCAACTACTGCCCATTTCCGGTCACTTTTTAGCAAACGAAATCAAGTCAATATCTTGAAAACTAAGCCAGTTATACCTACTACTGCCTTTAATTCGAAATTTATTTTGTGGCGAAAATAAGAAAAAAAATTTTGTGTCATTTTTTCAAAAAAACAAAGGGGTTACATCACCATAATTTTTGAGCAAAAAATTTTTTTCGCAGTACCCGTAAAAATTAAATTCAAATTAAAGCCAATGCGTTTATCTATCCAACGCAAAAGAAATCAAGTCGATATCTTGAAAACTAAGCCAGTTATGACCAAGAAGATAACCAGTTCTACTACTGCCTCTTTCCGGTCACTTCTTAGTAGAACTGGTTACCTTTTTGGTCATAACTTGCTTAGTTTTCGAGATATCGACTTGATTTTTTTGGCGTTGGATAGATAAAAATATTGCCTTTCATTCGAAGTTTTTTTTTTGTGGCGAAAATAAGAAAAAAATTTTGTGTCATTTTTTCAAAAAAACAAAGGGGTTAGTTACATCACCATAATTTTTGAGCAAAAAATTTTTTTTCGCAGTACCCGTAAAAATTAAATTCAAATTAAAGCCAATACGTTTATCTATCCAACGCGAAATCAAGTCGATATCTTGAAAACTAAGCAAGTTATGACCAAAAAAGTAACCAGTTCTACTAAGAAGTGACCGGAAAGAGGCAGTAGTAGAACTGGTTACCTTTTTGGTCATAACTGGCTTAGTTTTCAAGATATTGACTTGATTTCGTTTGCTAAAAAGTGACTGGAAAGAGGCAGTAGTAGAACTGGTTACATTTTTGGTCATAACTTGCTTAGTTTTCGAGATATCGACTTGATTTCCTTTGCGTTGGATAGATAAAAATATTGCCTTTCATTCGAAGTTTTTTTTTTGTGGCGAAAATAAGAAAAAAAATTTTATGTCATTTTTTCAAAAAAATCATCATAATTTTTGAGAAAAAAAATTTTTTTCACACTACCCGTGAAAAATTAAATTCAAATTAAAGCCAATACGTTTATCTATCCATCGCAAAAGAAATCAAGATATCTTGAAAACTAAGCAAGTTATGACCAAAAAGGTAACCAGTTCTACTACTGCATCTTTCCCGTCATAACTTGCTTAGTTTTAAAGATATCGACTTTGTTTCTATTGCGATGGATAGATAAACAAATTGGCTTTAATTAGAAATTTTATTTTTGCGGGTAGTGCGAAAAAAATATTTTCCTCAATAATTATGATGGACTAACCCCTTTGTTTTTTTCGAAAATATGAAAAAAAATTTTTTATTTTATCAAAACAAAAATTTTGGAATTATAGCCAATACGTTTAGATATACAACACAAAAAAATCAAGTCGATATCTTGAAAACTAAGCAAGTTATGACCGGAAAGATGCAGTAGTAAAACTGGTTACCTTTTTGGTCATAACTTGCTTAGTTTTCAAGATATCTACATGATTTCTTTTGTGTATATATACGTATATAAACGTATTGGATTTCATTCGAATTTTTTTTTTCGCGAAAATTAGAAAAAAATTTTATTTCATTTTTTCAAAAAAACAAGGGGGTTGCATCATCATAATTTTTGAGGTAAACAATTTTTTTCGCACTATCCGCGAAAAATTAAATTCTAACTAAAGCGAATACGTTAACGAATGGTAACAAGTTCTACTATTGCCTCTTCGCCTTTTAAATGAACCTAGTTCATTTTGGGATTTCTTTTAACTGGTTAACAGAACTCTGTTAATTGCTAAATTGTCGTTACTAAAAAGTATTGTTTTTGTCTGTACTAGTTAAATTTAAATTTATCTTCACATACATTCATATATACTATACATTTAATTTTTTCCTATATTTTTTATATCTTAGTCGACTGGATTTCTCGGAAATCTTAATTCATCATGACATGTTTAACAGTCAACACCAGCACCACCACCTTAAGTTAATAATTAGAGAAAGTATTTGTTAAAGTGGAAGTTTTTGGGAGGGAGTCACTAAAAAAAGCTTCCGAGGAAGTCATGAAAATTTTGAAATTTCGATGCATAAGAAATGAAAGCTTTGCTCATTGACATATTCTACTCAATACTAAATTCTATTTGTTTAGTTATTTTGGCGTGCAAAAAAATTATTAAATAATTTATAGCGGATAATTTTCTACTATAAATAGAAGTATTGAATGAATAGAAACTTGTCAATAGTTACAATTTATGTTTTTTTTTTTCAATTAATAATTTTAAATACTTAATACTGAAATTTATTGTTTCGAATATTCTCCCCAGCTAATCGTTCTAACAATTAGAGTTTCGAATAGTGTATTGTTTGTCGCGGCTTTAATTGTTCATACGCCGACATTTCATTGTCGTCATTGTAAAATATCGGCATAATAACAGCTAAATCTACAACAAACAATCATTTAATTATAATTTAAGAAATAACTCTTTGTACGAAAATCGAAGGATACAAGTAATATTTTTTTTTGTATAACAAACATCAGCTTAAACTCATATACTTTGCCTTACCAAGTGCATAAAATAAAAATATGTTAATTTGTTAAATCCTAAAATTGTATTGTTTTTCTATAGCAAAAAGTTTCCCACACTAACTACAAAAAAGGTTCTCATCAAGAAGATTTTAAATCCTTTTCTAGAATATTGTCCAGCATCTCGGACAATCACCTTTGAACTGCAGCCTTAAAATTCATTCTACCAAAACCCGTTCAAAGATGAGAACGATGAATAAATAAGATGCTAAAAAAATTATATGATTTTTCTAAAAAATTCACACAGATATTTTTCACCAAAAAAAAAATCCTTAAGAAAAAGAAAACTGGACACACAATTTTATTTTATTGCACACAAGCAAAAACAAGGACAAGAAAAGGACAAGGATGCCATCCACAACAATTGTTGAAACGGTGCAAAAGGGTGAAATTGCTTAAAGAGGAATGAAAAACCTGTTTTAACGGTCAGAGACATTAAAAGGACATAAGCGAGGAATTTTTCTGTTGTCTGTAAGTCCCGAAAAGTGTTGCTGCAGAAAGGGGTGACAAAATTATTTTCTAGCATGATAGTTATACCAATGAATTTTTCTCCTAATGATATTTTTGTTTTACATCATTTCTACTGATTTCGTTTTACAAAATTTTTAAGACACGTGTAAATTTGTAATATCAACACGTTCCTAATTATTATTCCACTTCATTTACTTTAAAATTTTAGTATAAACGACAATTTTCAAATGCACCCGGAAAAAATAATTAGTAATAAATTAAATTTCTATTTATACCAACTTAAGTGGAGCAACTAACAAATGCAGAAGGACATTTGATATTGCAACATTTCAAGCTTAAATCTTTGTTGTCCAAATCGTTTACAAATCGTCAGCCTTGAGACGCGCTATATGTTTTAGCAAAAACTTACATATTCAGATCTGCCTTTTTTGAGTCCTATTGGATTACTTTCCTAACAAGCTTTTTAAATTAAAAATATCCTTGTGATCTTAGGCTTTTCATATCCTTACAAGATATTTTTCTGGGTAAATATGTTTGCTTTCATCAATATTTCAGGGGTATATGAAAATAAAATATATTTTAAGCTGATCTAGTGAAAGCTAATAACAACATCACCTTGACTACAATTTGTGGTCAATTCATGTAAATCTGCATTATAGTATACACAACATACTAATGTTATCCGTGTAGTATCAACACTTACAGCAATACTTTAGTTTATTATGCAAATAATGTTTCATTTTTTGTAATTTGTTTTCTATTTCTTGTTGCACGAAAGCAAATGAAGCTGCATTCACCAAAAAATTTTCTAGCAAGTGTCTCTTTTTCAAAACCAAAAGCAATAACTTAAGGATATCCGAGGATACGTCTAAAGGTGTGCGTGTCGCTGTGAAAGAGGATATGCTTGGATGTGTTTAGAAATATTATGTTGCATACATGAAGCCGTAGGAAGCGGCTGCTTGTTTTTTTTTTGTGTGTTTATGCTCGAAGAATATTTTATAAGTTTATGGTGATTTGGCGTAGTCTATTTGGTATAGGGTATTGCTTAAACAACAAACAAAAAATACATTTATTAAGATGAAGTGAACAAACTGCGGTACCAATGATGATTTGATGTAAAAACAAAATCTACTATTATAAAATTTATTTATATCTTTAAAAGGACTTACATTAATGGTAACTATACAAAGTAAGCCCTAATTCATGCTCATTGAAGACAAATCCATGAAAGACTTAAGAAAAATACAATTCAGAGTTAAGAGAGAGCAATTCTCATTTAGTTAATGGGAATGTTGCAAAATGTTTCAAGTTTTATGTTCAATTAAAGAGCAAGACAACGACAACATAGAGTTGCAAGTCGACTACTTAATGTAGGCTTAGATCTTGAATTTTTTTAATATATACGAACGTAGTTATTGGAATGAAAGAACCTTTAAATTTGTTCTATTTTACCCTCGAAGTTTTAAGTACAAATCGTAATCAGCGTTACCGTTGAACAATTTCCAAGATGGTACAAAAAGGACATTTCAATTAAACAAAACGATTACAAAAAGGGAACTTTAATATAAAACGGAGCAGATCTTTTAAAAACGGCATACAACATTTAAAACTTTCTTTATTTAAATTTTATGTAAAATATTTCCCACCTGATTGAATTCATACATACATACGTACATAGGCATATATGTATATACATACTTACATTAAAAACTTAACTTAAAAAAAGATGATAGAAATGTGTGTCTATTTAGTTTAAGTTTTTTTGAAGACATAAAAAAATATTATATTATAAACGTTGTATACATATTGAAATCCATTTAATATATAATGAAACCATTATGCTAAAAATAATAAATGTAGGGGAGGTTCATTGTCTTATTACACTTCAGTATTTTTCATGCAACAAAGTTATAGAAATAATTGAAGGTACAATTATTCTCTTAAGTCATAAGGCTGGTATTTCTAATTTATTTTTTATATATTTTTAATTAATAAGAATTTGCAAAAGGATTAGCTTACAATTAGCTGTGAGAGAATTGCGTAAATATTTGTTTTCGAATAAGAAAACAGATCTGTCATACCATGGCGTTTTTTTTTAAGAAACTAAAATTTGAGAAGGACTCGAAAAATCATCATTATTTCATTATTTTATATAAGATGGATATATAAGCATAAGCAAAGAAAACGACTTCCTTTAGAAAAAAAACGAATTTAAAAAATTGTTTAGTATTTCAAAAAACTTGCAAAAAAAATAAACCTTGAAAACTCGTATGAAAATGCTGTAAACACCCACTTGTCTTACTGACAACTTTTTATTTGCATGTCGTATTTATTTGCTTTTTTTATATTCTCAAAGGGTAGTTTTCATTTTACTAATAAATTTGTTAATACTAAGAATAAATCTGAACAAAATGGACATATTTGTATGCTTCAATATTTTGCTCCAAGCATTAGCGTCCTTTTTTTAATTGTGTAGGGAATTAATTACGACAGCCGAATTTTGACGTTTTCGAAAATAAGAAAAATTATTTTGGTAGAAATAAAAAATTCACTCTTTGATATGAGAATGCAGTCATTAAAGTTGTTATTTCATTTGCTTATTAAATAAATTGCCTACAATTTTCTTTATTTATTTAAGTATTATGAATATAATTACAAATTATATTGTAAATTGGTTGTAACGGACGAAATAACATTGATCGTCATTCGCTAGTAGGGATGGGATAATACACTACCCACTAACCTACGGAGGCACACACAAATTTTCTGGTAAATTTTTATAGTTATTGATAGTTATTGAGAGTTTTATTTAGAATTTTAATTTTTACATTTTAAATAAAGTTTCTTAATCGTTCTCGTATTCAGTTTTAATTGGCTATTAATATTTTCAATGAGGGTCGCTAGTAGAAGTGCCATCTCTGCAACGTTTTGACAAAACAACAATCTCAGTTTATTGATATCAGCAATAAAATATGATATTTTTATGTCTTATCGTTTCTTTCTTATAACTGAATAGAATAAAACCGAATTAGAGCATTATAATCGAAGCAGAGATGCTTGCTTCAAATATATAAATCAAAATCAGTCCATCTGATTCCACGTTGCAAACAGATATAGAATCAAAATTATAACATTAATTTTTTTTATATCGCCAGCTAAAAGCAAGTAAAATATAAAACACTCCAACATTGTTTATCAAATGATTGAATATACTTTAATGATACTTTTGAATAAAAAAAACTATGAAGGTAATGCATTTTCCATCCCTGGTTGCTATTGTAAATGCCTATAAAGCCTATATACTGAGATTTTTAACCTTGAAGATCTGCTTTACTGTAGGAAATGGAGAATTCATATATTTTTTACATGTTATATATAAAACTGTAACATACTCGTATATACTACCCATACTAAATCTAAGTATATGGCTGACAAGGATTGTTTACAATCAAGAGTGGTTTGTGGCAATTTAAATTCAAAATAAAATTAATTGAAAGAAAAATTTTTATTGTACAACATTTATAAAGGACTAAAAAATAAATTGATTCATATCATTTCCTTAATTCTTATACGGGAGGGAGGAAAACGCCTAAAATAAAATATATTCGTAGACTAGTAGGTAGTGTACTAGACTCGTAGTGCGAAGGTTCCAGATTCGAATCCTGTCGCAGAACTCTGGCAGTTTGTGTTTGATTAATAAAGGGAGCGCACACATGTCGTATGACATGGGCTATCACACCCCTCCAATCAACCTAACCTAACCTAACCTAAAAAGGAATTGGTCATCTCTGCTGGTATTACACACGTGTCCAAATAAAAGTTTATGTAAACCATACAGCTAATTTAACTAAAACTCCGCAGTTGATGTTATTGCCTTATATCACATTTAATATTTATGGCCTTTAACGTTATTTAATGCAAAACAACCAACATATGCATACAAATACATACATATACGAGTACATTTACTTGCAACAAGGAGTAAACCTTCTTGCAGCCACTGCCACTACAAAATAGTCTGAACGCTAAAAGTTTTATTTTTTTCCGAAACGAAACTATGTATGTAAGTATGTATTGTATGTATGTAGTGGTAGTAGCATATATGAGGAATTACTTAAATTTCATTTAGTTCGTTTTACCACAACTTGTTGTTGTTGATAAAATATGAAAAGTAAATGAAAAAATGGAGTTGCAAGATGAGCCAAGAAAAACCAAAATATTGAACTACAATATTTTATCATAAATTGTTGTAAACAAATACGTGCTTGCTCAAGCATGTTGACAAAGTTTACTAGTTATTATTACTTTTTATTTTTTATTTCTAATATATACATACATATGCAACTTGTGCTTTAGAAAAAAGAAACAAAGTTCTTGGCCTCATAACTCATTACTTGGTTTATTAACTTTACCGTTTCTCTAAAGTGTTTTACATGCTGGTAATTACGACGATATTTTTTCCCTTCATTTATTTTTTTAGTGTTGTTTTTGTTGTTGTCATATCTACATGTTGTTCTAAAATACACTCTACATTAAAATGTGTGATGCTTAAGAATATGCAAAATGTTGGTCGTTTAACTAATTATATACATGTGTATGTATGTGTATGTATGTATGTTTAAATGTATGTGTAAATGTACACGTGATGAGTTGATCAAGTTCATCACACTATCAAGTTGATAGTGTGTTAGTATTGGGTCCCTGCACTTGAATTCATCTAAAGAATTTAGTTTGTTTTACTAGGCAGTAGCAAAAATTAAAATTACCCTTCAGTATGCTCGATGTTTTTAACTCTGTTACTCTAAATGCAACGAATGACATATTCCTTAAAAATGACTCTGAATCTTTTTCACTAGAGTCATTATCCCCCAAAAAAAACAAGCGCGGTTGAAGTAACAGTTGAGAAATAAATATTATTGAGTTTTATGATTAAAATCCATAAAATTTAACTATTATCCCATATTATCCTTATATGCTCTAAAATTATATTAACAGAGGTCCTAAATTGTTTGTACGTATAAGTAACTACACTCTATACAAATATATAAATAAATAAGTATTAAGTATACGCCACCGTGTACAGTGTTCACTTCTCATTCGTTAAAGCTAAAGCTTTTATTTACTACGTTTATACGCACGTCTTATTTACAAATAAAAAAGAAGAATGTTGCCGTATAACTTTTTTATTGTAACTTATTAACTCACTTGAACAAGTCGTGAATAACAACACTATTTGCAAATAAAAAGTAAGACGTTGCCACTTCATGAACGTTTTTTGTGTGTTACTTACCAAACAATCATATTTTCGTCACATGGCATCACATAACATAAGTTCTGTATGCAATTACCCGTATAAACATTGAATTAGTTATTTGCAAATAGTTCTATTTGCAAATAAGACGTGCGTATAAACGTGGTAATAGTTGATGAATATGAAAATTAGCTGAAAAAATTAAGAAATTTAAAATGCTTTTAAGATATTGAACCAATTTAGAAAACGATAGGCAAAATCGCCGAATGCAAACACTATTATAACAAAAAGAGCAAAAATTAGCTTTTATTTTAAAGTTTTCTTTTTTCATAATTTCAATAAGGAAATTGTATAATATAATATATATATATATATATATATATATATATATATATATATATATATATATATATATATATATATATATATATTATATATATATATATATATATATATATATATATATATATATATATATATATATTTATATATATATATATATATATATATATATATATATATATATATATATATATTTATATATATATATATATATATATATATATATATATATATATATATATATATTCCCTTCGTAATCTAATATTTATAATTTTTTATATTTTAAAGTCTTCTTTGCAAAAATTTGTTTTGGAAACTCCTGTAATGTAAAAAAGACTAAATTTCAACAAACCACTAACCAAAAAAAATTGATTACTTCAGTAAAAATAAATTTAAATTTTTTAATTTAAGGTACAAATAAACACTGTGAATTGAGTGAAAAATCTCTCCCTTCATAAATTAATATTTATGTTTGCGAAAGAATAAATAAAATCGGTGCTACTCATGATCTAATAAAATGTGAACTAAAAACCAGACATTAAATCATGAATTTTATTTTAGACCTCACTGTAGTTTTTGATTGCGTTTATTTCGAAGTCTTATTTTGCATAAAATTCACCATAATTTCCCCATGTTTTTTTTGCTATTATTTATTTCTTTTTTTCTTGCATCTACATGTTGCTACAAGTTGAAAGTCAACTATGAAAACCAAAGGAAGTTAACGACTGAAATTAGAAGAATGTTGCCGTATAACTTTTTTATTGTAACTTATTAACTCACTTGAACAAGTCGTGAATAACAACACTATTTGCAAATAAAAAGTAAGACGTTGCCACTTCATGAACGTTTTTTGTGTGTTACTTACCAAACAATCATATTTTCGTCACATGGCATCACATAACATAAGTTCTGTAAAAGTTGATGAAAATTGCTAAAGAGAAAAGAGACAGTAGCGCTTATAGAAGTGTAAATACACATACATACATGTATGTATATTTATTCATTAATATATATAAATATTATTAAATATATTAACTTTTGTTGAAAAAACAAATAATAAGATCTCATGACAAAAGGTGTCTGTATAAAACGGATCATTCGATGGACCAAGAAATATATTCCAATAAGAAACATTCATTCGAAAAGTTAGAAAGGTCACGAAGTAGCTCAGGCTAAGTTCAAAATTGAACATAGACTTGTTATTGTAAGATGTTCTTATTTTATTGGCTGCGAAACCTGTTGAGATGCAAAGCTGCTACTGCAAAATTTCGAATCACTTGCGCCTACAAGTATGAATCTTCTTATAGCCACGTTAGTGGTCGCTTTAGTGACTGAAACTAAAGACATTTTAAAGCATTTTGAACACAAAGAGTTTCAAAGTTCTCTGCCATGAACACATCTAATTTCAAAAGCTACAAAATCATGTCTGAAACACACTTTAGCCATTTACGAAATAACGAAAAATGTTATTGTAGCATTTGGATGTTACTGATGCAAATAAATGCATCTAATGCAATTTTTATAAATCCTATAATTAAAATATTAAACCAATTGTATGTCTATTTAAAGCAGCCATATCAACCATTATAAATAAAAAGTTTCAAGAATTTTGTTGCATAGATCCGGCTGAGCGCGGGCTACTATATGGATTATGAGTGCGAAGAACTGAAACGTACAAAAACAATTTCAATTAAATATAAAGCAATTATTCTCCTTATATTGAGCAAATAAAAGCATATAAATAACTTAAGTCTTTAAGGTAGAACAGTGTAACTGCAGAATAATGCACACATCGATGCAGAAGTCATATATAAAATGGTATTGAACAAACTTACTCTTAAATGCATTATGGCAACTTCCTAACAAAAAGGATCTCTGAATAGATATTATAACACTCGGAAGGATATAAAAGTTTGCGGGCTTCTATCAGTTTGCCAAAATATGAATTTCATACGAATAATTTCAACAATCAGTGAGCTTATCCTAATGAAAGAATAACAATAATCCACTTTAAATATATTTTTTAAACATGCAACCCAAAAAAATCATTTAAATGCCTAGAAACATGGTAATTAAAAAAAATATCGTATTATTGAAAAAAATACACCTATTGGAATCTACAGCTACTAGAATAATATAAAGAGGCAAGTTTATTAGTACAGCCTTGATCCAAAGGGTAATGCTTGTAGTGTTTTTTAGTTGAGAAAAAATTAACCATGTGGCAAAGTTCCAGAGTCAAAAAGGAAAGTCTAACTTTATTTCCAACCTACACAGCAGAACATAACCATGCTATTTTACCCCCCTTTTCAGTAATCTTATCAGTTTCGTGCTTATCGCTAGTTTTTGACGATTGTTATAGAATATTGCCTTCTTGAAAAGACACTAATCTATTAATATGGCACAAGCAATACAATTGTATTGACCAGGGAAACATGAAGGTATTTAATGTGATCAACAATCTCAACAACTCGATCACCAATCAAGATTGAAATAGTGAGCAAAATGCCAAGAATTTTAAAAACATGGTCTTAGTCTCTGCATAGTAACTTCAAGAATTTCAGATTAGAAAACATTCACACACGTAAATATCAATTAGGTATCAGCCGCTAGAACAAAAGTATAACAATCAAAGCCATTCAATAGATTAAAAGGTAATTTATGTAACACATAAATAATAATTGGCCATAACAGAACCCTATAGTATACCATTGGTCACTGATAGACAAGTATACGAATTAAAAATATATTGAAAAGAAAAGATTTGTCTGCATTCAGTTAAAGAATAATTAAAATAACCTCAAAGTTTGCCAGTTAACATTGCATGACTAAAGCTATTCAACGGGTTGGACAAGTCCAATGTTAGTAAAACTGCAACAGCACTGTGATCCATAAGTCTTTTAGTGGGATCATAAAGACCAATTATAATTAAAGTGCTGCAGTATCGCTCAAGAAAGCCTGACTGGGCCAAACTCATTAGAAGGTTTTGATTCAGAAACATTATATTTAATCATAGAGATTTTTAAGAACTTTATATAGAATAGGAATAAGAGACATGTCAAGATTTTAACATCAGTATCTTTAATGTGACTTAACCTGACGGTGCTCTTCGCATTGGTAGAAAAAGCATTCAACAACACCCCTGTCGCTTATACCAGAGACACATATAGCAAATTCTACAGGACCATGTACAGACACTTTGCTGAAGTGCTGGAGTTTTCTAACCTCCTATCATACAGTAGGAAGTAGGAAGTACCTCTATCATGGACCACTCACCAACCACAGATAACTGACAAAAGAACAAGGTCTGAAAAAACATCCGGGCATTTTTTTTCTGACGTGAATTGCTTTTGCACTCTTCCAATCTGTAGGGAATTAAGGATCCGCCTTTACGTTGCATATGAACTCAAATCCTCAACAGGCTTACTATCTTGCAGGTCAATATGTCTTTTTGGATTAAGATCCAATCACATATTGTCTTGATCAAGATTATTGAAAATATTTTTTGTGCATCGGGCTTTACATGGATTGCAATTAATACAGTAGACTTAGCACTCTTTCAAAAGACTATATAAAAGCTCTCAGACAAATGTGCAACATTTAAGGTTTATAATAGAACTATATTACAGAAAATTTTAACTTTGAAAATCGTATTTATTTGCCATAGAAATATAAACCAAACATTAAAAAATTATACCTAAAGCCCAAGCATTTCTTAAAATATTTAGAACTTCAAATGAAAGTATTTCCCTATTCCTCTGGTTTATTTCAAAACTTGACATCTTCTCGTGCGCAGGACCTCAAGCACCTTTTAACTAAAATAGACATTTCTTCCAATAACAAACAAAATGGCGCTTCAAAACAAAATTTCTCATAATGGTCTCTTATTCTAACGCCACTGGCTTTTACTTTCTCGTCCATCAGCTAAATATTTCTTTACGTCCCTTAATTTCCAATGAAGAAAACTTAATATAACTCGTTGATCAAGTTGCATCAAAAATTTATATTTTCTTTCTATATATATTTTTTTTCATAAAAATTTTTATAAGCAAAACATATCCTTTGTGCTCGTATGTATGCGTGTGTGTGTACATGTTGGGAAAGAAGTTTGGGAAAACTCATCTAAAAAATGCATACAATTATAAATAATGAACTCTAAACTAGTAACAACGAGAGCAAGTAATTGCAGTAAAAATTTAAAGGATAATACAAGTTTAGTGTAAACTTTAAGACACTCATACAAGCATGAGATGAACAACATGAATGAACAGGAAAAGACAACATCAATATTCGGATTTTTAGAAAAAGTCACATGGATTTTGGGCATGTTAATAATTATTGTACGATATATGACAGAGTAAGTGCGAGCAGTTTTAAAATTCATTTGGATACTTACACATCTGTATTTGTCCTTGTGTGGCAAGTTATTCGAATGATTAAAATGTAAAAGGTCAAAAAAACACTGAAGCCCACAAAAGCATATGGACATTAGGACTACTCATTTACAATAATTAATAGAAAATGTTTAAGAAAAATTCAGAAATCATCCTGCAAGGCCATTCATTACACTTTAGTTTCATATTAGATGCCACAATGTAGAATTCTTTGTCCCCATATAAGATTTAGGCCACATCAGGAGAGTTATTGTAAATAGAAAAAATATTGAATACGAATATATTATGCACAATTGAAAAATTTTTTACTTCGAGAAAAATTGATGCCAGGACATATGCACACATAGCGCTCATATATCCTTAATTTTAAAAGCAAAATTTCATGTTTCATTTAAAGCCGGATAAAACAAAAATTGGCAGTGTTTTCTACAATTAAGACATTTCTGTGGAAAAATATATTTTATTTAGCACAAGGACATGCTCTCCTTGCATATCTGCTAATTATTATCACAAAATGGCATAAATTGACAAGTGCTTCAAAACTTATTGCACTTTTAGGCTCAGTCCATAAATCTGCGGTTTCAAATACTTTATTTTATTTAAATTTGTAACAAAATGCAGGAAAAATTAAATTGGTGAGAATTACGATACAAGGATATGCCATGCTTATACATATATATCCTTAATTTCACAAACTAAATTTCTGCTGCAATAGTCGGGAAATATTTAAAATTTTATGTTTCGCTATAATTATCTTTTCATTTGGTGCAACGACATTGTTATCTCTCATATAAAAATTTAGCAACCGTATGGAAAATATGTTTTTAAGCACTTTATTCAATTTCATTTAATATCTTGAGAGGACTCTAATTGTTCCCTTTTATTATGAATTTATTAAATTTTTATTTGAACTTTTTTTGAAAAGTTAAAATACTTTATGGGTACATTGCCAATAAATCTCTATTAAGTTTTTATGATTATTATTACTTTTTTTGAGCTGAATTTCGACACTTAAAAAATTAAACATCGTATGAATAACTTATTGCAGAAAGAATTAATAGAGAAAGCTCCTAATTTTTCTTTCAAAATCATATACTCATAGATGATGATCCTTTGAAAAATAATTGCCATGTTTGGAAATTCCAAAATAAACCCAAATCACCACTTAATGTGACTCAAAGTACCTAAAGTAAAGTAAAGCTACTCTGTCCTCACACTCATTAGAAAGATTTTAAAGGTTCCATCTACTCGGCAATCTAGACAACGGAAAATAAATGGTATTTTACTAAATTTTGAACGGCAAATAATTCACTTTAAAAAATATCTTTTACAAATTAGTCGTCGCAAGATTGTTGCATCTTTCCCAAAGCTTGACACAGCCCCCACTGCTGGCAATCACTCTTGTGCCCTTAAGATGTTGGGGCATTTCTCATTCTTTGAGTTGGTTTCCTCTGTATCGGGTTGTACATGTTGAATACCTGTTGGGCATATCAGGACCACATTCTGGGGTAATGATACTTATTATTGCTCCAGAACCCGTATATTAATATTTTACCTGATGATAAAATGAATTGAACTTTCAGCCATTGTTATTTATTAAGATTTTATAATGTAGTTCTTTTAAATCAAAAATTTTCTTTAAGTTTGGAAATAGAATTATTTCTTGTTTAATTTCAAACTAAAAAACAATTATTTCATGTCAATCTTAAATTACAAATTTACTGCTTACAAAATGTCTTCAAATATTCAAATGAAAAGGACAACAATTTTAATTGAAAAGTTTAATTTACACAAAAAAAAACAAAACAAACTAGACACAAGACAAATGCAGACATTTAAAAAATCTTTTTCCACTTAAAAAAGAAAGTAATACAATGAATTGTAATGTGACGTGAAATAAAAACCTCATTTTCTTTGAGGACATTCCTTCCACATAACAATTTTTTATTTATTTAAATAGTTTTCCCTTACACTTTTCAACAACCTAAAGTTACTAGTATAATCTTAAGAATTTGTTACATCCTTGCATCCTGGCATCTATCGTCTGTCAAATTAAGCAAACATTCGTGGGATCAAAAGTTATTCCTTCGAAAATTCATATGTATATTGTTTATTAAAAACTCCAAATGCTCGTAAGCCCGATAAGAAAACATCTAACAAAACCAGCTATAAAAATGCTGAGATTTTTCAGATTAACAAAGATTTTTAATTGAAGGATGTTTTCTTTTACGATTGCAATTCATCGATTCGAAAGTTTTCTTGATTACCTTGAAAAAATAAAATTTTTTATTATATTTTTTTGATTAGAAACTATTTTTATATTATCGTTTGTTTGCCGATGGCAATAAGCTTTACATCTGTAAGGAGCATAGCAACGAGTCCTTTTTCTTATGTGAAAGTAATTTTATATTTATTCGTTTAGGGAAGATAATCTTTTCATGTAAATTTTATAAGGTAAGTACTTTATTTAATGTAAGAAATTATTACAAATCGATTTTCACAAATTTGTAGAATTAATTCCTAGTTGTAACTAATATTTTGCCAATAGGATCCTAGGAAGACGAAAAAATACATTAAATTGAATTATTAAAATGAATGAATAAATGAATGAATGAAAGAACAGTTTCCCTTGTTTTCTTCGCTGTTTATTATTGAAAATCCTAAACCAGTTTGCTATATTTTTTGGAAAAAAATTATTGTTGCAGAGACTATAATATAATTATCACAGTTTTTTCCCCTACTATTTCTTTTTACTACGTTTACTTTTAGTTTGTATTGTTAATTTCAATTACATTGGAATACCAAATACATTTTAGGTCTTTAAGAATGTAAAAATTGGTCTATTTAAAATTTTTTCATATACTATTAAAGTAAAATTAGAGTTATTGAAGTTTTCTTCGCATAACTTTCCTTTCAGCCCTTAATCAGCGGAATATCTGATGGGTCACCTGTGTGTCTAAAAATACACTTCGCAAATAAATTTTAAGGACTCTCATTTATTTTTATTCATTTATTAGTTGCTGCAATGCTAAAGTTGTTTTTAAGTAGTAAAATCCAGTTTTGAAGGATATTTTAACAGCAATTTCCAATGCGTATGAAATTAATTAATGATTTATTCCTGTTTCTTTATTAAAATTCTAAGCTTTGGTACATTCGTAGACTTATAGTAGAACAATAGCAAAAAATATTACAGTTTTTTTTTTCAAGACAAGGACACAACCCATACCGCGAAATTTAGATGGAAATTTTTAAAACGCTGTTGGACATATAACATATTCTCCATCTATCAGAATCAATTTTGTTACAATTTTGTTTTTTGTCTCTTATTTTTTTTTGTCCATCGTTATTTTTGATGTTGTTCACGATAAAAAAGAAAGGATCTTTAAATTTGACTACCGGAAGGGGAACAAGTAAAGGCTTTTAGTGCCGTCGCATGCCTCATCATTCAAGTCTCCCCATTTGCCTGCCCAACATTATTACTCCTCAAAGAAAACCACGGCAGTTTCTAATCTTCATCGGTCATTGTTTTTATTTAAGAACATGATTTGTATAACATTCCAAAAACTCCTTTCTTTATAATGTTTTCCTGTTTTTAATATTAAACTCTTTTCTATGGATTAGTCACCAGTCAGAGCATGATAAATAACTGTTATGTTATCGTTAGTATTGAAAAAGTCAATTATATAATTTCCATATAATGATTGTTCTTAAAAATATTTTAATACCGTATGTATTATGAAACATTGTTTGAAAAATGACGGCCCACTCTGTATGTCGAAATAATTTTGTGCCAAACAAAAAAAAAATGAAAAGAAACATGTCTCCGACATTTCTGCTTCACAATGAACATAAACCAAAGATTCTTGGTCATATTATTTCTTTCCTTCTTTTTCTCTGAAGTCCTTAAAATATTTGAAAGTACATTTACATACGATACATCCACATATACTATATACATTATGATGTTGTTGCTATTGTTGAGTAAAAATATTTTACAAAATAAAACAAGTAGTAAAAAACAACAAGACTCCAGACTAAAATATTTGTTAAGGCAGTTGTAAAATAAGAAAGACAGAGAAAAGTAAGAAAATTATACGTGTATTGTGTGGAAGATGAACTTGTATATGTCCTTAGAATTATATAAATTTTGCAAATTAAAATAGAAAGTAACTCAGGGGAATATAGGGCCCTATGGCATAGTCATAATTTAATTTTGAATAATAACAAAATTTTGTTTGCTGTGGCTAACCAAATAGGTCCTTCATTGTAGTTTCCTATAAACCACTAGTTCTTAATATCTTCCTCCTATTTCTATTTATACAATTAACAAATATCCTTAAAAGTACAGGTTCTTACTATTTAATACAGAAACTTTAAAAGTGGAAATTACAGCCTTTGCAATTATACTCTTCATGAGGAATTTGCATGTGCTGAGTTTTTGTAGTTTCGGACTTTTTTAATTCTGAATTCTTCCTAGACAGGCTGGTCTAAAATGGGAACTGCAGTAGGAGCAATGGCGAATTAAGACTTGACCCAAATAACCCTTTTAAACATTATAAAAAATTTTAAAATTAACTTAATTATTATGCAAATATTTCATTTTATTTTTTAACTATAATATGATTACAGTGCGGGCATATTATGGTCACATCAGATATTATTATTTTGCTTAAGTGAAGGTCTCCTTCAACAAAGTATCGTGGGTAAGAAAATTTAACAACTTAACTTTTGCTTCTTATCATGTCGCCATGTAGCACTCATTCATATAAAGTTTCTAATGAAAAGCTTATGGAAGGGACATCCAGTTTGTAAAAATTTACTAGACAGTAGTACGAATTACATAAAAAAATTGTATATGTACACACATGTAAGTAAATAAAAGAATTTTTATTATTTGTAACATGCCAGTGATACCACTAAAAAGGACTTCATATTCAATGCTCCCTAAGAAGGCCTAGATAGACCTTTCCTTTGATCCGATTCATCCTATTGAAACTGCAAAGAAATTTTTCGCAGGAACCTTTTCTTTTTCTTTCAAAATATTAGAATATAATTGCAATCTTCTTACTCTTAGAGGGATAACTTGATATCCTAAATGCCTAACTAGACCTTCTTTTTGGTAGGATTTTCAGAGTTTCGTTCCTTTCAGAGAACATTTTCTTGAAGACCACAACTCTGCCTTCCTAAAGATTCCAAAAACTTTCCTTCTTCAATTTTCTAATTTACTTATTGGTTAATTTTGTTGAGCCCAAGGATGGAAAATGCAGAGTCCTTTATTAAAACAAAATTGTAATAAAAAAAAACTTTAGATCCTTTTTGTGCATATTATTTTCTATGGATATACTATAATTCTTGCCAGCAGAAAAGAAACCTGCAAAAAATATGAAATAATTCTAAAATATAGACATGCGGAAAATCCCAGGTGTCTAACGAGAGCCGCAAATACAGAAACTATTTAGCAATTGAATTCAGTTTTTGACACATCACGGGAGAGAAAGTCCTTGCGCCCCACCCGAAGGCTGGTAATGCATTACTTATATAGAAATCTAAGCCGATCTTCGACATAACAAAATGAATTAAAAGAGTTAAATGAATCCAAATTTTTTTCCGAGAGGCCATTACCAAAAAATATGTTTTTTGATTTTGACTTTGTTTTATATTAAACGAAGTTGTTGACTTTAGCCCTGTTTTTTTGCGGAAAACAAAATTGAAATGATAAAGGTCGACCTGTTTTATAAGTATATGGTATTGTCTATTATTTTTCAAAAAGCATACATTTGTCTAAATTTTTGGTTCGTAAAATATCTGATTTTCGCATGTGGATTAAAGGACACTGCAGTGTAGCTGGATAATTTTTCTGGATATAAAATGCTCACATTAGTAAAAAATGTCCAATTGTATTATGAGTGGTGTTTTCTTTGTGTTTAGTTTACTCTGGGAAGATCTGCCCATTCATATTAATGTATCTATTCCAAAGCAAATGTTTGAAATACTGAATGAGAGGCTTTACTAAAAAATTATTATAAATCCTGAGATTTATGTGAAAAATATATTAGAATAAATTTTAGTAGCCCTTAGATAATTTTGTTTGCTTTGTAATAATTTTTTAATTAAACAATATTTAAAACAGACAATATGATAATAAATTACTTACTTACACCAGGATCCAAAGGATAGGAATTCAAAGGCTTCAACTTTTACTTTTTATAAATGAAAATTGTATACAATAGAAAATATAATATTAAATTCTATGAGTCAAATTAATAATATTATTATTGGACTCATAACAAAATATGAAATAAACACTTATTTGTAATTAATTTTCATTATAAATTCTGTCTTGTATTCATCTCGTTGTTGCAGATTTATTTATTCTTTTGTTTTATGTTTTGTTGGGTCAATTCAAAAGACAAGAAGCTTTTTGCTGCTTTTTATTTAAGTCTTGGCAATTTATTTTATAAATTAGCGTATTCATCAATTTTAATAACATTTTGAAACCGTAAAACCACAACACAGTACTAAAACACAGCAACAAAGGCTACTGGTTTCCTGAAACAAAAATTCACAACTAATGCAGGAAAAGGACGAGGATGAAGGAATAAGGACTTGAAATTCGTACAACATCAAATTAAATGAAATGAAATGTTACAAATGATTTGCAGCAGCATGTTTTTAAAAGAAAAATATTACATCAAAGTGCTTAAATGGAAAATTTGCAAGCGGTTTCAACGAATTGTTTATTAACCTACAAATTATTTTTTTAAATTTGAAAATTGTTATACAGAATGTGTTACGCCTTAGCATTTATAAAAGAATTGTGTAAGTTTGATTAGCAAATTTGTATTTATAGTTGTGTTAAAATTGTCTCATAGTTACTGTATTAATTTTGTGATGAGTGTCTACCTTTGATAAATAATTTCATATCGAAATTATTTTAATTAATAAGTTGATTTTTACAACAAACGAAAATAAATGGGTTCCATACTTTATTTATAATTCGCTTCGCTAACCCATCGACAGAAAATAAATTGAACAAAAGGTATACGGAATACTGCGAATTTATATTACGATCTCCGTTTTTTTTTTTTAAACCAACACAATAACTTCTCGCCCTATTGCAGTTCGTTCTCCTGACAGAAGAAAATAAAGAAAACAACCTTTTCCTTCCCCTAAAATGTTCGATGACTCAGTCTTATAATTCCCCAAAACATAGATTAATTATTATCTACATTGTAATAGGATACCCGTTCCACAGTACTTTGACGTAGAACAAAATTGGACAAAAATTAAGTGAAAAGAATTCGGCAAAAAAATTTTTATATAACTTTTTTCTAATCAATTTCTAACGAATTTCAAGTTTTGAAAAAAAAATGTACCCAAGGACAAGAGTACCTCTCATATATCCTTTTTAGAAAGATAAAGATTGAAGCTAAACTGCGCAACAAAAAATAACAAAAATTTTTATACATTTGCTTACAATATTTTATGGAAGGACTGCATTGATGCGCGTACCTCTAGCAGCCGTCACTGTAAAGAAGGACATGCCAGATATCCTGCACTTCAAATATTTATTGGTAACTGCTCTCCTGAATGGAGCAAAAATTTGGCAAGCGTATGGAAAATATGTTTTTAAGCACTTTATTCAATTTTGTTTAATATTCGGAGAGGACTCTCATTGTTCCCTTTTATTATGTATTTATTCACTTTTGAATTTTTTTTGAAAAGTTAAAATACTTTATGGGTACATTGCCAATAAATTTCAATTAAGTTTTCATTATTATTATTATTATTACTTTTTTTGAGCTGAATTTTTAACAAAATTGATATATGTTATTCAACACTTATAAAATTAAATATCGCTTTTGTCGGCTTGTACATGTTGAATACGTGTTGGGCATATCAGTGGCATATTTTGGGGTAATGACACTTATTGTTGTTCCTGAACTCATATATTAATATAGACTATTAATATAGACCGTAATTTGCTTACAATATTTTATGGAAGCGCAACAGTCGTCACTGTAAATTACAGTGGTAGTCTTAATTTAAATACAAGAATGCTTAAGAAACTATAGTTAAAAGTGGGAAACTTTTAATTTTAAATAAAATTCTAATTATTTAATTAATTTAATAGAAAATTCATAAAAAAATCGGAGGTTACCATTTTAGTGGCTGCGTTTTCCTTAAATTTTTTCGCTTCATACCAGACTACATCAGATGGTGTTCCCCAGCAAAGAATTTATTTTTCACTCGTGTGGGTTATACTTATGTAGATTTTAATAAAAATTCTTCAACTACTCTACTACTCTATTCTACTTTTATACTCTATTATAGTTTCTATAGGGTACAAATTATGTTCACAAATTTATTAAATTTCAAAATAAAAAATTATGAATGACCATTTCCACTTTTTACTCTCCTTTTAACCGAAAATCCAACCAAACAAATGAATTGTGCAAACACTAATAAGTTAAAAGACCTTCAACAAAATATATAAACAAATAAGCATAAATATTGCTTTTAATTTTTTGGAAAACAAGCAAGACCTACACACAAAGTTTACTTAAGTTCAGTTATATAAAAAGAAAATTTTTGATAATAAAATATTAAAGGACTTCCATCTTAACAAGAACTATACTCATAAACGGCAGCAAGGAGCTACAGCAACAACGTAACAACGCAACAAACAAAAAGTACACGCAAAAGAAATGGAAAACATGGCCGATTTTAGACTGAAGAATATAAGCATGTAGCCACACACCCACACGCTCACACACATTCACATACACATACTGCCCACAATCTTATTACGTGTATAAATGTGTTCGTAATCAAAAAAAGAAAATCTCGGGGTTGGTGGCCGGGTAGTTGATGTTGCCTTATTAAAGGGGTGATGATTTCAGTTGTTTATAACAAAAACTGCTGTTTAAAGTGTTGCTTTGTTGTTACTTTTCGCAGGACATATAAGGAGGGTTGATAGTTGTTATTAGATATAGTTCTGTTTAGTAGTTTGGCTTTTAGTTGTAGTTCCTTTTTTCTCTTTTTTTGCTCAAAAATTCTTTTAACTATGTCCAAGGATTATTTCGTCTCGACCGAACATGCAATTAATTATAAGCTTAAAGCCTTGGAACCCTTTTTTTCAAATGTTTCACCCAACACGAAATAGAACTTTACTAAATTTTAAATAATAAAAAATAAAACAAAACTACATGTACAAGTATTCGTTTGAAAGATGTAAAGGACTTGAAAGTGTTTTCCATATTCAATGGGAGAACGACGTACTTATGTATATCGCCCCACAAAGAAATTTAAGCTCTTACTAGTGCTCGTAATTATTCTTCATTTGTTAATCGATAATCGGTTATGTCTTCGTACATTCCTACAGTTTCATTTACAAAAGCTTATGGAAATGTCCAGTGATTTTTTACAAGGTTTCTCTTTCAATGGACTTATTTAAAAAATATAACATTTTCAGGCTGATGAAACTTTTATGAAAATAAATGCCAATACAAAACGAGTTCTTGGTTATTTTCGTAAAAATTTCAAATCATTCGTTTTGGTTTACTCTCAAATATTAAACCATAAAACCTTAACCACTTTCCTTACCTATTGGACCTTTTTGAGGACGAAAGAAAATAGTTCGAAAATTATTTATTTCTAAAAATCATGATGACACATCAAAAAGTCTCAGAAGTTAAAATACAAGAGACGCGTGCAAAATTTTTTAAATATTCCATCTTCTTTTATTAATCATCCAATTCAGACAATATTGAAAATGAGAAAAAAAAACAATCAGTAAGAAAGTGAGAGGCACATGGGCACCATCATTTAGGACAATTTGGTTGATGAACACGATTCGGAATATCCACTTGAAGCAGTTGCTAGTGGATATAGATGAAAATTTCACTGAAGTAATTTGAGAACTAATTATTATATTGTTCACACAAAATTTCAAATGTATAAGGGGCAATGTTTTCCCGTAATCTAAAAATATCGCAAACATATTACTGATCCTGTAGCCTTGAGGCGCATCTCGGAAATACTCTAACAAAATACAAGAATACTGTAGCGTGCACCATTACAATGAGACAGAAGGATTTAGAAGCTGTGGTCTGATATACTTCCATAAAATTTCATTTTAATCAAGGCGTGATCAAAAAAGTGATCACATAATCTCACTGCCAGCTCAAGCTTAGTCTTGGAAACTTCCGATTGCCATAGTACTGCTCAGTTGAAAATTAAAATTTTTCTAACATTACTTTACGTGTATTGGTAGCATGTCAAAATGTTGGTAATCACTAACCAGGAGTAACAATTATATAAAGAGTTACTTTTTTATCAGCCGATTAATTGATTCCATCCACAGAAATCTCAAGACCCCTCATGCGTATAAACTGACAAACATTTGGGTAGTAAAGCTTAATTATTTCTACTGCTCAGTAGTGTTATTTTTCATTAGTTGCCACACTGTCAACAAAGACTCCACCTCGCTGGAAGAGCACCACTATATTGTGGATACATATACAATTTTGTGTCAAAGAAGTTGGTTTAATTGAAGGTAAGAATGTTCAAGTATATAGTGGAAACGGAACCGAAAAAATCAAGATATACAAAGGTAAGAGTCTTATGTGTATTATTACAGAGAAAACAATAGGATATAAATCTTAATATCCAGAAGTAGTGAAAACGAGGATTATTTCGAATGACTTTAACATTGATTTGTCATTGCATGGTGCTCGCATTTTTTATTCCAAATCATTATGTCTTTAACTCATGTTCATTCACAATGTAGAAATAAAGCGATTTCTAGGAAGTTCTTTAAATTTTATTCGTATATATTTACAGTATATATTCCAAGTAATAAAACAACTTCCAAAGAAGTCAAAAAGATCTATAATGTTTGACCCGACATCAGTAAAAATTTGGATATTTTCCAGTAATTTTAATACCGATTTTACGTTAGTATTTGTTTCTTTTTTAGATTCTGTTCTTTGTTCTTGTGATGTCCAAGATGTTATACAAAGATGATTTTTTGTAAGTAAGTCAAATGGTATTTATCTCACAGCATCTAAATATTAATTTTTTATTGGTATTTTGGATTTCAATATCCCAGCCACATCAGTATATCTAACAGTCACTGCACTAATGGCAATTTTTCATTTAAAAAGCGCAAAAAACTTTTCTCTTTCATAGAAAGAAATGAAATTTACAGTTCTCTAATAATAGAAAATTAAAGAGGAAAAAGCTGCCGTAAGAGTAATAGATTTTAAGGAAAACTCCTTAAATAAAATCTTCTGAAAATGAGAAGGTTTTGAGGCAGGAAACATGCAAATAAACATCAGTTTGAAGGATTTTCATATTGACTGGATATTACAAAGTTTGCTATCTAATGCTAATAACCAATAATTTGTTCATATTAATTAACGATTAACTATTTATTAGTAAATATCGAGACCTGGAAAGAGTAAAACTTTTTCCATAGTCTTAATTTGCTTTTCTTGTTGTGATATTAATAATTTTAGTAAAACTCTAAAGAAAATTATTGTGTGTTTTTCAAATCCCTCAAGATTTTCTCAATTAAACTTATTGAGAAGTTAAAAAAATACAATCTTTTATTTTTACTTTGGAAGCAATATAAATGCTTTCCTTCAAAACAACATCCATTGTCTTCGCGGAAAGTCCATTGTTTTATGAAAGTCTAAGTCATGCTCCATCATGTAAAAGTTGTATATATTTATTGTCATTTACGGCGAAAAGTAAAACATTTTCCAGTCATTTCACAAAAAGTATGATGGTCTTGTCTAAATAATATTTCATTACACCATTTCGAATAATCGATCTCTAACCAAAATTGCCGACACTAGTACAATACACTCATTACCATGAAAATGGAAGAATTACTTTTAAAAGATAACAAACATTAGCTGTTGTAGCAGCCACCACTCCATCACTGATATGAATTTGTGGGCAAGGATGCTTAAGAAATTTACAGAAGATGCATCCCACATAAGAAAAAAAAACTGTTATTTACAAGTATTCCCAAAAGTTTAAGGCAACATTATTATCTTTTATGTACATAAAAATTCACACACATCTACTCATACACATACACACTTGTGTATGTGTGTGTATGTAGTACCGCCTTTGGAGAGGGTGTTTTGTTTAACAGCCCTATTCTTTAATTTTAACACATACAAACAAAGGAAAAATACTTTTATTTATAAATTTATAAATATAATATTTTTTGTGCTTGCGTTTTAAAACTCTTAGTTGCCTTCTTTAGAAACTCTACATATTTTACACACGGCAGGATATTTATATCCTCATTTCCCTTGCTGCCACCAATAGAAGATTTTAGCACCCAGTCCATTTGAATTTAATATCTTTTTTTTTTCTTTTCTTAACTATTTTGATAGTTATGCAAATGTTCTTAAAATTTTATAGTTTGCTTAACCCTTATGAAAATTTTCATACTCTCATGAATATGAATCATATACACATACGAGTATATATACATAAATCAGAAGATGAATATATTTTTTTAATCTAGTATATACAACATTAAATTCACAATATTAAGAATTTCCTTATCTCTTGCTGTCTGCAAAAGCTCTGCAGGCTCTTGAAATTGCAAATCGATTGAAAATGTTTCAATGGAGTGAAAAATTTAAAGTGAATAAAGTGAAAAACACGATATTAATGGAGGAATTTTAGCAAAGATATAATAATATTTTCGTAGTTCAATAAAGCCAAAGCAGTCTCATAGGTATAGAAAGTACAGATTTTTGTACTTCCAGTACAAAAGGCCTGACCAAAGAAAGGATTCAAAAAATTCGACTTGGCTTAGGAGAGCGACACCACAGGGTATTATTATTTCTTTTTCAAACCTGGGGTAGACTTAGCAATTATTAATACTTAAATTTGTTATATCTATCATTTATTTTCCTATATTTTAATTTAGAATTTCTATGTTCGAAATCAGCCTGGAGGCCAGGCCTTCCCATTCTTCATTAGCAAAAGTAGTTACTCCCTCAGCTACAACAATATTTAAATTATCGGCAGCATAAAGTCAACATATAAATATAAGAAATAACATTTTCGTAATTGACTTACGAACTCCTATTAAATATTCTAAGAAAGATGTTTACTAATGTTGCATTGTTTTTCCTTTATTAGGATTTACTTTTGATATAGAATCATACTTTATGTTGCAGAAAATGATTCCACCTACACAGAGCTACACGACGTGAACAGGATAAGCTATATATCTGCATATACAAGTTGCACTTTGTCAAACCTTTCAAACCAAAGGGTAGTTTCAATGTGTGAAACAAATTTATTTCTTAGTCCTGCTTTTTTCAATCTTTGACTGTAACATTTGGCTCCTCTTGCTCCTACTCGCAGCTGAGACAAAAATCATCATATCACACTTGTGGGTGTTTTTATAGTATTAGTTTTTTTGAGGGACCAACACTCAGGAGACGACCCCTATTCGTACAATGCATTGTGCTGGAACTACGAACATAACCTATGCTAAAGTAGATAGAGGGAGTAGTGTCTGTGAACATTGAACGCTGAAAGTGATTGGCAGGTTATTTCACATACGAATTGTTCGAGTGCGACTGTTGTAGTGCGATTCGCTGGAACATTGCCAGCGTAGGTCGTAAAAATGAGCGCATTTTGAGAAGAAATTCCCTAATGATATTAGAGAATACGCCATTGAAGTAACGATAAAACAATGAGAGACACCTTACAGTACGACAATGCTCCAGTGAGTCAGTAGAGTTGGATACACTACTGTCACTGATGAGCTTCTCCGGCCTCTTTTTATAACAGCTTCGGGCATATATAGAGGGTATAAATAGTACTCTCATACCGATTTGAAAGGCCAAGGCACTTGAATGTATCTTCAGCAATATGAGACCATAGAACATCACGCTGGATTTTTATGCCAAGAACATCAAGATCTTCTGAATTCTTAATATTTATATCACCCATAGTTACGAATGAAGCAGCCTATTCGCTTGAACCCAATCGGAGACTGCTTTTCATATTATAAGCAAAGACATCTAATAAACGTCCTCTAAGACTTGAGATGTCACGCATAATTCACAATTTATTTATATATTATTTCTACTCGGCACACTGTGCTTCAACGATTTTTATAAAATTTCTCTATTTCATAAAAAAAATTTAACAAGTTTTCTGTTATATTTACTTAAAATAAAAGATTTAAAACCTTTTCTTAAGGAAAGCAATAGAAAGAGGTACATGGACAATTCAACCCCTTTTTCACACGCTTCGAAATACAAACGAAGCTGTCCTGCAACTTGCCACAAAAGGAAGCTGCAGCATCTCAGTAATAAAAGGGGTATCTATCAAGAGAATCAAACAACTATTGGTCAAAGGTTATATTTTAAGAAAAATTCTCACAATTTTTTTTCCAGAAAATCCTCACAAATTTTCTAAGTTAATCTATATGATGTGAACCACTTGGAAAGAATCCCTAAGTGACATAAATTTAAAATAAAAAGGAAACAGGACAAGCCTGTTTGCATACATTCACACAAAGCTTCTTTAAAAATTTTATTTCTTATTTTTTAATATGAAAAATTATAAAAAATAAATTGAAAAATACCAAAGTCTGTCGAGTTTTTCTTTTTATTCAAACACCACTCAACTGTTGTGTTGACTGTAATGAGATTGTCATTGATGTTATTGCCTGGACGAGCAACAAAAACCACTTCCAAGTTAGTGCTAGACGTGTGAGTGTGAATGAATATTCGAGTAAGACTATTAAACTTCCCATAAGAGTTTTAATAAAACCAGCCCGTAAACTTAAATATTTATGGAGATGACGAAACCACATAAAAAACCATTCAAATATTAAATGTTGTATGGAAAAAGCCTTGAATTCCATTTACATTTTATTTTTTTTACTACTCCAAACCTTCAGTAAATTGAAGTGAGCGGAAAATTGCTAGAAGTCAATGCAATTCATTTATATATAGCGACATGCGGCACAAGAAGAAGATTATTTGCGTGAAAAAATATATATAGTGATTCATAGACAAGAAATATTTAGTAGTCGAAGCCCAGTTCGACTACGTGGTAGTCTATACTCAAGGGAAGTTGTACGACATTCTCAGAGTTGTACATGTCAAATGGAGAATTAAATTTTGTAACTAAAAACGTTAGTAATTGCAGAAGCTCATGTGGCAAAACTGTACTAGATTTTATGTCTTCTGGGCTCATATCCTTTAGAATGGCAGAAAGTTAAAGAATTGAAAGTATTAATCTTCAATCGCAATATCACTACCAACAAAAAAAGAATTTTCTGTCACTGGCCATATCGTATATATATCCCTAAATATGTAGACATTTTTGTTAATGAACTCAAAAAATAAATTTAAGTTAATGTCTATTAAGCACCAACATCTATCTGCCCCTACATGCCACATTAATTCCTGCCAATTTTAGCGCTTGCCTCTTGGACTTATAAATTCTAATTGCGAATTTCAAATTTAGGGCAAATTACAGCCTTTTTAGTGTAAGTGGCAAATTTTATGGTATGCTTGCGACGCGTAAGGACCGATTTGCTCACTTATCTAAGTGCTAAAGCAAAAAATATACGCCCGTATGATATTCCTTCCGAGTTCTTGGATACTTATCTTTCCTGTGTATTGAGATGGCGGTTCAAGAAGATCTTTGAATATGAAAATTGAAGTAATGTGTATAAAAAATGCACAAGAATTCAAGGCCTGCTTTTCAGGTTTAAGTGTTTAGCGGTGTCACTGCACTACTCTGATGTATGTAATGTAAATTATACAGTCTTGAAATCTATAATGTTGCATGCAAATAACGGATGGAAAATATGTCGTGGGAAGAGTAACATTTCATTCTGGAAACGTCAATTTCAATTAAGTTTCACTATCATCTGGTGATTATATTTACAAGGACATACTTTGCAGATATCAGCTTAAAAGTTTTTGTATATCGGTGAATGATATCTGAGATTGAACTTTTTCAAAAGCGTATTTTCAATAGAGTTCTTCCGAATGACAAACTTAATCAATCCTCGTGAAGGGCAGTGGGAACTTCACCATGTACATTAACCTTACTTAGAGTCCTTAGAAATATTAAATTCCTTTTATAAAAAATATTGATATATATTGGGTGCACCAATTAGAAATAAAATAATTATTCTTCCAAAAGAAGAGCATAATATTTGTCACAGAAAGGTCACACTTTGTTCATATTAGCCACATTTTTGTTTCGTGGCTAATAATGGTGTTTTCCAAATATCAGCTGTTTTGCCATGAAAAATATTTAATGGTCACACTGCGGCAAAGAAATATTTTCCGAGTTTTGTCAAATACCTATCGAGTGGGACCGTAACTTAAATCGTCTTCTATTGACTTTTCTAATTTCACAAAACTCTGATAAATAGCTTAAAACTTATTCGCTTATTAGCATTTTTTTTTTTTTGTATATGCCCCACTGTACACCACATATACTTCAGGTTTTAAAACTTAATTTATTGACTTAAAGGTTTGTAACATTTTTAATACAGAAACAAGAGAAACCTCAACTTCAATTCATCAACAGGACATAACGCAGCATTTTTAATGGTCGCTACACCCACCCATTAGCATTCAAATGTTTTGCATGCCTTTCAACACTTTTTAGGTGGTACTGGTTGCATGTAGATCCAACCGACTTTCGCAAGTCACATATGAGAAAAGAATACTAGACCTTTTTCTATTCAAACATATACAAGTTTGCAAGTGACTTAAAAAACTCTAATGTACCATCTCAATTATTATCTTTGGGCCTTCATGAGAAGGATCAAAAGTTATCCAAAAAGCGATGTTGCTGCCTCCAAATCGGTTAAATCATCTATTACTAATTTTATGTTAGGAAGGAACTTTGATAAGAGCAACGCATTCGTTGCAAGAATGAGCTTATATGGGAATACGAAATTATCTATAAAAAATATTTTTAAAATTTTATTAAATTTTTTAAGCGAATTCCCTGTAGTTCTTTAAAACAAAATTCTTTACTTCATTTCTATTTCTATTGAAACTTAGCAAAACAAATAAATAGAAACGAAGGGGTTGAGTATTAAAAATTAAAAGCAATTTAGTCAAACTTTACAAAAGTCTTAATGTACAGCTTCAGGCGATTTCTTGTGTTTTTTACGAGCAAATGAAATCCTTACAATATTCACAACTACCATCAAACTTGTACTCATACATACAAAATTTTAAATAATATATTAAATATACTTATGTTTTTATGTGCAATATTTCTGTATACTCGTATGTGCCTCTTACGAATACATATATAAAACAAGTTATTTAGCAACTACATACTTTGAAATATCTATGTTTGTATGTATGTATAAACATGAAAACTTCTAGGTGTGTGTGTGTGTGCGTTTATAATAGCAACTAAACTTCTTTAAAATTTCTAATGAATTTCCTACCAACACAAAAAGGAACTAAATAAGTTGAGACAAAACTTTTCATTCCTCTTGAATCTCATACAATATTTGTAATGCAGAGACTTAGTTTAAAGGAGCTAGAGGCATGAAGCTACATTAGTCTTGCTTATATTGTAAGTTGTCTGTATGCGTCTGTGTGCATGTGTGTGTAGTTAAACACTTTATGTAGTCAAGGATTCCATTTTGTAACTAGAATCCTTAATAAAGTACTGGCTGCCACTCTTAAAGGCAGAGAAACTTTTCTTATCATTATTTCCAATGTATTTTCTTTTTGTTAAGCTTTTCTGTAGAAACTTCTATGTGTGTGGAGGAATGAGTTTGAGGTTTTAGTTTTCTAAACTTTATTTTCAAATCGAAAAAAACTCTCATTTATTTTAGTAGTAAAGGAAAATTTTTTATAATTCCCACAAAATAAGTAAAAGTTCTTAGTTTTTTGTTCAACTACTTTCTATGTGTTGAAATTGGATTCAGAATAAAGCAGGTTGGAGAAAAAACTTCTATGCAAGAAATAAATGATGTCAACATTTGCTGCTGATGGTATTGGCTAAAAATAATGTCAAAAGTTGATAAACATTTTCTAGGAAATTTCTGCCACAATGAAAATGTTTTTTTTTATATTGTTGGAATTGTTTTTTATAATTTTTTTTTTAATTTTTTATGTTGCTAAAGAGAACAAGATAAATAGCGTAAAAAACAGTGGCACTGCAAGGGAAATAAGTGACATAATTTGGCATCGCGATGAAAAATATCCAAAATATAATTTCAAATATCTGAGAATAGTTTAAAATTTCGGTATGATTCGTAACAAACTATTTTGAGGAGCTTAAATGGTAATAATCAATAAATAAATACATGTTTATTTATATAAAAATGAATCTGTACTTGTATGTTTGTCTGTTAATTCGCTTGCTCCTTATAGAAAGTCAAATGATAACTTCTATCATATCATCTTGATGATGATGGCTAATCTTGCCAACGAGTTGTAATCTTTTGCTGGTGCTAATGCCAGCTCATCTACATATTGGTGTCTAGCCATATTTTAAAAGGCTTAAGATAAAAACAAGATCGTCTTGAAGAGGACTAGAGTTGAGTGAAAAACGTCAATCTGCTTTGAGTATCAAACTCTTTTGTTTTAATGCGAAAATTACTTCTTTTATGTATTTCTTTTTTTTTATAGACTTTATTTTATTATTGTGTTTAAAATCACAAATAATGAAATTAATCAATAGTTTGAAAATTCCTTTCTAAATATAAAATCTAATACAACAACTTTAACCCATTAGATCCCACTGTACTCGCTTGAGTACAGAAAATTACTCAATTTTATGCCCTCGTAACACTAACGAAACTCTGTTTTTTGAAGAGCTGTTTGCTTTAAATATTACTTAGGAGTGTAGAGAATAAATCTGTATTAACAGAAGCAAAACATGTGTACGAATAAACTGATATTCTAATATTCTTTAATAGGTGATTCCCCGTTTTTCAGTATTTTGCGCTTTTCATTGCAATTTTGTTTATAGTTTATTAGTGTTGAACTTGACGCCGAGGAGTTTGTGTGAAATTATAAGCTAAGATAACAAAATTTAAGTATAATTATAAAAATTTATTGAAAAAGTGCTTAAAAGTATTTTTTGGTAAGCATTATTATTGGTGTACTCGTATGAGTACAATGGGATAATGAATATAATAATTTTCATAGTAATTGTACTTAGTTTTTTGGGATGGACGTTAATAAATTTTATGGCAAAAAATTTGAAAATATTGCAGCTGCATTGGATTATGCAGATAGTAATAGTCACACAAATTTTGATTTTACCATAATTCCTCCAAATGTCGATCGCGAAACAGACGAAGAAGAAATTGACGAAGGAAATTTATTACGCAATGATATTCCCCACGACATTCCAGGAGAGTTAGAATTGTTTGAAGCTAGTGACAGTGAAGATGATATATCACTGTCAGAGTTAAGAAAGTCGATTTTAGGGCCATCGGCAAAAAAATGGAGAAAAAGACCTATGAATATGGATATGCCTAGCTCTACATTCTTTGAAAGTTGCAAGAATAATATGAAGACGACACTAGAAGGCAAAACTCCTGTTGAAGTATTTGAATCAGTTTTTGATAATGATGTTGTGCATCTAATTGTTGACCAAACTATGAAATATGCCTCTCAACACAACATGCATAGATTGAACTTTACTGCGGAAGAGCTAAAGGTGTTTATTGGCATTCTACTTTTCAGCGGTTATCACTCCTTACCGAGAGAGCGCATGTATTGGCAGTTAGACGAGGATACGCACTCACCACTTATTTCCAATAATATGTCACGAAACCGATTCCAAGAAATAAAACGCTACATACATCTGGCTGACAACGCTGTACTAGATTTAACCCATTAAATCCCAAGCATCTTTTAAATGAAAATTTTTTATGTTTTTGTATTAAATCTAGCTTATAAGGGTTCAATTTAAGAAAAAAAATTTTAAAATTAAAAAAAAGTTAAATAGAAGATTGTTTTCTGGCCTGTACTCGTACGAGTACAATGGGACAATGGGGCGTATAATTAATTAGGTTTAAAACAAAGTGAGTTTTACTTCAAAATGCTTCTTTTTATTCACAGTTATAGTATTTTGAAATTGAACACGACACAGAAACAATTTAATTAATTATTATTACTACCACTTGCATTCGATTTGGTGTGAAATGTTTTAAAACACTCTTTTTCTACGCAAAGTGCAACGTTACAAAGCTCACAAATCCACCGAATTCGACTATGACAAACCTTGCATCTTATTTGATTGGAAACACGTTTAAGGAAGTGCTTATCTGCTGATGTTGCAATTGAGAATGTAGTTGATCGTCTCGGTTCTATGGCACGAATCGAATAATTTCTCAGGTAGAATCGAACTATTTCACGTTGGAAATATAAAAGATCGATTTGGTTGTTGTTAGCGCTCTTGTAAAGTTTCCAAGAATTCACTACACATGAATTAATCATTGACGTAAAAATAGGCCACCACCATTTCTTGCTTCTGAATTTTATATTATAGACATTTATTGCTTGATCATGGAGATCCACTCCTCCCATTCCAGCATTGTATTCTGCAATAAGCTTTGGTTGCTGCACACTAATTTTGCTTTTACTTGCTTTGGACCATCGTTTGACTTGACGCATAGGTTCTATTGCGTCAAAATTTGTACCGACAGTCACCACACTATTATCGTTCCATTTTACAAAAAGAACTCCCGACTCAGAATACCTATTTTACGGCCAAGATTTCGTATAAATATTATAAAAGATATTCACAATTACTTACCTATAGTCAAATTTTCCACGCTCTTCTTTTTGCATTGCCTTTTTTAGAACCAGAGGACAATTTCTAGTTCTTCGGTCTCGAACAGTTCCTGTAGCCTTAAATCCTTTTTGTTTGAGAAGACTCAAAATATCAAACGATGTAAAAAAGTTGTCGAAAAACAAAATGTGGTCCGTAGGATGAGGAATATTTTTTATAAGATCTAGGACAACTCTCGAACCTAATGGTAGATGTTGACGTTCTTTGTCAACCACTTTAGCACCACAATAAGTATCCAACTGATACAAATATCCACAACTACTGGTTAGCATCCATTTTTGGAGGCCAAACCTAACGGGCTTCCCTCTAATAAATTGTTTGGCCGAATGGCCACCAAAATACTTGACCATTGATTCGTCAATTGAGAGGTTTTGGTGCATGTATCCGAACTGACAAAACTTTTCACATAACATTTTTGACAGTGGTCTAATCTTCGCCATTCTATCACTTAATAAAACTTAAACCCTTGTCAAAGTCATTATTTCCAAGAAATGTGTAAAAGTTTTCACAGGTTTACAAAACACATCGATTCGCATACGCACACACTCTTTTCAATATAAAACTCATGCCAAATAAATTTTAACTCACACCCATGTGCTATAATGTCCTCCAACTTGGCCAAGCTCCTGGAAAATCCTCTTTCAAAACAAAAGGATACCAACAAACAAATGCAAAGAAGAAAAAAAAAACCAAATAATCAATATTTTGAGAAAATATATGCTGAAAGCTCTTTGTTTTTAATGAATGTATATATGAATGTGTGTATGTAAGTATATATTTCTAAAAGACTACAAGCAACATCTTATAGAAGGGTTTAACACAAACACAAAAATAAGTACAGTAGACACACAAACTTAAACAACATTTTACAAAAAGGACAAAAGGCAAGAGCAGCAATTTAAAGTAAAGAACAAACAAAATGAAACTTGGTAAAGGAAACTTTTTTAAACAAAATTTATTCAAACGAAAATATACATAAATATTAACATAAATGTATTCAAACAAACGTACAATACAAAAAAGATTCTATTTTAAAATGTCCTTACGACCAAAGATATATACAAGGCGTGGTTGTTAATATGAAACACACTCGCAAACCAATACACATACGTCAGTTCACATGCACACAAAACCTACACAGGCAGGCAGTCATTAGGCACAGAGTTCACAGCAACAACAAAAAAAGAAACACACAAGAATAAAACTCACCCTTCAGCTGGTGTTGTCGGTGTTGTAGCAGCAGCACAAGCAACATTATCAAGACAATAAAAGAAAATTCTAATAAGAAATAAGCCACCATTTTAAATAGCATCACTTGAAAAGGATAAAAAGGACAAAATATCATAAACTGGTTTCTACTACAACTCACCCCTGTTTGTTGCAAGTATGTACATACATATATAAATTTAAGTAGGGTTTTTTAGGAGCATAAAAATGCTGGTTCAAGAACAGGGATTTTTATAGCATGATATAAAGTTTTATTTAAATTTTAATTATTACAAAACAATATATATATATATATATATATATATATATATATATATATATATATATATATATATATATATATATACATCTTTGACCTTAATACGACCCTTTTCTCTAATAATGTAAATTATTGTATTCACTTCTTCTCTGTATTCTTATCAAGGGTTCGAGATTCCTTTTTCCTACATAATTTGGTGGCGCTACATTAAGGGTGTTCAATACCAAGAGCAAAAAGTTGAGCAAATAATACAAAAACTTGTATATTTTATCAGTATCATAAGAGAGCTTGTGAACCATTCATATATTACAAAACTAATCCCTAAGCCCCTGGACTGGCCTTTGCTTAGGAGGAGAAGATGATACTTGTACATTGAATTTTGTGCCCAT
The DNA here is from genome assembly GCA_963681545.1 of Germaria angustata. Lineage (NCBI taxonomy): Eukaryota > Metazoa > Arthropoda > Insecta > Diptera > Tachinidae > Germaria > Germaria angustata. The sequence goes on along the minus strand of OY812998.1, from coordinate 115,611,199 downwards.
ATAAGATTACGATTAAAATAGAAATAATTGAAGGAAATTTGTGGTTGTTTCGTGTCACACCAATATAAAGTGCTTTATTTGAGGATTTATCTGAATTTCTGAAAAATCTAATCTAGAATTCTCCATCTACTCTATAATTCAATTTAAATAATGTTCAAAACTTTCATATTTCTGTTAATCATAAGTAATTGTTATTTTTTGATTTGTATCCTTTTGAGCATAAATAAATATTAAGCGGAAATCTCTATTGGTTGCAAATTCACTTGAGGACTTTGTAGATCTAGCAAAACCTTGAGCATCTGCCAAGTCTAGCATATACATACATATATGCTATAGTTTCCCACACTACAGCAACAAAATACAAAAGATTATGATATCCTAGAGTCCATCTAAAAATCATAGTATGCCAATCTTGCATACATTTACAATACCAATCAGGGACGGAAAAGTTGATACGATAATAATTTTTTATATAAAATATTCAACTGATAGTATTCGCCATTTGATATTTTAATAATATTTTATATTTCCTGTTTTTAGCAATCGATGTAATAATAAAATGTTACATCGTAAGTTAAACATACATAAATGCATGGCTTTGTGTCATCGTAGTTATCAAACAGCCGCAAAATCGTTACTTTAAATTTTGCATATCAATTAAACTTACAAAAATTACATGTAGTACGTTTGTGTGAAATAGTCATAGACTACTTTCTTAAATATGTGCACGAGTATATCAATATTAATACAATTTTTCGCGTTTTTTCTATGATTGGAAGCAAAATTTTATAAAATAAAATTAATCATCTATTTAAGAATTTTTAAAGAAATTCAATACGATAAAAAACAATATTTTAACTGTCGAAAAAAATGGCAAAATATTGTTTATTTCTTAAACGGTTAGACCTTTTATGATCTATTAACATTTTTGTTTTTTTACAATGCAACATTGTAGCCTTATTATAAAGAACAAATAACATGTTCCATCCCTGATATCAATACAATTGATTCTATTGTTTATCAAAATATTCTAGGAAACAGTGCCCTCGAAAATTCTTGGTGATGGCAGCTTTCAATGTAAATGTCATAATTAAGAAAGCAATATTGAAATTTTAACTTCAAAATTGTTCAACTGCTGCTAGTAAAAAGCAAAAATAATTTATAATAATTCAACAATTTTCAATCAAATGAAATTAACAATATGGTATAAAAACTACTAGCGATAGTTAGTAGCAAAAATTTCAGTTAAAAATATACTTTGATGTTTTTGATAGTCGTCTTTTTGCGATCTCTTTCCGTTATTTCGTAATTGATTTTGCAATTTTTCACGTCTTTTCGCCATTTTTGTGATGGAATGGTCTTTTAAAAACTTTAAAATTTTCAAACTTAAGCACAAAAGGGGCAGAAGTCCTTTATGTATTAATGTGTATGTCAACAAAAAATTAGAAGTTGTACGGAGTGGATTTAAGATATAAGTTAATCTTTAACTATCATCAAAATATATTTATTTTTTCATCAATGCGAGTAGTCTTAGTAGTGCTCCTCAAATATAAAATGTGGCAACAGTTTCTTCAATCACGAACCTCTTAATATAAGCACTTCTTAGTATAGACCCGAGCTCCTTCTGCATAATCATTGTAAATCTCTGTCCTTTCATGGGTCTATACAGCTTTTGCAATGGTAAATGGTCTCAAGAGACAAAAATTTATTGAATATTAATAATATAATTTTTATGGTCAAAATTTAACATTTTCGAAGCAATACACGTTTCTCTCGCAAACTATCCAATGAAATATATATAGCAATTCAATGATGCCAATACAATTTGCTTCACTTGCTCAACATCTTGATCTGCTGTTGAAGTACTGGAAGTTTGTCATTACGACTTGTATCCTTTATTGTATTGAAATAGACTTCCCAGGTTCAACACCTTTTCAACCTCCGTGGAAGAACTTGCAACACGCAACTTGCAAACATTTGATTTAATATTTGCAAGTTTCAACATTTCAAGTGTCTTGGAGCACATACTTTAATTTTTTTATATTATATATAGTGACTCCATATTTGCTTATTCATTTGATTAGTTACATTTCAATATTTCCCTTTTACTATATAAGGACACATGAAAGTTTTATTTTTTTATTATTACTTTTTTAATTAAGTTTGAATGTCTCATTAAACATTAACTGAATGTCCCTAATAAAATATAAAAATTTCTTTCTCAGTCCCATTGTGTTTTTGAAAAGTTTTGTATCAAAGGTTGTTAACAATAACACTTTTCCTTAAAAAAACATTTTTATTATATTTTGTATTTCTTTCTATTATATTTTTATTTACAGTCCCAAAATGATACACAAAAAAATTTATTTTTACAACTTTTTTTTAAGAAACAATAAAATTGTGGCACATGCAAATTAAAATTTAATTTGTGAGGCTGTAAAAGAAAATTCAGGTAAAACGAAAAATATTTCAAAAATTTCAAGATAAATTTATATTGTTATTTAAATATTACATTCTTATAGATGGGACGGTTTTGAATAAAGAAATTTTGACATTAAAGTTTCGAAATTTAAAAATTTCACTGAAATTGGACTGGACGATTTGTATGGATCAATCACATATGATTTAGAGTTTATTTACCCAATTGAAACCTAAAGAGACCGATTAAAACATGAAGACTTGCAACAATTATGAATGTTAAGACTACATCGCTGAAAGATTTCAAGGATATACCAAACACCATTTATCAAAAGAGTTTCGAGGATTGAAAAAGGATTTAGCACTTATGTATTGTATTTAAAGTAATTTCCTTGAAGATGATGGAATGAATATTGAGGAAACTCGTACATAAATGTTTTATTACATCATATTAAAAAATTCAAGGAAACTGTTTGAAAAGCATTTAATGTCTGCCTAAAATTAATGTTTGCTGAACACAATCATCAAAATTGCTTTTGGCAATATATTCCACTAAATTAAAAGTAACATGCAACATTTTCCTAAATTTAGTGCAAGATTTCGAATTTGAAAGAGGTATTCCCAAGCCGCATTTAAATTATCCAAAGAGGATTAAGAAATATATAAGATACCATTGTTCTTTAAAGACTCAACAAATAAAACTCGGCAATTTAGTTTTACAAGAAAGTTTTCTTATATTCCTTGTATAATATATTTTTTCCCTAGACACTTTTTTAAACAATTTCCCCAGAATGAAAATAGTATTCATATTCTTTCTTAAGTTGTTTTTTTTTTTTGTCTGTTAATAGTAGGGAATTATTTTTTATTAATAGTTATTAATTATTATTATGGTAATATCTTCGGTGTCTTGTGAATCATTCAAAAAAATTTAATCAAATTTCACACAAACAGAGCTTATGCTGCTGTTAGTCAACTTCTAAGAAAATAAAACGCTTCAGGATAAATATGTATATTCTACTGTAAATCAAAACGGCTTCTGGTTTATTAAAATTTCCATAGTTTGGTTAAAGCAAAGTATAACCCCTAATTGCGAAAAATGTATGCTTCCACTCAACAGTGATAATTTAATCAAAAACTATAAAATATTGTAATTAATGTCTATATGCCAACCTATACAAAATAGAAAATTGCATATCCTTTTTCCAACCAAAAAAAAAAGAGTGAACGTCTCTCACACTCACACCACTTAATAACAATTAATAATCCTTAGACATAAACCCCACAATCGTAGCAGCCCAATAAGTTAAAAAGTGGAAGTGTTAGTAATAACATAAAAATTGATTATATATATTTGGATAATAAGAGCAAAAGAAAAGCACTAACAATGTAAGTGTGTATGATTTATTTATCATCAAAGGACTTTTATTTAAGCAGAAGATTTCAGTTCGATGTATGAGTAATTAAGCATAGTTAAATAAACAAGTAGTCAAAAAAACTATAATAGAATACATTTCAAGTGCAGCCTTTTCCATTTTAGTCCTTAATAAAATATATAATGTGCGTTGACAGTAAAATGAGCCTTAAAGTTGGTGGATTTTATATTCAAAATATATTTCAAATATTACAAATCAATAAACACGCAATACAAATGGTATGTAAAGAAAAAAATAACCAAAAAATATGTAAAATAGGGAATTTTAAACTTTGACAGTTGCTAGCGGACATATTGTTGAAGTTAAATTTTGTCAAATTGCCTGTCATTTATTAAGCCTGTCTTCCCAAATCACCGTAAACGGATATACGAGTAGCGTTCAAAAGATAAAATCGTTTTATTAAAATGGGTATTCTGTTCGGGCAGCGTTCCGTGCGCTTTTCCCATTTCTCGGTCGCCATAATCGTCCTCCATTTCTGGATGAATGGACACGTCGACAAGCAAAATTGTCGAATTTGGAACGATACCAATCCATATCAGATTCAAGAGCGTCCATTGCATCCCATAAAAATTAGAGTTGGGTGTGGATTTTGGGCCGTCGGCGTCAACGGTATATATTTTTTCATTACCAGCAGAAAACGCTATGGATCTATGATTACCAACTTATTTTAGCCTGAATGGAATGATATGGACATGTGGTTTCAACAGGACAGTACTACACGCTACACAATTCATGCCACATTGAATATTCTGCACGAGCGGATGAGGGTAAGGTCATCTCCCATGAAAGTGATATTAACGCCCAACATACCCCATACCATCGGAAAAATTCAGCCTTATTTATGCGGCAGACATTTGCCCATTGTTTTATTTCATACATGATGGCATTAATAGGCCTTGTCTATTTCAATCTAATGGTGAGAAGACCTGTTATATATATATATATATATATATATATCTTCCCTTGTGGGAAGAAACATATTTTTACGGCATCAAAAACTAATTTAAATAAATCTTGTATTTAACCAAAAAAGCTCAATAATCCTATAACTTGGAATAAATGGAAAAATTTCTCGGTTTTTGGTTACTTATTTCACTGGAGGCTTCATTAGAAACAGACATAAACCAGAGATTTTCTTATAAAGTCAATAGAAACTGAAGAAATTGGTATAAAATCCATACAGTGTAACTTTGCTTAACACATGTTAATAAATACATATTTCGATGGTCTTCAATTTGCTTTGGGCAACTGAGTGTATCAATATTTAAGGATTTATTTCAAAACACAAACAATATTAAAACATTTTGTAAGTTGATTTATTTTAATGCAAATAACAAAATTAATGGTATTATTCCATCTTTTAATTTTAATCTTTTAATTGATTTTGAGGTCCTCTTGTTGAAATATTGAAAATCATAAAAAATAAATATATTGTTTTATATAAAAAAGACGACCTCACATTCAATTGAATTAAATTATGCAAATAACAAATATTAATATTTTTTGAGTTTGAGGTCTTTTTTATTAAAAACAATATATTCATTTTTAATTTTTCGATATTTCTACACCCTGTGGGTGTCTTCATCAGGAAATTAAAAGTATTTAATAAAATTTGAAACAAAATCAAAAGAAAAATGTTTTAAAAATTTTCAATACAAAAACATTGACAAAAAAAACAATAAAAATTAAAATTAAAATTAAAAGCGTAATATAACAAACTCACATTCTAATGTAAATTTTATATACAGGTTTGTACTGTCCAGCAAAAAAGTAACTTCCAAAGATGTCCACAAGATCCACAACTTTAGATCCGGAAGTAGTAAACTTTTATCTCATTTATTGATTGCAATATGGGCTTGCCACTGCAGGATGCTTTCTTTTGTAGATCCTGTTAATTGGAACTGAAGTCATGCTCAAAGATGCTTTGAAAAAAATTAATTTTGTGGAAATACTTCAAGTGCTATTCCTCCCAAATTATATATTACATGGCACTGTATACGAAAATCATCCCAATTACACATTTCATTTGTTTGATAATTTTGCTATTTGGACTTGGGCTCGATTTTGGGTATATCAATTCAATTTATGACATGCATACCGCTCTACTTTGCTTGCCACCTCAGCTTTAAACACCACCTCAGGTTAAAACAGTAATGGGACTAATTTAATATATACAGAAGGAAGCTGTGAGAGTAAATGTTTTTTAACACATTTTCAAATAATTTCAACATAGATATTTCATTACCCAACTGACTTTCTTAATGCCCTTCCTTAACTGAATTATGAATTATCATTAGGTTAGGTTAGGTTGATTGGAGAGGTGTGATAGCCCATGTCATTCGACATACACTTAAGCCAGTGAAGGCTTGTTGTGCTCTCCCTTTAATTATCAGACACAAACTGCCAAAGTTCTGCGGCAGGATTCGAATCTGAGACCTTCGCACTACGAGTCTAGTACACTACCTACTAGTCTACGAAGGTCTATCATTAACAAAAAAAAGTAGTAAATATTTTGTTAGTTTTAAGAAAATAATTTCATATATGAGCTTTAGGTCTTGTTTTTAGTTTCTTTAAAATTTTGTTTGAGCAAAAAAAAATTTATCACCGCAGGGTAGCGCTCGCCATTCACAGTAGAGTTCCTGCCTTCGTCGTATTTGAAAAAGTACGGTCCAATGATGCCACCGGCCCATAATAAACACCAAAGAGCGCATTTTTCAGGATGCATTCCCTTAATGCTGCTCTTCACATGAAATACGGCAATTTTGCCATGAATTTTGTTAATAAAATCCGTTTGTAAGTCGATTAATGGTTAAATTATAGACCAAACTGAACATGTTTAACAGTAACATGTTACACAAAGATGCTGAGCTGTCAAGAACAGTGTTGGCAAAAAGAAAGTTGCTAAAAAAATCACCCATTAGATATTAAAACAAGACGGTGGAAAAATTTCGTTAATTAATTAAAATAATTTCATATTAAATAGCAAATAAAATACATATTTACTAACAGAAACAAATGTTTTGGAATGTTAAAGACTTGTCAAAAGTCACAATTTGAAGGAAATGAACACGTCAGTCACACACAACTTTCACCGTTTTACTGGCTGGAAGCTTTAAGTGCGGTTTACACAATCCAGACGATCGATTCAAACAAAAACTTTGTATGGAAATCACTCAATATATTTAAGGATTTTCATATAAATTTTCTACTCAAGTCCACCGTTAGTATTATGGAAACCGCTCTTTAGTAAAAAAATGTATTGAATAATAAAATTCGATATTTTTTCACTGAGTTACAATAGATGAAATATTTTTCTCTACTGCAATTTCCGGAAGTTTTTGATAAGCTTTTATATTTCATTTATAGTTATGTTGTTCTAGTCTAACCTTTGAACGACTGTTTTAAATTAGTCTCAGATTTAGTTCTTGAGAGAGAACAAAATATGTATATGAAAGAAAATAGAAATTTTGGAAGCCAAGTTGCCACTACAGAGGCGTTTTTTCAAGTTGCAATAACAGAATTAACAATTTTAACAACTTTTTAGTTGCAATAATAAAATTTAAGAAAACTAACGTTTAAAACAATATCACTCTTTCCCTTTGGAGCATATATAAATATATATATATATATATATATATATATATATATATATATATATATATATATATATATATATATATATATATATATATATATATATATACATACACATAACACATAATAACCAAAATGATATACATAAATATGCCAGAATATAATAAAATCTGACCAAAATAAAATTAAAACAAAAAATTTATGAAGAATCTACACAAACACACATTTAAATATAAATAGTCTGTCACATACATACATGTACACACTTAAAAAATATTTTATGAACATATCCTTCTTTTGTGATATAAGCCAAGAAGCTTTAGAAATGAACTATTTTTGCCAACAACAACAGCAGTAACAACAACACTGCCATTAACAACAAAAAGTAAGGAAAGAATTAATGCCGTTGGACTACTTGATTTAAACTGGTCATCTTTTATAACTTTTTTGTAGTTGCTTTTTTTTTGTCCTTCTGTTGTGTCATGTTCTAGGCATGTTTGGTAAAGTAGGATCCACAAATAATAAATATGACCAAAATGAAACAGCCCAAAAAATTTACCCAAAAACTCACACACACAAACACACACAGACACAACACAAATACAAATTCATCACAAATAAAATTTTATTTTATAAAATTTACGGATATTAATACAAAGACAGAGATACAGGACTAAAAGATGTGTGTAATTATGTTTGTGTGTTTGAAAAACTTGTTCTAACACAGAGCCATACCCTCACTTTTGGAAAAAGTTTTCTTTTTCTAGTCATAATACATACAACAACAAATTGTAAGAGAACGAATAAGATAGAGTTTAATTTGCAGTAAAACTAGACTACCAAATAAAGGATGTGAAAAATAAGAGTTGAAGTGTATTGAGGGCCCTAAACTCGATAATGCTACTGCTACTGTAAAGGAATTTGTCAAAAAGTGCCAGAAAAAATTTTAATTTAAATTTACTTTGAGTGAAACGCATCTCTACTGATTAGCGTTGTGGATGTAAAAAGAGAATATAATATTTTTATTCGGTAGGATTTAAAAAATATATATTTCTTTACAGAATTATTTATTTAAGGCCTCTTGGGATCTGCTGCCCAAGTCGAAATCCTTCACAATTAATTTCTTTTTGAGGTCTTGACAACCCAATATTCCTCCATTTGCATACACACACATTTAGCAAAACTTAAACACACACACACACACACACATATATATATATACATCCATACACGTCCTTACAAATAGACACAACCAAAATAACCCACATAAGAAGACCACACTATAACTTTAACGAAGAATACACATGACTGTTACTGTTTTGGTTTAAGTTTTTAAAACATACAAACACAGTCGCACATTCATCATTGTATTTATGAATGCTTATTGTGTTTGTGTATTGGTGAATGAATATTTGAGTAGATGTGAATTTGTGTAAGTGTTCATCCTTATATCACTTGTTATAAAAGAAAAGTTTTGCTTATGAATGTAGGATGTGTGTACTTTTTGTCAGTGTGTTTGTTTATATTTAAAATTTATGTAGGGAGTTTATGAATAATTTTATTTGTATTTTGTATCTACATAATGTATGTATCCTTATGAACATTTGTAAGTATGTATGAATATTTGTGCTTATATAAATGTTGTAGGTGTTTTTTAATGAAATATAAGAAAAACCAAAACAACATGAACCCATCACCAACACATACTCGTAGATATAAAATGAAAACTCGTGCAATCTGTATAATGTTGGTTGAAGGAAACACTGTTGATTAAGTTTATGAAAATTTGTTAATGTATTGGTGAAAAATATATATGTTAGAATATATTTGTGTATGTAGCACATGTATAATCGTACTATATCGTAAACTTAATGTCAGAGGGGTATTTTAGGCCTTCGCGGAAATAAAAATATAAAGGAAAATTTCGAAAAATGTATATTGCAGCATAGGAAATTTGGACTCCTTTAACATTTATTTAATATTCTTGGAGTAATGTTGGACTTACTCTTCTTTATTAAAAAAAAAGAAAATTATGTTCTACAAGCAAAAAAGAAAAGTGGCCAGCAGCCATATACGATGGCTAAATCATTTTCTCCATATAAATTTTTTTGTTTTAAACATACATTGGCCAGCTGTTTTTCAAAAGATAGCGTAAAAGAAGCCAACTGTTGTATTTCTTCCCTGCAAGGTATTGTAGAAGGCGATCCGAAAATCATTCACTGGATCTACATGGAAATAATCCGTACTATTTTCTTATTCTAGAAATGTAGCTTTTGAGTGACCTCGATGGTCTGCTCTGGGATAAAGGGCATATCTTAATATGTTATATAAAAAAAGAGAATTGCCTCACAATATATAAATGATGCTCTTCATATCACTCCTAAAAATGTGTCGCTAAAGAGTTGATAATAGCTTCTGGAATCCAATCTGCACTACACATCACAGCGGAGCAGAAATACCGCCACTCACTGAAAGGTACTGTTTTCTGAAGGCCAATCATGGGTTAGAGACTATACCACACTCAACTTAATCCCTAAATACCCTTATAAAACCTGAATACCAGCTCATGGAGCATAGAATATGAAAAAGAGGCCTGCAGCATTAACTCAAGGATGAAAGACTTTGATTATACTGAGGGGATTTAATTCATCTCATTTCGAAATAACTTTCGAACACTGTAGTGGCCTTCAAGCAAAAATCCTTGCCATCAGGATTCGTTGAGATTCAATGTCAAGTCTGCAACTCTTGTGCATATACACTATTGGAGTCTTACATCATAACTGCAATGGACTCTCCACTTTCGATATCAACAACAGTCCTCTACTGACTATCATCCCTTAGTGAGATGACGGTAAACTTCATCACTAGGTTGATTTGGGTGCCAGGGCACAGAGGCTTCCAGAGAAATGAGAGGGCTGTTGAGCAAACTAGTCATAGCACAATTTTACATATTCCACCAGAATTAAAACAAGTATGTTTGTTATAGCACTCTCACCAAATCAGAGTTAAGCGCATAAGTGAGGAGCATACAAATAGTAGGCCCAGAGGTATCATTACAGAATGTGAAGGCAGTTATATACCCGCTTGAACATGCAAGATACGGTCTCCACTACCATCTCTACTCTCCAAGATTACGAAACAGATGCAAAAACTGTTTCAACTTGAAACTGCCTCTTTAGCATGCATGCACAGAGATTATAAGTTCTGCCTCAACTGCCACAGAATAGGTAAAGAAGGAACCACATCACATGTCATTACTCGGGACTAGCAAAAAGCTGAACTGCCTCGATCTGACATCGAGTAATTACATTAAACTGCGCAAGAGGTCTAAGTGAGTCGGATGGAATTTTGACTGAGACCCATGCAAACGTATGCAATTTTTGCAAAAAGGTACTCTGTTTTAAATTTGAGGTTGTTTTTCCTAATTCACGGACTATTCTTGAGACAATGCAAAATTTTTGACATTTTCAATAGTCTCTGATGACGGATAATATTTTTTTAAGTTCATAATATTTTTTGCCCCAAATTTTGATATTATAAATAAGCAAAACTTCCCTAAGTTATGTTCGGGACACCCCGACGCCTTGAAATGATCAGAATTTGTATTACTGCCGCATCACTACCTCCGCCATTTTCATCACTTTTTGGGAAGCTCTTATTTCCGGATTATCTAATATGAAAGTTTCCTATAAAAAACTTTATTTCTTTAAAAAATTTAAAGCAATAGTAAAAATGTTAAATTTTACATTAAAGTTTAGTTATTTATGTAATTTTTATGTCTCAAAAATTTTTTATATACATATTTTCTTTTTGCTCAACAAGACGAGTGCACAAAATAATAGAAACTATTTGCTAATAAATGTAAATTTTAAGTATTTCCTCTTCGTTATAAAGTCAAAAACTTTTCTATATTTAAATATAAAATGTAAAGTTGTAATAAAAAAGAACCAAATAAAAAGAACAGAGAAACTAAATTTTCGAGAAAAATTAACAGAAATATGCAAATTAAGGACAAGAAGTCAACAGTGGTGGGCAAATAAGTATGTTTAAAATAAATAAAATGAATAAAAAATAAATAAAATGAAAATTGAATTAATCAAGTCACCAAACGTTCTTCTCTCTCTGTCTTCTAATTTCATCACCATCTGTCCTCTCTACACTATCCCTTTTACAAAAATAAGTAACTTAAGTAGTAGGCATTAATTGCCTGAGTGCAACTTCTCTTAAAAAAATTATTTAAAAAATAATAAGAACATATTATTTAATTGTTTGTTTTAGGCTTTAAGCAGCCCCTCCAAAGACCTCTAAAAGTTTTGTGACGTGAACAAAGAGGAAAAGTTCAGGTGATAATCTTGTGCAATGCCTACATTTATACCAAAGGCATGGCTTTCTCGACCTTTAAACTGTACTTTAAATAAACCGTCTCGGTAAGGCTCCTTTATGAGGGATATTAGAGCGTCTGTAATACCGATACTCTCCAGCAAGGACTACCTACCCCCTTTTTAATTATATCGAGTGCTCTTTCAAGATTTACAAGATTGATAGAATATTGTAATCCAAATAATATAAATTTAAAAAAAAACGAATATCAAAATTACCAGGACAACTAAATCTGTTGCACAAAAGCAAAAATAATTTTAATAAAATAATAAAGACCAGAAAAATGCATGAGCATATTCCTATTAATATATTATTAGTAGTGATCAAGAATGATAGAAATAAAGATTACGCCTTGCGCATGATTTACCGTTTGATGACGTAGTAGTTCCCTCACCAAGGCTACCAAGTCTGTAACATATGTAAAAGTTATAAGATTTTACAAAAAATGTGTATATTTTATAAAAGATGGCAGCCCCATAATTAATTTACTCAGAGAGTTTTCCAAAAAAAGTATTTCATTGGTGTTTAATAAACAACGAATTTCGTGTCATATTTTGTAATAAATACATATAAATACATGTAAACAATATTAAAATAATTAAAATTATATAAAAAGTCTTTAAATTTGGTTGTTTGAAAGCTGCAAAACTAAGAAAAACAAAAAACAAAATAAAGTGAAAAGAGAGAAAAACAGGAAATATGGAATGTGCAGTGGGCAAATGCAAACAAAGTAACAGCAAAAAAGTGAGAAATTATGTTAAAACCTAATATTTGCGTATTTTTAATAAAACGTTTGTGTTTTCAAAAGGCTGTATCGTTTTACAATTTTCTAAAATAGTGAAGTTCGAAGGAAGTTATGGTAATGTTTTGCAAAAGAGTGAAGCCTGTAAATATGGATAAATAAAAAATTTGTGCTTTACATTTCAAACAAGAGAATTTTGAAAGAAACTTGAAATTTGAAATGGGTAAGTTAAAACAAAATTAATTCTTGCAGTACATTACTAAGGTAATTAGTTTTAAGTTTATTTCCAAGTTAAAAACAAGCGCTGAAATTATGTTTTGTCTTTTAATTCTATACATCTCTATAAAAAATTTTCTTTTTGAAAACTATATTTTATTTGCAGCAATAGTGAAATATTGTAATAAAAGTAATGAAAATCTATATATGGAATTCTTATAAAGAATTTGTTTGCTTTCAAAAAATTTAGTTAGAAAAATAACAATTTGTCCCACTGTCATGTTTTTACACAAACATAATAGTTCTACAGCTGAATTTTATGAGCCCATGAGAACACAGCTTGAGTGACGTCAGAGTTCCAACATGCGCAGGAATGTTTTTTTATGGCTGCGTGATGGCGTAATCTTTATTTAATCATTCTTGCATATACTCAATACCCAACCCCAGCCAATGGTAAATCCTATCTAGATTACGTGTACGCTGCAATTTAAATAGGAGTTTTAAAATCGGGTATGTTGGTCAAAATTAGGATTTTTCAGTGAAAAGGCTGATGGAGGATCCAACAGTTGACAACACAAAGTGTTGTAGACACTCAACATGATCATTTTGCATGGTAAAGGTTATAAGACTTCAACTGCTCATGGTATGATTTATAGATGGATGGTTCCACGTGTTTAACAATTCTAATTTTCCACCAACCGGATAATCATTGTCATCAACCTATTTTTTTATTAAATTAACAAACACAAACTGCGAAGCTACTTGGATTGTCGGCAAAAAAAACACACAGCCTTTGGAAGAAATCGAACCTGAGGTATTCGGACTAGTCGAATACGCAGATTTTCATTTATTAAAGATTATGTATCGTCAGTCCGCATTCAACTAGAATCTAGGCTATATATATCCTAGCATTTTTGGATGCTTTTCTTTGGACAGCTTGTAATAAAAATGCCACTATTTACATCATCACTGTCTTTTTATTCTTTTATTTTGACACAACTATTTCTTCTAGTTACTTCCGATTGCCGTGCTTAAACAAAATACAACCACTTCTGCTTGTTTTCCCCCCAAAAAAGGCAACAAAAATATCATCACCAAGCTAAACTTTTGCATATAAGCCAGTTTAAATAGCCTAGAATATATGATTATATATAAACATATTGGGTAGGCTCTTTAATAATCCTTTACCAAGGAACTCTTTTGAAACTTTTACTTGTAATAAGAACCATGCTCCTTAACCCCTTTTTAGAGGGAGAAAACTATATTCCACTTGCTAATGCAGCCCAATGTAGCAACTTCAATATGTTCAGTATGTAGCACACATGTTCAAATGAAATTTAACAAGGATATATATTCGAAAATAAAAAGGACTCCTCAATAATATTCACACTTACACGTACATATATTTTTGCATGTTTGCATGTGCGTATGCAAAATCACATGAAAAGAAGAGATGAAAATAAAAGTTTTGAATACAAAATAATAAATTAACAGTGCATACACACAGAAAATATATATTCACATATATATGCACACACACACGCACACGTACATATTCACAATAATTATAACAAAATGTTTTGAATTTATGAAAATTGCTTCGGAAAAATAAATGAAAAAAGTAAACAATTTAAGAAAAAGAAGAAATTCGAAAAGAAGACCATATTCAACACCGACTAGTCCCAACCAATGAACATCCATGCATCCATGGTGTATAAACACATACACGCACTTAATCGTATCTATACATTGATCCTTGTATAGACACAATTTGCATGTAAAGAAGGATAAAAAAATGTGTACGAGCATTTATGGAAAATGTTCAACACTAACAAACAACTGAACTAACAAGCAAATTAGTGAAAAATTTTACAAAATCAACAATTTTGCAAATTTTATTTGAGAGATGGCGTCATACTATTTTTTAAAGGGTGTCTCAGTAAGAATGCACTTTTTTATTTGAAAATAAAAACACGTATTTTTTGAGATATTTTATTATTTTTTTTTTTTATTATTTGATTGTCAAAAAGACAAGTTCAATGGAATAAAATATGCCTCAAATGGCCTCCCACGGCTCTAATGACGGGGCATTACTCCTTTCATGAAATTTTCCACGACTTGTTCATAGATCCAATGACGGATTGGATCTCGGAATTGAGCTCAGGAATTGTTTCTGGGTTTATTTGCACCATCTTCATTTATAAACTGCCCCCAAAGGCACTTTGCCTGAACAGTCTCTTTCATCTTTGATGATTTTAAGACAAATATGCGCGTGAAATATAATATTTCTCTCTCGATTTCAAACCATTACGTTTCGTTTTAAAATTAATATCTTGGCGTTGGATAAAGGTTGCCGAAAACGTTTATATTTTTTCTGACTGAATCGAGCACGAAGTCTCTAACAAGACTATAATTAATAGTAATCTTCTAAAGCTTATAAAAAAAATTTCTGCATTAAAAAAAACTTACACAGCTTCCAAATCCATTAGAAAAACAAGTTTAAAGCATTCAACAGGTATTTTTATATTATAAATATTGGCAACCCTTTATTTGTCACACACATTATTCACAATATTCAGATTTTTTAAAATAACCGCCAATAAATAATGATTAAACCATTGTGAATTGTCAAATGTCCCATTTAGGAATAGTTTCAACTACCCTTAATCACATACATTTGCTTGTCTATCCTTGCAAAATGTCATACATTTTATGAGTGTGTGTAGCTGTGTGTGTATGTGTGAGTCTGTGAGTGTGTGACCCCACCTCTAACCCGTTGTTAAATTTCAAATCACAATAACTTTAAGGGTTCATGGTACTTAAACATTTTATTGTTGTTGCAGTTTTGCCTTACGAATGCCAAATCCAACCTTGGCTGTCTGCTTGTCCGTCCGTCCGTCCGTGTATGTCTCTAGCGTTGCACAACCGTTTGTTGGAAGGAAATGAATGCCACAAAAAAGTGGCTGCAGCAACCCTTAACTTGTTGAATTTCTCATGTTAGAGAAAAAATAGAAAAAACCAAATATTTGAATAAACAAATAAAAAAATCACAAGGTATGTGTTGGTTTAGTTTTTTGCACACATTAGCGCTAAAAAAAACTTGAAAACGTTTTTTATGACCCTTTTTAAGAAGGTCATGTTTTGCTTTGATGGGATAGTCAGCACTTTTTTGGGAGCTTATATATATATTTTTTTTTAATTTCAAAAAAAATTAAATTCGAGTTGAACACTCTTTGAATAGTAATAGACAAAAAAGTCCATAATCCAGCTGAAATTAGGTCAAATATTAAATTTAAAAAAAATATATATTTCACATAATTTTTTACATATAAAGGAACAGTATGTTAAAAACTATATACATATTTTGCGAATCAGAACCAGATCGTGAAATTTTATATTTAATAAACATTAAAATTTTTACTTGACGCTGGCTAAAAATATTTTTAAAAAAAAAATCAATCATTAACACCGCACAGTAGAATTTCTAAAGATTTATGTGATATCATCCTTATTGTTAATGATGTTTTCTGTGATAGAAATGCCTGTAACAGCTTCCGCTAAGAAAATGTGACACATGAGCCATTTTACAAATAAAATGTCTAAAGTCCATACCATTTTAATGAGTTCTTAAGATGAAATGCTTTCCTTATTGAGACCTTCTTGCAGAAGTCAAAGTGGTAGAGTTGTTCTGAATAGTCCAAAGGGAAACATTCATCATGTGCACGTTTCTGTAGCCTTGTTAACGTTCGTCTATCATTCGTAGGTTGTGGTAAAATTTTTCGTCCCGCTCTTCACTTAGACCCCCAAGATCTAAGGGAAATCAGTCCAGGTAATAACAAAGAAAGTGTTTTTTGATGCTCAAGTGTAGAAAAGTCACAAGTTACTTATGTTGCATCTAAGCCTATGAAAGTGACTCATTAGTTGGTCAACGTGACTGAGAATAGTCACAACTTTTGTTATTTAACAAAAAAAAAAAAAAAAATTAACAAGCCAAAGAAACTCATCACTGCTTTTTCGAAATCTCTGTCACAGTGTTCCTAAAATGTGTGTCTTACATTTATGATTTTATAGTAATACGTTAAAAATTCCAAGTTTTCATTTTTACACTCACTTTCTGAGATGGAATCAATTCATATTTTAAGCCAAATGTATGTATGTAGTTTTTTTTTATTGGAGTCCGAGTTCCTAGTCGACAAATTTACTTTTATTGTCATTTCTAATAATGAAACACGTAAAAAACATCATATTCTAAGGCAGTCTGATAAGACTTGAACTTGAGTCCATAAACACTACATGAAATTCAACCAAAATTCACCCAACAATTGCCTCCGATCGATAGCACCTCTACCTAGACAAGCATAGGCAAGGCTAATACCCTAAATACTTATATGTACGCCCGTTACTCTTTTATTTCAGGCAAAAAGGCATAGGTCCAAGAACCTATAACCCTGGAGGAACAACACAAAGCCAGCAAGGCAGGATGTATAATCCCTACCCCCCGCAGGGAGTAGAATGTGCAATAGGCAGAAGAATATTTGTGGATATTCTTGTGTGGTAATAAGATTTTTAGAAGCCAAAATTTCTGAACCAAACTCCGACAGTCCCAGATCTCTAATAAGGTTCTTTTAATAATCCTGGTTGATGGTTTTGTGTTTTTCAGGTCACATTCAGGATCACTATCACTACTGGCAATTTCATCTTCAAAGTCAATGGGCTAAACTTATGGCTCAGATGTAGTTTTTGGACCATCTGGGTTATATTCTCATTTGGGCCCCATTTTTGCATTTAAACAAAAACAAAAATCGTCACAGTGGCTCACTGGCTTATTTCAAATGCTATTTCTCTACGTATTTATCCATAAACGTAGGAACTTAATGCACTTCTTGAGTATTCCAAGTCTTATCTTTCCTTTATAGTAATTTGTAACACAAATTTATTTTTTTCAATAAAGATAACAGCAAACACAAACAGAGAATCTATTTGGCTTGTGTACAGAAACAGCCAGAGTCTTCGGCAGGAATCGAACCTGCGACATTAAAGATACTAGTCTAGTACACTAGCCTACAAAGGCACCCTTTCACGAATGCTGTCAGATTTAAATGGCAAATAAAAGAAAATTAATTTGAATCATATGCAAAAAATCTTCTTGACGTTGCGGCACAGTGCTGTTTCATAGAAAAAAATATTAATAAAAAATTTCATGCGAAGTGCATTTTGTATTCATACCTGAATAATATTAAGTTCAATTTTCTGTCACAAGAGGTCGCTAAAATTATATATTTTTTTAATAATTTTCATATGGATAGAACGTGATCTTTAGACTCAGATAAAATAATTACTGAAAATTAAATTTCTGCAAAAATATACCCAATTCTCGTTTTCTTTTTTTGGCGACTGAGTATGCAAGACATTATATCTAGTTAAAATTTTCATATATATGGTACAAAAGTATTATTAAAAATCCATCCCAAATTTTTTAAAGTTTGATAGAGTTCGGAAAAAATGGGTACTCGTATATCAAAATTTCTGCTTCTAATTTTATACGTAGACCAGGTGCCATAAATAAATATTGACTTTAGTTTAGTTGGTTTGGTTGGCTTGATATTCTTTGAATCCTTTGTGTCAGTCATAGCCAGGCTAATTTTAGCCATTGTTAGTACTAATTGGTAGCCAACCTAAATCTCTGATTTTAATGACTTCTAATGTCAATATAGTAGTGTCTTATTTCGTAGAAGATGGTGTTGGACTTTTCCAAATATCTCCCACTTGCATTGTACTAGTGAAAGGTTCTCAGTCTTTTACATTCTTAATAAATGGCACTGGTACAAATGATTACATAAACAAATATGCGTCCAAGGTGTTTTTGCATACAAATCGCTTGTATTGTTTTTGTTCAGAAGTACCATCACATATCCATCCATTTATAAAAATTACCTAGATTGCAGATTTCATAGTTCTTCAACTCATTTCCTTTAAATCAATGCAGCCAGAGTTGATCTGTATAATCGAGTTGAACTTGTAATTAAACCTCAGCTGCAATCGGCAAAGTGGGTGTAATGTCCTTTGATGGCAAGAATCCTTTGTAGCAGAAGTTATATGATAATATGATGGATATAGATTTTAATTGCTGGCAATCAAATCTGAGTATGAATATGGCCGTTTTATTAATTTCAATTCTGGAAATAACGCCAGTGCCTCCTCATTTGTGAAATCGTTTTCCTAATTTATCGTTTGTAGTTGAATACTTTTGAAAAACCGTTTTGACCTCACTGGACTAGCCACAAAAGCCTTTTGATTAACATCCCCTTTTGTGGGTTGGTTCTATGATCACAATTGACATTGGAAAAGGTTTTTAATATTTCCACATCTGATTTTTTTCATATCCCTATGATTTAGCCTTTTAGATCTGCAAAAACATTTGTCCAGTGATTTTTATGGTCTCCTAGCACTGTTCTAACTTACAGTTTCTAAAACGGTGTATACAGTAAGTTTACACTCTAATCAGTTTGGGAAGCGCTTATAAAATTTCATTTTCGTTTATTAAACTTCTTGAAAGGATTTTTTTAAATTTTAAACAAAACTGGATTATTTATTTTTTGTAAAGCCAAATGCATTTCTTTGAGTGTTACTTTGAACGTCTTCAAGGTTTTTGTTACAGCCACAACACATACGTGTTGAACAATTACGTTTCAAAAGTGAAATGGTTCTTCATTATGAACTCCATCAGCCCAATTATACAATTATCTTGAAAAACACCAGAGATATTAAGCAAAATCTCAAAACTTTTTCCATCTAAGAAAAATTTAAATCTGAAAAATTTAAATTTGTTTTTTTTTCGAAAAACACTAGGCCAACTAAGGATCTCCTAAGTGTATTGGAATGATTTTTAACCATATGATAGATTGAAACTTGGGCTACACGATAGTTAACCTGTGGTCCTCCTTAATAGTGAAAAAAATGCAATTTATTACGAGAACTTCTATATAAACAAAAACCATACAAATATCTTCTTATCATCTTCTACCAATCTGCGGTGCTTCATTTTTCTATCTTTGAAAACTTTGGAGTTATTAACGGATGAAATAGAACATTTATTGCAAACATGTACAATTTCTGTTTCCGAGACTGCTCGGCATTTTGTAATAAATTTTTTTTGTAGTTAAACGAACGCAGCCATTAATACAACTTCAATATCTTTGGGCAAAACGCTACAGAATAGTATACACGACTGATTTTAATTAGCGCCAATTTGCAACCATTACGAAAAGGGAGTGGCATAAAAATTGTTTGAAAATTATTCTCCATTATGAACTCCATCAGAACACCAAATTTCATACAATCACCTTGAAACAAACCAGAGTTATTAAGAAAAACCTCAAAGCTTGTTCTTTCGAAAACCAGCAGGCCAAAAGAAGCTGGTTGCAAATGAATTTCCCTAAAAGTTATTTTTCAAAACGCTGCAAATCAGGAACGGCTATGCCTATTGATTTTTAACCATATCATAGATTGAAACCTGAGCTACACGATGGTAAACCTTTGGCTCGCCTAGTGGCTAAATAATAATAGTGAAAAATGTAATTTATTACGAGAATCTCTATATCTCTCCTTTTCGTCCTCTACCAACCTGTGATGTTTTATTTTCGAGTATGTCTCGGAAGCCACTCGGCTTTTTTTATGAACTTTTCTTGGAGAAAGAGTCTGATGTCAGTTTTAAAGTAGACTGGGCCCCGACCATAAACAAAAACAAAATATGAAAAAGATTTTTTCCCACATTCCGTATTGCAGCCAGCAAATAATTTGGTTAATTTTCTTCTCATTCGGCTTAAATTTCGATAGCAAGATGCGACATTCGATATTGTTCGATATATTAATTATTTTTAGATATTTTAATTGATATTGAATGCCGTAATTTACACGCTGAGCAGATAAAAAATCATAACATATATATTTTTTTCATTTGGATTTTGAAAACGATACCAATATTATTTGTCCAACAACGCATTAGTCAAAGTCTTTATAGATTTCTTTTTAACTCTTTTCCTCTATTGCAGTTATTACTTGTTTCAGGAAGGCCTAAAGAAAACAACTGAGGGAAAAACCAATAATTGTTTGTGGTTTACTTCTCCTCTGTGGCATATTCAAGCACAGCTTTACTTTTTAAAGCATTTCCGCATTACCGGCGCAAGGACTTTTTCCTCTATGGAATATTCAAGACCAAAACAAAAGTTTTAGTTTCAACTTTCTTTGGGTAGACTAGCTTTCGTGATTTCCTTGATTTGATCTTAAGAAATTCTATTCCTCTATAAAGTAAACTTTATAAAAATACATTACTTTCAATATATTATATTCCTTATGGTATTGGTAATACCCCAGGATACGATAATATCAAGACTTTGGATATCATCAGAATAGCATTCCATCTATTAGAAGCTGCATTTATAATGTTTTTGCCACATATTTTTGTCATATACATAATTCAATCATAACATAACAACAATCTGCTTAGAGGGACAGAAAATGTCATTTCTGTTTGCATGTACAACTTCTCCAAACACGCGCCTTCAAAGGCTAAACGAAACTGTACTTTCATTTAAATTCCTTATTAAGTTCAATTCAAACACTCATTCTTACATTATTTTTAATATCAAAATAATTTGAGGTTACTTACCATTAAATTGCATTTTCGTCAAATTTTCAAGGATTGCACAATGCTTTTGAAAACTTTTAGGATCATTGTACACATCTATCACATAAGACTCACAATTTTGATCAAACAAAAGCAACAGCATCCTCTTAAAACATGTTTTTGTCATGTAAAACTAATTTTTATCTTTTTTTCTAAATCATTATCCTCAAACAACTGACAAATTTGAAATAAAAATACACCCAAAAGTCTAATAAAAAAAGCAACATATATTTCTGAAAAATAAAAAGGATCCTCAATGAGAGACAAATACGTATACAGAACAATGGACAGACATAGGAGCAGACGTTTCAGATTTTGATTTTGTTTTTAAATCAATGGTCAAGGATATTAAAGAAGCGGAAGCTTTATCATCCGTTAGTTACCCTTAGCGAAAATTGTATACAAAATATAAAAACTAGTTTCACTTAACAATGATGCTAAATTGAATGAAATGGTCCAGCAGCTTGTCTTACTGGACCAGGTGTACTCATGCGTACATGATCAGTTGCGAACACAAAAGCAAAAGCATGGAAAAAACCCACCACCAAAAAAATTAAATAAATGTACAAAGACTAAATGAAAAGCACCCAAATCTAAAGGCATTTTTTCAATTGAAAAATTGCAACAAGCTTTATGAGAAATCCTTGCGTATGTGATGTCCTTTTTTTCTGTAATTGTTTTATAATACAATATAAAGTAGAATTTCTAGTTTTTAGTTCGATATAAAAGAAATCCACACATATTATTTTTTTTTTATTTCATATCATACAAAAATAAACAATATCCTTTGTCCCTGCAAAGCGGAATACCATTACACTTTTTCTTTTTCTTTTGTTAAATTTCCGTATAAAACATCAAGCTATTGCGCCGACTCATTTAGTTTCATTTCAATCATCGAACGCAGCATATCAACGGTCTTCAATAGACAGCAGCAGTTAAACGCGATCATGGATCCTTAAGGATCAATGTTTTAAGCAAACAAACGCATAGTGGTTTTTTGGATTTACATATATTTTTCAAATATTTTAAGTAATAAAACCATAAGTTAAATTAAACGAACCCAAAGCCGTCCAAAAATTAATAGTGTTTAATCATCATGAACGAAAGTCAGATCAATTTTAATTTAATTATTTATTTCATTTAACAACTTAAAAAAATAAACTAATTGTTCCATAAACCGACAACAACAAAAACCCAAAAAATACAATAAATAACATTTAAATGAGCAAAAAATCCTAATAATGGAACAGTGTTTAAAAAAAACTTTGATCTCCTTTTTTTAAGTGCCACTACTAATAATCCATCCTTTTTTCTATTTCCACAGGTAAGCGAAGTTGACTGAAAACATTTTATTATAAAAGTATAATCAGATTATTTCTTGGAAAATATTAATAAAAAACGAATTAACTTCTTCCGTCATTTGCTGCAACATCGTCATAACTACAAAAAAATAATAAACAATTTAAACAAAAAACCAATCTAAATAGAAAAATTTACTTATATTTTCATCTCAAAAGATGAATACACAAGATACTTTTAATGATTAATTTTCCATTTTTTGTACAAAAATGGGATTTTTGAGCTATGATGTTCCTGCTGCAAATGGGCGTTATAAGATAATGACTTATATTTCAATGCAGAAATCGCTTCATTTAGTTTTTTTTTTACTTAGTAGCAGACTATATATAATTCATTTAATATTTGCCTAGTCTGACTGACCATGCCTGTATTTAATTTTAGTGCACAGTGACACAAAATTGTATTTTTTGTTAATAAAATTTATGTTGAAAATTATTTAATATGAATCAATTTTGATTTAGCGGCCTTTTAAATCCAAAAAATTCTTTTTTTATAACGTTTCATTTTCTGAAAAATATGCAAAAATTTAATTAATCAATTTTATTAGTCTTATTTAAAAATATTTCCTTTTTGAATTTTGCCTGCATTAAAGAACTTTTTTTGTATTTGAAAGGGCAACAGTTTCTACACTTAAAAAAAATTACAAAATATATATTTTTTCTTCATTTTTCTAAATCTATCAGCTCTCAATGAAAAAATTTTAAGTCATTTTTAAGACATGCTCGCAATGTCTCAATTAGAATATTTTTTTTCGACAATTTAAAAAGTCAGTATCTACATTAACAATTAAAATTATTAATAAAAAATTTTGCAATTCCGTTATAGTGTTTTTAAATACTTTTTATTAAAAAATTACTCGATTTTTTTATTTATTTGAGAACATTCTTGAGAACTTTCTTTAAATTAATAATTCAGACTAATAATTTCATATAGGAAATGGTGTATATTGGCAGGATTGTATCCTTTCCAGGATTGTATTCTTTCCCTAAAAGGCTTCTCTATTTTCTAATGCCCACAAATTACAATATTTTATATAAAAATTTATGATTCAAAATATGAAAATTTTCATATAAATCGGAGTCAATTTGTTTTTCAATTACACATATATCGATTGGTTGAATTAAAACAGAGTCTTTTTTAAATTCCCGATACCAAAATGTTTGTACATTTTTATCCTTTGGGTTCGACTCACGCCTAAAACTCTGGTCTGCTTTTTCATTATATTCCTTTTAATATAATCTTTAATTGCATTCAGAACATTTAAATGAATAAATAACGTTTAGAAAGCATATCGAGAAATTTTACACAAATTTAATCTTGTGGAGTTCGCTTTAACCGAGCTCCACACTATAGTATTTTAAGTTTAAATCAGTTAAAATTTCAATCGAATAAATGTAAAACGTAAATAAAACTCAAACTTATAAACTGCTAAATGAAGAAAAAATTATATAAAATAAATTAAGTGTTGGGAATATTTCCACAATCCAGAGGCTCAGCTTTTAAAATAAAAAGCTGAAAGTAACATCAATTTATTTAGTTCATCAACATCAGATCTCCTTTATAGTTCATATAGTAATAACTACTACGTTGTACAAGGTTGCAAAATTTTCACTGAAAACTATAAAAGGCTCCACAAAATTGTACTTTAGCAATATTCCTGCAACCCTAATAGAGAAATCCGCTTTCGTTGCCTCCCTGGAATATAACAAGTATTAATTTTCTATTTCTTGTATTAACAAATCTTGATCCTTACCTAAAAGCCTCAAGACTAAATATAGAAAATCGCTTATTTCTTTAAAAAAAAAACCAGTAAAGAAATTATATTGTGAAAGAATAGAGATTTACTATTGCTGGAATAAATAAATAAAACTGAGAATATCGTTTGTATTTATTGCTTTTTTTTCATATATTGAATGTTAAAAAAAATAATTAAAAATTTTATTATGACATTGATTTTTATCGAACACAGTACTTGTAATAAAGAACTGCCCACTATTAATTCATAATTATATAGACCAGAGTGAAATAGGCATCGAACCCACAACTTTCGCAATTACAGACGGGTACACTATTACGTGACAATAAATCACTTTTTAATTCATACTTTTTGACTTTTTTATATAAAGTATTTTTAATTTAAGTTAATTGACATTTTCATTGGATAAATTATGCCAAGTAAGTGCATTTTACACTTTAATTAATTGATTTGAAATTTTTCAAATCAATTTCAAAACTAAAATTTATAGAATTTCTAAAACTGTTTTCACAATCTAGAGGCTAAAATAATTTTAGTAGAAATAACTAATAAAAAACGGTGGGCTTCTCATATTAGTTTTTTACATGATCTAACAATCCATGTTCAAGAAATAATAAATATTCCAGTGAAAAAAAATATATGGAATTCATTCTCAAGGAACGACATTATCATTGCTTCCTAAATTCCAATTACAGTTTTTTTTTAATTTCCTTGCAAGTCAAAAAAATTTTTATTAAAAATATTAATTACTTCTACAAAAAGATGAAAACTTATTTTATTCTTATGAAACTTAATTTTTTTTTTTCTTATAAAAAATATACATAGTACCTAGTTCATTAAATTGAAAACATTGTTTCCCTTTGATCAATAAATAACAAAATTACTTTCACATAAAATAAAATATATCGCGACTACTGACACACTTCTACGTATTTCAGATGTGCAGTTTATTTATTTCCAGTGGCAACAAATAACTAGTAATAGTTTTATAAGATAATGAAAATAGAATTCTTTCCCCCTTACCATATCCTATTTTCCTAGTTCCTGCACAATGCGCTGGAGCCATCCCTTAAGTACTGGTCTAATCCAAAAAAAAAATGGTGAATAGGAATCAAAAAAATTACGAATTTGCCTGACTTCCGCATCCTATTCTCAGCATTTTCTTCACTTTTTCGGAAGCTCTGTTTTTGCTGGGATACATACATACATATATTTATATGTATTAGTTCAGTTAAAATAGAGTAGTCATTACACAGTGGGCCGTTTGCTAAATAAATATAGTAAATAATTAAAAAAAATTTCTTTATTTTTTCTTTTTTTTGAAAACGTATATTTAAATTTTATACACTGAACACGTGTGTATATTTGGAGTATATCATATAGAATAGCAAACTTATATCGATTCCTCCTATTGACACCGAGTAAAATTGGAGATTTTTTTAATTCCATATTAACTAGTATTAATGCGTCAATGCTCACAATATTGATTATCAAATAATGTTCCAAAAGTAAACAAAGAAAATTTAACTATAATTCCAATCTATACTACAAAACGTAACAGAATTAAAGTTAATTCATTTACATATCTGGACTAAACTTTTTTCTTCGTTTGATTTTAAAGAATTAAGCTGTCGCATTATAAATTTTTATGAAATAGCAGAAAAAATTGTTTGCTTCAATACATATAATGATTATTTGATATCTTCCTTTTCAGGATACCTCACATCGCCCCAAAGATTAACTACTGGATACCTGATGAAACAGTGCATACCAAACAAACCAACATGACCAGCCATGAGATGAAACTCAAAACAAAACTGATAATTAAAAAACAATAATTATCTCTACAAACAAACAAAAACCAATTTCGAAGCAAAATGTGATAAAAAAAATTTAATAAATTTATTTCTTAAGAAAAATTTACCAAAAAAATATCATCAGCAACAAATCATGAAGTACAAGTATATACAACAATATATATCACATACAAAAGACCTTTCCAACGATTCCAAAAATATACAATGAAAATATATAAAAATAATTCCTGCAAAAATATGTTTAAGAAAAACGCCATTTTGCCATAAATATAACAACAGAATCAATTAAAATACTTTACAAAAAAACAACTCAAGGATAACGAACAAAACTCAAAGCAAAACTTTGTAATAAACAACCAACTCAACAGAAAAACAATATCTATTCACAAGCAAATAATACTATAAAGGACATAAAAGAGAATTTTAAAATATTAAACTCCAAACATCTAAAAATAATCAGATGCTCTTATTACAAAAAAGGAAAATACAAAA
Organism: Germaria angustata; assembly: GCA_963681545.1. Classification (NCBI taxonomy): domain Eukaryota; kingdom Metazoa; phylum Arthropoda; class Insecta; order Diptera; family Tachinidae; genus Germaria; species Germaria angustata. Next base: position 115,584,306 of record OY812998.1, on the reverse strand, counting down.
AAGGAGCTTTTGAATTTATCTAAGGAGAAACCGTTCTGGACACAAGGAGAAAGTTCAGGCGAATAATTCAGTCAACGGGAGAAAATGTATAAGAAATTTCAAGTCAAGATAAATTTATCTAAATTTTTTCTGGCAAAAACAAAACAACCCCTTCATAGCAGCAGCACACTCTTTACTCCTTAATATCTAATCTCACTCAGAGATATAAACTTCTACTCAGCTCATTTAGAGTCTGAGCTTTGCCACCCCAAACCAAAGTCACAACTAATCATCATCGACATCATCATCAGCATCATCAACAGCGAACATCATCTAGTCCTCATTGCACCCCTTTAAACGAAAGCGAATTTTATGTGTAAGAAATTCAAGGGATTATTTTCCATCTGCCTGTGTTTTCTACTTCAACTGAGAAAATGATTCTAAAATGATGCTCTCGAGCTTTTAGGATTTAAGGTATAAATGGTTAAAAGATTGTATGAATGAACGTTATGTTTGTTTTCAATGTTTTTTTTTTACAATTTCAACAAAAAAAAAGTTTTTTGTTCAAAGAATTTTTCTAAGATGGTGGTTAATTTCAAGAACAAAATATCCACAAAAAAATTTTACTCTACCCCTTTTTTAAGAACCTTTAAACAAAAGCCAATACTTTTTTCTTGCCTTTTTTTACAAAAAAAATTACGTTTAAAGGGCAAATGATTTTTAAGCAAAATTATGCCTTTTGATTTTGACGATCTAAGGTGAAGGGAATAATTTCAAGGACCTTCTTGCCTTTAAGCAAAATCATACATTTTCGGATTGAAAAAATTAATTAGCAAAATTTCTTTAAAAGCAAAGGCAAGCAAAATGAGCAAATGACTTCGATAATGATGCTCTATGCTTTTGAGGAATTAAGGAAAAAAGGAAAAGGCTAGGGATTTTAATGGAAAGTGAAACTGAAAATTAAAAAAAAAATTACATGCTCGTATATAATAAAATAAACAATTAATCGTGTTGGGGCTTCTTAGTTTCAATAAAAGCACAAATTCCTAAGGCAAGTGCTACATCAATGCTTTTTAATGGTCTATTTTTATAATAAAACCCAACAATTTCCACTCAATCAGCAAATTTATTTTAAGACTTAAAATTTTTGATATAAAAAACTTAAGTCGTAAGTCGTTTAAAATTAGTTTTTGAATGTTAAAAAAAACGAAACAAATATTTTTTCTGTATAATATTTTAAATTTGAAAAATTTACTTTCATGTTGCAACAAAGCAACAAATTTAACTAAGAAGCCCTAGATTATTTCGCTAAACATGATAATCGATTGATAAAAAGTTCATTTCAATTCGAGATCACCTATTCCAAATCTTACCAAAGACTACTGAAAGTGTTTGCAGACAATCTTGAAAGCACTCAAAGGAAATATTTTATTTAAGAGAAAAAGTCCATAAACTTAAGCATACGAGTCCGCGTATCAATTTGTACCTTCAAGGCTCCCAGGCTCCTGTACCGATTTTGATTTTTTTCATGTCATGTGTCCGGAATTTTTTTATAAAATTTTTCAGTCGTGTTTCGTGAAAATAATGCGAGTTAGGATGTCGTTAAAAAAAAACTCTAAGAAATTGTAATAATACAAATTTTATTTAATATTATTAATCTGAACATTTGTTGCTAAAAATTTAAATTATAAATTAGCTTTATTAGCTTTATTAGCGATTTAAAATTGTTTTAAAATGAAATTTATATCAATATGCAACTGTGGTAAAACAAAAAAAAAACTGTCTCAGAATTTTTATGAAAGAGCTACAAATCGTCCCTTCTAAATGTAATTTTCTCATGATTTCATTAAAAAAACCACATAACTTAAGGCGCCACCTTGAAGTATTCTAGCTCACAAAAAATAAAAATCTCCGGCACCAGTCACTGAATTGGATCTCACTAGACTAGGAAAAAAATTATTTTCTCAGAAAAGTTACCACTCCTGTTGTCGCTCTATTCGACTAGCATAAATCATATCATTTATTTGTTCCCCCTAAAAACAGGCAACACTTTAATGTATTCACCTTAAAGTATTCTAGGTCACAAAAAATAAAAATCTCCGGCACCAATCACTGAATTGGATCTCACTAGACTAGGAACAAAATAATTTTCTCAGAAAAGTTACCACTCCTGGTGTCGCTCCCTTCGACTATCATAAATATTATCATTTATTTGTTCCCCCTAAAAACAGGCAACACTTTTATGAATTCATTATTATATAATTAAACATATTTAAAAATCAGTTGAAGGATTCGCAAGATATGTCATCAATCATATTGTCAAAATGAGAAAAAACAATTATTAAATTTTATAACTTTATTATAGTATCACTGACAGCATGCCTTGTGAGTAGCCTAATTATATTTTTAAACTTATAAGAGGAGAGTGTATTACATTCTTGCAACAGATTTAACACACAACAAATTTTCTCCCAAAAAATTGTAATTTCATCATTTTCATTCCATATTCGAAATAAAAACTGAATATAAGTTTTGAAATTGCCTTAAAGAAAAGAAATATTAATATATTAATTTGAGCATACTTTTGGGAGTCAAAAAATATATATTTAGCTTTGCCTGTTTCAATATATTTTCAGTGGAGTCTTACAGAACGTGAATCTATTTTATAGAATCTGAAGAAGCATATTCAGAATCGTACGAATGTGCAAATATATATTTACGTTTCGTAAAAGTCATGTGATAGAGCTGGAAAATTAATTAAATTTGAAATATAGACTAGAAAGTGATTTAAACAAAAATACCCAGAGCAATTAACGGCTTAAAAACATTTTGAATAATAATTAATATTTTCTTTCGTTGTTAAATGAACCCTTGCTAGTAATCGCTCACAATATATTTAGCCGTGCCACAGAACTCAATTCCGTTCGCATGTGATATTAATTCCATAGATCGGTTCTTCAGAATAAATAAAAAACGAACAATTTATTCGGAATAAAACCACTTTTGATGTCCTAAGAGGAATTGACAAAGACTTTTTTCCATTTATTTGTATTAAAAAGTAAAGCGAGTGCATACTTTTAGAAATCGCAATTAAACGTTTGCGCATGAGCTTTGCGTGTTAGTAAAAAGCTTAAGGTGAGCTTTGCGTCTAACAAATGTTGAGCTTTAAAGTGTGACAACTGTATCCCTGTAAGATCTAAATACAAAATAAGAATTAATTTGTTCGTAATGGCTTCACGGAATCGAAACGAATCCAAACTGATTCTGTGATACGGCTGGTTAGCAAAAATTAATTTTCATAGAAATTCTAGACAATATATTAAGAGCAAAAACATTGTTGAAATTTATTTCATTCAAATATTTTTTAATTTAGTTAAGTCCATTAAAGCTCTTAATTGCATTTAAAATTTTAAATAGTAATTTGAATAGTAAGCGAACTATATGTTAAAAAAATTTATTAAATTACTTAAAGGCTTTTTGCCTTGAAAAAAATTTTTTTATTAAAAATTTATATAATTATTAAACGTTGCCTTGCACGTCTTTATTTCTATTTCGAAAATCGAAAATTATTTATTCTTATTTCGTATCGTTGCTCTGCCTTTTAAAAATCTAGAGCACTTTATTTTTAGTTGATTGAATTAGTCGATCTTTTATTAATTTGAAATCATTTTTGTTGCTCATCTTTCAAGCCAAACAAATTTTTAAAATTTATGATTTAGCAGAGAAATATTCGAAATCCAAAAACTTAACAGGTATTTTGTTTTTTTAGGGAAGAAATAAATAAATTTATATCAAATTATATATTCGGTTTATTCAAGTTCAGCATTCTTAGTAATTCTCATTAGGTCTGTCAATTGTAGTTTAAAAAATAAATTTGAAGGAAATACATAATGAAATTTTAAGAAACAACCTAAAAAACATTATTCTAAAGAAAATTTTATTAAAAACTTGCAAAATAAATTTTCATCAAAACTTTAAAGGCTTAGAACAATATACGTGTATGATTAATTATAAACTTCGAATTTAATTACAGTGTAAAACAAATTTAAAAAAAATTTTTTGATTATCCATAAGATTCTGTGAAATTTAAAAAAGTTTACCCAAAACACAAAACAAAATTATAATAACAACAAAAAGTAATACGCGCAAGGATATGAAAAAATTTCTCAACAAAAATGCTTAAATCAAAAATAAAAATATAAAATCATTTCGCCACAAATACTGGATTTTTAGAAAAGCTACAAAATTTCATTTTAAAAAGAGGCCTAAATTTTGTTAAAATATTCTATAATAAAACACGACATGATGACTTAAAACGGAAACTAAATTTCAAATTAAGGGACAGCGTAAATTTTTTAAATATCGGAAAAAGTTTTAATAAAACTTACTATTTTCAAATACCAAAACTAACAAATTACAACTCACATTATTTATATATTTATATAAAAATGCTTTTAAATAAAACATACTATAGAAATAAAAACTTTCTTAAACCTAAAACTATATATAGATTGGCAACCCAAAAATCAAAATTCGAAAATATTACACAATTGGCAATTCGAAATAATTGTATTTCATATTTCGAAAATTTTTTAACAAATTAATTTTGAATCGTATAACAAAATTACGTTTTAAAATATATCTTAAGCCAAAAGTTACATTTAGGTTGACAGAAAAAAATATTGTATTTCAACTCAAAAAGTTCAGCTCAAATTGGACACGTTAAAAATTATACTTTAGCAGTTCGAAGATTTGAAAAAAAGAATATAATAAAATGTCTCATAAGCATCTAAACTAAACTAAACCAAACTAAATTATAATTGACTAAATTACGCAACCATTTTGAAACTCTTAAAAACAGAAAATAATTGAAAATTGAAGTTGGCAATATCATATTAAAAAAAAAAAAAATTATTGAATAAAGAAAATTAAAGTTGGCAACGTCGATTCTTACAACAAAAAGTTTGTTCGAAAAATTTAGTATAAACCAAATTAACAAATATAAAAAATAAAACATATAAATAAACCATACAATTTTCGAAATCTTCAAGCAAATAAATGTTTTGTCATTAACAGTTGGCAACACCATTTTCAAAACTAATTTCACATTACACTTAAAATGAAATTAAGAGCAAATGTATTGAAAAATAAAAGTATTTATGTTAACACTTATAAAACTAAAGTTTTGAAAAATAATATAATTGGCAATGCCATTTTAAAGCTTTAAAATATGGTCTGGTAATATTATACTACCAACTTTCAATTAAATATTGAAGAATATTGACAATAATTTTTCTTTTTCAGATTAATAATATAAATGTCAATCAAATATTTATTTATATTTATAATAAAAGATTTACACTTTGAAATCTTGTATTTTGAAAAAAATTAAATAATTATATTAATTCCAAAATTATTATTTAAAACAAATTTCGAACAACTTAAAAAAATAAAGTTCAATAATTCGATTATATATGTATATTGATACATACATAAATTAACACTTGGGGCATATTATAAATAAAATTTAAAAAAAACAAATCCTTAAACAAATCTTTCGAACGCTATGCTTTACAAAATTGTCCCAATTGTCTTTTGATAAAAACCATAAAATCAAATTACGAAGTATTTATTAATATTAAACCAAAGCTGATTAGACGTAGTTTCGACATTAATAAAAAATTATTTAAAAAATTTAGGCAGTTGGCAATAAACATAATATATAAATATAAACAAATCGAATTGAGTTGAGGTCTTCTTTTTTATAAAAAAAACAACATATCTATTTTTTATGATTTTTCAATACTTCAACACCCTGTCGATGTCTTCTTCAGGAAATTAAAAATATTTAATATTTAAACTTTTTTTCTTTTGATTTTGTTTCAAATTTTATAAAATATTTTTAATTTGCTAAAGAAGACGCCCACAGGGCTTTAAAATATTGAAAAATCATAAAAAATAAATACATATTTATATTTTTTTTTAATAAAAAAAGAAGACCTCAAACTCAATTTAATTAATTTATAAAAATAAAAAAGTCGAATAACATCATCAATTTATAATATATAAATTTGAGCGTTAAGATGAGTTGGCCACAAAAATTTTAAATTTTGTTGCGTAAAATTTATAAATTTTATTAAAAAAATTAATTTTTCAATAAAACTTAATACCTGTTAGAAATTTATCTTTAAAAATAAAAAACAAAATTTAAAAACTTTAACATCCATGTGTTGTTGGCAACAATTTGTAAATATATATTATATTCTTTAAAATATATAATTTTAAAACCAAATTCTCAATCGAAAATTTTTAGGTATTTGTATAAGGAAATTACAAATGCGACTTAAAATTTTTTTTAAATTTTAAAACCAAATACTCAATCGAAAATTTTTAGATGTTTGTATATAAAATTTTCAATTTCAATTTTAAGGTTGCGAAAAATCACAAAATTTATACATATATTGGTTATCAGTATTTCATAGACTGGGTTTTCAAAATCAAATTTCGATTTATTATTTAAAATTGGCAATTCAATATTTGAATTAAATGTAAGTCAATATACTCATACGTAAGTAAATAATGTTTGCTGGATTATAGTTAAAATCATTTGAATAATTCGTATCATGGAGTAAATTTTATATTATTAAACAAAAATTTTGATGATGGGCGGTTTTACAATTTCTATAAATTCTTAAATTTCTTTTATATAATATATTATATGAAACAAAAATAATTTTTAAGCCTCCCAGCCCAAAAAAATAGGCCAAACTCCGTTAATTTAGTATAATTTTCTATGATCCCTTTCTTCTACGCCATCTGAGAAGCGGAAGAGGTGGCCCAATGTTTCCATCTTAGAATATAAATTTTGATATAAAAATGCAATTGCTTTCGTGCTATACCTCTTACAACAAAATATTACAAAATATTTTCTAAAACAACCCTTCTTTTTACTCCTAAAGAAAAAAATCCTTACCCACCCTCTTAAAATAGAGTTGGTTGAAATTTCTAGCAATGGAAAAATGGCGGCCAAATATAGGAAACTTTTCCGATGCCTTAGAAGAAAACAACAAAAATGCCATAAGCCAAAAATAATTTTTCTTTTAAGAAAAACAAAATTGCCATGAAATATTTTATAGAGACAATTTGTCATAATATGAAACAATGTTCTTGTAATTTTTTTTATGAAAAACATCGTCTTTAATGGATGATGATTTTTCTTCAAAATACTTGAGAAATTATTTTCAGATTCGAAAATTGTATCAATATCAATATGATGACCAACTGAGAAAACATATCAAACATATAAAAATCCATTTAAACTTATTTACTTGACTTTCATGTTGAATGTTTTCATGCAACAAAGTTTTGCAACTAATTCAATCCCCTAATGATAAAAAAAGAATAAAAATAAAGCAGTCTGTTACTGACTAAAATCTTCAAATATTAAATGAGAAACAATTTTATATCAACCAGATTTTGCTTGGAATTTCGAATTAATTACTTAGAGAAATCCGGTCGTTATCTGCAAAATTTTTATACATCATTATTTTGTATATATTTTAGAATTTTAATTAATATATTTTCTTTTCTTTTAAGCAGGTTTACTTACTGCAAACTCGACTTAAGAATTTCCAAAATTTTGGCTGATGATCCTGGCTTCTAAAACTAAATTATTAAACTGGTAATTTGATAAAATAAAATTTATTGAAAAAAATTTAGAATAACAAAATAATGTTTAAACAATTCAAAATTAATACAAGAAAAATAATTGCCATTTATACAAATTCAAAAAGAAATCAACTAAAACTGAAATATTTAATTTAAAAAAAGTAATTATTTATAAATAATCCAACTCAGGAATGTAGAATTAAAATTAATAAAATTATGCTTTCAAGTTTTAATATAATTTTACAAGAATTTATAACCTACTTTTGGGCGGCTTACAACTTTTGTGCACTTATCAAGAAAAATAAACCAAAAAATATATTCTTTTTTGATCAAATAACACATTTCAAATTAAGTGATAATAATTCAGAAAAGAAATTAATTAATGTCTCTATTAAATGAAAAAATTGGAATTTTCCAAATTTATGAATATAATATATAAATAATATATGTACTTTAGTTCTTTTATAAAAAAAAAGGTTTAAAGTGAAAACAAGCCTAAGCAAAATTAAATACTTTTCGCCTGAAAGTCTACTGCACGAGACCCAATATAAAATATACTCTAATGGAATCTTAATATTACAAGTGTATTTGTTTATTAGAAAACCAGTACCAAAATGATTCAAATTAAAAAAAGTTTGAACTTTAGTCTCATAACCAAAACCTAGACAGTGCATAATTTTAGGCACTATTTTTAACTGGGACTTTTCATTTGCATATACATTTGAATTCACAGTTTAAATAAAAACTGTTTTCAAAATATTTTTTGTTACGTAAAAATCTTTAAAATAAAAAAAAAATATCTTCTGATTTTTTTTAAAGACTAACATTTAGAACTACTCAAAAAAGTATATGTACATAAAATTCCTATATTCCGGATATCAAAACATATTAAAAAAAAAAAGTAAAAACTAACATACGAATGAACTTTTGCCATATAATTTACTTAAATTATTCTTTAAAAGCCACCTGGAATTATATCAAAGCAGTCACTTTCATACAAAAAGTGATTGGTACACCAACGACAATTCAAAAGAATATAAAAATTGTTTTTAATTTGATCCAATTCAATAATAATTACGCTTTGGTAACTGAAAAGTGATCTTTTAACCTCAAAATGTATTTTTATATATTAAATTTTACTCTGCTTTAAAAAATTTTTTGCTCCTTAAAAGATTTATGGAACAGAATTAAAAAAAATACCCGAAACAAATTTTATTAAAAAATCATAAATTTTCAAATAAAAAACATAACCGTCCTACAATTCAGATTAGTCCAAAGAAAATTAAATGAGCAAAAATATATTCAGTCCTGACCGTTGCGATACAAAACTATATATCGCTCAAATATAATTAAATCAAAAATACCCAAAATATAAAAGAAATTTATTTTGATATTATAACGCCTGCAAAATTAATAGAACTTTAGCATAACGGCTGTAAAAGCGCACCTCCATTCGTATATAGGACATAAAAATAATATATCATTTTTACATCAAAATATCTTGCAAAAATACGGTCCCCTTATTAACATTTTTTCCTCATAGGTCTCCTCAATAATGCAGCCATTATTATATTATAAAATAATAAACAAAATAATGTCCGCTTTGAACACTGTGCAACAAAATGGGTAAAAAGTTTTACATACTTTGTACCGAATATTGTACAGTGCATGGCCATACCATGAACGCCCAAAGCGGTGGTCTTCTCTGCACACCCATTTGATATACTCTAGAACGTTGAGTCGGAGCTATAGTTAGGAATTGTTATATCAAAGTGTACCTAAAACAATCTAGTCCCCCTTACACTACAGCGCCTGTTAGTAAAATTAGAATAACTATTCTATACTAATCAAAAAATAATAAATGAAACAAAACCTTTGATTTGTTAAGTCTATAATTGTCGCTTTAAAACCATCAAAACAAGTTTAAATTTAAGGTGTTTCTTGATACAGAAAAATATATGTATGTAAAAGCAATAAAGTTCACCCATAGAACAGGCATATATTGTATATTGCCTAAAAGTATGCTCCATTTGTAACAAATATATGTGTATGTGTAAAGATGACAATTTTCTTAGTTTTGGAACAATACAATTCAATTTTGAAAACTTGAACTAAGACCTGTTTTTACAATAAAAATCTAATATAAAAATGAAAATCTCCTCTATTATTACATTCAAGCAACTTAAAATTGACCTTTGAACTAAAAACTTCTTTATTCATAAACAATATTTCATGATTAATAAAAGTGTTATGAAACGAGTTTTCATACAAAATTTGCTTATATATCAAATATTTTTTAATATATAATGCAATAGATTTAAGTCCCCAACAAATATGACATCTTACACTTGCAGAATTTACTTCCTAGAGCCCATTTTAAGACTATTATAAAGAAAACAAAACAAAAAACTAAAAAATAACTCATTTAAAATCGTCATCAGTTTACATTATATATTTCTTTATTAAAAAAAAATTCCAACAAAACATTACGGATGTCTTATCGATATCTTGATTTTCTATATGACCAACAAATTTATAGCAATAAAATTTTAAAATTAAAGTTATAAAACTTCAAGAACTTTCTCAAAATGCAGTTAATAAAATTTTAGGAGGGACCAAATTCATTTCATTCCAAATAAAAAAATTCAATTTCCCTTAAATGGTAAAAAATTATAGTTTTAAAAAATCTTGTCATAGTCCCGGCTCTTAAATCTTAATTAGAATAAATTAAGATTAAAAAAATCAGCAATTCTTTTTCATTTTTACAGGACTTTGGATTTTGTCTTAAGCTAAAAATAGAAAATATGCTACATATTAAAAATTAAAACAGATGTATTTCGCTTTTTAATTAAACTAATTTTATAGTTCGAATTTTTAGCGAACAAAGAAATTTTATATTAACAAAAATTTGTTTTCATATATAAAATCCCTTAAAAGAAATATATCTCGTTTTCAACTCCAATCTGAAAAAAGGGATTTTTGTTGTCTTAACAACGGAAACAAAAAATGAGCGCATAGTGTTAGGCGCATCAGATACATATGTGTCCCCGCAATACCAATTGCATTAAAAATACCCCAATCATCTTAAGAACATTTTATGATAAAATACATAAAGACTCGAAAACTGATTTCTATTATAAAATCTAACATTTCTACTATTGAATTTCAAACTAAAGCTAATGTTATCAATTACTCAATGATATAAAAATTTAATTGCGAGTTAATTATTTATTTTGATTACACGACAAATTGATACAAACAAAAATTAATTAAAATCAATTTATATTATTAATAAATTATTTCAACGAAATCTTGTTAAGTGAAATTCTGCACTGTTCGAAATTCACAATGAGAAAAATATGACTTTTCATTGATTTAGTTTTCCAAATAAAAACCAAAACAGTTCCTGATTTTTTTTATTTTCTCTATTTGGTTATTTGATTTTATGTTAATTTTTTTTCGTTTTGAATGATATTTAAAGAAACATTTTTTAAATTTTATGAACGATTTTTGAAAAGCTTTCAATAACATATTATATTGTTCAGTGGGTTCAAAAAAGAGCACTCTCTGTTTCTAGTATAAAACAAATTCCAAAAATAATCAAATTATAAATCCCTCTTTTCGAACATGTGTAATCGTTAATAGAAGTTGTTTCTTTTTTCTTATGGGATTTCTTTTAAGCTTATTAATTTTTACAATTGTATTATTTTTCATTAATATTATTAATATGCACATGTCAATTCTCTTGTTTTTGCATACCACTCCTAAAATCATGCTTCATTTGTACTCAAGTATTAAAAATATAAAAAGTTTTTTTCTTCTAAATTAATTTTAGATATTTATATATATGCACGGCTAAATTTCTCTTATATTTGCACATTAGCCCTAAAATATGCTTCATTTAAGAAACTTAAAAAAGTCAAAAATTCCATTTGAAAATAAAATAAAATTAAATTAATTATTATTATTAAAAATATATATATATATATATATATATATATATATATATATATATATATATATATATATATACATATATATATATATATATATATATATATATATATATATATATATATATATCAATTGCACTATTTTTCATGTATAGATATACAATTTATATTTGAATTCCTCCGATCTAAGCCTCAACTTCATATATAATAAATTCATTTTAAAGTTTCTCGCATAATTTCTTTCGAAGACATTATATAAATTGTTTTTTTTTATAATCACTACAACTATATTAGTTGTTACAAATTTTATATTCATATATTAATTTTTCCTTATTTTATATGAAGCTCCTAAAATTATGCTTCATTTTTAATATTGTTATAGGGTCTTAAATTATTTTTCATATATTATTCGACACAAATATTTCAATTATAAACTTAAAGCTCATATTTCACTATAATGATTACACTTCAGAGTTTATCAACTTATTTGCTTCCTTCTTACACAGGCCAGACACTGTAAGTAAAATTTCTGCATCTTACCCTTGTTTTGCCATCAACGAATTGTAATTATTATGCGCCTTCAAGCCATTAAATCTTAACGATTTTTTTTTCGTCCTCTCTCCCTCTAATAACAAGTATCAAGAATAAGAAAAGTCATTATAAAATAATTCCACTGGTCTAGAGTAAATAAATTATGAACATTAGTATTAAAAGTTGAAAGACGCACAAAAACAAAAAACCACCAAAACGGAAGTCATAATGCGCCATTGAAAAACTCTTGTAGAGTTATGGAAGGGAATAACACAAAAAATAAGAAATATTACTAGCGATTAAGAAATATAAAATACTGTTCTAAAGGAAGAAACAACAGCAAGAAAATAAGGGAAATAATTGGCAAAATAACAAAAATTCACCACATGCGGCGGCCAAAATAAATAAAGAATTTCTTAAAGAATTCACAATTTGAGAAAGGGGAGAATGATTAAAAAATTTAGAAAAAAAGCAAAGTCATAAAAATGATAAATATCTATACAGGACGCAAACTAAAATATAAAACAAATATACTTGAATTAAATAAAAGCAAAATTTTTTTAATTACTTTGGCTGTAACTGTTGCATATAAAAATTAAATTTTTTTAAGCTTTCTATCACTTTAGAACATTTTACCGAAAATAATAAAATTAAATTGTTGATGTTTAATCACAAAAAAAAATTCAGCTGTACAAAAGTATTATTATCTAAAATAAAATTTCATAAACCTCTAAAATGTAATTAAAGCATATGTAGATGGGTTTAACAATTGTGTACTAACTGTTCTGTCTAATGTTATATCTAATGTATATTCAATTACAATTCAAATAGTAATCAAAAATGTCTGAGTTGTTAAAGTGTTTTAAAATTATGTTTCAAATCAAGTTATAAAAACATAGCTTTTATCATTCTCTATCCCTCTTTCTCTCTCTCTCTCCCAATGTTTATAATCTGATAAAAACGGGTTTGCATCCTCACTGATAAATAACTGCAATATGATTCTCTCAAATATATTATTTTGCATACTAAAACATTTATAGGTCTGATAAAAATTTATAAATTTTTTTTAATTTGTTCATTTGTATAGCATCTTTAATAAAAATTAATAGTTTCCATTTAAGGCTTTAGGATTTTTAAAAATTAATATTTTAAAGCTTAGAACATTTGCAATTTTTTTAATAACCCATTAATTTTAAAAAGATAGTAATTAATATAAAAATATAAATTGGATTAACTTACATTAAAATATTGTAGTAAAAATTACTAAAAGATAAACTAAAAAATTATATTTTATTAATAATACTCTTAAAATAAAAGAAAAATAACAAGTCCTTCCCATTTTTAATTAAAAAATAATATTATATATTTCTATTACTGGCTCTCTCTGTTCAAAAAAAATAAAAAATAAAAAATATGTTCATCAACAAATTGTGCATAATTGGAAAACTAATTTTCTCAAACTTAAAATATTATATCGAAGCAAACAAAATTAATATATTATTTCGCACATGAAAAACCAAATTTTAATAAGAAACTACTCGTACACGAAAAATAAAAAAACCAACCATCCAAAATTAATAGATTATTTTGAACACGAAAAAAAATTTATAAGAAACTATTAAAAAAATTGTAACAAGAATGAAAAAATTAATCAAAATATGAAAAGAAACCAACCAACCAAAAATTAATATTTTATTTTGAAAACTTAAAATTTTTATAAAAACTTAAAAAAAAAACTTTAAACTTTAAAAACATAACTGAAACAATATAAGAGATCAACCAGCTTTTTATGTTAGAAGAAATAAATGTTTCATAAAAATTTAGATGGGTTTCAACAAATTGCTTTTTTATAAAAACTAAAACCAGAACATTAAAAATTAATTCTAAAAAAAAAACAAATATCGTTTGAATGTTACAAAATTTATTTCCGTGTCTTAAAATTTTCTTGCCTTTTTTTTGTTAGGATTTTTGTGAACGAGAGTAAAATTTTGTAAAAAATTTTAAAAAATATAAAAATGAATTTACAAAATTTATTGCTTTGTATTTGAAAAGTTTTAAACAGAGCAGCACAGCCATGGTCCTCTGTACTCGAGTAGACTCGGTTGTTTTTACGTTAACTAAACCAACTTGCTCACTTGGGCCTTAAGTTAATTAAATCATTGCCGATAAAATAAAATATATAAATATTACAGTCTACAATACGAGAGCTTTTGCCAAATCAATTTCAATTTGCAAGCTGCAAAGATAAACTTTTGGGGCTTATCGATTTATCATTTCTATGCTCAATGAGAATATAAGCCATTATATCAATATAAGCCATTATAACAACATAAATCTGAAAAATAGTCCTTCACTGAGTGTCATACTTGATTCCCACCCAGCCGAACTTACTTTTAGATTAAGGTACGAGGGCAGCTGATTACTTTTAGAAATAAATTAACCACAGTCTTCATTAAACGTATGTAGTATATCTGAATGTGGAAAAAAGTTATAATTAATATTTATAATTTAAAATCTTACCAATATAATTTATGTTGTTCTAATTCTTTTTATTTAGTTATATTGCCAGCTTCTCGTTTCTTTTTCAGAATCAGCGAAATGTTGCACAGCGTCAATTTAATAATCCAAATTTCAAATTTTAAATAATTCGATTTCTATTTTTATTGGTAGTAAAAAAAATTATGCAAAAAAATTAATTTTAATTCAACTCATATCGTTTGAAAATATACGTAACACTATATTTTTTATAAATTGATTTTGTTTTGGTCGATTTCAAACCACACCCTTTATTAACATTGACTTGATAATCCAAATTAAAAATTTTTTATTAAATAATTCAAATCAAATATTTGAAAATATGTAAACAAAAATAATACAAAAGCTTGGACACTGATCCATTTACTAAAGGCTACAAAAATATTCTGATTATTCGCTCCTTTAAATACGGCATGTAATGAAAAATATTTCATCTAATTCTTATTTCAAATTCAAATATTATAAATTTACTCTGAAAGAATATAACAACGACATTTCTCAATATAATTTGAACATCACAAACCAAAATGGTATTCAATTATCATATTATAGCAACAATAAAGTCATCTATATTCTGCTATTAGAAATTATTAAAAAGGGGTGTTCACAAAACTACACTAACAGTTGTAACGATGGTATGCGGTTAGGGTAATAAGACTGTTGTTGGTATGTTGTCATATAATTATTTTCTTTTATTAAAAATAACCAAAACAAATCTTTAAATATGTTACAACATATACTACATTCTTGTGAATACCTTTATTGTGTTATAAATATACATGAAAAATCTAATTCAAGCAATATTACAAATTTAATGAAAATCATATATAAAATAATGCAAAATCCAGTTTACATATGCATTTAATTTAAAAATATAAATTTTAAAACTCAGGTTTTAATACACAAAATTTAAATTAAAACTAAGCAATATTGAATTTAAACGCTGCTCTCAATGTTTTATAAAGGGGACAGGAATGACATCTCTGCTTATATTTTGAAAAACAAAATTTTTCTCAAAATAATATTGAAAATTAAAAAAGGAACGAATAATCAAAATACTAATAATCTATAGAAAAGATTAAACCAAAATCATATGTCAAGTCCACAAGAAGCCATGCTTTAGTTTAAATAAATAATATTTAATTTATTGAAATTCACAACATTCAAAATTAATAAAATTTGCAAATAAATGAAGACTGTTAAATCAAATAAAATTTTCTTTAATTCAAAAATAAAACTAAATTATTTTTAAAATTTCTTTCATTTAAATAAAAATGTTTTTTGATTTTAAACATTTTTTTAAATTCCATTTTAAGTAAAATTTTGTACATTCTATTAAAATATATTAAAAACGGTCATAAATATCAATAATAATAATAATAAATATTTTCAATACAATTCTATTTAAATATTATAAAAACGTTCATAAATTCAGACAAAAAAAAATAATAAATATTTTTAAATACAATAAACCAAATTCAAAATTTTTATTTACGAAAAATATTAAAAGTGTAAAAAGGATAACGAGAAAGAGGGTAAAATTATAATTGGAATATATATTTATTTATAAAAAAATTATATAAATTCATACCATTCTAAAATTTATTTATTTATTGTAAATTATAAACCTGGACGTGAACTCATCAGTAGATCTTAAAATTTACATTCGTTATTGTCATCGGAAAACATTTGAAAACTTAACAAAGCAACAGCAAAAATAAAATTATAAAAAAAATCGATTTCATTAATCACAGAAATGATTAATCATAAATTTTTATAATCAGGATTATTCGTTAATCGAATAAGAGTAGATGGCGGAGATGACTTTTAGAAATAACCTCGTGCAAAGCCAATACATTTTCAATAATCAAATTAAAAGAATTTATAACTATGCGATTCAATTTCGAATTAAAAAAAATCAGATCTGGTCCATAATCAAGAAATCGAATAATTAAGAAGTTTGATCAAACAAATAATCGATAAATCAGAAATATATGCATTGAGCACTGATGTAAAATTAACAAAAAAATATCGATTTCAACTTAAAATAAATATTCAATTTGAAATAAAAATTGCTTCACTATATTCTAACAATTAGAAAATTACTGTGTTCTAATAGTTATCAAATTTTATAGTTAAAGCAACTTTGTTCGGTGTAAAATTATAAAATAAAAAATTTATATTGTAAAATTAAAGTTTTATCACATTAAATTAATCTTATTGGATGCCACGTTAAACGAGGTAGTAGTGTAAAACTGTATCTGTCCGGTATTGAGTTCATGTCCCACCAAACAAATTCCAATGTGATTCATTAAAACGATTAAAAAGGGGCGTATAGAAACAGAATGTTTTGACAAAATATTGAAAAATCATTTTGACTTAAAATTAAATTAAGAAGTTATGAACTGAAATAATTAACTAAACTTTTATTTTTCCATCTGTAGTAACAAATTATTTTCAATTAACAAAGTCTTACATAACCTTATCAGGGGAACCAAAAATATATATTTATTTCAACTTTAATAAGATTTTATGACAATTCAAAATTAAATATCTCTTTTAGACTAAATAGAAGTTTGTTGTAAAAGTTGGTTGATGACATATAAAAACAAAAACGAGAAAATTTTAAACAAATAAAAATTCACATTAATTCTAATGGTTTTTAATGAAACCTAAAACCAAATCATAGAAGAAATATAAGAAAAAAAATTAATTTTAAATTTAATTTTTAGTTTCAGAAATTTTAAATATTAATAATTCACTTTCATAAGGCCGGCAAAAAATAAACTAAAGATTTTAAATTAATAATATTATATTAAAAAAAATAAAAATAAATTAATTAATTAGAAAAAATACAAAAATACCAAACTTTCTTGCAAATTAAAAAATAATGTGAAAACTTTTATACGAAAAAGAATTGCCATAAAATTAGTTGAAAAATTTCTAGTTCGGAAATGAGGCAATAAAGTTCCTTCGAATGCACTCTTCAGTATTCAAATTATATTTTTAATATACAAACAAATTTGAATTTTTTTTTAAACGTAGTGTCTGGATTAGACAAATGTATGTCATTATGTCATGATAAATATCAAATATGAAAAATAACAAAAATTTTTATGCACGTTTCTTATCATACACGAACAAATATCAAATATGTTATGCTAATATAAATATGTTATGATATCGTGATATAAAGAGTGTGTCTGATGCAACCATTAGTTTTATAAAAAAAACTATTATCGCTCTAAATATTTTCCCTTTAGTTTAAAAAAATTTGTTTTAAGATTTTGAATAATTTGAAAGTGAAAAATACCAAATCTCTAAAACAATTAATCACATAAAATTATTTCGAAAAATTCAATTATGTGTTTTTTTTTTAATTTTCTAATATCCAAGGCAGATAAAGAAGATAAATGTAGCCAATGCAATTGACGCCATGATATCGTCTTGTCAAACACGATATAAAAAATATTGTTTTTTGTTTAGCTTTTTTATGTGTGTTTTGCCAAAATAGTGTCATGGTAAATTATCTAACATAAATTGAGATCGCCATTAGCATATACATACCATATCTGAAATTAATCAAAAAAAATAATTTTTTTTAATCATTAGAAAGAGATAGAGAGGTCCTTGACTATTTTATTGAAAGATGTGTAAAAAGTGTATTTAAATAATACCTTACCTCTCGCTAGGCATTGATATGACCATGAGATGGGTTTCTTTCGTATAAATTTTAAAATGGGACCAGCGAAATTATATGAAACTTAACTGACACCAATAATTAATTTAGAGAAAATTTTTTGACATTTCATTTATTTATTATTATCATTTTTTGTTTTTAATATTTTATCTTAATTCGTGCTGAAGGTTGTCTAAAAAGTTTTGATTTTAACTTACCTATTCTATGTCCAAATCTTGACCTAAAAGTAATGGGTTCCCTTCACACGAATTTCTATATCAGATTCAAAATAGTCTTTTATGTTTTTCTTGTACAAAATTAAAATAATTGAAAAAAGTCAAACTTAATTTGAAAATTTTCAAACTTGAAATTAATTATTTAAATCAAGGCGAATTCATAACAGCTAAACTCACCATTACAACAAGTACAACTCTATCATTGAACAATGTCAAAAACAGTAGAATAAAAGGAAAATATTCACAGCCAATTCAAACAAATAAGCAACTAATCAAAACAAATTTTGACATACAGCAATGATGAAATAAAAAAAGATAAAATAAAAATAAAATGATGCGCTGTCATTTCATTTGTTATAAAAACGGGTTGATTTAAAAATTAAAAATTGTAATAAATTAAATAAAAAATTTATAATCTTGGCTAAATAACCAATTATATCTTCATTCCTATCTCCCTTTGGATGACCTCTAACACTTTTTAAGCTTTTTTAAAATTGAAATAAAAGTAATTATTGGCAACAAATCATGGCATTCGAATGTGTTTAAAAAATTGCGATTTGCCTTCTAGTATCCAAACAGTTTTATTATTCAAGTTCACAATAAAAAAAATATTCGGTTTCTTCAATTTCCACAAAAAAATATTTATATAAATTTTCCATTACTATAAATTTCTAGAAATTGCTACACAAATAATTGATTTAACGCGAATATAAATAAAAACAATATGAGAAATATTCAATTCCAAAAAATAAATCGAATTTTCTTATTCCAACTAAATATCCATTCATAATCACCCTAAATTTTTGTAAAAATTACTACACGATTGTGTTGGATTGCACTATTAATTAATTCAATCATGACTAAAATTAACATAAATTTTGAGAAAACTTTTGATGGAAATTTTTTTCTGCGCACCAAAAACAAATGGTTAATAATAATCAAAATTTCATAGAAAAAATAAATTTTATAAAAATATTTTTAAGGTTTTAATTTCATAAGAAATTCAGTTTCTTAATTTTTGAAATCAGATCCAAATCTCAAATCAGAAAAATTTATAGGCAAATTAAGGCATTCCAAGTTCATATTTTTTTTTTTAATTCTATCGATTAGTGTAATTTTCAGTGGGTCCCCTAATTGATTTTTTTTTTCTTATATTTTATACCAATATTTAATGATTTTAAATTTATTGTGTTTCGATTTATTTTCAACGTAATTTAATTCTTAGTACAGATTAATATATTAATTTTCATAATGTTTGAAATTAAAAAGAGTTAAACCTGACATCATATTCAGTTAAAACCTTAGAAAACTGCAAAATTTATTTTTATAAAAAATTCTTAATATACGTAATTAAGTTGTATCAATAAAAATAATTAATTTGTGATAAAGATTTTATTTGGAAATCGTTAAGCTTGTTTTAAACCAAAGTGTTGTAATTATGCCGGGCTTTTGCCAAGAAAAAAAAGATTGTTTCAAAACACTCAACTAAATAAAACTCTATAAAAAGTGATTCCCAATTTTTCAAAAACGTTTAAATACGAATAAACAGTTAATGAAAAAAATTTCGGGACTAAATATTGTAGTGGCCACAAATTTTTAGTCAAGTCTGCCAAGCCTTTGCAAAATTTTACAAAAATTATTTGAAGAATGGAAGACTAGAACTACTTAAACAAATATGTCGAAATTGAGTTATAAAGTCTACAAAAATGCTTTTTAAGTTCAATAAACCTTCACCATCAACCAGATTTTTAATTTTGAATATAAATGTAATAAAAATTTTTGTTCGAACAATATTGATTATTAATAACATTTTTTTATAAAAAGTAAAAAAATATAAATCCTCTTTTAAAACCAAAATTTATACAAATGAAAATGATTTTTGTAGTCAACTAAATTTGTTAAGACAGCAAAACTAAAGTTTAAATAAACTTAATTAAACATAAAAATTTTTTAACTAGTTCCGTCAATATCAACAAAATGAAAAGCTCTCATATATGGCTACAAAAATTAGTTTTTATTGCTACAAAAATTTTTTTAAAAAGCTTAGTAATTGAATTGAATTTGTTTTCAAATTCAACTTTATTCCACTGAATATAAAATTCTTGTTAAGATCACTAAAATATAACTTCTTTTGTTGAGAGAACTAAACTTTTTTAGATAAATAAACTTTCTCAGACAGCAAAAGCTTTTTCAGAAAAAATATTTAAATATAGTCAAACCTATTCATTATCACAACACTAACAGTGATTCAATTCGGTTTTTAAAATTTTAAATTCTTTGCCGTCTTAAAATGGTTAATTTTCCTGTACTTCGTATACAAGATTAAATCTGGTTGTACAAACATATAAATAAATGAAATATAAATAAATATAATATAATAAATGAAATAAAATAATTAATTAAGCCAACAACAATTCTTGACAATGAATTTGTTTTCAAATAAATTTTTTTTTTTTTTTTTTGAAAATTACAAATCATCTCATCATGAGTCTCAAAATCCAAAATTTTTATATGGAACTACAATATTTTCATAAAAAAAGAAAAAATCAAATTTAAACTAGTTTAAAAACATTTCAATTACACCGTTCGAATATCAAATTAAAATTTTTGTGTTGCAACTACAAAATTCTTGTCATGGCAACCAAAAATCTCAAGCCTCAAAATTTGTAAATGGATTTAACAAATCACTTTCAAAGTAAATTTTTTATTTGTGGCTACAAAAATCCTTAATTTAATGAAAATATTATCCAAAATTTAAATTTATTTCTGTTGGTAACTATAAACAAATTTAAAAATATCGTCATATTGACCAATAAAACTCTTTCTTTCAATTACACAGTTCGACTATAAAATTTTAATTTTTCTGTTGCGGCTACAAAATTGTTGTCAAATAAAAATATTCAAAACTCAAATTTGATAACTATGAACAAATTTCAAACTATCGACATGCATAAATAAGATCGCTTTGAAAATCAAATTTCTTTTTAATTGTGATAATAAAAAGTTTTATTAGGGCAACAAAACTTATCAATGATGCTACTCGATGTAATACTGCTAATAAATTGATATAATATTTCAGTTTGAATAATTTTAAAATTTATTAACAAATGATCAAGTTAGAAATAATACGACCTAAATATTTATTCATGAAATTTGACCTTAAATGAATAATCAATTATTTTATTTTTGAAAAGTAATACAAGTAATATTTCGTAAACTCCATGCTTAAAGATTTCATTGCATTAACAATAATACAATTAGAGGAATATGTTTGCTTTTAGTTGATGCTACAAAATTGCTCACTATGTTGCAGTCTAGGAATATATGTACTTTATATTAATTTAGGATATAAAATTCTTACTTAATTTATTTTCTGGTTAACTATGCTAATTTAGAATTTTGAGCAAAAAAAATTATTAAACAATTTCAAAAGTGATTGGAAAAAATAAATTAATTGGTTTGGCTGAAAATAAAATGATTGAGGTTACAAAATTCTAATTGTGACTATCAAGATGGCCAAATTAAACAAAAATTAATTCAGCAACTGAAAGATGTTGAAAACTAAATGCCAATTTCAATACAAAATAAAAAATGGCAAAACCTCAAAGCCGATATGCACATTGAATGACCACAGCAACAAGAAAAACTATTTATTTGATATAAAAATTATATTTCATAAGCTCTCAATGGTTTCAAAAATTAATTTTATACGCTGTAATTAAAGAAAACTCAGGAGTCAAAATCAATTCCATTTTTTTTTATTTGTTTTAAAACAATTATTAACTATTTATATATTTTTAATAATAAGGACTAAAAGAAAATATCCTTGTGACTTGAAGTCTATATATAAAATTTTCTTCAAAAAATTACATTTTTCAACCACTTCCAACTAAACTTGTCCATAACACTCGTGCTTGTCCTTAAAATGAACTCGCCATCAAAGCCATGATCAGTCCTGTAAAAACAAAAACCTAAAAAGCACATCAACGAAAAAAGTTATATATCTTTAAAATCCCTTCAATTGTGGTTAAACCCTTTTATACAGAAGTTTTGCTCCTGTGTCAAGCTAAAAGAAAAAAAATCTGTCTGCATCATCTTGAAAGGCCAACATTAAAAGAAAACTCTAACCCTTATATAATTGAATATTCGTACAAGTCGAAGCATAAAAGTAATAGCTGCCATTTAACAAATGCATTCAACTGGACAATATTTTCAAAAGATAATTGCTATCAATATTGCCAAATACAAGATAGACATCTATCATACTTGTAAATGTATTGAAATTTACAAACACCCAGAGACACACAAGCCAAAAAAGTAATTGAAGTTAAAACTTCTTCCGCCAGCCGCCATAATTTGTATGGCAAAGAAACCCAAGAAAATACATACTACAGGAGACACTCCGTCAGTAGCTGGTCTAATACAATAACAAACCACATTTACTGGCCATCCCCCAACTCCACTCTTTGCCCTCCCATTCTATTATTTCAAAAGAAATAATTGGAAGTTTTGTTCTTAAAAACGTGAATAGGAAATTGATTGCAGAAATGGAACTCGTGCCATGAAAATTGTAGAATGTGTGTATCAGGCAGATGTTATTATAAATCTAAGCTTTTAATTAAAGCAAACTTAACAATATATTTCAGCAGATGCTAGTCTGTTAGTTTTGGATTAGATTTTCGTCAAAAAGTCAACCCCGTTTAATTCCAATGAACTCCGACTATATTCTGTAATTTCTACAATAAAATTTTTAAATGTATTAATAAAATATAAACAAATACATTTCAACGTCAGTAAGTCTTTGCTTTTAATAAGAAAAATTACTCTTGAAAGCTTTAAAATTCCAGTTTAATAAAAAAATCGTTTTTACTTTATAAAAATTTTTACTATTTTGACAAATTTGTTATAAGTAACAATTTCAAGATATTGCTAATAAATAAAAATTCATCTAAAAGCATTTAGGTTTCGTGTAAAATTTTATTTAACATATAAAAATAAAAGGAGGTTTCTTTAATCCAGACAGACAATTCGTCTTGAAATTTTTATGAAAAGCCATACATATTTTGACTGATTTCCCCAAAAGTTTTCTGTTTGCCTTGTGGAAACTGTATATAAAGTTTTACTTTAATACAAAACATAAAAATCAACTAATTGATATAATTTTAGAATTTCTTTACAAAAAAAAAACATAAGAAGCCAAAACTTACACTAAGAAACAAAAATAACATTTAGTTAAAATAAAAAAAGGTTTATATTTAAGACATTCTAAAGTTTACATTTGCTTTAATACAAACCATAAATGAAAACAGTTTAAGGTATTAAATAATTTTAAAGCTCCAAATCGAAGTAGCTTAATAGCCGCCCAACTATTTAATTTCAAAACAAAAGTTCTTAAGCTTATCTTATCTTTTTAAAAATTTGTTTAGTCTAACCACACCTGAAAAATCTACTTTATCCTATTAAAAATATAATTGCATCGAATATATTAACTCAGTTTTGAAATTGCTAATAAAGAAACTAGATTTTAAAATACGTTTCCGATATTGGCAAGAGTTTGTGTAATAAAACTGTAATTCATTTAAAAATTCAATTTGTCTTAAAACTCTAAAAATAAACATTAATTTTTTAAATAAATATTTGCTTGCACTTAATTAAAAATTTTTATTATTTTAAATAAACGGAAATATTGAAAATTTTTACAACTGAAATAACACTTTTTATTAAAAAAAATTAGTTTTTCAAACCAAATATAGAAATATTATTTTATCGAAAAAAAAACTATAAATATTTGTATGTATACCATCACAAATTACAAAAGTCTAAATTATTTCCTTAGAGCTTTAGTCCAATGAAAGCTTAATATGAGTTTTTTTTTTTTGAGACATTAACAAACGTTTATTCCTTAATGTTAAGAAGTTAAAATTTTATCAAAAAAGTTACATTTCTGAAAAATAAACGGCTTTCATTTCTATTTTTTATTACACAAACAAACAATTTAAGAACTTTCTTCGTTGAAGCATTTAATATTTGTTATAAATTATTTAAAATCTAACAAAATGGGTAAAATTTTTTATTTACGTAATTTTTATATAATCCAAAAAAACCTAATTTTTGAAAAAAAATCAAGGTCAGACTAGGCAATTTATTTAGGAAGCTCATGAACTGCACATATGTGTAGGCTCTCTGTTTCTCAAAGAAATATCGAATATTTGAAGAAAATCCATTATTTTATACGATATTAAGCTCAGCTTAAAACAAGATAACAAATTTAATTTTCAATTACAAACTAAACCGATTTCTAAGAAATATATTTGACTAACTGAAACATGTAAAATTTGAATCTTTTTATCATATGTTTCTAATATAAAAGAAAATTTCATTAGGTAACTTCAAACAATTCTAATGCTGCCCATGCACGTTGCGACTAGTTTTACAACTGACTTGAGCAAATCAATCGCTTGAATTTCGCTTACAAAGTTCTTATGTGATTTTTTAATTCTCATTTATTTTCTGAACTTTCCCAACATTTTGTATCGTCTAATTCTATCCTTTTTTATACATACGTATTCCTCCATAAAATTCAGCACTTCTATTACACGCTAAAATTACCTTTTTAACATCAGGAGAATAATATGCAAAATAATAAAATCGTCCTCGCACTTGACAGTTTTACAAGCACTTCAAACATATTGTATGAGTACAACCTGTCGCAACGTGTATGGGGAATATAAAATAATAAAATACAACAAAATCGTAAACATAAGCCACTGTATTACAAACAAAAGAAATCAAATTAAATACATATTTAAAAAATACAGAAAAATTCTAATCACCTTAGACTTAATAGTTTAATAAATTCATTCTCTAAGAAAACCTTGAGTACAAAAATAATTAACCCTTTATAGCCGCTTGCCCATTTGTAAGATCTTATAATATTTTTAACGTATCTGAAAATTAAAAAAATATTTTTATTTAAATATAGAGAAATTACATAGTGTAATAATTATCATACTTTAGTCGACAGTTTCTTATAAATTTGAAATATAATCATGTGAAAAATTCTATAATTTCTAATACATCCTTGGGAGTGACAGAGACAAAACTTTCAAAGTCCTTGGATAAAAAATTAGTATAATGTAAAATTTAAAAAACAAAACTATTTATAAAAATGCATTGTTTATTGTGGCTTTAGCTCTTTATATGACGACATTTCATTGGTCGCTAAACCAAATCGGCACTGAAATTGAAGCATATGAAGAGCTAAAGCCACAACAAACAATGCATTTTGCAAAAACTCTAATTATTTCAACGATTAGGGAATATCGCGAATAATAAATTTCAATATTGTCTTTATAAAAATTAAAAAAAATTAAAAGTTTGAAATACAAAATTATTGCTATGAACCAGGAACATTGAACCGAAGTATTAACGATCAGGAAGAAAGATAACAAAAAATTAATTACTGAAAAATACTATAAAATATTAATTTTCTTTGTCGATGCCTGTATTATAGTTTAATTCAATCAAATAGATTTTTAGCTGCGCCAACAATACAAGAAAATAACCTGCCAACTTTGATTCAAGCATTTCGCATCTAAATTGCAAAAACATACACACACAAAAACACACACACCTATACACACTTATTTCACATACATACACAGTGCGATTGTAACTGGGAGGGATAAAAATTAATAAAATTTTGATTCTTAAACGATTTTGTTTATGGAAAAGGACTTGAACTGTGTGCTGTTTCTTGGTGCATAACTTTTACCTTAAAAACGTTCCCCACTTTGCCTAAAACTGCCATACGCACATTAAACTGTTCCTTGTCTATAAAAAATTTTATTACATGACCCTCATGTAATAAAATATAAAAAAATATTTCTAATAATATAAATATTTCTAACAATATTTTAATACAATATATAAAAATATTTCCAAACTTACTCAACGGAAATCGAAAACTTAAAGATGATTTCGAAAATGTGGCCATTTCTATAATGATTTTTAGACTTTTTACAAAATACTTAAATAAGTTGAGTTAGTACAGTTTAACTACATATATAATATTCGCACAAAAGTATTAAATCACAAAATTCCTCCACATGAACTTATCTTAAGGATCAAACTAGAATATTAAAACTAATATATTATTTTTTTATATTCGCATCAAAAAAAAAAAAATGACAGAAATCTGCTGGCCCTGACACTTACCAATTCATTTCAATACAACTTTTACATAAAATAAAAAAGTATGTCGATTTTGTGTGCTTCGGTAGACTAATGGGTAGTGTAGTAGACCATCCGCGCGGAGATTAATTCCAAGCTATAGTTGCTCAATTCACAGCAAGATGTAGATGATAAGTTGTATAAAATACAACTGAGGCAGTTGTGAACACTTTTCTATTAAATTTTATAATGTCAAATTTTAAAAAAAAATAAGAGTAAATATAAAAAACAAACTATGTGAAAGAAATAGTGTTCTTGTTTCTTCATACGAACAAAAAGTCCAACTAATCAAACGAATTATTCAAAAATCTTAATAATATTTTAACATCTAGAAAATTCATTTATATTTCATGTACTATATTCCCAAAATTTCGGCAAATGTGTGCACCTAGACTTTTTATTCGTAATTTCTTTTTTGAAATAAAAAAATACATTTTACGCATAATCGTTTCTTTGGTGTATATTTTTTTATAATCTTTTTAAACTACATTTTACAATTCTACAACGTTCATATTGTTTGTAAAATGTTCAATAAACGGGGTTGGAAAATGCAAATTTTTTACACTGTTGCTATTGTAGATTGTTTTAGCTTCCGTCGCTGACAAAAAAGGCAGAATTAATTTTATTTTATATTATATATCAAGTTCCTTTTTCCATTAAAAGATTATGAAATTTCATTCAAAACAATTTAAGCAAAATGCATTCGTAGTGACATTCCCATCCATGTCTTCATACGCCACTTGCAACAAAAAAATGGAGAAAAATATGTATGTATGTGTTGTAGAGAATGCTTACATAGAAAACAGGAACAACATACATGCAACTATTGTAGCATATGTATGACGACTTACAACTCATACAATAAGTTGTGAATTAAACAAATATAATTTGTAATTGTATTCATAAGCGAATCATTTTGTAGTAAAAAAAATTTTCCTAAAAATTAATATATTAAAAAGCTAAATACGCCAGCAAAAGCATGAAAAATCTCACTTCTACAAATGCTGAAATACATTTTCAATTCTATAAAATACAGAAATTTTTTTTTAATTTTCAAAAAAGTTCAATTTCTTTACTTTTTATTTTGTACAATTTGAAAGCTAGAAATTTGTCATCAGTTTCATTAGCAATCTTTTAAACTAAGACTTCCAGGGGCAAAAAGAAACAAAATCAAATGATTTTACAAATAAATTAAGGAACTTTATTGCAAGAAATTTTGGTCCATAGATCTACTGTAATTTTTATATCGAAGGTCTTCTTTTTTTGCCACTTGCTATAAAACAGTGGATGCCCAATAACATTTACATGGAACAAAAAACAAGGGATATAAATAAAAAAAAAACAAATATATAACAGAACTGCAGTCAAAAAATTCAATTTATTTTAAGGCTTAAAAATTATGTTTATGGCAGTTTTTAATAAAAAAAATAGTTTTTAAATATATTAAACAAAATCAATACTTCATTTTGTCCTGTAATGGGAAACGCTGTAACTTTAAATTCTTTAAAATTATATATATTGCACATCCCTAAAACAAACGAGTAAAATTAAATTAATAAAATTATATAAAAATATTTTTTTTAACAACTACTTGGTACAAAATCGAAAGATCACTTTTCCTTCCCTGACTTAAAGCTTTAACATAACGTCCTAATTCGAAATACATTTTAAAATAATCTTAAATTCCAAAAAAAAAAAAATAATAAAATTAAATTAATCAAATCATTATAAAAAATATTAATTTCGCAACTTTCGCGTTTGCGTTAAAAAATCATTTTTAAAGTTTTACCGATATTTTCCCAGGTTACACATTAGACTTTGTATATTTTGTAAAATAATAAATATGACAAAAAAGGAATGTTTAGTTTTAACAATATAGTACATCAACGGACACCTTAAAAAACAACAAAAAAAAGTTTGATATCAGATTCTTGCAATAAAAAAATTTAGAATATCTTACAAAAATTTTATCAAAATAATTTTTATTATAATTTTGAATATATATAGTATGAAATTTTAAAAATCTTTAACTTTAATAAAATCATAGACATTTTGGCTACCATAAAATATTAAAATGTAAAATGTGAAAAAAATATAAAACTATGAAATAAAGAACAAATAGTTTTGTATAAATATTTTTGAAATACATGTTATTAATTAAAATCCTTGAGTTGACAAAAGCTCTGCAAAAAAATATATATGTATATGATACTACTATATAAATATTACAAAAATAAGTTTAGAAATGTATTCAATTAAAATTACCATGAATTTATCGTAAACTAAAAGGAAATTGCAAAAATAATAGAAAAATTCTTTAAATCACTGCTATCAAACCTGAAATAAAAATATAATCAAATAATTTTCCATCAATCAAAAGCTCTCCAGGGGTCGTGATGCCTTGAGTCCCTCTATAATTGTTGTCCGAAACCATAATGAAAAAAGCTGTAAAGTTGCTATTCAAAATCTTTGATGAAAAATATCTTTGTTCTTTCGATACATAATTTGAGTGAAATAATTTTACAATCATAAAAACAAGAATATGTAAATTATTCTAGATAATCTTTTGCAAAATCAATTTATACTAAAAAAAAAAAAAAATTCACCCTTCATTCTTCTTCTTTTTTTAATTTTTTAAAATATTTTGATTTTCAATCATTTTTCCCCAGCAAATGGTTAAATGTACAATTGCAAAATTTGCTAAATACAATTAAAGAACAACATAAGAAAGTTAATTTTCCACTTAAGTTTTCATCATTTTTCCTTAAATCGAAAACATATGATCTTTAAAGGGATTAGCCTTGTTTCTGTGGGGTATACTTCCCACAAAATATTGTAATATTTTCTTACGCACTTGCTGAAAAAGAAAACCACAAGTGTCCTTTTCTTTCTGAAGTAGCGCTAGCCTTTTATGCTCTTTAGCCACAAAAAGGGGATACCCAGTGTAATTGCTAGTGTCTTACAAAATATCAAGCACAAAAATGAGAGGTAGAGGTTTTAAATACAGGAAATAAACCCCTTAATATGTACCCTTAAATTGTAAAGAAATTGAAAATATTTATTAGAAACTACATTGAAAAGCAATCAAATGGAAAATTATTTATAAAAGCGATATATTACGAATAATATAAAAAATCCAATAAAACCTTTAATTTTGTTCATATTTTTACCATAAAAATAAATATCTAAATATAAGGAATACTAATTGAAACAAATTAAAAAAATTTCTTAAATAAAACATTATTTTTAAATACAGTAATTGCACTCTGTATCTCCTTTTAAGTTATTTTAAGATTATTTACCTTAAACTTAAACTAATTGTAAATTTCTATTCCAAAATTGTAAAATTGTTAAACTATAAAAATGCCCCAATACTCCACTCGCTTTAAATAAAATTGGAAATGCCATTTCTTTCATTTGAAATGGGGTCATCATAGTTTCCCATATTTTAAATGAGACAACTATGGCATTTAGTTTTAAATTTAAATTTTAAATCTAAATAAAAATGTTCCATGTATGATGCTCTATTTGTATGAAAATAATTTTTAGTTCCAACTATTTTTTAAAATCTGTAAATCTTTTTATTTTAGTTTAATCTCTTTATTAAGATCTTATCCATAAATAATGCTTTATATTTATTTAAAATTGTATTTAATACAACAAAACTGTTGACGCACATAATTTATTGAAATAAAAATTGTACAAACCATTTTGCAAAACAATAAAAATATGTTTTTCTCTTTAAATAATTCTCGCAAAAAACCGACTTCAATACAAGTAATAAATCGAACAGATTACAAAACGGACTCAATCATGAGTAAATTTCAAGCCAATTTCATCCATTTCTAGATTATATTTAACTTCCAAAGAACATAATCATTTTTCATTTCGGGCGGGCATTTTGTCCCTCCGACTGGCACTTAAAATTCTATAAGACCAAACTAATGTTATATGCTTTAAAATAAAAAAAAGTATTCTCAAAATTAGTGTATAAATGGTGGACCTACGCGATAATAAATATTTTGGGCGGCCATTTCGCTCCTCGGAATTCCAGTTAAAATTATATAGTACCAACCTGGGGTATACACTATCAAATAAATGTATTTTCGAAATAAGCCTATAAATAGTTTAGCTACGCGATAATCAATATTTTGGGCGGCTATTTTGTCCTTCCGAACTCCACTTAAGATTCTATTGGACCAGACTGGTGTTATATACTTTCACATAAAAAAAATATTTTCAAAATCAGTCTATAAGTGACACTAAACTAAGTGTATACACTTTCAAATAAAAAAAGTATTGTCAAATTCAGTCTATAAATGAAGGAGCTACGCGATAATCACCATTTCGGGCGGCCATTTTGTCCCTCCGAATTCAACTTAAAATTCAATGAGACCAAGTGGAGGGTATACACATTCAGATTGTGAAAATCAGTGTATAAATGGTGGACCTACACAATAATAAATAATTCGTGCTGCCATTTTGTCCCTCCGAATTCCATTTAAGATTCTATAGGACCAAACTGGGGATATATACTTTAAAATAAAAAAAAATATTTTCAGAATTAGTCTATAAATGCTGCCATATTGTGCTTTTATGGATGAACTAATCTTGAGTTCGCAATTGAATGCGTCTTTACGCTCTCCAGAAAATTACGATATGCGCATTCGATAGTGGGGCATGTTGAAGCGATGTACATACATATTTACTTTTTTACAATTTATTTCAGCTGCACGTTTGGGCAGATAGTGCATTTGAGTTGACAGCATTTTTGACAATCAACTCTTGCACGGTTTCTTGTGCAGGTAAGTCAAAATTACTATATTGGCAAAATTTTGATCACTCCAGACGCAGTTAGTTTTGTGAAATCGGCTCCAACCGTTTCTATGGTTAAGGGTAATAAGTAGTATCAACTCACTTTTATTTCTCTCAAACTAAATTTTTTTCGAACATACAACACCATTGGGACGATTAGAACGGTGCGAGCAAATTTTATAAAAATTTAATTTTTGCTTAATAGCGCTCTCAAGGAATAGTGATAGGGTTCAGTTATGTTCGGGTAAAATGTCGGAACAGAAAAATTAATTCAGGTTGATTATTTGTAGATCTTTGTTGATTTTTACTCCTTTATCGCATAGCTCCAACTTTTAACCCGATGCCGAGCTATTTGCCCCCAATCTTTTGTTTCATGCATAATAATCACAAAATAAGGAGTTCAATGATGATGCATCATGGTCGAAGTACTCTACGAACTGTCTCCACTAGCCATTACTTGGTATGAAAATTAATCATAACTTATGTCACATATGAACTCAGCTCGTGGAGAATGCTCATGTTCTTGTTTCGTTCATATGCTGCCATCGTTCCTCGAACATATGTTCTAACAACCAAGTTCGCCATGATGTTCGCCATCTAAAATAAAAATCATAAATATATATTCAAATTAAAGAACAAATTTACGAAAAAAAATATTACATTCAAAAAATAAATTTTATGTCTGAACATGAACATCAACACCTGTTCGTGTGATGCCAAATCGATGGCTTGTGAAGACGCACTGTTAAGTTCAGACGGTTGGTATCTTTGCTACATGTCTTTGTGTATTGACTAAATCAAAAAGGCACTACTTTAAAGTTTATCGAATTCAAGCACCATAAATGGCGCTAACTCATAAGAGCAAAATTTATCAAGTAAAAACCATAAATGTACCCACAAATAAATGTATGCTGTTTTCTTTTCTAAAATGTGTTGCCCTCTCGGGAAAAAACGAACGGAATCTGTTGTAAGCGCAAACGTAATAGGAAAGAACACACAATTTTGTGAGGGAGTTAAGTTTTTTTAAATTAGACCAATATATTGTTGTATAAATTGTTAAACAAAATTTTGCAATCTTCTCAGAAACGAAAACGCCATTAATTTTCGATGATGTACAGGCGGATTCGGATAAGCGAACGCTGTTTAAAATCCCTTTATTTAAAACAGAAACTCTTAGTTATTGTTTTTGAATGGAATGATTTTCAAAATCCAAAAATAGTCAAAACGATGTTCCATAAATCGTGTGACGTTAAATTAGAATTAAATATTTTAAACATCAAAAATGTCAATAAATTAAATTTTAGTAATGCAAAAAACATAGAATTGTTAAACTATTACGATTGGAATTGAGTTCTATGTCATGGATGATAATGGTTTTTTTTTTTTTTGATTCACAGAACAATCATGTCTTTGAATTCCGCATCACTTATTATTGGTTTTGAAAATTGAAAAATTTCCCAGATATTTTTGTTGCATATTTTTTAAGCATTGAATTCTGTAAGAAAAATTGCCCCGAAAATTTTCGCATTTATTTTCAACGATACAGCGCTGAAATTGCATATCTCTGCTTTTTACGATTTTCATCTTTTATAATTTTACC
The DNA here is from genome assembly GCA_963681545.1 of Germaria angustata. Lineage (NCBI taxonomy): Eukaryota > Metazoa > Arthropoda > Insecta > Diptera > Tachinidae > Germaria > Germaria angustata. The sequence goes on along the minus strand of OY812998.1, from coordinate 115,551,078 downwards.
TAATGTAACCTTTTTTCTCAGTAAATAGGTCATTTCGAGGCCAATTATAAATAAGGTAAACTCAAAAGTACAATAAACGTAGTTCTTTCATTACTTAATTTCAAAAGCAACAGGAAAGCAAAGGAAAATATTGAAAAATAATCAAAAGAAATAAGCAAATAATCAAAACATATAAACACATTTTGATACCGGTCCCTTCTTCGGCAACGAAGATAAATAATTCACGGAACTAGCGAAAGAATACAATATAAGCTTGTTGTTTTATCGAGACAATTTTCTTATTTTTTGAAATTTGTCATATTTTTTTAATAAATAAAAACTAATCATTACACAAACATAAAAACTTAAGAATTGTAGAATAATATAACAGATGATTGTGATAGCAAAAGTTATAAGGAGTTTTATATAGAATCTTTAGCAGGGCTTATTAACATTTTCTTCTTTTAAACAATTAAATATTGTTTTAAAATTTTAAATCTCCTTTTTTCTTTTATTCACGCAATAAATATTGTGTACTTGAGTTTAAAATAGTTTGATATCTTGTAATAAAGAGTAATTTAGAAATACTTTTCATATGCAAGCTTTTTTGTTAAAGTTTGTTAAAGTTTTGGGCGTATGTAAAAGAACTACAGCGAACACAAAAGAGTTTTATGTTCATTGCTCTGCAAGGACATTTTAACTTTTATGTTAGCATTAAGTTTACAAGCCAGCTAAAATAATTCTAGGATCTTCAACGGCAGCCTTAATTTTACGCAAGAACATAACGGCCTCGCGGCCATCAATCAATCGGTGATCGTACGTAAGAGCAACATACATCATTGGTCGGATAACAACCTGTATAAATAAGTGAGGAGAGAAAATCAAATTGTTTACATTTTTTAGCACAATTATAACATGAAATAATTTCACTTACCTGTCCCTTAACAGCAACGGGTCTCTCAAAGATACCATGCATGCCCAAGATAGCACTTTGTGGTGGATTTATAATAGGCGTGCCCATTAGAGAACCGAATACACCACCGTTACTAATGGTGAAGGTACCACCATCCATGTCTTCAACACTTATAGCACCTCTGCGAGCTTTGTCACCCAATGCGGCCATTGCAATTTCAATATCGGCATAATTCATGCCTTCAACGTTCCTAATTACAGGCACCACCAAACCCTTGGGTGTAGCGACCGCCACAGAAATATCAACATAATCACGATACACAATTTCCTATAAGCAAAAGGCACAGGGTTAAAATATTAAATATATTGCGTTTTATAAAAACAAAAATAATGAATATAAAATTAGAGATCGGATCGGAAAATAACATTTCTTTGACGATCATGCAATAATACATGAATACCCTTTGGAAGAATAATTTCAAAGAATGAAAAAGTCGTTATAAAAAGTAAAATGGATAAGTTCGGGCTGAACTTTTAGATAAACCCAGACAAGAGTGGCAAGCGATGCGCTTCATGCCGCCTTACGCTAACACTGAAGCGTTATATTTGAATAAGAGCGACAACGCTATATCAACAATGAAAACTGGCTGTAGAATATACTATAACAAATTCGGGTAGTCTTTTGACAATAATTAAACTAAAGCGTAACACATATTAATTTACATACTTTTCAATAATAAAAACTGTAATAAGACTCAAATTTTAAACACAAGCGTTAATTTTGGTAGTTTGGCAATTTTATGTATTCAAAATCGGACAAAATCGGATTTTCGAATCGCTCATACGTTTTTCAGATGTTGCAAGTTTACTTGCGCAAGTTTTTTCAGCTGGCAGAACGACAGCTTAAGTTTTCAACTGAAAGCTAGAACAAGAGTGTATTAATTTCTCCATCCTTCTGCCAATTGAATTGAAACCTGAGCAAGAAAACTTGACTTATGTGAATAATGTAAAAGGGCTGTTGGACGTCGTTCAGATTGTGCAAGTTTTTATACAACGAAGAGAAAGACGGCGAAATAATTAAAACTTGTGCAAGTAAAATTGATGGAACACTAAAACTAGCATATTCGCCTTTATTATTTACACGAACAAAGCTTTTTGGAATTGGACAATATCTAAAGACGAAAGAAATAACTCCAACTTGAACGAAGTATGATTAATACTACTGCTGCACTGATTCGTAGTCATCCCATGAGACTCACTTGTATCTATTGATCTACGGAAAATAAACTTAGGCGGATCGCTTACATCGACCCGCCCTGCAAAGGCAGGTTTCTCGAATTCAATGGAGCCAGTAGCTACCATTCTTTGTATTATTGCTAATCAGAGAGGCAATGGCAAGAAATCCCTCTGTACACTTCCAATCATCTATATCGCAGCTGCTGCAGCAGACGGTTGTACATGCCTTCTTGTGAATCAGTTTTTTGATATAAGTGAAGTCCAAAGAATGTGAATTCGAACATTAGTTCAATGTTTCCAAAATTCGATGAAGTTTTCGAAATAAAAGAAAATTTTCTCCTTAAGGAGATGCTACAACGACATCAAATAGGTCAAACAAGTTTATCTTTCCCATTTATTCGACTATATTAGCCGTAATAAAAAATTAGTCAAATCATAAAAATTTCTACTTACAGCACCATCAATAACCGCATTGACAACGGGTTGATCTTGCAAGGCATACGCAGAGGCTTTAGTGAAGATGGACATGAAACCAATCTTAATACCATACTTCTTCTGGAAAGCTTCCAAATGCTCTTTACGGAAGGCCATAGCGCCACTAAAATGATAAACAAAAACAATAAAATATATTTAAAAAAATATAAAATTATTAGAAGCCGATCCCACAAATAATTTTATTGCAAATTATTTGGGATATTCTCCCAAACATGATGGCTAAAGTGTACAAATGATACGGTTAGCGCCAATAAAATGCTGTCATATACACATCTTAGTCCACAACAATTAACAATTTATAAAACATTGGTACAATGTCACAATTTAATCGAAAAGCATAAAAGTTTCATTTCCTTACCTCATATCAATTTCATTAAATGTCGTCAACATGGCATTCACATTTTGGGCATCCTTCAAACGAGCGGCAATCTTTAGACGCATACGATTCATTTTGACACGCTGTTCGGTGCGTGTGCCAGTGATTTGACGTGAATAATCGGCTGGTGGAACCTTGACCTGTGGTGGCACAACACCAGGAGCACGAGGAATCGATGTTGATGGAATTGAGGCAACTGGGGCAGCTGGTGGTGGTGGTGGAGGACGTGCTGCTGCTGGTTTAGGTGGTAGAGGAGCAGCAGCAGGCTTAGTAGCTGGCGGTGGAGGTGGCGCTGCAGCAGCAACTGGTTTAGCTGCTGGTGGCGGTGAAGGTGGTGGTGGTGTATCAGCCTTTGGAGCAGCTGCAGGTGCAGCACCGCCCTCAGCCTTTTCCAATTTAAACAATGGCTGACCAGACTTTACTGTATCGCCATCGGATACCATAATTTCTTTAATAATACCACCAAAAGGAGCTGGTACACCAACTGTAGTCTTATCGGTTTCAATTTCCATAACAGTTTGGTCAACCTTGACATAGTCACCGACTTTGCAAGTGAATCTGGAAAAAACAAGGCAATACATTATTTAAAATCTTTTAAGCATTTTTCACAAGGAAGTTCAATTTACTTTTATCTTAAAGACAAAACTTTAATGCAACTGCATGTATAAAGGGTTTTTTTAGTAAATGAGGTTTGATGTTGAATGAAACAAGTTGTAATGTAATACAGAAATTAATATTTATATTTGAAGAGCACATCATGCGAGCGATTATATTTGGAACATTATATCGTTTAAACGTCCAGTGGCCTGGCGATTTATACGCATAGAAAAACTTGCAAAGAAAAGTTGTTTCAAAGTTTTCACTACTTCGAGAATATTAAAACCATTGAGAAGAAAATGGTATCTTGAAGAAAAAGGAAATTAAGTTTGAAAAAAGAAGTGAAATCTTAGCTTTCGCGCAAATTTTATTTTCATGCAATCAAGAGTTTTTATTCTAAAAAGCATTACAGGTACCTTTTTCATTGATTGGTTAGTGTAGGGTTAACTTTTAAGCTGAAAACGTAAGCGCAAGTGGTAGACTCAGGTACTGAAGAGGTAAGTGGGGCTCACCGAATACATGCGCATGTTCCCCCAGTCAGATTTACATTGCCTCTCATTTCTAATCATCAAACACATCAACAACATACAAACATCATTCTCTAAAGGAGCCACCTGTTGAGATTTGAGCTCGAAAAAATCATAAAATTTATGATTAAATATAATATTGAATTTACTATAATTCAATAATTACTCGAAATATATTACACAAACAAAATCAAGTGAATGCAACAACAAACTGCTGCTTAAAACAAAATAATTAGAATTTAGCTTGCCGTTGTTTTAAAATGGGACAACGATATTTTTTTAATTTAAATATGTAATGAATTGATTCAAAATTAATACAAATGTACTTATATTTAAGGTATAAAAGTGAGTCATTTAAAACGTCTATGAATTAATTAGCTACAAGTATGCCAGACAACCTTTAAAATATGTATGCATAAATATTTATAATTTTACATCTTGAATACAGTAAAATCCATTTAAGCGTAAGATTTTTAGTAAAAACAACTTTGTCTAATTAAAACTGCATTTTCGCATCTTCCGATAACTTATAAATCGAAGCCTTTAGCTATTAATCAAATATAAAGGCCATGAAGGCTTTTATGTATTAAAATAAATAAATAAAAATATTTATCAAATCTGTTATTCGAGATATTCTCGAAAATAACTATCCTAATATGTTATTGTTTGTTGTTGGCTTAGCTAGGTATATGCCTGCATTTCATTGGCGCTAACCAAATCATATAAATACTTTCATTATCACCCAACGGGCGATTAATTGTATAAAGGCGTAAAAAGAAAAAACAAAAGGACGCAAGTCAATTATAATTGTTTGTTGTGTTGTGATTGTACAAAAGCTTCTATAGCTATTTATACTTTTGTTTTTGTTGATTACAAATAGTAAAATATGATAGAGTTCTGATAGAATTCTCATATATATTTGTAATTGTTTGCATAAGTATACGAGCTTTGAATGCTTTCAATCATGATTTGGCTAAAAGGGTACTGATGATTTGGTTAGCGCCAATGAAATGCAGGCATATACCTAGCTAAGCCAACAACAAACAATAACATATTATAAATAAATAAAAAAAATTAAATAAATTAAAATAAAATATAGATGTCTCACTTCTCTCATTGCATTGGAAACGTAATAGCAGAATATTGATGTTCACCATGCCACAGTTAGAAAGTTAAGTCTACCGCCAGGTCAGATGCATATAATAGCTTGGTTTCCGTACTCTAAATTAGAAGCCTAATGTATTTTAATTCCACCGAAAAGCCAATTATATCAGTCTTCTCACATCTGAAGAAGCAAGACATTTAATAAAATCAAACTATATCGAAATTTCATTATCATTTTTGCCACTGTGTAAATTTTATACAAAAATTTGTTTAAATATTGATTTAAGCAAATAAAGTGTAGATACAAATTGTTTATTTTATTCAACAGAACCATTTAGGGTGATATACTAGTAAAATTAAAAGAATCTATATATGGGTCCCTTTTGCGATCAAACTACGATGTTAATTTTTACCATAAATATATGTATTGAAACGTATGTTTTTACAGAGGAGGACAATGTGTGTTTTATTAAAATGGTTAAGTACCTTTAGAATTTTTGACATTTCAAATTGCTACCAGCACAATACACAATATATACACCCAGCAAACATACGAGTTAGAATAATTTGGAATAAATTTTGAATGTTTGAACAATTTTGTTTTTGATTAAAGCTCGCTATTGCGAAAATGGCTAAAATTCAATAAAAATTTGAAAAATCAAACAATCGCTGGAATTACTTAACTATAAGAATACTAACAATACGAAGAAATCGGGAAAATAGTGAAAATTTTTAAAAATTGCGATATGAAAAAATGCTCAAATTTCAGCAAGTGGACCACCGCTAGTCTATACATGAATAGCCAAAGGCAAAATAGTTTAGAACCTTGTTATCACCTGTTTGGCAATCGATTTACATTTTGCTTCATTTTTCATTAAAATTTTTTAAGTATTTGAGGATTTGTAAGCTTTTAAAGCAAACATAATGCATCAATCAAACCTGAATGTTTGATTGGGCTTCAAATTAGCGATTGTCAAAAGTTAATTATTACTAGACGCTTACTAGGGCTTAAACGAACAACCTTTTAAACGAAACACATTTTGTAACAGTGCAAGATTATATGCAGCAAACACCGCTTAAAAGAGAAAATTATTTATTTACCGCTGACGTAACGTTATGCTGTGTCGGCTCTATTTAGTCGTATTAGATGCAGTCGATGAAACTTCAAGAAATCTTAATTGAAAATCGGAATACATCTATTAGTTCTCGGTATGCCTTATATTTTCTCTTTTCGGTTCAAAGAACTTTTTTTTAGAGCTCAGTTCGTTTAAACGAAACAGGTTTCTTTTATCCGAAATCAGTTTAGTTCTCGGTATGTCTTATATTTTCTCTTTTCGGTTCAAAGAACTTTTTTAAGAGCTCAGTTCGTTTAAACGAAACAGGTTTTTTTTATCCGAAATCAGTTTAAACGAAAATCTGACTTAAACAAAAATCAACTGTTGAAATGTTAAACACACTGATTTTCAAAAAAAAAAAAAAAAAAAAAAAACTATTAAAATTATAATCGTTCTTATCGCTATTGACAATAAGAGTGAATGTGGATGCATAGCATGAAAGTGTAGGTGAAACCGCAATTACAAATCGTGAACGTTGCGAAATAATAAACATAGGCAATATCGATGTGGACGAAATTTGATTTTAACACGCAGCATATAGATCGAGAAACAATTTATGTCATTAGATTTTTCGTTTTAGAATGCAATTTTCGATCGATCGTTGAAAAAAATTAACTTAAGTACTAATTTATCAGAGTATAAATGATCATAAGATATGTAATCATTTAGTGGCAATAAAAATCGTTCATCAGTTATATTTACCTTTCACTAATACATTTATTTTGTTTAAGAAATTAACTTTCGTATGTATTTATTGCAAAGTATATTAAGAAAACCTTTCAAAATTGTTGGGCAAATGTGTAATTTTTCTAAATAAATTTATTTTCTTACAAGCCAAGTAGATATTAAAAAGTATTTAAAAGCTGTTAAAGTCAATGACCCACATGAGGGACCTTGGCGAGAAAAAGCAATACATGTTTTATATAAAACAAAATAATTAACAGAGATAAAAGCCATTAACAAAAACGGCTCAATTGGGAAAAAATATACACATATAAAATTTTAACATCACTTACTTAACATCACCTTCCGAAACGGAATCTGCGAAAGGAGGCACTTTAATAGTTTCCAAGTTCCACAGGCTGATAGAGGTGTGGAAACTTTGAGTGGCCTTGACGCCCAAAGGCCTAAATTTAGAAAATTATATGAAAAATTATTTCAAGTAAAATAAATGTATGTATGTATATTTATGAACTCACCTACTGGCAGCAATTCCAGTCTGGCATTCACCAAAGAGCTGAGCTTGAACTGCAGCTAGTCTGGCATATTGACGAACTACATTGGCACTTTTAACCTGTGAATTGAGAAATACTACTTACTTCACCAAATTAGTTTAAAGCCAAAATTTACCACAAAAAAAAATAGGAAAACAAATTTAATCATAAACATTTTTTCCTCCCCACAGTTGAAAAAAGAGAGAAAATCAATGATTGCACAACACTTTATATGAAATAAAAAACAATTTTGCTTTAAAATATTAGTTTTAGATTCTCATAACAGAAAGCGGTCACGTGGAACATCATACTTTTGTTTGAGCAACGACCAAACCATCTTTATACTTATTTCCGTTAGTATTATTTCCACAATATCACTTTTCCCCATTACATAATCCATTGAATGCTAAAAATTATTTTTTTCTTGCTTTTTCGTCTTTTACAAACTACACCTTTCGTGCCCGATAATACAACCCCCAACCACACCACACCCACACTTTTCTTTAGTCAGTTTCAACAATAGATTATACTCCAGCTACAGCCAATTATTTGTCCATTTACTTACTTCTTGGCTACGAGCCGCCTGCATACCCAGACTGAGAACATTACGCGGTAACCGTCGCGATGTCATCGATATTATTCCGGACATTTTGTCTTATATTTTAATTTCGTTCGTTTTTTTTTTTTTTTGTTGTCAATTATTTATGTATAAACAAATTTAGAAAATATTCTTAATATTCGTTTAATTAAATTTTTGCAATTATTCTTTTAGGCCGACACGCGACCCAGTAGCAGCGCCAATGAATGCTCGGAAAACGACGTGAGAGTAATGTGGAGTTGAAAGTATTTTATTTTTATTATTCCAAGAAGTGTCAAACTGACGGCAAAATGACAATTTGGGAGAGCATATAACAGAATAATGTCAAAATGTACTAAGAAGGCAAAAGTGTCAGTAGGAAATGGAATTGGAAATGGCAATTTTTCTTGATTGCAATATTTTACCTTTTTTCTTATTGCTTTCTATTCAGTTTTAAAACTGTATCTGGAGTTTTAATTGATTTTAGTATTCTTCTTCTCTAGCATTACTTCTTTTTGCCGTCTATTCATTTTGTAAATTGTACTTGGGTCTTATATATCAATATACGGATGCTTGGGTATAGTTATGAAAATTCCACCTATATTAAACCTGCGATTTAAAAGTAATGCAGTTCAATAGAAGACGAAGTCTTTAAAAAAAATAAAACAATTGACGACGTCGCCTTGAAAATAAAATTTACTATCAAGAAGCGACACAGACGACAAAGCTATCAATCCAAATGAATTTTAACAAGTTGTATACGTGAGAGTCATATTAACAATATGATAATAAAATTATTATAGTTTCCAGCCCTGTGAAATAACTTCAATTGCTCACCATCACTGTTTTTTGGCTGTGTTCATGACATTCTTATATTATGATTGTTTAGTTTAACAACTGTTTTGATAAACCAGCTAAACATTACGAAACGTGAACGAAAAAATGGGGTTCTAAAGAAATTCAACGAGTTTTATTTTGATTTGCATAAAAAGTTAAAGATAATAAAATTATGTCAATTCAATACCAAAGGTTCTTAAAAGTACTCGAAAAGTGGCCAGTTGATAAATCCAGAGTCGGCAGGTACACCAATATTAAAATTTTCTAAAACACTTACCGAAACCATTAATCAATTCATTCATTCATTAGCTTACTTTATAATTATTTCATTGCAATTTAACACACTTTAATTAACAAAACTCCATATATTCGTTTTAGATCTACTTATTTTATTGAGTTTAGACCTACTTATTTTATTGAGTTTAAACTTTCACTTTAGTTTATGAACATTCTGCTCAAGAAGCCGAAAAGGTTTTGTTAACATCAATAAAGAAAACGCAACTGTATGGGTTTCATCTATGTACATATCTGACAATAAGAGCAGTTTCCAGTTAAATTCTTTCTAGAAATAAGTTGCTAAAATTTATGAGTTGTTTTGTGTTGTTTGTTTAATATTTACAAATTGGGAACAAAAAAAAAACAAAACCATGTCTTCAAAAATACCCACCAACTTGAAGCACATCTTTTTGGTAATGGGCAAGTTTTTTTTATTGGCACATAAGGTCACTCTAACAGTTTAAAATAAAAAGGAGCGTCATCTTGTTGAAAAGTAACTATCATTCCAATAAATTTACGAAAATATGACGACGAGCTCAACCGCGTTGTCATAACGATTAAGAAATATTCAGTTTACATATGTATATCGTATAGACATTAGATTTCCAGCAAGGAATTATTAAATGCAGCAATGCTGACATCAATGCATTTTGTTCCAGAATCAGAATAATTTAGAAAGAAAAAGAACACTGAAGATGGTATATGTACATATGTATAGCCGAAACCGGTGTTTTTACAAACTAAATTTGACGTGAGACGACGAACGGTTGGTACAAAAGATAAATAGTATTTATATGTTGCACCCAGCAATATGAATGAGGTAGAGTAGCAAAAGGGTTGAGCATTAAAAAATGCTTCACTAATATACATACATACGTACAGTTCCTTTAATCCATTATGGTAATTTCTACATATAAAGAGAAATATTTTTTCTTATTTTTGAGAATTTAAATTAAGTTCGAGTTTCAAAATCCAAACTATAATTTTTCTTCGAAATGTCGCTCGTAACTTTGTTTTATTTTGTATTAAGATTTTTGAAGTTTTTGTCTCTAATTTTATGCACGTTCTCGTTATTTTATTTTTATCAATTTGAGCGAAATTAAAATTTCTTTATATATACAATTTTAGTGAAACCTATGTATATTTTAAACGAAATGTCAATTTCTTAGTGAATTTAGATTATGTTATGAAATATTCCCGCTTATTATGATTGTCGCGTCCACGTCACATCACGTCAACTGTAAAAAGAGACAGCAGTATTTTTTAAATATATTTTACATTTTATTTATTTGACATCTTAATTTCTACAAAATTTTAGTAAATTAAGTAAATTACATTTTTACTGATATATTTTAGAAAATATCGTGCTTTTTTCAATTCGGATATTCTGTGAATTTCATAAAATATTTAAAAAAATGATTTTATTGAGACTTTTTTGGAAATAAATTTTAAACTGTGCTTCAATGGCCAACATTACGATGTCTTATGGATTTGTCATAGAAAACCCTTTTTTAAATATATTTAAAAAGTTTCATTACGTATTTTTTATTTCCATATTAATACTACACACAAACTTAATCCTGGTATCACCGAATTTATTGTTGCTACATATCACATTTTTATTTTTACTAAATCCATTAAAAGTTGGATTCTTATTTCACTTGCTTCATTCGTAACATTTTTGATTAACAAAAAAGTGTAACATAAAGTTCCTATATATAATAAAATAACAAAATAATATGAAAATAATAATATATACTCTCATCAATAGGGATCTTGGTGAGCAAATACGTAAGAATATAAAAAGTCTATCAAATCCAGTAAATCTAACACAGGAGGCTACAGATAAAATCACTAAACAAATTGATTCCCTGGAAAGATTAGCCAAAAATACCTACGGACGAAAATATAAACGTGTTTACGCTTCCACAGCCACTGGTCTAACAGCGGAGCAGTGCAATCAAGTCTTGTCATCTGAGTTTTTACAATACTTAAGCGAAGATAAGGGGAAAAAATAATTCGAAACTCTCAATAATATCTACATACTCTTAAGAAAATGTGGCACAAACAATTAATAAAATCTTATTGTACAGCGAGCTCAGTTCAGGCAATACAGCCGCGTCATATACCCGTATTATGCCAGGAGGCAATTGATTATTTAAAACCTAGGGCTCAACAAACATTTATTGATATGACATTTGGTGCTGGCGGCCATACCAGTCTACTTTTGGAGCAACATCAAGATATTAAGGTATTTGCTTTAGATCGCGATCCTGTAGCTTATGATTTGGCGAAAACTATGAGCACCAAATATCAAAATAGGCTGATACCTTTATTGGGAAGGTTTTCTGATTTACCTCGTCTTCTCAAAGACCATCAGGTGGATCGTCATAGTATAGATGGTATTCTATTTGATTTCGGCTGTTCTTCCATGCAGTTTGATGAGGCTGATCGTGGCTTTTCTATAACCAAAAATGGTCCTTTAGATATGCGCATGGATCGAGGATTAAATAAAACTACCGAGCAAATTACTGCCGCCGACGTTTTGGCCAAAGCTGAAGAAGCCGATCTGGCGAAAATTTTAAGAATCTATGGCGAAGAGAAGGCTGCAAAGAAGATAGCTAGAGCGATAGTGGAAGCACGCACCGCTTTTCATAAAATTGAAACTACAAAACAACTAGCAGAGATAGTGGCTTCATGTTTAAGTGACACGCCTTTCAGAATGGATAAAATGCAACGTCCAACTCATGTGGCCACAAAGACATTTCAAGCTTTAAGGATTTTTGTTAACAACGAGTTAAACGAAATTAATTATGGCATGATATTGGCTAATGAATACCTTAAGCCGGAAGGACGTTTAGTAGCCATTACATTTCATTCATTAGAGGATACTATAGTTAAGCGACATCTGAAAGGCAATGTCATTGAAGGTCTAGCCAATCCCGTGCCTCTCAAGTATTGCGGTCATGATGTTACACATGATAAAGAACTGGTACAATCATTCGTTTCCACAAATTGGAAACAGATGAACAAACATGTCGTTGTTCCAAGCGAAGAGGAAATCGCGCGCAATAGTCGTAGTCGTTCGGCTAAACTGAGAGCTGCCATCAAACTTAAATAATATTTCAACTTATTTATTTCAATTCACACATTTTCGGTGTAGCCTTAAGAAAAAATTTCGTTAAATTTAAATATTTTAGTATAAAACTGATCTGTAATATAAACCGACGGTACGACAATGTTTTGTTATTTTTTCTAAGTCAGGGACAGTGTTGCCATTAGGATACGAAATATAAATTTTTCGTATCTTTTGATGACTTCAGGTACCATGTATAATCCTGACATTTTTCGTATCTTTTGAATTTGTACCCAAAATGTACAGAAATAAAATATTAAGCTTTCCGTCCCAGACAAAGTTTTTTAAAATTATCACTTCGTTATGAATATGTGTAGTTTATGATGAATACTAAAAAAACAGTGACAACTAAATAGAAAAATTACATGTATTTTGTTGTTAGGTTTTCTAAGTTCTTCTGTCGTCTGCTTATTCTTGTGTACATATACAGATGCATATACATATGTACATATGTTAAGATGGACTTTTAGAAGAAAACAATAACGATCTTTACAGGTAATAATTTCAGACCGTATAATAGTTTTATGAAATAAAACAATTTTAATCCCCAAAATTAAAAGAAGAAAACTAAAACAGCTGACTGCAAATATTATATATAATATATTATATATTTATGTACATATAAACAAAATGAGAGTGAATTTTAAATTTAAAAAAAATTGTATGTACATACTTACATACATACATATGTACATACATATGTTTCTATATGGAATTATTGGCATTTCATTATAATTTGCAGGTCATTCTCCAAAAAAGATAATGTACAATTTTAATTATAAATGTCTGTTAATAAATGAGTACAATGGATGGTTAATGAAAAAATATTAAATATGAAATAAATATGTTAACAAATGGTAAACGTTGAACATGGATTTTCAATTTTTTTTTTCAAAATGTATCTTTTTGGGAAAAATTGTATCTTTTTGGAAACTAAAATGTATCTTTCTCGAAATTTCACTGGCAACACTGGTCAGGGATAGGCAAAACAAGGGCACCGCGCCAATGCTTACGCTCTTACATCGTGTACATGTGCACACGTATTGCAGAGAAATAAAAAGCAGAAATCAGTCTCACTCGAGCACTAAAACATGATGGACGTGTTACGCTTGTTGTTAGAAAGTAGCGCTGCCATATGCAAAAAGTGAGATCCCCAGATATTCATATGAAATCAACCTGAGGAAATACTAGTTCTTATGAACAAAATTTTTATAAGGGAATGGAGATTTAAGATTTCAAATTTAGGTATGACATGAAAATGTCAGATCTGGCAATAGTGATTCTTTATGTGTGTTTGTGAGCGCAAACAAAATGTTTATATGCATTTTTGCCTATCCCTGTTCTGAGTGCACTTTAGTAAGCCACAATTCACGCCTTGCTTGCTTTAAAATTACTGTTTAAGCTGTAAAGTTTGTTTGATTACATGTATGGTATATGTATTAATGTGTTGGGTGTTTGAAGTGATTATTAAGTTACTTTTGATGAGCTGTTTGCAATTTCCCGCGTAGTTTTACATGCAGCTGATATGGCTGAAACAGCAAAGTGTCAAACCAAGTGAATAATTAGTTGGAAATAAGCGTTGTTATATTTTTTTAAATAAATTAAAGAAAACTTAAGGTAAGATGAAAAAATCTGATGAGAGAATATTTATGTAAATGAACTGCTAATTTGAAAACAATGAAAAGCAAAAGATATAAAAATAGCGTTGAAAACAAGCTGCAAGACTCTGAGGCGAAAATCCGCGCGGTCATAAATTGTATGACGAGTCAAATGATAAGGTTAGGTTAGGTTGATTGGAGGGGTGTGATAGCCCATGTCATACGACATACACTTAAGCCAGTGAAGGCTTGTTGTGCGCTCCCTTTAATTCTCAAACACAAACTGCCAGAGTTCTGCGGCAGGATTCGAACATGGGACCTTCGCACTACGAGTCTAGTATACTACCTACTAGTCTACGAAGGCCGGAATAAATGATAAAATATGTATCAAAATATCACATAACGAAAAATCTAGGACAATGTTAGAATACAAGAAATCAACATGGGAGGCTGTGCACCATTTGTCTACCGATTAGTAATGTGTGATTGAAATCAACAAGCAAATAATCAGAGACGTGGTGAATAGAAAACCGCAAAGGGCGCGAAATCAGCTTAAAAAATTTAGTAAAAACACCTAAATTTTTAGATAAATTTGATAGTAGAAAGAATCCTAAGATCATGCGATTTTTCCTTTGAAATAAAAATAGTTTTCCCATAAAAGGAACTATTACTTGCCTAATTACCTGATAAACATCTAGATCTAGTGACATTATCAACTAATCATCAATCAGGATGTGTTTGAGATTATATTTAGCTACGGAAATGGAGTGGGATCTTTACACGCAAATTCTATAGTGTATCCTCTTTAGTACACCTTATCAATGTTGGAATATACAAAATATCTGCGGTATCAATATTTGCTATGTAGCTAAGATCTGACAGTATTCGAACAGAATGTCAGAATGTGTACTGATAGTAAAACTCTCATCAAGTATTTATCTGACCGGATATCCATAAGTTAGACAATCTCGCAATAAAATTATATAACGTTTTCGACCCACGTTGTATTTCGGCCCCTACGATTTTTTTAGAATCAGTACACACAAATATTCTCTTGTTATCTGCTTTTCACTTGATGTATAAACCAATCTGTTAGCACTTATATTTCCATTTTTATAACCCTCCAAAGGTGGACATGTTGTACAACTCTGAAACGCGTCATCAGATTTCAATAAAATTGGTGTCCTTAGAATGTGTTAAATTTCCCATCCCTAAACACCTAATTTAAGTGACACAAGGACCTCTAAAATTAGAAAAATCTTCTATTCTCAAATACTCTGATTATTGGGTATAATACATAAGTATGAGACATGGACTGTATCTGAATTATTGAATAAAGAGAATTACAAGTAGATAAGTATATACTTATGTATGTATGTCCGTTTATAACAGGGATAGGCAAAAATACATATAAACATTTTGTTTGCGCTCACATACACACATAAAGAATCAGTGTCACCAGATCTGACATTTTCATGTCATACCTAAATTTGAAATCTTAAATCTCCATTCCCTCATAAAAATTTTGTTCATAAGAACTAGTATTTCCTCAGGTTAATTTCATATGAATTTCTGGGGATCTCACTTTTTGCATATGGCAACGCTAATTTCTAACAAGAAGCGTAACACATCCATCGTGTTTTAGTGCTCGAGTGAGACTGATTTATGCTTTTTATTTCTCTGCAATACGTGTGCACATGTACACGATGTAAGAGAGTAAGCATTGGCGCGGCGCCCTTGTTTTGCCTATCCCTGGTTTATAACCAATTGAGTTTTTCTTTGTGCTTGTTATGTGAAAATAATGCACCATTGGGTGCTTTCAGATCTTTAGTTCTGTTGAAAGAACAAAATTGTGGTGGTTGATGAGACAGAGAGAGAGCGAGAGGGATAGATAGAGAAAATAAACTTTACATATGACGAAGTGTAAAGGTGAATTCACCCATTCGTTCTGAACGTTCCGAACGATTTTTTTTATATGTAGTTTGACGTCTCTATTTTGAGAAAGAGAGTAAATTTAATGCGGAACAACAACAAAAATTTCGTTTAGAACGAATGGGTGAATTCACCTTAAATGAATTTTTGTTACACCCCGTCCACATTTGCAATTTTGTTACAGCAATTCTTGGTTGTTATAGGTGAGAGGGGTAAGGAGCTTGGGGAGGGGTACAGTGTTTCATGTTCTCTGCAATTCTCTTTTGCTTTGAAATTCTCCCTATTCAAAATGATGTCTGGTGTTGTTGTATTTGACGTTTTATATATGTACGTTTTATACAAAAATTGCAATATTAGATTTTTTCTAATGTGGACACTAAAGCAATTTCAAAGCAGAATTTTAAGGAATTGCATGCAACAAAATTGCAAATGTGGACGAGATGTTATTAATCCTGAAATTATATAATGTAATATGGTCCACATTAGCAATTTTGTTGCATGCAATTCTTTAAAATTCTGCTTTGAAATTGCTTTAGTGTCCACATTAGAAAAAATCTAATATTGCAATTTTTGTATAAAACGTACTGTATATAAAACGTCAAATACAACAACACCAAACATCAAGTTTAATAGGGAGAATTTCAAAGCAAAAGAGAATTGCAGAGAAGATGAAACTCTGTACCCCTCCCCAAGTTTCTTACCGCTCTCACCTATAACAACCAAAAATTGCTGCAACAAAATTGGTAATGTGGACGGGGACTTAACGCACCCCCGGCCAATATTCGCTAGTCGAAAAATATAACGAGTCCTAACAGATCTACTTCTCCCTAGAACAAATGCGATTTTTTTATCGCATTCGTCTTTAATACATTTGAATTAGCAAGTCAAATTTAACAAAAATATTACAAATAATTTTTGGCAAATAGACAACTATCATATCTTTATTTGCTGAAATTTTCAAATTGAGTTGTGAGTGCTTTTTTAAGGCTAATCAAAATTTTTTTTATAAATATTGCTCGATACAATACTTAAGTACATACAATTGCAGAGAAGGCAAGATATGTACAAGTTTTCATGAGAGGGATATCAAGTGGTTGTTAGATATTTCGACACAGTTCTTAAAAATTCGTGTAAATCAGAAATTATTTACAGCGTTGTGGACTGGATGTGATATTGAGACGGCCAGTGTTGTGCCAAAATTCCTATAACATATAATGGCTAAATATAGAAAAAATGACCAAAACCTACATTTTATTTTTTTTATTTAAATTCATCTTTATTAACATCTTATTTGGCATATAACTTTATAGTTTCGAGATTCTATCTATGGATACTACAGCGAATAATATTGATAATAAACCAAAACCTACATAAAAAATGGTTAAATTATGTATATAGAATAGAAAAATTATGATTATGAATTAAAAATAAAAGAAGTAAATCATGTATAATTTTTTGCATCAAATTGGTAAGTTTCCTTAAGTAAATAGTTGTCTTGAAAAGGTACTGTTGTATATGCGCTCGATGACTTGTAGATGCTACAGCAATGAAGAAATGAATTTACCAATCTTCATGTATACGAGTATATCGATATTAATATTGATACAATTGTGAAAATGGGAATTGTTTCAGTCGATGCTCCTAGCTTTTCTATTTATTGATGTATGACGCTTTTGTGCTAATTAAGTAAATATGTACATAAGTATGTACATATGTATGTATGTATATCGCCAATTTTAATCAAACATGTTGCAGTTAGGAAATTTGATTTTTTTTTTCGTTAAATGGCTAACCTCACCACACAAATAGAATTAATAGATTTTTTTAATGTCTTGCTTATCAGCAAAACGTTGAAATGTACCAATAACTTTTTGTAGGCAGAATTCTGTGACCCTTTTGAAAACTAAACAAAAATAAAATGATAATGTTTGACTCCGAGATTAATACCCATAAAAATGGGACTTCATCAAGAAGTGAAATGAAAATTTCATTTAATTATCAATTGCATTTGGTGGGTAACGGTTCGAGTGATATTATTGATTTCTGATATTTAATTTAAGGTTAATTTAATTTCAAGTATTTTTTTTAAACAGTCTGGTGGACTTTTCTCCAACTAGTGAAAGTATGAGTAGTGCAAAATTATTATCAGGCACACAGGTGGCCAAGTGAGTTACGAAAAATATTTTTTTTTGCGAAAACACTAAATTTGTTTAATATTCTAGTGAAATACGTCAATTGCTGAAGCAGCAAGTATTAGAATGGAAAAATAGTTTGCCAACTTTTGCTCCTGGTCTACGTATAGTTCAAGTCGGAGGTCGCGAAGATTCTAATGTTTATATACGCATGAAAATTAAGGCGGCCAAGGAAATAGGCATTGCAGTAGAACATGTCCAATTGTCAAAGACCATAACTGAATTGGAATTATTAGAAAAGGTAAGTTAGAAGAGGATATATTATATAATTTTTAATTACTTAAAAAAGGAAATTTAAATAAGAACCTGTTGGTAAAAAAACCACTTTATGTAAAAGGCATAAAGAATTAATTTAGTAAACAAAATTTAAAATTCATTAAAATGCACTTATTGATATTAATTTTTAAAGTAAATTTTCTGGTTTAGACTTAATCAAACATATAACATTTTATTGTTTTGTCATACCATGTACATTTCTTGTCTTTCCCAAATCTAATAATATAAGTTTCTTACAAACAAATACCCAAGATGCCTTTAGGATACTCGGTTACAGTTATTCTCTTTCCCTACATACAAATACATGCATACATCAGAAAGTCTGTTTATTTATTAAAATTTTTTACTATCTGCCTGGCCCACGATGTCGAACGGCATCGTTCGCGTGCTTAAATACATTCAAACCAAAAACAACATTTTAAAATTTGTTGCTGTTTCAAACGTATTTATGCAAGCGAACGATGTCGTTCGACATCGATGCCAGTTTTTTCGAGCTTTATTGCCAAATGGCTTGTAGAATAAAAAAAAAAAAGCCAAAATCACTAAAATATCGTCAAAATATGAAAGAATGTAATTTAAGTAATAAAATATATTTTTATTTTTGTATTACAAAAAATTGCAGCAGTTTTTTAGTTTAACATTCGAATGTCTTACCAAATATCGCCAATATCGGGCAAATATCGCCAAAATATAAAAGAATGTAATTTTTTGCTAATTTTTTGTTTTAATTTTATTAATACAAATATAGTTATATGTACATATAAAAATTCAGTTACTGTATTATCAAAATACAATCCTTACAAAAATTAAAAAAAAAAAAAACATTTCATACACAACTTACCAGTTACAATTCTTTTATTTAATGAAGCATCCACTGTCGCTAAGGCACAACATTCTGCACAACTTAATTCGAATATGTACATTGACATGTCGTTTCTTCTATGTTTGAGAAAATATTATTTTCTCAAAAAAATATTTAAATTACAAGCATTCTTTCAAGCAAAAATTTTATAAAACTTTTTGCTTTAATTTTTCGTTAATTATATTCGTACGCTTTAAAATATGTAAATGCCCAGTAAGAAACAGCTTCCAAAAGACTTTAAAATACATATTTATATTAGGATACAGAAGTTCCCTTTTTTCATTTCTATTCACCCATCTAGCAGCTGTCTTCAGTATGTTGAGAAAAGTAGACTCTTGATATTTTTCGCAAAGAAAATGGCTTTATATTAAATTAGCATTGGTTGTTTACCACTGGGATTTAATTATACATCTGGAAGGCGTGAAAATTTGCTAGTAATCACGATTGTAAAATTAATTTTATCACCAATTGATTGAAGAACAATAATATTTTCATGAAAGTTAAAAAATAACTTTTTTAAGTGATTTCAAAATTTATTTTCTACACATACTTTCATATCTATATGTTTTGTTTTTAAACCCTTTTATTGAAAAATACGAAAATATCTATTCATGAAATATGTATATATTTTTAAAATATCGTTCGTTATTTCAAAATTTTCAAGTACAATAAATATTAATCATGCCTAAGTAGTTTATGAAAGTATTTATTAAATATTAGAAAATTATTAATATTTAATTTTATTTTCGCAAATTTTTCCAAATTAAAGCAATTCTTTAAACTAAATTCAAACAATTATAATAAATTGTGAAATCAAAAATCGGTCAGCGCAATATTGGCAATACAAACATACACACACAATCATTCTTATACATAAGAGTACATATTTAATTATTTAATCCAATTGTTTTATTTTTTTTTTTCTTCTAAAGATCAACTTTCTCAACAATGATCCTATTGTTCACGGCATCATTGTCCAAATGCCTTTGGATTGTGAAAACAAAATTAGTTCGCATAAAGTGACGGATGCCGTTTGTCCCGAAAAGGATGTCGATGGCTTGCACACCATGAATGAGGGTCGTGTAGCAATCGGCGACTTAGGTGGTTTTATGCCTTGTACACCCTGGGGATGTATAGAATTGATTAAACGATCTGGGATACAAATTGCTGGCGCTAAAGCTGTGGTTTTGGGTCGTAGTAAAATCGTCGGTACCCCAGCTGCCGAACTGTTGAAATGGCACAATGCCACCGTTACTGTTTGTCATTCGAAAACAAGGAATATTGATGATATTGTAAGTAGAATAGCAAAATTTAAAGACAACTTCTTTGCAATTCTTAAAATTTCTTAGTGTCGTACAGCTGATATATTGGTGGTGGGTATTGGAGTAGCGGAAATGGTTAAAGGGTCTTGGATTAAGCCAGGCGCCGTGGTTATTGATTGTGGTATTAATGTTAAACCAGGTGAGAGAAAATTTTGTAATAAAATTTTGTAATAAAATAATTTTAGTATAACAATTAGAGCTTATTGCAAAATGCATTGTTTGTTATGGCTTTAGCTCTTCATATGCATTTTGCAATAAGCTCTAATTTTTTTAACGATTAGTTGGGGAGAATATCCCGAATAATAAATTTCAATTTTAAGTATTTTAGTATAACTTTAAAATTTTTTAAAAAGTCATTGAATATCAGTTGCTTTCTAAGCTTACTCTGAATTCTCATATGAATTTTAAGAGTTGTTATATAATCATATGTTGAATGCTTTTTAAGCACGGCCGTTGAAGTCTGCTAATGAGTTGGCATTAGCACCAACCAAATATAACCTTACAGTAGCTTAATCCATATTAAATATAATTTTTGCAAAATATATATAAATATATTCTGGTTTTTTACGCTGGTTTTTTACGCTTCAAACTTCGCACATTATTGTGGACTTTTCTACTTCAGCAAATTAGTTGTTTAAAAGTTCTTTAAATTCACAAATTTTTTTATTATAAAATTCGAACATGTTTTCGAAATTTGTCAGAAGTCAATTTTTAAGTATTGTATTGAGAAAAATTGGAATTCGTTACCTTTTATGATCAAGTGTTAATTTAGTTTTAATAATATTTCTTTTTTTATTGATATATAATAATACATAATACTGATACATATTTAATTTTCTTTAATAATATATAATAATAATACTTAATAATATTAATATTATTATTATATAAAAATGTTTAATTTTCTTTATAAATAATATTAATTTTCTTTAATAATATTGCAGCTTTCATAAAAATAGTAATATTTTATATATATTCAGAAGTTTTCGTGTATTTTATTCTCGCATCACTTTCTTGTGTCTGTTTACTTTATTTAATGTTTAAAAAAATCTGCTTTTCAATTTTATCAAATAAACGCTAACTCTTTCATACAATCGGCCCCAATGTGCATTTAAAAAATTTTAAATGCATTAACATACAAATATTACGTTAACTGCAAAAAATCTAATGGCGGATATAATGAAAACAAATACAGGAAAGCTTTCATATTCAATGTTCTGTAAACTAGTTGACCTAATCTCTATAAGTCAGATTTAATTTACCGGTAAGCGGCTGAAAATTTCAATGAAACAAGAATTTGTTATCAAAGTAAGAATTATTTCGCAGAAAAAGATTAAATTTGTTTATTTATTTTAAATCCAACTACGACATCGCTTATAAAATTATTAGACTGATGCATAATTTTATCAGCTAAATTTTATAATAGAGATAGAACCTATATGTTCAAAAATACATAAATACATATATACGTTCCAGTATGTATATACACAACTTTAGTTTTTTATTATTTTGCTCATAAACATATGTATTTATATACTTACATACTTGCTAACGTACATGCATTTATTGAATTTTTATCAGTTCGTTCTCTTGACCCTTACTGATAATATAGAATTATTTCGTCATTCTATGTTTACATTTTAAAAGGCAAATATTTTAAAATGGACTGATAATATACCTATATTGATGTAAATTTATTGTAGATGCCACCAAAAAAAGCAATAGTCGTTTAGTGGGTGATGTTGATTTTGAAGAAGCCAAATTGGTTGCTTCAGCTATAACTCCTGTGCCTGGTGGTGTTGGTCCCATGACTGTGGCTATGTTAATGCAAAATACCGTAAGATCAGCTGTCACAGCGGCTGAGAATTTATTGAGGAAATCCTGGAAACTGTCTCCATTGACTTTGAGACCTGTTAAGCCAGTGCCAAGGTAAATTTATTGCCCTTCGTTTAAAATGTTTAATTAAGTTTTGATTAAATTTCAATTTATTATTATTTTTTAGCGATATCGCAATTGCTCGTTCACAGAGTCCCAAGGATATATCGTTGTTGGCTAAGGAGATTGGCTTATTACCCAACGAAGTTTCTCTATATGGCAACAAAAAGGCAAAGATCGCCTTAACTGTGTTGAAACGTTTGCAGCCAAGAGGTGAAGGTTGTTATGTTGTAATAGCTGGGTAAGTCTTAACATTTCTTATTAGAAGAGAAATAAAAAACTATTTTATATACCTACATGTATAAATTAACTTGAGCTCAGACTCAATACATAATTAAAAAAAAGGTCGGAAAAACTCGTTCGCACCTATAATTTCAAAATAATTATTCATTCGAAGTGTGGCAGTCAGGTTCCCTACGGATTCTCCGTTACATATACATACATAGACTACATAAGTTCCGGTAAGCTTTTTGTCGCACTACAAATGAAAATTCTTTCTAAATCTATTTGGGACGCTGAACTCGAATCTACACTCCGTTTTTTTTATTGGATTAAGTTTTTTTAATATACCGCTATATCCGAAATGAAGGCAATTCCACGACTATATAAGAATAATTGGAGAACGGTTTGTCCTACTCAATTAAAAAAAATATAGAAAATCGATAGCAAAATTATAGTACCTTTCCATGAGCAAAACAGGTTTTAACTTTAATGTTGTTAATTATGCAAGAAAATACGAATTTGTGCTCAATAAATAATTGAAAATGTTAAATAAACAAAATTATTTAATATTACCATTATTATTCTTGTTTAATCTCTGAAAACTAAATGAGGGTCCCATTTTGTTTTTCGATATGACATCAAAGTATGTAAATACCTTTATTGTATTTTCCGATCATTGAATTGTTTTGTTACAGAAAAAATATACATATAGGAAATCGTGTAACAAAACACATGTTTTTCGCAAATACATACATACATAAGTATGTACATTTATTGACACATAAAAGCGCTCTAAGCTTCAGGAAGTTTACATTTCCATACATTATCTAGTCTCTTTTAATAACCTGATAAATTGTGACATCAGGCCAATTTTAATATGAAATGATAGAAGTATGATATTTTCTCCATTACCCCTCTTGAGAGCATTGGAATTCCACAAAGCATCTCCATCTTTTTTTAAGAGTTGTTGGAGCTGTTTTCGCATTGTTATTTTTGATTTGTGTCAGTTTCGTTAATCGATTGTTGTTCGAGCTAAGTAAATGATTGGTCTGCTGTAGCAGGTCTATGATAATAGGGCCATATGCCATTGCTTAGAAACAACGGGTGGTGGCTACCTAACCTATGTCATTATGTTATCTTATTTTCAAGGGACAGCGGTGGTCAGGGGCTTCTTGGATGGATTTTTTGGAGGGGGGTTGAAGGCAATCACTAACCGCAACAAACACTGACCTTCGTAGACTAGTAGGTAGTGTACTAGACTCGTAGTGCAAAGGTACCAAGTTCGAATCCTGCCGCAGAACTCTGGCAGTTTGTGTCTGATAATTAAAAGGGAGCGCACAACAAGCCTTCACTTTCTTAAGTGTATGTCGTATGACATGGGCTATCACACCCCTCCCATCAACCTAACCTAACCTAACCGCAACAAAAAGTCGTCATTCACTCGGTTTTGTATTCAGACAAACTTATGTTTAATACTAAATTGTTAATATTTTACAATAGACAAGATCTTTGCTGTCAGTAAAGCATTGTAAAATTTTATTTTCGCTTGTTCTATACATTCTCATCCCAACTTCTAGTTGTATAATTTTTTTTCTTTCAGTCTTCATTTAAGTATTTGCGACTTCTATTTGATAGTCTTAAATCTCGTATTAAATTACTGAGCTTCAACAATTTATAATGGTTTGTTGATTATTAATATTGTGCATTATTAATATATTTTAATTTTGTTTAAAAACTATATTTCGTCAACATCAATACTGCTCGATTAGGGAAAAGTTCTTGTGCAAGCTGAAGAATTCAGTACCGCTGTAGACTTTCACGGATAGCGGCTATGATCTCAGACGATGTAGCATTCCTTTTACTTTAAATGAATAACTTTGAATAATAAACAAGAGATTTCATGGAACATGTCCGCCCTTATTGGAAATTCCTTCAGTATATTTTCTCAAGACTTTTATTTTTTAAAGTCTGCTTGGAATTCCTACTAAATCGAACTTTACAGTGAAATTTGATATTAAGATAATTTTATGTTGCAGTGTCCATCAAAAATTTTAATCAATATTAAAAACTACACAATCCTCAAACGTTTTATTGTATTCGAAACCACTGATAGAGGGTTTTCTAGTAAGTACGAAATCCCTTTCCAAATCGATGAAATTTCTTTTAATTCGTTTGCATTGCTAAAAGAAGGTTGAAAAAATTTGGAAATTTATTTAAAACCTCCTCTCCAAAACTTTTATATGGACTCACGCCTCTCTCCAAAACATCTCCGTAGTCAATTTTCTAAAATTAATGGTATATTTCATCACTTTCTCTTTACGTTAGTTATATTTCAAACTGTTTAGTGATACTTTAACTGTAAATCAATAATTTATTTAATCCTTTCAGTATTACTCCCACTCCTCTGGGTGAAGGTAAGAGTACCACTACCATTGGCCTAGTGCAAGCCTTAACAGCACATAAAAATCGCAATGCTATCGCTTGTATGCGTCAGCCTTCACAAGGTCCAACGTTTGGCATTAAGGGTGGTGCAGCCGGCGGTGGTTATGCCCAAGTAATTCCCATGGAAGAATTTAATCTTCATCTTACGGGTGATATTCATGCGATTACAGCAGCCAATAATCTGTTGGCAGCACAATTGGATGCCCGCATTTTCCATGAAAATTCCCAGAAAGATGAATCCCTTTATGATCGTTTAGTGCCACGCATTAAAGGCGAAAGAAAATTCTCGAAGATCCAACTAAAACGCTTACAGCGTTTAGGTATCAATAAAATCGAACCGGACTCCCTGACAACTGATGAAATAGTCAAGTTTGCTCGTTTGGATATTGATCCTGAGACTATAATGTGGGAACGCGTTGTTGATATTAACGACAGATACTTAAGACAGATAACTATTGGTCAATCGCCCACTGAAAAGGGATTCGCACGCACCACTTCATATTCCATTTCGGTGGCTAGCGAAATTATGGCAGTTTTAGCTTTGGCCCGAAATATGGAAGATATGAAAGAGAGATTATCGAAAATGGTAGTAGCTTTTGATCGCAAAGGCAATCCCGTTACGTCTGATGATTTGGGTGTTACTGGAGCCTTGACTGTTTTGCTTAAGGATGCCCTAGAACCCAATCTTATGCAGACTTTGGAAGGTACACCCGTTATGGTACATGCCGGTCCATTTGCCAACATAGCTCATGGCTGTTCGTCAATTGTTGCCGATGAAATTGCCCTGAAATTGGTGGGTGATGAAGGTTTTGTTTGTACGGAAGCCGGCTTTGGTTCAGATATTGGCATGGAAAAGTTCTGCAATATCAAGTGCCGTTCAATGGGCCGCACTCCCAACGCTGTTGTTTTAGTGGCCACTGTAAGAGCTTTGAAAATGCACGGTGGTGGGGCCCCTGTTACACCTGGTACTCCTTTAAACAAACAATATACTGAGGAAAATTTGGAATTATTAGAGAAAGGTTTGCCGAATTTATTGCAACACATTTCGAACGGTCGTGCCTTCAATTTACCCGTCGTGGTAGCTATTAATTCTTACAGGTAAGTGAAATGTTCTCTTATTAAAATTCATTATTCGATTAGAAATCACATTAAATCATAATAAGCTTTAAATTTTATAAACAGAAATCTCTTTTTAAAAATTAAAGTTTTAAATTTTCAACCCTGCTTTAATATATGAAATGATAACATTTATGCAGGTAAATTCTAAACGTTCCGTTTTTATACTAGTTTTATTTTTAGTATCATCAAATGAATAATGTTTCGTAAAAATTCGTTCGGTAAAATTAAAGGATTTCCAAAAAACGAAAAATAGATAAATTAGTGTTCTGTAAATCGTGTGATTTAGTGCATTCAAAGTTAAACTAGAGTTAAATACATTAAAACGGTTTTAAAACGTAAAAAGTTACATGAATTTGGGTTAGAGAGCACCAAATACATTAGAATCGGGGTAGAAGGGACTAATTTGTGCAAGGGATATTTCTGCAACCTAGGGCATTCCTTTAAACCAAGATTTTTTAGTATAAGTACATTGAAAATGAAGAAAAGTGCTTATTAATATTTTGGCATGGGTAATTAATATATTGAATTTATATATATTGTAATATATATCCTTTCGGTAATGAACGATTTATATAGCTCATCTTCCATATTTGTAAATTCATAAATGTTTATGCCAAACGAATCAAATACACTATGAGAATTCTCTATCATATATGATATTTACAAAATACATCATCATAGTAGGTTGCATGTTTTTAAACTGCTTAAAGTTCACTGACGATTTGGTTTAGCGACCAATGAAATGTCTGCACCTAGAGCCACAACAAACAATACATTTTGTAAAACTCTAATCGTTTAAACAATTAGTTGGGGAGAATATCCCAAAATAGTAAATGTCAATATTAAGTAAAAGTGTTATCCTTACTTGAAATAAATCTTGTGATATAAGTGAAAAGTGTTTGAAAAGAAATTGAAATAAATATGTTAATACTAACCAATCACCACATATCATTAAAATAATTCAACACTCATTGCAGCAGCAAACAAAATTTCAAATTACCTATTTTTTAATATAAACGAAATATATGAAACTTTAGTTCTGATACTGCTGCTGAACATGAATTGATTAAATCTGCCGCCTTAAAAGCTGGAGCTTGTGCAGCTGTTGTCTGCAATCACTGGAGTGAAGGTGGTTCTGGTGCTATTGAATTGGCCGAGGCTGTTATTGATGCCTGCAGAGGTGATAAAAACTTTAAATTCCTTTACGATAAGGACATGCCATTGCTAGACAAAATGAATACTATTGCCAAAAGAATGTACGGAGCTGCTAAAGTAGAGCTAACATCCAAAGCTCAAAACGATATGGAGAAATTAACGAAGGCTGTGAGTTTAATTAATAAATTAATTAATTTTCGTTTTAATTTCCCAATGTATGCAAATGATGTTTCTAGGGCTTTGGCAGCTTACCTGTTTGCATGTCTAAAGTTTCCGGTTCATTAACTGGAGATGCAGCCATTAAGGGTGCCCCCAAAGGCTTTACTTTAACTGTAAACAATATGTATGTCTCAGCAGGTGCTGGTTTTGTGGTGGCCATGTGTGGTGAAATAACTAAAATGCCGGGTTTGCCAACACGTCCCAGTATTTATGATATTGATTTGAATACTGAAACTGGTGAAATTGAGGGACTATTTTAAGGCTATTTGTCTTTTATGAAACTTAGCTCAAAACTAATATAATGTATGATTTTTATTTGACCATTTGATTATGATTATGATTTGATGCCAAATAAAATATTTTTCAGACGATACTAATCAAATGTTAACGAAATAAATAAATATAAAAAGACAAGATCTTAAGCTCAAACAAGTAATTATGCGTATAAAATTTTATAATATCTAATTAATTATTTGATTATTTAGTTGTTTAAAGTGTCTTAAAAGTTTTTAAGTGTAAATATATTATTTGAATTCTTTTACTAACGATTCGTGTTTAAATCTTTTTCTAAATTGTTTGGTTTATCTTTAATGGTGAAAAAATCATTATTAATAATTTTATGATCGAAATTGGTAGCTGTTATTTTGTTGAGGTTATCAAAATGTTTCACATCATTCATTTCAAATAAGGGATCATCGTGTAAACCTCTAAAATCATCTTCATCATCATCCGATTCAGAACTGAAAATGTAAAAAAAAGTTTTATAAAGAAGCTTTTAATTATTTTCTTAAGTTGGCCAACATATTTGTGAAATAGCACCAACGTCTCAATTTATTTAAAATAACTTGACACGTTACCATTCCATAAGGGAGAAGTAGGAGAGGGAGAGGAAAAGCGGTGTTGACAACATGTTACATTTAGGTATCAATTAGGAAAACGCCATTTCAAACGGTTTTGTTATTTCATCAGTAATTATATGAAGGTAAGACTGTAAAATCACCTTGTTTCATTATCATAAACCCCAGCATTTTGTTTGATTTCATTTGTTTGTTTTTTAAACACTGGATTGGATCCTTCCACGGAAAAAATATTCATATTGGGTCCAGCCAATCTATTTAGATTTGAGGCCATTGATCCAAACTCTGCCGGTTCAAATGCTTTAAGTTGCCTTTTCAGAGTCCGAATTTTCACTATATACAAAATAATAATAACGGCTGATATGCTTCCTAATATTATATTTAGTCCCACAAGAGCAGTTATTAACCAATTTTCTGTCAATGTCGCTTGCGTTTCCGATTCAAAGTGAGGTATATCGTTTAATATCAAGCTGTGATATTGTAGAGAATTTTGTAAACGTGAGATAAAGGCTAAATCATTAGATCTTCTTTGTATGTCATAGGCTTCTACGGCTTCGTTGTTGTGTATGAAGTGGACTTTTACCTCCGTTATATAAGTTGTTGAGGAGTTGGTGGTTGTCTGGCGGAATTTTTCTGTGCGCATATTGGTGACATCGTCTATTGAATCGATATTACAAATTTCATAGCCATATATTTCTTGGAATTGTTCGCGAAGCTAGAATTATAAAATTAATGCATTAAATGTTTCAAGTGAATTTTTTGGATTATCTACTGAACTTATTACAATACATATAAGTAGATATTTTTGTAAAATTGAATAAAGTGAACCTTTGCTAATCAGCCAGTTCGAGATATGGACAAAAACGACGGAGTTGTATATTTTCCTTTATAACTTTTAATTTCCTTGTCAATTAATACGAAAATTTAGTTTCCGATAAATAGCTTTAAGAGCTTTGCCACCTAAGATGTAGTTTAGAAGGATTGATAGATCCTCGTTTAATGATCTGCCTCAGCATATGAAATCAATACGATTTTAACCGCACAATCTCCAAAATTAAAGAATTAAAGAAAAAACTGAAATTGAAAACTTTCCAAATATAGCCTTAATAATAAATAAAATATTATTTTGGGATATATAGACTTTATTTGTCAACTGTATTTATTATTCGCTTTTCTAATACAACAAGATACATTATCTTGTTAAATTAATTATTCGAATATAGAAAGTTATACAAAAAATAAGAATTCTAAAATTATCAAAGTTTTAAAATGGACAGAACACTAACTTCAATAATCCTGCCAATCAGAGAAATATTAAAAATCCCTAATATTGGGAAAATCGCAAATATGAACAAACACATTGAAGGGGAAAAAAGGTTAAAAATCAGTTTGAATTGAAATGAAATGTTTTTGTTAAAAAATGACAAGAAAATGTTACGAGTCATGGGAACAAAGCCTCTGAGGAAGTGCTCAAATAATATTGATGCTTTTTAGCTCAATATAAACATTTTCTAGAAATTGTTGTGAAATGTAGCGATATTGGCAAGGAACAAATAGAATTTGTTTAATAGAAAATATGAGGTTCATCGTCAAAATGCTTTTATAGTCTGTTTTATGGACTTGACAGTAAGTCCCAGTTTAGAGGGTCAAATTTTCTGGCAGCAATTTTCCTTTTTCTTCTTTCACGTAAAGAAATTTTTCGTACACTGGTCTTATATTGATGTACACATGAAGGAACAAAAACGTATGAGAGTGCAAAAGGTATTTTAAGTGCATACATGTGTTCACTATTTTCCCTTTCTCTATCCTCCCTTGCCTACAAACTAATAATTGCTGCAAGAAAAATTTCATTGTCTAAACATAATACAAGTTTAATTCATTTGCACTGACACTTACAAATTGTTCATTATTTCTGATCACTTGTATGTCGCTTAAGAATAAAAATTTAACTCGATTCGCTTCAGCAACAACGTAGATTTTTACTGAAGCTTGATTTAAATGGCCAGCCAAGTCCAATGCCTCTATATTAAACTTCAAATATCCTTTCATTTTATTTGTAATATAAGAATTTAAACGTAAAAGGCCAGTGTCTTTTTCTAATGTCAGCAACTCATCGTGATTTTGGCCTAGATGTTCACCATGTGTCTCATAGGATGATTCTGAAATTCCATAAGAAATAACATCATTTAAATCAGGATCGTTGGCCTGCAAAGAAAAAGTCCTTTTAATGAATAAGCTAAAAGAAATTAAAAAATTTTTTGAAAATATTATTAATAGTAAATCAACCAATAAAATGTCCAATAGTGTTTGCTTCGTGCGGGTTTTGGGTTAGAGACGTAATTTCGAAAACAACCTGGCTGACACTATCGGAACAATGGGCATTCTGCATAATCGTCTTAATGGCATTAACTATCTCATGCAAAGGTACGATTTTACTCTAGTACAAGGATTTCTAAAGTGGAACAACTGCGCACAACTATAATAAAAAGGTTCCGCAATAATACTATCGTATGCATCTGACTGCAAACAAACCGATAAATCCAGATTTAGGGGGCCTTTTTTCCTAAATTCAATTTTAACGCGAGAGACTAAATCATTTCAATATCTCACCTTAAATGTAATTATATGCTTCCCAATGCTGTCCTTGGTTGTTATACCAGCTGCATAGATTTCTTGTGTAAATTTTGGCACATTATCATTCACATCATTTACATTCACGTTTACCAACAAGGTGTAATTTACACTATTTGGATTAGTTATCAAACCCTGTTTATTATTAGAGACTTTTATGCGTATGCTAAGCTTTTCTATGGTTTCACGATCCAAAGTGGCATTTAGTTTTAAGAGTCCGGTTTCAGAGTTTAAAACAAAGAGTTTGGCATCATCGGGATGGAAGAATTCTAAAAAAAATCAATATAAACTAATTTGAAAACTTATGCGATATAATAATAAACCACCACAGCTGTATGAATCTTCAATTTTTATTAAAATATAAACATCACGATTTCCATTAACAATTAAATTTTCTCACCCTCTATAAAATAATATAATTTATAAATTTCTTCGGGATCATCTAAACCTTCATTTTTTGGATCATACGCCTGGGGTATTAAACGTTCTTCCAGAAGACCTTGTTCATTTTCTGAAATGTAATGTCAAATTCATTTAAGTGAACTCAACCGTGAGATGACGGAAAATCATTCCAAATTCAAAAAGAAACCATTAATATTTACCAGTGAAATTAGTTTCAAAGGTGTCCTGTAAAAACAACGGGTTACCCAATACATCTACGAACACTACTTTAAGATTTCTTATTTCCACAGAAGTACTGCCGCCACCATCTATAGCCCGCAAATTGATCTGAAAGAGATTTTATTTATATAATGAAGGTCCATTGACACATTCACTGGTTATATCGATTTTTTTTTTACAACGAACAGTTTCTCCCATCCCAACAGTTTTGTATAAGCATATATATATATATATATATATATATATATATATATATATATATATATATATATATATATATATATATATATGTGTGTGTGTGTGTGTGTGTGTGTGTGTGTGTGTGTGTGTGTGTGTGTGTGTGTGTGTGTGTTCTTTTCACTCCTAGAGGGAGCATATGGATATAACAAAGTGGTTTCAATAATTTCGATCTTAGGTACGATGCTTGACTTCATTCCACTTCATACGCAATCTAGAAAGTTCTGTTGTCAACTGCCGCTTCCAGGTATGCGCTGGTCTCCCAACTCGTCTGCTGCCATGTGGATTCCAATCTAGGCATTTTTATTGGCAATATCATCGTCTGGTTTACGGAGGGCGTAACCTATCCAACTCCATTTTCGCTTGCTTATTCCCGTTGTAATAGGCTGTTAGTTTGCCTCCATCCAAGGCAGGTTGTTGGATATTGTTACAGGCCAGAAAATCAAATAAGATTTTGCGGGGGCATCTGATGAGAAATACCTGAAGGCATTGTATGTAACAATAGAAATTGCAAAAATTTCCCAGTGATTTTCTAAGGTGTTAAAATAATTAATTGACAGAGCGATCAAAAAAATAATAGAAAAATAGATAAAATTTGTCGAACAATAAGAAAAAATATAGTTTGATTAAATTTTACTAGCTCTTATTTATTGGAAGAAAAATTGATCGATCTCGCTGAGTTCATTATTAGCGAACTCTACTGTATGTTAATTCAATTGCTGATTATTGCTTTATTAAGTTTGCTTGAAAATTTATATGTACTTACATAAATATTTTTAATTTCAACTTACATTGTAAATACCAGCTGGCACTAATTGCTTCACATAAAAATTTGTGGAATTGCTCGACTCTTTTGCCAACTCAAAATATTTATCGTGACCCGCTAAAAAAATTAAAAAAATTAATGTTCGTTATAATACAGCTTAAGTCCATTATTTAAATGTTAATTTTTCTTAAGTTAGTACTATGAAAATTTGTAAAGCAGATAAGGAAAATATAACCTTAGATGCAGTTGACCAGAATGAAATTAATCTTCTAAGCTGTTGGAGCAATCTTTTGAGTGACCTATTTACTAGAAATTGTCAGCTGTAGATATCACATACATTCATAAAAGAGAACTGTTATTAAAATAAGGACCAAGAACAGGTTAATTACACCTGTTGGAAATAAACATTTGGGCTATATTCGTGAGAAAGTTACAGCAAAGGAAATATGGGAGAGCATGAAAGATATTTTTGCCGAAAAGTAAATTCTTAATTAGATTTTGGTAATGAAACAATTGGGGGAAATTAAATTAAACGAAAGTGACGATGTTGCTGAACATTTAGTAAAGTTTGAAAATTTGATAAGAAATTCAATAACAGCTGAGGCTATTTTGGAAGCAACTGACATTCTTACTCAACTCTAATGCATTTCATATTTTCTAACCTACAATAAGTGAAGTTTTGACTTGATATTGATTAGGAAATATCTAGAACCAACCATATGTCACCATAAGAGTGCCATCTCATATGAAGGTAAGCTGCTAGTTTAAAAAAAAAATTTCCATATATTGGCGTTTTGTTGATAAATTTATTTTAAAAATCTATTAATCGCTCTTATTTATAAAATTAACTCTAAAATCTGAGTCTTCATATTTGGTCTACTTTGTGCCAAGGTCCTACAATAAGTTCCATGCAACAGTACGTCAATTTTTTATAAGAAGGTTGACTTGTATTCTCGGCTTTGCTGCAATCTATTTTCTTTGCATAGACCTTATAAATTGGCCTTGCTTTTTTGCTGTCATTGTACAACTTTCAAGCTTCGCCTATAAGTTTACCCATTTACATATAGTGTATTTATATTTTCTTAAGTTTTTTTATTTTATTATTATGTGCAACACAGTTATGAGATGTGTAAAATAGGACGAATGGTCTCGTGTAATATACGCACTATTTCCGTAGGCCGGAACTTAGCTTGATAAGAAAAATATACATATTCTTAATCAGTTTAAATTAAAATTTATTATGGAGAAATTGAAACTTACTACTTACATGCTGGGAGTAAAAACAATCTCTTTAACTTTTCTAAGTAAATAATAAATTATCCTAATTGTAACATTTCTCTGCTGTTTATGAAAGAATAAACAACTATTTATTTTTAATTTAATGTATTGTTCACTATTTTTGGCAGCACACAGACATCGAAGCGTCTAATGAAATGTTGAAATATGAACGGCTAAAGCCGTTAAAATTTTAAATTTTTTCACTTTTAGAGTTTTCGAGATATCGAAAAAAATTCACATTTTTTGGTATAAAATAAGCTTTGCAAAACTTTTTTTGAAAAGTTTATCCCATTGAAAACAAAAACCTTACGAGCCAAAAATGGAAAAAAACTATGCCGAAAAAATAAAATATGTATGTACATATGTGTATTTCATATTCATTATTGATTATTCAAATCTGGATATTTTACTTTATTCTCTATTAATCAACTCTTTGCAATGAGTTTCTTTAGCTTATTGTTTATCATTACCATCGCTTGACATTTCAAAATTAACATCCCCATATTCACCACCATCTGGATCAAACACCTCAAATTGTTTCAAACGTGTTGCACAATCGGCTTGATACAACGGTCGTAATGGTTCTTGAAGAGAATAGCTTAAAATATAAAAAATTTCTTATCGTTACACTTTAAATGCTTAATAGCCAATTTCGCTAATAAACTTACCAGATCCTTAAGGACTTTCCCACAGAGGGATTTATAATTTTCGGCACATGAAAATTATAAGGCTTTATATAAATTTCATACACAGATGAATTGCTCAGCTGTGGTAGACCCTGATCGGAGGCTTCGAGTTCAAGTTTCCAAAGGCCATAGTAACCTTTCAAAGATTTTTTGATTTTTAAGCGACCAAAGCGATATCGCAAAGTTATTATTGTAAATAAATCTTCATAGGCTTGCACATTAGGATTAAAGTCTTTAGCTACATACATAAAAGGAGAACGTAACAGAAAAATTAGTATAGAAATGTGTGACCTTCAATATCAATTGAAATTTCAAGAGAACAAACTTCGTCCGACATTTTCTGAATTTTGTATTTATTACTTCCGATACTATTTTTTAAGTTAACTTCTCAATAAGGAGTTCTTTGCTTGATTTTGGAGGGGGGGAACTTTAAATTGTTAACACTTTTTAGGTGATAATTGCTTAGGCATCTTTCGGTTGTTCTCGAACTAATTTGTTTTCACGATAGTAATGTTTGAAAACTCTTCAATCTTATTGTTCAAAGCATTGTTCTCGTGGTGCGTGGATATTTTGGATATATCAAGGATGTGGGATTTTAGTGCTTTCTTTTAAATAAGACAGCTTTAGTTATTTACGTAATTGCATTCTTCTGAAGCATGGCAGGATGTAAAAGTATTCACTATATTATTAAAAAAAGAAAGAAAGAGCCATCTCAATACCTTCACTGTGACTGCTCGACCATGCGAGAATGCAGCTCAGATGCATAGATATCCTTTATAGTGGTTACGAGAGGAGTTGCTTGGAAGAGTAAGAGTTTTCGAATAATAACGAGTCGATCTTGAAATAGAGTAAGGTAAATAGTGTCATAGATATTACTAGAACTCTTTTTTATTTAAAATGTGTGGAATGCTACAACGCTTAGGAGTTGTTACAGTTCCATCAATTGCGCGAATAATCGGTCGATTTCGGTTTATTGAAATATACTTGAGACGTTTCAAAAACTGTCAAGCAAAATTATCAAAGCGGTATAACGGCATGACACCTATTTCATTTTGGGGTCTTTATGAAAAGTCCACCCATTCGCTCTATCTAGGGCCCAATACAGGCCCAATGTTCACGAAATTGAAGTTTGCGAAAATCGGAGTTTCTGTACACAGCAAGTAATCAACTGCATTGGATGTGCACTTGCGTTACAGCAGTGGTTTTCCCCCCGATCCTTGCGTATCAGCACTAGTTTTTTTCCCGATCCTTTGACGTAAGGCTGATTGCTTGACTACTAGACTGTGAAAAATGGTGGAATATGTTCGCCATATCTGCCGCAAAATATTGGGTAGTTTGCGCCAAGAAACACTTATATTTATTATGTTCCACAAAAGACTTGTTTCTCTTTTCAAGTTAGATTACCTGGCTTTATGGATAATATGGTGTACATCAGCTGAGAATTAGGAGTATTGGGTTCATCGCGATCCACGGCTATGAAATCAAACTTTGACATGGTATTCTAGAGAAAAGGATATTGATGAAAAAAGGGTTTTTACTAATTACGACTATCTATTTATTTCTTATACCTGCTCATCTGCCTCTGAAAATTCTGGCCTATATTGATGTCTATTGGGCATTATTGGAGCATTGTCATTAACATCCCTGAGGGTGACATTTATAAAAGTGGATTTTTGATTAACGGCTGAAAGGAAGAACATGTTGATTCGTATTAAAATATAATAGCACTAACTTGTGAAAGACCTACGTCCCAAGCCAGTGTTAATAAAATTGAAATTATCTCTTATATCTATGGGTATTAAGTGAAAAGTAGTACCCATATCACGATCCAGTACAAGACCATTGCGTAAATTCACTTTTATTTCACCATTTGTAGTATTTATTTGAAATAAATTATGTAAATCGCCTAGAGCACTATTAATAGTGAACTCCAAAACATTATGAGGACCTAAAGAAATAAAATAAACGAGAATAATTTAAAAAGATTTAAATAAATTTGAAAAGATTTAAATAAAATATCAAGAATATATTCATAACCTACTATCTCGGTCATTATCATGGGACTTTACGCGACCCACTACAGTTCCCGTAGAGGCATTTTCAAAAATGTAAACCTGTTGCTCAAAAGCATCCACAATTGGTGGTTGATTGTTGATATCTATCACTGAAATATTGACCTGCAGAAAATGTTCTAGTTAAATATATTTTTACTAGTTTTCCTTACTGCTACCTGTCCTTTGGTTTCATGAAAAGAATCGGTTACAATGACTTCATATTCCAAGTGGTATAATTTAGGTATATCACATTGTATGAGACCAGCTACTTTGATCAAACCGGTTGTACTATTTATGGAAACTAGATTCTTTTTGCTATATTTGCTAAGAGGTCTATGACATCTCAAAGTATAAAATTATTTATTATTATGAAATAATATTTGTAAGTCATACCTTATTTTATAGGTAATATTATTATGTCCTATTCCATCTATATCGTAAGCCTGTATGGTTCCTATTGTGCTCAATACATCTTCCATTTCTGTAACACTACGTTTTTCTTCAAGAGTTCCGGGAACGAATTGCGGTGAATTGTCGTTTACGTCATCGATTCGTATGGTCAAGACAGCTGTCATAAAAATAGTCAAATCTTTTATCAATAATAGAAAAAATATATAAAATTTCGGCTCATGTATATACCTGTCGTAGAATTCTCATTTATTTCCTGATTCAAATCACTAACTCTGATGGTTAGAAAAATTGTGTCACATTTCTCATAATCCACCTGTAACCTGAATTCATCATTTATTTTTAACTTTCCATAAACTAATTTGTTATTGACAGGCTCGCCTTCGATTATAAAGCAACCAAAGTAATAAATTTTCTCAACTTCTTGGCCATTTTTGGTAGCATAAGACTCTGACCATAAAATTTCAAAATACAAATTTGCAGATGTGTCGGGATCTCGTGCCTCAATTTCATCTGTTATAAGGGACAAGGGAGGAGAATTTTCCGTTACATTCACAATAAAACGAGGCTATAAAAATTCAAATTGAAATGATTTTCAAAACTATCAAAATTGTGTTGTTCTACCAATCTTAATTCCGGCGTTTCATCATTAACATCTAGCACTTTAATATGCAATTGCGTGTAGGAAGTGTGCAAATTTTGGCTGTAATCCGTAACCAATGAATCTTTAGCCTGAACTTGTAGCATTACCAAGGACTGACGTTCAAAGTCAAATGCACTAGTTTTATTTAGAATGATTAATCCTGACAGAGGATCGATAGCAATGCCTTGTACATTGCCCACAATTGAATGTCTAGAAATTTAAGAAAATCATTTTGAATCAGATTTCATTTTTATAAAATAGACTTACATGACTTTGTCTCCTACATCTCTGTCATGGGCTTGTATTTTTAGTAGTTCCATTCCTATCGTGGCATTTTCATAAATTTCAATTTTGTATATCTCATGCTCAAATATAGGCCACTCATCATTCCAATTTATTAATTCGATAGTGAGAGTTACTTCGTCATCGTGCATATCATTTGCAACTTCTTTTACTGTGATCTAGATTGGAACGCAAATCATTTAACAACATTAAAGAATATGAATTAACAAAATCAAAGATGACAAACTCAAACAAATTTTTAATAAGAAAATAAAACAAGTCAAAGCTTCGCACTAGTAAAATATTGATTTTAAGAGAATCGCTGAATATTTGCATATTTTTCTGGGCTTGGTATTGAGAAAATCTTTCAGGATCACTAGGGCGCACACAAATCGCATGATCTTGCTGGCTGATTTATGTACACTTTTCGAGAACTAATTATACTCTAAAATCATCAATGTAGAATTCTCATTATGATATTAGCTTTACAGTACGCTTTATCACCTACTTGGAATTACATTCCCTCCAATTTATTGACCAAAATCGCACTGCGTTGCCGGTGATATTATCACCAAAGTTATTTTCGAAGAATTTCATATCTTTTTGTGCATGCATTTTTACCTACTGAATCTTCGTGCGTATTGGCGTTGTTCGAATAATTGTTAATAAAGCAATTCATTATTCAAAAAATGCGGCAATGAATGCTTAAAATATTTCAAATATTTCCATATATATCGAAATTTTGGTTTAGATGTGTCTTATGAAGGTGTATAAAGCTTTCCACTTGGAGTCTGAAAAAGTTAGATGTTTTGCGCACAGTGGGGAGCCCCAATGCATTGGCTTATACTGAATTATTGTTATATTTCTATAAAACTCTACAGTTTTCATTATAAAATAGAAATCACGATTACTTTTAGATTATCTGTAATTGTAATCAATTGGTAATCGGAAATTGTTTGCTAGAAAATTATATAATAGTAATAATTTTAATTTTCAAACAATTTAATTGATTACTAATCATAATCGTAATTTAACAGCTGTATTTAAAACCATCTGGCATGAAACTGTTTTCCTAAAATCAATAATGTCACTGAATAATATATTATTAATGTTCATTGCTTTCAGTTGTGTATTTCGATAGCGAAGTGTATTGCACTTATATGAAGAAAGGCGATAATGATATATTAACTCTATATACATATAAGGGCTTAATAAGCTCCCTTATTTAAAAATTTATTGATTCAAAATGAAATCATAAATCTTCCCTCTAACGTATGAATTTGATGTTTGCGTTACCCTCCTTATGGAGGAACTGATCTTTAGTACCTTTAGTTCGAATTTTCTCCAATCTTCGTTTTCGTAATCCATTCCATCGGTTACTGTTAACGAAAAGTACGTTAGCTGATATCCACTATTTGGAATCAAGGTAAACTCCTCAACATAATTAATATTTCCATTGGGACTAGAAAGAAACACGTTGTATGTAGCGTTTGCGCCCTGAAATAATATTTTAATTGTAAAGATATGCATACAACTATTTAACAATTACATGCTACATGCATGCTAGTAAATGATATTATCTTACCAAATCCAAATCTTCTATAAAGAATTTCTCCAAAGGCAATGTCAAGTGCTTCGATTCAAATATGGAAATTACTTTTGGTTCTAGGATGATTTCCGGCTTATGATCATTTATATCCTGAACTATTAAGATAGTAGAGTTTTTTATAAACCACAATGGATCATCACACTTGTAGGCGCAGGTCTAGCAAAATAAAAATATTTATACAAATGTCTTAAAGTATTAATAACCAACTTACATAAAAACTAAAAATTTGTTGATTTAATATATCACGATCTATAGGCTGTATATGCAAAATTCCCGTAGAAGAATTGATAGCAATAAGGTCGGTGTCTAAAGGAGGAGAAGAATTAATTTTAATAAAATAGTTTACTTTGTCATTGAAATTAATATACAATCCTCTTCAAATTCTAATCTGTAGCATATCGGCCTGCCGATGCCTGTATCACCGTCAATAGCTTTTAAACTGAAAATCTTGTTAAATAATAAATAATTACAGTGAATTCAAATTAAAGTTTATTGTTTAATACCTGTTCTTCTTTTTCGTTAAATGTGGCCGTGGTTAAAGGTCTTACCCATATTGGATCACGATTTGGCAAATCTATTACTTCCACTATAGCAAAAATATTGCCAGTATTATTGTTGGTATCATAGACTTTGACATCAAGATTGTAAATGGCCTTTTCTTCGTAGTGTAACTGTTGCAGAATCCTGAAAAAATTTAATATTAGCGAATGGGTTCTTCGGATTGTCAAAACATACGTTAGTTTATATTTCTTTTCGTAGGTTGTCATCTCCCCATGTTCCACGAAATTAAATATAACATTTTCATTATTACTTCCATTAGCCTCAATACGTATGCTATTGCGATCCATACCATCGGGATCGTAAACTAAGAATAGGCACTCGGAGATATAATTCGATCGAAGTTCCTTAAAATGCAAAAAATTTTAAATAATTGATTTCAAATGCTTGCAAACATTTTCAAGCGTTCAATATTTGATTTCAAAATATCCATGTTTGTTAGGTATATGCATATATACTTATTGTGTGTATTTTATGCTTGTGTTGGTAGCAATTTGAAAACCAGTTTTAATGAAAAACAAATCGTTTACCTCTGTAAAGATCTGATTAGATCTTCTTGTACTTTGTAGTAGATTTCAAACCATGATGAATGGTAAAAAAAATGTATTTTAAGCATAAAAAGGAGTCATAAATTTTCCATATATATATGTAGATTTCAATCAAATTGTAGTCGAAACTTTTTTTAATCAAATTCATAAAAAAATTTTACTCAATTATTTTACTTAAAAAAATGATGCTTTGTAAATTTACCATAGTTTTTACTCTACGAGGTGCATTCAAAAAGTAAGATGATTTTAAAAATATTTATTCATCAATATTCATACTTTTACCTCCAAACCAATCCCGCCAAACGTTTTGCAGGGGCGAAATTTGGTGAATATAATTGACAGAGGTGTGATTATGATGTTTTTTTGGCCCAAAAAATCACTCACAAGCGACGTTTCTTCTGGTGAGGATGAAGGCCGAAAACATACAAAATGAAAATTGCATAGCTCGAGCCAACCGAGATGCCGCATCAATAGCAACTTCTCTTCTGGTAGTTCATTTATTCCCCTATACTATATTCTTCACTTCTTCAATGTTTTCAGCCGTTGTTGACGTTGTGGGGGTGTCCAGAGCGAGGTTTATTATTGGAATTCTAGATCTTCTTAGGAGATCTTGTACCACTTACAAGCATTTTCGTTACTCCGAGTAGACTCACCGCATACAACTTCCCACATTTCAAGTATTTTTTGAGCACTTTCATTTTGACACAAAATTTGATGCATCTTGCTCGATCCATTTTTTCAACGGTACGAAATCGCCGAGCATATAATTATTAAATATTTCTGAACTTCATGCCCTTAACAAGCAAATCGAGAATGCTATATAGCTCGGTATGATCGAACTATAATAAGATAAAAATATAATAAGAACAAAATAAATAAAACAGTCGTGGTATCCTGCGAAGCCCAAAAATTCACGTTTTTTTGAAAACACTTCGTATATGTAATGAATGAAGCAGCACTATGTAAAGCTGAGTTCATGAATTATATACCATAAGACTTATATATTCAAATTACCTTCAAGTTATGCTCTCATGATATTTTGATCTGCGTTTTAGCTTCCGAGATATTCAGAAAGTTTTAGCTTAGCGGAAAAAGCTATTTTTTCTCCTAATCGAAAAATGTTGTTCTTGTAAAGTTCATTAAATAAAAACTTGTAGTCCGATGTCTTACATGTGAGCAAATATTGATTAAAAAAATCCGTTCAAAATTATATATTTATATTATTAATAAAAAATTAATTCAAGATTTTTTCATCATATACAATTTCAACGTGTAGGAGACGGAAGTTTACCAATGCCAATTACATATTTATATTATAGTCCTTGTTTTGTTTTATTTTGGAAATGGGGGTAGTGCACTAATTTTGTAGTTTCCACTAATACTACGGAATTATTGCACTAATTTTGTTAATGTTTATTTGCTGAGTTTACAATTAGCAGCCTCATTAAAACATTAGTGATAGTGATTCTAATGAATTTTGCACTAAAATTAAATTATTTTAGTTTAAAAAAAGCAATCTTCAGTTTATTGCAACTTTCTTTCTTCATCATTTTTAGTGCAGCTTAGAAATTTCTGAATACATTCTAAGCTCAGGTTGATTTATGATTATTTTTCTTACATTAATTCTAAACTTAAGGCTAATACTTCATTAGAAATCAACAAATTTAATAAACGGATATAGTAGTTCAAAAATAACAAAAGGGAAATAGATAGAGAATATATTAGGAAATATCCTAGAAATTATTATTTTTTAACAAAACCATTTTGGAGTTTCATCTATGTTTTATATCATTTTAATTAGACACTCACCTCAACTCTACAGGGCGATGGCGAATATGTCAACGTTGGCTGATTATCAAAAATATTTTCCAATTTTATGAATATACTCGGCTCCACTGCACTTGGCGTTGAAATATCTTTGATAAAAATTTGGAAAAAATAAATACGTTGTTGGGGATTTTCATAATCCAGACGCTTTTCTATAACAATAAACCTGCAAATATTAATATACACATATGTACATACGTGAATAAATAACATATATTATATATTAAACTTTTTAAACAAATACTGCCATTGCCATTACCATTGATTGTCGGTATAATCAATTCTAGCACCTAATAAGCTGTTATCACCGATATCGAAAGCTCCCAACGATGGTGTATTAGTACCTTCGTTCGTGAGGAAAAATTAGAAATAAATAAGAAAAATACTGCCACTGCTATTAAGTAATAAATTTATTAATACAGTATTTACCATTATAATTGATTTTTGCCAATTTGTATGGCACAGAAAGTTCTTCTTGTACATTAATCGTTTGTATACCCAAATATGAGTCACTTCTTTGCCATTGAATACCCTGGGTATGAGGATCTATAAAATAAGGCTCTTGCCATTTTGAAGCTGACAAGACTATTGATATACACACATATTTATTTATTATTTTTATTTTATGGGGAAAAAGATAAATGAATTTAATTTGTTTCTTTTCATTTGCAGTTTCCTCTAGAAATGATTTAGTGATTGATTCCTTTTGTTTTGTTGTCAACACTTTTAAAACATTTTAATTCAATATCTATTCTTAATTGTTTCAATGCCATGTATGGAAACCGCAGCACGGATATGCCTTTCTCTCATAAATCCTTTTTTCGAAAAATTATGATTTATTCTAAACTAATCAACTATGAATAACATGAAGTCAAGAAATATAGCTTATAATTTGTACACGAAATTTTTTCGGGACATAGATATAAAGTTCCTCTTTTAAGAACTTTTATATATTTCTGGGACAGACATAAAAAATATAACTACTTAATATTGAAATTTATTATTTGGGATATTCTCCCCAACTAATCGTTAGAAACAATTAGAGCTTTTGCTAAATGCATACAAAAATCAAAAATGTTTGTTGTGGCTTTAGCTCTTCATATGCCGACATTTCATTGGTTGCTAAAACCAAATCGTCAGTGAAGTTTAAGCAGTTTGATAACATTCAACCTCGTATCTTTATGCCATACAAAACAAATACAATATGAGAATTTCAATATTGCATATGAATTATAACAAATACATAATCATAGTAGGCTTAGAATGTTTTTATACAAACAACACAACAAACAATTATACTCAAAATGACTCTATTTTATTTTTCTCTCTAATTGTTTCTAACGATTAGTTGGGGAGAATATCCCAAATAATAAATTTCAATATTAAGTATTTAAATAAAGATTTTATTTTTCATTTTTGCCTAACTGAATACAATCATTAACGACCAACGGGCGTTTAATTGTATAGGTGTTG
Organism: Germaria angustata; assembly: GCA_963681545.1. Lineage (NCBI taxonomy): Eukaryota > Metazoa > Arthropoda > Insecta > Diptera > Tachinidae > Germaria > Germaria angustata. The sequence goes on along the minus strand of OY812998.1, from coordinate 115,506,945 downwards.
AGAGAAAAATAAAATAGAGACATTTTGAGTATAATTGTTTGTTGTGTTGTTTGTATAAAAACATTCTAAGCCTACTATGATTATGTATTTGTTATAATTCATATGCAATATTGAAATTCTCATATTGTATTTGTTTTGTATGGCATAAAGATACGAGGTTGAATGTTATCAAACTGCTTAAACTTCACTGACGATTTGGTTTTAGCAACCAATGAAATGTCGGCATATGAAGAGCTAAAGCCACAACAAACATTTTTGATTTTAAAAAATATAACTTTATACAATGTCCTAAATACTTAGTTGCCAAAAGAAAAAATTATTTATTTCTATAAAAAATTGAATTTTCAGCAATTTTATATAAGCCGAAAAATTATATACTTTCAATATGAAAATTATTAAAAAAATCGATTTTACCGAACTCCTGTGTAGGCAAAATGATCGGCTTATGTTGACACTATATATTTCATTGGTCGCTAAACAATTCATCAGTGAACTTTAATCAGTTCAAAAATATCTAACGTCGTTTTCTTATGCCAAAACATTCAAATACATTATATACATCAATAAAAAGTTGATTTAACAATCAATGAAATGTCGGATTATGAACAGCTAAAGCCACAATTAAAAAAATTGAAAAGTTCAAGTGTTAATAAATTTCAATATAAGTTTTTATGTTAGATATTTTGGTACGAATCCAACACAAGATCAATTTCGCCAATAAGAAATAAGAAGTGGGCCTATAAACGAGTATCCCAGGGATATGATCGTTGTGAGAGTGAAAAACAAGGGCAGCCGGTATTACAAGGGGAAACCAATGGGCGGGAGTGAAGCGTGAAACACAAGAGGTAGAAAGGCGGCATTGATAGATAAGGGAGCGTCAGTGCCTAGAGGACTTTGTGTTGTTTTAACCTTTTCGGTCTCGAAAACTACATTAGATATGATCTAGCGCTATAAACATCCCGATAGAGTAAAAATCCTGATTAAAATACATAGTATAAAAAACGTATTTGGAAAAAATGTGACTTGGTGCAATTACAAGTCCTTCGTACTTCGTTACGTAATTCTTATCTCAATAAAAATTTAAAATTTGATTTCAAATATGCCTTCAATTAAATATAAAATGGCTGATGCATAAACATGAAATGAATCATAAATTAGTAAACATTACGCACCAATTTGTATATTTACATCACTCAACATTAAAATCCTGAATATGACAAGGGAAAGTTCGGAAACAGAAAACTTTTTCTTTATAATAGACATTTTTTATTATTTAAATTGGTTATGCCAAGAAAATTTCTTTTTCTTATCCTTTTAACAATGATGCTTTGTCCATTCAATAAAAATTGTATTATTATTTTTGTAAATATGTATATTTCACATATACATACATACGAGTAGTTATATTGATATAATTCAAAGAGTAATTTACAAACACCGCTTTTCAATACTCCATTCTTATCAATATCAATGTGAATATTTTGTTGCTGTTTCTTTTTAATAAAGGAAATGTGATAATATTGTTAACAAAATGTTTTTAAATTATTAAAAGGAACAACATTTGAACAAATTAATTGTTTTAATTCAAATTACTTTCAAATAGTAATATTTCACTTATATGAATTTAGTAACATCCAAGATATTAGATGGTAATAGTTTATTAAATTTTATGACCGCGTGTTTCAAGTTATATTTACGAACGTTGCTTTTGTACTGACAACAGTAGTGAAATTTTATCACTTTTTTAAAAGATATTCCATAAAATATATATACATAACTTTGTTTCCCTTTTAGATAAGATCTGAGTTTTATTACGTAGCTCAGAAAATTGTTAGTCGGAGCTCAATTTTCGATGAACAAAATTTTAATTGGCTCACAACTTTCAAATGAACTTTATTTCCTCTTAAACATATGAACAAATGTATGTATGTATTTAAAATTTATTTATAAAATGGTATTTCCACTCGGCCTGCCTTTGAATTAACAGCTTCCCAACAGGTACAATAAAATGTTGAACGATCCATATGATCTATATATAATTTGCCATCTAAATGATCCATTTCGTGCTGTGCAATACGAGCATTCCAACCTGTAAGCTGCAGTTCATACGGTGTATCACGTTTACCCACTCCTGTTAAAGTAACGCTTTCATAACGCTCAACTTCTGCGGAATAACCGCGAACACTCATACAACCCTCCGGATGTTTATGTTTAGTGTAGTTGGTAACTTTTAAAATGGGATTAAGCATAACCTGTGAAAAAAGGAATTAATTAAATTTTAATTTGGATCGTATTTCCGCCATTCCAAGTCAAATTGGGTTGGTAATAAAACAGGGATGAAGAAAAAATCATTCTAAATTCAAGAAAACCCCGTCCAAAAAAAATTTTAATAATTTTTTAATAGCACAGTGCAAAACGAAATAAAATAACCATATACGGACACCACTACGTGATAAAAGTCTAAAAAAAAGACCGGTGTCTTCCAATTTTTCCCAAAGTCATGCACTTTTTTTTATGGGCCGCCAAAGATTTGGGGCCTCGGTATCATTTTCGCAAAAAAGTCATCATTTTCTCGGGCTCATATCTTGCAAACCGTTCCGAATTTCGATTTACTCTCTGAGGCAAACTTGTAGCTCTTGTCATAAAGAACAAAAATTGCGAACATATAGAATCAAAAAACTTCACCTTCCAGATAAAAATCGCAAAAAACTTAAAAAAATTCGATTTTTTTTACCTTTTTCTCTTGTTCAGATCTCAATAAACAAATTTCTACAACATATAAACTTCCTGGGAATAATTCTGAACACCGTTTGGGTAGCGCTTAGGTAGCCGCAAAAGTGAAAAAAGTGACGCGGTGAATGTTATATAAAGTGCTACAACATAATTCGTACACAACAGTATCAACTGACAGTTTCAGTATGCAGTGTGAAAAAATTGATTTAGTTTGCTACGTTTGCGGTCATCAAACCAGAAAAAAAACATCTACAAGATTTCAAAAGGAAAAGAATCTTTTAACTAGTGAATTCAAAAGAGCATATACATTGTTTTTCGACGAAGTGGACTTGACCGGTGAAAATTACACACCTAATACAGTGTGTCGCAACTTAAGAGAGCGCGATTTGCAAGTCCAGGGCCATCAACATTATAATCATAATACGAATGCTTTTTTTAATATTTTTGTAATTGATAGCATAGTATCTCAATGTTGAAGTAAATAAAAAACAAATGAAATTAAAAAACGGTGTTCAGAATTATTCCCAGGAAGTTTACATGTTGTAGAAATTTCTTTATTGAGATCTTAGGTAAATTTTTGTAGTTGATTGTTTCCTTGAATTTTGAACGGTTTGCTACCTATGGACCTGAACAAGAGAAAAAGGTAAAAAAAATCGAATTTTTTTAAGTTTTTTGCGATTTTTATCTGGAAGGTGAAGTTTTTTGATTTTATATGTTCGCAATTTTTGTTCTTTATGACAAGAGCTACAAGTTTGCCTCAGAGAGTAAATCGAAATTCGGAACGGTTTGCAAGATATGAGCCCGAGAAAATGATCACTTTTTTGCGAAAATGATACCGAGGCCCCAAATCTTTGGCGGCCCATAAAAAAAAGTGCATGACTTTGGGAAAAATTGGGAGACACGGGTCTTTTTTTTTAGTCTTTTATCACGTAGTGGTGTCCGTATATGGTTATTTTGCCACGACTTAAAAAATTACACATAGTGTAGTTATTTGTTGTGGGCTTGACTATGTATATGGGAATGCCTGTATTTTATTGGCGCTAACGAAATCATCAGTACATACACAAAATGTAGGCATATATACAGCTATGCCCACAACATGTAACAACAATTTCTTAAATAATTCATTTGGAGAATATTCCGAATAATAATCTTAGCGAATATTTTTGCATTAATCTGAATAACAAGGCGAATTAATTTTACAAGGGTATAAAAAGGTTGGCAGAAAAATGCTTATTTATTATGATGAATGGACCTTAATAATGGGTTTTGATCATAAGTTCACTAAGGAGAAAATTGTAAAATTTTTGATAATTTTCAAACAAATTTTTATTGTTAACGATGGAATTATTGCCATATTATAAAATTAACTCACCTTCATGATTACTTGTCGAATTACATACATACTTATGTACATTGGATTTTATTAACTTATTTATTGAAATATACTTTATAAATGAATATTGCGCTCAAAATATGATATTTTTTTAAAGTACGTTAGGTAATTCAATTAAAAAAATAAAATTTGATTAATAAAATAAAAAACAGAGTTAAATATCAAACATGTAAGTTGTGTTTACAAAGCCATTGCAAAATTTTTATTAAATGAGCAAATTCTGAATAGTCGAGTATTTTCTGTAGTAAATTAGCCATTTTTGATATTGGATATTCAATATAATATTTGATAAATCGGGCTTTAGTTGAGGATTTGTTAATTAAATTATTTTAATAAAAGAGGATTTTCTACATAATAAAAGACAAAAACAGCAAAAAAGCCGTTACATCAGTGTTTACATGTTTTATAACATAATCTATAAATTAAATTTATGTAAGAAGCATCAGTCTTTAATTTACATTGCCAGCGTTAATTGAAAATGGTAATTAAACGTCACTAATTTTATTATTCCTTCTTTTAATTGTACTCTTCATAGATCTTGTACAAGTTGTTTCCTCTCTATTTCAATTCAGTTGGATTTAAATCTATTACGTCGTTTTGTTTTCAAAAAGTGTGTAACATTTTGTTAATAAATTTATTAAATGAAAACTTTATAGCTCTAATTTTAAAAACTCCTTTATAGGATTCTGCACTCATCTAATAAAACGAAAAAAACTACACATTTTATGGAAAAGAAAACCCAATTAAAGACTGATATATAATAAGATTAATAATATCTTTATATTTTTTTAATTTTTTATAAAAATTTCGTTAATAGTTTTAAATAAAATTATTTAACCACAAAATAAGACCTCAAGCTTGTGTAATATATTAACCAAATTAATTTTATACTAAATTTTTTATAAAAAAAAATTCCGTTCTTAAAAAATGTATTGTAATGTACAATCGCAGTTTCATATTAAAAGTTCAGAAATGCATAACTCGGAAAATGAGTTGCCGCCAATATTTCAATATTTGCTTCTTAATTTTTAATTTTCTATCAGCTTCGCTTTTTTTGATCATTATCGCTAAACTAGATTTGTTCTGTATGTACTTATGTACATTTACGAAATGTAACCCAAACTTACAGTCAATGGCAATGGTGACATTTTCCGCGCTTCATAAACTTCTTTAGTAAATTTCTTATTTAAGTCTTCTCTAAATTCCATTACAATTATGCGCAAGGATACGCCAATTTGTGGCGCTGCTATTCCAACACAATTATATTTTTTTAAAACTTTGATCATTTGCTCTACAATGAGATCAACTTCTTTGCTGTCGATCATATCCTGAGGCACATCAGCTGCTTGGGAGCGTAACACTGGGTCACCTACTTGAGTAAAGTGACCATATGGCGGTAGATTGCAATTTTTGGGGGTCCAAAAATCACGATACATTTGCCGAAATGTTTTATATTTTGTTACGCTGACATGAAAATATCTTTTAGTATTTTCGAAAACGTTGAAAGGTAAAAGATTAAGTTTTTGCAGTGCCATTTTAATGAATAATAGTATTTTTTTTTATTTATTCATACTGTTTTCGTGTAAAAAAGATATAATTATTACACTTTGTGTTTTGCCGGCCCCAAAAAGTGTAAACAACGTCAGCCGTTCTGATTTCATATCATTCAGCTGCTAATCATATGACGTTAGGAAGTGTTCCACGTTTATATATATGATAGAGTATCCAGCAGAGTGTTCCAATTCGAAAAGATCACTTAATTGGAGTTTTCATCTACCATATGTTTGTTGAACACCACTCAGAAGGCCCCAACCTTTTTCGAAGGGGTGTTCATAGATAATCCAACCGTCAATGTCTGCATAAAGTAGTTGGACATTTTCTATATATAGAGTTTGGCATTTGTCTTCACAATCAGCGCTAGATTTAGGTGATATTAGATGCAAATTAGGATCATAAAATTTCTTAGAGATAAATACATAAACCGATTGAATATTTTAACAGCTGAAAGTATTTAAAAGGTCTAGTATTAATTGAATAATGGTTGGCAAGATTTCACTTCAACACCCCAAATGCTCAAACTTTTCCTCTCAATTATATACATATGCACCGCTAGTAAAGAAGACTTAGCAATGTTTCAATATATTTATATCATAAGGAAAATATAATTCCCATTGAATCTAAGCTCTTAGATCTAAAATAATGGCTATAGGTCTTAGATTGTCTTCTTCTTAAAGTCTGAACATTTACCAACACTGGAAATATAATATAATCTTGACATTAGTGTGTTATATTTGTACAAATGTACAAATATTAATATTTGTTCAACAAACAAACAAAACTATTAAAAAATATAATTCTGTAATAACATACATAAGTATAAAAATAGCAGACAAATAAAAGACACGTATTAACTTGGAAAAGAAAAGCAAAGTGTAAGTACCCACATATATTAACCCAAAGAAATGTGAAATGGGAACAATAACAACAAAACAAGCTAAACAAATCAATGAAAAATGTTTGCGTCCATTCAGCCGACAAATTAATAAATATAATGTATACAAGTAGTCTTAAAGATTATAGAATATAGAATTACATGTGAATTAAAATATTTGTTATAAATAAACTACAATATATTAAAATTGAAATTGTTGGATTTGATTGTATATGTTCGAGAGTAAAATCCGTTTCTATCATTTATTTATTGAAAAAGCCAAAACAATGAAATCCATACTGCTGCCAAGACGTCATATATGTACATATCTATGTACATAATAATTAATTATGTATGTTTCTTGTTTTTTCAGCATCTCACAGTCTATTAACATACCAAAGGAAAACGCTGAACTCACTATAATATGTATATAGAAAACATCACTAAGAACCAAATTAGATCCGAATTGAAGATAAGATCATTTAAATAAGACCAGCCAACTATGGAGTTTAAATGTTGACAATTCCTATGAACGCTTTGGTTATATAGGTAGATTTTTATAACTTGGACAGTAAAACCATATATGCTGACGGGGATCAAGAAATGTATATTCCACCACTTAAACTATTTAATTCAAGTTTTACTATCTTCTATAATAAGCTCTGCAAGAGCTCAACTAATTCCATATAACTCCACTGACCTATCTCTTTATATACTATCGTTTTATTACTATTGTAATAGTTCGTCTACCTCTTATTTAATGAGATCCACTTGTATATTAAGAATTTTTAATTGTAGTTCTTGTGATAATTTTTGTATTATTTCTTTTATTATATGTTTAATTTTCTTAATTCTTTTTTAACTATTGAGGGCCCATTGGGCTCATAAAGAACAATAATCAAGAATTGATATACACAAACAAAACCATTGCAAAGGAAAGTTCCTTCTATAAATATGGGAATGTATATACATATATGTATGTACATACATATATGTACATATGTATATACATTTGTTTAGCAAAACTCATACAACGATCATCATTATCTTATCGCTATCCATATTATAAAATTCTTTATTTTTACAATAATTTAACAGAAACCGGCGCTGCAATCGCAGTATCAAGGCGAGCAGACTTCTACTAAACTTGAAGCTGACAGCATGTTTAATAATTTCTATGGCAAAAGTGAAGAAGAATTTTATAAAAATCAAAGTACGCTGCACAATCGACTAACTTACGTTCAACAACAGAAATTCAAACATTTCGATACTTATCCCCCCAAAAAGAACTTTAAGAAATTACAACAGCAAAATAATTCATTATCTGTTAGTGGTATTTCACAAAAAAGGACACTGAAAATAGGAATGTCATCGCATAATAACTCACCATTGAAGAATGCAAATAATGAAAGATTTTATACAAAACGTATAGTGAAAAGAAGTTTCAGTGAGAGTTCAGCTGAGAAATTAAACAGATACACAACAAGCGATAGCAGTACAAGTCAGGAGGAGGAGGAGAATGAACTAATGATGAATACATCGGATAAACGCAAAATGACACGAAAAAGTTTGAGTAGTGGACTTCAGCATTATAAATATCAAAATCATCAAATCCAACGAAGAAATCGGAGTACATCACAATGTCTAGATGGCGATAGCAGTATTGTTGGATATTCGAAAATATTCGATGAACATTCAGAGTATATCAGCGATATAATAGATATTGGTATACGAGTTGTTTTGGTTGTTATTTTTATGTAAGTTTAAAGATCTACTATAAAGTATTATTTTGTACAGAAATAGTGTATAATCCATTTTATCAGTGAAATAATAGTTGCACAAATTTCAAAAAGACACTTAGTTGCCATCCGCATGAAATGAAAAACAAGATTTTCGCTATTTTTCTAAACTTATTGTTGCTAAAACGCATGTTAATTTAAACCAATCAATCTAGTAAAAAATGTTGAAATCGAATGTGATATTTTCTAATTCCAATAAAACCTAATATACAAATTTAAAAGGTGTAAAATTATTTTTAAATAAACCCAATTTCATTAAAATAAAATGTTTTCATTTCAATTAAAATTATAATTTTACGTCTCAAAAAAAATTTGTAGTGAGAATTAACTTAATAACTAGGTGTAGATGTTGTTAACAAGAATTAAAGAAAACGTTTGTTCAAATATAGAAAAAAACTGATCATAACGATATACTTCTTCCACATAAAATCTGTAGCAAATAGAACGTCTGAAACAAAATGTTGTAAAATATTATTATAGATTCTTTTTATTTTCAGCAAGTTGGAAACGCAAACAGCCTTTGAACGGATTATACATTTGGAGGAAATATGGAAATATAAAAATCCGCGTACCAAAAGTTTTGTTTCACCATTAGTCCTCCTAATTGCGGTTATACTTGGTCCCTTCTTTGCAACTTTAATTCATTTTTGTGTAACGAAGGACCAAAGGGATTTCCGTGCTGCAAGTTGGGTTTGGACATTGATTTTAGGCTTAAATGGTTTATTCACTAGTCTATTGAAATTAAGCGTGGGTCGCCCAAGACCAGATTATTATTATCGATGTTTTCCGGATGGAATAATGCAGTTGTCTCATAATGGTACCGGTACAGAAAATATGTTGGATTTGTTCAATTGTACAGGCAATATGCATGATATAAATGAAGGACGTAAAAGTTTTCCCAGTGGACATTCCTCATGTAAGCAGAGCTAAGTAAATATGTCAACTGTAGTTAATAGTTATCTTTTTGATTTCAGTTGCTTTTGCAGGTTTTGGTTTTATTACCTACTATGTAGGTTCCAAACTGCACGCTTTTAATCATCGTGGTCGTGGCGAGTCGTGGCGCTTGTGTGTTTCTGTCACACCTTTAGTCTTGGCTACCTTAGTTGCTGTTAGCCGAACTTGCGATTATCATCATCACTGGGAAGACGTTACAGTTGGTGGTTTAATTGGTTTATTTGTGTCATATTACATATACAGATGTTATTATCCCTCCATATTTTCTCCTCACTGCCATCGAGCTTATCCACGAATGAATCAAACTTTAAAGGCAAAACCTGAATATAATATCGAGCCACGCAATCGTAGACGTTTGCATTCATATAAACGTGTGCCCAGTGAGGAATGTGGCGAGGCTAAGCTGCTGTGCGAAAGTCAAGCTGATGGCATTTCCGCAGACAATGACAAGAAGCCACTGTTAAATGAAGAAAAACCTGCAAATAAATGGTTTTAAAATGCATAGGTAGTTAATTAGCATAAACTTATATAATATCATTAGTTGAATCATCAATATCTTGTCAATTTTACATACATATAAGTCTGTAATCAGTTAATTGCATATTCAGCTCGTTGTTTTTAATATATATATATTTTCTTGTATTATTTTCAATTTTATTAGTTTAAGTAGTGCTCAAAATATCTCTAAGCACTTTAGCATAATGCTTTATTTTCTCAATAATCAGTATGAGTTTAGTTTAATTTATTATGCAGAAGCTATATAACACTAAGACTACGAATATGTGACTTAAAATGTCAATGTAAATTTAAAGAGAAGTGAACTTATAATATCATAATTGAAAAACTACAAATTATTTAATATTCCATAGTTAAAAAATTTATCAAAAGTTTCCAAATATTTTTTCTTAATTAATTATTACACAAAATTTAGTATTCCATAATTTGTACAAAGACTTAATATAGTTCATGCCCTTTTTTATTAAAATTTTTCGCATCAAACTTTTTTATTTGCTGATAGAAAGAATTTGAAGGCAATCGGATAGCTAGATAGATTGTATTACAACAAAATAAAACAATAAATAAAAAGCTTCATGCAACAAATTTCATAAGAAATTTCATAAATCTATTTTTTTAACAAACGCATAAAAAACAGTTGCTATTATCCTGTCAAAATAAATGAAATTATTTGTGCTCTTTCGAAACGAAGTTTAACAAAATTTTCAGTTCAACTCCTCATAAAGTGGTTTTACTAAAAATGTTTATTTATTAGTATTAGTTGTTGACGAGTGCCCGAAATTCGATCCACTTTATTGTTTAAGCGATTTTCAATCGCGGTTACTTTTCCGTTTATATTACTCTTACTTCTCCAATTTTGTTCAAATTATTCTCAAGCATTGGATATTTAAAAAGAGTTCGTACTTTTCAGGAGACGGCAAATGCATCTTCAATTGTCAACACAAAACCAATACATCTCTACAAGCTCAAGTTAACTTTTTGGTCATAATTTGTTTAGTTTTCAAGATATCGACTTGGTTTCTTTTGCGTTTAATAGATAAACGTATTGGCTTTCATTCTATATTTTTTTTTGCGAAAATCAGATTTTTTTTTCATTTTTTCAAAAAAACAAAGGGGTTAGGTCATCATAATTTTTGAGGAAAAAATTTTTTTCGCACTATCCGCAAAAAAATTTCGAATGAAAGCCAATACCTTTATCTATCCAACGCAAAAGAAACCAAGTCGATATCTTAAAACCAAGCAAGTTATGACCAAAAAAGTAACCAGTTCTAGTACTGACTTTTTTGGTCATAAAATAATGAAAAAAGGCAAAGGGTACCCCCTTATGCTTTTTCAAAAAATGAAAAAAACATTTTTTTCTTGCTACCCGCAAAAAAAAAGTTTTGAATTAAAGCCAATATGTTTATCTATACAACGCAAAAGAAATCAAGTCAATATCTTGAAAACTAAGCAAGTTATGACCAAAAAAGTCAGTACTAGAACTGGTTACTTAACATAACTAAGCAAGTTATGACCAAAAAAGTCAGTACTAGAACTGGTTACTTTTTTGGTCATAACTTGCTTAGTTTTCAAGATATTGACTTGATTTCTTTTGCGTTGTATAGATAAACATATTGGCTTTAATTCAAAACTTTTTTTTGCGGGTAGCGAGAAAAAATTTTTTTTTTCATTTTTTGAAAAAGCATAAGGGGGTACCCTTTGCCTTTTTTCATAATTTTTGAAAAAAATTTTTTTTTCGCTACCCGCAAAAAAAAGTTTTGAATTAAAGCCAATATGTTTATCTATACAACGCAAAAGAAATCAGGTCAATATCTTGAAAACTAAGCAAGTTATGACCAAAAAAGTAACCAGTTCTAGTACTGACTTTTTTGGTCATAAAATAATGAAAAAAGGCAAAGGGTACCCCTTATGCTTTTTCAAAAAATGAAAAAAAAATTTTTTTCTCGCTACCCGCAAAAAAAAAGTTTTGAATTAAAGCCAATATGTTTATCTATACAACGCAAAAGAAATCAAAATAAAATTAATGCTGAATTCAATGCGTTACAAAATAAATTTAATAAATATAGTGAACTATTTACTAAATACAAAAAATTAGATAAATTTGTAGCTGATTTAAATAGACCATCACCTCCTGAAGGAAATGAAGTGTCAACTGAATCAGTTCCATTGCAGACTACTAAATCCGTAGCTCCGAACTCTACGTCATGCTCTAATAATGTTGCTGCTACTTCACCACTAAATATTGCTCCGCTATTTGACAGCCAGTTTAACAATTCATCACCTACTCCACCACAACATTTAGGCCTGACCCAGATTACTGCTGATAATACCATTTCGCATGCACTAGCTCCTACCAGACATTTATCCGTGGTTACTCAACATGGAGTCTCAACTAACAATGCTGCAAGAAATAATGATATACCTCGTCCTTTAATAGTGATACCTCCTAAGAAATCAATATTTATCTCGCGTTTTGCCTATGAAACTTCAACTAATGACATTGTCTACTACATAAAAAATAAATTAAACCGTGATATTGACATTACAGCTTACAAATTTAAATATGCTCAGCAGCGAAGTATTGCTTCATTTAAGATCATGGTGCCTTTTGATGTATTTGATATTATAGTTGATCCAAATTTTTGGCCTTATAACGCCATAATACGTGAATTTACTAGCAATAATAATCACAGACCCACAAATATTGCTCGATTGCCTGAAAATACAACTCATAACTCAAAAAACTAATCCACTCTTGTGATAATCAATTAAATATTGTATATCAGAACGTTAATGGAATTAAATCTAAATTATCTGATTTATTTATTAAAAGTTTTGGGTTTTGTCATCATGTAATTGTCTTCACCGAAACATGGCTTCTAGTAACATCTTAAATAACGAAATTTTTTGCAATAATTATAATATATATAGACGAGATAGAGAAACTGACACTACTGGAGGTGGAGTTTTGGTTGCTGTATTAAATCATTGGCCTACTCTTGAAATTAAATTGGATACTGCACGCAATATTGAATTTATTAGTGTAGAAATAAATCTTAATCATAAACAAATCTTTATTACATGTTCATACATTCCACCGAACTCTGACCAAGCGATATATCTTCAGCACTCTGAAGCCATTAAATCCATCGTTCTCCTATCAAATCCCGAAGACTCTATTTTTGTTTTTGGGGACTTTAACTTACCATTTCTGACTTGGAAATTTTTACCTGAGTCCTCCTGTTACTTTCCGATGGACACGAATAACTTTATTGAAGAATTTTTAAATAACTTATCTGATGCGTGTCTTTTTCAAGTAAATAGTATCTTCAATGACTTTAACAGATTACTGGACCTGATATTTGTAAATGAACCCACTGAATGTACTCCGTCTCGTCACAGCCCAATCTCTAGCCCGGAGGACCGGTATCACCCCACAATCGAATTAAAATGTAATTTCCAGTTCAACATAAATCCTAGACGAAGCCAAAATCGTATTAAAGAGTATTGTTTTACTAAAGCTAACTACGAAAATCTAAACTTTTTGTTAACTAATACAAACTGGATTGATATCCTCTCTTTATCTGATCATTCTCCCGATGCCATAGATCGAATTATTAACACATTTTATACAATTTTAAAGCATTATATGGATGAGTGTGTACCAAAGCACTACGCTACTTCATCATCTGGCCCTCCTTGGGCATCTAAAATGTTATCAAGATTGAAAAATCAAAAAAACAAACATTATAACAAATATAAGTCTACGTCGTCGGCAATTGAATATATAAAATACTGTAAGTTGCGGGCAGAGTACAATTTACTTAATCTGAGGCTATACAAAAATTATATAAATAATATAAAACAAAATCTTACACGTGATCCAAAATCGTTTTATAAATTTGTGAATACCAAAAGAAAATCTAATAGCTACCCCTCTACTATGAAATTTTCTGGGATAGAATCTTCTGAGGCACCTGTAATAAGTAATATGTTCGCTGATTTCTTCGCCTCAAATTATTCTGACGCTAAATACGACGCATCACGCAACTATCCATTTCCTATACAAGAACAACAACCAATTATGCTTCCTTGTATCAATACATCTAGCGTCATCTTTTTTATAAAGAAACTAAAGTTCTCAACATCTAGTGGTCCTGATGGCGTTCCAAACTGTATTCTGATGAATTGTGCTGAAAATTTGTCTTACCCTCTTACTATTCTTTTCAATTTGTCAATTAAGTATGGTTATTTTCCTAAACTATGGAAAGAGTCATATATTATACCATTGTTTAAATCAGGCTGTAAGTCAAGTATAAACAATTACAGAGGTATTGCCAAGCTAAGTTCTATTCCAAAACTATTTGAACAATGTATTTGTGAGCCTCTTTGCCACCAAATATCATCTTTTTTAATACCATCTCAACATGGGTTTCGCAAAGGTCATTCTACTTCAACTAATCTGCTGCATTTAACTACAATAATTAATCAGGGATTCACAAATGGAAAACATACTGATGTTATTTATACTGATTTCAGCAAGGCTTTTGATAGAGTAAATCACTACCTCTTGTTGCGGAAATTGTATTTAATGGGATTCTCCAATAGAACTTTGAATTGGATAAAATCGTACCTGGAAGGAAGATACCAACGCGTTCGCTTCATAAACGTCCTTTCTAAAAAAATATATGTTAAATCTGGCGTTCCGCAGGGTAGTCACCTTGGGCCCATTTTTTTCTCGCTTTTTATCAACGATTTACCATCATCAGTACAATTTTCTGATATACTAATCTATGCTGATGACGTCAAGATATTTTTGAATTCGGATGATCAACTTGGTCAGTCATACCTGCAGCGAGATTTGGACTCATTTTTTATTTGGTGTAAGGAGAACCTTTTGGCTTTAAATGTCAAAAAATGCAAACATATGCGTTTCTCCAGAAGAGCTAACTCTAGTGGATATTTCACTTTAGGAGGTTGCTTATTGGAGTGCGTTGATGAGTTTCTTGATCTTGGAGTTCTGTTTGATCGAAAGCTTCTCTTTATTAACCACATAAATACGTGCATTAATAAGGCACGTGGTGTATTTGCATTTATTAAACGCTGGATCATTAAATTCTTTGGCCCAGCGTTTAATAAATGCAAATACACCACGTGCCTTGGTGAGGCCTATTCTTGAATATTGTTCTGTCATCTGGGACCCTCACTATAACATCCACATTGATCGTTTAGAGTCCGTACAGAAGCAGTTTCTACTTTTTATATTGCGTAACACATACCCTAACCGTTCGTCAAATCTTCCATCATATGAATTCAGATTAAAACAAGTCAAATTGCCTACAATGAAGAGCCGTAGAAAAGTTTTAAATGCAATATTTGTTATTAAACTTATAAATGGTGACATCTGTTCCGAATTTCTGGTAAATGAGCTGACGTTTAACGTACCGCAACGATCCCTACGTCAATATCATCCTCTGGCACTGCAATATTTTCGCCAAAACTATGCTTATGCTTATCCTTTCCGTAAAATTTGCTGTAGCTTCAATGAATTGTATAATGTTATTGATATGTCTTCTAACATAAATGTGATTACACGTAATTTAATTTTATATTTAAATAACTAGTTTAGTTTTATATTTTTTAATTTAATTTTTATATTTAAATAACTATTACATGTAACTTCTTAAATATTGTTGTCTGTAAGGATCTTATTAATCCATAGACTAAATAAAGAAACAAAAAAAAGTCAATATCTTGAAAACTAAGCAAGTTATGACCAAAAAAGTCAGTCCTAGAACTGGTTACTTTTTTGGTCATAACTTGCTTAGTTTTCAAGATATTGACTTGATTTCTTTTGCGTTGTATAGATAAACATATTGGCTTTAATTCAAAACTTTTTTTTTGCGGGTAGCGAGAAAAAATTTTTTTTCAAAAATTATGAAAAAGGCAAAGGGTACCCCCTTATGCTTTTTCAAAAAATGAAAAAAAAAATTTTTTTCTCGCTACCCGCAAGAAAAAAGTTTTGAATTAAAGCCAATATGTTTATCTATATCGACTTGATTTCTTTTGCGTTGTATAGATAAACATATTGGCTTTAATTCAAAACTTTTTTTTGCGGGTAGCGAGAAAAAATTTTTTTTTTCATTTTTGGAAAAAGGATAAGGGGGTACCCTTTGCGTTTTTCATAATTTTTGAAAAAAAATTTTTTCTCGCTACCCGCAAAAAAAAGTTTTGAATTAAAGCCAATATGTTTATCTATAGAACGCAAAAGAAATCAAGTCAATATCTTGAAAACTAAGCAAGTTATGACCAAAAAAAGTCAGTACTAGAACTGGTTACTTTTTTGGTCATAACATGCTTAGTTTTCAAGATATCGACTTGATTTCTTTTGCGTTGTATAGATAAACATATTGGCTTTAATTCAAAACTTTTTTTTGCGGGTAGCGAGAAACAAAATTTTTTTTCATTTTTTGAAAAAGCATAAGGGGGTACCCTTTGCCTTTTTCATAATTTTTGAAAAAAAGATTTTTCTCGCTACCCGCAAAAAAAAAGTTTTGAATTAAAGCCAATATGTTTATCTATACAACGCAAAAGAAACCAAGTCAATATCTTGAAAACTAAGCAAGTTATGACCAAAAAAGTCAGTACTAGAACTGGTTACTTTTCAAAAATTATGAAAAAGGCAAGGTTAGGTTAGGTTAGGTTGATTGGAGGGGTGTGATAGCCCATGTCATACGACATACACTTAAGCCAGTGAAGGCTTGTTGTGCGCTCCCTTTAATTATCAAACACAACTGCCAGAGTTCTGCGGCAGGATTCGAACCTGGGACCTTCGCACTACGAATCTAGTACACTACCTACTAGTCTACGAAGGTCAGTTTGAAAAAGGCAAAGGGTACCCCCTTATGCTTTTTCAAAAAATGAAAAAAAATTTTTTTCTCGCTACCCGCAAAAAAAAGTTTTGAATTAAAGCCAATATGTTTATCTATACAACGCAAAAGAAATCAAGTCAATATCTTGAAAACTAAGCAAGTTATGACCAAAAAAGTCAGTACTAGAACTGGTTACTTTTTTGGTCATAACTTGCTTAGTTTTCAAGATATTGACTTGATTTCTTTTGCGTTGTATAGATAAACATATTGGCTTTAATTAAAAACTTTTTCTTTGCGGGTAGCGAGAAAAAATTTTTTTTTCATTTTTTGAAAAAGCATAAGGGGGTACCCTTTGCATTTTTCATAATTTTTGAAAAAAAATTTTTTCTCGCTACCCGCAAAAAAAGTTTTGAATTAAAGCCAATATGTTTATCTATACAACGCAAAAGAAATCAAGTCAATATCTTGAAAACTAAGCAAGTTATGACCAAAAAAGTCAGTACTAGAACTGGTTACTTTTTTGATCATAACTTGCTTAGTTTTCAAGATATCGACTTGATTTCTTTTGCGTTGTATAGATAAACATATTGGCTTTAATTCAAAACTTTTTTTTGCGGGTAGCGAGAAAAAATTTTTTTTTTCAAAAACTATGAAAAAAGGCAAAGGGTACCCCCTTATGCTTTTTCAAAAAATGAAAAAAAAAATTTTTTCTCGCTACCCGCAAAAAAAAAGATTTGAATTAAAGCCAATATGTTTATCTATACAACGCAAAAGAAATCAAGTCGATATCTTGAAAACTAAGCAAGTTATGATCAAAAAAGTAACCAGTTCTAGTACTAACTTTTTTGGTCATAACTTGCTTAGTTTTCAAGATATTGACTTGATTTCTTTTGCGTTGTATAGATAAACATATTGGCTTTAATTAAAAACTTTTTCTTTGCGGGTAGCGAGAAAAAATTTTTTTTTCATTTTTTGAAAAAGCATAAGGGGGTACCCTTTGCATTTTTCATAATTTTTGAAAAAAAATTTTTTCTCGCTACCCGCAAAAAAAGTTTTGAATTAAAGCCAATATGTTTATCTATACAACGCAAAAGAAATCAAGTCAATATCTTGAAAACTAAGCAAGTTATGACCAAAAAAGTCAGTACTAGAACTGGTTACTTTTTTGATCATAACTTGCTTAGTTTTCAAGATATCGACTTGATTTCTTTTGCGTTGTATAGATAAACATATTGGCTTTAATTCAAAACTTTTTTTTGCGGGTAGCGAGAAAAAATTTTTTTTTTCAAAAACTATGAAAAAAGGCAAAGGGTACCCCCTTATGCTTTTTCAAAAAATGAAAAAAAAATTTTTTTCTCGCTACCCGCAAAAAAAAAGATTTGAATTAAAGCCAATATGTTTATCTATACAACGCAAAAGAAATCAAGTCGATATCTTGAAAACTAAGCAAGTTATGATCAAAAAAGTAACCAGTTCTAGTACTAACTTTTTTGGTCATAACTTGCTTAGTTTTCAAGATATTGACTTGATTTCTTTTGCGTTGTATAGATAAACATATTGGCTTTAATTCAAAACTTTTTTTTGCGGGTAGCGAGAAAAAAATTGTTTTTTTCATTTTTGAAAAAGCATAAGGGGGTACCCTTTGCCTTTTTCATAATTTTTGAAAAAAAAATTTTTCTCGCTACCCGCAAAAAAAAGTTTTGAATTAAAGCCAATATGTTTATCTATACAACGCAAAAGAAATCAAGTCGATATCTTGAAAACTAAGCAAGTTATGACCAAAAAAGTAACCAGTTCTACTACTGACTTTTTTGGTCATAACTTGCTTAGTTTTCAAGATATTGACTTGATTGCTTTTGCGTTGTATAGATAAACATATTGGCTTTAATTCAAAACTTTTTTTTGCGGGTAGCGAGAAAAAAATTTTTTTTTTCATTTTTTGAAAAAGCATAAGGGGGTACCCTTTGCATTTTTCAAAAAATAAAAAATAAAAAATTTTCTCGCTACCCGCAAAAAAAAAGTTTTGATTTAAAGCCAATATGTTTATCTATACAACGCAAAAGAAATCAAGTCAATATCTTGAAAACTAAGCAAGTTATGACCAAAAAAGTAACCAGTTCTACTACTGACTTTTTTGGTCATAACTTGCTTAGTTTTCAAGATATTGACTTGATTTCTTTTGCGTTGTATAGATAAACATATTGGCTTTAATTCAAAACTTTTTTTTGCGGGTAGCGAGAAAAATTTTTTTTTCAAAAATTATGAAAAAGGCAAAGGGTACCCCCTTATGCTTTTTCAAAAATGAAAAAAAAAAAATTTTTTCTCGCTACCCGCAAAAAAAAGTTTTGAATTAAAGCCAATATGTTTATCTATACAACGCAAAAGCAATCAAGTCAATATCTTGAAAACTAAGCAAGTTATGACCAAAAAAGTCAGTAGTAGAACTGGTTACTTTTTTGGTCATAACTTGCTTAGTTTTCAAGATATCGACTTGATTTCTTTTGCGTTGTATAGATAAATATATTGGCTTTAATTCAAAATTTTTTTTGCGGGTAGCGAGAAAAAAATTTTTTTTCAAAAATTATGAAAAAGGCAAAGGGTACCCCCTTATGCTTTTTCAAAAAATAAAAAAAAAAAATTTTTTCGCTACCCGCAAAAAAAAGTTTTGAATTAAAGCCAATATGTTTATCTATACAACGCAAAAGAAATCAAGTCAATATCTTGAAAACTAAGCAAGTTATGACCAAAAAAGTAACCAGTTCTAGTACTGACTTTTTGGTCATAACTTGCTTAGTTTTCAAGATATTGACTTGATTGCTTTTGCGTTGTATAGATAAACATATTGGCTTTAAATCAAAACTTTTTTTTTGCGGGTTGCGAGAAAAATTTTTTTTTTCATTTTTTGAAAAAGCATAAGGGGGTACCCTTTGCCTTTTTTCATAATTTTTGAAAAAAAAATTTTTTTCTGGCTACCCGCAAAAAAAAGTTTTGAATTAAAGCCAATATGTTTATCTATACAACGCAAAAGAAATCAGGTCAATATCTTGAAAACTAAGCAAGTTATGACCAAAAAAGTCAGTACTAGAACTGGTTACTTTTTTGGTCATAACTTGCTTAGTTTTCAAGATATCGACTTGATTTCTTTTGCGTTGTATAGATAAACATATTGTCTTTAATTCAAAACTTTTTTTTTGCGGGTAGCGAGAAAAATTTTTTTTTCATTTTTTGAAAAAGCATAAGGGGGTACCCTTTACTTTTTCATAATTTTTGAAAAAAAATTTTTTTTCGCTACCCGCAAAAAATTTTTTGAATTAAAGCCAATATGTTTATCTATACAACGCAAAAGAAATCAAGTCAGTATCTTGAAAACTAAGCAAGTTATGACCAAAAAAGTCAGTCCTAGAACTGGTTACTTTTTTGGTCATAACTTGCTTAGTTTTCAAGATATTGACTTGATTTCTTATGCGTTGTATAGATAAACATATTGGCTTTAATTCAAAACTTTTTCTTTGCGGGTAGCGAGAAAAATTTTTTTTTCATTTTTTGAAAAAGCATAAGGGGTACCCTTTGCATTTTTCAAAAAATAAAAAAAAATTTTTTCTCGCTACCCGCAAAAAAAAAGTTTTGAATTAAAGCCAATATGTTTATCTATACAACGCAAAAGAAATCAAGTCAATATCTTGAAAACTAAGCAAGTTATGACCAAAAAAGTTAGTACTAGAACTGGTTACTTTTTTGGTCATAACTTGCTTAGTTTTCAAGATATTGACTTGATTTCTTTTGCGTTGTATAGATAAACATATTGGCTTTAATTCAAAACTTTTTTTGCAGGTAGCGAGAGAAAAATGTTTTTTTCATTTTTTGAAAAAGCATAAGGGGGTACCCTTTGCCCTATTCAAAAAATAAAGAAAAAATTTTTCTCGCTACCCGCAAAAAAAAGTTTTGAATTAAAGCCAATATGTTTATCTATACAACGCAAAAGAAATCAAGTCAATATCTTGAAAACTAAGCAAGTTATGACCAAAAAGTCAGTACTAGAACTGGTTACTTTTTTGGTCATAACTTGCTTAGTTTTCAAGATATTGACTTGATTGCTTTTGCGTTGTATAGATAAACATATTGGCTTTAATTCAAAACTTTTTTTTGCGGGTAGCGAGAAAAAATTTTTTTTCAAAAATTATGAAAAAGGCAAAGGGTACCCCCTTATGCTTTTTCAAAAATGAAAAAAATTTTTTTTCTCGCTACCCGCAAAAAAAAAGTTTTGAATTAAAGCCAATATGTTTATCTATACAACGCAAAAGAAATCAAGTCAATATCTTGAAAACTAAGCAAGTTATGACCAAAAAAGTCAGTCCTAGAACTGGTTACTTTTTTGGTCATAACTTGCTTAGTTTTCAAGATATTGACTTGATTTCTTATGCGTTGTATAGATAAACATATTGGCTTTAATTCAAAACTTTTTCTTTGCGGGTAGCGAGAAAAATTTTTTTTTCATTTTTTGAAAAAGCATAAGGGGTACCCTTTGCATTTTTCAAAAAATAAAAAAAAATTTTTTTCTCGCTACCCGCAAAAAAAAAGTTTTGAATTAAAGCCAATATGTTTATCTATACAACGCAAAAGAAATCAAGTCAATATCTTGAAAACTAAGCAAGTTATGACCAAAAAAGTTAGTACTAGAACTGGTTACTTTTTTGGTCATAACTTGCTTAGTTTTCAAGATATTGACTTGATTTCTTTTGCGTTGTATAGATAAACATATTGGCTTTAATTCAAAACTTTTTTTGCAGGTAGCGAGAGAAAAATGTTTTTTTCATTTTTTGAAAAAGCATAAGGGGGTACCCTTTGCCCTATTCAAAAAATAAAAAAAAAATTTTTCTCGCTACCCGCAAAAAAAAGTTTTGAATTAAAGCCAATATGTTTATCTATACAACGCAAAAGAAATCAAGTCAATATCTTCAAAACTAAGCAAGTTATGACCAAAAAGTCAGTACTAGAACTGGTTACTTTTTTGGTCATAACTTGCTTAGTTTTCAAGATATTGACTTGATTGCTTTTGCGTTGTATAGATAAACATATTGGCTTTAAATCAAAACTTTTTTTTTGCGGGTAGCGAGAAAATTTTTTTTTTTCATTTTTTGAAAAAGCATAAGGGGGTACCCTTTGCCCTATTCAAAAAATAAAAAAAAAATTTTTCTCGCTACCCGCAAAAAAAAGTTTTGAATTAAAGCCAATATGTTTATCTATACAACGCAAAAGAAATCAAGTCAATATCTTGAAAACTAAGCAAGTTATGACCAAAAAAGTAACCAGTTCTAGGACTGACTTTTTTGGTCATAACTTGCTTAGTTTTCAAGATATTGACTTGATTTCTTTTGCGTTGTATAGATAAACATATTGGCTTTAATTCAAAACTTTTTTTTTGCGGTTAGCGAGAAAAAATTTTTTTTTCATTTTTTTGAAAAAGCATAAGGGGTACCCTTTGCCTTTTTTCATTATTTTATGACCAAAAAATTCAGTACTAGAACTGGTTACTTTTTTGGTCATAACTTGCTTAGTTTTCAAGATATTGACTTGATTTCTTTTGCGTTGTATAGATAAACATATTGGCTTTAATTCAAAACTTTTTTTTTGCAGGTAGCAAGAAAAAATTTTTTTTCATTTTTTGAAAAAGCATAAGGGGGTACCCTTTGCCTTTTTATAATTTTTGAAAAAAAAATTTTTCTCGCTACCCGCAAAAAAAAAGTTTTGAATTAAAGCCAATATGTTTATCTATACAACGCAAAAGAAATCAAGTCAATATCTTGAAAACTAAGCAAGTTATGACCAAAAAAGTCAGTCCTAGAACTGGTTACTTTTTTGGTCATAACTTGCTTAGTTTTCAAGATATTGACTTGATTTCTTTTGCGTTGTATAGATAAACATATTGGCTTTAATTCAAAACTTTTTTTTTGCGGGTAGCGAGAAAAAATTTTTTTTTCATTTTTTGAAAAAGCATAAGGGGTACCCTTTGCATTTTTCATAATTTTTGAAAAAAAATTTTTTCTCGCTACCCGCAAAAAAAGTTTTGAATTAAAGCCAATATGTTTATCTATACAACGCAAAAGAAATCAAGTCAATATCTTGAAAACTAAGCAAGTTATGACCAAAAAAGTCAGTACTAGAACTGGTTACTTTTTTGGTCATAACTTGCTTAGTTTTCAAGATATTGACTTGATTGCTTTTGCGTTGTAAAGATAAACATATTGGCTTTAAATCAAAACTTTTTTTTTGCGGGTAGCGAGAAAATTTTTTTTTCCATGTTTTGAAAAAGCATAAGGGGGTACCCTTTGCCTTTTTTCATAATTTTTGAAAAAAAATTTTTTTTCTCGCTACCCGCAAAAAAAGTTTTGAATTAAAGCCAATATGTTTATCTATACAACGCAAAAGAAATCAGATCAATATCTTGAAAACTAAGCAAGTTATGACCAAAAAAGTCAGTACTAGAACTGGTTACTTTTTTGGTCATAACTTGCTTAGTTTTCAAGATATCGACTTGATTTCTTTTGCGTTGTATAGATAAATATATTGGCTTTAAATCAAAACTTTTTTTTGCGGGTAGCGAGAAAAAAATTTTTTTTTTCATTTTTTGAAAAAGCATAAGGGGGTACCCTTTGCCTTTTTTCATAATTTTTGAAAAAAAAATTTTTTTCTCCCTACCCGCAAAAAAAGTTTTGAATTAAAGCTAATATGTTTATCTATACAACGCAAAAGAAATCAGGTCAATATCTTGAAAACTAAGCAAGTTATGACCAAAAAAGTCAGTACTAGAACTGGTTACTTTTTTGGTCATAACTTGCTTAGTTTTCAAGATATCGACTTGATTTCTTTTGCGTTGTATAGATAAATATATTGGCTTTAATTCAAAATTTTTTTTGCGGGTAGCGAGAAAAAAATTTTTTTTCAAAAATTATGAAAAAGCAAAGGGTACCCCCTTATGCTTTTTCAAAAAATGAAAAAAAAAATTTTTTTCGCTACCCGCAAAAAAAAAGTTTTGAATTAAAGCCAATATGTTTATCTATACAACGCAAAAGAAATCAAGTCAATATCTTGAAAACTAAGCAAGTTATGACCAAAAAAGTAACCAGTTCTAGTACTGACTTTTTGGTCATAACTTGCTTAGTTTTCAAGATATTGACTTGATTGCTTTTGCGTTGTATAGATAAACATATTGGCTTTAAATCAAAACTTTTTTTTTGCGGGTTGCGAGAAAATTTTTTTTTCATTTTTTGAAAAAGCATAAGGGGGTACCCTTTGCCTTTTTTCATAATTTTTGACAAAAAAATTTTTTTCTCGCTACCCGCAAAAAAAAGTTTTGAATTAAAGCCAATATGTTTATCTATACAACGCAAAAGAAATCAGGTCAATATCTTGAAAACTAAGCAAGTTATGACCAAAAAAGTCAGTACTAGAACTGGTTACTTTTTTGGTCATAACTTGCTTAGTTTTCAAGATATCGACTTGATTTCTTTTGCGTTGTATAGATAAACATATTGTCTTTAATTCCAAACTTTTTTTTTGCGGGTAGCGAGAAAAAATTTTTTTTCATTTTTTGAAAAAGCATAAGGGGGTACCCTTTACCTTTTTCATAATTTTTGAAAAAAAATTTTTTTTCGCTACCCGCAAAAAAATTTTTGAATTAAAGCCAATATGTTTATCTATACAACGCAAAAGAAATCAAGTCAGCATCTTGAAAACTAAGCAAGTTATGACCAAAAAAGTCAGTACTAGAACTGGTTACTTTTTTGGTCATAACTTGCTTAGTTTTCAAGATATTGACTTGATTGCTTTTGCGTTGTGTAGATAAACATATTGGCTTTAAATCAAAACTTTTTTTTTGCGGGTAGCGAGAAAATTTTTTTTTCATTTTTTGAAAAAGCATAAGGGGGTACCCTTTGCCTTTTTTCATAATTTTTGAAAAAAAATTTTTTTTCTCGCTACCCGCAAAAAAAAGTTTTGAATTAAAGCCAATATGTTTATCTATACAACGCAAAAGAAATCAGGTCAATATCTTGAAAACTAAGCAAGTTATGACCAAAAAAGTCAGTACTAGAACTGGTTACTTTTTTGGTCATAACTTGCTTAGTTTTCAAGATATCGACTTGATTTCTTTTGCGTTGTATAGATAAACATATTGGCTTTAATTCAAAACTTTTTTTTGCGGGTAGCGAGAAAAAATTTTTTTTCAAAAATTATGAAAAAGGCAAAGGGTACCCCCTTATGCTTTTTCAAAAATGAAAAAAATTTTTTTTTCTCGCTACCCGCAAAAAAAAAGTTTTGAATTAAAGCCAATATGTTTATCTATACAACACAAAAGAAATCAAGTCAATATCTTGAAAACTAAGCAAGTTATGACCAAAAAAGTCAGTCCTAGAACTGGTTACTTTTTTGGTCATAACTTGCTTAGTTTTCAAGATATTGACTTGATTTCTTATGCGTTGTATAGATAAACATATTGGCTTTAATTCAAAACTTTTTCTTTGCGGGTAGCGAGAAAAATTTTTTTTTCATTTTTTGAAAAAGCATAAGGGGTACCCTTTGCATTTTTCAAAAAATAAAAAAAAATTTTTTTCTCGCTACCCGCAAAAAAAAAGTTTTGAATTAAAGCCAATATGTTTATCTATACAACGCAAAAGAAATCAAGTCAATATCTTGAAAACTAAGCAAGTTATGACCAAAAAAGTCAGTACTAGAACTGGTTACTTTTTTGGTCATAACTCGCTTAGTTTTCAAGATATTGACTTGATTTCTTTTGCGTTGTATAGATAAACATATTGGCTTTAATTCAAAACTTTTTTTGCAGGTAGCGAGAAAAAAATGTTTTTTTCATTTTTTGAAAAAGCATAAGGGGGTACCCTTTGCCCTATTCAAAAAATAAAAAAAAAATTTTCTCGCTACCCGCAAAAAAAAGTTTTGAATTAAAGCCAATATGTTTATCTATACAACGCAAAAGAAATCAAGTCGATATCTTGAAAACTAAGCAAGTTATGACCAAAAAAGTCAGTACTAGAACTGGTTACTTTTTTGGTCATAACTTGCTTAGTTTTCAAGATATTGACTTGATTTCTTTTGCGTTGTATAGATAAATATATTGGCTTTAATTCAAAGCTTTTTTTTGCGGGTAACGAGAAAAAAAATTTTTTTTTCATTTTTTGAAAAAGCATAAGGGGGTACCCTTTGCATTTTTCAAAAAATGAAAAAAAAATTTTTTCTCGCTACCCACAAAAAAAAAAGTTTTGAATTAAAGCCAATATGTTTATCTATACAACGCAAAAGAAATCAAGTCAATATCTTGAAAACTAAGCAAGTTATGACCAGAAAAGTCAGTAGTAGAACTGGTTACTTTTTTGGTCATAACTTGCTTAGTTTTCAAGATATTGACTTGATTTCTTTTGCGTTGTATAGATAAACATATTGGCTTTAATTCAAAGCTTTTTTTTTGCGGGTAGCGAGAAAATTTTTTTTTTTCATTTTTTGACAAAGCATAAGGGGGTACCCTTTGCATTTTTCAAAAAATAAAAACAAAATTTTTTTTGGCTACCCGCAAAAAAAAGTTTTGAGTTAAAGCCAATATGTTTATCTATACAACGCAAAAGAAATCAAGTCGATATCTTGAAAACTAAGCAAGTTATGACCAGAAAAGTCAGTAGTACAACTGGTTACTTTTTTGGTCATAACTTGCTTAGTTTTCAAGATATTGACTTGATTTCTTTTGCGTTGTATAGATAAACATATTGGCTTTAATTCAAAGCCTTTTTTTGCGGGTAGCGAGAAAAAAATTTTTTTTTCATTTTTTGAAAACCATAAGGGGGTACCCTTTGCATTTTTCAAAAAATAAAAACAAAATTTTTTTTGGCTACCCGCAAAAAAAAGTTTTGAATTAAAGCCAATATGTTTATCTATACAACGCAAAAGAAATCAAGTCGATATCTTGAAAACTAAGCAAGTTATGACCAGAAAAGTCAGTAGTACAACTGGTTACTTTTTTGGTCATAACTTGCTTAGTTTTCAAGATATTGACTTGATTTCTTTTGCGTTGTATAGATAAACATATTGGCTTTAATTCAAAGCCTTTTTTTGCGGGTAGCGAGAAAAAAATTTTTTTTTTCATTTTTTGAAAAGCATAAGGGGGTACCCTTTGCATTTTTCAAAAAATAAAAACAAATTTTTTTTTGGCTACCCGCAAAAAAAAGCTTTGAATTAAAGCCAATATGTTTATCTATACAACGCAAAAGAAATCAAGTCAATATCTTGAAAACTAAGCAAGTTATGACCAAAAAAGTCAGTAGTAGAACTGGTTACTTTTTTGGTCATAACTTGCTTAGTTTTCAAGATATTGACTTGATTTCTTTTGCGTTGTATAGATAAATTTTTTCTCGCTACCCGCAAAAAAAGTTTTGAATTAAAGCCAATATGTTTATCTATACAACGCAAAAGAAATCAAGTCAATATCTTGAAAACTAAGCAAGTTATGACCAAAAAAGTAACCAGTTCTACTACTGACTTTTTTGGTCATAACTTGCTTAGTTTTCAAGATATCGACTTGATTTCTTTTGCGTTGTATAGATAAACATATTGGCTTTAATTCAAAACTTTTTTTTTGCGGGTAGCGAGAAAAAATTTTTTTTAATTTTTTGAAAAATGCAAAGGGTACCCCCTTATGGTTTTTCAAAAAATAAAAAAAAAATTTTCTCGCTACCCGCAAAAAAAAAGTTTTGAATTAAAGCCAATATGTTTATCTATACAACGCAAAAGAAATCAAGTCGATATCTTGAAGACTAAGCAAGTTATGACCAGAAAAGTCAGTAGTACAACTGGTTACTTTTTTAGTCATAGCTTGCTTAGTTTTCAAGATATTGACTTGATTTCTTTTGCGTTGTATAGATAAACATATTGGCTTTAATTCAAAGCCTTTTTTTGCGGGTAGCGAGAAAAAAATTTTTTTTTATTTTTTGACAAAGCATAAGGGTGTGCCCTTTGCATTTTTCAAAAAATGAAAAAAAATTTTTTTCTCGTTACCCGCAAAAAAAAGCTTTGAATTAAAGCCAATATGTTTATCTATACAACGCAAAAGAAATCAAGTCGATATCTTGAAAACTAAGCAAGTTATGACCAGAAAAGTCAGTAGTAGAACTGGTTACTTTTTTGGTCATAACTTGCTTAGTTTTCAAGATATTGACTTGATTTCTTTTGCGTTGTATAGATAAACATATTGGCTTTAATTCAAAACTTTTTTTTGCGGGTAGCGAGAAAAAATTTTTTTTTCATTTTTTGAAAAATGCAAAGGGTACCCCCTTATGCTTTTTCAAAAAATGAAAAAAAAATTTTTTTCTCGCTACCCGCAAAAAAAAGTTTTGAATTAAAGCCAATATGTTTATCTATACCACGCAAAAGAAATCAAGTCAATATCTTGAAAACTAAGCAAGTTATGACCAAAAAAGTAACCAGTTCTACTACTGACTTTTTTGGTCATAACTTGCTTAGTTTTCAAGATATTGACTTGATTTCTTTTGCGTTGTATAGATAAACATATTGGCTTTAATTCAAAACTTTTTTTTGCGGGTAGCGAGAAAAATTTTTTTTTTTCATTTTTTGAAAAAGCATACATACCCTTTGCATTTTTCAAAAAATTAAAAAAAAAATTTTTTCTCGCTACCCGCAAAAAAAAAGTTTTGAATTAAAGCCAATATGTTTATCTATACAACGCAAAAGAAATCAAGTCAATATCTTGAAAACTAAGCAAGTTATGACCAAAAAAGTAACCAGTTCTACTACTGACTTTTTTGGTCATAACTTGCTTAGTTTTCAAGATATTGACTTGATTTCTTTTGCGTTGTATAGATAAACATATTGGATTTAATTCAAAACTTTTTTTTTGCGGGTAGCGAGAAAAAATTTGTTTTCAAAAATTATGAAAAAAGGCAAAGGGTACCCCCTTATGCTTTTTCAAAAAATGAAAAAAAAAATTTTTTTCTCGCTACCCGCAAAAAAAAAGTTTTGAATTAAAGCCAATATGTTTATCTATACAACGCAAAAGAAATCAAGTCAATATCTTGAAAACTAAGCAAGTTATGACCAAAAAAGTAACCAGTTCTACTACTGACTTCTTTGGTCATAACTTGCTTAGTTTTCAAGATATTGACTTGATTTCTTTTGCGTTGTATAGATAAACATATTGGCTTTAATTCAAAACTTTTTTTTGCGGGTAGCGAGAAAAAAATTTTTTTTTCATTTTTTGAAAAAGCATAAGGGGGTACCCTTTGCCTTTTTTCATAATTTTTGAAAAAAAAATTTTTCTCGCTACCCGCAAAAAAAAGTTCTGAATTAAAGCCAATATGTTTATCTATACAACGCAAAAGAAATCAAGCCAATATCTTGAAAACTAAGCAAGTTATGACCAAAATAGTAATCAGTTCTAGTACTGACTTTTTTTGGTCATAACTAGCTTAGTTTTCAAGATATTGACTTGATTTCTTTTGCGTTCTATAGATAAACATATTGGCTTTAATTCAAAACTTTTTTTTTGGGGGTATTGTGGTGAACCACAGTACTTACTTGTTTATAATCTACTTTTCTATAATATAATTTAATAGTAATAATATATTTACCTTTTGAATTTTCTGTCTTTTCAATATAAAATTATTATCACTAGATTTTCTGTTCAATGTTGATTATTGTAAAAAAGCTTTAATAAATAAAATTTAAATAAATTTGTACATACAATCTCTTTATTGGTTGCAGCAAACGGTTCAAAAATAAAAACCTTTGGCGAAAAAGTCTTACAATTCACTTTAAATTTAAAAAGAGTATTTTTATGGAAATTCATTATTGCAGATGTTGATGTTCCTATTTTGGGAAACGATTTCATTGAACATTTTGGTCTCATTATAGATATTAGAAATCAAAAATTGATTGATATTCACAAAAATAATTTAACAAAATTTACTGTAAGTAACTCGCCAATTATGTCGGTTAGAAATTTCAACACAGAAAGCAAATACTATAAACTTTTAAAAGAGTTTCCATCAATAACGAGAGATTTTAATAAGAAATCTATAGAGACATCAACTATCAAGCATCATATCATTACAAACTGTCACCCACTTAGTTGCAAGGTCAGACGTTTAGATCCAATAAAATTGAAGCAAGCAAAAGATGAAATTGACCTTTTGTTACAACTTGGCATTATACGTCGTTCAAAAAGTCCTTGGGCAAGTGCTTTACATATGGTTAAAAAACAGGATGGTTCATGGCGCGCTTGCGGTGACTATAGACGTTTAAATAAGAATACCGTTTCAGACAAGTACCCAATTCCAAACATTAAAGATTTTCAAAATATTTTGTATCGTACGAAAATATATTCTAAAATAGATCTCGTCAAGGCTTTCCATCAAATACCGATGAATAAAGCTGATATCGAAAAAACTGCAGTAATAACACCTTTTGGTTTGTTTGAATATTTACGCATGCCATTTGGATTGAAAAACGCTGCCCAAACTTGTCAACGTTTCATACACCAAGTTGTTGAAGGATTAAATTTCGTTTTTCCTTACATAGATGATTTTTTAATAGCATCTACTACAGAAGAAGAACATTTACAACATCTACGAATACTGTTTGAACGCCTCAATAAATACGGTATTGTTGTAAATCCACAAAAATGCGAGTTCGGTAAAAAGGAAATCACTTTTTTGGGTTATTTAATTACACAATATGGCATTAAACCATCACCTGCAAAAGTAGAAGCTATTCTTAAATATCCCGAGCCAGAAAATATTACATCTCTTCGGAGGTTTCTAGGTATGATTAATTATTATCGAACATCTATACCTCATATAGCTGACTTGCAAGCACCTCTAAACGAATTTCAGAAAGGCAATCCAAAGAAAAATCAAAAACTTATATGGACAGAAGATCAATCTGATTCATTTAAAAAACTTAAAAAATCATTAGCGGAAAGTGCATTACTTGCTCACCCGTCATTGAAAGCACAACTTTCAATTCACGTTGACGCTTCCAATACATGTATCGGTGCCGTTTTACAACAGTTGGATTTGCATTCCGAAGCACAATCACCTCTTGCATTCTTTTCTAAAAAACTATCGAAGACTCAAGCAAAATATAGCGCATATGATAGAGAACTTCTCGCAATCTATGAAAGTATGAAATATTTTCGTTGCCTAATAGAAGGGCGTAACTTCAAAATCTATACCGATCATAAACCGCTTATTTATTCTTTCTCAAAAAAATTTGATTCGTGTACTCCAAGGCAATTTAGATATCTTGATTTTATAAGCCAATTTTCTACTGACATTTTCTACATTGCTGGAAAAGAAAACGTGGTTGCAGACGCATTGTCTCGGATTTCAACAATTGAGTTGCCATCGCCTATATCAGCAGAGGAAATCAATGAGCACCAAAATTGTGATGAAGAACTAAAAGATTTACTAAGAAATCCTTCAGTGTTGAATTTAATAAAAATTAAAGTTCCTAACAGTTCTATTGACATTTTTTGCGACAATTCCCACAACTTAATTCGTCCTTACATACCTAAGCCTCTACGTAAAAAAATTTTTTCTACACTTCATGGTTTATCGCATCCAGGCATTAGGGCTTCAACAAAATTAATAACAAAGAGATTTGTATGGCCAGGTATTAATAAAGACATCCAACTTTGGACCAAGAATTGCATAGATTGTGAAAAATCAAAAATTACAAAGTACTGCAAGAGCCCAATAGGTAATTATATATGTCCAGATACCAGATTTGAACATGTTAATGTTGATAATGTTGGACCTTTGCCCCCATCAAATGGATTTCAATATTGCCTAACATGTATAGATAGATTTACCAGATGGCCCGAAGTTTTTTTTTTTTTGAAAAATATAAAAGCGGACACAGTAGCCAAGACATTCTATGAGCAATGGATATGCAGATTTGGAGTGCCTCTTAGAATAACTACCGATCAGGGTCGCCAGTTTGAGTCTGAATTATTCAATGAGCTATCTAGATTTCTGGGAGCAAAACATATTAGAACAACGGCTTATCACCCAAGTTCAAACGGTTTAATTGAGAGATTCCACAGGACATTGAAATCGGCTATTAAGTGTCACAAGAGCTCAAATTGGACTGACTGTATACCAACAATTCTTCTCGGACTACGATCTACTATTAAAGAAGATATTGGATTATGCAGCGCTGACTTAGTATACGGGACTTCAATTCGTCTACCTGCTGAAATTTTTAACGACTCAAGGGAAAAAAATTCACATTCAGATTTTATAAAAAAGCTTATAAAAAATTTTTCAAATATTAAAGCAGTTCCAGGAACAAATCATAGCAAAGATAAAACCTTTATATTTAAGGATTTGAAAACTTGCTCACATGCTTTCGTTAAAGTTGATGGTATCAAAATTCCACTGCAAGCTCCTTATTCTGGCCCATATCAGATTGTTGAAAAGGATAAGAAATATTTCAAGCTCATTATAAATGGAAAAGAGAAAATCGTTTCTATTGATAGACTTAAGCCCGCTTATTTGGAAAATGACAAATCATATATTAGAAAAGTTCGCTTCAAAATTAATATTTGAACTTTGAAAAGGGGGTATTGTGGTGAACCACAGTACTTACTTGTTTATAATCTACTTTTCTATAATATAATTTAATAGTAATAATATATTTACCTTTTGAATTTTCTGTCTTTTCAATATAAAATTATTATCACTAGATTTTCTGTTCAATGTTGATTATTGTAAAAAAGCTTTAATAAATAAAATTTAAATAAATTTGTACATACTTTTTTGGTCATAACTTGCTTAGTTTTCAAGATATTGACTTGATTTCTTTTGCGTTGTATAGATAAACATATTGGCTTTAATTCAAAACTTTTTTTTTGCGGGTAGCGAGAAAAATTTTTTTTTATTTTTTGAAAAATGCAAAGGGTACCCCCTTATGCTTTTTCAAAAAATGAAAAAAAAATTTTTTCTGACTTTTTTGGTCATAACTTGCTTAGTTTTCAAGATATTGACTTGATTTCTTTTGCGTTGTATAGATAAACATATTGGCTTTAATTCAAAACTTTTTTTTTGCGGGTAGCGAGAAAAAATTTTTTTTTAAAATTATGAAAAAAGGCAAAGGGTACCCCCTTATGCTTTTTCAAACAATGAAAAAAAAAAAGATTTTTCTCGCTATCCGCAAAAAAAAGTTTTGAATTAAAGCCAATATGTTTATCTATACAACGCAAAAGAAATCAAGTCAATATCTTGAAAACTAAGCAAGTTATGACCAAAAAAGTCAGTACTAGAACTGGTTACTTTTTTGGTCATAACTTGCTTAGTTTTCAAGATATTGACTTGATTTCTTTTGCGTTGTATAGATAAACATATTGGCTTTAATTCAAAACTTTTTTTTTCGGGTAGCAAGAAAAAATTTTTTTTCAAAAATTATGAAAAAAAGGCAAAGGGTACACCCTTATGCTTTTTCAAAAAATGAAAAAAAAATTTCTCGCTACCCGCAAAAAAAAAGTTTTGAATTAAAGCCAATATGTTTATCTATACAACGCAAAAGAAATCAAGTCAATATCTTGAAAACTAAGCAAGTTATGACCAAAAAAGTCAGTACTAGAACTGGTTACTTTTTTGGTCATAACTTGCTTAGTTTTCAAGATATTGACTTGATTTCTTTTGCGTTGTATAGATAAACATATTGGCTTTAATTCAAAACTTTTTTTTTCGGGTAGCAAGAAAAAATTTTTTTTCAAAAATTATGAAAAAAAGGCAAAGGGTACACCCTTATGCTTTTTCAAAAAATGAAAAAAAAATTTCTCGCTACCCGCAAAAAAAAAGTTTTGAATTAAAGCCAATATGTTTATCTATACAACGCAAAAGAAATCAAGTCAATATCTTGAAAACTAAGCAAGTTATGATCAAAAAAGTCAGTACTAGAACTGGTTACATTTTTGGTCATAACTTGCTTAGTTTTCAAGATATTGACTTGATTTCTTTTGCGTTGTATAGATAAACATATTGGCTTTAATTCAAAACTTTTTTTTGCGGGTAGCGAGAAAAAAATTTTTTTTCATTTTTTGAAAAAGCCTTTGCCTTTTTTCATAATTTTTGAAAAAAAAATTTTTCTCGCTACCCGCAAAAAAAAAGTTCTGAATTAAAGCCAATATGTTTATCTATACAACGCAAAAGAAATCAAGTCAATATCTTGAAAACTAAGCAAGTTATGACCAAAAAAGTAACCAGTTCTAGTACTGACTTTTTTGATCATAACTTGCTTAGTTTTCAAGATATTGACTTGATTTCTTTTGCGTTGTATAGATAAACATATTGGCTTTAATTCAAAACTTTTTTTTGCGGGTAGCGAGAAAAAAATTTTTTTTCATTTTTTGAAAAAGCCTTTGCCTTTTTTCATAATTTTTGAAAAAAAAATTTTTCTCGCTACCCGCAAAAAAAAGTTCTGAATTAAAGCCAATATGTTTATCTATACAACGCAAAAGAAATCAAGTCAATATCTTGAAAACTAAGCAAGTTATGACCAAAAAAGTAACCAGTTCTAGTACTGACTTTTTTTGGTCATAACTTGCTTAGTTTTCAAGATATTGACTTGATTTCTTTTGCGTTGTATAGATAAACATATTGGCTTTAATTCAGAACTTTTTTTTGCGGGTAGCGAGAAAAAATTTTTTTTCAAAAATTATGAAAAAAGGCAGGCTTTTTCAAAAAATGAAAAAAAAATTTTTTCTCGCTACCCGCAAAAAAAAAGTTCTGAATTAAAGCCAATATGTTTATCTATACAACGCAAAAGAAATCAAGTCAATATCTTGAAAACTAAGCAAGTTATGACCAAAAATGTAACCAGTTCTAGTACTGACTTTTTTGGTCATAACTTGCTTAGTTTTCAAGATATTGACTTGATTTCTTTTGCGTTGTATAGATAAACATATTGGCTTTAATTCAAAACTTTTTTTTTGCGGGTAGCGACAAAAAATTTTTTTTTTCATTTTTTGAAAAAGCATAAGGGGGTACCCTTTGCCTTTTTCATAATTTTTTTAAAAAAAATTTTTTCTCGCTACCCGCAAAAAAAAGTTTTGAATTAAAGCCAATATGTTTATCTATACAACGCAAAAGAAATCAAGTCAATATCTTGAAAACTAAGCAAGTTATGACCAAAAATGTAACCAGTTCTAGTACTGACTTTTTTGATCATAACTTGCTTAGTTTTCAAGATATTGACTTGATTTCTTTTGCGTTGTATAGATAAACATATTGGCTTTAATTCAAAACTTTTTTTTGCGGGTAGCGAGAAAAAAATTTTTTTTCATTTTTTGAAAAAGCCTTTGCCTTTTTTCATAATTTTTGAAAAAAAAATTTTTCTCGCTACCCGCAAAAAAAAGTTCTGAATTAAAGCCAATATGTTTATCTATACAACGCAAAAGAAATCAAGTCAATATCTTGAAAACTAAGCAAGTTATGACCAAAAAAGTAACCAGTTCTAGTACTGACTTTTTTTGGTCATAACTTGCTTAGTTTTCAAGATATTGACTTGATTTCTTTTGCGTTGTATAGATAAACATATTGGCTTTAATTCAGAACTTTTTTTTTGCGGGTAGCGAGAAAAAAATTTTTTTTCATTTTTTGAAAAAGCATAAGGGGGTACCCTTTGCCTTTTTTCATAATTTTTGAAAAAAAAATTTTTCTCGCTACCCGCAAAAAAAAGTTCTGAATTAAAGCCAATATGTTTATCTATACAACGCAAAAGAAATCAAGTCAATATCTTGAAAACTAAGCAAGTTATGACCAAAAAAGTAACCAGTTCTAGTACTGACTTTTTTTGGTCATAACTTGCTTAGTTTTCAAGATATTGAC
This sequence comes from Germaria angustata, assembly GCA_963681545.1. NCBI lineage: Eukaryota > Metazoa > Arthropoda > Insecta > Diptera > Tachinidae > Germaria > Germaria angustata. The sequence goes on along the minus strand of OY812998.1, from coordinate 115,471,336 downwards.
TTGATTTCTTTTGCGTTCTATAGATAAACATATTGGCTTTAATTCAAAACTTTTTTTTTGGGGGTATTGTGGTGAACCACAGTACTTACTTGTTTATAATCTACTTTTCTATAATATAATTTAATAGTAATAATATATTTACCTTTTGAATTTTCTGTCTTTTCAATATAAAATTATTATCACTAGATTTTCTGTTCAATGTTGATTATTGTAAAAAAGCTTTAATAAATAAAATTTAAATAAATTTGTACATACTTTTTTGGTCATAACTTGCTTAATTTTCAAGATATCGACTTGATTTCTTTTGCGTTGTATAGATAAACATATTGGCTTTAATTCAAAACTTTTTTTTTGCGGGTAGCGAGAAAAATTTTTTTTTATTTTTTGAAAAATGCAAAGGGTACCCCCTTATGCTTTTTCAAAAAATGAAAAAAAAATTTTTTCTGACTTTTTTGGTCATAACTTGCTTAGTTTTCAAGATATTGACTTGATTTCTTTTGCGTTGTATAGATAAACATATTGGCTTTAATTCAAAACTTTTTTTTTGCGGGTAGCGAGAAAAAATTTTTTTTTAAAATTATGAAAAAAGGCAAAGGGTACCCCCTTATGCTTTTTCAAACAATGAAAAAAAAAAAGATTTTTCTCGCTATCCGCAAAAAAAAGTTTTGAATTAAAGCCAATATGTTTATCTATACAACGCAAAAGAAATCAAGTCAATATCTTGAAAACTAAGCAAGTTATGACCAAAAAAGTCAGTACTAGAACTGGTTACTTTTTTGGTCATAACTTGCTTAGTTTTCAAGATATTGACTTGATTTCTTTTGCGTTCTATAGATAAACATATTGGCTTTAATTCAAAACTTTTTTTTTGGGGGTATTGTGGTGAACCACAGTACTTACTTGTTTATAATCTACTTTTCTATAATATAATTTAATAGTAATAATATATTTACCTTTTGAATTTTCTGTCTTTTCAATATAAAATTATTATCACTAGATTTTCTGTTCAATGTTGATTATTGTAAAAAAGCTTTAATAAATAAAATTTAAATAAATTTGTACATACAATCTCTTTATTGGTTGCAGCAAACGGTTCAAAAATAAAAACCTTTGGCGAAAAAGTCTTACAATTCACTTTAAATTTAAAAAGAGTATTTTTATGGAAATTCATTATTGCAGATGTTGATGTTCCTATTTTGGGAAACGATTTCATTGAACATTTTGGTCTCATTATAGATATTAGAAATCAAAAATTGATTGATATTCACAAAAATAATTTAACAAAATTTACTGTAAGTAACTCGCCAATTATGTCGGTTAGAAATTTCAACACAGAAAGCAAATACTATAAACTTTTAAAAGAGTTTCCATCAATAACGAGAGATTTTAATAAGAAATCTATAGAGACATCAACTATCAAGCATCATATCATTACAAACTGTCACCCACTTAGTTGCAAGGTCAGACGTTTAGATCCAATAAAATTGAAGCAAGCAAAAGATGAATTTGACCTTTTGTTACAACTTGGCATTATACGTCGTTCAAAAAGTCCTTGGGCAAGTGCTTTACATATGGTTAAAAAACAGGATGGTTCATGGCGCGCTTGCGGTGACTATAGACGTTTAAATAAGAATACCGTTTCAGACAAGTACCCAATTCCAAACATTAAAGATTTTCAAAATATTTTGTATCGTACGAAAATATATTCTAAAATAGATCTCGTCAAGGCTTTCCATCAAATACCGATGAATAAAGCTGATATCGAAAAAACTGCAGTAATAACACCTTTTGGTTTGTTTGAATATTTACGCATGCCATTTGGATTGAAAAACGCTGCCCAAACTTGTCAACGTTTCATACACCAAGTTGTTGAAGGATTAAATTTCGTTTTTCCTTACATAGATGATTTTTTAATAGCATCTACTACAGAAGAAGAACATTTACAACATCTACGAATACTGTTTGAACGCCTCAATAAATACGGTATTGTTGTAAATCCACAAAAATGCGAGTTCGGTAAAAAGGAAATCACTTTTTTGGGTTATTTAATTACACAATATGGCATTAAACCATCACCTGCAAAAGTAGAAGCTATTCTTAAATATCCCGAGCCAGAAAATATTACATCTCTTCGGAGGTTTCTAGGTATGATTAATTATTATCGAACATCTATACCTCATATAGCTGACTTGCAAGCACCTCTAAACGAATTTCAGAAAGGCAATCCAAAGAAAAATCAAAAACTTATATGGACAGAAGATCAATCTGATTCATTTAAAAAACTTAAAAAATCATTAGCGGAAAGTGCATTACTTGCTCACCCGTCATTGAAAGCACAACTTTCAATTCACGTTGACGCTTCCAATACATGTATCGGTGCCGTTTTACAACAGTTGGATTTGCATTCCGAAGCACAATCACCTCTTGCATTCTTTTCTAAAAAACTATCGAAGACTCAAGCAAAATATAGCGCATATGATAGAGAACTTCTCGCAATCTATGAAAGTATGAAATATTTTCGTTGCCTAATAGAAGGGCGTAACTTCAAAATCTATACCGATCATAAACCGCTTATTTATTCTTTCTCAAAAAAATTTGATTCGTGTACTCCAAGGCAATTTAGATATCTTGATTTTATAAGCCAATTTTCTACTGACATTTTCTATATTGCTGGAAAAGAAAACGTGGTTGCAGACGCATTGTCTCGGATTTCAACAATTGAGTTGCCATCGCCTATATCAGCAGAGGAAATCAATGAGCACCAAAATTGTGATGAAGAACTAAAAGATTTACTAAGAAATCCTTCAGTGTTGAATTTAATAAAAATTAAAGTTCCTAACAGTTCTATTGACATTTTTTGCGACAATTCCCACAACTTAATTCGTCCTTACATACCTAAGCCTCTACGTAAAAAAATTTTTTCTACACTTCATGGTTTATCGCATCCAGGCATTAGGGCTTCAACAAAATTAATAACAAAGAGATTTGTATGGCCAGGTATTAATAAAGATATCCAACTTTGGACCAAGAATTGCATAGATTGTCAAAAATCAAAAATTACAAAGTACTGCAAGAGCCCAATAGGTAATTATATATGTCCAGATACCAGATTTGAACATGTTAATGTTGATAATGTTGGACCTTTGCCCCCATCAAATGGATTTCAATATTGCCTAACATGTATAGATAGATTTACCAGATGGCCCGAAGTTTTTTTTTTTTTGAAAAATATAAAAGCGGACACAGTAGCCAAGACATTCTATGAGCAATGGATATGCAGATTTGGAGTGCCTCTTAGAATAACTACCGATCAGGGTCGCCAGTTTGAGTCTGAATTATTCAATGAGCTATCTAGATTTCTGGGAGCAAAACATATTAGAACAACGGCTTATCACCCAAGTTCAAACGGTTTAATTGAGAGATTCCACAGGACATTGAAATCGGCTATTAAGTGTCACAAGAGCTCAAATTGGACTGACTGTATACCAACAATTCTTCTCGGACTACGATCTACTATTAAAGAAGATATTAGATTATGCAGCGCTGACTTAGTATACGGGACTTCAATTCGTCTACCTGCTGAAATTTTTAACGACTCAAGGGAAAAAAAATCACATTCAGATTTTATAAAAAAGCTTATAAAAAATTTTTCAAATATTAAAGCAGTTCCAGGAACAAATCATAGCAAAGATAAAACCTTTATATTTAAGGATTTGAAAACTTGCTCACATGCTTTCGTTAAAGTTGATGGTATCAAAATTCCACTGCAAGCTCCTTATTCTGGCCCATATCAGATTGTTGAAAAGGATAAGAAATATTTCAAGCTCATTATAAATGGAAAAGAGAAAATCGTTTCTATTGATAGACTTAAGCCCGCTTATTTGGAAAATGACAAATCATATATTAGAAAAGTTCGCTTCAAAATTAATATTTGAACTTTGAAAAGGGGGTATTGTGGTGAACCACAGTACTTACTTGTTTATAATCTACTTTTCTATAATATAATTTAATAGTAATAATATATTTACCTTTTGAATTTTCTGTCTTTTCAATATAAAATTATTATCACTAGATTTTCTGTTCAATGTTGATTATTGTAAAAAAGCTTTAATAAATAAAATTTAAATAAATTTGTACATACTTTTTTGGTCATAACTTGCTTAGTTTTCAAGATATTGACTTGATTTCTTTTGCGTTGTATAGATAAACATATTGGCTTTAATTCAAAACTTTTTTTTGCGGGTAGCGAGAAAAAATTTTTTTTCAAAAAATTATGAAAAAGGCAAAGGGTACCCCCTTATGCTTTTTCAAAAAATGAAAAAAAAAATTTTTTGTCGCTACCCGCAAAAAAAAAGTTTTGAATTAAAGCCAATATGTTTATCTATACAACGCAAAAGAAATCAAGTCAATATCTTGAAAACTAAGCAAGTTATGACCAAAAAAGTCAGTACTAGAACTGGTTACATTTTTGGTCATAACTTGCTTAGTTTTCAAGATATTGACTTGATTTCTTTTGCGTTGTATAGATAAACATATTGGCTTTAATTCAGAACTTTTTTTTTGCGGGTAGCGAGAAAAAATTTTTTTTCAAAAATTATGAAAAAAGGCAAAGGGTACCCCCTTATGCTTTTTCAAAAAATGAAAAAAAATTTTTTTTCTCGCTACCCGCAAAAAAAGTTTTGAATTAAAGCCAATATGTTTATCTATACAACGCAAAAGAAATCAAGTCAATATCTTGAAAACTAAGCAAGTTATGACCAAAAAAAGTCAGTATAAGAACTGGTTACATTTTTGGTCATAACTTGCTTAGTTTTCAAGATATTGACTTGATTTCTTTTGCGTTGTATAGATAAACATATTGGCTTTAATTCAAAACTTTTTTTTGCGGGTAGCGAGAAAAAAATTTTTTTTCATTTTTTGAAAAAGCCTTTGCCTTTTTTCATAATTTTTGAAAAAAAAATTTTTCTCGCTACCCGCAAAAAAAAAGTTCTGAATTAAAGCCAATATGTTTATCTATACAACGCAAAAGAAATCAAGTCAATATCTTGAAAACTAAGCAAGTTATGACCAAAAAAGTAACCAGTTCTAGTACTGACTTTTTTTGGTCATAACTTGCTTAGTTTTCAAGATATTGACTTGATTTCTTTTGCGTTGTATAGATAAACATATTGGCTTTAATTCAGAACTTTTTTTTTGCGGGTAGCGAGAAAAAATTTTTTTTCAAAAATTATGAAAAAAGGCAAAGGGTACCCCCTTATGCTTTTTCAAAAAATGAAAAAAAAATTTTTTTTCTCGCTACCCGCAAAAAAAGTTTTGAATTAAAGCCAATATGTTTATCTATACAACGCAAAAGAAATCAAGTCAATATCTTGAAAACTAAGCAAGTTATGACCAAAAAAGTAACCAGTTCTAGTACTGACTTTTTTTGGTCATAACTTGCTTAGTTTTCAAGATATTGACTTGATTTCTTTTGCGTTCTATAGATAAACATATTGGCTTTAATTCAAAACTTTTTTTTTGGGGGTATTGTGGTGAACCACAGTACTTACTTGTTTATAATCTACTTTTCTATAATATAATTTAATAGTAATAATATATTTACCTTTTGAATTTTCTGTCTTTTCAATATAAAATTATTATCACTAGATTTTCTGTTCAATGTTGATTATTGTAAAAAAGCTTTAATAAATAAAATTTAAATAAATTTGTACATACAATCTCTTTATTGGTTGCAGCAAACGGTTCAAAAATAAAAACCTTTGGCGAAAAAGTCTTACAATTCACTTTAAATTTAAAAAGAGTATTTTTATGGAAATTCATTATTGCAGATGTTGATGTTCCTATTTTGGGAAACGATTTCATTGAACATTTTGGTCTCATTATAGATATTAGAAATCAAAAATTGATTGATATTCACAAAAATAATTTAACAAAATTTACTGTAAGTAACTCGCCAATTATGTCGGTTAGAAATTTCAACACAGAAAGCAAATACTATAAACTTTTAAAAGAGTTTCCATCAATAACGAGAGATTTTAATAAGAAATCTATAGAGACATCAACTATCAAGCATCATATCATTACAAACTGTCACCCACTTAGTTGCAAGGTCAGACGTTTAGATCCAATAAAATTGAAGCAAGCAAAAGATGAATTTGACCTTTTGTTACAACTTGGCATTATACGTCGTTCAAAAAGTCCTTGGGCAAGTGCTTTACATATGGTTAAAAAACAGGATGGTTCATGGCGCGCTTGCGGTGACTATAGACGTTTAAATAAGAATACCGTTTCAGACAAGTACCCAATTCCAAACATTAAAGATTTTCAAAATATTTTGTATCGTACGAAAATATATTCTAAAATAGATCTCGTCAAGGCTTTCCATCAAATACCGATGAATAAAGCTGATATCGAAAAAACTGCAGTAATAACACCTTTTGGTTTGTTTGAATATTTACGCATGCCATTTGGATTGAAAAACGCTGCCCAAACTTGTCAACGTTTCATACACCAAGTTGTTGAAGGATTAAATTTCGTTTTTCCTTACATAGATGATTTTTTAATAGCATCTACTACAGAAGAAGAACATTTACAACATCTACGAATACTGTTTGAACGCCTCAATAAATACGGTATTGTTGTAAATCCACAAAAATGCGAGTTCGGTAAAAAGGAAATCACTTTTTTGGGTTATTTAATTACACAATATGGCATTAAACCATCACCTGCAAAAGTAGAAGCTATTCTTAAATATCCCGAGCCAGAAAATATTACATCTCTTCGGAGGTTTCTAGGTATGATTAATTATTATCGAACATCTATACCTCATATAGCTGACTTGCAAGCACCTCTAAACGAATTTCAGAAAGGCAATCCAAAGAAAAATCAAAAACTTATATGGACAGAAGATCAATCTGATTCATTTAAAAAACTTAAAAAATCATTAGCGGAAAGTGCATTACTTGCTCACCCGTCATTGAAAGCACAACTTTCAATTCACGTTGACGCTTCCAATACATGTATCGGTGCCGTTTTACAACAGTTGGATTTGCATTCCGAAGCACAATCACCTCTTGCATTCTTTTCTAAAAAACTATCGAAGACTCAAGCAAAATATAGCGCATATGATAGAGAACTTCTCGCAATCTATGAAAGTATGAAATATTTTCGTTGCCTAATAGAAGGGCGTAACTTCAAAATCTATACCGATCATAAACCGCTTATTTATTCTTTCTCAAAAAAATTTGATTCGTGTACTCCAAGGCAATTTAGATATCTTGATTTTATAAGCCAATTTTCTACTGACATTTTCTACATTGCTGGAAAAGAAAACGTGGTTGCAGACGCATTGTCTCGGATTTCAACAATTGAGTTGCCATCGCCTATATCAGCAGAGGAAATCAATGAGCACCAAAATTGTGATGAAGAACTAAAAGATTTACTAAGAAATCCTTCAGTGTTGAATTTAATAAAAATTAAAGTTCCTAACAGTTCTATTGACATTTTTTGCGACAATTCCCACAACTTAATTCGTCCTTACATACCTAAGCCTCTACGTAAAAAAATTTTTTCTACACTTCATGGTTTATCGCATCCAGGCATTAGGGCTTCAACAAAATTAATAACAAAGAGATTTGTATGGCCAGGTATTAATAAAGATATCCAACTTTGGACCAAGAATTGCATAGATTGTCAAAAATCAAAAATTACAAAGTACTGCAAGAGCCCAATAGGTAATTATATATGTCCAGATACCAGATTTGAACATGTTAATGTTGATAATGTTGGACCTTTGCCCCCATCAAATGGATTTCAATATTGCCTAACATGTATAGATAGATTTACCAGATGGCCCGAAGTTTTTTTTTTTTTGAAAAATATAAAAGCGGACACAGTAGCCAAGACATTCTATGAGCAATGGATATGCAGATTTGGAGTGCCTCTTAGAATAACTACCGATCAGGGTCGCCAGTTTGAGTCTGAATTATTCAATGAGCTATCTAGATTTCTGGGAGCAAAACATATTAGAACAACGGCTTATCACCCAAGTTCAAACGGTTTAATTGAGAGATTCCACAGGACATTGAAATCGGCTATTAAGTGTCACAAGAGCTCAAATTGGACTGACTGTATACCAACAATTCTTCTCGGACTACGATCTACTATTAAAGAAGATATTAGATTATGCAGCGCTGACTTAGTATACGGGACTTCAATTCGTCTACCTGCTGAAATTTTTAACGACTCAAGGGAAAAAAAATCACATTCAGATTTTATAAAAAAGCTTATAAAAAATTTTTCAAATATTAAAGCAGTTCCAGGAACAAATCATAGCAAAGATAAAACCTTTATATTTAAGGATTTGAAAACTTGCTCACATGCTTTCGTTAAAGTTGATGGTATCAAAATTCCACTGCAAGCTCCTTATTCTGGCCCATATCAGATTGTTGAAAAGGATAAGAAATATTTCAAGCTCATTATAAATGGAAAAGAGAAAATCGTTTCTATTGATAGACTTAAGCCCGCTTATTTGGAAAATGACAAATCATATATTAGAAAAGTTCGCTTCAAAATTAATATTTGAACTTTGAAAAGGGGGTATTGTGGTGAACCACAGTACTTACTTGTTTATAATCTACTTTTCTATAATATAATTTAATAGTAATAATATATTTACCTTTTGAATTTTCTGTCTTTTCAATATAAAATTATTATCACTAGATTTTCTGTTCAATGTTGATTATTGTAAAAAAGCTTTAATAAATAAAATTTAAATAAATTTGTACATACTTTTTTGGTCATAACTTGCTTAGTTTTCAAGATATCGACTTGATTTCTTTTGCGTTGTATAGATAAACATATTGGCTTTAATTCAAAACTTTTTTTTTGCGGGTAGCGAGAAAATTTTTTTTTTTATTTTTTGAAAAATGCAAAGGGTACCTCCTTATGCTTTTTCAAAAAATTTTTTTTCTGACTTTTTTTGGTCATAACTTGCTTAGTTTTCAAGATATTGACTTGATTTCTTTTGCGTTGTATAGATAAACATATTGGCTTTAATTCAAAACTTTTTTTTGCTGGTAGCGAGAAAAAATTTTTTTTAAAAAAATTATGAAAAAGGCAAAGGGTACCCCCTTATGCTTTTTCAAAAAATGAAAAAAAAAATTTTTTGTCGCTACCCGCAAAAAAAAAGTTTTGAATTAAAGCCAATATGTTTATCTATACAACGCAAAAGAAATCAAGTCAATATCTTGAAAACTAAGCAAGTTATGACCAAAAAAGTAACCAGTTCTAGTACTGACTTTTTTTGGTCATAACTTGCTTAGTTTTCACGATATTGACTTGATTTCTTTTGCGTTGTATAGATAAACATATTGGCTTTAATTCAGAACTTTTTTTTTGCGGGTAGCGAGAAAAAATTTTTTTTCATTTTTTGAAAAAGCATAAGGGGGTACCCTTTGCCTTTTTCATAATTTTTGAAAAAAAAATTTTTCTCGTTACCCGCAAAAAAAAAGTTTTGAATTAAAGCCAATATGTTTATCTATACAACGCAAAAGAAATCAAGTCAATATCTTGAAAACTAAGCAAGTTATGACCAAAAAAGTAACCAGTTCTAGTACTGACTTTTTTTGGTCATAACTTGCTTAGTTTTCACGATATTGACTTGATTTCTTTTGCGTTGTATAGATAAACATATTGGCTTTAATTCAAAACTTTTTTTTGCGGATAGCGAGAAAAATCTTTTTTTTTTCATTGTTTGAAAAAGCATAAGGGGGTACCCTTTGCCTTTTTTTTATAATTTATTATGCTTTTTCAAAAAATGAAAAAAAAATTTTTTTTCTCGCTACCCGCAAAAAAAAAGTTTTGAATTAAAGCCAATATGTTTATCTATACAACGCAAAAGAAATCAAGTCGATATCTTGAAAACTAAGCAAGTTATGACCAAAAAAGTAACCAGTTCTAGTACTGCCTCTTTCCGTCCACTTTTTAGTAGAACTGATTACATTTTTGGTCATAACTTGCTTAGTTTTCAAGATATCGACTTGATTTCTTTTGCGTTGGATAGATGAACGTATTGGCTTTAATTCGATTTTTTTTGCGAAAATCAGAATTTTTTTTTCCCATTTTTGCAAAAAAGCAAAGGGGTTAGGTCATCATAATTTTTGAGGAAAAACATTTTTTTCGCACTACCCGCAAAAAAAAGCTTGGAATTAAAGCCAATACGTTTATGTATCCAACGCAGAAGAAACCAAGTCGATATCTTGAAAACTAAGCGAGTTATGACCAAAAAGCTAACCAGTTCCTACTGCCTCTTTCCGACCACTTTTTAGTAGAACTGGTTACATTTTTGGTCATAACTTGCTTAGTTTTCAAGATATCGACTTGGTTTCTTCTGCGTTGGACACATAAACGTATTGGCTTTAATTCGAAGCTTTTTTTGCGGGTAATCAGAAAATCAGAAATTTTTTTTTCCATTTTTGCAAAAAAAGCAAAGGGGTTAGGTCATCATAATTTTTGAGGAAAAACATTTTTTTCGCACTACCCGCAAAAAAAAGCTTGGAATTAAAGCCAATACGTTTATCTATCCAACGCAGAAGAAATCAAGTCGATATCTTGAAAACTAAGCAAGTTATGACCAAAACGGTAACCACTTCTACTAAAAAGTGACCGGAAAGAGGCAGTAATAGAACTGGTTACCGTTTTGGTCATAACTTGCTTAGTTTTTTTTCGCACTATCCGCAAAAACAAACTTCAAATTAAAGCCAATATGTTTATCTATCCAACGCAAAAGATATCAAGTCGATATCTTGAAAACTAAGCGAGTTATGACCAAAAAGATAACCAGTTCTACTGCTGCCTCTTTCCATCCACTTTTTAGTAGAACTGGTTGCATTTTTGGTCATAACTTGCTTTTTTTCCTTCTTTCATATTCTCATTGTGAGAGAAGATATTGCGCTCTTATTAAAATTCATAAATTTCTACAGCAAGGCGTGGAAGAGGGCATTTGAAATTTCATATGAAATGTTGCCGCATTTTGCTCGATTTTAGCCCGAATTAAATGCGTTACGTAGTTTCAAAAAATATTAGGGTTTAAAGGACATATTTTACAAAATTTTTACAAAATTTTGATATTTTTTTATCTTCTTTATTTGTATCTCAAATGTTTGCGCAATTAAAAAAGTTTTTTTGGTTTTTTTTTCTCTTCTGTAAATTGTGTACAAGATGTGGAAGGTATTTTACGATTCCCATTTAAATGGTGGTATACCATTTTCGATTTTCTTTGTTGAAAACACCACAATTTCTAGCAAAAGCATGATATGTAAAACTAGGATTGTTATTTGAGGTTTTACAAAAAGGACAAATAATAGATTTAACAACTTGTGTAATGGAATGCTAATTTTATTTATATTAAATTATTTTTATGAATTCATTTAAGAATGTTTTCATTTAAGGATATTGGAAATTTAAAGCTATAATAAAACAAGTAAAAATTATTGACAAAAGAAAAACGATCACATAAATTTATAATTGTATTTTTAGTAATAAATTGTTTTGTTCTTCTTGTTTTTTGTTTTTAGTTGTAAACTTTAGGTAATAAATATTGGACCATTTGTTATAATTAGTTAAACTTTATATTCGTAAAATTTCCAGTTTCCATTTTTATATGCAAGAGTTTTATAAAGACATTAATTTTAGATACTTTATTCATGATTTTTTAAACGTTTCTTGCATTTCTTTACATGGTGTAAAAAGTAAATAAGTGATTTACATGGTCATAAATAAGCTATAAAAGAATACATTTTCTTTTAAAACGTACATACACACTTATGCATATATGGCATATGTATATATGACATATGCTAAACAGAAAAAGTAATATAATTCAAGTAAATAAAATAATGGAGATAACTAATTGAAATTTTCTTAATTATTATTATGGTTTTTAACTTCATTTTAGATTTATTTTGTTATTTATACTTTTTGTAATTGTTTATAGCTCAGTTTTTCTATACACTTTTATTTCAAGACTTAAATAATATTTAAAAAATAAAATAATAAGAAATAAAATATGTTTGATAATGATTGTGGGTGCTTTGTTGAAGCAAATTCGTTAAATGTTTTTGTATTGTTTTCAATTTTTAAAATTACGTTGGAAACTTTGTTTTTCTTTCATATTAAATACATTTTCTAAGTGTTAAATTTTAGTTTTATTTCGTTAAAATTGGTTTTTTTATGTAAAATGTGGTTTGTTTAATGCACTGCATCAATGTCTCTTTGTGCCCTGGATATTTTAAGTTTATCTTTAGGTGTGTTATCATCGCCAGACTCTAAAGCAAACATTTTCATTTTTTCCTTAAACGATAATTTTTCCGGCACAGCTTCGGTGCTACGTTGCTGTTGCTGCTGTTGCTTTTCTGCCAAACGTCTGGTACGAGGATCTCTGTACAAATAATTGACGAATGATTTCTAATTAGGAAATTGCTTTCATTTAAGATTACAATTTCTTACCTGTAAACTTCCTGAGCTCCTATAACACCAGGCGTCGATTGTACTGAGGTATTCCAGGCTGCAGCATCAGGTGTTGAAGGCATGGATGGCAACATAGAAGCATCTAAGTTTTGAGGGAGATACTAAAAGAGAATAATGTACTTATATAGAATTGAGTTTTTTTGAAACTAGTCAGTCTTCTGTTGTCTATTGTGAGAGGAGACGACAAAACGTCCTGAAGAGCAATCACAATGGCTTTGTTTAATAAATAAACACCAATTGCTTATAAAAAAAAATCCACTGGCGCCATTGGTATATCATTAATCTGGTTTACTATTTAGTAGGCTACGGGTTCAATAAAGGCTGTGAGGGTTATTCGATTTTGTTTACTTCCATGGCCGAAACGACAATCGAAAGTCGCCTATTTTTGAGGGTTTAGGGTTGGAGAAAAATATCGTAAAAAATTTACAGAAAAAAGTCCATGCTTCTGACTTAGTTGTACATTTCTTAGTTCACTTTTAATCTCAGTTCCATAACCTATTGATTTTAAATATAGAAAAAGGGACCGATATATTTATAGCTGAGCTTATTGTGATCAACCAGTTGTCCATACTTTAATACCATTTTAATATGAATTTTTAAAAATTCTTAGTCAATAAGTCCGTGACCTTTTGAATTTCCCGTCTCTTAACTGAAAGAGAAGTACTGCTCCAGCCAACGGGCATCGGTTAGATGACTTCTCTCAAAATTTGAACAAGCTGCGTCATTTAGTTTATGTTTGACAGTCATTAATAGCAGACTAACGCGTAATTTGAGGAGAAAATATAAAAAAAACACGGAAGACGCCGAACATTCTGCACGCCCAGTTGAGATCTATGCAACCGAAATAATTGGAAAAATACACGATTTCGTGTTGACGGATAGGAAATTGGAAGTGAGAGAGATTGTGGAAGCCATAGGCATATCACATGGCCTTCCGCAAGATGGATGTCATGTTTGCTCACAATTGAACACAACAGCAATCATGTGGCAACTTCACAGGAGTTTTTGACATTTTTCATTTTTAGAGACCAAACAGCAATCAAAACAGTGGGTTTCTCGGGCTGAATCGGCGCCAAAGAAGACCAAGGTGAGTTTATCAGCCAATAAAACCTTGGCGACCGTTTCCTGAGATGAACGCAGTTTAATCCACATTGACTACCTTCAAAAGGTTTACAATTAATCGACGAATATTATTTCAATTTATTTGGTCGATTTAATGGGCATTTGGAGAAAAATCGAGCGCATTTGGCCAAGACAAGGACAATGCAAGAATGCACACATATGTAATTTCCATGGCAAAACTCCATGAATCAGGCTACGAATTGCTTCATCATCCGCCCTATTCTCCGGATTTAGCCCCGAATGACAATTTGTAGATAACTAAAACCAAGACAAATACTTTTTTCAATGGCAAAGATTGTAAACAAAACAATTGGCTTTTCACTCGTCTGATTGCTTTTCTACCATTAACCATTTCAATCGTGCAATTGGGAACAAAACAAAATCTGAAACACATTTCGTTGAGTGATTGATTTTCAAAAACAAAGTCATGTCGTGTTAATAATATGAGGAACAAAAGAGAAGCAAGTAAATAAGCATTTCTAGCGGACGGATCGTTGTCCTGCATAAGGTAGCTCTCATCCAAACGACATTCCCTCTTTTTTTTAAAGGATATCTAAACAGTTAGAAGCTGTCATTTTCTACTGTATTCAGACAATTGAGCAAATGCCAGACGTAGAAAACATGGTCACATAATCTTTTTTTCGTAATTTCTATCCAAATCTTAATTAATTCTCTACACTTTCTTCCAAAAAACTGCAATGAATAAGCACAAGCAAAGACAATAGCTCTGTTCAAGGTAGATAACAAAGTCACCCAAACTTATCTAAAGATGGCCAAACTTGCCGGAAAAGCATTCAAGATGACAACACTCGTGCAAATGAGAATGCTCTGTCGTGAGCAAAATTCGAAAAATCATAAAAGCGTTCCAAATTCCAACCAACTCCATCGAAAGAAAAATACATCACGAATTTTTTTCTAATATCTCTCAAATTGTGAAAGCAATAAGAATAAGAACTAATAAAATGGTCTTATGTACTTACATTTGTATCCTCCCTTATCATATTCAATTCAGTCGGTGGCATATGCTGTTCCACCGTTACATTGTACTCCATATTATTGTAGGCACTGGCCATGTAATTATTATCGTCATCATGAAATGAGACACGTTTGTTGTCGCGCAGCAGCATCATCGAAGCAGATGGACTGGCGCTGTTGTTGTGAGTGGTAGCAACAGGAACAGCTGCTGCATTATACATATCCATAGTGGATGATGATGGCGATGATTGTAGGGAAGCATTTGTAGAGTTTAAAAGATTATTTTGTATATTATTGTTGTTGTTCATTAGAATATTTGAGGCGGAGGATTTCTTTTGTAGATCAGCCGAATTGATAGTTGCTGTCTTGAGAAGTCCAATTGAAGAATTGCGTAGCTTCTGTTGTGACATAATCAAGTAAGAACTGTTACGTTCTGGTGGAGGAGGGGGTGGTACTGCCGCCGAGGTGTTGTTGCCAGTGGCATTCAAAGGAGAGTTCTCTGAATTCATGTTGTCATATGAATTATGGGTGTTTGAGGTTGTAACATTTGCGTTTGTATTAGACAGTGATAGATGATTGATGTCACGAGCCAGAGACGAAATGGGATGCTCAGTCTGCAAATGTTTATCATCGGCAAAAGAGGTGGATTTTTGTGATTTGGAAGGTGAAGAAGGTGCGGTATTTGAACCGTCATAACGATTATTTTTCAATATGGATTTTGGTTGTATTGTAGACGCGTTGTTGTTTGTGGTTACTATGGTTGTGGTGGAAGTGGTGGGTGGTGGCTGCGTTGGTATAGGAGGCGGAACAGGTTCGGCGGCTGAATTTCTTTTGGAGTTTAAAGGGGAGGTTTCACTGGAATTATTTGGCCTCTGATTGTCCATGACCGAGGCTAATTTTATTTCTGTTTGTCTGAAATTAGTTACAGGGGTTTGCACGACATTCTGTTGCTGATTTAAACGGAATACTTCTTGCACATTCTCCTTTTCATAAAGCTGTTCATTTTCGTCTTCCTGTTCTTCCATTTCCTGAGCTCTCCTCTCAAAATCTCTTTCGAGTATTAGAGTTTTAAGCTGTTCTTCTTGTTGCGTGGTCCTCTGTGCCAAAGAGGAAAGTTCATTGATTTGCTGCTCACGCCATTGGCGTATGTGTTCTCTACGCATTTCCAAGTCTTTTTCGCGCTCTTCCCTTTCCCAAGGATTGCTAACATGTATATTTTTATGCTGCAAAGTAGAAGTCGAAAGTGGCATGTAACCGCCCTTGGGAGGATCTATAGTACTGGCGACATAATTCATACCCGGTGCAATTTGTTGAGTGGCCTTGTACAATGGATGAGTGGTAGTAGGCGGCAATGGTGGTTTATCCTCACCGGGTTGTTGGGATGCCTGTTGCTGATATATATTCGCATTAAAGGTTTGTTGTTGTTGCAATGATAATCTGTTTTGTTGCAAAGGTTTAGGCGCTGTAGGCGGCAATTGTTGCAGTTGTTTTGGTGGCGACAGCTGCTGTTGTGGAGCTATACCTGGTTTAGGTGGCAAGGCCATAAAATTAGCCTGCTGTTGCGGCATAAGATTTGAAGAATGCTGAACACTTTCCATTCCTCCTGCTCCTCCAGCTTGTTGTTGTATATATTCGGCACGCATGTTTCTTCTCAATGTCTGAACTCCAGCAGGTGATTGCTGTTGGTAACCGTTTATTTGTTCCATTAGGGTGTTGCTGGCCGACTGTTGGTATCTGCTCTCATCGGCCATTGCGGATACATTTTGCATGCTTTGACTAGCCGCTATGTTAGACATTGACATATTATGCTGTTGCAAAGCTGTGCTGTGTGGCTGCTGTTGTTGTTGTTGTTGGTGTTGCTGTTGATACATGTTGCTGATGTTGGGCATTGAGGGGGCCATCATTTGTTGTATGCGCAAACTTTGCTGAGTCTGCATGTCACGTTGGAAATTTTGTGTGCTCTTGGAGCGATTTCCCAAAGTTAGGCTTTGTTGCTGTTGCTGATATTGCTGCTGTTGCTGGGGGGTCATGTGTTGTAGTTGTTGCTGCAAATGTTGCTGTTGCTGCATGCCACTTAAATTAGTAGTGCTTGCACTAAAGCCGTGAGCATGTTGTGGAAATTGTTGGGATTGTTGATGTGCATTCAAATGGTGATGCTGTGTAGTAGTTGCCGGCGTTGCCTGATGTTGATAATATGCTGATTGTGGACGACTGGGTGGTACATTAGATATATGTGGTGCTGCCATTAATGCATGCTGTGGATGTTGTTGGTAAGACGGTTGCTGTTGGGATATGTTTGATGCTTGGTTTGTGCCATTTATGGGCGAGAGAATGGGATTTTGTGAATTTTGTTGGGAACTTCCATTGTATGCGTTCATTCCGGAATGCGATGGCATGGGTGGTCTGAAAACAAATAAATTTTATTAATTTTTCGCAGAAGTTTAAAATTACACATTTGGTGAAAGCCAAAATGAATGCTTTGATGTGCTTTAAATTTCCGTATGTCATGTCACCAAAATTACTACAAATGCGGGCTAAAAAGTAAAAGCTCCATTTAACAAACTAAAGCCAACGATTAAGCAACTACATATATATTTACGTATGTATGTTTTAGTTTTTTATTTTCAGAATTGGATTTTAACAATTAAACTACATATATCAATTAGAACAGAACACATTAACACTAATTATATAGTCGCATATGTAAATAGATCTGCTCAGTAAATAAGTTTTTAATAATTGTTACTGGAATTGAATTTTTTAACAGGAGGAAAAAAGAGCGAGAAACGGAGACATAATATAATACTTTATACTAGACAACTTGTATGTAAAAAGTTATTCAAACATAAAATGTTTATTAAAATCATTATTCGAGATATTCTCCAAATTAATTATTTAAAAATTTATTATGTTCTTTGCTTAGCCTGCAAAAAAATATTTTTGTACAACGTCAAATGTTTATAAAATAAAAGCAATAGTCGTAAAGCGGCTCTGAGCTAACGGACAGTCCTCGCGACATCGTAAATATATTTTAAATTATCAGTTTCGGTATTCGAAAATTTTCCGTCTGTCTCTCGTATATGTTAATGGTTTTACCTCCACCAACTGTATTTTTTTTTTTTTTTTTTTGAAAATTTCACTAACATGTGAATTTATCAGAGTTCAAATTTATCCTGCTCCCTTAATGAAATGTTTCCAACCGAAATTTTAGCTTCGAACACCTGTTTTTTAAGAAATAATGAATATTTCTAATCAAGAAATTTTAATTTTACCCAGTTCCTTTACTCAATGAAAATTTATAATATATTTAGAGGCCATAATCGCTCAAACGCAACAAACACGATTGTGCGATATATATAAGACAGTGATGCATTTACTGAACTAAACGTTCCTAAGGGCCTTTATTATTTGTGATGTATTGTATTATTGTGTTAACATAACTTCGTTTTTATTATTACTATATTTTTGGAAAAGCTTAGTGGGACAATATCTCGAATAATTTTGATAAATTGTATAAAAATAAAATAGTATAACATTTTAAGGTAATCATTTTAAGGCCTCATAACACATTTAAACCAATTATTATTTTATGGATCATAAAAACATATATTACTTCGATTCTGTAACCAAAAAGTTCAAGTTCGAATTCGGCCAAAGTTTAGAAAATCTCTTTAAGTTCGATTTCATGCTGAAAAATACGTTCGCTCCGTTCGATTACTTAATTATAATATTTTATTTGATGTATTCATAATATTGCCTTTAAATATTTGAATTTTTCATATGTTCATATGCCTGCATTTCACTGGTGGCTAAACCAAATCGTCAGTGAACTTTAAGCAGTTTGAAAACAAACGACAATCCTCTATCGCATATGAATATTATATAATACATAATTATGTACATATTATGATTATAATCATATGATTATTATGATTATAATCATAGTAGACTTAAAATGATTTTATACCAAAAGCGCAGCAGACAATTTATACTCGACACGAGTGTACTTTAGTTTTTTTTTGCAACATCTATACAATTAGACGCTCTCTGGGTGCCTATGACTGAATTTTTTTTAGTCAAAACGACAAACAAAATCTTTTTAAAAGCCTAATATGTATAGTATGCATTTTGTAATAATCACAAACGATAGAGAATTCTCATATTGTATTAGATTGTTTTGGCACAAACATATGAGTTTGAATGTTTTCAAACTGCTTAAAGTTTACTGACGATTCTAAAGCCACAGCAAGAAATTACTGTCAGCATGTGCAAATTGTAGTGTTTAAAGTGTCATTTTTGAATATGAGAAACTCTTATAACTGGTGATGTTAGATACAAGTACAATGTACAATGAATGACACATACTTTGCTCGTTAGATTTAATTCGATTCACTTACGTTAGTCATTTCTAAGACTTGTACTTCTTTTTTAATTGGAATAAAGCCATAAAGCAACTTTTTCAAATGAACTATAATCCTAAACCGATCGTAAGCAAAAAAATTAGAATAGATTGGAATAAATAGAAAAAAGATTAATTAAAATGTTTTAAAGTTTTAGACTAGTGTAATAACATTAACAAATGAACTGTAAGCACTACAAAACTTCAAAAGTTAAATGCTAGTTTATTACTTAACGAACTTTTAAGTACTATGGTTTATTATGGCTTTTAAAAATAATGGTGCAACGGGCGATAAATGTAATAATTTTCTAAGGCTTGCATTTTGTTCGGAAATTCGTGTTGATAAACTTCTCAAGCGAATTTCCGTTTGATAGTGCTTACTCAGTTAAAAAAAAAACACACTAAATATTTTACAGATATTGCCTATTACTAGAACATAACCATTAGTGGAAAAATTTTCCCCCAATTGAAACAAAAGCTAATGTTCAGATATCCGCTTGATCACAACATTTTTGCTTCTCACTGGTCAACACTGTTTTTGTCACATGAACTTTGTTATGATTTTTATTAATGTTGGTGTACCCTCATTAAAAATACATAACAGTATTGTTTCTATCACATCCAGTTTTCTTCTGACAGCTACATATTCATTTCTGACCTCATATACGTTTCTTTGTTTACATAACTGCATTTAGTCGACTGTGTAACTATTGTGTTTGCTGAATTACATTTTATTTGCATTAGTTAGATCGTAAATATGCCACGAAAGTGTTTGAATAACACGGTCAATTTTTGTTATGTGTGTGGAGAATTAGTTTTTACATCTCAGCGTCGAAATTTCACATCACTAATTGAACAGTGCTATTTAGACTATTTTGGTTTTCCTGTGATGAATCAAGACAAATCCTGGGTTCCACATAAATGTTGTGTAACGTGTGTGAGGCTACTTTTAGGTTGGGCTAAACAAGAACCTAGACATTTGTCATTTGCTATACCAATGATTTGGACGGAACCAAAGGATCATGTAAGTGATTGTTATTTTTGTTTGACTCAAACAAAAGGTATTACTACCAAATCCAAACACACTATCCAGTATCCAAACTTGTCTTCGGCCAAGAGACCCATCCTACATAGTGCCGAACTGCCTGTGCCGATGCCTCCAAATCGATCAAAGGGTGAGAATTATAGTCCGGAATTTTTTCTCAGTCAGCATAATAAGGTATCTGAAGATAGTGACCCAAGTTATGAACCGTCAACTTCAAAAGAACCGCACTTATTAACACAATGTGATTTAAACGATTTAGTATGTGATTTGAATCTGTCTAAAAAACAGGCTGAGCTTTTGGGGTCTAGATTAAACGACTGGAATTTACTTTCTCGTGGTACAAAGATTTCTTATTTTCGACGTCGCACAGTGGCTGAAAATCGTTTTTCATTGGCCAAAAGTCGAATTTTTTTTGTCACCGATTTTTAAAATTTTTACGCCATTTTGGAGCTAATATATCCATATTAAGGTAGCCAAAAAATTAGGTTAAACTATTGATAATTGTGGGCGTGGCATGCTGTCAAACTCAACTGCTTTTGTTATTTCAGAAAAAGGTGTTTTTTTTATCAGTTTTTTGTCAAAAATAAATGGTTACTACTCGCAAGCTATCATCGATAATGGCCTGCGGTCTTTTTTATAATGTTGGTAGGATTATAGTCTTTAGTTGTTGTAAGTGGTTACCGCTTTAGCGTTTAATATTAGAGGTGTTATGAAATATTTATGAAACTACTATATTTTTCGGAAATTTAAACTTTAGTGGAATAGAACTTCTAGGGAACAAAAGGGAACAAGAAACGTATACCACCCGAAGAAAGGCGAAGGTGTCTTCTTTAACCCTATATATACTTTTGCACCCGCCACGACCCGCCGGTAGAACACTTTTTTAATTTTAATGAAATTACTATAAAAAAATTCAAATTACGATAATTTAAACAGCCCTATAATTACTCGTATACAATGGTGTATTAAATTTTCCCTTTTTTGGCTAAAGGTTTATGTTTTTTACTTTAGACTACGTAAAACTAAAATAATTAAATATAATACCTGCGAGAGAGTTTTATGGCTTTGTTTTGATCAGCAAAATGAAAACAGTCATAAAAATATCACAATAGATTCTACAGTAAACATATGATCTCTTTCTAATATAACTGTTAGGGTCAGCCAAAGTCATAAACAATTTCACAATAATAATCGCGACATTAAACCATTAAAGATAAAAAGAACCCCATATTGGCGATATACTAACTAGTTTTACCTGATATTAAGGTCTGGATAACAAGTGCAGTTTTGTTCAATTTAAGTACATACCAACTGCTATGAAATTGAAGATCAATGTGTGAATAACATGTATCTAAATATGTATAAAACTACGGATTCAATAAGGGATTACACAATAATAAGTTAATCCTTTACGTGTACGTACATATATGTGCAAGTGATAAATCATAACAGACTCAAATAAAAATATTCAGAAAAATATGGAGAGCTTCGGTTATAAAGAACTGGTCGAAGAGTATTTTAGAAATAAAAACCAGGAAGATGTTCTTAGTTACGTTAAAATAAAATTAAACTTAAATTCGTGTAGCACCGAAATACAAGAACAATTATCTAATTTTGTACTAAAAAAACGCTACAAAGAAGTTAGCTACAGTAAACAAAAGTTTTATATAAAAAGTGGAGTGAAGTGGTTAGAAGTGGTCGCTGCGGAAACAGCAAAGCAAGATAAGTTTGGAAGACCACGCAAATCATTGGACAACTGCAGCGATAGATCTAAGAGGCGGAAACTTAAAGATGTTAACGATGCAATTGGTTGTACAAATATAAAAGAATCTTTCCTACATCAATTATGATCACAGAACCAATTAACAAAAGTGGATATCATTGAAAAAGTTATTAAAGCTAGTCCAGTGAAAACAAAACGAATTCTTAAAAGTATACAAACTCCGAGCGATGCAATACAGTACACAAATGAGGAGGCATTGGCCTTATTTCTGGATTTGAAATTAACAAAACAGCAATATATTAAGCTCAGATTGCGTGCGATTGAAAAGGGCTCAAATATCTATCCAGCATATCATCACATAACTGCTGCTAAAATGGACTGTTTGCCATCAAAGGACACTATTACAATCACACCAATTTCGGCAGAGGTACAACTACAATCTCTACTTGATCACACAGCCGAACGCTTGCTACAATCAATACCAGGAAATGCGTTAAAGAAATATGGAAACACAAAGCTAATTCTTTTTTGCAAATGGGGATGTGATGGTTCTTCGGGACAAAACCAATACAAACAAGTTGTATGTGAAAATATTTCGGACTCGGATATGTTCATGGTATCAATTGTACCATTGCGATTGAAAAAGATTTTGGAAGATTCAGAGCCTTCGACTAGTACAACGCAAACAATGGATATTTGGAAAAATGAGACACCATCTTCTACGAAATACTGCAGTCCAATCAAATTTGAATTCAAAAAAGAAACTCGTGGTGCCATTAACAAAGAAATTAGTGATATCAAGGCCCAAATTGCAACACTATAGCCATTACAATTAAACTTAGATGGGCAGCAAATTGAAGTAAGCTACCAATTAGTCCTTACAATGATAGATGGAAAAGTAGGTCAGGCTTTGACTAACACGAAGGATGCATCCAGCTGCATTATATGCCAAGCAGCATCAACCCAATTAAACCAAGTTCCGGCAAAATCTTTAGATAATACCGATGCATATGAATTTGGATTATCACCACTACATGCAAGAATACGACTTATGGAACATATACTAAAAATCAGTTATGATATGGATTTCGGGTCTCAGGATCCATAAGAAACAATGAAACCAACAAAGAGTTAAGAAGTTCAAAAAAGAAACATTTTCAAGATGAATATCGTAAAATTAGATTGATTATAGATCAGCCAAAACAAGGGTCAGGCAATACAAATGATGGCAATACCGCACGAAGATTCTTTTCAGATCCAGAAACAGCATCTGAAATAACAGGAGTGGATTTAAACTTTATTTTCAGATTTAAAATTATCCTGGAGATTATGCTAAGGAAACTGCAAAAATATATACAACCAACTACCCATGGAGAAATATGTCTGCAACAGTTCACAAAATCCTTTATCATGGAGAAGATATCATTAAATATCATTTGGTGTCACTTGAAAATCTATCAGAGGAGGCTCAAGAAAAAAAGCAACAAGGATTAGATTTTATAGAGAGCACAATACTAGAAAAATTTCACGAAATTCCACAAATGAAGATCTATTTAATATATTATTGGCAACGTCAGATCCGTTTATCTCCAATATTCGAAATAAATGGAAAGTGGAACATCGGGATTCAGATGAAGAAGCCAAAAAACTACTAAAGAACAGAAATAGCACAGAGCAAAATATAGAATATTTGCAATCAATATTTGTGTCAAATGAATAATAATTATAATTGCCTTTCATTGCTATTTAAGTACGAAAAACAGTATTAGTAAAAAATAATAATAAATAGAACCTTTGACAGCAAAAAATAAAAAAATTTTTCTGTGGTAACAGCAAAATCTCCAGTTAATTTTACTATTTTTTTTTGAGTGTAAAAATTTTTTTCAGTGTAAAAATTTTTTTGAGTGTAACATTAAAAAAATTCCATTATCACAAAAAATAATTACAATTATTATTAAGTTCCAAATATAAAATTTTTTAATATGCAAATAAAAAAAATAAACCCATATTTCACTCCAAAAGTTAAAAAAAATCAAAAATCAAAAAAATATCTATCCATTAAAAAAAAATTACTTCAATATTTTGATCGGTTCAAAAGTTACAGAATTTTGGCCAATGAAAAACGATTTTCAGCCACTGTGCGTCGTGACGATGAAATAAAACCTTACTTTTCTGAAGCAGGTTATTTAGTCTATTGTAATAACGTTCCTGTTGTAATGAATTTATTAAATTTCGAATATGATCCAAGTCACTGGCGTCTGTTTATTGACTCTTTAAAAACTAGTTTGAAGCAGTGTTACTGCATAACGGAAACAAACTTCCTTCAGTGCCGATTGCTCATGGTTCTAATATGAAAGAGACTTACGAAAATATGACATTTATACTTGAAAAAATTGAATACAGTAAACATGCTTGGAAAATTTGTGCTGATTTTAAAGTCATTGCACTTTTACTTGGACTACAGCTTGGTTATACTAAATTTTGCTGTTTTATTTGTGAATGGGACAGTAGAGACAGAAAAGGTCACTATACAAAGAAAGTGTGGCCCAAGCGTGAATCACTAACTCCAGGCCATAAAAAATTTTAAAAATGATCCTCTAGTGAACCCTGATGACATAATTTTACCACCGTTGCACATAAAGCTTGGCCTGATAAAAAATTTTGTAAAAGCTATGCCTAAAGATGGAGATGGATTTTTATATCTAAAAGAGAAATTCCCTAAACTCAGCGAGGCGAAAATCAAAGAGGGAATATTTGTATTCCCACAAATACGGCAATTGATGAAGGATAACAGCTTTGAAGAAAAACTGAATGATCAGGAAAAACTCGCCTGTAAATGTTTTGTGAATGTTGTTAAAAATTTTCTGGGAATCATAAAGCGGAAAATTACGAAGATTTAATAAATGAGCTTATGATATCATTTAAAGCTTTGGGGTGTCATATGTCCTTGAAAATACATATGCTGGACTCTCATCTGGATTTCTTTCCGGCAAATTTGGGTGCTGTGAGTGACGAACAATGTGAGAGGTTCCATCAAGACATTTCCTTAATGGAGAAGCGTTATCAAGGGAAATGGAGTCCAGGAATGTTAGCAGACTATTGTTGGAGACTTAAAAGGGACCTATCGGAAGCCAAATATTCAAGAAAATCATAAGTATCTATTAGATATTAGGAAATAATTCTGTAAGTGTGGCTGAATTTTGTACTTTTTACGAAAATATATGTTTTGATGTCACAAGAAAACATGATGTGCACATTTTTTTTCATTGATATATTATTGTTTGGTGGCCCTAGTATATTCAAAATTTGATATAAATTTTAATGTGACAAAAAAAAAAATTAACAAAATTTAAGTTTATTTTCTTGTTTGTTGGAAATTAATAAATTTCCTTTGAACCAATTGAAGTATAGACAATTTACTTGTCTGGTCCTGAGAATATACATACATACAACCATCAGTAACTTAACTAAGGGCTCCCTAAGGGAAATCTCATCCACTAATACCTTTGTAAAAAAGCTGGAGCGTCCGACCCTTATTTTTTCCTTATTTTTAAATACTCAATATTGAAATTTATTATTTCGGGATATTCACCCCAACTAATTGTTAAAACAATTAGAGTTTTTTGCATAATGCATAGTTTGTTGTGGCTTTAGTTGTTCATATGCCGACATTTCATTGGTCGCTAAACCAAATCGTCAGTGAACTTTAAGCAGTTTGAAAACATTCAACCTCGGACTTTTATGCCATACAAATCAAATACAATATGAGAATTCAGTATTGTGTATGAATCATAATTTATATAATAATTTATTTTTTCTTGTAACGTGAATTCTCATATTGTATTTGATATGTATGGCGTAAACATCCGAGGTTGAATGTTTTAAAACTGCTTAAAGTTCACTGACAATTTGGTTTAGCGACCAATGAGATATCGGCATATGAACAGCTGAAGCCACAACAAACAGTGCATTTTTCTTATTTTTATTTCTTAAGAGAAATAAAATTTAGCATATTAATGTGTAATTAAAGTATTACTTGTTTTGGGAAAGGGATAGTGGTAGAGAAGGGCAGGCGGTAAAAATGAGAAGGATGGCACTGTGATGTAAATTAGCATAGAACATCAATCGTTGCCGGTATTGTTTAGTGACCAGTGCTATGCCTTCATCACTTAAACAGTAATAACAACTAACAACACAATGCCACACTGTAGCACATCAAAAAAATTTATAATATTGATGATTTGACCTGAACAGGGGTCGGTAGCCACGTTAAGCCAACAGCATCCATTTGATTGCGCATATAAGTATGTACTAGTGATGTTACGAATGTCAATTTTTAAATATTCACAAATACGAATATCTGAGGTAATATTCGCGAATACGAATATTAATTTGAAATTTTGGCATGCAAAAAGGAAATGAAAACGCTGGCATAAGGATACGGATTCAGTGCGAGTCCGGATCATTTCCCATGATTTTAGTAGTCTTATCGCTGCAGGATGCTCTCTCTCTCTCTATTTACCAATTTTGTAATTAACTTCAATATATTGAGATATGCAAATTTCTTATTTCTCGTGAAGAACACAATTTCATATTGGATTGGGATTTGTTATTTACCACTAGCATAAGACTTTAAAAAAAGTACAAACGTGCAGGAGTCTCGATTGCTTTTTCCTTATGTGAAACTAAACTTATCACTTACTGCTGGAAAAAATATATGTTTTCATGTAGATTCAAGAAAAAAAAACTATTTTCAAATCGAGTTTCACAGCAATGTAAAAGTATTTCATACTTTTATTCAACATTTTCGGAAGCAATGAAAATATCGTTTCATTTCCTTTACTGAGAATTAACAGGCGAAGTTTTTGGATATTAAATTGGGTTCATTTTCATATTAATGTTTTTGTGGGGACTTATGGGGAGAGTTCTCAAACACATTTAATAACAATAAATTAGAAAGAAATTATTACACTGTTATGTTAAAAATTATTAGGACATATTGACAATAAAACGCTTTATCTTTTTTATGGTCGGGTGATCTTAAACAGGCTACAAGATGGCCTATATTCAAAGCAGATCCCAATTTCTTGCACCTACTGCGATGGAGTCCATAGCGCTTTGCATAGGGTTTTTAGTTTACTACTAGATGTTAAAAAAATTTTTTTTCTAATATAAATAAACTAATACATTTTTGTGTTATGCGCTTAAGGTATTTTATACAACATGTAGTTTTTGGGACGAAAATATTCGACATATAATCGCCAGAATTAGGCCAGTACGAATACGAGTCCTAATATCACGAAATAAGCGGATATTCGGAAATACGAATGCGAGCATTTATCACATCACTATTATGTACTTTTAATTTGGTTTCGATAAATCATTGGGTATCTACCGTCCTTTACATATTCTTAAAAAAATATAAATTTATGTGTCTATTGCAATGAAGTTAAATAATTAGCAGGGCTAAAATAAAAAGAAAAGTGTATTTTTTTAGTTATTTAAACTATATATTCTTATTTATATAGCTTTCTTCTAATATATATATAAAAATTCATATGCTAATTCATAACATCTGCAACAACAATACAGCAGGTGCAGAAGCGAATAATGAACAATACAATATTTTTTTAAATGTTTAAAATTTCAACATCTGTAACATCTGAAAATTCAGGGCAAAGTCGGCTGTTAGCTGCCTTGTTTAATGTAAAAAATACCCAAAAATTACTCAAATTTCTGTTTAAATGTGTCCAAAATATTATTAAAAAAAGAGTTTATAAATTTAGAGATTAAATGTGTAATTTCATTTAAAATTTATGCGTATTAAAAATATTATGGCTGTATGTTTTCAGATTTTTTTATTAAAAAAATTATATACATATATAATTAATATTGAAATTTATTATACGGCATATTCTCCCCAACTAATTGTTGAAACAATTAGAGTTTTTGCAAAATGCATTGTTTGAACCGCAACCCAAACCATAGTACTGGTTGCTTTGTTATGTAACTTTAAACCATTTCAAAATTTATAAAAAAAATTTAAGGAACTTACCGTTCACTTAAGATGGGTTGTGATTGATTTTGATTGCGATAAACACTTAAATTTTGATAGAAACCTTGTTCGTTGTTATTGCTATTGTTAGTGGTGCTATTTAAATTTGGATTCGTATTGGCAGCCAAGCAGTGGGTACTGCGTGATTTTGAATTGGTCATGGCTGAAAAATAAAATAAATATATGTACATATGTATTTTATTTAAATTAATCTTGCTGCATAATGCAACTATTTTCAATTATGAAAGACAAGAACTTACAAATAGTACCGCTGCCTGTATGATGGTGT
This sequence comes from Germaria angustata, assembly GCA_963681545.1. Lineage (NCBI taxonomy): Eukaryota > Metazoa > Arthropoda > Insecta > Diptera > Tachinidae > Germaria > Germaria angustata. The sequence continues at coordinate 115,443,200 of OY812998.1, read as the reverse complement.
AGTACTGGTACAGATTTACTATTAGGTAAATGATTATTTGTTAATAGAGGGCCACCACTCATACTCTTATTACTATCGGTTCCCATTCGTGTTAGATCACGTTCAGACATGCGACGATTGCCTGTGATTTTGTTTCATAGTTGTTTATATGATTTTTTTTTCCATTTTATTTAAGCAAAGCACATGTTGGATGATTTAGTTGGTGATAGGTTAGGCGGAAGTTGTTGTTGTTAAATTATGGTTGATTTGCATACGATGAAAAAATGTAGGAAAAATATAGATGCACTGTTAATATTTTTGTTTTCAATTATTGCATTTAATTCATAAAATAAATTCATTAAACACAAGTACTTAAAATAAACATTTATAGAAATTATATAAAAGTGAAAATTTAAATTAAAAAGATGCAACATTTTGAGATGCGCTAAAGTAAGTATGTTTTAAAAATATAGTTTTAAGAACCTTTTCTATTATTCTCAATTTGTCCTTACATTTTAAGCAAAAGTAATGCCCGAAGAACATGAATACAATTGCTCAATAACTGCATCTCAAAAAATACTTACATTAACATGCTCTTTGTAAAAGCTTTTTTTAATTATTCTTCGATCGCAAATAATTGTTATTTTTAGATTTAGATTTTTCTTTTTGTAGAAATAATTGTTGTTTGATCTTCATTATATCGAGCAAAAAAATTATGTAATTTTTTTCATTTCCTCGATCAATAATAAAAGTTATTTATATATTTTTTCTATAAAGAGAAATTAAAGTAATTTGTAATGTTTATTTTCCACTTCTTGAGTCTGCTCTGAAGTCAATTTGTGAGTGTTAAGTAACAATTAGAATGCGATATTTTAATTTTAAGTTTAAGTGGTACAAGCAAATACTAATAATATAAAAAAATAAAAAGAACAATAATTTCTAAAAAAAAAACAAATGCAAACGCAACAATTTTTAGTTTAGATTATCAAAATTTTTATAACAAAGAAACAAGGACTATAAATTTATACTCCTTCATACAACTTTAATTCCAACGTAGACAGCAGAGCATAAAAACGACGCTGTTTACAGCTCGCAAAAATAAAAATGAGTGATTAATTACAGAATCCGATATCGATTGAAATTTCTAACAAAATTCTATTGAAATGTAGTAAAATTGCGGTCGATATCGAATACTATTGTTCTAATAAAAATAGCAATTATATGTTGACTTTTTTTGCGGTCCCTGATATTATTACAAAAAAAAAATGTAATAAATAGAAATATCGGACAAAATAATATTTTTCAAACAAATTATGAATTTCTCGTTATAATTGGGCATTAACACAAATTCCAGAAAATGCCAGAAAATAGTTACAAATTGTTTAATTCTCATACAAAATTATACAGCCTTCAAATATTATATGAAATTACTCGTAGATGTTAAGACATGATGTTAAAACAAAACTGCATCAATTTAAAGTTTAATATTTTTAGAAATAATTATGGAATTCAAAAAGGTGTGTTAACTGTTGTATTAGTTGTATGTGCTCAGGTACATAAGATTATTCCTGGTGTTTAAAAATATTTAAAATTTGTTAAAGCTTTAGCACATACATACATACATATGTACATATAACCGATAAAACACAGTTGGCAGGCACCTTTTAAAAAAGTTTTCAAAACTAAGATATAAAAATATGAAATCAAATTTAAAAATACATCAAGGAAAAATAAAAATCGACTAAAAAGCATATACATGAATACAAAAAAGCAAGGTTTTTTTCAAAACAACCTCTTAAGGTGAATTCACCCATTCGTTTTTAACGTTCAGAGCGCTTTTTTAATATGTAGTTTGAAGTCTTTATTTTTTAAAGAGAGAGAGAGAGAGAGAAAGAGAGTAAAAACGAATTCAAGCAAAAATTGTTCCGCATTAAATTTACTCTCTTTCTATCTCTCAAAAAAATAGAGACTTCAAACTACATACGAAAAAAGCGTTCCGAACGTTCACAACGAATGGGTGCATTCACCTTTAGTATTGGGGGAAATATCAACTTGATCTATTGGGATCAAAATTGCGAAGAAATTTTTTTTTGTTCTCATCAACTTCATTCACATCATCGCCAACGTTGTCATCACCCGTATCATAATCCTTAATTAAATCATTGTAATCGCTATGATTTTCAAGTTCTGAATAACAATGAGAACAAGTTGATGAACATAAATTCGATGAATTTGATGTTGAGGATTGTGACGTTCTTGTTAGCGAATCACTAGATCCTACAAAGGGTTTGTAATTATGATCCTGTGGGAATTGATGATTGCATTGTTGTTTCTTTCGTTTTATACTGCGTACAGTTTTTGCCTTTGAAGTTAATTTCAAGGTACCACAACGTTGTAAAGTTTTCACCGCTACGTCTGTTGAAGAATTTTCTAGCATGTTATTGCAGAAGGAGGTGGAACAATTACAGTTGGCTTTATGGCTATAACATTGATAACAATTTGGGCTATTTATACAAGATTCATTATGTTGGTGAGTATTATGTTGCTTAAGAAGACTGCAATTTTCACTGGTACAGCAGTTTTCAGTTACGAAAAGTGGACAGGTATCACATTTAACATTTAATTTAGTGCTCAAGGACAATTTACAAGGTGTTGAAGACGATTCAATTCCTGAATTTGTACATTTTTTAAGGTAATTATCATTTTCATTGTTATTATTATTATTATTGTTGCTAAAATTATTATTAATATTATTGATTAAGTTGGCATTAAAACTAATTCGTTGTTGGGTTTCATATTTAGATGATTGTTGTTGGTCTTGTGGACTTTTCAAATTAATATCGAAATCTCTTCCTTCTAAGCCAAAAATACTCCATTCTTTCAACTGTTTTAAAATGTCTGTTTGTTCCGGCTTTGTTAGAAGGGATTTCTTAGTAAATGCCTTTTTGGTTTCCACCAAATCGGAGGTGGATTTACTTATTAGTTTTCGATTTTGAAATGGCTGCAATTTAAAGTCTTTATTTTTGGCAAAAAAATCAGCCATTTCTCTCACCTTGCCTTCACCCCAAGGCTTTGAAAATTCTGGCAAGTCGTCAGAGGAGTCGGCATTCAAGAGATTATTTTGCGATAATGATTTGGTTTTATTTAAGCTAATAGGAACATATTCAGGTTGATTTTGTGCGGAGTTTAGACTTTGTTTGCGTTCGTTATTAAGTTTTGAATAAATATTTACATTTTGTGTTTTAACAATAGAATGGTGCACTGGTGACGACAGCTTCTGCTTGCTAAAGTCACGCTTTATGTGTGAATGATTCAAAAACCTGCTTTGGTGTAGCTGGTATTTAAAATTTTGCTGTTCTAGAGAGATTCCACCGCCAGAAGTTGAGCGCATGCTGTTGAGTTCTCGTTTGGGCTTCAAGGTAACTTCTCTAAAACGTTGCGTCAGCAAGGGCATTCTTTCGATGGATTCTGTCGAGGAACGCAGAGAGTTTGAGTTGCTGCCACCGGATTCTGCTTCGGTGGGAGTGTTAGCTGCATTTGCCGATGTGGTGCGATAAGTATTTAATTCTCGTCTAATTTTTTGTATCAGTGACATTTTGCCATATTTATCTGAAGAGATTGAAGAATTTGAGTCCCTCCTTAAAGATTCATTTGAATTGTGAAAAGAGGATATAGAAGTGTTTGAACAATATTTACTTAATGCATCATGTGTATGAAACTTGCGATTAGTTAACACTTCTACTGGAGACTCTTTGGTAGCTATATCTTCCAGGTCAAAGCTCACAGTTTTGCGTTGCGTATTCAGGTTGAGCTGTTTTTTATTTCCCATTATACCGCGATTTAATTGTTGCAATTGTTCGGCTGGTACATAGGGTTTTTCTTCTTCTGTAGGGGAGCCATCATCGATAAAAGGTATTTCCTCGGCATTCGACACAGAAGCTATGCCCTCCTCATTCAGTGGTTGATGTACTTCGGTGTACACAAAATTTGTAAATGATTCTTGAGAATTTGTTTTATTAGCACTCGATTGCTCTCCTGGTTCCATATATTCCTCAATATAAATTGATGGTGGTGGTGTATTTGCCATATTAGTATTACTTGCACTTCGCGCACGATATATAAGCGGACTAAACAGTTCTCGGTGTTGTTGTTGTTGAGGGATTTCTCGCATGGTTGTTTGAAACGTCATGCCACCTCCCTGAGTATTCGTTAAATTATGGGTACTTAGCGATACCTCTTTACTCATATTATATAAGCTACTAGCCGATCGGGCAATGGGTCTAGTATCGCGATATCTCGGATCTATGGGTATTTGATAGCCCATTAGGCATCTTTCCTCGAGTAAAGAAGAAGCCGATAATCGTCGTACGGGCGGCGAGGAAGAGGTTGCATAAATGCCCGCATATGACTCTCGGCGACTACGATTTAAGCTGTCGTCAGATATCGAACAAAAATAACGATTGTTTGTTGTGTGAGAACTATGTCTTCGTTGTTGCTGATATTGATTTTGTGGAAATTGCAGGGTATTTTTATCTTCTTCGAAATTATTAATTTAGAGCAGTGACATTTATTATAAATATTTTTTTTTAATATGGCAGCATGTAGGGAGTAGTGTGATAAATTTATATTGACTAATTAGCATTTTAAGTTACTAGTTATTTACTATTACAACTAAATAAGTAGGTGTTAATGAAGACATATCTAAGTACAAGAATTCATCAAATACATGTGTAGTATTTTCAGGTTTAATTGATATATGAAAGGAATCATTAAAAAACTTAATAAACTCTAGGACACTTACTGACATTAATCAAGTCGACAACTCCTTTTTTCCTACGTAAGATTTATAACTAGTTTAGGCAGGTGTGTAACGCAGTACTTCGCACCTGTATTGTTTTTATAAATTTGCTTTTTATTCGAGTTATATACTAGAATACAAGGGCTGACAACTTCCTATACAAATATATAGATCGCTTGCCAGGTCGTGCTTTTCCTAGCCTGGAATAATCTACCTCTAACTGTTGCACCCCGCCATTAAATTTTAATTATATAAGAATACAAGCATACGATGGTCAGAATGTTTATTCGACCTTTATTAAATTTAAAAACAATCTTTTAATTGTCATATTGTATCTGAAACTTCTTTGATAAGCATATTAAGCAAAAAGTGGCTAAAAAGTAATGTCATAATTTGAACTCATATGGTCACCTCCCCAGTTGATGCATAATTGCGCTCGTTTTACAACATAACATCTGGTTCCAAATTTGACGATTTCTAATTCAATGTTAGATTTCAAGACTTGGGACAAAGTTAAACTTACCCGACTCTCAGCAGGAAGCAATTCGTGCTCCCTGCTCACCAAAATTCATTGCAACGAACGTCTGCGACAACGAAATTCACACTGCGGTAAAACAACATACTGAAATTTTGTTAAATAAGTGATACCAATAATTCCACGTTCATGGGGTTTGTATCGCTCTATGGCATGTTGAAAACTAATTCTCTATGTATCTACATCATAAATGTCTATACACGGTGACATTTGGGGCCATCTGTAAAAATGGCAGCCAATTCAAATTATGATATTACTATTGCGCCACCTTGTAGAATAATAATTCATAGAATAAGATTTGATTGTATATTTGATACGAATCATTAGAATAATTTTTTTACATTAATTTTTACAGAAGTTAATGCATCCCTATTTTGGACACTACATATATTTCAATTAAAAAATTAATTTTTATTAATAATTTAATGAATAATTTTATTCGGGTTCAAACTCTTGACTTAATACAGGAGTTTGTAGGGAAGAAAAAATTTATTGAAAATTTAAAAATAATTCCTAATAATATTTATCAAATTCGTTATTCGAGATATTCTCCAAAATAACCATTTTAATATTATATTGTTTGTTGTTGGCTTAGCTAGGTATATGCCTGCATTTCATTGGCGCTAACCAAATCATCAGTACCCTTTAGCCAAATCATGATTGAAAGCATTCAAACCTTGTATACTTAAGCCACAGACTACAAACAATATATGAGAATTCAAACAGAACTCAATCATATTTTTCTATTTGTAATCAACAAAAGCACAAAAGTATAAATAGCTTTAGAAAGCCTTTGTACAATCACAACACAACAAACAATTATAATTGACTTGCGGGCGATTAATTGTATAAAGGCGTAAAAAGAAAAAACAAAAAGACGCAAGTCAATTATAATTGTTTGTTGTGTTGTGATTGTACAAAAGCGTTCTAAAGGTATTTATACTTTTGTGTTTTTGTTGATTACAAATAGAAAAATATGATTGAGTTCTGTTTGAATTCTCATATATTGTTTGTAGTCTGTGGCTTAAGTATACAAGGTTTGAATGCTTTCAATCATGATTTGGCTAAAGGGTACTGATGATTTGGTTAGCGCCAATGAAATGCAGGCATATACCTAGCTAAGCCAACAACAAACAATATAATATTAAAATAATTCCTAATGTTAATCTATAACTTAAAGTTGTACAACAAGTTGTGAACATTTTGTACTAATTAAATTTTGAATTGTGTCAAATGCAAGTGTGGAGATTATTAAGTTTTCTACGACTCCTCTGTATAAGTACTAAAAATGAGAAATTTTAGTAAAACAATTCTTACCACGTTGTATAACAGGACTGGGTTGCTGCAATAAAGTTGCCAGGCCATGATAGATTGCACCTTGTTTAGCTACTTCTAAGGTAACAACAGGTCCTGTTCGTACCAAATAATCAGCAGCTCTAATAGTTAAAATTTTTAATATTTATTTAAAAAAGGGGAAATAACTAATAAAAACTAACCTTTCTTGTGTTATGCCAATTAAACTTTGGCCATCAACACGCAGTAGTTGATCTCCAGCTTGCAAACGACCATCGGTATCGGCTGCTCCACCTGGCACTACGCTTTTAATATAAATACCTAAACGCTCCTGACCTGCGCCTTTGGCTGCCACTATGGACAAGCCCATGCCATTAGAGTTTTTGTGCAGTTTTATAACTTGTACCTCGGGCTGGGGTAGCTTATTAGACATAGCACTCGAAGAACGGGTCTAAATAAAAACCAGAATAAATTAACTTTTTCCGAATAAATGTTTCTAACTTACATTAAATTGATGCATGTACACAGTCCACAAGCCAATCGAAGTTGGTTGCGCTGCCAAACGGCACATGCCCTGCTGTTGCAAAGGATTTATAAAATCTACCAAGCCCGAGGGTATGCCTCGCACAACATCACAACTGAAACCATCATCGGGTAATAGCAATGCTAAATGTAGTTCGGGCGATTCTTCTAAGCGAACTTCTCGACCATCTGCTCGTGTCAGTTCGTCGGCTACAGATTCAGCCATACGTATGGCGGTGTCCACTAAATTTCGGGGAATTTGCTCTTGTTGTAATAAAGCAGCCATTTGCAAGGAGTTCAAACGGAAACAAGAACAAGCCAGTTGTTGAATTTCTTCGACTGAAGTTTTTGGTGCTTGCAGAAATTGTGCACATTGATTTATTTTTGCTAAATGACAATCAGCTGCTAGTTCTAAGCCTTGGCGTTCGGCCCAAAGCTCCAACAGCTGTAAACGTTCGGTCATCACTTTACCCCATTCAGCCGTGCACATATGGGAATTGGCCACAATCTGCAGAGTATTATAATAAGTTTTTTTTAAGGTTGATTAACAAGAAAAAAATATTTTTCATAAATTTCCCACTTATGCAAATTGTTTGTTGTCTTCATAAAATAAGCATAAGTTATGTAAAATAAAAAGAAAAAATCGTAAACCAACTTTTCCTGCTCACCGTATTAAAACAAATCACATTAATATAATGGAATAATTGCGAAAATAATTGTATCGTTAAGGCAGCGTTAACACGACATCTTCTTAGCAACGCCATGGCAGAACCCAGAACGGTCAAAACTAAACCAGCTGCCGAATCGTGATCAATGGTTTCGGATAAAAATTGATTCAATGTTTGCGATAGTTCAAGTCTAAAACAATTTACTAAGTTGCGAAAAGCTGTCTGCACACTTTCTGCTAGGACTTCTTGCGCTTGCACTGAGAATGCACTAATATGACGATCCGATTTGAGGAAGTGTAAAAATTCTGATGAATTTGCCATCCAAAAGGCTAAAATACGCGGATCTGAATATTGTTCCTGAACAACGTTGTAAATAAGATTAGCAACATGATGCAAAAATATGGTTAGTTTGTGAGCACGCTCTGTCGGCTGAAGCTCTGGACGGTAGTGCGTTGAAGCACGGTATCTGGAAAAAATAAAAAAATGGGAAAGTAATTTGATAAAATCGTTTTTGAACATCAAAGAGTATACAAATATATAGTTTCAAAAATTCAAATATTGGCTTAATTCAGGAAACCCATTTGTAGAGCTATAAATAATACGTTATATTCGAAAGATTTCAACAACACCATCTCTCTAACGAATTAGTTAAGATTATATCACATTTGCGTCATTCGTTGTCGACAACGATATCCATGTGAAAATTTATGTGTTTTTTTTAATTAGAAGTAGATAAGATAGTTCGATCGAAGCGTTTACACAAAATAAACTTCATAAAGATATTTTTCGAAGAATATAAGTGAAGTCCAAATTTTCAGAATAGCTAAAGTTATGTTCTGAACGGTTCATAGGGAGGTAAATCGCAATCCTAGAACATCAAAACTTATGTAATTGAAGGAATAAAATTCTTAACATCGCTATGTTCAATCATCTCTAATTTTAACATGCATACATAATTTAATTATAGCGCATTCGAGTGATATAAAAAAAATTCACAAGTTTGGAAAACTTACAAGAAAATGAAACTTTTCAAAACCGCTACAAGTTCAAATGTGTTCTCATTAGTTTTGGTCTGGATTTGATTTAAAATTTAAAAGTTGTAATGTTTTTTATAAACTTTTTATTTTGTTTGGAAGATTACACACTCAAAGAAATTAAAATCAGTTTTATTTTATCATCTTGTAAAATTAAATTACGTTTACACATATGTACGAGGGCAAGTCAAAAAGTCTGTGATTTTTTGAAGGAGGCACAGGTTAAGGTATAAAAAATCATTTTATTTTTCAACACTGTCTCACGTCTCTCCAATTTTTTTTTTTTTTTTTTTTTTTAATTAATAAAAAATAAAAAAATTAAATATATATGTATGTATATATATATATATATATATATATATATATATATATATATATATATATATATATATATATATATACATATATATACATATATATACATATATATATATATATATATATATATATATATATATATACATATATATACATATATATATATACATATATATACATATATATACATATATATATATATATATATATATATATATATATATATATATATATATACATATATATATATATATATATATATATATATATATATATATATGTATGCATATATACATACATACATATGTATATATACTGTTCTTCTTTTGAAGCAAGCCAATTAGCCACCTAATGTTCGACTTCCTCGTAGGACTCGAAGTGCTGCCCAGACAATGCGTGTCATATTGATGAAAACAAATAGTAGTCGGAATGAGCCAAGTCTGGTAAATACGCCGGGTGGGTAGCAGCTCGCAGCCTAAAGTGGTTTTACTTTGTGTGTAGGCGCATTGCGAAAGTACCTTGCCTTGTCTTGTGGTCCATTCGGGTCGTTTTTCGATCAATGAATGGTGGAAATTGATTTGTTGTCCATAGCGATTAACGCATGAACTTTTGATCGCTTTGACATCCTTGTCAAAAATAAAACGTCTTTTTACACATTAAGTGTGCGACATTTTTATACATACATACATATGTGAAATTCGTATGAAAAAGTTATGTACGCATAAGTAGTGTTTGAAATTTTTACGTAAATGTACACACACACACAGACAAACACACACACACACATTTAATTGCATTCTACTAATTAGTGGCATGTTGCCATTGTCCGACCTATTTTGCGACTTGTACTGTTATTTTAATATTGTTTATTTTTCACCAAAAAGTTTTAGGCTTAATAACGAACAATAGATGAAGGTCCCCCTTTATTACTTCATTTTACAAAATGCTTCTTTAACTATCACGCACCTAAGAAGCAGGTTATCAAATGACCCTTATATACAGTGTTGGAAAAAACAATAGAATTAGTTTTTCCCCACATTTCGCAAAAATTTTCTTCTACATACCTTTTCGTATGGGTATTTACATAAAATTAAGAATAAAAAAATTACTTACGAGATAAAAAAATAACAGCAACAAAAATAATGCTATGAAATATATGTATACGTACTTGTAAGTATATAAAGAAGAAAAAACCAAAGAAGAAAGCAAATTAAATTACCTGCACCATTTGTCGAAGAAGATGGCAAAAAATTCTAGGGACTTTTGGTAACTTGACAAAAATAAAAAATTTTTTTAACCATTTCCATTAAATCCTAAAGATATATTAACACCTGCGTTTGATATTTGGTTTGATATTTGCGTTTGATATTTGGAACGATTTTAACATGCGCTTTCGTATTATAGAGTGCATTAATGCCAGATTTGCGAAAGTGAAAAAATCAGATGCGCGTAAACTCAATAAAGGGTACCAATTATCCGATTAGGTACCATTTTTCTTACGCGCATACGCATCGCAATAAAGAATAACCCCCTTGTTTTTAAAAAGATCTTGGCACTTATCGTTTATTGAATTTATTAGATTATCAAAAAAAAAAAAAAAAAATAAAAAATAATAATAAAACGCGTGTGGGAATAGAACATCAAGATTTTTTACATTTAAAAGCTTTATATCTGAAATATCAATGATGACCGATTTTATATTTTTAGACATTCTAGGAGTGTTCTGTAGGACCGAAATTTTTTACGAGTACATAATTTGATTGAAACCATCATTTCACAGTCCTACATAAACCTCACCTTAACGACATTTATAGTTTTCTTGAGCAAAAGGAAATATTTTGCTCTGAGGTCATATAAAAACAGTCTCAACTTCTTCGTTATTTTTAAGTTGATTCTTTTTCTTAATTTCATTAATGTGATGGTAAATATAATTTTAAAGAATTGAAATTCCTTCTGTTTCTATTATTTCTTCCAACACTGTACAGTATAGTAAAGTCGAAAAGGTAATGCACGACTTTTTGGTTATTCAATAATCTAAAATTTACATACATACATATTTTGACATAATAATTTTATTAATAGTGGTAAGCATGCCCCGTATAAACAATATTTAAGCAGGAGCAGTTATCTAGCATTTGCCACCAAGTTTTTCATTTAAACAAATAAGCAATAAAAATAAAACATGCACAAGACATTTTAGGAATATAAAATACAAATACATAATCGTATGTACATATGTACATACTTATATACGAGTACATATGTATTCATTGAATTGGAAGCTCTTACCTGGCACATAAATATAATGAATATACGGGAGCTAATTTGAAATGTGGAGCATTTACATCCAGTTCACTTATAATATGTCTTAGAAACAATTCTTGATGCGTTTCAGGAAATTCTAAAACAGCCGGTAGAATTGGCTCTTGGCCCTGTGGTTCGATATGAGCAGCTGCTGAGGTCGAAGAAGAAGGCATTTTGGGAGATCTAAAGACAAAGAGAGAAAAAATATAAAAAATAAATGAAAGTTTTTTTTTATACATAATTTAGTTTAAAAAGGGTATTCCTAATAAATTAAATTAAATTTAATTTAAGAAGACAACACACAAAATTGTGATAAGAATTTAAATAAAAAATATTAAAAGAAATCAAAATGAATTGATAATGAAATGATTTGATAAATTAAATTAGCAACAATTTACAAACAAAAAGGTGAATCTGTTTGATTTTTAATAAGGACTTGATTGTTTATTTTTTGGTGTGTTGTGTAGTGAAAGCTGTAAGAAATTCTTAAAGAAAAAACAAGAAAAGTATTTAGTAAAGTTTTATGTATTTGTAATAATTTTTAATTTTACCTTTCCTGACTATTTGAACCTCCTGACTTTAAACTGGATATTGATTTTGTTTCATTCTCCAGATTACCTTCCAGGCTCTGTGTATCTGCGGCGTTACCACCAGCGTTCGTAAAATTGCCACCTAATGTTGCATTAGTATTATTATTTTGTTCTAAACCATTTAAACGTAATTTACCGTCTATTTCCGTATGCTCCGCCGGGTTGCTATTGTGAGGGTCATACTCACTTTTGTGGGTCTAAGAATTTATAAAATTATTATAACCATAGAGGAATTTACAAAATTGTTGTAGGTATAATCACAAAAAAATAGTTTTAAAACTTAAATTTGCTTTTTTTATATTTACTTTATTTAATAGTGAGTAAATTATATGAATTCGATTGCTTTTATATTTGTTAAATATTTCAAAGGATTAAAAAATAACTACGGAAACCGTCAAGGAGTTTTGGAAGTACCAAAACTAGTCAAATAAAGTGTTTTTTGATGCTTATTTATCGACATATTAAGAAAATTAATTGTTTTTTTGTTGCAAAGAGTTTAAGGGTTTTCAGGGTGGTGGTTGTGAGGCGTACTTTTCTAACATGTTACGCTCGCGTAAAACATCTAATTTTCTCAAAAAAAATTTTGCAACACAACAAAACTCTGACAGCACTGACATACATACATACATATGTATTTATTTATCATAGAAACACGCGTGCTTGATTTCAAATTAAGAATGATTTGGTATCAAGCTCTTTCTCAAACTATAAACGTCTGGAAGTGACTTGAAAGTAACTGTAAAAACATCGAATACTCAACAAAAAAGGCAAATTTTTCTCAAATTGTGAAATTAAGTTAGTCTCATAAACGCCTGGAAGTGTCTTGAAAGTAACTTTAAAAACATCGAATACTCAACAAAATGGGTAAATTGTAAATTTAAATTAAAAAAAATTAAATTTTTCTCAAATTGAGAAATTAATTTAGTCTCATCTTACTACCAAACATAATTCTCAAATATTTATCAAATGTGGATTGCAATTTGATGTGGAACATAAATGAAATATTTTTTTTTAATATTTCTTTAATTAATTTCTCTAATTCATGTTTAATCATAATGGGTACTTACAAGTACGCACAAGTAATAATTCTTTGGCAGACAGAAACTATGGAATTTCTTTATAGTAGTAAAGCAACTAACTTTCATCGTAACTTTCACGTTTGAGAATAACACTTGATAAAGAATTGAGAAAACACCACTTGTCAAACGTTCATATTAAAATTATTATCCCCTTGCACTTAAATGTTAAACTCAATATTTCCCCCCTTCCTTTGAAACATTTTTGAGAATTGTGTTTGGTATTAAATGATGAAAGTTATTTGGAACGAATTTCGGTCAGGTTTCAGCAATGTGCCGTTCTTAATATTCTTTTTCAGGTCTGATTACAAACTAAGATTGACGTAGAATGATATAAAATCGTTTGAAATTGATGAAAATCCCGTCGGAAGAAAAATACATTACTCGATAAAGTATTTCATATATGTATATCAAAAATTTTACTTCGTGTTTCTGGGATTATGTATTCATATACGTGTATTTTATTTATAAATTTGTTGTTAAATTAATCACTTTATTGAGTCCCTTATTTACAAATAACAATATGACAGTTGATATGTTAAAAGCTGTTATTTCCATTAATTTGCAACAGAGCAAATATGTAGAAGCATTTTTACTCAAGGTTTTTTTTAGGCCAAACGGAGCAAATTGCAAATGTGTATATTTTGTTGTTCAAAAATTTGCAAATATTAAAATAAGTGTAATTATTTTTTAAATGATAGAAATAAATAAAATAAAAATTAATTTAAATATACGAGTGTATAGTAATTATTTTTAATAGAAAAGTATTTTCAAAAATAGAACTTTTAATCAAAAGTTTGCTTGCATATCTTCAGTAGAAGTCGGAAAGATTCCCTATTTTATAATTAAGATGCAATGAAATCTCGTTCCTTAAGAATGACTTCCATTTTTTCAGTAAAAAGTTTTATAAAATAATTAAAATTTGGTATTTTAGTAATTTGTATTGTAAAGTATATCGAGTGCAAAACTTTAAGAAATTCCATATTAATAATAATTTTTCAAATCTAGTTCGTGAGCTTAACTCTAGTTTATCAGCCAGAAATTAAATTAGCAGCTCGTGGGCAAGAGGTTAGAATGTCGTGAGAATGCGCTTATAATCCAGTGATTAAAATTATTGGTAGTTCGTTTTTAAGAAGAAGAACTTATGGTTAGTTTTGTTATTTAAATGATACCTAAATAGCCAACGTTACTTATTTTAAGTCTATTTAAGTTAAATACATTATTGACTATATGATCTGATGATTTGTTATTGTTTGGCAGGCAGACAAACAAATGTGCAGCAATCGCCACATTTTCTTACATTTTACAAAAATGAGATTCAACAAATATAATTATAAAAAAAAATTTTCAAGTGTTTTGAAATGTTTATTTTACAAGTTTTATTCTGTCTTTAAATTACAATTATCTTCTGCAATATTTATTTGCTTATATTAAACAGCTGTTTTTGGGAAATTTTTTTTGCAAAACTTTGCAGTGCTGCCATATTTACAGACTTCTCAAATAAGAGTTTTATTTTAAGACTGACAAACTGAAACTGTGTGCAACTTGAATTAAAAAAAATTAACTAAATATATATTTAAATACGTAGTCAACACACTGGCCGTTGGTACTTTAAAGTAAGCCAAACAGCGGATTGTTTTAAAATTTTAGAACTATCTTATTGACGATCGGGTTATTTTTGTTTAACAATGAAAGGGAAAGGCTACTCCCATGTAAAGTAATTACCAAGGTCTATATATACGTTTCATCGCAAAAGCTCAGCTGACACATTTCGTTTACATGTTATATGTGTCAAAGTGTGTTTACTCTTTTCTTCTTCTGTTCACACTTTTGGCCCTCATTCCTGTTTTCTTTTGTATTCGTTTATATTTTTAATCACCATTTTATTTTTCTTCGACGTTTTTCTTTATTTTCAACAGCTGCTTTTGACAGTAGAAAAATTAATTGCATAAACAAATTGTGCTTGTTGTAGAACTACGACTACCTGTATAAATAGACCTTATTTTCAATTTGAAATATTTTTTCTTATCCATTTAATATTTTATTTAAAACATTTCAAAACAAATTTTTTATTTTCGAAATACAAAACACTTTTTTTATATATATTTTTTGTTTTTGCTCGAATAAAATAAATACGTGTAGTGTAAGTTTCAAGTGTCTTCTAACCAATTGTTGATCGCTGTCTTTGTTAATCTGTATTCAATAACTATATATATGTATCAATAAGGACAATAAGGATATTCCAGTGGCATTGAAGAATTTATTTAGAAATTGTATTAAAATCATCATGCAGTGTGCAAAAATGGTCAGAAGTTTTTTTTAAATAAAGTGAGTGGTGAAAGCGAGCGGAAAAACACATCATATAAGTGTTTGCTTTAGAATTTCCCAGCAACATTCTACTACAAGGAAGGAAAATATCGAAGTTTATTAAACGTTTATTGAGGACACCTCACTAGTCATTAGAAAGCGATTATACAATAAAACTTACTTAACACTGCAATACTTACGAAATGGAGAGAATACCTTAGAATTCTCGAACAGATATCCAAATATAAAAATATATCATTAAAGCAATACTTACATGCCAAACTCTGTGCCTATTGAGCGAAGATTACACAAGCTTACGAAATGGAACTTTTTTAAAACTTTTGAATGCAAAATAGTTATTCATGATTAATTTTCATATGCTAATTATCTCCTCTAGTTTTATAATTGCATAATTTAAAAATTTTTTGTAGATGAACGATCTTTGAATCTTGTATGGACTATAAATCTACACAAAATACCTTTGGTTAGAGTAAAGTCATCTCTATGTGTCTTCCAGAATATCTTACTTATATTATTAGTCCTAAAACATTGAAATTTTCTGAACTTTTTTCTGCATTTTAAAGGTGTGCAGAAACTACAAATTTAATGACAATTTTATTGTAAAAAACTGGTTCTTAAATTTTAGGAAAAAATTGATAATTTTAAAAGTTTTCTATGTCAAAAAAGCACAAAAATAATACGCTTAGATTAGGTTCAACAGGCAAATTTTGCTCTCTTCGGTCTATGTGATACCTGTGATAGGAAAATTGGACGCAAAAGGGTTAAGATAGACAGTGCAAATATCCATAGTCTAAGACAGGAATCGAACCTCCGAGTACTAGTCTACTAGCCTATTAGTATACGGGGGCATCAAAACGAAAACAACAACAAAAAATTAGGTACTAACTTCTTTGTATTCCATTTCACTTTTCTTAAAGTTTCTTGAATAGGTTTTGGCACGATGCGATGTATTTTGATCTTCCCTGCGAAGTGGCCATCCTCAGTATCAGTTCTTTATATTTATCACTCATATTACCTTAGTTTTGAGGAAAACAAGCCAAAATAGGTCTTTATTGCCGATTTTAATACAAAAATATAGAATGTATACTTTTTTATAATATCTGTAATGTCCTTTTGATGCGTTATAATTATAAATTAATTCACCACTATATAATTGTAACAAAAGGATTTTAAGAACTAGTCATAGTCTAGTATAAATAAAAACGCATACGCGGTAATGAGACGTTATATTTTGAAAACTAGAATAATACAAGGTGGCGTAAAAGTAATGCAATAATTTGAACTGGCTGCCATTTTGTTATAAATAAAAAGAGCTCTGTTCTCATAAAAAGTATATTTGAAAGTGTACAATTTATGACACTAATTGGAAAAAATTATGTCGCACAAATGGTCACCTGCCGATTTGACGCATAATTGAGCTCGTTTTGCGGCATTTTGAATTATTGCTCGCTAAACATCTGCCCCCATATTGGCGATTTCTTCTTCAATGTTAACTTTCAACAATTGCAAGGGTCGTGGTTTGTTGTGGTAAGTGCGAGATTTTAAAAAGCACCAGAGGAAGAATTCTGGTGCTTTTAGATCTGACGATCTAAACAGCCAGTTAAGATCTACAAAACGTGACAACACCCAACCTGAAAATTGATGTCTCAAAATCTCCATCGCCATCGTTCCTCGAGCTGTGTGAGCGATTGCTTCGTACTGTTAAAACCTACAATTACGGGCAAAGTTACCAAAGCGGTAACTTGGTTTAGCATCTGCCTGTAACGCTCACCATTTAGGATTACGGAGGTGCCATCACCGTCTTCAAAAATTAAATAAAATAAGGACGAATAAATTTTTCACTGCAAACAGGGAATGCAATGGGTCTTCATGCATTTCATGTGGATTTTCTGTGCCCCAGAAACTCACATGGAATACGGCGACGAAATTTACGATGCGTTAAAACAACAGACTGAAAGGTTGTCAAATAAACAGCAACGATAAGGTGTGTATCTTTCTATGGCTTCTTGACAACTAATTTCCCATATATATACATCATAAATGTCAAAGCACAGTGACATTTGCCGCAATCTGCAAAATGGCAGCCAATTAAAATTATGATATTAATTTTGTACAAACTGTTTATTGTATGATAATAGTTTTGTAATGCTCAAAAATTATTTGGAAGACTTTGTATCGATGAGGTTGAACGTTTTTCAAACACGATGGTTGAAGTCTACTTATAGGTGGATATTAGCTCCAAAGACAGCTTAGCCTACAATAAATAGCAATGTTCTTAATTTTCTTTAATATTAAAATGTGAGAAATTGGTGAGTGATACGAGTTTTTTATTATCCCTCGTATTTTCAAAATCAGAAAAAGTTTTTATCGTTGGCCAGTATTACGACGGAATATTAAAGACAAGGTTTTTGAAAAACTAATGATGTCAAAATTAATCAAATAAAATATTTTTAATTTAAATTAAGAACTTAAAGAATATAATATATATTTTGATTTTTTAATATGTATTTTGAAATTCGCATTTCAAATACTTTTTTTTTTGAAGACTATAGCGTATTTTGAATTTGAAATAGAAAAATAAAAAGTGTTTGTATTTGGAATTTAACTATTTCATATATGTATTTGAACATCAAAATAATTTATTATCCAACTGAAGAAGTATTTACTAGTGCGAGAGTCTTCATATTTGGTGTGGATTAATTTAAAAATAAAGTTAATAAATGGTCGGGAAAAAAGCTGATGGAATCGAAACAAGTATTTATGTATTTAATATTATGTAAATAAATACTATATAATATTTTTTTTAATTTTGATTTTGCAGAGGCAAAATTTTCATTTGAAATTTTGTAAAAGCAAATTTAAAATTTAAATAATGAATAAAATTTAACAAATGACATACATATATGTATATGTATGTATGCACGTGTATGTAAATTCGTAAATTGAATAAATATGTATATGGATATGAAAACTTACCGAACTTAAGGCTCCATCTTCATCATTCCACGAACCAGGCGAAGTGGGTGAACGGCTGCTTTGTTGCGACGATTTTCATCAAATTGTTCCAGTTTGAAATTCATTTTGTTTTCATTTAATTGTTGTTAAATTTTTTGTTTGTGTTTTTGTTGTGTATGAAATTTTGTTAAATATTTTATTTGAATTCCGGGGAAGGGTAACACATATTTGTTGTGTATATTTATTTAGTTTTTGTGAAGTCGATTGTTTGGTTGGTTGGTTGGTGGTTTATTTGTTTGATTTGCGTGTATGTTTTTGGTTGTTTTGTGTGTATGAGGTGCAGTTTTTATTATTTTTGAAATTTTTATTAACAAAACAAATAAACAACATAAAAAGTTTTGGTTTTTTTATGCAACACAAAATACAACATAAAATGAAAAGAATGTTAAAAAAATATGGATGAGTAAAAAAATTAATAAGAAAAATAAAGCATATGCGTAAATGGAATTTAAAACATTAACAAATCGTAAGAAGAAAATGCTTTTAAATATATTTTTGAAAATTTTTAAAGTAAACTTTCGTTTTTTTTTTTTTTTTTTTTTTTTTTGTTGATGAAACTTTTTCAATTGAATATTAAAATTTGTGTACTTTTTAGTTTACAACTAGATATTTAAATTTTAAGAAATTTTAAGAAAATAGTAGCAATGACAAACAATTTTCTATATTTATATAAACAAAATTTAGCTTAAATAAAATAAGCTGTGACATAAAGATATTCAAATTATAAAAAAGTAAATATCAAAAACTCATTGCATTTGTGGAATTACTTTAAATTTGGTTTTTTTTTTTTAATTACTGACATAATACGAGGGGCACTATGTATGCGCTTTAACTGTTTGGTGTACCTTCGGAGCAAAATACTCACAATTTCTAGGGAATAAATGTTATTGAGGAGAATAGTGAAATCTCGGCTTCTGGAAAATTAATTAGTGGTAATTGTTTTAAGTGCTATTCAACACAACTCCTGAAAGCTCTATAGAATCAGGCTAAGGCACTTATATCTAAAAATAATCACACTATGTGTAATAAAGTGTAAATTGTGTACTCATTTCTTAGAACATTTATACTAATCTTTCATGTTAAATAAACTTATTATCAGGAATATTAAAACAAAACTAGGATTTGATTGATATACATATTTATAATTATATTTCTTTCCAGCCTATAATTTGTATATCATTAAGTTAAAGCGAAAATAAATATATTAAGGGCCCTCGCAAACTATGCAAGTTTCCACTCTCGTAAATGAACTGTCAAAAAAAGCACGAACATTTATTTTCACAGCTTAATTGTGCATTTGTTGAATAAACTGTTTTTCATATTTACGTTTGTTAAAAGAAAAACAGAATAGAAATATAAAAAGTCCATGGTTACTTCATAACACGAATTTTCCTTTGTTTGAAACTTCAAATAACAATTGTAATACTTTGTGTTTCAATTGACATTGACTTTAAAAAATTGGACTTCATGAACGAACTCTCGCCAGTTTACCCAACTGCACAAATGACAAAATGGAATCATATAATTTAAAATTTTTCGCGTTTTTCGAATTCACAGAAATTTTTATAACTGATTTTCAATTTTTATTATATGAATAAAATACAACTATTATCTTCGCATAGATATTTAAATTATCGTGTAAACATGTTTGTTGCATGGCTTTTATACCACTTTCGAATTTTAGGAATAAAGCACTGTATATCAGCACCGTGTGTTGTTAGCATACTTAATGCAGTCATCGATGCCGTTTGTCGCAGAATAATTTACGCGAAATCTGACGAAAAATATTTTTGTTGAATCAACTGATGATGCAACACCAAAATACTACCCATCATAAGATAATTGCTTTCTTAAAAATTATTTCAACATTGTACAAACAAGAATATTTCTTCTCGATAGATTCTATATATCGCAACGATTAGTTGCAAGGACTTCATAACTCGAAAATAGTGTTGCAAAAATGCTAGTTTAAAGCTTTTAAATTAAACACAATGGAAAAATTAAATAATTTTCTTATTTCAAGAGGCGAGTTTACAAGATATTTGTGCGAAATTTGTACACAATGCGATATGACGACTAATTTAGGTTTATTCAGTTAGGGAAATCATTTCATTGTTGAGGCTGCAATAATGGCGAAAGGGTAACCTCTTTTTTAATGAAACAGTTGCAAATGAACGATGAAATTTCAACGATGTGAAGATTCTATATTTGTATCTAAAAAAAAATTGGGATTTTTGACCGAAATTATTTAAAAAAAATTTATTTTGATTGTTGAATGTAAATATTGAACATATTCGAAAGCTGTGCTTCAAAAACGATACGATGATTGTTGCAGGTGATAAACAATCAATTCATGAACGTGACAAAAGTAATCCGTGATCGAATTAAATTCAAGCAAGCTGTAACTACAGTAACTTTATGGCTTCAATTTTGCACGGCACCTAATCTTTTGTTTGTTAGTTCAAACTTTCTCGCATATGAACAAGAGGCTCTTTCAAATCTCGAATTAACAACAAGCCATTTGCGATAAAGTTTATACATAATCCAATTACACCAAGAAATGGAACACCGCTTGGGAATAATATAAAATGTTTACATCGAAAATGGCTCTAATAACTCCGATGAGATTCTCTGTCGAGGGATTTTTCGGAAACGAAAAATCGTTCTAGCTTGGTACCGTTCCCAAAAGGTCCGTTTGCCGAAAAGTTTTGCTCATTTCACTTATTCCAGTGTGTATGTGTGTGTATTTAACAAATTTTAAGCAGCTAAATGATATGGGCATCAATCGAAAGAGTTTTCCAAGAAGAGGATTCAAAATAAAATAGAAACATTCTAAATTCAAAATAGCTGATGTGGGTATTAAATAAAAGGAGTTTCTGAAAATTTAAATTACGAGTATTACATGCCCCAGGTAAAAGTGAAAAATTCATGATTTCACAGTATAGCTCGCTCAACCAGGTACTATAATTTATAATACACTGCCTGTGTTCGTTATAGTCATGCATTTTTTTTTAAATAAACACATGAATACGTCTTTTGTTACATTCGAATGCAACCAAAAATTAGTTTTATATACGTTTAGTATCATTTCTTATATTATAGCGCCAAAAGAAAAGGTTTAATATTGCTCCTGGGCCGATAACTCACAATCTTGAGGCCCATACAGCAAAGTTAACATTTTTAAAAGCATCTTCTTTCTTATATTAGATTAAAAATAAAAAGCTTTTTCTAATAAGCATATTCTAAAATTTTAACACAAATTTTCAATGTTATATTTCTATGCAAATATTAAAAGAAAAAATAAGTCTTACCTTTCATAGAGGCACGCTGAATCCAATTGCGACTGCGACAAGGCCAAATTGTAACGTCCATCAGTAGGTGAATCGACAAAGCGATACGATGCCACACGGCCAAACATAACAACCGAACCGTTCTACGAATGAAAAACCATAAACAAAATAATTAAAACAATTGATGCAGTTGGAATTTTAATTTATTATATAATTTAATTAATTTTTCTTTTTCATTTACTTAAAAGTAATTAAAATTAAATTGGTACGACCGCAATAAATGCACTTTTGTTATATCGAATGTGGAACACACACACGTCTAACATTGACTAATTTTAAAAATCAACTAAAACAAGGGGCGTTTGTTTTAATGGGCGCCTTCTTCATCTCGTCATTCTTTTCACAAATTTTAATTCACATTCTGTTTTCTTTTATTGTTGTTTTGCTAGCATTTGATTTTGGGAGAGCAAAATTTAAATTAAAATATAATTGTGATGGGTAAACGGCGATTTAAAGATACCCTGCCTAAAGGTTTGATTTTTCTTTCAACGGAGATAATGAGAGAGGACCGAATTGGGAAGTGTGAAATGTTACAGTCTAAATAGAAAAATATTTGATTGACAAATAATAACAAACAATATAAAATTATTATATAGGGAGGATCATTTCAGGCCCGGTTCTACGAAATTAACTTTTAAACAAGTCTTAACTTGTTTTTGTCGTTTAAATTGATCTTTAAGCTTTGATGTATCCAGAGGCTTTAGGACAAATAGTTTTGTGGAACACTTTATACGGTTATATTACTATTTTAACGTAATTTTCCACCCTTGTTTACAAAAGGGACATTAATGGGTTAGATGTGTTCAATAAAACAGTACTCCATATTGACCTACATATAAATATCTGCTGAACACATACTATTATGAACTGTAGGGCGACATTGTTTTCTATGTCTTTCAGTGGAAGACTGTACAATAGGAGGTTAAACTTTAATACCCTCTTAAATAAAAGCCAGGTATAGACTTGCAAAAGGCTATGATTCTTGTCCCCTCTGCTAGAATCCTTTATCGGAACCTTTTCTTTTTGTACAGTGCAGTGATAAATGAATAAATCAAAAAAATGGTTTAGTATTATTTTGGAATAAATATCAGAACTTTATGTTGAAATTTATTATTTTGGACTACTCTACCCAACTAATTGTTAAAAAAAAATTAACTTTTTACAAAATGTATTGGTTGTTGTGGCTTTAGCTGTTCATATGACGACATTTCATTGGGGAGAATATTCCAAAATAATATATTTCAATATTAAGTATTTAAAATACTTAATATGGAAATTCATTGTTTGGGATATTCTCCCCAACTAATCGTTAGAAACAATTAGAGCTTTTGCAAAATGCATAGAAAAATCAAAAGTTTGTTGAGAGAAAAATAAAATAGAGTAGAGTAGATTGTTTGTTGTGTTGGTTTGTATAGACACATTCTAAACCTACTATGATTATGTATTTGTTGTAATTCATATGCAATATTGAAATTCTCATATTGTATTTGATTTATGTGGCATGAACATCCGAGGTTGAATGTTTTCAAACTGCTTAAACTTCACTGACGATTTGGTTTTAGCAACCAATGAAATGTCGGCATATGAAGAGCTAAAGCCACAATAAACTTTTGATTTTTCTATTAAGTATTTAAAATAAAAAAGTAATGAATTTCAATATTAAGTATTAAAGATTTTATTTTTAATTTTTTCCTGATTGAATACAATCATTGATGACCAGCAGGCGTTTAATTGTAAACACGTTTCAAGTAAAAAAGTAGATTCACTGTAATAATTGTATGTTGTGTTGATTCTCAGCCTACTGCGATTATGGTTTTGTAATGATTATATACAATACGAATTTGGACCATTTCCGTTTATGCATTTCATAGTTTATGCATTTTGATAACCCCTTCGGAATCTCTGCCAAAGATATTTACTCTCACAGCCACACAAATAATAACTTCGTGCTGCTGTTGCCGTTTTAGATAGTGGAAACAACTTGACTCTTGAACATGTCATGAAGGCTCTAATAAACATTGTTTTTTCATAACATTGATGAATTGGGATTAAAAAAGAACATCTTGCAATGACAAGCCCACGCTGCAAATCATTAAAAATAATATGCACTACTTTCGGATCTAATTATTATTATTATTTTTTTTTTTGTTAATTTTGACAAAAGTTTTTCATTGATGTGATAGAAACTATAAAAAAAAGAAAACAAGTTTTTTAATTTGAATGAAAAATAAAAAATATTTTCTGCATGTTTTCATAAAAAGGCGGGTAATATTTCCAAAATATTTTTATGTCTCAAGAGAAATTTAAAGTTATATCTAGTTCACACACGTCAAGTTTTCTTGTTCAAGTTTTAATCCACTTTAACTAAGAGAAAGAGAGAGAGAGTATGTATTTCTCTTTCTATCTTTATCCCAACCGAATTAAAAGTTGAGCAAGATAATTTGAGGTGTGTGAACTAGATTTATGCTTTAAGTTACGTAAAGTCCTTGTGGCAGAAATTTTTTATGGAAACTTATGAGAGTTGAAAAAACAAAAATCAAACCTTTAGGAATTGAAAAATATAGTTTTTTGAGAATTTTTCAAATCGAGGAAACGATCATCAAGATGTGACAGACAGGTAAAGTATGAAAAACAGAATTGTATGATTATTTTACAAAAACATGGTGACAATTATAATTTCTTTTTTAATATGAGAACACTAGTAAAATAATTAAAAAAAAAAAACAGATAATAAAACTAATAAGAAATTATTTGTTAGATTATTAATTTGTTACAAAACCCAGGATAAATCGACAATGCTGAGAAATACAGTGACATGACATTCAATCTGTGTATTGTTTAGATTTGTTTAAAGTTTAATTTGTGATCTACTATACATGATTATGTTTTATATTTGATGTGTCATTCATTCATCTATCAGTTTGTTTCTGGCTAATTCATATTACGAATTCAAATGATTTATCTAATTTAGTTTTTTTTTGCTTGTCTCGATCTTTTCAATTCTTATACGCCCCAAAATGTCGAACTTTTGTTTACATTTTTTCTAATTGATTTTTGCTTTTCATTAAATTATTTTTTCTACCTCGAACAGATCTCTTCAAATTATTTGTTTTTATTATTATCCTAATTTCTTTAACAGAAAATTTCAGACTAAAAAGTTGTTATGAAAATTTTCATTAAAATATTTTTTGCACATAAAATTCTTATGAAAATATTTCATAACGAAATTGCACGCATTATTGAAATTAGAACAAATTTGATCAATTTAATCATAAAAATCAAATCAAAGCATATTTGTGTTGTCTTGAGTTTTTAGCTATAAAGATCGATGAACCATGAAAATTTACATAAGTACGAGTATGTATGTACGTACATATGTATATATACCAATACATACATGTCCACGTATGAGGAAATAATATTAAACTAAATAAATATTTGTAATTACTTGTTCTATTAGAGGAACAATAAAAATCAAAGGGAAATTATGGGATTTTTTTTATGTATGTACAAATAAGGTTTGTACGCCAGGCGAAACTAAGTGGCAAATAGTGCTTGGAGTTGAAAAAAAAAATTAATTTTCAACTTTAAATAACATGACACTTAAAAAAGTACTCGAAAGGTTCATTCACTCATTTCTCAGGAGTTTAGAAAAAATTGGTCATTCATGGTATCAGTGGTGAAATTAGATGATTTTCTAAAAATTCTACCCCTTTTTTATGCAAATACAGCTAGATTATCTGGTACATCTCGCGTAACCGCCAAAAATGTTATGAATAATTCAATTTCTATCAACCGAGATCCTGTATCAGCTCAACCTTATGAATTTTTACATTTAAAATTCCCCTAAAGAAATTTGAAACCTAAAAGAGCATTCGATAAAAACAGTATCACACAAAGAAAAGATTCAGAAACAATATATCGTCCCTGCCATGTCCAACTATCGAAAGTGCAAAATTTATTTTTTCAGCTTCCTTATTTTGATCCTTTATTGGGTACGACAGGTACATATCTGAAAACTCTTTATTACCATTTTAGAGTGGATTAAAAACTAGGTGAGAAAAATTTTAAAACTTGCTCTTGTAAAAGTGCAAAAGGAGTATAACATTTTACTTTTTTCTTTGAGTCTAAGAGTGTAGTAGGAAGTACGGAACTTATTTTAATAAAATTATTAAAATTATTATTTTGGTAAAAGACGGCATCTAATATTAATATTATTTTATTACTTTAGTAAAAAATTAAATTGATTATCATCGCTATTGGAAGAAGAGCTTGAAAAAATCTTATTTGTCTGGAAAGCTCACAAGTATTGTGCGGATTTTGCCGCGAACAGTTGTGTAGTCTGTGGCTTGCAATTTTAAAGAAATTTTGCAGGTTTCGCTATAATTCTCATAAGGATTTCTCTGTTGCTCCCTAAATTCTAATTAATTAATACAGAAAAGTTCCCAATTTATGACTTTTCTCGCTGTTGTTGGTCTCTTTAGAGTACCTCCAGAATTTATCGTTTTTCTTATCTCTACAACAGTCTTAATATATGTCGATAATATTACTTTTCCTTTTATACTAATTTTTTTATAAATAAAAAAGCTATAAAAAAACATACTTGATTTTCATTTATCTTAACTATTTCATTATCCTTATTTTATATAGTTGAGAAATGAGGAGTGTGATAGACTCCAAGTAAATATAAAATTAATTTGCAAAGTTGCATTTAGTT
The DNA here is from genome assembly GCA_963681545.1 of Germaria angustata. Lineage (NCBI taxonomy): Eukaryota > Metazoa > Arthropoda > Insecta > Diptera > Tachinidae > Germaria > Germaria angustata. The sequence continues at coordinate 115,416,673 of OY812998.1, read as the reverse complement.
TTGCAAGAAATATGTGTACCGATGTGGTTAAATGATAAAGAAATTTGTTACTAAAGGTACAATTAAATCAGGAATTGTATATAAGAGTGCAAGCAGGAAAAGCTGTTACCCACAAAATACTTTAATAATACAGCACAATAAAATAAAAGCTTCCAAAAAAGTCATGAAAATACTGAAATTAAGATATGGAAGCAGTGCGCATTCGGATAATTTCCAATGACTTTAACAACATGGGCATGTCATTACAGGATGTTCTCTTTTTTGATTCCTATTCACCGATTTGGAAGCTATGGTATGTTCGTTATGTTAAAAAAACTCGATTTTTTTATAATTTTTTTACAAAGAAAATAGTCTTATATTAAATTATATATATAAATTACTGGGAACAAACTTCACCCCTGGAAGGCGCATAAATTCGCCAATATTCATTATATGTTTTTCTCTACATGAAAAAAACTGTATCACTATTAATTGAACAAATTAATGTTTTCGTATAGATTTAAAGAAATAAATATTTTTCCCACATTTGCAGAAGTAGTTCATATTTTTAATCATAATTTTTTTAACTTGACTTCCCTGGAAGTCCAGAGCACTTAAAAACGCTAACAAAATCGCGACAATTATTATCTCTCTAACTCTATATACAATTGGCGAAAAGAATAATGATAGCAAACGATAAAGGTAAAGTTAATTCTTTGTATAAGAAAAACATAATGAAATCAAGAAATAATTGTGTTTTTCTAAAGTTGTTGGTGTTCAAATGACATAACGAGACCTCAGAGCTAGTCTATTTCCGATATGACAGCAGGAGATCTGGAGTCATAGAAGTAATCCATCGAGATCAGCTATGTGTACTTTTAGCGTTTTACTTTAAACACTGCCATATAGCTGCCCATGCCAGAAGATTGGATCTTCCTTTTAACAACTTCTATTCAATCTGTCAGAACGAAGAGGAAGAGCAGAGTATCAAGCACCCCTTCTGCCATTGTCTTGCAAAGAGCGACTTATATTGCTACAAAATCTAGCTAAAATGTCCCTTTGCGGTATCAAGGAGAAACATTCATTTATCCAGGCAAAGGGTTGGTTTAACACCGAATTTAACGAGGGAACTTTTCATTTCCTCCTCTCTTCAGGCAACAGAAAGGGGCCCATCAGGCCAACCTAAACTGAAGTATTTTTATATGTTGCAAAAATTTGCGGTAAGTTTTTATAACCTTTTATACCAGCAACAAATAAATAAACTTTTAATTGTAATTTAGTAAATTTCATTTACATTAAAACGTCCCTGAATATTGAAACAAAAAAATTTTAAATATATGTTTAATTTAGAGCACCTTGATTTTAAAAAACTAACTTCGAATTATCTTTGCTTTCTTATTTATCTAATTTTTGTTTAAAAATTTTATTAAAAGTATTATAATTTTTTTTTAATATTTTGTAAAGGACTTTAATTTTTGAACTAAACAAAAGGTTTTCTTAGCACGACGGCAGGTCAATAAGTCCGTGACTTTTTGAATGAAACACAAATTTTTGAATAAATTATTTTATTTCTCAACATAGTCTCCTGATTCAAACGTTTATCCAATTTTTATATACCTTCCAAAATATAAGATTTATCGAAGTCATCAAAACAGGTATTTGTTTGTGAAATGGTTGATGGATTCAAATCCCTTTTCGCCAGGCCATTTTTTTCGGATTTGGACACCACAACTAGTCTCTCGGGCTAATTCTGGAGAATAGGACGGATGATGGAAAAATTCGTAGTCTAATTAATGGAATTTTTCCATGAAAAGTGCAAATGTGTGCACCTTTGCATTGTCTTGGTTTAAAAGACCTTTTTTCTTGGCGAAATGCGGTCGTTTTTATTTCATATCTTTCTTAAATCGACACAATAAGTTGGCATAATATTCGTCATTGATGGTTTTGCCCCTTTGAAGGTAGTCAATGTGGATTATATCAAGTGCAGTTCAAAAAACGATCGCCATGACTTTAATGACTGACCGATTCATCATGAAATTCCTAATATTTTTTACTGCTGTTTGATCTCTGGTATATTGTGGTGGATCCACGGTTACGAAAAAGAGCAAACGCTTTTCCATATTGCGGCTGAACAACGCTAAACACTCCTGTGAAGTTGTCATACGAATTCGTTTGTGGTTTATTGTAAGCAAACAAAGCACCCAACTTGAAAAACTTTCTCATACTCAAGTGATCATTAAAAATTTAAACCACTGAGCAATGTGATATGCCTATGGCTTTCATAATCTCCCGTGCTTTCAATCCCCAATCGACCGACAACATATCGTGTTTCGCGTGTAGAGACCTCAACTGGCCATCCAAAACAACGGTCAATATCTTCCGTTCTTGTACGCCCATAACGAAAACCACCTTTTTTTACCATTTGGTGGAGCAGATTTCATATCGTATTAATCAATTTAAGACTTTACGTGTGATGATTTCTTTCCGCAAAAAATAATGCTTAATGAGCTCACGAAATTCACTTTTTCCATTTTCTCCTCAAATCACGCGGTAGTCGGCTATCAATGGCAGTCAAACACAAAGTAAATAACGCAGCTTGTTAAAAATTTTACGGATGCCTGTTGTCAGGAACATGTTACCATTTTAGTTAAGAGGTAGAAAATAAGTAGTGCTTTATTGACAAGCACTCCTACATTTTTGTCAACAATAAAAGCAGGCAACAGTGTTCTTATACGATAGTCGTCCTGCTTCAAGATAATTCAGTACATATTTTTGTTTTTCTGTAGAAATTTTGTCATCAGTTTTTTACTTCCATATCTTACTTTATTTCCCATGAACATAATATTATGGAAGAAGTCAACAAAATTGTACACATAAAAAAAACAATAAAAATTTGGTAATCGGAGTTTTGGGAGAGGAGACGGTATTTCACATGAAAATTTATTCACGATTTCCGGAAAAAAAATTTTGTCATTAATTTTCCAATAAAATACAAAATTTTAAAAGAGCAAAAAATTATTTATCTATTTTCTAGCATATGTAATTGAAGAATTATATCTGCATTTGTATTATTAATGATTTTTTTTTAGAAATGGGAACACAGCAATATTTAACCTCAATCTTTTCATTTGTGTGAGCAACAACATTGAAGCTACATATGTATGTGGTTTTTAAATTGTAATTGTGATTTTGAAATTGTAAACACATACAATTTCACGGCGGCAAATGTGCCATGATATACAATTTGCCGTTTTCAAATGTTTTTCATCTATTAAGAGACGAAAGCATTGGAAATGGTGAGTAAAAGTGTAAATTTTTTTACGTTGAAATTAATAATAAATAAAATAAGGAAAATGAAAAAAATTATATTATAAAAATTTCCTTGTTCCATTTTTTACCACATAAAATTTCTTGTCAGCACTCTGTTTCTTATAAATTAAACTTTTTCCGATAGAACTTCATATTGCTTACTTTTTATATTTTTGTCACTATACTCTTTTCTTTTCACATTTCATAAATCTGGCACGTAAAACTTCCCGTCGGAAAATATTTTCTGTTCTTAATAAATTGAAAATTTCCACTGTAATGTTATATTGCACACTTTTAATATTTTTTGTCATGATACTCTTTGTTTTTTCACATCTCGTTAAGCAGGTAATCAGCGATATACTTCTATTACATGTAAATTATTTTTTCTATTTTTAGCACATCGGCAAAATATTATAGTATATAATTTCTTTGTTCCATTTTTAGCGTAAAATTTCAGGATGTTCACCTGGCAGTCAAGACATAATAAAATGAAAATTGACAATGACAGTGCCATACTGCGTTGAACTGCTTCATTCTTTTCAGGAAAATCTAAACCATTTTTATATTTATGCGAGTGACGATTTTTTTGTAAACAAACGCACACAAATGTAAAAATTGAAGCTAAATATTGATGTGTGTATCATCCGCTCAAGACATTTCCGTTCGCACAAGCACTACCATACCAACGAGCGCACATTTTAGTCACTTATTATTATAATTCAACTTCATTGTAAATATTCTTTACACTATTCACACGTAAAATAATTGGAACAGTTTAATTATATATAATAGAAATTATTTTGGACGACAATGACATTTACTCACATGTAAAATTGTGGGCTGCGTTATGTGATGGCCATTAACAAAGGTCAAGGCATCCGTGTGTAGGGGCGTTACGGTACAAACTCCCTCAACTAAAGATATTAAACAATGACGGGGTTGTATCGATGGTCCGAATAATTGTAGGCAATTTGTATTGGCTGAGCCGACCTGAAAAGTGGGAAATGAACAGAGACGAAATAATGTTATTTATTCTATAGAAAGCAAATAATTGAAAAAATAAACTATTTGTCTTTTATTAATTTTTTATTTTTTTTTTTTAATTTAGAGTTCTTTCTTTGAGTTAGTTAACTTACTTCAATTGGATCATTTCCTAACTTAATACGTCTGCCACCATCACCGCTGTGCGTTACTTCAACTAACATTGGTCCCTCGCGGTCTTGTGACATACTATTGGTCCCATTGGCTGCACCCAAAGGCTTTTTCTTACGTCTTCGTGGCTGCGAATCAGCTGGACGTCTTCTCACGTGAAACATGATGGAACCTGCAATGAAATGAAATAATAGTTTCATTACTATTTTCACATTAAGGCAATATTAACGATTTAAGCAATTTACTAGTTAAATTCATTTTTCTAGATGATTTTATTTTTTACTTTCATCCAAGAGAATGCCTTTCTAACGAGAGCTTTTCAAAACGACTAATAACTTTAACTGCAACTTTTCTGTTTGTTGGAAACATACATATACAAACTGTCAACAAGGTTTTTTTATTTTCCAAAAATTTTTCGTTTTGTTTCTAAAGGAAATTCATAAAAAAAATATTATAAAAAAAAACAACAACAATATAGTGCTATTAAAAGCAGAGAAAAATTGAATCACATCCAATTTACTTAAAGTTTTGATTATATACATAGATACAGTAGAGGCCATATATAAAGTTACAGATGTGGAAATGGTTTTTTGTGGAGGTTAGTAAATACATACATAAATGGAAAATATTCAAACTTCTCGAACTTTTCTAGAAACCCCCTGGTAAGTAACGTACTTTAAAGTATAAAATTGGACAAGTTCTATAAATTAAGTACATAACAATGTGCTAGTGATGTAACGAATATTCGCATTTACGAATATTCGTGTACGTATTCACGGCTTTGAATGTTTTCCTATTTTAAATAAATAAATAATTTATTTTACAAATTATTTTTTAAAATTATTAGTTTCTATCATGACATTTAAACATATAGTACTATCTAGTTCAAATTGACACATTCAGTTTGTTGAACTAACGAAACAAGTTTACAATTTTATGATTTTTGTGATATTCTTCCGACGGGGTTTGTTTGAATTTGGAACGATTTTCCGTCATCCCACGTCAAATTTGGTTTATGAACAGACCGCTTTCGGCTTTGTGCCATCTTCAGTGTTCTCGAATACTGTATTCGAGAACACTGAAAAAAAAAAGCCGAAACCGGTCTGTTCATAAACCAAATTTGACGTGGGATGACGGAAAATCGTTCCAAATTTACAATTTTACGCTCCCTAGGGCAATTTTTGAAGTGTAAAACAATTGTGTAAATTTGTCATTGAAGTTTTGCTCGATAACTACACGTTGCCACTGAAAGTTTTTTATTCTACCAAAATTAAATAAAAATGATAATACTAAACTTTTTGACGCTAACAAATTTTCAAAATTTTTAAGAGTGTGTATGCAAGTGTTTGATGTAAATAAAGATTCATTATAATTTCATTAAACAAGAAACGAAAATTTATGATCTCGGCAAATCGTGGATACGGCAACACGTTTTCAAACAGTCTATATATTTGTATTGGGAGGCCTGCCGACATCTCGAAAATATACCACAAATCGTTTACATATTTGCCATTGAACTTAATTACATTTTGCCAAACAACTTTCACAGTATGTCCACACGGCGAAAAAATATGTTAAAAGTTCTCATTTTTTATATACGTACTTATATTAATTATTATGTATATAGTTTTCTCAAATTCTCTTATTTTTCCTATAATTTCTTTATATTTTATCACAAGCTGAGAATTTTTCAAGTTTAACTTTTTTTGTTATAATTGTCTCAGCTGATGTGACATCTACCAAGACCGATAGAAAAATACATTGGACCATAATCTGAGTCGCTCACTAAAGTCGGTTTGTTTTAAAAATAGCTTTTAATTTAAAACATGTTTTATTTATATAGTCCATATAGTCAAAAATTAATATAGTTTTAAACTGAATCAGTTTTAAGTGGGTGTAGTGTTGCCAGCATATCTTTTTTAAATACCTATTTATACTGATAAAAACCCATTTATGTTAAACAAAATTCCTTACGATTGTCAATTAAATCGATAGTTATAAGTTTAATTAAAAAAAAAAAAAAACACTTTAGTGCGCTTGTTGGGGAAATCTTATGCAAAACACAATTTTAATTTATTTTATTGGCAACACAGATCGTGTCCACAAGCTAATTTGTAGTTAGAAAAACGATTACAATTTCTTTGGTGTAGTCAAATGTTGAAGAAAATAACTATTTTATTATTTTGAAGTAAAATAAATTATTTTCCAAAATTATGGGTTTTTATCATGACAGTAATAAAGCATACAAATAGAATATAAAAAAATAATGACTAAAGAAGAATTCACAGGACTCTTTTTATTCGAATATCGAATCTCTTTTATTTGTACATCACCAACATAATTTTCTATATTTATATTTTCTCTTTAGTATTTGACTTATAATTTGTATTGTGTATTGCAGTTATACTGCGTAATAAAATGATATTTCCAATCAAAACTGGGACTTTAATTAGAGATGCAACATGAATACCTATTTGCTGCATTTATAGAGATAATTTAAGAATAAAATAATATTTTTTAATACATTAGAAATAATGTAACAATGGTTTTTAAAGTTGTTTTAGGTTTTTTTACGGCATACATTAATTACCAATTTTTCCCACAAATTTTAAGTCGTAGAAACCAAATAAATATTTACAAAATTTTCAATGCAATTTATTTGATTTTGCCGACAAAAGTAAAAGCAGTGATTTACTCTCCTCTAGTTAAAAATAGTGACAGCTTCGTTATACTTATAACAAAAACTCTAAAATGAAACATTTATAAGTTTGATGAATCCAAATGTTTCAGTAAAAGCCATAAAATCTATGCCCAAAAAATAATACCTAATGCTTCTTCTTACTTAAAACATCTTGCAACAGTGACGTCAACTTTCTGAATTACAAAAATCTCTGTGTTTGAGCGGTCAAAAAGATTAAAAAAATATTACATTTATTTCCTTAAAAAATGCAATTTGAGGAGAGAAAAAACATTTTGTCGGAAATAGAAAATCTATCCGATTTTCTTTACGCAACTCTTTTACTATTTAAAAACCTACATGTTGGTACCTTCCCCGGTTCTACTGACTGATCAAATGTAGAAAATGTTCGCATACGTATGTACAGAAGTAGAGGCGCGGGATATTTTCATCTCCCAGCCGGTCTAATTAAACATTTCATGTATACTTTAAAATTTATCACATTGAATAAAACATGTTCATTTCTAGAAGGGAAATAAAATACGAACTTGAAACTGATTGGAATTATTCATTGAATTGTTCTACAACAATATCTATTTTATTTTCTGTTTACTGTGTTCTACAAAACATTGCAACAATTTTTTTTGTGTGCCAACAACTTTTTATATTGATATAAAAACTATTCCAATATGCAGCATCATAAATTTTTGGTTTTATTTTTGTGTGATATTTTTTTGTGAAACAAAATCTTATCTCAATGTAAACCACGTTTAAGCACACGTACAAATATTGCAAATTTTCAAACCGATTTAAGCAAAAATGCTGTAAAGTTAAATTTTAGAAGGCGCAGTTTATCGCTACAAAGTTATAAAATATTTTCTCTACATACAGAGTGGCGCAAAAGTAATGACATAATATGAATTGGCTGCCGTTTTTTACATGTGATATATATATATATATATATATATATATATATATATATATATATGTGTGTATATATATATATATATATATATATATATATATATACATATATATATATATATATATATATATATATATATATATATATATATATATATATATATATATAATGTAAGCATATAGAGAGTTAACAGTCAACAATCCTCAAAGCGATGCACACCTCAAGAATTTTTTTTTTAACAGAGCGCTTTTTCATTTACAACAAAATGGCAGTCAGTGCAAATTGTGTCAATGTTTTTGCGCCACCTGTAACTATCGATTGTGGTTGGCAACTGCATCTCAGCTGATAATTATATAACAGATGGCAACAGACAACTCAGATTTGCCAATTTCTGTACTTTTCAGTTCAGTTGCTATACCATAGACGACGACCTGCAAGACTAATGTCGTAGTTTTGTAAAAAAAAGAAATTTGTTAACTGAATTAAGTTAAGAGGAATGCACTTTTTAACTCAATATCAGCTTTAACAATGTATATTTTAATAAACGTTTACTTATCCGATTAGTTTCAGGCGGCGAAATCGATGCGAGAAATGCCGATTTTAAGCCATTTAACAGGATGATAAAAATATTCATATTTAAGAGAAAAATATCCGATTGCTATTGAAGATTCTGGCCCACAATACTACTACGTCGAATCTTTGCTACTATGAGAGTTTCCAACAATTCAAAAGTTTTACTTGCCCAGAAAACTTATATTAAATGCATTAAATTATTTTCATTTTAAATTTTAAAATTTTTATATATAAATCATGCAGATGAATTGAGTATTGAATTATCGACAACATACATTCATTTGTAATGTGATGAACATACATAATTGACTTTAAGGAATAGTAACCAGTGGACCTTTAAAGTGGAAGTTTTTCTTAAAGAATGACTTATGAATTGCTTCCAAAGAATCCGATAGTGCATTTTAAGTTGAAATATTATCTGAAACTCTTACTCTCACTTAAGAAAAAACAAATTATGGCTATTGGCAGGTTTTTACCCTTTTCAGACATTCATTTCTAGTAGTAATATGAAATTATTTTCTTAAAAAAAAAAAAAAAAATAAAATACGCAAACATTTGTTAAAATCATTTGTAAACGAGCTGAGCTTACATTTTTTCTGCATCAAAATATCTGTATTTTCAGGACTTCTTATGAAGATCTTTTTAATTAAGATTTACTTTCACAATTGCTTGGTTGGTTAGTCGGAAGATAATAGCCACTACTTTTCCGAGTCCACCCGTAAATGTCAGGAACCTAGGCTAAATTCCTTCATTGGTGCTAGATCCACCCTGCAGTATAGAGATATCTGGTCAGATCTGACAAGTCCGCCGGGTCATACAGTAAATGGCTGCCTAGAATACTATGTCTCAATGAATGTCATGACGGACATTCGCGTAGAAGATGGAAAACCGTCTCCTCCTTATAATGCCTCACCACAGTTTGGACAGAACACATTGTAATAGAGCCCAAGTCTCTTAGTGTGTCTGCCTAATGCTTAGTGACCCGTCATCACTACGCTGAGTCTGGAGATATCTGTGCTATTCCTGTTGATAATCTGAATCGTCCTACCACATCATCTTTGCGATCAAACATGCGTCAAGTTCGCGCCATCTATCCCTAGACCTTTGGCGATATAAACCAAAGATGTTGTTCCTAATAGAGATGAACGGTACTGCGATCGATAAGGCATCAGCGATATCCAGAGCGGAAGCAGTTCTCCAACCTACCCTCACATTTACTCATGCTTTTTCATAGCATCTTGAACATGACTTTGAATCCCGTGAACTGGATCCAAAAAGAAAACGTCTTTGCAATGACAAACCTGTATTAAAATCATTGGTGAAGCTGCGAATTTTCACTACTGGCGGAATTCTTTGATAGTTTTTTTTTTTTTTTTTGTTATGAAAACGTATTTTACTTATATTTTCATTTATTATAGGGAAAGGTTCAAAGAATTTCAGATAAGTATGTGGTATTGGATTAAAAATGTCAAATCTAATTTCAAAACAGTCGCAAATGAAAGAAATACCACCAGTACCTCGGATTACATTAAGATCAACAACAAAGTCCTACCTGGTAACTCGAGGAGGAATAAGACTCCTACAGGACTTGTCCTGACAGGTTGTGAATGATGCCTTTTCGGGGACTACGTAGATTTGATGGCTATAGTCTAGAATCAAATTTGGGAAAAGAGGATATTAGGTTAAAAAAATTGGTGTTTGAGCTGGTGTTTTGTCAATAGACCCGCATTATATTTATAATGAAAATGAACTTTTGTTTAAGCTCACGAATTTCAACCTCTATGTCGATTTGGCGCAGAGTGGTATAAGAATTTGCGAATAGTGAAATGTAAAAAGTTGAGTAAATGAGAAAACGACCTACTCTAAGGACCGGCAGTGCGATGTTAATAAATCATTAAATCATGTTTAGGCAAAGAAAAAAGGGAATATCTAGTTGACAACATTCAGTTTGATTGTACGGTGGCAAAGGATAATCGTTAAAGGTAGCCATTTTACGAAACAGTCACTTTGTGTCACCTTCTCTACTAATTCTATGCGGATTTTCTTAGCGAACCGTGTAAATTGGGAATGAAGTGTATTTTTAAATCTTTACTTTAAAGCGAACAAAGCGAACAATTTTTATTCTTTAATTAAATTTTTTTTTCAGATATAGAACAATAAAAAGCATTTTCAAGCTTTAGGCCATTACAAAACAAACAAAAAATCAGAATTAAAAATGTGTACATATTAAAAAAAATAATAATGAAAATAAAATAAAACAATTCTTACTATTTTGCATTTAAAATGATATACATATAATATAAATAAAATGTTAATACCTTGAATACGTCACCAATATTTAACCAACCGTAAAAATTTTGTGAAAAAAAAGAAAATTACAAGATGGTTGGTTTATACTAGAAAAGGGCATGGGAAAAATTATTGATTTGATTTTATATGATACATACAAATATGATACATACAGTTGGAAAACAAACATAAATAATTCAACAACAACAACAACAAACAAAAATGAAACGAAATAGATTTCTGGGAGCAGATATGATTTGTAATTTAAATCTTTAATGGAATTTTCGATTTAGTATTTTTACAAGAAAGAACATTTTATTTGAACTATTTCAAGATAAATTTTGTAATATTCATCAGCCTGTTCCATTAAAATCTCTATAATATAAAAGTCATGAAAATGTTGACACTAGGATCTAGAAGTCTGCACTACTTTCGGATCATTTCCAATGATTTTAACACCATTGGCTTGTCACTTCAGGATGTTCTAATTTTTGATTCCTATTCACTGATTTTGAAGCTATTTTCATTTTGTGGAAAAAGCTAACTTTTGTATTAGGATTGACTATTTACCACTGCGAATAAACTTTGCATCTGGAAGGCGTACAAATTTGCTATTTTCTTATTCTTTAGGTAAAAGCAATTCGAACACTAATTGGTAGAACAATTTTTTTAAGTATTTGCAATTCGAGTTTCTCATATTTATGACTTTATTTTTTTCAAATTAACTTCCTAGGAAGTTGAAAAAATGTACTATTAGATTTTAGGAAGCAATGAAAGTGTGTTTCCTGGAGAATGACATGTACAATGTACAATTTACTTATTATCATTAATGATTCCAAAGGCGGGCAAAGATCTTACCAAGGCCAATAAGTTTACTGTCAACAATTTCAAAGCTCTTCGAAAAGCTGCTCATGACAAAATTGTCCCCAATTCCAACTGATAATGGGTGCATACCGGACCATCAATTTGGTTTTAGAAGTCAGCATAGCACCATTGAACAAACTCATAGATTGGTTCATTTTACAAGAAGAACATTTGAAGAAAAGAAATATTGTTCTTCCCTCTTCATTGATGTTTCCCAAGCATTTGATAAAGTGTGGCATGAAGGCCTAATTTTAAAATTGAAGACATACCTAACCGTAAACATTCTAAATCTTTTGGAAAGTTACATTCTTACCCGGAAGTTCACTGTCGTGGAAGGAGACTTCATGAGTGTGCCCGAAACTATCTCTCAGCCACAAGGGAGTATACTGGGGCCAGTTTTGTATTTAGTTTATACCTGTGATATGCCTTTGAGCAGTAATATCCTCACTTCTACATTTGCGATGCTACAGCCTGCCTTAGTGTGCTTGAAAACCTTTACGAGCCATCCCGATATCTTCAGGGACATATTAACCTCTTGGAACTGTCGTTGAACTTATGAAGAATAAAAGTAAATGAACAAAATTGTGTTCATGTCACATTTACCCTACGAAGAGATACTTGTTTCCCCATTCGAATCAACAATCAAGTTGTTCCTCAACATTCACAGGTGAAATATCTTGGTATACACCTCGACCGACGCCTCACATGGAAAAACCACATTGACTCTAAGCTGACACAAATAAAACTTAAATTGACTCAGATACATTGGCTGATTGGTAGAAATGCAACCCTCAGTCTAGATTGTAAGCTTTTAATATACAAGTCGTTTTTGAAACCCATATGGTGTTACGGAATTCAGCTATGGGGCACTACATCCGCTTCCAATGTAGAGAGAATCCAACGAAGGCAAAACAAAATTTTAAGGTTAATAACATCGGCTCCATGGTACATGAAAAATTCAATTTTACATCGTGATTTAAATATGCCACTTGTGACCGCTGAAATTGCAGAATATGCAGGCATATATTTAACAAAACTCGAGTCCCATCCTAATCCCCTTGCTCGTAATATCTTGAACTTTACTGGACACATCCGCATAAAAAAGAGGGACACTACGGCTTTCATACGCCACACTCCAGATGAAACTTTTTGAAAATATTTTTGTGCTTCTGCCCGACTCTGGTTGGGCCTAATAATTATATCTATACTTAAGATTTTAATACTTATTGTTAGTTCAGTTTTGAGGATACAATAAATAAATATAAGAGTGGAAAAAAATTAATAGATTGTAGACTATGTAAATGGAAAAATTGTAGAAGATAAAAAAGAATTCATTGAACATAAAAATAAGGAAATAAAATATCAGAATCTTGAGTATTTGAGATTGCAAAATTTGCAAAACAGCAAACATTTTTCATCAATAGTTGATATTTTAGTTTATTTTGTAGCACTTTGTTGTGAAACAGAAACTCATAGATGATTGGTGAAAATAAATATTTTCTTTTTTGAATTTTGTTGTTCAAATAATTAATTTTTTGCGCAATTTTCATTTCTTCTTATCAGCTATCAGATTAAAATCAAGTCTTGCATATTTACTAAAGTGTAATTGCGAATTTGTACATTTGCATTTGCTGTGCTTTTTGTTAATGTGGAACAAAAATAAATTCTATAATTTTGAAAATGCTTTAATACAATACAATTTGCAAAGGTTGTGCATAGGATTAGTGTCCTTTGTAAGTTTATCAAAAATCTCTTGCAAATAAACATCTTTGGGGCTTAAGCCTTAATATAAAAGTCTACTGGATGAACACAAATACATATTTATTTGATTGATAAAACGACAAAAAAAATGCTTAACGAAGTGAAAGTTTTCCGCATCATTCTGCAAATTTTGTTCAAATTTAAATACAACTTTGTGTAGCATTTGCACATAAAAATATGAAGCAAAAAGCCATGACTAAAATCCTTGATAGTTGGCATTTTTCAAACAGAAAACAAGACGAAAAAAATCCAAAAGTTCAAAAAGTCTACGTGTGTTTTTGATAAAGTGCATTATGACAATGCCATGACAGAACCTTCATCCATTTCTGCACGCGCTCGTTCGCTCACATTATCCTTTCGAAAGTTTTTTAATTGTTTAAACAAATGACAGACCAACGCGTATATGTTTGCAAAAGGCATAGATTGAATCAATGAAATATGAGTATATGGCCGGAAAAGTGGATTTATGCCACTCCTCCGCCACACCAGGTACAATTTGTATTACAGAAATATAACAACAATATCGAAAAGTAGGAGGAGTAAGTAAAAATCAAACATTTAAACAATAGAAGGAAACTATTCACATTTTTTTATACGCCAAATCTAATCAAGTGTATGAATCAAATTTTAAAAATCTTTAAATAAGTGCAACGGAAACTATTCGGATTTCTCTCTTTATTATTTCAACATGTAACAATTGAGGTTGCAAACATAAGCAATGGATTCGATTTTACGGTAAAAAACTATTTTTCAACAAAAATTATAAATGATACGAGGCTAGTTCCATAAATAGCGAAATTTTAAGTGAGTCTTTAAACATGAATCGGATTATGTTTATAAAAATATCTTAAATAGACAAAGAATAAACGAGAATTATTAATACATAAACGATACAGGCTCGGTTATATGAAAAATAAAACACATTCATGTCCGATTTCATTTAATTCTTGTATTGTTTGTGCAAATTTTCTTGAACACTATGTTTATATTTTTGTAATTCTCAATTCTTTTTGGAACTTTTTTTACAAGCATGTGATGTTGAATTCTTTTCAAATAGAGTATAATGGTTGAAGATCTACTAATGAATTTGCATTGGTAGGTCATAATGCTGACAATTTTATGAAATTTTTTTCCATATTTTTTTAAATTTTCAAATAAAATTTTAGAGAAAAACTTTTCAGAATTTTTGATCTAAATTTTTACATAAAATTCATTTTTTTTAATTAATGTTACAAATGTTAAAAAACATTTTGTTATAGAATATTTTTGTAATTTGCGAAATTGTCTACGGAACACGTTTTTTTTCGATTTTTTCCAAAGAATTTTCAAAATTTTTTTATCGAACGTATATATTTCGTAGAGAAAAGGTTTTGCAAGTTTTAGAACAATTATAAGTTCTTTTGGAATATTAAAAAAAAAACTTCCGATAAAATTATTTAAAATTATTAATACTTAATGTTGAAATTTATTATTCGGGATATTTTCCGCAACTAATCGTTAGAAACAATTAGAGCTTTTACAAAATGCATAGAAAAATCAAAAAATTTTTGTTGTGGCTTTAGCTCTTCATATGCCGACATTTCATTGGTTGCTAAAACCAAATCGTCAGTTTAAGCAGTTTGAAAACATTCAACCTCGGTTGTTTATGCCACATAAATCAAATACAATATGAGAATTCAATATTGCATATGAATTATTGTATGGGTGTTGAGAGAAAAATAAAATAGACTCCCGTTGAGTAAATTGTTTGTTGTGTTGTTTGTATAGAAACATTCTAAGCCTACTATGATTATGTGTTTGTTGTAATTTTGTTGACACTGAATTTGTCCGATGGTATGGCTTATATTGGAATTGAGGGCCACTGTGTTTGTGACTTATTTGCATAGTTCTGCGACTTAAGAAAACGGCGTTAAATCGTACGATTTCATTTACACGTAATATGACCATGTCGCCAAATCGCGCATAATGTTCAATGTTGCATAAGCTGTGTGGGACAAATCGGGACAAAAGAAGCTGGTAATCATCGAAATATAGCGCTCGCCGTTAATGGTCATGACCTGGCTAACGTCGTTCTGAAAGAAATATGGACCTAAAACGCCGCCAACCTAAAATCGACACCAAACAGTGCCTTTTACGGAATACATTGGACGCTATTGTATACCATGTGCATTGTTATCGGTCCCAAATTCGACAATTCCAAAAATGGGGGACGATTATGGCGAATGTAAGGAGGAATGTGAGGAGCTTTATCCGTACAAAACACCCATTTTAATAAAACTATTTCATTTTATCCCTATTGGAAGATCCGTTACATACAATACATGTGTAACTATAATATCTATAATCTTTATAAATTCCCTTGATTTAAATGCCAATTTGGTTCTGAAACAATTTTGCATAGATTCCAACATCCATGGAACCATTCCATTCCTTACAAATTGTTACTAACAATAAAATAAAAAATTATAGTGTTCCAGACAACCCAATATTGAAAATGTTTTCTTTTTCTTCCTAATCTATTTGCAGTAAAAATCTATTTTAAGGACTGCACTTGTATACAACAACTATCAACGAAGTAGTCAGCCAAGCGTTCATTTCAAATTACCCAGTAAAAAAAGAGCTTCCAAAAAAGTAATTGAAATGTTAAATTAAGGATCTAGTGAAGTAGTGAAAATTCGGATCATTTCTAATAATTTTAAAATATTTTTCGCAAAAAAAGTTTTATGTTAAATTAGGATTGGTTGTTACCACTGAAAATAAACTTTACCTTTGGAAGGTGTTCAAATTTGCCACTAGACACGATTTCGTTTTCCTTTCGCGGAAGTGTTGTTATCACTTATTGATTGGCTTTAGCTGTTAGTATGCGGACATTTCATTGGTCACTAAACCAAATCGCAAGTGAACTTTAAGCAGTTGTCACAATGAGTTAAATTTCGATCGAAAATCGCAAAATACTAAAAATCAAATATGAAAATGGTTTATCTATATAAAATCTACATTTCGTAAAATTGGTAATATTTTTGTTCAACATATTCGTCCTACTGATACCGCTATTGACAATTAAATCGATGAATTTTAGTGGACTGGCTCGCCAAATACTGTGCAACACCAACTCAAGTTCGACCTGAGCCGTAGCGTTGAAAAATAAAATCCTGGCCAATTTTGCTGTAAGGATTTGGCTTTGAAGCCTTATAAGGTGCAACTAGTGGATGAATTGAAGTCAGCTGACCATTCACTTCGACGTAGATTCGCCGAATTCATACGAGAACAATCCTCTGGTGTTTCTGGAAAAATTATTTGTTCAAACGAATCACATTTCATCATTCGTCTGGATACGTTAACAAGGCGAAACTCACACATTTGGGTTTCAGAAAATCCAAGAGGAGTTGTTGAGAACACCTTACATGTTGCACGTGTCATTGTGAATGGGTCTCGCTATCGAGAGATGTTTAACAACTCAAATTTATTCTATTAGTTTTGATATGGATATCACGGACGTGTGGTTTCAATAGGACGATGCCACATGTCACACAGCAATCGAAACATTGATTGTATTGCAAACCAAATTTGCCGATCTTATAATTTCTCGAAATTCGACTGTTAATTGGCCACCACGATCAAGCGATTTAACACCACTGCCTTAATTTTTGTTGAGCCATGTCAAAGATAGAGTCTATACAAAGTCAATTGTATCGATTACAGTCTTAAAACTCAAAATCCGTGAAGTTATTAACAAAATATATCCAATATTATGCCAAAATGCGATTCAAAGTTTTTATAAAATAATCGACATCAGTATGCGTGGCCGATATCATTTACCATTTATAATTAAAAACAAAAGGTTCTTGTTGAACAACCCGTTAAAAGTAAATCATAGTTTTAATTAAAATTTTGTCAACTTGACTGACTACATAGAAAGTTGAAAAAATGCATTATAGAACTTTTAGTTGCAATGAAATTGTCATTCTTTGAGAATGACTTCCACTTTTCTTTACTGGGTTGTTTTTTACAGACAAGGACCCTCATACATAATGGAAAAGGAGAGGATAAAATGACTACCGATGCCATCAACATAAAAGTATTGGAATTGAATTAATTTTAACGTTAATATTGACAACAAACCAATAAAAATGTTGAGTCGCCAGCGAATACCAGCTATTGAACATACACATTGTCATTGATGGCTGTTACTTTTGGTTTGTTGGAGATTTAAAAAGCTGTGAAATGGTGGTAGTGCCTTAAAATAATGGAAAATAAAGTGTTAACTTGCCCCAAAGGCCATGAAACGTATAATGGCAGTAGCAGTGTTTTTGTTTTCCTTTCTACCAAATAACTGGAATAAATAAATTGAACACGAAGTTAAAACCAACGATGGCATCATCAGAAGGATTAACGTGCATTTGTATGTGATTAAGAATGGTTCTATTTTGGTGTTAGTGCAAGAAGAGGCAACGAAAAAGGATACTCGTAGAAAACTATTGCATATTTGAAGGCAACAAACATCAAATAATAATATTAAAAGAAAATTTGTTTACTTTTAAGTTTATGAATATAAAATCCAACTATTTTGTTTGGGGTACGACAACTTTCGCTTTCTTAACTTAATCGATATTTATGGTAGTGGGCTTAAATACGAGTATTTCGCTGTTTTTCCACACCATGCAAAAACTAATGAAGCATATTTGAAACTATTTAAAAATCATTTAATTTCTGTCTGAGTTCATCAACAAATTCAAACTATCGTTGGCATGGGCAAGATGACGGGGTAATGGATGGTGCGATGGATGCAACGCCGATGGTCTTAAAAAATATTTTCTGCTAATAGATTGACATTTTCAAACATTGTTGATTTGATTTCCAGTAAAACTTGTTAATTTAATTTGCTGCAAATATAATTTAGTTGCTGCATGTTTCCCTTTTAAGAGTTTATAGAAACTTGATATGAAAATAAGAAAAAAGGAAATTTTGCTTTTTGTTTCTCTAAAACATATTCTTAAATTTGATTTTCTTTAGCAATTCTATATTTTATTTAACATTTAAATTATATACTCGTATTTAGTCCCAAAATATTATCGTATCAATAACTCAGTGGGACGTTCTGTTTCAGAAGAATAATAGATAAAATATTAATAATAATATCGTCTGAGAAAAACTATTTGAATTTTAATAAGCTCGTTGCTCATGGTTCTTTACTGAAAGATTTTGAGACTTTCAGATTTAATCTCCTAAACTTCTTTATGTTTATACAGTAGAATTCGGTTAAGCTAAAATAGGGAATAATAATGAACTGTTTTTCACTTACTCAAGATTTTCAATTATCTGGACTTCTGATAAGTGAAAATAAATTCGCTTAAACGAATTTAACACTTTTAAAATTGTTCTTTGAATCAAAGACATAAATTATAATATCGGGTTAAACATTTAGTGGTTTCAAAACCGCCGGTATAACAAGGCTGTCAGCTGTTATCTACGATGTTTTTTTATTTATTAACAACTAAATAAAACGCGTAAAAATAGTTAAAACTTTTCGAGCATTACGGGCTGAACGTGCATCATCGCAGTGTGCCGCACTGCCGAAAATATTGCTTCTGTTAGTGAAAGTGTGGCGGTTAAAACGAATTTTTTGATTCCACTGCGTTCTCCGCAATTTCGCATACCTTACGGCTCATTATGGTGTATTTTACATTTGGATTTGCACTTCCATTCATATAAAGGCCAAATCACGCAACATCTAAAGCCGTCTGACCATTCACAACGCCGTAGGCATAGTGATTGGATGCTGCTAGAGCAACAGGCTTTCGATGCTGATTTTTCGAGCAAAATTTTCTTCAGCGATAAAGCTCGCTTCTAATTTGATGGTTACGTCAATAAGCAAAATTCTTGCATATGGGGCTGGGTGAACCCAGAAATGGTTGTAGGAAAGCCATTGCATCTGGAAAAAAGTGACTGTTTGGTGCACATTATGGTCTAGAGGTGACATTGGACCGTATTTGTATGAAAACGATGCTGGAAAACTCGTTACGGCTAATTCTGAGCGTTTTTGTCGTGTAATAACCCTATTTTTTTTAGCCTAATATTGAAGTTTATGAACTGGACGATATGTGGTTTCAACAAGACGATGCCACGAGCCGCTAAACACGATCGATTTTGGAAAGATTCCTGAACGCGTAACTTCACATTTTGGTGACATCAATTGGCCACCAAGATCACGCGATTTGACGCCGTTTAAATTTTTTTTTTTTTTTTTTTGTGGAACTATGTCAAAGCGGATTATCCGTATCTACGCGTATAGTCCCCTAACGTTGGAGCATTTGAAAATCAACATTCGTCAATTTACCGCACGAAATGTGCGAAAGTGGTCGTAAATTACCTCAAAAGGATCACTGCTGCTACTAATCTAGAGGCGGTCATTTAAATGATATTGTATTTTGTATGTAATGGAAAGGTTTAAATATTATAATGAAATAAAAGTTTATTCGAAATCACATGAAAATTTGTGTTTTATTCAACTTTACTTTTAAAACCGAAAAAGAGATAACCCTTTGCATATTAAAAATAAAACACATGTGTGATACTTTCCCAATTCAGATTAATTTTATCGGTAATAGGAATAATATGTTGCATCGGCGTTAAATTAATAATTTTCTCCCTTAAGCGATATTTGTCTGATTTAATCTAGAACTTTACATGCAAACTGTGTTTGGCTTAAGAATTTAATACAAAAAATACTTACAGAGTATTTCAATTAAACCCCGTAATTTTACCTAAATTCGTCTGCATTATTATATTTTTTTTTGTAAGAAGGATCTAAGTCCACAATTAATAAAACATAAGTAACATTAAAAAGTTGAAACAATTTCCTTTATAAGACGGTGACTAGATTTTAAAATAATATACAGTTGAATCGCTTTGGGAGTAACGTTAACAGGAGCCATAAAGCGGTATTTAAAGTCAAAATTTTTTTTGTTATACTATATATTAAAATATTTCCATTACTGGGACACTAATATTAATAAATAATTTATTTAATATAATAAAAATTTACTTAACATAAAAAATATTTTTAAAAAGGAACGAAAAATGCTTTAACTAAAGTAAAAATGTAAACAAAAGCCACTGAGTTAATAAGGAAGGGGAGATCCAGACGAGAGAAGAACGAGGGAGCTGCTAAGACTTAGCAAGCCCGAACTAAGTAGAATAATGGGAGTTGTCACAGGGCACTCCCAACTACGGGCACATCTTAAACGCATAGGAATAGCGGGAGGAGATGAATGTAGAGCATGTGGGGAGGAGAGCGAAGCATTGGAACACTATTTGTGTCAATGCCCCGCCTTCTCACAAATAAGGTCCCGATATCTTGGGGGTGACACCTTACCGGACATAACCCGATTAAACACGGAAATTCTTATATATGAAAAAAAAAACTAATTTTAAAAGAAGTTGACAAAATTATTAAAACTATAATGCAAAAAATAATTCCATTATTCATTGTTGATGAGGTGTTACTATTATTAAGACTTATAAAACGGCAATAATGGCTAATTATTGTATACAACAAGTTCACAATTACTATCTGATGCCGATGCCCATAACTAGTATAAGGGAAATAGCTTCAAAGATACCATTTAGCTATATATACGAAATATTTTACTACATGTTTCATCAAATGAACTTTAAACGAGTAATTCCAAAGAAAAAATATTATTCATATCATTTTTTGCTTAATGAGATATGCTTCGTTATTTCAAAACTTTTACAACTTTTACATAGTCTTTTCAAGCCACAAATAGAGTAGAGAACTAAATTCGTAATATTTAAGGCATCCAGTTTTCTATTTTATTAGAATTATCTCACTGAATACGCTTCCAATTTTTGCGTTACTAATACACGAAACTAAAAATTTCATCACAAACAAGGCAATTCCCCTTGAAAAAGGGGCTTTCATTCATTGCGGTTTTGTACTCAAAACATTAATAAAAAATTCTATAGTTGAATTTTAATACTACCACCCATGGGAATTTAGTAATTCTAGTGTAATTCTAAGAGATTAATGTTAACTTTAAGATTAAAAACAACTAACATGCAATAAAAAAATAGAAAGTAATAATTGCAATTTAAAAAAGAAAATTAATAATAAAAAAACCAGGAGCTAAATGGATATTTCACGTTAAATCAAAATATATAGATCTAAGTTTAACTGCTAACAAAAGACATTTTGTATATATATATATCATACACGGGTTGTTGTTGCAGTTGTTTTCGCATTGTTATTTGTTTTTTTTTTCTTTTTTTTTGTATCAGTTTCGGTAATCGGTTCCTGTTCAAGTTAAGTAGATGATTGGTCTGCTGCAGCAGGTCTAGGATAATGGGACTGCCATCTGTCCTTGCCTAGAAATAACGCCCCCTCTGTATTTTGGTGTTGTGGTGAGGAACCTTTTTAATCTTTGATTCCTAACTTTTTTTTTCCCAGAAGGTGGTGGCTCTGTCATGATGTTATCCTCTTTTTCAGGGAGAGGGGGGGTCAGGGGGCTCATTGAATGGTTTGATAGGAGGGGGTTGAAGTCACTTCATTTTTAAAACTTGAAAAACCATGCTGAAAAAATTTTTGACCTGTGCGAAGGAGCGAAAATGGGGTACTCGGTTTTGTAGTCAAGCACTTTAACTGCTACACCACGCCACTACGGGTCTACTTTTTAGCATTGAAATCACATTCGTACGTAACTTTCTCATTTTTAATAATGTAGTTAAGTTAGCAGTATAATTACTCGTATTTCCGAAGTAGTCACACCAATAGAGAGTAATTAGCGCTATTAACAAAGGTGTGGAGAAATGTTATTCTCTGTAGAGCAACAATTTTCATTTAATAGGTATATGAAGCATACTTTTTGCTGTTTGTTATAAAAATAAAAACACAAACGCAAACACATTTTACATTACAAGGTTAAACGCACTTGCTATTAATAAAACACCTTTACCGAAATTTATGTATGTATGTATGTATGTATGTAAGTATGGAGGTATGTATGCATATAATGTACATATATGTATATATATATGAAATGAAATAAATGGTATTGATTTTTTTTTGTTTCTAACACAAAATTTTGCTGAGGTCCCGTTTACACCCTCTCGGAAGTTAAACTATTGACTTATTTGCTTTCAATAAAAGTGACAACTTCACCTGTAATGGCCATGAGTTTGGAAACACAGTAATACAATTCATTTCGATTATTTTCGGCAGGATATATTAAGTATTTAAATAAAGAATTTAATCACATATTATCTGTGATAATAATGCCATAGTAAGTTTTGTATGAGAGCAAAACATAGACAACGGTTTTGCAAATCGCTAAACTGTTACCAGTACCATTACCATAAAAGCACAAATGACTGATATTTCAAAACCAACGAATATATATTATATTTGTAGGAACGCAGTACATCCTGCGGCAGTAAACAACAGTGTCGTTAACCGTTTCACAGCGAAATTCTAACTGAGCAAAATATTAAAAAAAGACGGTGCAGGACATGCGAGTATAATCTAAGAATAAAAACATTATTGTCTCACTTAACGAAGTAATGAAAATATAAAATGAAAACTGCAAAATACGAACAAAGCTTAAATGATATTGCAAAAAAAAAATATAATAAAATAAAATAAATGGTATATGACAAACAATTGTAAAGAAGTATATTCTCCATATTTTAATTTAAACCTTATGTGGCTTAACCCACTCTAAAACACTGCACTCACCTCTCTAGGCAACAGATATTTCAAGCCGAACAAAAATTAAAAGGACAACAAAAATTCTTTTCGCAATGTGAAAATTGAAATAGAGGAATAAAAAAACTATAGAAAAAAAGATAAGGCAGAAAATAAAAGAATTAAGTTTTCAATTATTGCTAAGTCTAACGTTCTTTTGTTTATTGAATTGTTTTATTTATTATTTTAAAGTTGTTATTAATTTATAAGAAGAAAAATTACTGAATATAAATGTAGTAAAGGATATTTTTTGCCAAAAGTAAACTTTTCATATGTTTGAATAAATTTAAGTTTAATGACTTTTAACAGCGGCATAGATGCAGGAAGCATTGAACCAACCTTATAGCCTTATAAAGAAATGCGACAATGGGCGGCGGCTAAATTATCAGCATATAAAAGCCTACTCACATAAAAAGTTTGGCATATTACGAATAATTAAATTTGTCTATGTTGCAAATATTAATAATATTGATTAACTTTTTTCCTACCCTCTAGAGGCAGCGTTGCCATATATCTATGTTAAAAAATTTAACTAATAAAAAAATAAAGAAAATCAAAACTAGTGGAATGCAATACATACTATTGTTTTCTTTTTTTTTTGCCAAAATATCTTTTTTTGTAATTTGAATTACTTGTTAAATTAAAAGTTAAAAAATAAAATATACTTTATAGTTAACGCTCTCATAGATGCCGCGTTTATTTGTCTATGAAAAAAATGCAAGCGGAGAGTTGAATAACAAATCGATGCAATATAATTCATCACTTCTGTTCTACTTAAAAGTCTTCACGTAAGGCACCAAAAATTGGTATCATTATAGCTGGTTAGATAAATTAGGGACAAAGCCAAAATTTTTGGAACAAAAATTTCCCAAAATAATTAATCGGAGTCGTCATAATTTTTTTAATAAAACATTGAATTTTTTTTTAAGCTGGACATTCGTAAGCAATTTATTTCACATAATTCATATATGTCAGTAAAAATTCTTAATAAATAAAGTAGTAGAGAAGAAATCAGCATCACTTTTAAATGTAAAAGAAAAACCAAAAATAAGAGGATGTAAAATTTTGCAAGTTTATAATTAAACTTATGATTGTATAAATGTATATGTAAGTATATAAAAATATAATTCATTTGTTGATGTATGTAGAGTAATTTTACTCTAATTAAATCACTAATTAAATTAATCGAATTAATTGATATGGATACACGCGTAATAATCCACACTGACTGCCTTCAAAAGGGTAAAACAATCAATCAATTATGCCTACTTATCAGATCGATTTAATAAGTATTTTAAAAAAGAAATTCTTTTCCACCAGGATAATGCAAGAGTGGACATATGTGCAGTTTCCATGCCAAAATTTCGTGAATTAATATACGAATTTCTATTTCTTGTTTTCAAACCTGCACAAATGGGTAAATAAACCAAAAAAGTTTTATATGCTTTTAGATGCGATTTATAAATATTTGCATGTTAAGACGTGACAGAATTTATTTGTTGAATACATGGACAAAAATGTGAAAGCTGAAGGAGCAAAAGCAAACTTACTAAATTATGAGTTTTAATTCCCCTCTGAAATAGAAAGATGTATTGAAAAAAATTTCAATTAAGAAAAGAGGCAAGTAGACGTTTTTGCAATTTCCTTACGTGTTAAAAAAAGTTTTAAGTTACGCCTTGCGTTAGTAAATTTCTGGTTGCTGAACTTTTTTATGATGTCGTGTGAAAGCTGAAAAAGGAAAGAAAATGTTACATACTGAAAATTGTGAAAATTGTCACTTTCATAACAATTCTCTGAAATGCATTTATGACAGAAAAGTGAAAAATATTTGAACAAAAGTTAAAACACCAAAATGTTGTGCAGTTGTTTCATTTGGTTTTTGTGGTTTAAAGATGCGCCTTAAGGCATATTAAATTTTTAGAGCAGTTTTTAATTTTTTTTTTTTTGTGAAAACATAAAAGCTGAAGACGCAAAACAACACGTTACGAGATTTTGTTACTGAGCATTTGCTGATTGAAATGAATTTTAAATGGATTTGTAAGTTATAATATATTTTATATTTTTGAATTAGAGAAATTCGATTGGTATGAAAGAGAATATGAAAACGTTTTTAGCTTTTCCAAAAAAAAAAAAAAAAAAAAAAAAAAAAAAAAAAAATCGAAACGTTAGAAATTGAAAAGTGAAAATTTATCCATTTTCGTACAAAACCTGTGACACATCTGAAGATATGCTCTAAAATTCTGGCTATTTTATTAATTCAGAAATAATCACAATATTGCCAATGACACACTATATGGTGTTCAAATCATATGTATTTTAATTTAAACAAAACAATTCGTAACTTTTACTCATTATTCTGTTAAACATGGTCTCAATTGAAGATACCTAAACCAGAAACTAGCTTTAACCTACCATCCGATTTTTTTATTTCAAAAATTATAAGATAATTCATCACATCGTGGATACTATAAAGAGAAAAGTCGGCATCCTTCTGCCGAAAGAAAGAAGCGTTTCAACTTTAACTTTATCGCACCATAATTTCCATAAAAATGCTTTTAAGGAGCATTTTTCTTTTTATCTGTTGTTTGGTAATTTACATAATTAAGTTAAACAATTCTTATATTCATTCCTTTAAAAGAAGAAGATAAAGGAAAAAAAGAAAACACAACTGAAGCAACTAAATTAGTTCACTACCTTCAGTACTTAATACAATTTCTTTTAATTTTCAAACTGTCGGAATCACT
The DNA here is from genome assembly GCA_963681545.1 of Germaria angustata. Taxonomy (NCBI): domain Eukaryota; kingdom Metazoa; phylum Arthropoda; class Insecta; order Diptera; family Tachinidae; genus Germaria; species Germaria angustata. The sequence goes on along the minus strand of OY812998.1, from coordinate 115,390,637 downwards.
GAGTCACTCATAAAACAAATATTAAATAGCGTTTGTTTGTGCTCAAGAGCATCCAAGAACTGCTCCATTAATATTAATTAATTATATTCAAGACTCCAAGGAGTATATTAAATAAATTCGTTTTAAAATTCCAACTATAATTTTAAATAAATTTTTAAAAACCATTCTCTACTCCTCATCCTCCTTCTCACACAGAGAACATTATGGAGATAGAGTTTGTTTTTTTTTTTTAATAAGTAGATGCTCGTATTTTGTTGAATCCACATTATACGTTTTTCCCACTTTGCAATTCTATGTGCGACTTTGTATTCAATTTTTGTAGTTAATGTTGCGCTTCTGTACACTTTGCATGAATAATTTCTGAACGTGTTAAACTACAAACTGATTACACACACGCACACGTGCACAAAAAGAAAACTCTTTCTTTTACTTTTCTCCACCCTCAAAATGTGTAGTATGCTTTTAGGGGTTCGAACTCAACTTGAAGTGAAGTGAAAAAACTATTTTCTAAACTGTTTAAATATGTTTACGAAAGCACACAATTTGAAAATAAAAAATCCGACTTGTAAAGAAACTTGATGCAACTGCAAATTTAAAAGCAAATAATATTTAAGTACTCGTATGTGACATTCTACAGGGAAATGTATTATTTGTTTAGATGATGTTAGAAATTTAATGGCGTTTTGGAGAGAGACAAAACTTTAGCTTGATTTTTTTTTTTACTTATTTTCAGAAAACCAAAATTCACTTAGGAAAACAAAGTATATATTGCACATTTGCTGTAAGAGCCAAACAACAACAAAAGTTGAACTTAAAAATCTCAATAGTTTGTACAAATGTTAGAATATTATTGTTATCCATTAATTTGTGAACAAATCGATATTTAAAGAAAACTAGTTTTTTAATTATTTATTTGGGGTTATTTAAGAATTTGAGCAAATAATTAATATAGCCTTGTTTTAAACACAAAAGATTTTGGTTAATTGTATTATTGTATTGTATGCTTCACTAAGGACTCTTTAGGCTACTTTCGATTTGAAAATAATAAAAAACAAATGGTGTCGAAGTTGGAAAAATTTTAAATTGAAATTTCTTTTTTTCGGTTTTGCACATGAAATAAATTGTGTCAAATTATTTTTTTTAATCAAATCATTTCTTCCTCCCATGGCATTAGAAAAAATTTTCAAATGCAACAAAATTTGATTTATGTTCTATTAAACTTTTTTTAGACCAAGAAAATAAAGAAAAATTAATTTTAAAAAACGACAAATAAACATCATAAAAATATTTTGTACAAACATTAAAATCTACTAAAAGTACAGTCATATCAAATATCAAAGGGTTTCGGGAAAAAATTTTTTTTTGCTTAAGCAAAGAGCCAAAACAGAACTCGCATTTCGCATTCAGCTGTTATAATATTTAAAAAAATTTTAATTCTGTAGGTCTTTTGTTTGCATTGAGCCACAAAAATTTGTGGTATATTTTTCTCTTTTATTTTAATTTTAGTTTGATAAGAGAAGTTTCTTTTCACATTTCATTTGTAATATACTTTTACAATTTTCGAAATATTATTTTATAATAAAAAATAAATATTGTATCTATATTTTTTGACCTTTTTTATAATAATTTGTTTTTTTTAATTTTAGTTTAAGATCTTTTATTTTTTAAACAATTTAATTAATTTTAATTTAATTTTATTATTTATAAAAAAGAGAATTGTCCTGAAGATGATACTCAATGAGTATCGAAATATTGATTGTTATTTTTTAATTAAATTGTTTAAAAAATAAAAGACCTTAAGCTTAAAAATAAAAAAAAAACAAAAAAAATTAAATAAATATATTACATCAAAATCACATCTATTATTAAATAGTTCTTAAGTTTATGTAAGTACAGTATAGTCACCTAAGAGCCTTCCAAATTTTGTTTAAACATTTGACTTTGGATTTTAATTGTATTTTGACAGGATCTTAAGCCATCATAAGAATAATGTAGTTAGGTTTTAAGAATTATTCGGAAAATAAAAAAGTCCTTGGCATTTTATTTATGCAATTTTTAAATTTAATAACTCAATGCACTACATAAAAACTTCTTTAGGTCAATTTCAAATTACATGCAATTTTTTCTATTTAGCAACAAAAAAAAAATAAATAAATATCAAGATGTAAAGTCTAAGTAAATACCCAAGTATAAGATATTTTTATAATAGAATTTGGAAGTGTACTTAAAAGCTGAAAGCATAAGCTTTAAATTATCTTGCAACATGCCCTTTTTTACATCGTTTTCATTATACATATACTTGTGTGTCGAACATCAAAGAAAAATATTTACATACTTTTAATGTTATTAAAAAATTAAATTATCTGAAAAACGTAAGTAGTTTATTTGTAAACATTTAATATACTTTTAGGCGAGTACAAGGTCATTCAACATTTAATCCCAGCAAACAAACGGTTGCGACAAAATTGCAGAATGTTTCGAGAATTGCTTAAGCGGAAGATAAAAGAGATTTTAAAACACTATATAAGAAGCAAGTAACATGCTAAAGTATACTTGGTCCCAAGTCTTACTCATGGTGCTAGTTGTTTTATAGATGCGATAGTGCTTACAATAGGAAACTCGACTTCAATAAACATATAAATAAATAAACAAAGTATACTTTGTTTCTGGAAGAGCAGCGAAAATTTTTCCTATTACAGCAGATTTCAATGTTTAAATTAGATTGTTTTACTGGAAACCACAATCGTTTTATATTGCATGCAATTGGATCGGACAAAATCATTTATGTTCAAAATATGTAGATTGAAAAGTTGCATACATACTTTTAGTAAAATAATTTATATATCGCCATTAAAAGTTTTTAGACCTGGATAATATAAAACTTTAGAAGCTGCTTCTGAAGCCAAAATCCATTTCACAAAACTATTATATTATAGTTTATGAGATATAAAAACTGTAACATTGTTTGCTATTGAGCTTTTCAGTCCAATTCTTCTGTAAATAAATTTATTGTATCAATTTCATATTTCATATTTCTTTGGGTTGTATCTTCTTCACGATGAGTATATTAATGATCCTGAAGAAGTCAACCCATGCAAACAACCACCCCCACGTGAAGGGATGTCGAAATATTAAACTAATGTAATAAATTTATTTACAAAAGAACTGACAAAAAAGGGAGCAAAAAGGTCGAAGAAATAATATCAATAAGTTGTAACAAATTTACTTTACTTTTTCTATTTAAAACAAAAGATAAAAAGGAAAATATGATAAATATGTTTTTTTTAATAAGAAAAATTTCTTAACTGAAAATCATAGAAGAGAAAAGTATGCATCGGAAGGTAAAAAATAATGACTGTCAGGATGCAGTATAATGTTTAGTTTGTCCAAAGGAAACGCTTCTATGTTTTATTGTAACCGAAAATTAAGTACGTAAAATCATGTGGCAACAATAATTATGGCAAATACAACGACTTTTAATTGAGTTTTTGTTTGTGGACGGTAGTCTGAGGGTCAATGAAAAATGGCTTTAAGTAGTCTTAGCGTTTCTTGCGTTCCACAAATACTAAATTGGGTTAATGCTATCAAAATCGAAATATTCCTTATAGAGCACAATATTAATACTACAACACACCAGTTTTCAGAGCCAGGACACACTTTGCTTTAGTTTGTCGATGGCGTTCATAAAGTGATTGACTGATATTTAAAGAATACTGGGATAAACAGCGTCCTCCATTGAATTAAATTATTTAAAACTATGCCTCCAACGAATGAAACAAGATTAATTTTTAATGTCATTCACTGGTGGCAAATATAGTGAACTTTATAACAGTTCAATTTGTTAAAAATAAAACAATTTCGTATGAAAACCAAGATGAGCTTAATTAACAAAATATCCCTTTGTGTTAATTAAGTTTGTGAACTATTTAACTACCAGATTTCCTTTCCACAACCAGTTTTCCATTGTTGATTAGCATACTCGTACTCGTACATCCATATAAGCAGCATTTGAAGGAAAAAAATTATATGCAGCACATAACAAAGTCCTTTATTTTCAATGAAATCTTTTTTTTGGTGTACGGTGCACACAGTGAGAAGCGTTGGAACCCGCTGAGATTTGCTCTCAGGCCAACGAGCTAGACGGAAACCTCACTGGTCCCTGCGGCCGTGACATTAAATGGCTTTTGACTCAATTAGACTCAAATTTACATTCATCGTTAACACAAATACCAGCATAAATGATGAAAATTAAAGGAAAAGTCCTTAGTGTAAATTTTTAGAAAACATGACAAGCCAATAACAAGCTGGCTATTTATTATTAAAGGAGATTAAACCTTTACGGTTTAAGACAAACGCAGTTACCGGTGGCTGAATTTTTTTTAAAGGACTAATGTGAAAATTTAATAGACAAAGTCAAAAGCTAACGAATTGAGAAATGTACAAATTAAATTTATGTAAAAATATTATACGGCTAAATGAATAATTTATGATTTAAATATTTTATTATGCTACTCAACTTCAGATACAAACATGGAAATGAAATTCGTAGGAAATTATAAACTAAAACGTAGTAGAAAACAACCACAAATACATTTCGTTAACAATTCTGCTGCCAAATAGAAAAATTTAAAGTAATATATTGAAAGGAAAGTAATTTTTTCTGCATTTTTTTAGGCGAGGCAAACATACATATATTTTCCCCCATTTCCTTTGCACTAAAACTTCAAAGTAATGCTTTAAGGCATGTGAAATTCTTTTGGCATGACTTTGTTAAAGAAGGTGTCTTACGAATTGAAATACAGTCGAATTGGGATTAACGAATGCGTTTAAAAGGGGAAAATTCCTTATAGGAAAATAAAAGTTCTCAACTATTATTTATGATTAATTTCAAAGCACTTTACTTCGCTTAAAAGAAACCCCAATGAAAATCTGCTTTAGTGAAACACATTCTGCTAGTAAAAATACAAGATTTAAATGCAACAAACACTGCTTTCAAAGGAAGAAAATTATTTATTTCCTGCAGGCGAAACATCATGCAGCATTGTTACATTTTAAAACGTATTACATGCAAGCAATAAAATCTCAGTTTAAAAAATAAATTTTAATGCAAAATTTTATTTTCAGTATGCATCATATTTTCTATTTTTCGTTCAAAAAACAATTTTCAAAGTGCTGAATTCATTCTTTTTTACAAAGTCCGTTTAAACGAAAAACAACTGCCAAATTCGACAACATACTTTTCCACTTTCATCAGACTATTAGGCTATCGAGGAAATTAAATGTAAGAGATCGGAATCCAGTTTAATATTTATTTCACAAATGGGGTCTTGTCAATTCTCAGATTATTGTTGACAATAACTGGGTACAGAACTGAAATATTATTATCAGGAGTAATATCAGGATTAAAGTCAATCTTCATAAGTGAAACAATAGAAAAAAATTTATTATTAGCTATTAATCGTGATAGAAATTTATCTGCACCCGACAAAGGTGTTTGATACTAATTTAAGAAGTCACAAATTTTTACACATTTATTCTCAAATTCAGTTTTGAACAAAAAAAATTTTTTTTTAATTCAATAACCTGTTGAATTGCCGTAGCATTACTTTTGGCAATGCCGTGTCTTAATGAACCCAGGACAATACTATTAAAGGCGTGCACGGTTTTCATTTGTAATGATTTTTATATAATTAAAATTTATTTAAGTTTTTATTTAAAAAAAAATATTTGTTTTTTGTTTTGTAATCCACAAGTAGAAAAATATGATTGACTTCTATACAATTCTCATATAATATTAGTTGGTTTTTGTATAAGTTCTCGTATACTAGTATGCATACTTTTTAAACATGATTCGGCTAAAGAGTATTGATGACTCGGCTACAGCCAATGAAATTCAGCCTTATATTCGTACTCAGTTAATTAAATTTTTTAAATAACTTTTGGGAATAATGAATTTATTAAATATTTAAGTTTTATTTACATGTTATTAAACGATTATATTTATATATTATGAATTTCCGCGGGGAATTTTTCCCCTCCCAAACAATTGTTCCCGGCAAAAAAAATCTCCTATTCTAATAGAGTCAGCTTTTCATATTCCATTTTGTAAAGAAATAATTGTTCGTTTTGTTTTCTACTAAAAATAAATTTGCTTGCCAACTAAAATCCAATTCTAAATGTATAGTATGTATGGAGTTCCTTTCTACTTACAAAATATTTGTTGTTTTCTTTAAAGAAATTAAATTTACAAATATAAAAAAGAAATTTTATACAAAACAGTCTATAGCACTTTTATCATAAATGAACAACCGGGAGACTTAAATAAAAGACTGTAAAAACTTAAACCTTTTTTTCCCACAGTATAAACACAAACTAGATTTTTGTGTTAGTAAAAAAAATCTGCCAAACTTTAGTATTTTCAATTAAAAAAAAATAGTTTAAGCCAATATTTTATTATCTTTTTAACTTAAATCTAACATTTGTACATTTGCTCCCTTCAAAATAATTGGAGAAAAAACTATGTACTAGAAAATATTAATATCCAGCATACCTACAATTTTCCCGGCGAAGTTTTTCCCATAAAACAAGGGAAAATATTCCAAACGAATTATAGTTCATAATAGGAAAAGGGAGAAAATTACCGGGAAAATCTACTTCATAATTGGGCTGATTGTGAGAGGGCAAGAAGTTTATCATAGAAGTACGTTTACGACATGAAGGAATAGTTCGAGAACAGAGTGCGGGAGATCACCGAAGTTGGCAGCATATTTTCCTTTACAAAGTAAAACCTGTATTACAGTCAAATCCCGATAATTCGTACCCCGATAAATCGCAATTCCCGATAATTCGTAATAAACTTCCGGTCCCTTGAAAAAATCTCGTTAATTCGTAAAATTTCTATACATTTTGGTCCCCTCGATTCGTAATTTTTTTACAAATAAAATCTTCTTTACCTCTATAAATCGTAATTGTATGCTAACTACCACTTATAATTCGTAATAAAAACAACAGAAACATGAAAAGGATGATTTTTTCCGCCATTTTTTTTTTTTTTTTTTTTTGTGGGTTTTGCTTTTGCTTGTGTGTGTGTTTATATTCTTAAGATCAGTTTGTTACATGAATAATAAAGAAAAATGTCAAAGGGACATTGCTAAGCGATTTGAATATGCTCCATCAACTTTTACTTCAATCCTTTAAAAAAGAGAATTTATTATGCAAAAATCTTCAGGCAGTAAGCTAAAGCGCGAAAAACTACATGAATATCCAGAGCTTTAAAAGTCTTTAGTTTTATGGTTTACACAGTTCCTAACGTTCCGATTAGTGGTCCATTACTATCGGAAAAAGCAGTATGTTTTGCAAAAAAGTTAAATCTAAATGATTCTAAAGCAAGCAGTGGTTGGCTCGATTGCTTTTAAAAACGGAATAACATAACATTTAAAAAAAATCTGCGGTGAAAGTTCGGCCGTTAATGAAAATATATGTTCAGAATGGAAAGAAAAACTTAATCACTTGACAAAAGATCATGATGCAAAAGACATTTTCAACGCAGATGAAACTGGTTTATTTTTTTTTAATGAATCTGTCAGTTTTATTTTTATTTTATTGTTTTTTTGTTTGCTATTAAAATTACACGTATTTTATGTATTTATTTTATTTATTTTGTACTTTATTTTTAACAATTGTTTTTTATGTTTTTCTATCATTTTAGTAAATAAATTGAAAAACCCCCGTTAATTCGTATTTATTTTATTTTAACCCCGTTAAATCGAAACCCCTCTAAATCGAAAACCCCTATAATTCGTAAGAAATGGCTGGTCCCTTGCGAGGCGTGCAGTATTGCTTGACAAAATGAGTTTATGATTCCGATCCCTACCGAACACTGTGGATGTCTTTCTAAGTCAGTAAAAAAATTCAGTCAGTTTACAAAAAAAAAATCTTCAGTTATAGTTCACTCTCACCAAAAAATTTACCCGGTTATATGAGAGGTACACATTAAAGCTTTTACTAACATCATTTGATGGATTATTGGAAGTGTCCGTTATGGGATATTTCACTATAAGATATACAATATTCATGTTTTTTTTAAACATTTGTTCGTTGGATTAATATATCAAGTAAGAAAATATGCAATAAAATTGTAGAAAAAAAAATTCAAACATAAACGAGCATATAGTACGTAACGAAATGAATACAAACGGATACAAAAAGTCCTATACAAATATTAAAACTTTATTTAAAAAAATGGCATACAAATTTGTTTGTCATTGTGTACATGTATGGAAGAACACATCAGAATACTGAAGTATAGGAAGAGAGGACGTGAACTGAAGCATTAACTTGAGCTGCTATTAGATATGCTTTTTATCTACCTTAATCACACGACTCGTAGTGTTCGCATGTGTATGTATAAAAATATTTTTTGTTTTTACGCAATATTACACAATATTCAGTATATTATATAAAAAGACAGTGTTTTTATACTTGAATACAATAAGGAAAGCATTTAACATGTTCATTTATGTTGGCAGAAACCAATTAACGAGAACAGTTTTAAAATTTAAGAAGTAATTTTGCGACATGCAATTCCTTCCTAAGTTGAGCTTAAGTCGAATATCAATATAGAGAAAAAATTTATAGTTCCATTATCTAGTAAACAGTAAGTATAAACACAAACAACATTTGATATTTACTCTAGTAGCTCAGCTGTGCTAGTGAGGCTCATCTCTTAAAGGCATCTTGTACAAATGTTTCTAAAAAATTATTACACCTACAGTGAATTCCGGTTAAAGCGAACTTTCTTTGAAGTACGCAGTAAAATAATGCTTGTAAATTTTTTGCTCTTATAACAGACATAAAAATCGATAAATTTTTAAGTAATTATTTGCCATTATTATTTGACAAGGCGGTAAAAAAATATAGAAAGTAATTGATATTTTTGGATGGATATTAAATATGTTCCATTAATATACCGAACAAAAATAAATGGGGTCAGTTTCAATATTCCTTACTTTTGTTTACCGTATTCCGAACTAAATCGCCCACTCTTGTGGAGCGTGTGGGATTTATTTCACATAAAACTGACTGGGCACGACACTTCGACAACGCAGAATATGCAATATAATAAAATATTTTCGCTTCCTCCTTCGCAAATAATAAAAATAGCGCATAATATAAATACATACATATATTCGTATTTAAAAAAATAAACTCTTCTTATGTACGCATTTATAATTGTGTGGAGCCACAAACATTTCTATAGGGAGTGATTGCTGTAGTCTTATGAATTACACAAGAGATATTTTCTTGTTTGTTGGCATACAGACATGCCTGTAATGATTTTATGGCGATTACGAATGATGTGTTTACAAGTATAGTTCTCCACCTAAAAGTAGGCAATATTGAAGTGTACAACACTGCGAATTTATTGTTAAAATGTAATGAACACACAAAACCGTTTCCGTCGACGATGAGATGAAATTCTAAACCAACCATGAATGATGATTGATACCGCAAACAGTAAAGGAAAATAAGAATATATTATTTATTTATTTATTTTATTTTTTTTTTTTATAACTAATAGAAAATGATGAAATGAGAAAAGTTTTCTTATTATTTTTTATTGCATACTCTAGAGGGAAGAAAAAGAAAACTGAATGGCAGAAATGAAATATTTCCTTTTTTCGTAAAATTTTTTATATTTCCACTGTATTTAATGAAATAAAATAAATACATTGGAAATTTAGGATATTTAGGATATTTAGTTTTATGAGATATTGTAAATAAATGTGTTTATAAAAAAAATTAAACAAAATAAAAATAATAAATATATATAATTATGTATATAATTTTTCTAAGAGAAGTAACAAATAGGCAATTAATGTCTACTATTTAAAGAGTTACTTTTTTTTAAAAGGCATAGTGTAGATATGATAGATATACAGGCATGTTCTGCAAATCACTTTTTGTGAAAGTGATTTGAAATCACAAAAAAGGTGTTCTGCGCACAAAACTTTTTGAACTGTTGTGATTTGAAACCGGTCAGCTATGTGGCTGCCGATCTGAAATCACTTTCTTAATTTTGGACGGCTTTTTATATTTAATTCAATAAAAACTCATTAATTGAACACATTTATTTCTTTTTTATTTATTTTACGAGTAAAACTGATGATTTTGTACCAAAAAATTGGCTTAAATATAAAAAAAATTGCAAACACTTTCTATTGCAGCAAATGTTGTTATTTGCTTTTGTGATTTGACAATTTCTTTTTGTGATTTGCATTTACTTTTTAGTTGTCAGCTGTTTTTGTTCTTCGAAATTACACTGATGGTTGCCAGAGTAGATAAATGTTTCTTTCGACGAGAAATATATTTAATTTTTTTAACTAAAGAAGCTATTTCCAATAAAAATTAATTATTTTTGTTAAGTTATATTCAAAATATTTATTAACTATCTATTGTTTGCCTAATTTTAAAAATAATTACTTATAAAGTATTAGCAAATGGCAACAATAATTATATATTAAGAACAATGGCAACCACAGATTACTAAATATATCTGTGGTGGCAACTTCGTGTGTATTCTTGAAACTACTTTCTTTTGTTAAATTAATAAATTTATTTTCAAATATATTACTGACAACAATAAAGCCCTAGGCATATCAACTAAATTTTTATTTAAAAAAATTTTAGTTTACGTTCACGTTTTATTTTGACTAAACCTTTATTAATTTTTAATACATAAAAAATTGTCATCAAATCAAAGCAAAACATCAGCCGTTTTCTTGTGTTTTCGAAAAGGTAAAATCACACCGAAAAGTTAAATTTCTTCTGATTTTCAGAACACCACAAAATCACATTTGTGATTTTAAAATCACAAGTGATTTTGAAATCTTGTGATTTGCAGAACATGCCTGATAGTGTTATATTAATTTTTATAGCAGCTTTGCAGCGCCTCTGGTGTTAAGTAGACACTCCAACATTCTTAAGCTGTTTTGTGTAGCCAATAGGCTAATTGCTTTACTTTGCCGACAATCCTGATAACATTCCGGAAGAAGAAGGGGGCTGTAATGTACCTGCCATGATGTATGTATCAATCGCTGATGGCACTATTCAGAGACTATTGGTATGCCTTTATCACTACTAAACAGTTCCACAACAACTACCACAGTGTATTATATAAGATTAATTCATGATGTTGACGACTTGTCCTGGACAGGGATCGATAACTCAAATTTCTCTCTTAAGTATTCCACGATTTATCTAAGTTCAGTAATATATTCAACACAAATAGGTTGTAGATGGAAGGATAATGCGTAAAATTTGAAAATTCCCCCAGTATATTCAATAAACAACAATAGCACTTTCAAAAATCCTATTAATACATGAATAAGGTTTTTTCACATTAATTGACACTATGACTTAATAATATTCTCGCCAAGAGAGGTGTCCAACAACATCCTTTGGGAACAATCCAACGAACCGCTCATGGCAACGGAAATAAAGAGACGTAAATGGCGGTGGATTGGTCATACTTTAAGAAAACCAAGGAACGACATCGCAAAAAATGCCATAGACTGGAACCCGCAAGGAAGCCGGAGAAGAGAACGTCCAGCTCATACGTGGAGAAAGCAAATCGATGTAGAAGTGGCCGAAATGGATAAAACATGAGGCGAAGTTAGAGCGTTGGCACAAGACAGGATATCTTCAACCAATTTATTGAGGCCCTATGCTCCTTATAGGATCGATGGAAACATATGTATGTATAACATATGTATGTATAACTTTTTCTATGCGAGAATTTATAATCTCCCTTATTCTAATTGTCGTCATCGTCGTGTCATAGAGTCGACATTAAAAAAATCTCAACTCTGTGCTCGTTGTAGGCAATAATTGAGTGCTATTGACGGCCACTTACCATTTTGTAAGGCTTAGTGATAGTAATAGCTTCGACATCTATCATACAGTTGCCAAAATATTGGTGTCGACTTCGCGTGACGTCGACAACGACGATATAATGGGTATTATTTAAAATTTATTTAAAATGTATATTATGAAAGTTTTTTTTTAAACAAAAAATATATTTATTTAATAGAAAGTTTTTAACAACTGCCCCCAAAGTTAACGATTTATTTATAAAAACCTGCTGAAAATATGCAATAACATTTTGGCATATAAACATGTTTTTCAGCCTAAAAGCACACTAATTTCTCCACCTTATGGAAGATATTGCCATCAAAGCAATTTAAAATATTCATGAAAAATTTAAATTGAATTTGGCAAATATGTTTGTACATAATTGGTAGGCTTCCAAAATATAAAAATATAAAATCTATTAACAAAAATTTATGTTTTTATTAACTAGGAAATTGTTTGGAATTTTCTAAACAGAATATATAATTAAATTTAACATACTAAGCTATGACAGGCCAACTACATAATAATTTACAACTTTAAATGACATTTGCATACTTTAAGCGGCAAGAAATTTATGCTTTTTGAAAGTGTACATTAAGGATTGAGGACGTGGTAAGTTTATACTATCAGTATGGTAGTACTACAAGGATTGTTAGTAATAAGGCTGAGCCTTATTTGCCACATTAGCATAAGCGACATTATCATATGTGTTCTGGCTTCTGAAACAATTTAAATTCACATGAAATCATGAATTCGTTCGAATGCAAAATTTGTTGTCCCATTTTCAAATTGGTTTTCAGCTTTTAGAAGTTTTTTTTTTTCTAATTTGGCAAAACATACTCATCTTACCTCTACCGCCAAAAAAAAAACTGAAAGGCCAAGTACAAAATTTTACAGAAGTGTTTTTCTTAACTACCACTTCACTAAGTTGTATGACTATTGCAAAATTTATCGTATTCTAAATTTGTGTTTATGTTCTAACGATTATAAAACGTTAAGATTTCATTTAAACTTTTTTTCTCACTGAGGGCACGACATATGGAACTTGACATTTAGCTTGTATATCAGATCGGTCTTGCACAAGCCTTTTTAAAAGCCCTTGTATATTTAATTATAAACGATGTTGCCACATTTGCAGCAAGAAATTATGTGGAATATTTCAAAAACACATGTCTGATGGTGGCAGTACAGACAAGCAAATGTGAAATACTTCTCTTTCATATTTATTCTTGTGAATTTGGAGTCCGGAACATTTGTGTAAATCCAAATTTGTGTTATTATGGGAAATAAAATGTCATCTAAAATAATTATTTTCGCTACTGAGAAATTAATCAGTTGTGATTACAATATAATACATGATATTAATAATTCAAATTGTGAACCGTGATTAAAAGAGATATAGGATAGTCATTTGAAAATGTGTATGTACCTGGTGGTCCAAAAACAAGTATATGTATTTTCAAAAATTAAATGAGCTGTGATGATATGGTTCTGAGCTGAATGACATAGTGTACCATCCTTCTAATATCAAGGATTATTTCAAGTTCATGTTTTCTTGTTTAGGTCATAAAAATTCCGTAATCAAGAATCTGTAGCGCTCGCCGTTGACTAAAATGGTGTTTCTAGAACTATTTTCAAAAGAACAAAATTGGCCAATGATGCTTTCGCTCCAAAATCCGCACCAAACTGTGACTCTCCGTGGATGGATTAGCATTTCGACAATGACGTGCAGGTTTTCCGATCCCCAGGTGGGGCAATTTTGTTTGTAGATATAGCTGCCGAGATGAAAACTCGCCCGTTCAGATTAAAATGATTTGTCGGCCAAGTTCAATCAATGTCCAATTATTTAGCAATATTCACCAACGTTATTCAAGTGTAAAGCGACTCATTTTTGGTGCGCGGAGGTACCACACTGACATATAGTTAAATATTTCGGACAGAAAAATAGTCTATCGGTGTCAATATAAAATTCAAAAATATAGTTTTATTTCAAAATAATCCAGAAATAATGTCCTGCTAAAAGTTTTGTTTAATCGCTTGCTTTAATTTGACACATAATTGTCTTCACTTCTTCATTTTGATACAATTTAATTATAAGTAAAATCTTCCCATTAAATTTTCATAATCATAATGATTTGTACGCTCCAAATCCCTCACATAACGAATTAAATAGTTATTGATATTTCCCAAAGGACATAATATTTTGAAGCGTAATTAAATGGAATGGCACACAAACATAATTCATTAATTTGGAAATGATTCTAAGAGGAATAAATAGCCATAGCCATACATACATAGACATATAAGTAGTAAATCCATGTAAAATATTTGACATTTAAGATTGCTTTTCAACAATAAATTGTATTTGAACGAATTAAGTGGTTCTATGATAAAGTCTTTTTTTGACTTAGAGGACTTTTTTTTTCTTTTCTTTTTTGATTTATTTGTTTATCCACTATTGCAATCGAGTCTATGCAAAAGAAATAGATATTTTTGCATTATTATGATGTTAAATATACTTATTGTAACCACGTTTTAATAAAATTCTGTTTAAAATATTATTTCAAAACAATCAATAGCACAATCAATAATTGTTCTAAAAAAATATAATTTTATTTTTATATATGTGCCAATTTATTTTACTTTCAGGTATGATCAATAAGGATATAGCAAATTTTGTAAAGGTGTCTCAATAATTTCGTTACTTTTTGTAATTCCCGTCTCTTAACTGAGAGGGAAACACTGCTATAGTAGTCGTCAATCGTTGTCCGTTTATACCTTGATAAATTTTATTTTAATATACACTTTCTATTGTAAATCTAATCTGATTCGTAATGCTTTTTCCTGCATAACTCACAAAATTCCAACGTTCACGACTGATTAAATATCTAGTTTGGTGATGAAGATGGAAGATCGATCATAGGTTTTTGCAGCTCAAAATAGAAAAGCAATTCGGGAAAAACTAATAAACAAAATTAGGACTCAGCACTTCCACTGAGAATTTTTTTAAAGTGGTCATCCACATTGCCCTTCTAGAGACCGAAAAAAAAATTTAGTTAAAAAATTCACACTCTCAGAAAATTTAATTTCAATGTTAACTTTTTAGAGTTAAACCCAAAGGAGCGCACAACAAGCCTTCACTGGCTTAGGTGTATGTCGTATGACATGGGCTATCATACCCCTCCAATCAACCTAACCTAACCTAACTTTTTAGAGCGACACGTGGATGTGAGTTAACTTTTTTCGAAATTCTACCGCACATGCTTTAATAAAACGAATTGCTTTTAGTAAAATCCACAAATTTCTCCTACCACACATGATTGTCAAGAATTTTGGCATTTTGTTTGTACCAAATTGATTAAGAATCTTTTGGAGTAAACGTTAGTATAAACGTACTACCGCACAATATTTGATTAATTATTCGGGTATATTCTAGAATCCGAATTTACTCGAAAGTGGATTACTTTAGCATTTTTGGTGTTCTGCAACTCACATCCCCATGTTTTTATTCGTTTTCAATTAGAGTAGGAAGGGGTGGGTGAAAGTAAAACGAATCGTACTTTATTCTTATAAATGCTAACACTATTAAGAAAAATACAATTTTGGTTTTTAGTTTGAAGTATTTTTTTATTGAACTTCATCAAAAAATTTAATTTTTCACAGAAATATTAATGCAAACAAATTTTTTTTAAAATTTGCTAAAAATTTCAATTTGGTTTTGGCAGTGTAAAAAAACATGAAAAAATACAACAATTTTGTTTACGTTCGAAAACACAAAGTTGCCCTACATAATAAAGTTTGATATGTCAATCTTTTTTTAACTAAATCTTAATGCATTTAGATCTTATTGAAAAAGAAAAATGAATTTTTTGAAGGAAATTAAAACTAATTTCATATATATAAATCTATTTAAACAATAATTATAATAATTCGATTGCATTTAGTTGTAAAATCGCAATGTAATAATCAGGCAATACTTTGTTTTAACAACATATGGTGCCAAGAGAACGCAGTCTCTTTTTTTTAAATTTTGTAATAATTTTAATGAGAATATTATTTATTTATTATTATCTATCAAATTTGTTATTCGAGATATTCTCCAAAATTGTTTGTTGTGTTGTGATTGTACAAAAGCTTTCTAAAGCTATTTATACTTTTGTGTTTTTGTTGATTACAAATAGAAAAATATGATTGAGTTCTGTTGGAATTCTCATATATATTTGTAGTCTTTAGCATAAGTATACGAGCTTTGAATGCTTTCAATCATGATTTGGCTAAAAGGGTACTGATGATTTGGTTAGAGCCAATGAAATGCAGGCATATACCTAGCTAAGCCAACAACAAACAATAGAATATTTATTATTATCTTCAAGAAGAAGATACTCAATCGGTATAGAAATATCGATATTTACAAATAAAATTGTTTAACAACTATTTAACAAGACCTTGAGCATAAATAATATTTTATTGAAATAGAAAAGTTTAGGAAACAATTCAAATAATTATTTTGGGAATATCTCGAATAATGAATTTAATAAATATTGTTACTATAAATTCTGTTTTTCCGTTTTGGGTACATTGATTATCATCAGAAGGGCGATGTAAGAATAATAAAAAAGACACAAGTCAATTATAATTGTTTGCTGTGTTGTGTTTTTTAAAACTTTTATACTTAACGTGTGTGAAGATAAATATGCCGAGTTAAATATATTTTGACGTAAGAACTTACGCAGAAACATATTTTAGTGCAGAGATAAATATGTTCTAGTGTAACGATAAATAACAGAGTACTGTTATTATGTTAACATAGCTCTGTTAGACACACAAATATATGGTTAATGCACTTAAAGTAGAATAAGAACGAAATTTTTGAACAAAAAATTATCAAACAAGATAAATTAAATCATGCATGTGCTGCACTTTCTTGGGAAAAATTAATTAAAAGAAACGGGTTTCCTCACAACGCTTTGTAAACTCAAGTTCAGCCATATACGGCTTCTATGAAGGATGTTAGCCATAGTGGCCAAAAGGAGTGGTGGCATTTAATGCAACTATAAAAAATGAAAAAGTGGACAACTCATTATTAAAAACCGTGAATGGGATGACATTGCATGCCACCTCTCCAGTTTGTCACTAGGGCCAAAATTCTTTATAGAACAGAGACCATATATGGTTTAAGTTTTTGAAAAATTGCAGGACCATTTGGATATTCTTAAATGTTTAGATTGTTCGCTAAGTGTTCTGAATGAAAAAAAATCATCAAGGTCAATGGTGCATTTTCAGTTGTACAATCTTCAAATTTCTTTTGCAAAAGACAATATAGGAACATTTTTTGGTGGGGCATACATATCGTGCCTCAACCGCCAATAGAGGAAAAATGTTTTTATTAACTGCATTTGCACTGAGTTGTACGGCTGTTGCAAAATTCATTTTGCTCCAAATTTCTGATGCTACTTCTGACGCTTATACTATTTTAATATTTCATTCTAGTTTTGAAAGTTATCGATTGTGAATAAAAAGTGAAAATCGAAAATGATGTGGTACGGGCAAGATACCTATATGCAATGTATGTCTTAGTATTTTGGCACGCAACAAGGTCACCATAATGCATTTGCATTATTTGCGAAGCGTTTTATGTTTATCTCAATGACTTGAAAAGAAAATAATTATTTTGATTGATTAGCTTTAAAATATTGTATTTAATGCTGCCAGATAATATACGAGTAAGCAAGGACTCATCCAATTTCGTGGGCGATAAACGTTGAAGTTTTGAAATTGATTACTTTTAAGATTTTGTAGTAACATTCAGCCAAATAAATTTTTTTCCATCAAATTTCCCCCTAAGAAGTTTTATATCCGGTATTCGCCCCTAAACGGCAAAAATTCCCCCAAAATTTAGTAGGAGAATACCTGAAATGGCAACACCGTTTATTATTGAATATTATTTTTGAGCGCCTGGTTTTATAAATTCGATCTAAAAAAAACAGATCGAATTTTTTATCCTTGATGGTGCTTATTCTTGGTTTGGCAAAAGAAAATTAATGAGCACACGAAATTCACTTTTTTCCATTTTCTTAGCAAATCACGCGCTAGTCTGCTATCAGCGGCTGTCAAACTGACAGCTACCTATTGACAGGAGCGGTGTTGCCCGTTCAGTTAAAAGGCGGAACATTTTAAAAGTATTGATTTATTCGGTCGCTCTCGTATTAATGGTTCATTACACAAAGCAGCCGATCCATTTCATTACTTGTACATAACAAAATATTAATAAAAACTTAAATAATAAATCTTAATCATTTTATTTTGATTTAAAGTCAGGAGAAAAGAATAAGAGTATAACAACAATAAATAAAACATATTTATTGTTGTTATACTCTAAGACGAATACTTTAAGACGAATATCGAAAAAGGATAATTAAAAGCCAATTAATTAAACAAAAAAAATCGACAACAAAATATACTTTCTTTTGGTATTATTAGTCAATTAAGTTAAAATTATTTGTAATGATAAACCTGTGGGTTAGAGGGAAACAAACAAATTACCCAAGTGAAGAAAAATTCTGATAATGAAAGAAATGTATTAAAGAGAAAAATATATGTATATATTTAAAAAATTTGCATAAAAGACTAAAGAGGGGATAGAAAAAAATTTCCTATGCGTAACTCAAGAGGGTTTTTAATGCAATAAAATTCATGTTGCTCATAATGATTTTAAAATGTGTTCGGTTGTATGACCAAACCAAATCTTTCATGAAATCTGGACAAGTGTGAAACAGAAATTTGTTACATCTAGAAGTTGTATAATATTTATTATTTAGTTTGCTTTAATATTGATCTAAACGGTTTTTAAAGTCTCAGGAAAATTTCGCATTTACGATTTTTAATAAAATGTATATAAAAATATATAAAAATAAACTCACACATCAGAAAAACAATTATCGAAAAAATTCTAGAACTTCCTGTTGATATATATCTTCCATAGTTATAAAAAAATAAATTTAAAAAATGTGAGCGCCTTAAAGCCAAAAAAATACACTTTGGGTCTTGGAAACTTCTAGATGAGTGGTTTGCTACAGCTAGTACCAAATTAGATACCACTAGACATGTAGCGGAAGACTACATCACCACATGAGAACAAGTCGGGTGACTAGCTTTGTGTCAGTTCCCTTCCTTTTAAGGGTACTCACTATCAACTCAGTTTTTAGGTTTAAACAAGATAGGGACTATGGATGGAGCACTAGCCATTAGATAATTAAATTTTTGTAATCGCTTTTTTAAAATAAACATTGAACTAAACAACTTCACAAAATTATTAGACATGAAAAAACCCATCATTTAAAAATTTCAGATAATTGCGAAACAAATCTGATGTCCCGGATTGCAACATATAAACTACTTCTTCAAATTCAAACGCTTATAACTTGGCCAGTATTTAATCTCTGGCCCTTCTAGTCCGACATCATCCCTAAATGGTATAAATCCCATTTTTTAGGTCATTCAAAGTAACGAAATGACGAATTGATGCACAAGAGCAGGATTATCCTCGGACTCCCGGAGGGATATTTATATTCTCGCCATTGAGTTCTCAAATGAAATGTAGGGATTAACACTGAAAAAGACGATAGTCCGATGGTACACAATCGACACTTGTAAGATATTAAAATCAGTTGGGCAGAAACAATGCTAAGAGGTTTTTATACAATTGCTTGATACCATCTTGCTTTAAATAGTTAGCAAGAATTATCAGTTCAATACACTGTGCAGTGGTCAGTCGCCTCCGTAAAAGCGCAGGTGTAATCATCCAGCCAATAGCTTTATTCAAGATTTTAACTGGCTAAGAAAAGTTCTGTGTGCTTCTCAGTTAGAAGGATATTAATCGAGCATTATAAAGGGTCTTATTTTATCCGACTTGTGGGTTGCCCCTTTCACCAAACATTTCTATATAAAAAAGAATAAAAATTAACTGCCTTATTTGTACAAGTACAACTTGTGGTGATCCTTTTGTAAGGATTAAATTGTTTCACCAGACTTTTCAATGTGTTTGGGATTCCCATTTTAACTAGATCAAAAATCTGTGGAACAGTAAAAACTACAAAATCTAGAGAAATTGGGATGTAAATAAAATTTTCGGAATTCCATTCCGAAGATGCGTACAACATTTCTAATTAAAATTTTAGTTGTATGCGGAATGAATGGCACTACATTCCTAAAAATAAAGTTAGACGATTTGTACGTTCAAGATCTGAAATGATGATTCTCTTGATTATAAACTTTAGTTTAAAACTTTATGTAAGATATGAAATATTTTTAAATTTTTTTAATAATTCCTTATTTAGGGATCCATTATAAATTGAACCATTTATGTACAACTCCTCGCCAGTGAGTAACCTTGCTCTAATTACCTAGACTGTTGTATACTAGTGCTCTTAATGCTTTGAACATAAAATCTTAACAAACACACAAAATTTTAATTGCTTTAATTAAACAGGACGTTAAAAATATAACAATAAAATAAAGGAAATGTAATAAAAAAAGTAACAATTTAAGGGCAAGGACGAGTTCATAAGAACAACATTAAATAATACATTAGAAAAACTTACGTCTAATGCCCCAATCCATCATGTTGGCAAATAACAAACTGCAAAATAATAATATCGGACACTGAATTAATTACAAAATTTAAGCACCAAGTAAAAATAATTTACTTTCTTTTTTATTTTGTTTCACAATTTTTGTAATTCTGTTGGTGTTGTTGGAAACACATTTCGCCCGTAATTTCTTTAAACACTTTGCTTGATATCTAAAACATTTTTTGTATGTTAATGACCAGAAACAGATTCAGTAGGATTTCTAGCAGCATTGGCTTTATCTTAAATTGTGTTTCTTTAAAAATTTGTCGGCTATTGTAACCAGACATTGTGCCAGATTGCCAGCAGCAACAACCATGGCGATTGTGGTATAGGCATTGTTGTTGCAAGCACTTATGTTGGTAAGTAGTGAGCGGCGGGTCGTAATAAATATAATTTAAATTAAAAAACATTTTTTAAATTCATCATAATTTCAAACGACCACTAACAACAAAAGAGCACTTAATTTCTTTTTTTTAAAAATCGTATACTAAAGAAGACGGCGGTGCGTGTATGTATTCATTCAAGCACTTGAACTTTAAAAATTAACAAGACGCACACACTCAGCAAACAGTCGAGAGGTGAAGCGTTTTTAGCCGAATTTCTT
Organism: Germaria angustata; assembly: GCA_963681545.1. Classification (NCBI taxonomy): domain Eukaryota; kingdom Metazoa; phylum Arthropoda; class Insecta; order Diptera; family Tachinidae; genus Germaria; species Germaria angustata. Next base: position 115,369,490 of record OY812998.1, on the reverse strand, counting down.
GCATTTCATTTTTAATTGACTATAATGACAATATAATCTACTTTTTCTAAATTATATTAAAATATTTATTTATACAATTCCGTAAATTAAAAAAAAAATTCGTAATAAATTCCGTTTCAGCTGTTAATTGTTGTTGTTTGGTGCACAATTGAAACATGACTGAAAAGCCAATTCAAAATCCATTTGTTTATGAGGGAGAACTTCCATAAAAACAACAACTAAATCGAGCAAAAGCCGAACGCACGAATTTCTTATGTACTCGTATGTATGTATGCATTTATCATAAATAAGAAATACACACACACATATGCGCATACATATTTATAAAATCCCGAATGCCTTTTTTACTACAACTTCATCCAGAACATACACGTACACATGCATGCTCTAAAGGAGAAACAAAGAAAAAGGAACAAAAACAATATTCATACTGGTATACAAAATGTTGTAAAACGCAAATCCACTACAACAACACAATACCAACATATAAAGTTTATTGTTCAGCTTTGTGTGTACGTGCGTGTATGTAATACAATCACGGAAAGGATGTCAAAACAGACAGTCAAATCCTTGATGAAACAGTATACACATGCGATACACTACACAACTGTGCATACTTTTAGGGAGAAGAAAAATCGTACCAGTTAATGTCGACATGTAATTGTCGCTTTGGATGAAGTACAGGCGCTTGGAGACTTACTAGTGTTGTAAGAAATATGTATCCTTTATGGAATAATCGAGTGACATCCATTAAGATTTTGTCATAATGTTTAAAACTTGTAATGTGGGCTGAAAAGTGTATTGACGCAAGATTTTTAATAAAAATTTAAAAACCTCGTAAACCGAGCCATAACCAAATTTCTCTGAGTGTCAAAATTAATGTTTACTTATGCGAATATTTCCTATAGCATTCATATTAGCGAATATCTACATAGTAACGTTCGTTACATCACTATTACGCATGTATGCATAAACACGAAAATTATGCAGTTGTAATAAGAAAAAACGGGCGAAAAAGACTCGAAGCCCACTGCCTTTATATTTTTTATTACTCTCATGTGATGCAAGGGTATGTCAATAAGGTCGTGACTTTTTGAATAACCCCCTTTTAAACGAAAGTGCAACACCGCTCCTGTCAATATGTAACTGTTACTTGACTGATGTAAAAAGTTTAATATGCTGCGTCATTTACTTTTAGCCATTGATAGCAGACTACCGCGAAGGAAATGGAAAAACGTGAATTTCGTGCGTTCATTAAGCATTAATTTGGGCAACCAGAGATTGAGAGTACAAGCGACTGGGAAAGACATAGGCATATCACAAGGCTCACTGTTTTAAGTTTTGAATGATCACTTGGATATGGGACAGCTTTCGGTACCCGCTTTTGTTCACAATCGAACACAAATGCAATCGTATGACAACTTCGCAGTTGTGTTTGACGTTGTTCAACCTTTTCGTAGTCGTGGATGAAATGTGGATTCGCCACAGCACACAAGAGACCACAAAGCAGTCGTCAAAATAGCGAGTTTCAAGGAAGGGAAAGGTGGGTTTGTCAGCCAATAAAGCCATGACGAACGCTTTTTTGGGTGCACGCGGTATAATCCACATTGACTACCTTCCAAAGGGTAAAACCGATGAAATCATCACCCAACTAAATACCTTTTTTGATGAACTCGACAAATCTTAGTTTTTTGAAGGGTTAAAAAAATTGGAGAAACGTTGGATAAAGTGTAAAGAGCTCAAAGGAGTTTATGTTGAAAAATAGAGTAATTTTTTTTTTTTTTTTTTTGAATCCAAAATGTTACATTCCAAATAGTCACCGACCTATTAAACCGCCCTCGTATATTTCAGATTTCTTATGCAAGCATTAGAGGTTGAACGATTTTCAAACACGATGATGGATATCAACTGATTACTTGGCATTAGCACCAATGCAATGCAGATATAATGGAAAGTTTAGTTCACGACAAATATTTTTTGGAATAATTACATTCAATAATTTTTGTCAAGATTTCATTTTTTGTTTCGCCATCCAAATTCAATCATTGTCAAACAATGAGAGAATAATTCCAGAGAAGCTGTACGAAAAATTAAAAGATTCATATCGAAAATAAATAAACTGCCTGTTGTGTTGCTTCTATTAAAGTTTTCTAAGTATATTCCTGTAGTTCTCGTATGATATTCATACAAAAGCATACGTGTTTGGACGCTTTTCAAACATGGTGGTTAAATTGTACTGATGAGTTGTCTTTACCAATTTACAATATATACAAGCATATTGACATCTTAATCTACAATAGGAAAATCCTTTTGTTTTTGCTTAAGTGAAAACTTGTAGGGTTATAGAGGCAACATCTACATTGTTGGTACTTTTCTTACAAACTGTAGGTAGCGCTTCGGTATGTACATATTTATCTCAAACAAAGAAAAAAAGCAAAAAAAAAATATATTAAAAATTTCTACATAAGATTAAACTGTTTTATGTGGCGCACAATTTTATGACCTACAATAAATTTAATTTACCTCAAGTAAAGCAATTAATTTATTTAATTTCTAAATATTCTTTAACTTTATATTTTGTTATGATTTCTTTTCATACAATTTCTATTTTACAATTCCAATGCAAACACGTTAACAAAGAAAATATGAAATTTGCAACACGGGGAGTGTGTTGTATAAGGATATAAATATATTTATTTTAATTTACTCTTATTGCAATGGAAAAATGCAAAATAAAAATAGGAATTAAGCCACTTTGTTAATAATTAATAAATACACTGGTTATTACACGAAAAGTTATGACCTTCAAAAGCCTTCATTTTGGCTCCTTATTATAGAGATTCAGTTAATTTGGTGTTTTACATAAAAATAAAACAATATTTTGAATAAGTGTGTCTGGTGTATAAGAAATTCAACAAAACTTTTTATCAAAATACAAAATATTTCAAGCTTTTGAAAAACATACCTTCTAAAGCCACCAACCTTCAGTATAAATTATTAAAGTGACGGGAAAACACATCATTTTCTTTGAGAATTTTTTCTTTCCATACTTATGGGTCAACCGCAAAACGGAAAACATACTGGTATAATAATATAAAAAATATTTGATTGCTTTTAATTGTGTATTCTTATTTGTGTATGTGCGCGTGTGTGTGTGGTGCTTTACTATTTAAAATTTATCTTAATAATTATCCTGTTCTGCTTGACGTTACACATACAATGGGAAAATCAATTATACAAGGATATTACAAGAACAAAGTTATTAAATTAAAACAAAAAAATGAAGGAACTTTTAAAACCAATAAAATAGAGTTTAAAAGTTTATACTCTCTTTTGAGAGAGTAAACTTTTTCTTGAAATAAAACAATATTTGGAAAAATGCTCTGTTTTGAAAAATATTTCACAATTGCTCTGAGCGAAATAATTTATTAAAGTGGCAAAAATAAAATCATGAACTATACCAATAGGGACTTCTAAAGTTTGACAGTTGATGGCGGTTAAATTGGCTGTAATTTATTCAATCTGTTTTACCAAATCACCACGGAAGGATATAACGTTCAACAACACGGACAAATAACAATTTCTTTTTATCAAAATGGGTGTTCTGATCTGGCAACGCCCCGCTCGTTTCGCCCATTTTACAGTCGCCATTATCGTCCTGCCTAGAGGCCGATTACGTAGAGGATACATATGAGTATAGTGGTTGACGAACACCCGTACGATGACGAAACGCTGGCCGTGAGAGGTTGCAGGAGAATCTGAGGCAGCCTATTTCGCATTGCTCACAACTCGTCTTTTCGCAGGCCACAACTTGTCGAGTTTTACGTTGAGACTTGGGCCTATACCCGTACAAAATCTAACTGAGATATCAGTTGCGGGTAAACGACCATATACAACGACGTTCACTTCCTTAAGGGGGGCTGGAAAAGCTGGAAACTGATCCTAATTTTTATCAAAAAATTATTTTCAGCCACGAGGCCCATTTGACCAAACCATCACCGTCTACAACGAGCACTATAGGACAATGAATAGCAACTTCTTTGGCCATAGGATTGTGAAGTGGCCACCTTGATCGTGTGATTCGATCCCGTTGAACTTTTTCTTAAGTCGCAGGTCTATGCGAATAAGTCATAACCCACAGCGGCGTTCAAAGCCAAGCCGTCGATAAATTTCAGCCTGATTTATGTGCCAAAGTCATGGGAACATGGACATTGCGGATTCGTGCCACTCAGCGAATACGCGGCGGGCTTTTGGAGGATGTTATTGGTATACTTCATACATAATGATATCAATAGGCCTTTTATATGAATAAAAAATTTTTATGATATCGAACACACACTCTGCTTTATTTTGATTCAAAGATAGGAAGCGCTTAATGAAAAACTTCATGTTATATAAGTATTCTTTTGCAAAATTTTTAGAAAAGTTTCAACATTATCCAGTACTCAAAATATTTTTCTAATAGATGAAAAATATAATCTGTATCTTTGGACATCTGAAACAAAAAACTAAAGTTAAATTATTTTATTTCAGAGTAATCAAGAATCCTAAGAATCCAAAGGAAAAAGGACCCCCCAAAGATGTCAATAAGATCCACAAGTTGTGATCTGGAAGTAGAGAAAATTTAGTTTCTTTCAATGACTTCAACATTGCAAGATGTTCTTTTTCATGGATCCTGTTCATTGGATCTGTCATGTCTGTCATGTTTATTATGTTATGAAAAAAATATTTTTTTAAAGTACTTCAAATATAATTCGTCCCACATTATATTAGACATTATAATGTATGCATATGAAGAGCATATTCATATTACATGTCATTTCTATTCACATAATGTAACTTTTTTTTACTGATATTTTGTCAATTAAATTTGGGCTGGAAGTTTTGAGTCTTATTTTATCATAACATATTTAGTGTCCAGATTGCTGAAGTACAAAACAAAGACACTATTCGGATTCAGAATCTATTATAATGGTGGAAAACTAAGTGTTCGAATTATCAAAGTCATACTGTACAACAAATAATGTAACGCAGATTAGAGTGATTTTTAAAACAAGTCTTCCGTAAACAAGAATTTTTTATAAGACTCATAAAAAAATATATTCTAATAGGATTGTTCTTTGTGCTTGTTTATTTTGAAAAGTCCCTTCAACATATACATTTGTTTTAGACTTTAGTCCTTTATTACTAAGGGTGATTTTTTAACAAATTTCTTTTTGGCAACAGTGTTTATGGCAGCTCAGCTGTTTTCGTACGACATGTCACTGTTAAACATGTTCAGTTTTTGTTCTATAATTTTACCATGAATCGACTTACAAACGAAAAAATGCTTGCAGATGATTTAATTTTATTATCAAAATTCATGGTCGGTTAAGAAAGTGAAAATTGTGTATTTGGTGTGAAGAGCAGCCAAGAGCATTGCATCCCTAAACATGGACTGCTTGGTGTGGAATATGGGCCGTTGCCATCATTGTACCGTACTTCTTCAAAGACGATGAAGGCAGGAACGTTACTGTGAATGGCGAGAGCTACCAACCGATGATTACAAATTTCTTTTCCCCAAAATTAAAGAGATGGATTTGGCTGACATTTGATTTCAACAAGACGGTGGCACATGCCACACAGCACGCGAAAGAATGGCCCAATTGAGAGGCGATATCGGTGAAATCATTTTTATGGTCCTATGTTAAGGCTCATGTCTATAGAGACAAGCCCGCAACGATTGAAGAATTTATTCATAAGATACCGGCCGATATGTTGGACAGAGTATCCCAAAATTGGACCATTTGAGGCACAGCCGCGGTCAACATTTACATACAAGAAATCATCTATCAACATTGAATTATATAGATCGTTCTATCGACTTAGTTAAAGATTTCATACATTTCTCTAAATTTTATGTGTTTTTTTTACATCAAATCCGAAAGCTCTTAAAAAATCACCCTTCACAAAACAACTCACTCGCTGAAATTATTTGGATTTGGATTTGTATGCAAATTATTGTGGAGATACAAGTTGGTATCATTGTTATTTCTATTTGGCTCATTAATTTTATATAATGGCCGAGCATTCATATTAGAAAATGAGTAAAACTATATGTAATGTTATGCTAATATCGTTGATATATGTGTATGTTGTAAGTGTGCGTGTGTGTGTTTGTGTAATTTGAAAACTAACAATGTACAATGCACGTGAAGAAACTGTCTTTAGAACACAAAAAAATACTCGCAAAAAAATTTCAACAATACTTTTTCTATGAAATTCAAAATGTTAAATTTGAAATCATATTTAGGGAAAACGAAATTTTATAACGCACTTTTTAATGAAACTTATGGTCTGTGTTATGTGAAAAGCCAGAAGCATGTGTGTCACAAATAAATTAACAATAATGTATAAATACATGAAGAAAATTCATCGTTAATTGACTTTCTTAAGTAATTACTTTATTTTAAGCAAAACTAAGAGAATTTTTCTGCATTATACGATACGAGCACTGAAATGATAATTAAATGTCATTAAAGTGTCAAGCATTTTCAGTGAGAGTCGATAATGAAAGATATGCTTGCTTTTACATATACATATGTACATACGAGGGCGGTCCCAAAACTTGCAGACATAACAAAGAGAGCGGAGAATTTTTTTTATTTCTCAACATAATGTTCTTTTAGCCCGATACACTTTTCCCTGCGATATTCAATAGATTCGATAACCTGTTTCTAGTAAGAAATGTCTAGCATCTTAAAATATCCATCAACCGCAGAGACCCAACCTCTTCATTGTTTGCAAATATTTTACCACCGAGCAAACCATTTTTCAATTTTGTAAATAGAAAATAGTAAGAGGGAGCTAAATCTGGTGAAAACCAGATCCTAACTTTAATTCATTGATTTTGGCCGTTGTCATAACAGATGTGTGAATTGGTGCATTGACTTGAGGAAACAACATTGTCTCTTTGTGCCAACTGCGATCTTTTTTCCTTAATTTTATCACTTAAACTCTGCAATAAAGTAGCATAAGAAGATAATCAATAAAAAATTATCCCATGTGCATCCCAAAAAAAGATGCCTCGAATCTCCCATTCCAGACCACTGTTTATTTCATGGTTACGAATTGGCGCAAAAACTTCGCTTTATTGCGGTGAAACATCGCCAAACACTCTATGGAAACATCTTCACGACACTGTTTTTGTTCTATTGTGAGCAAATGTGGCACCCATCATCTTGCGCACAGCTTTCTCATCTTAAAATTTTCGGTCAATATGCGATATCTACCAGCTGACGATCATCCAATACCATTTTGTGGATTTTGCGTTTCTGGTATGGACACCTCAATTGGTCGATCACTACGGAGTTTACTTTGGCAGCTCGAACGGTCTCCATTAATATCTGCCCAATATTTTATAGCAGTAAACGAAGATCAGTTAACCCCAGAAAAGAATCTAAATTGGCTTTAATATTCGTTGGACTGACTGAGACCTTCGAAACGAAAGCATTGAATTACACAAGGGTGACCAATTTTTTTTCCATGTTTACAAGTCCATCAATGAGATCGTTTATTTCTGATGGCGTAAAAAAATACTAAACAACGGACACTTAAAACATATGCTTTATGAGGTTGCCACTTTTCGTCAAAGTATTTTTTTCAAGGTAATGCCGCCATCCACGTATATTTCAGGTTGGCTAATTTTTAAACCACCCTCATACATGTGTACAAACGAATGTAAGAAAAAACTATTTAAATAAATGAATTACTAATAACGAAAATCAACATTTGACATGAACGAACGATACAAAAAGGAGTATAATCGATAACATTAAAACATGATTACGTTATAGAAAAAAACCCATGAATTATTATTATTCTTTTTAGAAAATCTGACCGTCGACCTTGTAACTAGCAATTGATTGTCCTAAAAATAAATGTTTGGTTGAGCACTCACTCCTTCGTCCTTCAATAATCTAATGTTATTAAAAGAAAAAAAATTTATAAAGGAATTAACAGTTAAAAGATTTTGTTTAAAAAGTCCTTTATAATTCATTTAACAATGCCACAAGTTAAAATTGTTTTCAAAATGACTACAATTTTCACAACCACAATAACCATTCACTATGATTAACACTTCAGTTCTAGTATTTGTATCTTTAAATATTTTCTTAATTGTCTAGGTCCCACAAACTTTAAGTTTTTTTCTAATATATATTATTACGCCGTAGGACAAATTTTGATAGTTTTTGTTGGCAAAAATATATACTTTATATCCATAAATCTATAGACAAAACTAAAACGAACTGCATAACTGTTTCTTTATTTTCTGATCTATTGCCCTTTTTAAAATAAGTAATATCTGCCGAACTAATTATTTAGAGTTTAAAAAATTTATAGTTTCAAAAATTTCTTGTTTGTTGCCATATGCGCGACATTTCATTGTCGCTGAACCAAATCGTCAGCGAACTTTAAGCAGTTGAAAACATTACACCTCCTATGCTTATGCCAAAAGCAATCAAATACAATACGAGAATTCTCTATTGTATATGATTATTACAAATTACATAATCACAGTAGGCTTAGAAAGTTTTTATACAAACCGCGTAAAAAACAATTATACTATATTATATGTATTTGAATAATTATTTATTTATATTATTTATTTATTAATTTCTTTATTCCAAGAGATAAATATTTGATAAATTGTGCTCTCATTTTTTAATTTATTGCTCATTGTTGGCTTAGCTGAGTATATGGCTGCATTTCATCGGAGGAAATGTACCCGAATCACGTTTGAAAAGCACTTAAACTCATATATTGGGTGTTTTTTATTGAGGTATAGAACTTTATGTTGGCATCACTTTTTTAACTGGCGGCTATTTTGTCAGCTGTCAAGTGATTAATATTTAGTTTGGTTTGCCATTTCATCATGAACAGTTTGACAAAAGAACAACGCTTGCAAATCGTGCAAATTTATTTCGAAAATAATGGTTCAGTTCGCGAAGTTTACCGCAAGCTCCGTCCATTTTATGGTCGACATAATCGTCCATCAGAGCAATTAATTCGGTTAACTATGGATCGTTTTCGCACTACGTTTACTCTATGTGATAATACGCATCCGCAGAGACGTCAAACAGTGCGCACCGAGGAAACAATTGCCGCTGTAGAGCAAAGTGTTGAAGAGGACCCGAATGAATCGATTCGCCACCGTGCACAGCAATTGGAGCTTTGTCCATCAACTTTATGGAAGATTTTGCGCAAAGATCTTGGCTTGCGACCTTACAAGATCCAGCTTGTGCAAGAATTAAAGCCGCGAGACCATGCAATGCGTCGTGAATTTGGTGTATGGGCCGAAAATGAGATTGATCTCGATGCTGATTTTCATCGCAAAATTTTGTTCAGTGATGAGGCTCATTTTTGGTTGAATGGCTACGTCAACAAGCAAAATTGCCGCATTTGGAGTGAAGAGAATCCACATGAGACCCTTGAGACGCCATTACATCCACAAAAACTGACTGTTTGGTGTGCTCTATGGGCTGGTGGAGTCATTGGGCCATACTTCTTCCGAAATAATGCTGGAGAGTCAGTTACCGTTAATGAAGACCGGTATAGAGCCATGATAACCGACTATTTTGTTCCCGAATTGGATGGCATGAATGTGGATGAATTGTGGTTCCAACAAGACGACGCTACATGCCACACAGCGCACGTCACAATCGATTTATTGAAGGAAACATTCGATGAGCGCATAATTTCGCGGAATGGACCTGTCAATTGGCCACCAAGATCGTGTGATTTGACACCATTGGATTATTTTCTTTGGGGATATGTGAAGTCGCTCGTCTACGCCAACAAACCAGAAACGTTAGAGGACTTGGAAGCCAACATTCGTGGCGTTATTGCCAACATACGGCCCCATATGCTCGAAAAAGTGGTTGAAAATTGGACCTGTAGAATTGCCTTTATTCGAGCCAGCCGCGGCGGCCACATGCCCGAAATCATATTTAAACGTTAATGGCATAAAATTATCCTTCCAATAAAGCCAAATTGATGGACATTAAAAAGATTTTCTTGTGTTTTATTTCAATTCGAAGTTCTATACCTCTAAAAAAAACACCCTGTACTTATACAAAAAACAACATATACAATATGAGAATTTAATGAAATTCAATCATATTTTTTACTCAAGAATTACGATATATATAAGCATAGTAGACTCAAAGAACAAACAGCACAACAAACAACTTATATGTGAGTTGTGACTTCTTCTCTTTTAAGAATATCGCATGATTTTAATTAATACTTTTTTGATAACATTTTCTTCAAATAAATTAACTGACTTGCCGATAAGAAAAGATAATTAAAAAATTAATTACCAATTATATGGTGTTATTATCTATAAAAATATACGTATATCATACTATCGCAATTCATGGCTAATGATATGTAGAAGAGTACAAAACCCTTTGTTTTTGAACACATTATTTACTTTACGTTATACATTTCGCATATTAATGCTTACAGTTAAACTTAAACAACAGCGGAAAACGTAGAGCCTCATGACGCCTAGTGCTAATGCCATTATAAATGAAAGCGATAGTGATATGTCAACAACGAAAACAGGGCTTCACAAATTAAACTAAACAATAGTGATACATGTCAAATTACATATTGCTTTTTAATAAATAAAAAAACATTAACAGAAGACAAAATTTTAAATATAAATAATAATTTTAATAGTTGCGCAAATTTAATTGTATATTTTTTTCTTTTTACTGCAGCTAACTTCATTGCCTAACGCATTGTCAAAATGGGATTAACCATTTGTTTAGTGTTGACGGCACGTTAATTGGGTTTGCTTCCTGCAAATTTATATGGGCATGAGAATTTTTAACAGCCAGAAAATGCTTGTGGCTCTTGTTAAGGTTTGTCTGTTAATACATATACACATGCTTATTCATACATGCATATATACATACATACATATGTACATACGTATGTTTAATATAAGTAAATATTAATTCAATATCCCATTTAATGTGCTATTCAGTTCCTAATTTATTATCACGCCATCATACTACAAGTATTCCAAATCGTCCTATTTGGAAACATTTTTTTTAACTCCCCCTTTGCCATTTTAGCTTTGGTCTCTTTTCACAACTTAATTCAACGCTTTAAATGTTATTTAAATGTCATCAAATGTCTTTTTATTTTATCAAAAAAAAACATTGTGTTAAATGGTCCAAATTGCACCGTTTTATTATGAGATGTTAGCGAAAGTGTGTAATTGCGAATTGGCAAAAAAAAAAGAAAACTAAGGAATGGAAAAAGTCCCGCAGGAAATATTAACTTATATACTTATATGTATGTATGTAAGTATATATGTATGCATGTATGTGTAGGTAAGATGGTGTGTTAAAAGTGTGTTAATAAAAGTATGACGTCATTGTTGTAAGCGCATGAGCCAGATTTTAAAGAAAATATGAGTAAGAGGAATTGTTGGAAATGGAAAACAGATGTTTGAAGTTTCTTCCAATACATCGCAAGAAATAGTTATAGGCAACTTATATAAAGTAGGCAATATTTATTGAACAAAAAATTGTTTTACCGTAATATTCAAAAAATATTTAAAACCGATTTACAAACCAGTGTTTGCTAAAGTTGTATTCAAAAACAATGATTATATAAAAAAATGTTAAGGTAAGTCCACACCTATTCTATACCTACATTAAGTTTTTATGCATATTCAAAATATCATCTTTCAGCTTAATTAACTTTCCTAATGCAACATAGAGGTATTCCCGTTGCACTTTAACTCAATGGAATATACAACTAAATTTTACTATTGAAATGAAATGTATAATAAAATTGAAAAAGAAAATATAAAAATATCCCAAATTACATTATTGATGTACATACATATAATCAAAACCAATATAAAAAGGATCATTATTTAAATACATTCTTCATTCGAATAAAAATAATCTTGTGAATTATTCTTTATTCTCACTCTATTTTTCATATTTTTATTTCATGAAAATATTTATGTGCTTTATGTGAAATTTGTTATTTTAATTACATTCTAACTTAATTCATGGTGTTAAAATAATAATTATAGTTTAAATTTATTTTATGTATATTTTCGAAGAATTTAATTTTTATCATTTCAAATATGCATGAAGAATACAATTGGTGGTATAATTTTAAAACTTTAATCTCACTAATGCAATAATAATTTTTAATGCCAATTGTTACCCTAAAAATTTATCCTTGGAACGTCCTTGGTTACACTAAGCTAAAAAGTAAATAAAAGAACAACCAAAATGGTCAAAATTGGATCATAAAAATATTTTAAGTTAAACAATTCAAATCACTCACATTCAAGTTAGTAGACCATAAGCAAGAATTTTTTAATATCCAAAATTTAAAAAAAAAAATCCTTTCCACAACATTTTCAAAATGAACTTTTATTTGGCCGTGTAAACACTCAAGCAACTTGCAAGATATGCGACGATTTCTTCAACTTTGTCGTTGATAATATTGTATGTTCTACTTTCAAGTAATTATTTTCATATGTAAATGCACTGCCAAACTGGGCATTTTACGATATTATTTTTTTAATTTTAAATTTTGATTTTTTTTTTCCAAAAAAATTTTTTTTCAATTTTTTTTTACGGAAATAATTATTTTTCAGTTCGCATGTACTTTTTTTAGTTTTTTATTGTTTGTACACTCATAACGTTTATCATTTCTGGACTGATTTTAAAAATTATTATTATATTTTTAAAGAGTGCGTGCAGGTTGGTCCCATACTTTTTTTGAAGATCGGACGGGCACTTTGACTCCAAGAAATATTGATTTTTTCATAACTTCCCCATTTAAATATAAATTTTTTGTTTGCAAGGGGTTGCTTGTAAATTACTTTTACTTTTACTTTACTTTTGTACCATATTTTTTATTCGAAAATGGACAGCCCGAACTAATGATTGGCGCATAACTCCCCCATTTATGGACCGATTTGAAAATGTAGCTTTCAGTTTGGTTTCACAGAAATATTTAAGAGGAAATCGGACGGACAAAGTGGCCGCCCGAAATAACTCCGCAATTATGGATCTGTTTTGAAAATTTTTTTATTTAAGAAAATATTGCAATAAAATATAAACTACAAATAGATTATGTTGGATTTTAAACTAACCCATACTTGAGTTGTTTTTGTAATCTATTCTAATCGCACCTTGTATTGAAGTCTGTCCTTTTACTGAATTATTATTTGTTTATTTTCTATCCGTAACAAAACTTAGCTGTGTATTTATTTTAATTCTTTTAAAAGAAATTGAAATGAGTTTTGATGTTTATGCCCCCTCGAAACTCAATTTGTAGCTATAATGTAACAGAATCCTATATAAAAACTTAACTTTACAAGTTTAGAAGTGCTGCAGAGAAGAAAAATTATTTAAAAAAATATTAAATACAATTTCCGCCACAAAATTTATAGTAATAAAATAAAAATCGAAAAGTAACAATTACATTTTGACTTTTTTGACACAAATCATTTATAAACAAAATATTTATTACAATTCTTTAAAATTTAAACAAATGAGCAAAATTATTTAGAATTAAACCTGAGCATTTTGTATCAAACTTACAGATTTTGTCATATAATTGTTTAGTATTTTTTGCAGGCATTTTCCAACAAACACTTACAAATTAGTATTTATTTTGTATGTAATTTTATTTTTATTTTCTTTTTTTAACTCAAAAATATATTCGTAACAAAACCACTACTGCGTTTGGCTTAATTTCCAGCTGACAACTAACGTTTTTCAGTAGTAACCAAAAATAAATAATACATAAATATATGTATATACATATGTATATATGAAGAAAAAACCCCTTAATGAAACAACATTAAATCATTTTCTAGCTCCTGTTGTTCTCTACGTTTATCTTTTAAAGTTTTTCCAACTAAAATAGTTTGCGCCAAAAATCTATATACAAAATATTTATTTAACATTTCGGGGTAATTTATTATTCTATCAGTCGCAGTCTCAGTCTAAGTCATAATTATTGACAAAACATTAAACAACCAACAGCCATGACGCGTCGCAACGGCGCTAATTGTATGTTAATGTTATGCAGGACTACAGGACTATCGAACTAGTAAAAGTAGCAGCAACATAGTTTAAAAATTCTTTAGATACCTTCAGTAAAATCCAGGTAAAAATTATTATAAAGCATTTAAGACATTGTTTTTGCCAAAAGGATTTTTTTTATATGACAAGTAATATAAAGTATTACTAAAGCATAGAGACAGACAATAATTTGCAATTGTTATGGTGAATTTGCATAATTTTACTCAGTAGTAGACAAGGTTATTTCTTCGAGCAGTGAATAGGAATTTCTTTTGGAATAATTATACAGAAAAAGTTACGATGCAGACAGACAGAGAGAAATATCATGAAATGTATGTGTAATTTGGCACGACATTATTTTCACATTAAAAAGAAGTCTGGAACGTCAGTAATATTAATGCACATGTCATCATAGTTTAAAAATCGTGGAAATTAAAAACAAGCAGCTTCCACAAAAATTCAATAAGATTCAGAAATTGTAACCAGGACGTAGGGAAAGTTCGGATCTTTTCTAACGAATTTGAAGTCATATTATGAATGTTATTCGTCCCAGAGCGAATATGTACATATACAGTCATATTTTTTATATGCCATTTATTAATTCACACAAGCGATATTTTTAAATACCTGTTTTGAAAAAGCGAGTATTTAAAGAACTTTTCCGCAATTTTTCAAAGAGCTCCTTGCACTTTTTTGCACACAGTTGCGCAAAAGTAATACCATAATTTGAACTAGATGCCATTTTGTTAAAAATGAAAATAGGTGCCCTGAAAGTGGCTGCCTCCAAATTGGCGATTTCTTCTTAAATTTTATCTTTCAAAAATTGCAAAGCTCGTGGTTTATTGTGGTAAACAATAGATTTTAAAAAGCTCCAAAGGAAGAAGTCTGGGGCAATCAGATTTGGTGATAAGGACGGCGAGTTCAAATGTCCAAAATGGGAGATCACTCGACTTGGAAATTTGTGTCTCAAAATCTCCATCATGTCAGCGGTTGTTCCTTCAAAACCAACAGTGATTGAGATCTAATAAAAAGACACTTTTAGGGCACGCAATGGTTCTTCATACATTTCATGTGAAGTCTCTGTGCCCTAGAATTGCATATTTTTTGATTAACATAACCACTTAAGTGTAAATAGGCGTGGTCGCTCGTTGTGAATTCTATGTGACGTTGTCGTCAAGAGCAGCGATGTTCTCGGTCGAATGAGCAATACGAGGCTGGTCACTTTTTGCGATATCTGTAGAGGACACAGTTTGTGCGAGATGCTCAACCAAACGCGAGTACATGGAACACGACGACGTGGAAAATGACGACGCAATTCAGACTGCGTTAAAGCAACAAATACATAAATAAAATAAATAGTAACAATAATTCCACGTTATTGAGTTGTGTATCGCTACATGGCGCTACATAGTTCTCTGTACATCTACACCATAGATGTCAAAGCGCAGTGACATTTGGCGCTATCGGCAAGAATGGCAGCCAACTCAATGTATGACATTACTTTGCCTCACCTTGTACAACAAATAGTTTTTTGAAATCATCAAATCTAACCACTTTTTATAATATTTATTCTAGTTTTTCGACCTCTATTATTAACTGACTTCATTATTTAAGCATAAGATCTTTTTAAATAAAATATTATTATTTATAAAACGATAATTCGGTATTCATCGGTTATCATCTTCAGGATAATTGTTTATAAAACAAAATTATGTGACGGGTTTTATTCGATTACAGGATTTTTTTAAAGGAATTATTAAATAGTTTAAAGACGAATTTATAGAAAATATATAGAAAATAGATGCAATTAGAATGTCATATTTTTTCGGTTTTCAATCATTTTGTTTTCTAAATCAGCAATTTTTTATTATTGGTTAAAGGAATTATTTTATATACATATGTGTGTATTTGTATAAGTATTGTGAATTTCATCTAAAGTTCACATCAGTGATAAAAGTTCACATTAGATAAAAAAAAACCCTTTAAGTTTCACAAACGTTTGTTTTTTAAGAAATCGTATGCAAAACGCCACTTTAGCAATATTATGATTTAAGAAATTTTATTGGCAATACACCCTACTTTATGGTTCATAATTTAAAAATATGTAAAAATATTTATTATTTTGGATCGGGGACTTCAAGCTCCAATTTAAAAGCTACATAAATCCCTATTAGTTTCATTCATAGAGATATTTTAAGTATAAAAATATATATTTTGCAAATATGAACTCAAAGTAGGTTTAAAGACGCTAGTGTTCGCTTAAGAATTCCGATATAATGATTTTTTAATACTTTATAACACCTACACCCTACTATTTTAATTACTCATTTAAAAAAATTTGATTTGTAGAAATTAAATAAACACTTACAGAATTTTCTTTTTTCATGTGAATATATGTATGTAATGTGTTAATGGAAATTTCAGGAAATCAGGAACATTTATACTAAAAAGTAAGGTTGCACTTAGAGGACCCGCCTGGAATTTCCCGCTAATTTGTAACGAAAAGTTTCAAGAATGGCGTCAACTATGTATTTTCACATGGATATTGATACTTCACTTCGGATTCCTCACTATTTGGTACATGATATGAAACAGAGTATTTCTTTGGATTAAAATCCAGTGTGTTCCATATTCTTTCCTGTTTGTCGACTCTATATGAAGATAATTTATCGCAATGTGTGAAATTTTACGGCCAACTATTATAAAAGTAATATTGACATGTTCTTTTGGCTACTAACGGATTTATTTGTAAAATTATGAGAAGAACGCCAGGAAATTGCAGATGGTACAGCTATTGCAGCAGCTTTTTAAAGACCATGGGAGCTATTACTAGTAGGAATAAAAAGTTCGAAACAACCTTCTTCTTCTCTAGAAAATTTGACTTTTCAAAACATTTCGTTCGTAAGGCATACTCTCTTGTTAAAAATTCAGCTTCAAAGAAGGAAGCAGATCTGTCAGATAGAATAAGCTATAAATTCACTGATGGATGTCGCATTCTTCATGCAATTATTCAAAAGTATGAATGAAAGAGAGTTCAAAAAGCTAATGGTATAGAGTTTATAAACTGGATTAACAAATATGTATGTACGAAGGATACTCTTTATCATGCAAAGTCGGGATTAGAAGTTATGTAGTCTGCTTGGAAACAGCTGTCTATGCTTAAACGAACTGCAAAATCTTCGGCGACCTTATACAAAAAGAGACCTCTGGCAATTTTATTTAAAAGGGGCTTATTGTTCATGATATGGATGTCGAAAATGTACATCATATACCATTCTTTGCTTGTCAATAATGCTTAAAGAATTTGTATTCGTAATGAGGTTAGCAAATTTAGCCGGGATTATCATACATAGAAGCTGGAATATAGAAAAGAACAAACCTCAAACTTCAATTCATACGTCGGGTAGAGAAAGAATTTCTAGTTTTATTTTTATTCCTTGTTTTCAAAAAAAGATAAAATTAAAATAACGGTATCAATGAAGATGAAATATCAACCATAAATCAGAATAAAATATCAGCCATAAAAAGGGCTGCGAACTTGAGTGAAGACCTTAGCTGATTTCTGATAACAGAATTAAACTAAATAAAACCTTGGTTCCATACGAACTACAACATGTCATAGATGTCGCACTTTTTCAATAAAATCATTATAAGCGATGAGAAATAACAGTAGAGAAAAGCCACCACAGACACATGGGCGCTCCTGATAATGGTGCGGCAACCATCGAAAAGAACACCGTTCCATTCTGCTAGTGTAATGAAGTGGCGTCTGTTTCTTCCTTAATAAAAATAATTCTAAAATGTTATTAATGTGAATAGACAAATTCAATACTCGAATTCGACGTAGACTGATTATTTCAATTTAATAACCAATACAGTTCCAGGAATTACATAAAATTAAACCACATTTATTATAAATTTAAAGAAAAAATTTAAGCATTTTCGCAATGAGTGCGATTTTATAAAATAATAAATATTGACTTACCCCTTGATGTTGGATGATTCATTAAAATCGATAAAGGGCATTCATCATCATCCAGTATATACTCTGAACCGTCACTGTTGACCTGAGAATTTCGAATAAAATTTTACATTAAATAAAATAAAAAACTTCGCAAAATAAAAGTTAAAACAAACCTGTACTAGACAATAATGCATTGGATCGGCTTTCTCCAAACCATATTTTGTTAACATTTCTCTTACCACCGCCTGGGCGCAATCGCGTATAGACAACAATAAAGTTTTATAAGGCACATCTTGACACAAACTTTCACCATATATTTTTAAAGTACCACCCGTATCGGGTCCACCATCTCGTGAACGAAACTGTTGTAATTTCTTTTCCAGTTTTTGCTGTCTACGACGACGCATTACTGCTTCAGGATTTGAAATGGAACGTGTGAAGGAAGTTTCTGGTAATTCTGTATAAAGTTTACCCGCCACTTGGGTTTCCGTTTCATTATTGTTTGAACCATTGAGACCATTTGTATGACTATTGATGGTGGTATTAGTGCCATCCGTATTTAATTTGGCCAATTTTTCTTTCTTCTTCTGTTCTTTTTTCTCGCGTTTGGAGAGTTTTCTTTTGAAGTTGATGTCAGTTTGTTCGATGGGCTGGTAAAAGTTTATATAAACAAAAATTTAATAATGATTTTTTCGAACTACTTTTTAAATCCAGATATATTTGCGATATTTTTGATTAATAAAGAATTAAAAAAGAGTTAGTGTTCCAAAATGGACATCATAGTCAGTTAAAATCTTCAACATGGCAGAATATTACAGATTTAATTTTTCTTAATTAAAAATTATATAAAATCTAGCTCAGCATAATAATTAATCTGGCCTCTTCAATTAATTTTAATATATAGATTATTAAAAATTAAGACAATTTTCAATAAAAAAAAAAAATAATAAGATAAACATATTCATTTCGAATATAAATTTTTTGTTGTGTTGTATGCATAAGCCCATTGTGGTTACATTTTTATCATTTTCATCTGTTCTGACTGAAGAATACTGATGCATTGCCATTAGCACTAACGAAGTACAGGCAGAATTAGAAGAACATCTCCAATGATTTCATTAGACAATAAAATTTTGATTCTATTTCGAACATGAATATTATTTTCAAGAATTTGTTGCGCAGATCATTTTTACAACTTTTCAAGTTAAGTCGAATACCAGACTTCAGAATTTCATGTGAAATGCTGTCAAAAGCCCATATGAAAAAATTTCGTATGAAATAGTTACAAAATAATGTTGAGAAAGTTGTACTCTGTTCATATTTTAAAAAACAAATAAAATATATCTTGCAATATTAAGGCAACATTTTTTTAAATTTGTAAAATAACATCAATTACTTATTTCATACAACATTTAAAATTTTCAAAATCAAAAATTTTAAAAATTTCAATTTATATAAATTGTATTTTCTTACGTACTTAAAACAATGTTGCGTACTTCAAAGCAATAACAACGAAAAACATTATACTAAGCGTTATTATTACAAAGTATACATTGTTTAAAGTTACCTTTAGCTAAAGGAAGTGATAAACTGGCCTTTAACAATCTTTCATTATTACAACTGCTCTGTGAAAAAGTTATCTTTTTCAAAGTATGGCAAAACTGAAGCAACTATGGGTTAGTTTGATACCCGATATAATCCATTTCTAGTTTATATTTTACTCCCAGAAGATTTGAAATTCCTTTTGAAAATAGGTCCATAAATCATTATTTCGGGCGGTCAATTTATCCTTATGATTTCCACGTAAAATTTTTGTGAAAACAACCTGCAAGATGCACTTTCAAATAATATGTATGAAGATAAATTTCGAAATTTATAACCCTAGAAACAAATCAATTGATATTACAGGGTTCTGTTAAGCCGATAACATAGGAGTCATGGTTATATTGTTTGAACCAGTGGACAAAAAATATGCCATGCATGATGCCTGTTCCATATATTTTTTATAACATGAACACCGCACCCCAACAAAACAGGAAACTTATATTTTTCACATACCAAAATGTTGGAATTTTTCAAAACATTATTAAGGATTCCAGGAATAATGAAAAAAACGGACAGATAAAAACTGATTTAAAGATTTAATGCTCCTCTATGATGATACCGAGTGGTCAAAATATCCAACGGTGCGGTTTTTACTGAAAAATTCCGTTTACCTGATTTTTAAAATTTGGAATATCTCTAGAAGATGATTTCCATGAACATGGAATAAAACTGAAAAACTGAGTAATTCCACGTACTGCTAGATTTGTCATATTTAAAGTCCTATGTTATCGACTTAACAGAATCCTGTAATGACAACTGGTTTGTGTCTAGGGTTATAAATTTTGAAATTTATGTTCACACACATTTTCAAATCTTAGTCCATAAATGGGGAGTTATGCGATATTAAATATTTCTGGGGGAGTAGGCCAAATGCCCCATGCGATTTTCGAAAACAAATTATGGGACCAAGCCACAAACAATCCCATTCAAACAAAAATCAGTTTACAAATGATAAAATTATATGTGTACAAACATTGAAAAAAGTATTACAAATATATACACGAATTGATAACCTCCTCCTTTTTTAAGTCAGTTAAAAAATATTTTACTTTAGTTTTTGTACATAAAAAAATAAGTGATACATAATATAAAATGTCGAAGTCTCAACGCAATAGCCAAGAAAGTGGTCCAAAAATTATATGACTGTAACTAATAAAGCAGAAAGTATGGCAACTTATGAAAATGTGGAAACTTCCGGATAAAAATTACAGACAGAACAGAGTACTAGACTTAAAACACAGTTACATTCTTTGCAATTATTATCATGTTTTTCAATAATTTATTTCGAGTGCGCAATTAAAGCGAGTATTAAAATTAATTTAATATTATTAATTTATTTCTATTGCAATGAACGCCCTTATTTTCGTGAAGTGAAATTCCTCCCAATATCCGCAAACAGTATATCAAAAGCTCTTGCAGTGTGTCTTCAGTATGTGTAGAAATTTAGTATAGATTTTTAATTTTGTTTCAGAGGGATTTCTTATTCGTTTAAAAGCATTTTTAAAGGCATAAATGGGTATATTTTCTTGAATATGATACCCAAAGAGTGGGGGAATATAGTAAAAAAAAAGGTTTAAGCTTAGATTTATGAACTAAACACATAAAACTTATAATTTACTTACGGTAGTCTTTTGATCTATATTTTTTAATAGAAATCTGCCTTCTCTATCATCAATATGCCAATTTAATTGTACTAATAAAGGTTTTTCATCCGGATTTAGACGTCTTTCTTCGCCGTTTGCATGAACTTCATATAGGGCGTAATTGGGCACAGACAGCATACGCATATCAGGACGGAATTTTTCAATAAGGGTTTCTGGAAGAAAAAGATTGTTAAAAAAGTTTTTACATATGAAGTATTAAAAATATTTATATCAAAGCAAAAGTTGGATAATCATATTTATTTCGCGGATGCTATAGTTCAAATCTGATATCTGAAGAGTAGTGAAGCAGTGACACATCGACACACGTAGTCTCCTATAAAATTGTTCGTGATAATTATATTTGTTCGCTGTACAAATAGTAAACAACCAAATTTTAACTTCGTTTTTTCTGTTGGAGCTATGGGAACGATGAGGAGAATGTTGAACACCATCTCTTTCATTGCCCGCTTCTGTGAAATCTAGCAGAGACATCGAGCCGCGGTATTAGGGGTATAAACTCTTTTATCCGGGCATCATTATGGTTCAATAACGGACGTAGGCTATCCTACTGGCTATTTTCTCTGCCCGGACAAGACAAAGGACCTATGAGGACCCAAGTGGGCCAGTTATGTCTTCCACTGACTAGCGGCCTATATACTCGTAATGTCACCTAACCTAACCTAGCCTACGTATAACACATGTGTGTCAAAATAAATATGTCTAGCTATACATACAGTCAAGGAAAAAAGTCTACATACAGCATGTTGTTTTAAATTTTAGGAATTGATAGAATTTTTCGAAAGAAAATTTTATACAGATACATTATTGAAATATTAAAATGTAATAGCGTTTACAAATTAAGTTATTAAAATGTCGATCTACGCAACAATTATTAATAAACGTTATATTCGAGTGGAAAAAAGTCTATATACAGTGTGTCTGCATCCAAGAAAGAATACAATTTAACAGAAAATTTGTTACAAGTTTTATGCTTCTTATTATAACGGATGTTGTAAGTATTTTAAAATAGATTTACTTCAAAAATATTACAATTGTAAGTTGCAAGATATCTGATTTAAAAATGTACTTGCATTTGTACCATTCTCGATAGTATATTGGATTGAATTAAATTCTTACGTTGAATTTGAACTTCGAGGAAACTTTCATTCACTTACCAATCACATCTGTAACAGTAGCATCTGATGCAACGCGTATACATTTGGTAGCAACCTTTTGACCAGCATCTTGAAAATAAAAACGCATAACGCCATGGAAAAGTAAGTTCTGGAAAAAGAAATTTTATCACGTAAAAACAAGAAAGCTAAAAAAAACAAATTATAAAAATAATTTGACTACCTCATCTGGCTCGGATAGGGCAAACAAATCTAAACGATTTGCATTCCATTGTTGTATTACAGAACGTACAGCTTCACGATCCAACATTTTTTTGTTTGTCTCATGGGACATTCTATTATTACAAACACAAAGAAATAATTAATTATTTAATGCCTTCGTTCCTTGAAGAATCACATTAACGGCGATGATTTTCTTGTTAACAAAAATTTAAATTTCTAGAATTGTTTTTATTTCCCAAACGTTTTCGAAATGTAATAGAATCTGCAATGGAATAAGGAAAACAACCAAAATATGGGTTAAATATTTATGATAATTGTGAGTAAAAAAAAGAAAACGAAAATTTCATAATAAAAATATATATAAAAAAAATAACAAAGCAAAGATGGGTGTGTAATTTGGAGGCTGATTGTGCTTCTTAACAACTTCCGTTTTTTATTTTTTATTCTTATTTTCTCCAAGATGCAGCTGAAAGAAAAAAACAACTAAATAATCACGCATAATGTATTCAACAACATAAAAGTGCATTTCAGTTTATGAAATAATTTTTCTGGATGTGCATGACTTTAAGTAATTTTTTTATTTTCTTTATTTTTCGGTTCACTCTCAAAGTAAATAAACACTTTTTCCCCTTCTTTTTTAATTCACAAAATGCATTTCTGACATGTATTTAGTTTGAATTACAGTATTTCATAGAATATGAACATTTTATGATTGAACTTTGTTTTCCCTCTGTGAAGGAGTTGGAAACATGGGTGGGTTGTACGGGTATTTAGAGGGAAACGGTTCAATAGACTATAAAAAGTGAATTTGTTTTTAATTAGAGTTTATAAATGCAGGAAAAACATTTAAAAAATATTCACAAATACATTAAAGATCACAAAGCATTTAGAAGAAATAAAATATTATAAGTTTTTGAAATCTCATAAACTTGAAAACAAAAATTAGTAGAACTGAATGTTAATTTTAAATCGATTAAAAAGAGAAAATTCTAAATACAAGTGCGTAATAGAATATAAAGTTAGATTGTGAATTGAATTAAGATTAAGTTAAATGAGCAGCAGAGTTCTTAAAGGATTTTTGGGCTTTTGCTATACTCAGAAGTTATTGCTGCTGAGACGATGGCTGTATTACAGAACTGTAAAAAGACTGATTATACAAAGTGGCACAATAGTAATGTCACAATTTCAATTGGCTGCTGTTTTTGCAGACTGAGCCAAATGTCACTGTGCTTTGACATTTATGATGTAGATATATAGGAAATTAGTTGTCCATGGAACGATACCCACCTTCAGAATCTGTTTATTTGACAAATTTTCAGTCTGTTGTTTTAATGCAGCGTGAATTTTGTCGCAGACCTTCGTTGCAACGAATTTTGGTAAAATATTTTAAATATTCATAGTGCTAATATTTCACAAATTGTTGCCTGCTGATTTTCGAGCAAGGTTAAGTTTGCCCTACGTCTTGAAAGCTAACACTGAAGAAGAAATCGCCAATTCGAAGCCAGCTGTTTAGCGAGCAACAATTCAAAATACCATAAAACGAGCGCAATTATGCGTCAACTCGGGAGGTGGCCATTTGGGCGATGTAGTTTTTTTCAACTAATGTCATCAATTTTACACTTTGAAATAAGCTTTTTGTTTTTTTCATTTATAACCAAAAGTCAGCCAGTCCATATTATGATATTACTTTTGTGCCACATTTTATTTTAAATGAAAATATAAATCATTTAAGCTATTTTTTTTAACAAATTCATTTTGCTCAAAAGCTGAATTCCAATACGCATATACAACCAAACCTCGGTTTATGCGTTTGATACTTGTTGCAAGAAATCTCATAAAACGATTCACTAACGTCTTATAAAATCTATGGATGCGTTCCTTAGTTTAAACATAATACATAAATTTTAATCTATGTATAAAAAATCTAGCAAAATAGCATAAAAATTCAGCATAATATTTATTTCATTTACAAAAACAATAACAGATATGAATATAATGTCTAATCTGTAAAATTATATTGTTCAATTGCCGCTCCCTCGCCTTCCGTATCCTATTTCCGACTTGTGTATATACTGTCTTTCCATACACTTCACATGTAGGTCTGCTGACAAATTATCGCTGTTATTTATCAGAGACCTGTACGAGTATACCTAATGTTCAACATTTTAATCAGTTGTTGATGTGCTGGAGCGTCCAGAGCGAGATCAGTCATTGAACTACTCTAAAATATTTCACTAATTCAAGTATTTTGGAGCACTTAGTTCCACTCATTACGAAAATTGCCATGTAAATAATTTATAATTAATTTTTCTCTACAGCAGAAAAATGCCAAACACATTAAACACCTCTGAACATTTATGGCAGTAGGAAACAAAAAAATCTATACACTCTCTACACACGTAAAAGAAACATTAAACATATCGCTCCTTTAATGCAACATAGACTTATCTCGAAAATCAAAATTTTCCGGTTATTGATGGAAAAATATTCCTCAGTGTAGGAAAAAAAACCAGAAGCACATTTATAGCTAAAATGAAGTTTCGGTGAGGAAGCAAAAATTTTAAAAACTTTAATCGCATTTTACCAGGTGCCTAGTCTTTTTCTTTACAGATCTATTTGTGTTGCAAAGGAGAATTATGTTCGGGACCAATAAATGAGAAAAAAAATTACGTGCGAAATTCAAAATGGTATCTTACGTTTTGTACAGACCTTACAATGGTTCTAGTTATTTTTTATTTATAAAATTTTTTTAAATTTTTTTTGGCATTATTGTTGATCAGTTGTCGTGATAAATTGTTGCCAACATCGAATTTGTACTCCCATTCATGTATATATCCAAATACACGTATTTATATAAGGGTATATAAAGTACTTCACTATAACGAATTATTTTTGAGAACCATTTATTAAGACACAACTTCCTTTTCATATGTTACATAACATCCCTATACACCTATTCCCCGCTTTACGCGAACGACAGGCTCTTCACAAAAACGTTCAAACCGAAAAATTATTTATACATGCATAATAGTAGAAAAAAACTTTTAAGTTTTTCTTGAATAGATTATATGTAAACATTTTAAATGTATTGAATTTTAATTAAGTATGTTTGTATTGTGTATGTTTCTTCACTTTAATGTTAGAAAAACTTAATATACAAACAGCATTCTCTAATGGAGTCTAACGAGATTTAAGCCCGAGCCCATCAAAAATGTGTTGATGTGGTTGGCATTACCAATTAATAAAGTTCAACTTATAATACTCTTAACACTGTACAAATAACATCTTATTAGGCCAAGTTTAACAACAACATTATAGTTGTTTGAATTGTTTATTTTTTAATAGTGTTTGGAATTAAGGTTGGCCTTCAATTGAGTCATTTTGTAAAGAATTTCGAACTTTTGATTTATTTAAATAAAATTAACTGAAGAATCTTTAGACTTGGCTAAGCTCTACCTGAATTTCCTCATTTTACCTATTTAAGAGTTTTTGTTTTAAACTAAAATATTGATATATTTGAAATGCAATCGCAATTTTTTTAAACTAAATATGGAATGAAGGTCTCGTTGTTTATTATGATAGGAAAACCCGGTAAAGGCGACAAGAAAGTAGAATTTTGCAGGCCTATAAATCCGTTATCCAATATATCGAAACCATTTGAATAACTGCTCATGATTACTAAACGATAGTAAATGTATTCCAGATCATCTATTTCGGTTCAGGCCACAACACAGCATTATCGAACAAATACACAGACTTGTAAATGTCATTAAAGAAAAGAAATATTTTTGTGATATTCTTCCGACGGGGTTTGTTTGAATTTGGAACGATTTTCCGTCATTCCACGTCAAATTTGGTTTATGAACAGACCGGTTTCGGCTTTGTGCCATCTTCAGTGTTCTCGAATACTCTGAAGATGGCACAAAGCCGAAACCGGTCTGTTCATAAACCAAATTTGACGTGGGATGACGGAAAATCGTTCCAAATTCAAAAAAAAAAATTAAAAAAATAAAAAAAAAAATATTGTTCTGCTCTCTTCATAGACGTTTCTGACGCTTTTGATAGAGTATGGCACGAAGGATCAATCCATAAACTAAAACAATTTGCACACTTAAACATGCAAATTCGTTAAAACACATCAAAGAAGACTATTTTCACAAGGCAGTGTTTTAATCCTTGTATTATACAAGTAACAGGATCATATAACGCAGTTAGAAAAATAGTTAAAATAATGGAAAATAAAATAATAAAAAAATTATGTGTCCATATTATATTCATACAGTGCGGGGAAATATGCCCGCCCATTTATATCAATAATCAAATTATACCGCAACACTCTGAGGTGAAATACCTTCTCATACACATCAACCCTTGTCTAACGTGGAAGTCGTATAGATGCAAAATTAATACAAATGAAACTGTAAGCAATTCAAGTTAATTGGCTCATTGAAAGAAACTCTACTCTACTGTAAGTCTAGATTGTAAACTTCTGATATATAAACTACTAACATATAATATATTACAAAAACCACCATCTCTATACAGTGTGTAATACCATCCCTCCCAATATTATATTCCATTTAAGTACTCCCTGGACCACCATCTCTATACAGTGTGTAGTACCGGTCCCATTCCATTTTTCCAATATGACCATTAATCTTCTCAAGAAATAACATTTTTTAAACGCTCTAACATGTATTTAGCCTGTTAAAGTTTCATCAAGAACATATTATTTTGGTATATAGTTTTTTTTTTGTGCTTGTCGTAGTTCCTATATTTCATCTTCTAAATGAACCTAGTCCAATTTGGGATTTCCGTCAACTGGTCAACAGAGCTCTGTTAACTACAAAATTGGCATTGCTGAAATATATGGTTTGTGTGTGTACTAGTTAAATTTAAGCTTGTCTTCACACATATATAAGTACTTAATTCAAATTTTAAATTTTGGTCCTATATATTACATATAACGCAGAATTCACGCCAATTTTATTAACGTCAGTTAAGAGTCTTGAGATTTATAAGCGTTTGAAGATAACATAGTGCACCAAGCAAACATTCGAGTCTTCAAGCGATTGTCGGCCTTGACTATATAAACCAGTTTTAGAACGACTTTTTCATGTAGTTACGGGTGAATTTCGCCCACGGGGAGACGAGATATTGTCTTAAAAATAAAATTAGTATTAAATGTATGAGCAATTATTAAGAATTCAAAATAAAATATAGGGTCATCCAAATGTGACGCCTAGATGTCAGCACTATATAATTTTTACACGTGACATCTTTTCAAATGACATAAGCCATTTTGTTTTATTAGAAGGTAGTACAAATCTCTACACCCACAAAAAGTTACTGTTTGGTGTGCATTTTGGGCAAATGGAATCATTGGACCATTTTTCTTCGAAGATGATGCTGGAAATGCTGTTACTGTGAATGGTGAGCGATACCAATCAATGTTGAGAGACTTTTTTTGGACACAGTTGAATTTTATGGACACACTTGAATCTAACACCATTAGATTTTTTTTGTGGGGTTTTTTGAAAAGTCGAGTGTATGCTAACAAGCAACAAACAATTAATGATCTAAAGAACAACATTGAAGTTGCAATTCGTGAAATAACACCAGCAATATGTCGGAAAGTCATTGAAAATTTCGATATTCGGATTGATGTCTGCAGACGCAGTCATGGTGGACATTTGAATGATATTCTATTCCACTTATAATTGTAATGGATCATACTTTTAATAAAAAAACAGCTTGAAAAAATTGGAAATAGTTTGTGTTTTATTTCAAAGAAACATGTAGGCGCGTTTTTTGGATGACCCTTTATTATTTGAGAATATGGTCCTACGAAGCAGTTAAAAAGTTTTTTTTTTATAGTTATCGATATTTCGATAATTCCCGCCGTAATATGCAATGCTCAACTCTGGTCAGACCCAAACCAGCAACCAATTGATATGGAAATAAGAAGACGCAAATGGGGTTGGCTTGGACACACTCTTCGCAACCTATTAGACGATATCACTAAGAAAGCCATAGACTGCAACACCCAGGGAAGAAGGCACATCGGGTGACCATCACACACTTGGAAACGCCAAATCACAACAGAACTATACAGTAGAACGAAAGCAAACAACGCGCTGATGATCGAGCTCATTGGAATGAACTTGTTGCGGCCCTATGCTCCCCAGAGGACTAAGAGGAACATACATATATCGATATTTCGATAGTCTCTGAATGTCATCTCCAGCAAATTATATTTGACGAATAACAAACATTAAAAAAATACAGACATTTTTTGTCGCATTTGAAATGTTTGTATGTATGTAAATATCAATTTTATTATTAATCAATTACATTTTTCTAAAGATGATACAAAAAGAGTATCGAAATATCCTTTAATAAGACTTTATGCTCAAATATTATAGAGATAAAGAAACTATCATTAATAAAAAAATATTATAAAGAAATATTAAGGTTATATTTTCTATAATTAATATTTAAATTTATTATTTGGGATATTCCTCTCAACCAATAGTTCACTGACGAATTGGTTTAGCAAACAATAAATTTTTTGAACTATAATTGTTATATTTTCTAGCTAATTGTCTTACAAAATTTAATAATAAATCAGATCTATTGAGGAAGAAAAATCGTAAGGTTGCCTAAATAAATATCGTAAGCGATTTAAATAACAAAAATATTCGCTCATTGTCTAGTTTTCTAATCCAATTATCCAATAAAAGACATTTGACATCAATAAAACAAGCCAACAAGAAAAGGTTGTAGTAAAATTCCAAAAGGTGAGACATTTTCAATACCAACGCAAAACAATGTATGAAAATAAACTGCGTTCTTAAATTTCATTTTATGTTGAAATTAGTTTAAGGCGATTATGAACGTCACCAGAACATTACAAAAAAAAAAATTAAATAATATTTTTATTTAAATAAATGGCACGTCTTGAAATTGAGATAATAATTTTCAACAATATGTTCCGGTTTAAAATTAACAGGAACTTAGAAAAAAATACAACTCTATTTAACTTTAGATTTTTATACCGAAATGGAAATGGAAAAAATTAAAACAATTATTTTCCCATTAAAAGTGACAAAAACTTTGTGATATTTTTTTCTTCGTCAAGTAAAATATTTAAGTATTTCAACAGAACTTTTTTAAAGAGTTTTTTGGCCTAAAAACCTCCCTCCTTCCCTTTAACTTCAACTTTAGACATTTTCTTTTATTTTATTTTTAAGTTGGTTTTGCTTTGCTCTTCTTACGGTTGGCACGTTTTGCTTGACTGCAAGTCAACTGACTATTTCCATTGTTGTTTTCATTTATTATTTAGTTAAGTTGTTGTCAACATTTGTTAGTAAATGTAACGCATTTTCATGTTTGAAAGAGGAAAACTTTTGCTGAAAACTTCCAAAGACTCATTTGTACCTTGAGCACCAGCCAGAACAAACGGCAGCAGCAGATGTTAGCAAAGACGACCAAAAATAAAAGATTCTTGTCTTAATAAAATTATTGGCTTTTTGTAACTGGCAAAAATAGTCAGCAAAGCGTAACCATGTCTGTCTTACATTTAAGTCCGTCCATTCTTTTTTTATGAAAAATCGTTTAAGGTTACAAATTTCCAACACAAAGTTTTCAATGTTATTTCTTCTCTTCAAATTTTATTTGTTTATGCATTTTATTTCAAATGTTTTATAGTTTCTAGAGTTGAAGAAATTGTTCGTAGCAAAATTAAAAAAAAAAATTCTTTTATTTTCTTCTTTTCATTAATGCTCCGCTTAACCCTATTTTATTAATGATCACTGCTTTTTAAAATTGAAACAAAGTCAACCATAGTTCCGCTTAAATTTAAAAAAATAATAATAATTAATGATTAATTATTGGAATTAGTCTATAATGGGTTCGTTAAGCTTGCTATTTTTAAATTAAACGAAAAAAAAAAACTTCAAAATGAGAATAACATTGAACACCAGTATTTTTTTAATGAAAATACTTGCAAATTTTGATATAACCGGACATAAGTAACCACCATCGTATTCCAAAACTATAAGAAAGCTTATACAACAAAAAACTAAATTTCAACCGCTCAATTCTAAAGGCTCCTTGTAGCGTTGCATCGTTTAACTGATATTAGAGATGGCAGTCCTGAAGCTTTGATCTCGAAAATCCCGAAATTTTTCGGGATTGGAAGATCTGGAAAACTCGGAAGGCTTTGCAGTGGTCAAGAAATCCCAATTTTTTTTTTTTAATTTTAATTTCCGAAGAAATCTTATATTTACTACGTAATATTACTAAAGAACACCATGTATTCTTATGCTAGATCCTATATACTGAATCATCTTCTTCTTGATCTGCCTATCCGATTTCGGATGTTAGCGAACATACAATTTACTGATCAATTCTGTTAATTAGGAGTTCACAAACTTTTTTATATTAACTTTACATAAAAAAGATGAAGCAAAAGTAATTTCGAATTGTTACTCGCAAAACATTCGTCTCAGAATTGGCGATTTCTTCTTCAATGTCAACTTTCAAGACTTGCAATATTCGTGGTTTCTTTTAATAAACGCAAGATTTTAAAATGCCCCAAAGAAAAAAGTGTGGTGCTCTTAGATCTGATCTGGCGATCTGGACGGACCGTTCAAATCTCCAAAACGTGAGGTTACTCGACCTGGAAATCGATATCCCAAAATCTTCACCGTTGCCCGAGCTGCGTGAGCGGTTACTCCGTTCTGTTGAAACCTACAATTATGGAGTCCAAATGCGTTAACTTCTGACAAAACAAAAAACTCGTTTAGCACCTGTAACACCGCTCACCATTTGATGCGAAATCATACTCTACTTGCAACAAGTTTAACACAGTATGGCATAAGTGAACCTTAATCTTATTCGCAATTCGCGAACAGTTTGCACTTTGTAGGGGAACATTTTCCAATCACCCATCAAAATTCGTTGCAGCCAACGTATGCTGATGCCCAATTGTGTGCATCGTTTGTGAATTCTCTTTGGTGTCGTCGGCTTTGCTGCCAATTCAAATTGTGACATTAATTTTACGCCACCTTATACATACACTTTTTTCTTCTCATTTCTCGACATTACATTCTATTCGAAATTTCTAAGGATTTCGGTTATTCCGAGATTGTTTGTTAGTTTTTGCCGCCATCTCGGAAAAAGCTTTTCATTCAAATAGTTTTTAATTTTTTTATACGTCAATATCTAAATCTCCGGTATTCTTTGTGATATTGAATTAGTTTTGACGCTTGCCAACATATGTTTTAATTAAATAATTTTTATGTACTTTTTCGAATTGTGTCGGCTAAATTTAAAATTTAATTAACCTGGCCAAAGTTTAAGTCCTGAATTTTTGCAATAATTGGCTATCCGCACTTCTTCCTTAATTAAAATAAATGGTTTGAAAAATTTTAGCATAACCAAAAGCCTTCAGCGAAACACCGCATAGGCTTATCGCGCTAATCTCTATCGGGCAAAACACAAAAAAAAACTAAATATTGCGCCATCTGTCGGACGAACTACACAGAAACACTCCTCACGCCCCATAGAGCATGTATATAAAGTTTGGTAAAAATCGGTCCAGTAGTTTTTGAGTTTAGCGATCACGAACATACACTTAATTTTATATATATGTAGAGATATGGATAAAGGGTCTTTCATTAAGTTATTTATATATTTACATTTAAATAAAAGAGCATGTGTGAGATATCATCATCAAGTTTTTTTATATTCATTTAAAAGGTCTATCGTTGTCATTATGTCTGATATACGAGTTTAACATCGTATAAATGTCCAATTTTCCATGACTCTGCCGCATAAATCAGTGTGAATTTTACCGATGGTACGAGTTATGTGGGTTTTGAGGGCTGCTACGGTTTGTGACTGATTCGCATAGACATGCAACTCAAGAAAACCCCACAAGAAAAAACATGATCAAATCGCAAGATCTCGGTGGCCGGTTTATATCAACCCCACGTGAGATGCCCTAAAAAACTATTGTGGCATGAAATTTGTGGCAAGTAGTGCCGTCCTATTGAAACGACGTAAACGTTGCTCTTCATATCATTCAATTCGTGTCGAAAGAAGTTGGCAATCATCGACCTATAGCGCTCGCCATTGACGGCACCGCCAGTCCAAAACCCACCGCAAGCAGTGACTTCTTTGAGATGCATGATACGCTCTTCGATCTCTCGTGGGTTGGTATCATATAAAGTTCGACAATGCAGTTTTCTGACGTGCCCATTCATCCAAAAAAAATTGGGGCCTCAGGGGCCATTCAGCGTACACACGTTGTTGTCTATGGTCGTTTACCTTTAGCTCCTGGGTCATCCGATTTTTTTACGGCTGCAGGCCCAAGTCACGACGTAGTACTCCCCAGGTTGTTGATCTCGGAAGGGCGAGTTCTTTGGAAGGACGTGAAATGAAGAGCATCGAATTTTCCAGCACATTCTTACGGACGGCTGTTGGTTCATTGTTTGCTGAACCAGTGGACTCAAATTTATCCACCATTCTACGAATAGGCCTCTCGGAAGAACGTTCATGGCGACCGTAAAATGGGCGAAGCGCATAGAATATCATCAGAACAGAGCAGCGACTTTTAAACTTTGCACGTTATATCCTTCCATGGTGATTTGAAAAAAAAAAGACTGAATAAATTACAGTCCATTTGACAATATGGCTGCTATTAACTGTCAAAAGCCGTTATGAAAGGACCCATTATATTTTTATCAAAAAAACATACAGTAACTTCCAACAAATACTTCACAGCATAAATCACTTTGTGTCACTATTGTTAACTTTATACCGACTGTAGAAATGAGTTTCGCCCGATAACAATAGTAATAATTACCCACAAAGTTGAATAAACTTTAGATACTCGTAAGTTTTTACGGCAGGGAAGGAGCATACGAGTAAAGGGAATATTTCTATTGTCTGAAGAATGTCATTACACACAATAAATTATACATAAATATTTTTACATTGTTTAATAACTTTTTATTATAATTTAAAAAACGAATAAAACAAACAAAAAAAAAACAACAGCCAGCCAACAGACAATAACAAACAGCAAATTAATTCATGTGGTGATTTTATCGTTTTGTAAAATTCTTTTTAAATATTCCATTTAACACGCGAAATAACTGATTTGTAAATAAAAGTGATGCACGAGTATGTAGTTGGCAGTTACAGTAATTTTATTAAACTAAACATTTTTCCCTCCTTAACCTTCTTCATGGATCTGGACATTAGTTGTCTACCTGTTGGAAACACTTATACAGTTTGTTGACTTTAATGACACTGTCATATCATTTGGAAACAATGTGGAAAAAAAACGTTGCCAATAGACATGACTATGGAAGTGTTTTCAATAAGGGTAGATTAATGTGTGGTCAAGGTAACGTGGATTATGACAGGGCATCAATGTACGTATCTGAGAAGTCCTGTTTTTATTTCAGGCAGCTCTAACCGAGTTCTAAGGTGGCGCAAAAGTAAAGCCATAATTTTAACTGCCTGGCATTTTGCAGTTGGCGCCAAATATCACTGTGGTTTGATATAGAGAATTATTTGTCAACAAGCCATGTAGCGATACGCACCTCAAGAACGTGAAATTATTGTTACGGCTTATTTGACAAATCTTCAGTCTGTTGTTTTAACGTGGTCGTTTTCCTCGTTGTCGTGTTCCATGTGTTTGAGCAAGAAGTAGCTGGCCTCGTACTGCTCGTTCGACCGAGAACAACGCTGCTGTTGCCGATGACGTCAAAGAGAATCAACAACCATCAAAGCTACGGCGATTGACACAATTAGACATCAGCAGACGTTCGTTGCAATGAATTTTGGTGAAAGATTTGAAAATGCTCCTCTACAAAGTGCAAACCGTTCATGAATTGCTTCCTGTTGACTGTCGGACAAGGTTCACTTACCGCCATACTCTGTTATACTTGCTGCAAGAAGAGGACGACTTCGTATTAAAAATTACAAGGAGCGAAAAAGCCTATTTCCACTTAAGTGGTTGTGTTTAACAAAGCAAAATTTGTTTTTCTGGGGCACAGAGAATCCACAAGAAATGCATGAAGAGCCATTGCATCCCTTCAAAGTGACTGTTTGGTGTGGCATTTGTAGTGAAAAAGTGATTGGACCTAATTTTTTGAAGACGCCACCTTAACTGTAAATGGTGAGCGGTATTAGAGGCAAATGCTAAACGAGTTCCTCGTTTTGCGGGAAGTTTTCCGCGTTGGGACTCCATCATTGTGGGTTTCAACAGTATGGAACAATCACTCACAGAGTTCTGTTAAAGATTGAGATTTTGAGACATCAATTTCCAGGTCGAGTGATCTCCCGTTTTGAAGATATGAACTGGCCCCCCATATCGCCAGACCTAACAGCACCAGTCGTCTTTCTTTGGTGTTTTTTTAAAACCACGAACCTTACAAGTCTTGAAAGCTAACATTTACGAAGATATTGCCAATTTGGAGCCGTAAATCGAGCGCAATTATGCATCAACTGGAGAGGTGGCCATTTGAGCGATATAATTTTTCTAATTATCATCAAATTGTTTTATGACAACATATCTTTTTTCCATTTTTAACAAAATGGCAGCCAGATAACATTACAAAAAAATTATTTTTACGATTGTATGAAGAACCTTTCTTTCGTGCTAAGCGACGGATAGGTGTATTCGTGTTTATGTTTTTCCTACCAACTCGAATTTTTATATGTCGAAACAGCTGATTTTTACCAAAGCAATATTCCAAAGCTTTCACAAGACATATAGGGGGAAATTTGTCAAGTCAGATGTAGAAAATATAGCGTCTAAACGCAGTATTAACTATCTCGTTCGTCGAGTCTACGCCCATAAACCACATGAAAATTGTTTAAGACACAAGAAAAATGTTTTCTTTTTTAATTTAAAAAATGCATTTAACTCCCTTATTACTTCAATATTAAATAATTATTAGATAATGGATCATTTCAATTTAATTAAATAATTTATGTACAATTAATTCCCAGTATGCTGTCACTTTTGAAATTTATGTCACTAGCTCAGTTGCACAAAGACAGGCATTTTTTTTAATTGTAAGACAGACATTTACTTGAATATTTATTTTTTATTTTAAGAAAAACTTTAAAAACATACAAGAGTTTCATTTAAAAGAAATTAAAGAAAATTTATTTTCACAACACAATAGAGAAAAGACACACGAATGAAACTCAAACTAGTCAGCAAGACGAAGGAAACAATATCTGCTGTTAAATTAGACGGCTATTACCATAATGAGTAAAACAATGGAGTAATTGCAACAAGTGTTGCATATAGAGGCAATAAGTGAATCACCAGGCAGTTAGACAGACGCAGAGCTTGCAAAATAATCATCTAGTTTTATTTAATATAATGAGTTTATTATGCAAAGGAAAGAAATTTAAGCAGTTAATATGACTTAAATAAGTTTTAGCACCAGCGGTTATCCTACAGCAAGCAGTTTTTCACACAAATATTCAAATTTATTTGTGGATGTAAAATTCTTTTAATAAAAATTTTGCACTTTATAGAAATCACTCATATGGCAGAATCATTATTTTCAATCCGTGCAAGTTAACTGGTGTTTAGCAAGTGTTTCTTGCAGCTTCATTCAATCGCATTATCCAGTGGGGCACTCAGACACTTTCTAGTAATTCAATTTTAATAAAAGTTTGTTTCAGAATTTATTGTTTGTTGTTGGCTTAGAAGACCACGTGTTGGCATTTGTTTGACTCTAACCAAATCATTAGTATGCTTTAGCTGATTCATGTTTGAAAAGCATTCAAACTGATATACGAGGACAGGTCAATATGGCAATACTTTTTGAATTTCCCTTCTAAAAAATAAAATTTGTTGAGGTCATCAAAATAAGTATTTGTTTGTAAGATATTTGCATCGTTGGATTCAATTCTGTTTCTGCCGAGACATTTTTTCGGGTTTGGAAATCTGGGCTAAGTCCAACGTTTATCCAATTTTTATATCCCTTCCAAAATATAAGATTTATCGAAGTCATCAAAACAGGTATTTGATGGAGTCAAATCCCTTTTCGCCGGGCCATTTCTTCGGGTTTGGACACCACAACTAGTCTCTCGGGCTAATTCCGGAGAATAGGACGGATGAGGAATCAATTCGCAGCCTAATTCATGGAGTTTAGCCAAACTGCATGTGTGCACCCTTGCATTGTTCTGGTGGTAAATCATCCCAATAAGTTGGAATACTATTTATCCGAAAAAACGGTCGCCATAACTTAATTGGCTGGAGAAACCTACCGTAACCTTCTTTGGCTCCGATTCACCACGAGAGAGTCACTGTTTTGACCTCTGTTTGGCCTCTGATATGTTGTGGTCCGATGCAAAAAACTCGTCTACATTGCGTTTGAAAAACGCCAAGCACTCCTACGAAGTGTGCACACTATAGCATTTGTGGTCGATTGTGAGCACACGCGGCATCAAGTGATCATTAAAAATTGCAACCTTTGAGCCAATTGATATGCACATGGCTTCCACAATCTCTGGCACTTTCAGTCCCCCATCGGTCAACACTATATTGTGAAATTATCAATTGTTTCGGCTTCGGTGTCCTCAACTGGGCGTCTAGAGCTTTTGGCGTCTTCCGTGCGTTTACGGCTACAATGAAATTCGTAAAATAATTTTTATACCATTGAAATTGATGGTGCCGAATTCCTTAGACTTAGTTCGACTGATAATGCTTAATGAGCACACGCAGATCACTTTTCTGCCTTTTGGTTTGAGCAATGTTTCTCTTTTAGTTTAGAGACGTGAAATTCAAAAGGTCATGAATTATTGAGCTACCCTCGTATATTAAAATTATAACGACAGTCAAAACAATCCCATTGGGAGAAGCTTATAAAAGTAATGAATGCTTGAGAGCAACTCAGATTTTCAATCAAAATATTTTCAAATTGATTCGTACAAGTTGAAAAAAATTCATAAATAGAAATGTCGTTCTTTTAAAGCTACTTCCATTTCTCCACTGTGAAATACATATCTATTCTCAGCTAAATTTGCTACAAAGATAGAATAACAGCAAAAGTGGTAAAAATAGAAAAAATATACCAATTTTTGTCAAAGAAGGTTGCCTTCCATCAAGGCATATTTTAACAATTTCTATAGTAAGATAATAATAATAGTAATAAAATTAACGAATTGCAATATCGAATCATTACTTCCGGCGCCTTTCTTTGTCAACAAATTCACACGATGCTAAACAATTCGATACGAAAGAAGGGAGCATTTCTACCACAGGAGCCTTTTTTGGGAAGGGCTTGTAAAAGCTGCAGCATCGCTGAATAAGGACTGACACTGAAGGAAGTGTTGCATACTAAAATATTTCAATTATATGTTATTTTTTCGAAGATTTGCTCATTGGGCTTCCTCGTATTTTGATGCCATATTTATTTTTTAAGTTATTTAAACAATTTATTTCCGCTTCTCGCCTTCAAAACTCAGTAAACTTTACTACATACATAATTAAATATTTGTTGTATTAACACGCAAAAATTGTTTGAATTATTTCTTTATTATAAATTCGCAGATTATGTTGAAAGTAGCAATATTTTTTTTTATGTGTTAATAAGAAAAGTTGGTCAGAACCAAATCAATTTTCCGCTACATAAATTTTTAGGAATTCAAATCGTATCACAGATAGAATCAACAACTTTCAATTTCTGGCACAACAAGTTCGTTGCCATGATACTACAAGTTCTCAGTAGCTGGCAATGATGATTAAATTACAGAAAAAACTTTTATTTTTAATATTGATTCGTTCACATGCAAGAACTTTTCAAAAGATCTCCGATTTCAATTTGCGATTCCTTTTTGTTTCACTTTATTACTATTATTTTTCTTGCCATAATGTGCACTAATGCAAGAAATAAATACAACCCACATCAGTACGTTTTTGCTTTGAAATCATGGATACAATTGTTAACTGCTGCTGCCACGCACAGTGGGTAGGTGGTGGAAGTATTTCTGGTTCACATGTCTTTTTTTCTATATACATTTTTCTTTTATGATTTACAATTCACATGGTAAAAAGCATATAAATAAAAAAATCTCAAACAAAATAAATACCATAGAACAGTAGATGTAAAAGAAAAATAATAATATTTAATCCAATTTTCTGTGCAAAATATGCTTGAATCAACTATTCTTTTTCTTTGCATCTGCAATTTCAAAAAGGAATACGATATAAAGTTGCTGTTGATTTCTTTTTATGGGTTTTTTTTAATTAAAGGGTGTTTTTTATACACTCTCATCTTTGAGTTGGTAACACTGTTTCAACTATGGAATTGACCGAACTGACCGTTGCTTTGTGTGTGGGTTGCCATTCCATAATAAGTAGTCTCAGACCAAAAAAAAAAAAAGAACAATTGCAAATTAAGGGAATTTATTAATTTATCAGCTAATTTATTCAAATAAACATTTGATGAAAAATAATCCCACTCCATTATCGTATCCCAAAACCATTATCGTACTGATTGGTCACCAAAAACTTTCGAATATTTTCATTTTATAAGCCAGGGCCCAAATTATCACACTCCTGCTTTTTGAAATCGCCGCATTCGATATCGAGTAACTAGAATAAAAATCTCAAACTAAGTGTAATCGATCGAATATACCATATTCTCTCGAAACACCACTCGATAGGTATTTTTAACAAAATAAAAACTTCATATTGCCTTTCTATGATAAATTACGAATAGCTTTCGTTTTCATATAAATAATAATAATAATAAGTGCATATTGAAGCTTCGAAGAATAATAATTTGAAAATGTCTTTTCTGTTTAGGGCAAATGTAAATAAAATAAACGGTAAGCGAAACGAACTTATGGCACAAGTTATGACCTTGTTGCTATAATTTTTTTAAATCTTTGTTTACATTTTCATAATCACCACATGTTTTTATTCTAGTACAAAGAAAAAAATCTTTTTCTAGTACAAAGCAAAAACGCTTTCAATTTGAATACTATCGAATACAGTGATCTGGTTCCAATGGTAAGAAAATATCATTTGACAGGAAATTTTATTCGATCACGAGTGTGAAGATTTGGACCCCGAAGTAACAAGTGTGTACTAATGCAATATCCATATTAAAATATAAATGGCATAAAATTATCTTTCCATCAAACCGATTTCATTGATACATATTAAAAATATTTAAAAAAAATTTTTCATTATGGGTTTATCTGTCTATAATCGTATGTCTGAAATTTCGTTTTGAAAGAATATTTCGAATAATTTTGATAAATATAGCTAAAAATATTTTTCTTTATATTATTAATTTAAGTTTCGAACCTTAAAAAAAACACCCTTTATCTTGTGAGTAACATCAATAAGGTACAAAAATTATTTTTAAAAAAACTTAAATAAGTTATAACTAACTGTAACAGTCAAAACAAAAACAATCTAAAAGTTTTAGCTCATACGAGGGTTGTCTGCCTATCAATATTAGGTCGTAGGAAAGAGTGTTTGTTAAATTTGTGTACTCGTAAGGACAAAAAAATTGTCCATGTTTTGCTTTTAAAATTGAAAAAACCACTTTGTATAACTTCTCATATGTACGAATATGATAGAGGAAATTGTATTTTTTCAAAAATAATTTTTTTCCATTTGTTAATTGAAACAAATTTTTTTCCTGACGATGCCAGTCGAAGTTTTGCCGATATGTTGGAAAAAATATTGTTAAAAAAGGCCAAATTCACTAAAATTTATATTTCCTTAATTCTTCGCTCCTTGCGATCCCCAGAGAGAAGGCTCCAATGAAGTTTTCTTAATTCGAATTTCTATGTCAATAATGTGCAACAGGCTAATATTTCCATTGTCCACCTCGACATCTCCCAAATTCAATTGAGCAAGAAAACTTGACGTGTATGAAACAGGACTTACACATAATTACTTGATATTATACGAGTATATAAAAATTAATGAATTGCTCCTATAATAAGTGGATGAGACCTCTCATCCAATCGCGACAAGTCTCTGTAAAATTAATTATGGCTTTATTTTTCTTGAGTATTTCAAGATGGTGTGGCCTCTCCCATACAAGCCAAATATTATACCTGTTCCACACACGTCAAGTTTTCTTGCTCAAGTTTTAATTCAGCTGGGAGAAAGAATGGGGAAGTAATATATACTTGCTCTATATTTATTCCAGCTGAATTAAAACTTGAGCAAGAAAATTTTATGAGTGTGAACCAGGCAACGTAAGTTCTTACGCGAAAACATATTGAACTCGCATTAAAAATAACACAACTTGGAATGCAAATCGACTGATGTACATTGTGAATATTTTTAATATGTTAAATATTTTTAATATGTTAATGCTCGTAAAACATATATAAATAAAACGTATGGGCCGGTGCTTCAAAGTCAATTTGTAAGCTACTGGAGCGAGTACAGAGTTGCAAAAGATTCACGTCAGTACCTGCCCGAAGGCCTTACCTGACGGTGCACTATTGCACAAGGGTGAATAAAGCACGTTCACCACCGCCCCAGCAGCCCCCGCCAAGGGCACATGACTGGAGCGCCAACTAACATGTGCCCC
The DNA here is from genome assembly GCA_963681545.1 of Germaria angustata. Taxonomy (NCBI): domain Eukaryota; kingdom Metazoa; phylum Arthropoda; class Insecta; order Diptera; family Tachinidae; genus Germaria; species Germaria angustata. The sequence goes on along the minus strand of OY812998.1, from coordinate 115,328,198 downwards.
TGACAGGAACAACATGGTAGCAAGTTCCGTACAGGCTGCTGGACCATGTACAGACACCTTGCTAAGATGCTTGGAGCTATCTAACCTCCTACTACCCAAATGGCACGGCAGTGGAACTTTTACCCCCATCTGACCTGAGGCTTCACCTACCGTAACCATTAGAGCAGCTCTGTCGAATAGCAACAGCACCTAGAGATATATGGCCTGAAGAGAACATCCACATCATGCCACTAGCCCATGATTGAAGACACACTCATCCAGCCCATACCTCTCCCCGCGTATCTTTGGGTTTTAACCACAGCCACCACGTGATCCCCGAAGGGGCCTCACCAATAACCAGTCTAGGACAAGTCCTAGGGGCTACTGGTTCCCGTGGCACCAGATGGGACTCTGGTCAGCCGCGTGTTAAAAGCACCTCCGATTTTAGGTTCCTTGCACACCTGAGGCATCGGTAACACCTCTACCCAGACTAGCGTAGCAAGCTACTTCCTTAATTACTTATATGCACGCCCGTTACCCTGGTATTCAGGGATTGGGTAGTAACATATTAAGTTTTAGGGCAATTGGCCAAAGGTCAAGGTCTGGAAAGACCAACTACCCCTCCGGACGAGCGAGCGAACCCGCTTTTACCTTTAGTTTACTTGCATGCGCGCCCGTTGCCCTGTTGTTTCAGGGATAGGGTAGCAACATACAAGTTTTTAGGGGTTATCAGCAAAAAGGCCTAGGTCCGGAAACCTGATAACCCTATACCCCAGGAGGTTCAACACCAAGCCACCAAGACAGGATGAATTGACCGCGCCCCCTGGGGGGACTGGAGCGAGTACAGGAGAGGGCGAAAAGATTCATTGGTGACAATAGCTTAGCCAACTCTATTGACTCTCTGCAACGTCGCAACGTGGGATGTGTTGCGCTGTTTATCATTACTACAATGGAATGTGCTCTAATGAAATAAGGGAACAACACGTTCCCCATTAAGAGCGCATCCATTTGTGGTCGACATGTCATCGAATCGGACTACGCTTTAGAGAAATAATTCGAGCTCCAGATATAGATGTCTTTCCAGCAATACCCAACGTGGAGATTCAAATCGAATCCTCCTTACCATATCCTATTATCCTAGTTTCAGCGCACAATGCACTGCATAAATAGGGGTCATCTCCTGAATTGAAAAAAGTAATAAATAATTTTTTTTGGCAAATTTCTACTTTTATAGAAAAATTCCTCGATTTTTTAAGATTAAAAATGTTCGATTTTATTTTTCATTTATTTTATTTGACACTTCATGATGCATATTTGGGTTATAGGAATATAAATCAACATATACGAAGAGAGAGACCTATCTGGCGTCTTGAGAAGAATATATTTATATACAGATTTTTCACTTTTCAACAGCATAGTGATAGTTAAAAGTACATTTCAGTGGACAAAATTTAATAATATTTAGAAAAATATTATTTATATTTGTAATACAGTCATAAAGACTTAAATAATTTATACTATTTATACAAATTATTGCAATTTAATCAGTTGAGTCAATATTTTCTGTTATTCTTTTGAAGTATTGAAAAACAATACTAAACCATGTAAGTATGGTCTAAATATGTACATATGTATTTATGTACGTAGCAAATATTTATTTAATAATATAACTAGTCATGTATTAAATATTAAATAACCATGACACGATAATGAAACCTAAATACCACAAATTGTTGACACAAAGTTTTATGAGGAAAAAGTAAATAAATAAATATATTAAATGTATTTAAAAGAATTTTCATTGAATATGAAGAAAATCAAACTCGTGCACTTTCAATTAGATATTTATTTTCAAAATGTTGTATTTAATGAACGAAAATTTATCCTTAATTTCTTGACTGTTTTGTCGCGTTAATACTATTTGGCATGGGCTTTAAAATAAGCGCAATTGTTTTGGTTTTAAGGCTCATTAACGTTTGTATTTTATCATAATTGTCTTATAAGTAGAATCGCCCGATTAAGCAAGTTTAATTAAAATGATCAACATTTTTTGTTGCACTTTCAATAAAGAGTGAAAGCGTTTTGCGTGTGTGTGTTTGGGTGTGTGTCTTTTCACTGATTATTAATTTTCTCTAAATCCGTGTTGTAACTAAAAAAAGAAATAAAACAAGAAACTAGTACAAAACTATTTATATGAATGCGTTAATTTTGTAGGCTATGAAGTTTATAAGAAGCGGACCAAATAATAAAATTTTTATTACTTTTATTAACCCACGATGGGTGAAAATAGATTAATAGAAGTTTGCAACTTCTATTAATGAACAAGTTTTGATCAGCGCTGGGTTTGCTTTTCAGTAGTTAAAAAAAAATTCTATTATAAAAATACTAGACACCAGCAGAATATGCCGACTGTAGCAGAAAAGCCTCAAGAATGGGTTAAAGCTACAGCTACAACCACAATAATAATGACTAATATTATCCGCGATATGTAATGTTGCTTCAAGTAAAAAGAAATGAAAGAAAGTGTCTAAGACACGTTTTAATTTATGGTCAACTCTTGCATACAACAACACCCAGAGAGGCACAGCAGCAACAATCACAGTTTGCTTTTTGTCGTTGTCGGTTAATAAAAAAAAAATTGAACCTTTTAACAAAAAAACATAAAATATAAACAACTACAGCAAATGCAGGTATCGGTAATTATTACTTAAAAAATTTTTTTTAATTAAACCTTAAAACAACACAAACAATTACACCTGCATGATTAAACACATGGAGAAATCTGTGAATTGTTAAGGAATTTGTTTCACAATTTCTACTGTGGCTTAAAAACTTATGCAAATATCACAGGTGCTTCTTATCAACGATAAATTATTTATAAATATTTTAAGTGAATAAAATAAAAATATTTTCATGTACATATTTGGCTTTAATTCCCATCAATTAATTGTTTAATAATTTTTTTCTTTACTATTGTAAGTTTGTGCATTAAATTATTCTTTATGAAATAACTAATAAACAATTTCATATCTTAACGTTTTTTATTCAAATTTTCTGCCGCACCCTTTTCTATTCTTTAACAAAAGAAATAATGTCTGCCATTTTTATGCGACAGTTTTTTTCAAAAAAAAATATTCATTTGTATGCTTAAATATACACTTTTAATAATATACTTATGAACGTGCACTTATGTAAATTTCTATCACATTAGAGGATTTAATCTGAATGTAAAATCACAGGCGTTATGACTATGTGTCAGAAATATACGAGGGTAGGTCAAAAAGTCATTATCTTCTACTTGTCCTGTCAAGAGGCATATGTAACTTGTCTTACTTAGTTTGTGTTTGACAGCCATTGTTAGCAGACTGTTCAATCACTCAATCCAAGGCTAATATTGATAAATACTATGGTAATTCTGCACCAGCGATTTCAATGGTAAAAAGTGTTTTACTGAATTTCGTTGTGGCCGTACAAGCACGGAAGATGCAGAACGTTCTGCTGGATGCCCAGTTGAGGTCTCTACGCCCAAAACAATTGAAAAAATTCATGATGTGGTGTTGGCCCATCTAAAATTGAAAGTGCTTGAGATTGTGGAAGCCACAGGCACAACACATGGATCAGTGATTTCAATTTTGAATGATCATTTGAGAAAGCTTTCCACAAGATGGCAGCCGCGTTTGTTCACAAGCGACCACAAACTCAATCGTGTAACAAATTCTCAGGACGACTTTTGCACCGTTTTGTAACCATAGACGCAACGTGGATCCACCATAATATGCCAGAGACCAAACAGCATTTAAAAACTTAGGTTTCTCGGGGTGAATCCGAGCCAGGGAAGACCAAAGTAAGTTTGTCAGCCATTAAAGTCATGGGATAAAGCGGTACAATCCATATTGACTACCTTCAAAAATAAAAAATAAAATCAATGCCGAATATTATGGCAACTTATTGGGTTGATTTAAAATAGAATTTGAAAAAACGATGGCACTTGGCCAATTTTTTTTATTGGCAAAACGCTATGAATTAGTCTAAGAATTGCTCCCTCTTCTGACCTATTCCTCGGATTTGGCCACGAATGTTCTTGTTTCCAAACCTGAAGAAATAGCTCGACGGAAGAGATTTGACTCCAACGATGAAATCCCCTTACAAAGAAATACATATTTTTATGACCTCGAGACATCTTGTATTTTGGAAGGGATAAAAAAATTGGAGAAACGTTAAATAAAGTGTATAGAGCTCAAAGGAGAGTATGTTGAAAAATAGAATTATTTTTTATAGAAATGCCTGTGTTTCATTCAAAAAGTCACGGACTTACTGGGCCACCCAGCATGAGTTAGAGGTTTTTTTTAATAGAGAAAAGCTGTCCTTTGAGTCTTAAACTTACTTTTGTTATTTAAACAAGTGTTTATAAAATTTCTGACTTCACATACAATTTTTTCGTTTTTTATCAAGCTTTTAATACCACACCCTTAATAAAATACAAATAAAAATAATAAATTTGAATTTGCTTTTTTCTCTTCTTTTTGATTAGACAGGAGTACCCTTAATACCTTTACATACATACCTCTATTACAAATGTGACTTTTCTTACATGATCGAAAACATATAATTGCGTTGCAGGGAGTCGTTTTACAGCAAAAAAATTCTTTATTTATTGATTCATTGTGTTTAGCTATTGCTTTTTTTGTCAATACGCGTGCAACATGCATAAATACATAACTGGTGAAATCATACCCACTCACACATGTCCATACCAGCAGAAATTAATGTTTCCTTACTTTTATAACACACTGTTGCATTCTAATGGAATGAATTTTGTTTTTCCCTTCCATTTCGTTTGTTGTATTTTCTGTTTACTAAAGATGTTGGTCGTCAATTCAATCGTGCATTGAAAATGTTGTTGTTGTTGTTTTTAATTAACCGAATCTATTGATTTTATTTGCAGTAGCAACTTTAGTTTTAAAGCATATTTTCTTATTATTTTTTATATGCATGTATTTGGCGGTTTGATTAATTGTGTGAAAGTTTTTGTTCAGTGACTACAATTTTTCTTTATATACGAAACGCACTCTTGTATCTATTCTGCAGATTTCTTATTTCCCAGTTTTATGTCTGTTTGAAATTTTTTAAATTAATGGTTATGAAATATACATAATTGCTTTTTTGACATTTTGTTTTTGTTGTTTTTAAAATTAATTTTTATTGTAGGTCACAAACTTTAAATGATCTTTTACTGCTGACTGTTGGTTGTGGTCAATGAAAATTTAATTTGACGTTGACAATAAAATTTAATTGAATTGAAATGTACATTTGTGCTTGTTGAGGCGGGTAATTTTGTATGTAGTATTGTGCAACTGTGACAAAAGTAAAAAAGTAATTTTAAGGTATAACATTTTTTTAGATAGTGAATATTGATTATCCAGTAATCGTCTAAAGTTTGACCACAATTTCCAACTTGCCAAGTCTGCATTTACAATTATCAACTTTTATTGAATCAATTCTTAGTTTATCGACAAGGAAGGTAAGACAAAGACAAACTAATATACGTACATGTGCATGTGTATACGTGCACACAACATGACAATTTTTGGACAAGTTTGCCAATATGAATCTATACGTAATGCTTGATCCTGTTTCAAAGCGAAACGAAACACCAAAGATTTTATTTCCTTAGACTATCAACGAACTATTAACTCTTTGTTAACAGTATCCGAAGCAATAAGAAAGGCAATAATGAAGGTTTCAACACGAATCGTTGCCCTGCAGAAAACACCAGCAGAAAACATTGAATTAATGCAACAAAAAAAAAATTAATTGATCCGTCCTTTGTTGATTTTGATAATCTATTATAATAAATTAAAAAGAAATAAATAAATGGCTATTGCTATTAAAACGCATTTTTTCGAAATCTCCCATTCAGAGTTGAAAACTGTTTTAAAATTTTTTTGAAATGCATGCAAAAGTGTACTAGTATTGACTACCATGGAGACCTCAGAAGACCATTTCAATATATTCTTTTTATAATGTAAATAGCCGCCCTTGTAGTTAACGTTTTCTTATAAATTTTCTTTAAACAATTACTCAGTTGGCCACTTTTACTTTGCTTCTTAAAGAACAAGCCATAAGATTTTTTTTCTTTTTTAATTTGAAATTTTTAAAATTACATACACCAATAATTATTCTGCTATGGAAATGCTTTTACTTATATTTATTCCAAACAGGCGAATACTTGTTGCACGTTTGAATTATTGCTTGGGCTAACAAGATAGAGAAAAGCACACATTAGTAACAATTTAAATTTATATCTACTTGGACTATTGACAGCAGATACGAATAATGAATGTGGCCAGTAGTTGCAATTTCATCGAAAATGACTGTAAAATAGGTGGTGGCACACAGTTGGAAATGTGATAGGCAGTGTATTGCCAAAACTTAAGGATAATTAAATAGATTTGCGGTGATATGCCAGTCAAAACTGCAAAAAAAAAAAATAAATAAAACCAAATGGCATTATGGACAAGTGCTATATATTACACATATTTCTTAGATCCTCTTAATAAATTTTATGCTCATGCCACACTTTTACATATTTGGCACATTTATGGTCAGTGTAAGAAATTAACTCGTTTAAGCCAAATAGCGTATGCAAACATTTTCATTCAACATATTTGTCAATCTTTGTCTAACAGTTTTCATAAACCTTTTTGAACAGTGTGTCTTCATAAAGCAGCGGCTGAAGAAGAGAGAAACGTGAGTTATAAAATTTTTTTCCTATAAAGTTTTCATTTTTATGATCACTTTCATGTCATCATGACACACGCACACGAAATCCGTGAAGTAACTAATTGCTTCAGAAACAACAAGATCGATTTTCTGCGTGCAACATGTAGTGGTAATTGAGTTTTTATTATCTTAATTTTTATCTTTTATTTTATTTTCGATGTTCAATTTAAGAGGAATTTTTTACGGTTTGTTTTAATTTTTAGGTGCTGAATATTTCCATTTTTAAATCTGGGAAATCACGTGCCATAAAATAATCGCAGCTGTTAAGCAAAAAAAAAAAAAAAAAAACAGCTTTCACAATTATAATGGTATTTATGTAGTATGTCTTAGAAATTAAAAAAGCTTTATATTAATGATTAGTAATGAAATGCTAAACGAGTTAGTGACATACAATTTCAAAAATTATTATGGAAAGCAAAAATTGGCAATATATTAATGGTATATAAACTCAGCTAAAGAGCGAATTCATTTAAAACGAAAGTATGTTAGTACGCCCAAAGACAAAGCGTGTCAACTGAATACAATCTTAGATTTAATGAATCATGTATATGGTTGTAGTTCAATCATATTGTTATTGAAATTAATACCAATGGTAATATTTCAACATAAAATCACATACAACACTATTATAGCACTGAGAAATAAAATAATAGGGGCGACATGATAGCAAATTCTGTACAGGCTGCAGAACCATATACGGACACCTTGCTAACGTGCCGGACCTATCTAACCTCGTACCACGCCAACGGCCCAGCACTAAGAAGTCTCCCTATTATGGAGCACTTGTTAACCGAACCGCCAGGGCAATTCTGTCGAATAGCAACAGCACATAGAGATATATGGCCTAAAGAGAGCATCACTATCACTAGCACCATATTGCAGATATACTTATCCGACCCATAAATCTTCCCGCGTATCTTTGGGTTTTAACCACAGCCACCACGTAATCCCTAAAGGGGCCAAACCAATAAATACTGGTTCCCGTTAGATCTCTGGTCGGGCTTGTGTTAAAAACACCTCCGATTTCAGGTCGTTTGCAAACATGAGCTATCGGTAGCACCTCTACCCAGACAAGCATAGGCAAGCCTACTTCCTTAAATAGTTGTACGCACGCCCGTTATTTCAGGAATTAGGTAGTAACATATTAGGTTTTATGGGTAACTGGAAAAAGGTCAAGGTCTGAAAAAACCACATTACCTATCTGGACGAGCGCGCGAACCCATTTTTACCTTTAATTTACTTGCATGCGTGCCCGTTATCCTGTTATTTCAGGGATTGGGTAGCAACATACAAGTCTTTAGGGGTTATCAAAAAAAGGACTAGGTCAGGAAACCTGATAAACCTATACAACAGGGAGCACAACACGAAGCCACCAAGACAGTATGTATAAACCTTGACTCCCGGCGGCTCAATAAAATACAACATTTCGAACAACATTTTCTTGAATTGCATTGAAATTTCGATCGATTTCCATTGCTGTAATTTAGCACCAGAGTTCAACATTCAAATGTAAATGCGAAACTTTTTTTCATAATATTTCTAGGTAATTAAACTCTTCTTGAAGAATATTCGTTTACTAATCGTTCACAAGTTATGAGCACATGATAAATATAAACAAATCATCTGAACTCTAGATATATATTACGTTAACAACAATTAAAAATATAATACGTAGAAGGAATTAAAGATTGGAACAAGAATCTTAAGAGTGGCCCATAACACTCTTGGAAATCACTCTTGATAGCATATTTACAAGACTAGTATCTTTACTAAAGATTTTTGTACGAAAATTTAAAACAACACTAGCTCTTTGTTACATATAATTAGTTTACGGCCCGATCATTAGTTGGGTAACTAAATGGTAAAAATTATGTTGCAGATAGGCAACTGTCAACTAAAAGTAGCAAATTTCGGTTATTTCCGCAACTACAAAGTTGTAGCTGCCGATTGGCATCTCGATTGAGTTTAGATTGATATCTATAACTCTATGCTTTCATGTATTTATTGTTCATTTTTTACGTTAAAAAAAGTTGAATAAAACAAATATCTTTTGCATTTTGAAAAACGAATGGTTTGCCGGAGAACTTTATGGTGACGGTGCCTGAGCAGGAGAGAAAAATTTAATGAAAAAGGCTCAAGTGACATAATTTGTGATTTTCACTTTTTCATCACAATCGAAAATTTACTATCGCTAAAGTTAAATTTGAAAGTTTTCTAAACGTTAGAAGTGGTATCGCAAATTTGGAGCAACATTAATTATACAGTAGCCAAACAACTTAGTGCAGGGGCGGTTACTAAAAATACTTCTCCTGTAAAACTTTGTGTTTGTTCCTTAAGCCACTATATTTACTTAAGCATAATCATATTAAATTTAAATATACGAGTACACGAGCTTTTAGCAAATTGTGTGGTTTCGGTATTCTTGTCCCAGAATTCAAAAATATCATAAGGAAGCCTAAGGTGTTCGTTGGTTTCTTCATAATTTATATATAAATATTTTCCACACAAATATTGAATTCAAAATGAAACAACTATTACAAAATTAGTAAACACGCCTGCATTCAAAAGCAATTTTGCGACAAATTAATCTCTTAAGTCGTCTCAAGGCGACCGTGGCTTCGAAGTGACTACATCGAAGACAACACTTTGCATAATAAGGATGATTTTAGTGGTCTTGCAAGTTCTAGTCTTGCCTAAATTAAATATAAACACGATTAGAATTCTACCAAACGTTAGTAATTGTGTGATTGTTAGCAAATTTTCCAATCTAGTAATTTCATTAGCAATCATTACTAATTATTTTATGTAATACATTTCAAATATTTTAACATTATTTTTATTACATTCTTAATTAATAAGTAAGAAGGTTCTACAGCGCCATCTACATAAACCATCTTAAATGCCACATACTTGATACCAGCAAATGATATTGGTTGAATGCAAGAAGCATATACGAGTAGCATGTGATCAAACTCTTACAATAACCGTTTCTGTACAAATTTGCGTCAAGGTCTCTTTACGAATAAGAAAAAAATGTATGTATGTGAGAGATAAATTTTTTTAATTTTTTGCTCCAAATATATCATGAACTATTTGATCTAATTTGATTGTCATTCTGCCAAAGAACCGCTTTTTTCACTTTAACGTATGTCAGAATTAGAAGTGACAGGAAAAGTAAGACTATATAAACGTCGTTCATAGTTAAAAGTATATGAAATTTCGCGTATTCTTCTTCAGTGAATGGTGTCTCAACAAAATCGTCCCAAGTAGTACACTCGGGAGCTGCGTGTATGGCAGCGCCGAAAACGTGTTCATGTTCCACCAGACAGTAGTCAATTGACTTTCTCTGTCGTTCTAATCATGAAACACATTTAAAATAAATATCAGCCTCTAATGAAGTCTGATCAGATCTAAACTTGAAATATTATGTTCACAGTGCAACTTAAATACATAACAAATATTTTTTCTTTTGTAATCCTAGTTATTTAAGAAGCATATATGTATGTATGTATGTTGATGTCGTCGTACATGGGTGGCTTTAGGCAGCGATAATGCAAGACCTTTCCAAAATCCGAATAATACGTTATTAGTCGTTGAGTTCTAAAAGTTGGAAGTGTTTTAAGAGGGGTGAATCGAACTAAAACGAATATTGGAAATATATGTATGTTGTATTAGAATATGGTCCAATTACAATTATCTTTTTTTAAATCATATTTAATTTTGACAGTATTAGAATTTTTCTTTCTGTCAGTATCATTCCACCGCGTACAAAAATGAGTCGCTTTACGCTTGAACAACGCACTGTGGCGCCTTTTCCCAAAAACCGTGGCAAAAGTACAAAATTTTATGACAAAATTTTGTAAAATTAATGAACACATCATATAAAGACCATTTTACTGATCAGAATTCAAAAACGTTTTTCTTAATTGGATAAGAATTAAAGTTGGTGGAGCTGCTTAAAGTCGACAGTTTTTTAAAAAGTCCAAAAAAAGGTGATTTTGAGAAAAAAAAAGACATTTTAGAATTGAAGTGCCAGAAATATTGCCATGTGATCAATACTTTTTTGGTATTGTTTTAAAGGTATATATATTGTTTATTAAAAAAAGTAAGAAAATGTCCACCAGATACCCTACTTTTTCGGCAGTTGCCGTTTTTCAGACACCCTATATTTAGGTAGTTTTTACAAATAAAATAAAGAATATCTAAAAATGGGCAAAAATGGTCACGCCCATATTTTCTTAGCATATTTACTACACAGTACTTTAAATAATTTCGCTAAATTGGTCCACAAAAAATGACAGGTTTTCTTGAAATTGGAAAAAAGATGTTACAATCTTACAGCCAGCGTTGCCACATTCAAGATATTTTTGCAACCAAAATTAAAAAAAATTGCCAAATAAGGAAAAAAGCTACCAAAATTTTAATATTTTTTATATTGTATGTTATCTTACAGCACAAAAATGGAAATATATGTGGAACTGAATGACATATTTTTGTTAATGTATGCATATGTGCCTACTTAAAAATATGTACGTAGCCTTATTTCATTGAAATATATATATATAATCGTATAGAAAGATCAAATCTTAGTTTTCTTTTTTTACAAAAATAAGAGAAAAATAACTTGTACTTTGTTATAAAATGTATTTTATTACTAAAAGATAAAAAATTATTTTATATATGTAACAAAGATGCGTTCCAAATATGAAAAGAAATAATTCTCTCTATACAATTGTTTTCACTGCATCACTTGTTACTAATATTTATTGCTTTTCGTTAATACGAAATGTTCGCAGTGATTTTTTCCCTACATTTTTCTTTAATTCTCATTTAAGTTGATAGCCTTTGTACACCATTCGTCAATGAAGTCTTGAAAAGTCACCATAAAAAGTCATAGTATGAATCGCATATAAATGATAAACAATATTAATTTGCTGTGTCGATCAGGTAGGCATAAATATTACAATTTGTTTATTTATTTAAATTTAAGAACACATTATTAAAATAGGCAGCTAGTTCTAAATCTTGGTTTTTATACTAAGTAAAATAAAAACTGCAGTTGTACATAATCCAGTTAATTGTGGCCTAGATTTATGTTTCGCAAATCATGTAGTTTGAACCTTTTTATTTTTGGGTATAAATTAATCTGCAATTGTGTAGTGCAATCAGTTACCGTTTTACTTTGCAAAAGTAGTGATCAGTACCAGAACTCATAATGTCATTTCAAAATTCGGAATTGTTCGAGTTATTTAGAAAATCACATAATGAAATCGTATTTAATTTGGCTAGTGTGGTACGGTTTACCAGGATACCACGAAAAGGATGTTAAAAACAAAATTCACTTCCTTTTCTTGGATATTCGTAAAAAATGGCTTGCCTCAAACCGTACGACAAAAACCTTTATGGAAAAGTACTCAGACTGGCTAAATGGAGTAACAACTTTTGAAAACATCGAAGAACCCTATACATCTTTGGACAGCAGAAAAGGAAGACCTGTTAAACTATAAACGAGTGATGAGGTAACATTCCAAATTACTCGTGTCGACAACCATATTATAAAAAGGTTGGCATTTATAAACTCTAGAGAAATAGTAAATGGCCCAAAGTTTCAGGATTATGCATCAAAAACTGTCCAGCTTTTGGCTCAAAAGTACCCTGAGAAGAAACTTACTCCTACAGTCCATAAGATTTTGGCTCATGGCCAAAATTTAATTGAATATCAATGCTTACCAATTGGAGATTTATCAGAAGAAGCCCAGGAATGCAAAAACAAAGATTACAAGCACTTTAGATATGCGAATACTTGCAAAATTTCACGGATTAAACAGAATGAGGATCTTTTTAATATGTTGGCGGCCTCTTCAGACGCACTGATTTCATCGCGGAGACATGTAAGATCTCGCAAGGATTTGGAAGAATATAATTATAGCCCCGATATGTGAAGTCTATTACAAATCGCTCAAAATGTTAATGACTACTTTGAAGAAAACTAACTATTAAAAAAATTAATAAAAATAACTCAATATCATTATATAATATATCATATTATAAATTAACATTAGTATTAAAAATGTTTCAATAATTTTTATTTGTAATATAAGTAAAAAGAGTTATATTAAGAAATTAAGAAATTCTAAAAATATCATTACTTCAAAATATATGATTTTTGCGACAAGAAAAGTCAAAGGTGTCATCGTGTCCAATGCCTATCACAATAAGGGAGCACTTATTTTGAACCTAAAAGATTTAAAAATCAAGTGTTTTTTCCCCACTACAAATTTCTTGGCAGCTTCAAAAATTATGATGTTTAAAAAAAAAAAAAAAAAAAAAAAAAAAAAAAAAAACACTGTGCATAGTGCCTCCACAAAGCTATGACCAATAATGATACTCATTTTTATTAAAATATCTTTCTTACCTTAAAAGTTATGATGTTTATAATAAAAGCAGTCGAAAACAGACACTGTGCACAGTGCCGCGCCTAACCTATGACCGTACAAATCATGTATATTACAGCTAAAGGAGTTTCCTTTCAAATTCTTTTAAAAATTTTTAAATATCTTTATCAGTTCAAAAAGTTATGATTTTTGCAACGAAAAAAGTCAAAAGGCCCCACTGTGCAACGTTAGAGGAATGTTTTAAAACAATCGGACATCAAATTTGATTTAAAAAATTTCTTTTCTGAAGAGGAGATAAACACCTCGGCAGGAACCGAAATTGACGCATCGCAGGATCGTAAAAACCCCACGTCATTGTAGAGAGCCCAATGCATCCACAATTTGGTGTGGACTATGATGGAGTGAAATGATAATTGGCCCATTTTTTTAAACTGCTGGACGTGCTATTTCAGGCCACGGCAAGTGCTGTAGAGCCGTGATTACAGAATTTTTATTGCTTGAAATTGGAGATCTGAACTTAAGATAATCTTTGGTTTCAGAAGAATGGCGCACTATATCACATAGGTCATTACAACAACTCATTTAAGTTTTAAATAGATACTTGTACTTGGGCCACCAGATGATACTACTAGTGGTCACTAGGGTCTTCAAGATGTTTATACTAAATATTTTCCTTGGAATTAAAATAGGTTAGATTAGGTTAGGTTGACTGGAGGGGTGTGATAGCCCATGTCATACGACATACACTTAAGCCAGTGAAGGCTTGTTGTGCGCTCCCTTTAATTATCAAACACAAACTACCAGAGTTCTGCGGCAGGATTTGAACCTGCGACCTTCGCACTACGAGTCTAGTACACTACCTACTAGTCTACGAAGACCAGTTTGGAATTAAAATAAGTGTTTATAAAATTTTATCGTCAAATTAGTTGCCCCTTTCAGAGGCAGATGTGTTCGCGTTTTAAGAAAGAAAAAAAATAACATTCCTTGTAATCCAATTGTAAATTTTAAAACGTTAACCAATTAACTTATCGAGACTAACTGCCTGTCCCACGATGTCACTCGACATCGATCGCTCGCATAAATACATTCAAACCAAAAACAACATTTTAAAATTTGTTGCTGTTTCAAACGTATTTATGCGAGCGATCGATGTCGAGTGACATCGTGGGACAGGCAGTAAAGTTATGATTGCAGTATTTAATAGAAATAATGACGTATTTATTATAACAAAACATTGTTACAGAGCCTAGAATATAGTTGTCACAAAAATGCCACTATCAGGAATTTGCCCTGCTCGCACTTACTCTGCGTAAACTTACAAATAATTACAGCCCTCCTCTTTTTTTTCTGACAGTTCTACATGCAATATTTCTCTTTCCATGTGCTGCAACATTTTTTATAACATGCAATATTATTTGTAACTTAACTTTTAAAATGTCATACAATAAAATGTTAAGTAAATTAAATAAAATGAAAACTTTATCAATTTCTAAACAAGAATACCTTAAATACCTTCAATTAAAGCAAACACTATAATAAACAAATACGCAATAATATATTAAAAAAATTAACTTTATTAGCTGCTTACCACTTTATTTAAATGAAGAGCATATTCATTTAGATTTCACATATAAAAAACCATTAAAAAACCATGACAAATTCTCACCTGAAAAGAAAGAAAAGGAAAAATTACAGATCAATTTGAGTTGTTTGCAAATAAATAAACAAACAAGCAAAAGAAATTAAAATATTTAAAAAAATGTTTATAGTCTTCAAATTAGATAAATGATTGAATCACATAAAAAATTAATTTGTTTATGATTTATTGCGTTACAACGGAAAATTATGGTTGTTTTTCATGTTGTTCATTTTATTTCTATCTTGTGTTTCATTACGAAATTGCTTTTGCTGTTTTTTTTACCAATTAAGCACTCAGCTTCAATTTTACTTTATTTACAGAGCACTTTGAAGCGGTTTACAAAAAAAAAAAAAAAAAAAAAAAAACAAAAAAAAAACAAAGATGCTACCACCGTCAAAAGTTTAATAGGGCCAGGAAACAATTAAACATAAGAAAACAACGTTAAAGAAACAACACATATATTTGAAATGAATACATATCAAAGCATATGCACTAATGCAAATCGTTAAGCAACTAAGAGCCAAAACTAGAGAACAGAGTTGATCTGGGAACTCGTAGGTTAGGTTAGGTTGATTGGAGGGGTGTGATAGCCCATGTCATACGATATACACTTAAGCCAGTGAAGGCTTGTTGTGCGCTCCGTTTAATTATCAAACACAAACTGCCAGAGTTCTGCGGCAGGATTCGAACCTGGGACCTTCGCACTTCGAGTCTAGTACACTACCTACTAGTCTACGAAGGGAACTCGTAAGACAACAAATTCTATATTTTTTGTTTGATGCTTGACGCAACTTAGTCGGATGTATACAGACAGCAACTTAAGGATTTAGAAAGCGCGGGTCCGGCTTCAGCTTTTATGCTAGGAAATATGGAATGAAACAACCAATTTCTTCAAATTATTTTGAACAGAAATATTCCTTTCCACTTCCCTCTGTTCTATGCCTCAGTAATGATATACATACATATTAATATGTATGGCAACTCTGCCTTTAATTTTTTCTGATATTTTTTCTTTTTCTTTTATTAGTTTAAGACGCCCACATTTTTATTGACTTCTTTTCTTTTTCGTAATAAAGAATGTTAAATAGAACGGACGCGTGACTTAATTTCTTTACAATTCCAGATAGAAAACCCTGTTTCCGTGACTAGGACTCAGATATTTGAGTTATTCAAGTCGCACCATTTTATAAAACGTCCTACATTTGTGTTGTCCTGAACTTCGCCAATCTTTTTTTTAGTCAAAAGTCGTAATTTAAAATGATGCAGTCTAAAAACATGTATCGACCGGGGCTAATTTAAGGTGAGTGAAGATAAATATGCCGAGTTAAATATGTTTCCACGTAACGCTTTACGTCATTAAATATTTATAAATATCTTTTTAGTATGTGTGACATATTTGATAAATACGTTTTCGTGTTTGGGACATATTTAATGTAAATGTGTCTTCTTACTTGGGGAATATAAATATGTTTTCATATTTGGGACAATATGAGGGATTTTTCACCTCATGGAAGAAATATAAATTATTAGGGAACGACGCATACCTCATTTTAAAGGCGATTCGTCCCAGATGAATGTTTTTGGTAAAAAGTCATTACAAATAAATAGTTTATAGTTTTTCCATGAGGTGAAAAATCCCTCAGAGAAACATTACTGTGCACCAAAAAATTCAAATAAATTTTTTTCGATAGACCAAAATGTTTTTGGTAACAAGTCTTTACAAACTGTTGCAGTTAAGAACATTTTAATTTACTGATGCAGCACAGCGATGCATTTGCGAACAGATTATAAAATAGATCTGAAGGATCGCAGTTCAAGATATCGCCAATCGTATCCTACAAGACCTTAAGGATGTGAAACTGACGGGACCGATAAGATTTGTGGAAAACTCTGGGTTGTCATCAGAATCCGTTAGTTCCGAAACTTAGAAGGAATGTATAAAGTGTTACCGGTCCTTAATCCATCACAATGCGAATCCTCTAGCAATTTATGTAGGCTAATACTTTAATTTTAAATTGAAATAATATCATACTTCTTCTACTAAGGACAATAAGCATCGTTTCTCAAGACGGCTATTCTTGCATTCATTTCCTATAGGAAGCAGAAATGATGATAATAAATTTTCTTGAAATTGTTTCGATTTGTAACAATTTTACGTTAAAAATATCTTTACGTTTATGTTTATGTTAAGAAATATCGTTTTCATGCCCTCAAGATATTTATATTTTGGTCATTCACTTACAAATGAACGAAAGCCCACCCACACTAGGTGATACAGAGGAAGTGTATATTAAAATCCACAAACTGTATTATCGTTTTATCAACCACACACAACAAGTCCCATCCATGAGTGCGATTTCATTTCTGGTCGTGCGAAGCCTACCTAATTGCTTTAACGTTCCAAGGCGTCCTCTAATCCATGCCAAGCAGAAAATTGCCCCAGAGTAACGCCAACACTACTTCTAGGTGTAAACGAAACTCAAAATACGGCATGGGATGGTGCAGTAAATGTACTTTATTTCGCTGTTGTCTACTAATTATAATCTAAAAAATCTTCCCTGATTATGGACAACAATTCTAATTATGACTTCAGAATTATTTATGAACCATTTCCAACTAAACCAATTTAATGAAAAAAAAAAACTGGGGAGTTATTCTCTATTGCGATGCGTAAGAAAAATGGTACCTAATCGGATAATTGGTACCTTTTATTGTGATTACGCATCTTCCTTTCGCATCTAATTTTTTCACTTTCGCAAACCTGGCATCAGTGTACTCTGTAATACGAAAGCATATGTTAAAATTTTTCGTTAAAACTAAATATCTTACGCTAACAAAATATCAAACGCATCGAACTAGCTTACGCATCGTAACCCCTGTACGTTTTCGTTGATCAATTTATATTTATTTATGGGCAAAATAAAATCCTCCGCACGATAACATCCACGCAGTAGTATTTAAATAATTCGCATATTCGTAGAGATCTACATAGACGTTTTTATATAAAGGATCTTAAGACCCTATTCGGCTGAGGAGGGTCACTTTAGCTCTTACCCAAACATGACAGATGTGAAGTCATGACAGCGGGAGCTATAGAAACTAGTTTTTTTTTAGTCTGGTACTGGCTACTTTTAAGTAATTAATAGTTTTAAATTTAGGATTTTAATGCTAATTGTGAGTTCAACCTGTATTGAAGATTCAGTGGATAAAAATAAATTTGAATTTAATTTAAACTATATATCGAACCAATTTAAAACATTTAACCCCTTGCAGGATAGCAATGTCTTTCCTAATAACTTTGCTCTTTTGAAAAGGTAAAAAATATTCCATTTATTTTTAGAAAAGATAACGCCACAAGCTGCAAACGCAAACGGGCTTATGTATGCCACAAAAACGTAAAGTGAGCGATAATGCACTTCTATATGATAGATAGAGATAGAATGAAAACGTGACCAGGATATTTAGTTCGTTATTCACCCTTATTCTATTTGGCGTCGGCAATTTTAAGACAACATCAATTTAACACAACAGCAATGCCGATGACAAAATCAAAGGCAATTAGAGGCAACATCAACGTTAGTTTTGCTTCCAGAATACCAAACATATTATGTTAAAAGTTATTGATAAAAGGCAATATTGCCAACTGGAATACCGATTTGCAAAGAAAAAAAAACGGCGTTGAATTCTATTGCCCTCGCCAAGTAGAAGTAAGCAATATTCATATATATTACATTTCTTTCTAATTTTTAAATGCTTATGACTAGACGACACACAATATCATCCATTCATAAATATTACTACTCATTTCCAATTTCTTTTTCCTCGTATCAAGTAATAATAAGTAATTATTTTAAGGGTTAAGGATTTTAGATTATAAAAATTTTCTCTGTTCGCCCGCTTTAAGAATAAAAAATAAATTTAAAGCATTTTCGTAATGGGTAGTGAAAAAATACTTCATTATGAGCGAGAGATCGCTATAATCCCAATATTTTCTATGATGTGTATGTAATAATTTCTATGATGTGTATGTAAGAAACTTTTGGGGCGGATAAGTTGTTCGTTTCGACGAAACTTCGCTTTAACCGACGTATGTTGTAAGCTAACTCCACTGTATTTTATTATTATTAGTATTTTTTTTTTCAAATATATTTTTAATCAAGAAACAAAAATTCAATAACTCTTAACAATGCAAAAATCAAGTTTAAATATCTTTTTTATATGTATTTAATTTAATCAATTAAGTAATTAAAATATTTTCGTCTCTTAGCGGGTTAATCGTATTACTAAACTGCCAGTATATCTACATATGCAACCAACCACTTTATATTCAACATTAAAAGAACTAGTATATGTTAATAAATTTAAATGCATAATAATGTGGGAAAGTTTTTATTTTTAAGCTGTAAACGCAAAATATAAATGTAAAAGAGAAAAGAATAGTTTTAAATATTCATTCATTTATATTGTTGGCTTTAATAGAAAAAAATTTGTTTTTTTTTTACTAAAATTTTCTACTTAAAAGTTCCTTTAACAATACTGTACTTTACCTTCCAAGATAAAAACTATTATCGTTTGATTATATCTATGTATGTATGTATACACGAGTACTACATAGTTTTTTTTTACCTCAAATAAAACAAAAGTTATATTGTCCTCAAAATAAAGTCATGCATGAGTGAATTCTTTACTACAAAAGTATTTATGTTCAACCGAAGAGGGAATGAAACACTACTGCAGCACTAGATAATTTTATTGTCAGGCAACGCAAAGATTTTTTTTCGTGTTTCTATCGTATTATTATGTTATTTTAATTTACCTGAGGGGTAGGAGTTTCGTCATACGGATCATTTCATTATAGGAATTGTATGTTATTTTATCAAATATTCTACCTGTTCGTTTGTTTCTGTTGGGGTTAGTTTGTCAGGCTTAAATTTTATAAAAATTTGAATGTAAATTAGACAGACAAATTTTGAAATCTCAGATGAAAAATTTAATATATTGATATTTCCATTCCAAAGGATAATAATTTTACAATATAGATAATCCTTTTTTTAATTTTCAAGCTTAAGGTCTTTTATTTTTTTAAAAAATTTAATTAAAAATAACTATCAATATTTCGATACTCATTGAGTATCATCTTCAGGACAATTCTCTTTTTTATAAAAAAGAAATGAAAATTAAAAAACGGATTATTATAAAAGAGGTCAAAAAATATAGATACATTATTACAACATAGATTTTTTTTTTTTGAATTCTAATAATTTTTGTGGCACGTTATTTTGAACTGTGTTGAGTTTTTAAAAGTAAAATAAAATAACTGTCAAAAAGTCAATAAGTTACAGAATTTGCGATTTAGAAGGAATCATTGGAATCACAGCTAAAGATTTTGATATGGATTCTTTTATTCATTCCTATTGGACTTGAAATTTTCTTCAAAATATTAGGAAAATACAATTTTTTCGAAGTATTTCGAATATGACTGGCCTTCGTACACTAGTAGGTAGTGTACTAGACTCGTAGTGCGAAGGTCGCAGGTTCGAATCCTGCCGCAGAACTCTGGCAGTTTGTGTTTGATAATTAAAAGGAGCGCACAACAAGCCTTCACTGGCTTAGCACTTATTATGTCGTATGACATGGGCTATCACACCCCTCCAATCAACCTAACCTAACCTAACCATTTCGAATATTATTCCTCCCAATGTATTTTACATTGCAACTAGTATATGGAAAAAAAACATTCATACTATTATAGCATTTACTTTTATTATAATCTTTATTATGTGTGTAAAGATAAATATGCCGAGTTAAATATATTTCGACGTAAGAGATTACATCACGACGTATTCAACTTACATTTCAATATTTTTTTTTACCTAAAAGCAGGCAACATATTTAATATCACTTAGAAACTTTCAATTCTCTGCGAGGACTTTTGATCATATTTGGTTAAATATTTAGTTGTCTCTCATCTGCACCATATATAAAATGAAGCCAATAGTCTGCATTATACCAAAATATAAATGTCATTTGTGCATAAACTTGTAGAAGAAATCTCAAATACATTTGAGAAATCGCATGTATTTTTATATAACAAATTTTTTGCAGTTGCAATATTTATGAAAAATTGCTATTTGCTCGCGGTTAGGCAGCCCATGTGCCTGCTTTTCGTAGGTGCTAAAGCAAATGCCAGTACGCTTCCGCCACAACGTTTGAAAGTTAATTGTATTAAGATTTGTGAAAATTAAAAAGATTCAAATCGAATATTAATTATTTGTTGTATAAGTTTTCTAAGCCTATATTTTTATAATTCTCATATATTATTTGAAATTTTTTATATAGTCATACGAGGTTGAATAATTTATAAACATGATGGTTAAAGTCTATCTAATGCCAACTACCGGCATTCTACCAAAGTTGCCGGTATTTCGTTAGACTAGTTTAAAACACAACAAACAAAAAATTTTTTTAATATACGATTGGGCGAATAATCCAAATAAATTAATAGTCTATTCGATATAGCGAATTAATATCGGAGATACATACCTTTTTCTAGTGTCTTTGGAACTAGATTAATAAATACTAAATTACTAAATAATGCAAAGCGATTGGAAATTTATTATTTTCATTTAAGAAAAAATTCAACATCTGAAAATATGGCAATAAACTTATTAGCAAATTTAAATCACTATTGATAATAAATATCAGTTTGAAGACTAGTTTTAAGAATTTTCTTCGAAGTTTAACTACCAAAAAGATTTTTTGTCAACGCTGTACGAGTATTTTTTAATCAAACTTCGTAATTTTTTTATAACGTTATCGTTCACATTCTGAGATTACAAAAAAATAATTTAAAAAAAATAAATAAAAATACGGTTGCAGATGTTAAAACAAGAAACTTTTTATACTCTAATACATGACTTACAAACAAATGAAGAAAACAAACGAGATAATGATTTGCAATGTGTACAATTTTAATTAACACTCATTTCTGGTATCTTATTTAGAAAATGTCAAAAAACTATGTAGTCGAAATCCTAAAGCGTAACATTGCTAAAGATCTTACAAAGAAGAGAAATACGACAGTATCTTTTATTTTTTTGTTGAATAGTGCTGCAAAACTCACAGTTGCAAAAGAAGTACACCAACAAACCAGATGTTTTTACATTATGTATTTCATTAGTTGTTGTAACTGTTGTATTGAGAGTTTCTTGCTTTTGGAAACCGGCCAACAACGGCTGGCTAGCATGGAAAAAGAGTGTTGGCTATAAACAAATAAGTCAGCAGACAACCGGCAATTTAAAGATGCAAAACTAATTTCCACTACTGGGATGTGTTGAGGCGGAATATGCAGAATCAGCTGTCGGTTTGTCTACTAGAGATTAATAATGAGCTTAAATGCATTTTAATGACATGCAAAATAATATTTGGCGACAACATAACGGAACAAGATGCACGCAACTCATTATATTTGTAAATGAGGAGATAATTGAAATTAAAACGACCTGGAAGGCGTGTTCGATTTCAAATTGTGCATAAAAAGTTGTAGTTGATGTGTAATAATAGGCATAATGAAGCTTATGCCACACCCTCTTTTTATAAAAAAAAATCAATAAATATGCATCAATCTTCACTGAATTTTATTTGAATGTATTATAAAAAAACTAAAAAGGACACTAGAATAATGGAATAGAAACGTGTAAAAGCTGATGATGTACCGCTGGGGGTATACCACCGGCATCCGAAGAACATGGAAGGTAGGTGCCATATTGGTTAGTTAAATTTTTATTTCTTAGTTTATTCCTTACGCATTTGTATTTGTTCAAATATATCCTTTCTTAATATATGTACGTATATGTAAATGTATGTATGTATGTAAATATCGAGCATTAACCGCGAAAAAAGTAAGTGACAAACACATAATTTTACAGGAGAAGCTTTTTTTATTAACTGCCTTTGCCCTAAGTAGTAGGGCTACTTAAAAAACTTTCAGAATTAATTTTAATGTTTAATGATGTTTAAATACATTTTTGTGGCGGTAAGGACATGATATATTTAATCGCGTAATTTTTTATTAGCTGGCATGCGGTACGGCTTTAATTTGCTGGCCAAATTTAAACGCAAAATCTCTCAAAATGATCCCCAATTGAGATCTGCAAGAACGACCAATTACAAGGTATGGATGAGAACAACGTCGCTAAGTATCACGCAACTGATAACACACTGAACATTATGCATAGTTTTGTGTTAAATGGAGTCCACCATGGCGCACCAGGACTTCATTCGAGTTGTGGACATAAGAAGTGCTTCTCCTCTCAAAGCTCGTGGATTCAATAATTAAAATATTAATCAAAAAACCTTGACTAAATTTTTATAATTCACAAGTTTTATTGCTTTCGCTTTAAGTGCCCACAATCAACTTTAATACGAGAACATGTCAAGAATTGCTAAGAAGTTGTGAAAAAACACACTCTAAATAAATCACCTCACATCACAGGCCTCAAAGATGACAAATAAAAAAATTAAACACAAGAATTACATTTGAAATGATATAAAGTAAACATTGAGAAAACACAGATTTAACAAGAAACTAATAAAAAAATAGTGGATGAACGATGATCATTTGAAAAAAAAAAAAAACTATGTAAAGGGCAAAATTCACACAGGATACAAAAATAAGGGACAAAAAATATTAAATGGCATCCACATGAAGGGCAAAAAATCCATTTATTTGGATTATAAACATATTTCTGCTCTCTTGAACCGTCTGACATTGAAAAAGATACTCTAAAGAAACTAATTTAAATTTTAGAAAATTTTCTTACTGTTGCCAAGTGCAAAAGGATGCTCCTTTTTGAAGAAATGGCAATAGGGAAGAAGTGAAGAAGATTTTTAGGGTAGAAAGACTCATTTAAATATTCAATGATTTGAGTTATCCTTGGTAATGAAAAATAAAATCAACAGTTTGCGTTTGTTGCAATTTATTATTTTGGTGGTGGATAGGACGCGGATTTAGGGGGAGGAAAAAAGAATACTATCTCTTCCAAAACTATTAAAATAATTACGTACAAATTCATTGTTGCCAAACGAGAATTTTAAGAACTCGTACCTGTAGTTTTAAAAAGATAAGCTTGATTCCCTCTAAAATCTTAAGTTGGATCTGGAATAGGATACACCAGTTCTTTTATTAGAATCATAATAAAATTCCGTTTCTAAAACTTCTGGAACTAAAATATCATTAGCACCCATTTCATATTTGTACTCATAATTCGATATTAACATCTTATTTGTGTAATTTCCAACAAAATCCATTGCCTTAAAAACTTTGTTATCTATCTATGAGGAGGTTGATCATCCATGCGAAAATCACAATTATTTAAATGTCGAAACGATACTCTACAAGTTTATCATCGTCTTTTTAAGCTGCAACACCTTTTTTTTATCATTTTACGTTCGTTCCGATCCGATATCATGGCAGCAGGTAGTGACCAACAAAACCAATAAATTTCAGACATGTTTGAGAGCTTCTGCAACAAATATAGCGAAAAATTAATGATCATTAATGGCGGTGGTTTCTTACGATATCTCGTAAGGGAGCACCATGAATAGAGATTTTAACAGAAACTCAATTAAAGAATCTAAAAAGTTATCTGAATAGTGCTCTGGCGGAGAGAGCAGAAGAGGTAATTGGATACAGTTGAAATAATGTTTGTGCGCTATATATACTTAACGATAAGAGAATGACAACGAGTAACTAATTGGTAAACGCAGTCAAATATATTTGAATGCGCTTGCGTTAAAATTAAAAGCAATACTTTTCCATACGAATTTCGCTTATAAAAGTGTCACAATCATACCCATTAATATAATTTTAGTGTAGAGATGTAAAAGCGATCACTCGTTACACACTGGTAAGGGTGATCGATAATCAATTGAGAATAATTCCTGAGGTAAAGCAGCTGGAATTGACATGCATGTAGAACTTTTTAAAGTAGACTTTAAAATATCTGCACGAATTTTACACGAGCTATTCCAGGAAATCTCGAAAACCGAAACATTTCCCACCGACTGGCTGCAAGCTGGCATAGTAAAAATACCTAAAAAAGGAGCACTAAGGAGCTGCCTTAATATCTGCCTTAACGTCCTCTCTGTATTGCTTTATGGATGCGAAACTTGGCTCACGTCTGGTAAAATCAAAAACAAGCTGCAAACCTTTGTCAACAGATCCCTGCGTTATATTCTCCGCATGTGGTGGCCACACAACTGCGTATCATATACGAAGTTGTACCGTGGAAGCAATTTAAAGCCTATTGCTATTGAAATTCGTGAAAGGAAATGGATATGTACAGGACAAGTGCTACATAAGCCAGCCAATGATATATGTAGAGAAACCTTCGATTGGAATCCTCAAGGAACGCGAAGAAGAGGCCGACCACGAGGTAGCTGGAGACAAAGTCATGAAGAAGAGATCAACATACTTCCCGAAAATTTATCATGGAATAGAATAAAACTCTTTAAGTTCAAATAGAAATGATGGGAATAATTTTGTATTGGCACTATGCGTCCATTACTTGGCGTAAAAGCAATAACTAGTAATGTAATAATAATATAATTTTAGTATACAGAGATGTTGTATTTTATGATAGGGATGTAAAAGCGATCACTCGTTGTTATTCTCTGGTAAAGGCGATGGAAAATCAATTGAGAGCAATTCCTGCAAAAATAACTCGAAGTTCAAGCGAGAAAGGAAAGAATAAGACTGACATATGAGTGAAAAAGTTTAATGTATAACTGTTCCGAAAGAGAGTCCTGCAACGACGACACGAAATTAGTGCAGGATAAGCTGAGTCGAAGAAGGAAATTACCCAGATTGATAAAAAAATAACAAATCGGAAAGATAAATAGATGCAAACACAACAACTCTCTATTGCAATGCGTAAGCTAGTTCGATGCGTTTGATATTTTGTTAGCGCAAAATATTTAGTTTGAACAAAGGATTTTAACATACGCTTTTGTATTACAGAGTATACTGATGCCATATTTGCGAAAGTGAAAAAATTGGATGCGAAAGGAAAATGCGTAAACGCAATAAAGGGTAGCAATTATCCGATTACGTACCATTTTTCTTACACATCGCAATAGAGAGTAACCCTCCTGATCCAAGTCCGCTATGAAAGTTGGAGTTCGCGCTCATTCGGTCTGTTGCCTACTGAAGTGAAACGAAGCATTTTAGCTTATAAGAAATATATTCGCTTATTATTA
Source organism: Germaria angustata (assembly GCA_963681545.1). NCBI lineage: Eukaryota > Metazoa > Arthropoda > Insecta > Diptera > Tachinidae > Germaria > Germaria angustata. Next base: position 115,302,143 of record OY812998.1, on the reverse strand, counting down.
TAATTTTTTTTTTTTTTTTTTGGAACGAATAAAAAATTTAAGAAACGTTTGACAAATTGTAATGTAAACAATATTGAATTAGTAAACCTGTGTTTCACTCAAAAAGACAGTTACTTAATGACCCGCCCTCGAAAAATAAAACAGACAAAGTGGCATTTTTCCAGCTAAGGAAGACTCTGATGGACAGCGGTCGTTAGAAATTTGTTATGTAGAATGATTTGTGGAAAAGTGATTTTGAACATTTTCAAGTTACAACTGTTTTGTATTTAGTGTGCGACATATTTCCCATTAACGAAGCTACCAAATGAATACATTTTTACCATACGGCATCATTTACCACAGTGACTTGATTAATTGCAAATAAACTTTTATATAAAGAGAAATCAACATTTTCGTATGATGGAAAATAAAATTTCAGTTTTTTATAATCATTATCGTATAAGGAAACAAATGATATAATTATCATAAATATTAAATAATGACTACAACTTAATCGGTAACGGTCTAAATTTTGTTCAAAAAAATATAAATTTAAAAAAAAAAACAACCAACTTGTTTATTCAATTTCATTAAGTAACTTTTTTTGCAAAGTTTGTCGTTTTTATTTATAAAACTAGGCTTTTTTTAAATAACTTTATTTCACACAGAATGCTCAGCTTTCCGGCTAAATGACGCACTGTCAGCTCAGAGATACGGGAAAAAATTAAACAAAAATTCATTTTTAATTAACAGACATATGACAGGCAAACATACATTCATATTTAAATAAATTTTTATTTCTTTCTTACTTTTTTTGTAAGAAATATGTTTAATTTATGACAAAAACGGGATAAAGAAAGAAGAAACCAAAACAAACTGAAAATTTGAACTTAAAATACTCATATAAACAAAGTTCTAGGGAATAATTAATATTAATTTTGTGCAAGATCAGTATGCGGTTTGCTTTTATTGAGAAAAAAAAACAGATTGTAAATATAATTTTTTTTTTCATTCAAAAACACAAACAAATACCTCCCAGAGTGTTAAAAAAAATTGCCAGACATTGAAATGGGGTGGAGGAAAAAATTATTTCGCTCATGAAGTTGAAAACTACCGCAGCAATTTATTAACACTTAAAATTTAATGGTTGAATGATTTTTTCTTGTCTCAAAAGTTTTTAAATTAAAAAAAATAATAAACGAAAACAAAAACAATATTAGAAATTTCCAACCGCTTATCCTGATTATCATATCCAAGAAAAAACGAGCTTCCAGAAAAAGTCATGAAAAGGCAGATTTCGATCCATAAATTCTGCACATTTTTATCTTTTCTAAGTACATAATTGTGTGGCATTAATCGCCTAAGTCGACTTAAGCAGTTTAGTTTTTTTCGGAACATTTTTCTCTACTGATGAAAGATTTAAAGCCTTATAAGAGTAGGCTTTATTCTACTTTCGTGTGATCCTTTCCTTGCGTATGTCTGTAGCAATGTCACCGCTGCAGCTTCAAAATGGGGCGTATTACAACGCAATAAAGCGTAAGAAAACCAATATTTCTTAAGTCGACTTGGACGATTAATACTTATTACTACAGAATTAAATATATGCTAGTTATTATATAGATATTTTGAGAGGATTAATTTTTTATGTTTTTTGTCAAGAAAATAAAATCAAATTAAATCATAAAGAGTAGTTTCTCACCGTGAATCGATTTACAAGTGGAAAGGATATACAATTACCATTATTCAAATTGTTTTGTCCTTATGTGAAAATAAAAGTCTCACCTGAGTTGCATTGTCGGATAGTAATGTTTTAAGGTAAATTTAAGTAAATTTAAGCAAATAAATAAGTTTACAATAAAAACAAGTACAGTGTTTCAAAGGTTTGTAGAAGTAATTTAAAATTTTAATTGGATTTCGTTACTCAATTTCTGAAAAAGATGAAACAAATCATTTCAGCACATGTCATCAATTGCCATGTTCTTTCATTTGTATCTAAAAGAATAGGATCTACTTGGATTTGGAACTTCTCCTTTACTCCACTATGGCCAGTAATCTTCTCACGAAATAAAGATGACACATTTTCCAAACCACATTTATTAAGCTTTCAAGATTATTTCATTATTATATATCGATTAAGTACTCCCTGGGCCACCATATAATCTTCTCAAGAAATTAAATTTTTCTAAACGAATTTTATTATTGGTTTAAGATATATTTACCCTACCGCTTTGTTATAATTTCATAAAGAAACTCTTGGAACGTATCTTCCGTTTTAATTTATAATTTTATAATTTTCATTGGTCCTGATCACGTACACTATGAACTTAGTCGAATTTGGGATTTCTGTTAACTGCTTAACAGATCTCTGTTAACTGCAAAATTGGCATTGCTAAAAAATATGGTTTTTGCCTCTGCTAGTTAAATTTAAATTTTTCTTCATACCTTTTTCTTTCTGTACAATTGTCCTCAACAGGGAGAAAAGCATACATTTGCACGTTTTAGATCTGACAGCGTTTTTAAAACCAAAAAAAAAAAAAAAATGACTAATTTTGACTTCAGGCGAAGTTATAAAGACAATCAAAAATTAAATAAACTAAAAATTCATTACTTATACTCGTTTTCGTGTACTAATAATAGATATATAGAGTTTGTTTTAGTAGAAAAGGAGAGCAACAGGTTGTCATTTAGTTACGGCTAATTTTAAATTAATATAAAAAAATAACGAGATCAGCAAAATTGTTCTGAAATTTAATTAGGGAGCAGTTGTGTATTATATTTTAATGTAAAAAAAATGGTTGGTAGAAACAAGGCAACTTCGAAATATAAAAATGTCTCCAATTTTTTAAGTATTTCTAAGCCAGTGTTTTAGGTTTTATATTAAAATAATATAGACTCATTGCAACACAACCTCAAAGATAAATAATAAACGCAAGTGTTATTTTACAATTTATTGTGCAGCAACAATTCTCATGTTGAAACTAAATTTCGTTAAAGAGCATTTTGTTTTTACGATATAATGGAATTGTGTCTGCAATTAAAAAATAAATACTTAAGGTGTAATTGGAAACTACTTAAGTGCTCACTCTAAAATGCAGTTAATGGTGAAAAAATATATACTTAAATCCATTCATATAAAATCTTAAGCATCTAGATTTTATGAAATTAATATTTTCTTTTTTAATGCAACATTATAATGATGATGGTCATCGAAATTACATTGTAAGACATTACAAAATATATAAAGTATTACAAAATATAATTTGATACTTTGTATATGGGAATCATGTGCAGTCGCATTATTAACTATTATTTTTGATTAATTTCGAAGCACTTTAGTTCGCTGCAAAGAAAACCTCTTTAACGAAAAACCATTTAACTAAAATGCCTCAAAATTATATGAAATAATCACCGTTTAGTTGGAAAAAATGGGGCCCTATGCTCCTTATAGGATCGATGGGAACAAAATAAAATTTGTTTTTTCTCCTTTGCACTCCTGGTGGCCATTACTACGTGGCACTATGCGATCGGTTGTATGTAGCAGCACCTGGAATTCCCCTATGGTGGTCAATGCAAAAGCCTGTTCAACGAAGAGGAAGAAAAGTCACTTCCACAATTTCCTGCAAGAACGTAAATATTAATTTTTTTTTAGGATTTGTACTGCCTCGGTTACGTGCGAACTGACTGATCTAGTAAGCTTTGTAAAAAATTCCGGATCTTCTTAGTATTCTGTTCTACTTACTTAGCTAAACCTCTGGGCACCACAAGAGTATTTTTAAAAAAATTCTACTATGTATAGGACTCGAAGATAGAAATCAGATGAAAACTTTCAAAATGCCGATAATGTATATTATGTTTTTTTGCCCCTCTGACAGATGTCGGTTCTTTTTTTTTGCATATTATAATCAAACTAAAATTGCTGAAATGATGAAATCAAGCAAACTCTCACGATGACAGCAATATTATTCCAAGAATTTAAGATTTAAGTAAACAAAATGCGTTACTAATACAAGGTGGTGCAAAGTAATGTCATTATTTAAAAGTGTAAAACATGACATTAATTGGAAAAAAATTATATCGCTCAAATGCCCACCTCTCAAGTTGATGCATAATTACGCCCAATTTGCGATATTTTAAATTGTTGCTCGCGATACAACTGGTTCCAAATTGGCGATTTCTTCTTCAGCGTTTAGCTTTCAAGACTTGCACAGTTCGTGGTTCGTTGTGGTAAACGTGAGATTTTAAAAAGCCCAATAGGAAGAAGTCTGGTGCGGTTGGACGATTAGTCAAACGCTAAAATTTTTAGAGCACATGTAACACGACGACGTGGAAAACGACGACGAAACTCATGATGGTTTTTCAAATCAACAGCAACAATAATTCCGCGTTCTTGAGGTGTGTGTTGCTCCATCGCTTGTTGACAACTCTATGGATCTGCACCATATATGTGAAACACATCGATATCTGCAAAAATGGCAGCCAATTCAAATTATGACGTTACTTTGCGGCACCTTTTAAAAATACATCGTGTAATACTAATGAATAGTCAGCCATTCGCATAGAAAATAATACAAACTCTTTAGGTAATCCAAAACCCATAACTTTTCTAGAAATATCCTGCAACACAAATACAGAAAACAAGACAATAATTATTTCTACACTTTAATATCTTAAAAGATTATACAACAACGAAGGTTTAAGACAACCATTCATCCGTGTGGAATAGGGATTCATAGCCGATGCGATTTATCACACATTGACAATTTCAAAAGCAAAGATGAGGGCATGTATGGTTTTTCAAGTACAGGCATAAGAATTTCTGCTACGTCATACTCAACGCCATCATTATGATTATTTAAAGTATTCTACTTTGCTCTGGATTGAACATTAATACAAATAACAAAAAAAATATTCGTTAAAGTTCTGTGCATCTTTCTTTGATGACGAGACTGGTGATCATTACAATTTACGCCTTCACTTGAATCATTCATAAGATGTTGCGATCCGTACAAACTTGTACAAGCATCTTTAGTTCTTCTTACTTGGTTTTGCGTATCATCACTGAAATGTACTCAGTGAGTAATAAGAACCAAAACAAAGCTGATGGAGGAAAAGATGATCTTGTTTGCAATGATTTTATTGCATTCCTTAGGAATATGAGTACGTGCATAAACACACTTCTACTTAAAAGAATAAGAGCGACAGAAGTAGAATTTAAGGAGAGGTGTGGTGTTGCAAAATTTATATACATACATACATATATATGTACATATAAGTAGGTATATATCTGTGTGTATGTATACGTATTATTGTGGAAACTAAAACAACTTGGAAAATTGCGTTTATATGGACTTTGTTTTTGGTATAATGCATCATGTATCACACACACCAAGTCGCACAACTAGTTTTTCGCCTGTGAGACGGGCGTAAAGACGGATTACCAGAAAAATCACGGTCAAATCTTGTGTTTTGAAAAAACAAGTTTCTAAATTTCAATTCTATTCAACGCTGGAGTGAGCAACACAAAATATACAATTCACAGTCGCCCAAAAGACAACCAGATGTACTATACTCATACACACACGCATACATATTTGAAGAGCATGATCGATTTAAATGCTTCTTGCAACCAAATGAGCAATTGCTTCTATTGGTGCAGAGAAAAAGATGATTCTTGCCACTCGATGTTTTTTTTAGCAAAGTCATCATAACTTGTCATTGTATAAATCTAAGGTATTCTGAATTTGTGTTAAAGGTCGATTCTAACAACGACAGCAAAATTTGGTTACACTACCAGCAGTGTGAAGATAAATTTAAATTTAATCAGTACAGACAAAAATCATATTTTTTAGTAATGGCAATTTCGCAGTTAACAGAGCTCTGTTAACCAGTTAACAGAAATCCCAAAATAGACTAGGTTCATTTAAAAGACGAAATATAGTAACTACGACAAGGATAAAAAAAACTATATATCAGGAAATATGCTCTAGGAATTTCTTAATGAAACTAACATAATACGGAAGGCAAAATACATGTTAGAGCAGCAATATGGTTCGTTTAAACAAATGTAATTTCTTGAGAAGATTAGTGGTCATATTGGAAAAATGGAGAGGGGCTGACACTACACACTATATATATAGATAGTGGGATATCTGAAATAATCTTATATATGTTCCCATCGATCCTATGAGGAGCACAGGGCCGCGAAATAATCTTGGAAGCTTAATAAATGCAATTAGAACAAATTTTTTTTTTGACTTTCTGAAGAAGATTAGTGTTCATATTGGAAAAATTAAGAGGGCCTGGTACTACACACTATATTTGTGTATGTGATGTATGAATGAACTTCTTACTTATTTGAAAAAACCCACTTACACCGCTGTATTTGCACCGCTATATTGCATCGGTATATTGTGTTTTATTAGAAGAAATCTGCAGCTTTGTATAATTCCACAAGAAGTATAGCTGCGTATAACCGCACGTTCTAAGTGGCCGATTTACGTACTCGTATCTATGCAAGTGACTTTTCACAAAAATTTTTTTGCTGAATTCGGCCAGAGTTCGATCAAAATCTCTGCACAAGTTTCCGAATTCGTATGCAAAGACAGACGGACATGAGTGGTTATCAAAAAAGTGGACCTGTCTGTCTGAGGAAACTCTGGAAACTTGTTGCGATATGCCCGAGAGAATTCTATACGGATTCTGATGAAATTTTCTCAGGATATTCACCGAAAGACTTTTCGGTATATTTCTGACCCAATGTCGGAAAATTAATAGAAAAACATTAAAAAGTGTTCCGACTTTTCTTATTTTTTTAAAGACATGTTATATTAATGTCGGAGGAATGTTTGACCTAAAATTAGAAATTTATTATAAATGTCGTATAAGATTTGAAAACAGGATCAAAAAATCGTAAGGATTTTTCTGACTCTTCTTGTACCCTACATTTTCCTGCTGCTTACTGCTCCTCATTGGAAAACGTTTAATTAAATTTTAGCAGGTTAAAACCAAAAAAATTATGCAAAAATGTTTAAGACAGAAATGGGAATTATTGATATAATTATTTCCTATAAAAGTCGTAAGATAATTTATGAATTTGGTCACAAAATAAGCAGACTATTCTCTTAAATGTTTTTAAGGAAATAAAATTGTATTCCAACAATGTGCAGGCTAATGTGATATTAATCGGAAAACATTTCGGAAACTGTGAAGAAATGTCGTAACAGAAAATTGCCGATTATTCTTCTAAATATTTGAGGGAATTTTAGACAACTCGGCTGATTGTCTCGTAGATTTGCAGATTTTTTCTAATATGGCACATTTCGGAAAAAATTGTTTAGTGGATTGATATGTAACACACTCTATTGACAATGAAGTGGCCGATAACGTTGTGTTCTAAGGACAACGGATTAATGCTCCCACTAGACTAAAATCCATAACAAACGTGCTCTATGGTGTAAGCTCATCAATGAATTATAATGACATAACTAATACGTTATTACGATTAGTTAATTATTGAAAAAGTTACGAACAAGTGATAGTTTTTATTCCACTATCTAGGTATCCATGAAATAAGAATACGAATAATTTGATTAACTTCAATAAAGCTCTGCGTCCATAATTACCGTGTTAGATATAAAATTCCATATACAGAGTAATCAAGGGATAACAGTATTCAAAAACATTGAACTTTACAAATATTTAAAACTTTCCAAGAACAATTCACCCAAGAGCACAACGGATTTTAAAACAAATTCTTTATTACATTTTAGTACGGTAAGAGTAAACTACGAAGGTGGTACCACAAATCAATGACTTTTTGGACTTTTCACTTCTCTGATCTATTTTATGACCCATAATGAGTATTTCAACTATCATTTGTACATGTTAAATTTTACAATAGACATATCAAGGCAAGTGGCTCAAACAAATGGGTCTGTATATAAGTATATATATAGTGAAACCCTAGCCGCACATTGTGTGTGCTTAGCGCTAGTGACCCGTTAGCACTGCGATTCCTGTTGATTGTAGTTGTTATATGGCCACTTATTCTTTGCGACTCTACAAGTATCCAATTTGCGCCATCTGTCTTCAGCTCTCTGATATTGAAGACATTGCTTCTAATAGAGTTAAACTGCATTGGAAACGGCACAGCTTTGGCGAAATTCAGGAAGAACCAGCATTGCCCAGTTCGTCTCCCCGTTCTTGCCAGAGAAGTCACTATAAGCAGGAATCCAAATAAGGTTGACGTCAGCTAAACATTCCAATCTGAAGGAGACTTTCTTACTTGGCCTAATCAAAATTGAAAACATGGAGTGATAGATTGCTGCAATCATCTGTCAGTACTTTTTCCAACTACCTAATGGCCAACGTTTCCGCCCTAAATACAATAGCTTAATTGGGAAGGCGGTACGAGTAATGCAGGTACCATATAGTCGGAGGGTTTTCTAAAGGCAGAAGGAAGCCGCTCTAAGATGCTAGCGTGACCGTATGTTCTTGAACTTCAGCATACAGATGCGGCTACCCGTTCCGCACTACAGCTGGAAAAGGCCATTACATGTTAAGTCTATCGGAATTAAGTCCAATATAACATTCGCAGCCTCTGAGGGGCTGGTGCGCCTGTAATACCGATAAATGCAGAACTGTAGATTCCGTGATTGGGTATACAACCATTTCTATAATTTAGGGCTTAAATGGCCATATTAGATCAAACATCTTTCTACAACCGCAGTAGGTAACCGTGGACACGTTGTCTTGTGTGTTCAGTTTCCATGATAGTTTTGAGTAACACTGAAATATTTCCTTCTTCCTGATAGGGATAACTCCTTATTCTATAACCATGGTAATTTAAAACTCTTTATTGTAGATAGTACATTCCCGTTTTTAGATTTAGGACATAATATCACTTACCAAATCCATGAAGACTCCTGATACCATTAGACCACATCGTCGGGATATACCACTATATTGACTCCCACGTCAGGTAGAATCGTAAAGGAGAGATCAACCCCCTTGGTGTTGTGCCTCATCCTGCCCATTTTGAATTCTCGCTGACTCCAAGTACTGGTATATAGCTTGACACAAGCATCTTGAACAGCATTTTGGATGACAGCCACAGATACGTTGGTGAAGGCGGCTAAGGTTTACTTCTTATGATCGAAGGATCTCTCTCTACGTGCCTAGCAGTCAAAAATGTTTTTCTACACACGAAGTGGGACGGAAAAAACCAACTTGAGACTATTGGCCAACAAAGTTAATGGCGAGAGTTTTCTGGGATTGCACAATGATTCTCTTCAAAAGAGTGGGCCAGCGGATGTTATTTATAGAAAAAACTGCCGAATTTGGGATACGACAGATCTGAAAGTATTACACCAATGACAATTATACCCCCTCAGATGCACTGCTTGATTCCCCCCAGGGGGCGCGGTCAATTCACCTTGTCTTGGTGGCTTGGTGTTGAACTCCCTGGGGTATATAAGTAATTAAGGAAGTAGCTTGCTACGCTAGTCTGGGTAGAGGTGTTACCGATGCCTCAGGTGTGCAAGGAACCTAAAATCGGAGGTGCTTTAACACGCGGCTGACCAGAGTCCTATCTGGTGCCACGGGAACCAGTAGCCCCTAGGACGTGTCCTAGACTGGTTATTGGTGAGGCCCCTTCGGGGATCACGTGGTGGCTGTGGTTAAAACCCAAAGATACGCGGGGAGAGGTATGGGCTGGATGAGTGTGTCTTCAATCATGGGCTAGTGGCATGATGTGGCTGTTCTCTTCAGGCCATATATCTCTAGGTGCTGTTGCTATTCGATAGAGCTGCTCTAATGGTTACGGTAGGTGAAGCCTCAGGTCAGATGGGGGTAAAAGTTCCACTGCTGTGCCATTTGGGTAGTAGGAGGTTAGATAGCTCCAAGCATCTTAGCAAGGTGTCTGTACATGGTCCAGCTGCCTGTACGGAACTTGCTACCATGTTGTCCCTGTCAGGGGCACATGCTAGTTGGCGCTCCAGTCATGTGCCCTTGGCGGGGGCTACTGGGGCGGTGGTGAACGTGCTTTATTCACCCTTGTGCAATAGTGCACCGTCAGGTTGGGCCTTCGGGCGGGTACTGACGTGAATCTTTTGCAACTCTGCACTGCTTGATAGGGAGTTGTGTTTTTTTAGTTGATACCCATAGACAGTCTGCGGGTGGGTGTACCAAGACATGTTACAAAATATTTACGTATGCGTATTCTCAACAATCCTGACATATGGCTCCAGCAACAGCGAAAGGAAACTGAGCAAAGCCTACTTGGGGAACATTAAGGAATGCTGAATTTTGAAAGACGTAATTTAATTTTTCTGTGCTCAAATATGCTGCTTATTAAAAAAACTCATGAATCTATTGATCCACCTTCGTACAATCAATAGACCAGGCTGAGTACGATAGTTAAAAATCAATCTATTTAAAGTTCTTTTCTTATCGAATTTTAGATTGACGAATAATTGAAAAAAGTAGATATGAAATCGAATCACCGCACACACACACACACACAAAGGGAGTTTTAACAATTATTGAATTTGATTTAGGACAGGCACGCAACAATTATTTCAATTGTTTCTTTTTCGCAACTACGAGTATTTACAAACATTTTTGAAATGTGTTGCCACAAAATTGGTCTCAACAAGTAACAAGAGTTGTGTTTTATTAACACCTGTTTGCTTTAGTTTCGTTATCTGGTTAATGGCATTTATATTTTGTTTGTTTTTATGTGAGTAATTTTATGACTGATTCATTTTTGTACGTACCTACATACATGTGTACTTATTTGTTGTTAAAAAGTCGCTTGTTTATCGCTCTATTTTAAGCCTGTTACGTGTAGTGTTGCAAGTATGTATTCAAAACCAATAATAATTTTTTTCTACCATAAATATAATTCTTTAAGAGGGCAAAAAAAAACTCCGATATGATTAAATAAATTAACACATATGAATAAATGGTCAACCTGGGTATGGATTGAGTATGACTTGTTAAGAAAATAAAGTGTTTTGCAACACATCACATAAATTTTTTATTAATTTGAAAGCCGTATCGATGCCATTATATATGGACTATTGCATCGTATATAAGTAAACGCCACAAGAAAAATTCTAACGGAGTCAAATAGAACGATATCGGTGACCAGTTCAGATCACCTCCACATTAGACGACCTTGCCGTTAAATCGATCGTGCATAATGTCCAATGTTGCATAAGCTGTGTTGGAAGTAGCGCTGTCATGTTGAAACATGTCGTTGGTGTCCATATCATCCGATTCAAGCCAAAAGAAGTTGGTAATAATCGACTTACAGCACTTCTCGTTGACGGTGATGACCTTGGCAATGTCCTTCTCGAAGAAATATGGACCGATCACGCCACCAGCCAAAAATCCGTACCAAAAAGTGACTTTTTCGGGATGCATTAAATGTTCATAGATTTCATGTGTATTAGTATCGCCCCAAATTCTAAAATTTTGTTTTTTGACGTACCCACTCATACAGAAATGGTCCTCAGCGTCGAAGAAAATTTTTTGATGAAAATTAGGGTTGTTGGATTTTATACGAATGCAGGCCCAAGTCACGACGCAAAATTTGACGCCAAGTTATGGTCCTCGAAACAAAAATTTTTGTAAGCAACGCGAAATGGACAACCTCGGAAAACGGTGATGTTTTCGGCAGATTTTGCGTTTCGTCATCGTAAGCTTGTTGGTTCATTGTTTACTGAATATTTTAATCCTTTGAAATTTGTCCACTTTAGAATTTATACTATATTATATACCCATTTGCAGTTGATTGGTAATAAAATTGATCCTGGCAATACAACAAAATTGTCAAAAGTACTGTTCCAAGGACCACTTTCGTAGCTTTTCCTCTTTATAGTTGTTGATTTGCTATCGTACTACTAGTTTTAACAATCTAAATTAAGCTTAATTTCGCAAGTGTGTTCGAAATGTTTTCAATATGAACGTTTCGATTTAGTCTAAAACGTATGAGAGTAAACTGAACATGATTTTTGTAAGAAAAATAATGGTATTAAGAAATTTGCCCTAGAAACTTTGCAATAATAATTTTTCATAATTCGGCGTTAACAAATATTTTCAATTTGAGTCACCAGACAAAGTCCAACAAACAATTTGAACTTAAAACATTTTTAAATAAAACTGAACAATTCAGGCGGAGAACGAAAATAAAATAAAAACAAACATGTAAAAGTCAAAAAGATATTTTTTGCACAACCACCACTAACTTAACAGTGGAAGCCATTAAACTCCAGTAACGCAATACAGCAAAACAACATTTTACTTAATGCTTTTTTTGTTTTTGTTTACAAGAAATCACCTGAAAAAGCGGACGAAGCACGATAACTAAAGAGTAATGGTAAAAAAAGGTAAAATAGTTAGTGTGTAAAAATTCTAGCAACAGTAAAAAAATTAGCCAAATCCAGCAACAAACAGAAAAGGCTGAGAAATAAGCACTTTACCTGGTTGAAATCAAATATTTGGAAATTAAAAATGAAGTACAATGACCGACCGACCGGTGGTAACTGAACGTACTAGTACGTTCCCGTAAGAGTACAAAGAATCTTTAGCGGCAGTGCAAAAATAAAGTTACAACTGTGGAAAAAAACACTGGTATTCATTACAACGAGAGTGGCTAACAAATTGGCAGTACAAAGGGCACAAAAAACTCAAAAATTGATATGTAAACTTAAACAAGCAAACTGAATAGAATTAGTTTTCTTCTAACAATTTATAGCAAAATTACAATTAAAAAGATTAATTACATGTAGCAAAGAGAAAAATGTTTTCTTAAAATAATTTTGTTAATATATATTATCAACGAACCTTCGTAGTGAACAGACGTGTTAGCGGAGTTTTCTTTTACATACTAAACAAACAACAATACAAAAAAAAAATATTCGTAATAAGTACTGATTCGTAATAAGTACAGTTTTTGTGAAATTTGCTTTATTTGCATTAATAATTTTGCATATAATCTGAAACAACAAAAACAGAAAACAAAAAAAAACACAAACAAAGTGACTGAGGAATACTCTGCATGAGTACCTCAAAAACAAAAAATTGTGAAGTGAGTTCTAACGGCAGAAATGCCTATTTTACTGTGAGTTCTGAAGCTCTTAATGCAAACAATAAAAACAAAAAATTGGATGACAGTCTTTTTCTAACGGCAAAGCCAATTATACGCGAGCGATCAACTTCGCTTACTCCAATGCCAAGTAGTGATTCGTTAACATTACCGTTACCTAGTTCTTCTCTATTTAAGTCTGCGCCATTATCCGCTCCGGGTTCTTGTTCATCACTTAACCCAGTTATCACAATGGACGATAATATTCAAAAACCTAAAGTGCCTGTCGGAATGGACAGATATGTAACGGTAGTAAAGCGCGGGCGAAGCCCAAACTCATCCAAAATCTCATCTGTTCCGAAGATATCCAGAGACAACGACGCCGCCTCAGCTAATCGTCAAAACCGGTTTAAAATATTACAAGATGACAGCGATAAACCCGAAGAATCTTCGAAAAAAACTTCAAAACCACCACCAATCTATCTGAGACAAAAAAACTCGAACACACTTATTAAAAAACTAATCTCGGCCATTGGTGAAAAGTCATTTCACATTGTTCCAATAAAACGTGGTAACATTGATGAAACAAAGGTTCAAATATATGATGAAAAAGACTTCCGCAAAATGGTTACAGAATTTGAGAAAAATAAAACAAGTTTCTACACTTTCCAGCTTAAGAGTGCTAAAGGCCTACAGATCGTATTGAAGGGCATAGATTCTTATGTTGTTCCTGAGGAAATAAAAGATGCTCTCACCCTCCAAGGCTTTAAGGTAAAAAATGTCTCTAACATTATAAACAGGGAGAAGATCCCCCAACCTTTATTTCGTGTTGAACTGGAGCCAAATGATATAAAATTGAAGAAAAATGAGACCCATCCAATTTATAATTTAAAATATCTGTTATACCGGAAAATTACATTCGAAGAACCACACAAGCGCTCAGGACCCGTACAGTGCCATAATTGTCAAGAATATGGCCATACGAAAACTTATTGCAAATTACCTACTGTTTGTGTTGTGTGCGGTGAATTACACAACACTGCTATTTGCAATAAGTCGAAGGACCAGAAGGAAAAGAAGTGCAGTAATTGTGGAGGTAATCACACTGCTAACTACAGAGGATGTCCTGTATTCTCTTTTGTTAAACAAGCTATGAGCCAAAAGCCTAAAGTAACTCCAGCTCAAGCAGGAAATGCGTTCACCGCTACTCCTACCCTAATGGCCCAACCAATCACTTCACATGTATCGTATGCTGACGCTGTGAAGATCAACTCTATTCCCGTTCAAAAAGTGTCTCCACCAACTAATGCAACAAATGCAATCCCAAGCTTTAATTTCAGTCGCCTTGAAGCTACTATAGACAATTTGGTGCAAACTATAAACAACTTTACAACAAATATGACTAGCATGATGCAAGAAATGCTGCGAATGCAGAATACACTGCTTCTAGCATTAGTTAACAAGCCATGAACACGTTAAAACTATGTTTCTGGAACGCAAACGGCATTCGCCAACACAAATATGAACTTGAGCACTTCCTCTCGGTAAAAAATATTGATATAATGTTGGTATCTGAGACTCATTTGACTTCGAGAAGCCTTTTTAAAATGAGTGGCTACACTTTATATGATACAAAGGACCCGAGAGGAAGAGCATGCGGAGGATCAGCAGTTCTAATAAAGTCAAGACTCAAGCACTATATTCTTGAGAACACTTGTGAAGACCATCTACAAGCAACGAATATTTGTATCGAAAATTTTTGTTCAAATCTCGTGATATCATCAGTTTACTCCTCTCCCAGATTTTCAATCACTGAGGATCAATACGAGGATTTTTACAAAACTCTTGGACCTTGTTTCGTAGCAGCTGGGGACTACAATGCAAAACATACGTTCTGGGGATCGCGTCTTATTACACCTAGAGGTCGAGCATTGTTCAACACAATTTCAAAAATGGGTTTGGATGTCATTTCTAGCGGGGAGCCCACTTACTGGCCTACTGACATACAAAAAATTCCGGATGTTATAGATTTTGGGGTCATGAAAAATATCCCTAGGGATTTAATTCATGTTGAAGCTTCACATGATCTCTCATCCGATCACTCTCCCACGATCGTTACAATTTGTAGCCCACTAAGAAGTGACTTACCTCACCCATATGCGAAGATGATAAATAATGTTAATTGGCTGGGGTTCAAAAAATATCTCAGTAGTCATTGTACGGAGAACATCAACCTAAGAACTCCCGATGATATTGAACTTAACATTGCCAATCTTACCGAGAGTATTAAACAGGCTGCTAAACATGCCACTACCTCCCATCCGCAGACTGGGTTTAATAGAATTTATTCTGCGGATATTGAACGTCTCGTATGTGAAAAAAGAAGAGCTAGAAGGGAATGGCAACAATACAGATCACCCCAACATAAAATCAGACTTAGAGAATGCACTAAACGACTCCAAGAGTTGCTTTCAGCTGAAAAATCTGCTTCTCTTAAGAACTACCTGGAAGGTCTCGATGTCACAGCAGCATCTAATTACTCCTTGTGGCGCGCTGCTAAAAAACTTATAACACCCGTTGAGTCTAAAGCACCCCTGCGCACTTCTACCGGAGGTTGGGCAAGAAGTAATACTGAAAAAGGTAACATATTTGCTGGGCATTTAAAGTACGTATTTACCCCAAACACATGTACTGGTGCTGTTGATTTACCGAGTGTAGTAGCTCTACCCCCTCGACCCATGAAATTTAAGATGCGTGATGTACAAAAACTAATTGCTGAAACCAACCCAAAAAAGGCCCCGGGTATTGATGGAATTAGTAACAAGATGCTGATGAAGTTGCCTCGTATTGCTATTAGAATCCTGTTATTTATTTTTAATGGCATTTTACGACTGGAGTATTATCCACACAGCTGGAAACTTGCCATGGTCAAAATGATTCCAAAGGCGGGCAAAGATCTTACCAAGGCTGAGTCTTATAGGCCAATAAGTTTACTGTCAACAATTTCAAAGCTCTTCGAAAAGCTACTCATGACAAAATTGTCCCCAATTCTAACTGATAATGGGTGCATACCGGACCATCAATTTGGTTTTAGAAGTCAGCATAGCACCATTGAACAAACTCATAGATTGGTCCATTTCGTAAGAAGAGCATTTGAAGAAAAAAAGTATTGTTCTTCCCTCTTTATTGATGTCTCTCAGGCATTTGATAAAGTGTGGCATGAAGGCCTAATTGTAAAATTGAAGACATATCTGCCAATAAACATTGTAAATCTATTGAAGTTATATTCTTGCCCGGAAATTCACTGTTGTGGAAGGAGACTTCATGAGTGAGCCCGAAACTATCTCATCCGGTGTGCCACAGGGAAGTATACTGGGTCCAGTTTTGTATTTGATCTATACCTGTGATATGCCTTTAAGCAGTAATATCCTCACCTCTACATTTGCCGATGATACAGCCAGCCTTAGTATGCATGAAAACCCTCACGAGGCATCCCGTTATCTTCAGCAACATATTAACCTGTTGGAATTGTGGTTGAACTTATGGAGAATAAAAGTAAATGAACAAAAGTGTGTTCATGTCACATTTACACTACGAAGAGACACTTGTTCCCCCATTCAAATCAACAATCAAGTTGTTCCTCAACATTCACATGTGAAATATCTTGGTATACACCTCGACCGACGCCTCACATGGAAAAACCACATTGACTATAAGCTGACACAAATAAAACTTAAATTGACTCAGATACATTGGCTGATTGGTAGAAATTCTACCCTCAGTCTAGACTGTAAACTTTTAATATACAAGTCGCTTTTGAAACCCATATGGTGTTACGGAATTCAGCTATGGGGCACTGCTTCAGCTTCCAATGTAGAGAGAATCCAACGAATGCAAAACAAAATTTTAAGGTTAATAACATCAGCTCCTTGGTACATGAAAAATTCAATTTTACATCGTGATTTAAATATGCCACTTGTGACCGCTGAAATTGCAAAATATGCTGGAAAATATTTAACAAAACTCGAGTCCCATCCTAATCCCCTTGCTCGTAACATCTTGAACTTTCCTGGACACATCCGCTTAAAAAAGAGGGATACTACGGCCTTAATACGCCACACTTCAGACTGAATTTTTTGAATATTTTTGTGCTTAACATATTTATGTATTATTAATTACTATCACTAAGTTTATGTCCGACACTGGTTGGGCCTAATTATTATATTTATACTTAAGATTTGAACACTTATTGTTAGTTCTATTTGAAGATACAATAAATAAATAGCAGTGGAAAAAAAAATATATATAACACTATTACCTCAGGATGACAAATGCACTTTAAGAGTTTGCATTGATATCGCATTCATCTGTCCCACAGTACTCCGTTCACAATTGGAGAAACGCCAATGGTAAATGAGATATCCTGGATAGAAGGACATGTCAGCTTCAATAAGTAATACTTATTGAATTTCCAAGCCTCTTAACAGCAATACTGCTATTGTCAACAGGTATCCCTCAGTTAACTCATGCCAAAATTTTAACAAGATAAACTTTCGGATGATTTGAGGAGAAAATGGAAAAAGTGAATTTCCTGTGCTTTCTAAGCATTATACTTTGTGGAAAAAACCATTAGTCAAATCAAGGCTAAGCTTGATAAATAAATCTGTACAATCATTTCAGTGGTATAAAAGTGGTTTACTTGTTTTCGTTGCGACTGATTCAGGATACGGTGTTGGTCGATCGGAGATTGAAAGTGCAAGAGGCAGTAGAAACCATAGGCATATCAAATGGCTGAATGGTTTCATTTTTGAATGATCACTTGCATATGAGAAAGATGAGTGCCGCGTTTACTCACAATCAACCACGAACACAATCGTTTGACAACATCGCAGGACGATGTTTTGCACCGTTTCGTAACCGTGGACGAAGAAACGTACATCCACCACAACACACCAGAGGCCAAACAGCAGTCAAAAAATTTGTTCCTCCAGGTGAATCGGCATCAAAAAAGGCCAAAGTTATTAGTTGACAAAGTGAGTTTGTCAACTAAGAAATTCATTGCGATTAGTATTTGATAGTAAAACAATCAATGGCGAATGTTATGACAAATTATTGGTTCAATTTAATGAGGATTTGAAAAAAAACGATCACAACTGGCATATAAGATTTCTATGTAAAAACCTCGTACAAAGTTTATTTTTTATAAGGGACAAAGTTTAGACTATGTAGAAAAATAAAATTATTTTTTTATTCAAAAACCAATGTTTCATTCAAAAATTAACGGAAATAATGATAATTTTTTTATTATTAAAAGTTAAATATTTAACAGCTTAAAAGTTCAAATTGTAGGATTAAGACTAATAAAAATAAGATAGAAGGCAACAAGTGAATTATGTGGGATTTTGAATACCGTGTTAATAAAATTTCTCGGCGGAAAATAAATTAGCGAAATTAGCGAATCTTAAAATCAGAAATAGACTAGACTAGAACAATTTTACTTAATTTATTACAAAAGCTTTTTCAAATATATAAATAAAATTATTTTTGATATATGTATAACAAAGTAACAAAAATAGAACAATTAACAGAACAAAATGTGTTAATACTTTAGAACTTCTTGTTCTTGTCTAAACACCAAAAGGCAAACTTTTGCTAAAATATTGAAAAATTTTAGAATATTATGACAGTAGGATATTACAGCATACCTTATGCGTTCCCAAAATGAAATTGTAACAGAGTGAACTCGTTCCTATTAAGTATGAAATAAGATTTCACACAAACACAATCAATAAATCATGAGGCGTTAAATCACATAATCTTCGTGTTCAGTCAACGTCAATCACACTGTGGCAAGAGGCGAAGTTTTCATGAAACTATCCACCCTATTATGTAAGTTATTGTCGACTTTACACTAACCCAACAGCACATAATCGGCAACTGTATACTCCTTCCTGATTAGAATTGATTATTAATGACACTCATTTACCATTTTTAAGACTCTAGTAGTCAATTGTTGTCGACAAGGAGTACTAAATTAAAAATTATTTATTGTCGGATTAAGGAGCATATGACGTTCACATAAATGATCCAGTTGAGGTCATATCAATTCCTTCATACATGCGAGTTCCGTTCATAGTCACCGCAATTCTAGCCTCTTTTTCAAAAAAAAAAGTAAGGTACAATTCCGCCGCCCGACTAAGATCCATATATTGTCTCTCCGCAAGCATTCTTCTTTTGTGTAGCGCGCCATTTTTATAATTGGCAGGAGTTTGAAGCGATGAATTTTATATATGACAATTGTCACTTGTACGAGGGAAAATAAAATATGCAATATTAAGAAATCTTTCAGTATTAGATTTAATCGCCTTTAGTGTAGGCGACAATTTTCGACGTCATCTCCAACATTTTTTTATTAATTTAAAGATAACATTGAACAGTTTTTTTAAATCTAGTCAGGGCTGCCAGGTTTGGGGTTTTGACCCCAAATTAGGGGTTTTTTTGTTTCTGAAAGGGACAAAACTTTTCATTTGGGGTTTGGGGATATAAAACAAAATAGGATATTTTGGGGAATATTAGAACAACATGCTCATTTAATATTCGTTAAATTAATAAATTTTTTTCTTATCTATTTATTATTGGTTTCATCAGTAATATCTTAAAACCACATACTTGTCTCCGTACCTTGAATTTTCAGCAACAGCTGAAAATTATCACATTGCAAGGATGATTTACATTGAAATGAAAGACGATAGCAATCGAATGTTCCTTATTTTCATTAATCCAATTATCAACGACATAAATCGTTCAAATCTAGGTTTTCAGTGCGACACAATTGATGCTGGAAGTTTGTATGACAAAATGTACATGACTGTTCTAGTATTATGTTCCAAAATATTTAAGCCATCGGTTTTTAACCAAATAAAAGTTTTGAAAAATATTTACAATATATTGGATATATTGAAGGACCCAGATTCTCTGCTTCCCTTAAAATACAGTAGATTTCGGAACAGAGTTTGAAGCTAAATTGTCAAATTGTTGCCTCGGAAGTGAAGAGATTTTAGTATTAAAACCATTGTTTGCAGTAATTAAAAAAAACGTTTGTTTGAAATAGTAAATCGTTTACCTGAAAATTTTTAAATTTTTAAACAATATAAGTACTTCAGCAGCCAAAAATGTATTAATACAACATCGTAACCAAAATTTTCTACAATCAAATACGTTTTGCTTAAATTCATGGACGCAACTATTTCCTTAGATGTTTACGAGGCTCAGTCGAATAAGCTCCCTTTTACCGAATGGAATTATTATTTTAAAAATAATATTCCCCTTAATTTAGTGGAATTTTGGCCAAAAGTTAACAACTTCCAAGATGCTGCTGGTAAAAGACACTACAAAGAATTGGCTCAGGTTGTGCTTTATATGCTTTTGATACCAACAATCAATGCATGTGTGGAGCGCGTATTTTCCATAAGGAAGTTCACAAAAACAAAACTTCGAAATAGTATGCAGTATGAGCTTTTGGAGGCATTACTGAGAGTATAAGTTCATTTAAATATCAACCAAATCTGTTGTAAACAGTTCAAACCAACAAAGGATAGGCTAAGCAATTTTAATGCAGAGAATATGTATAATAGAAATTTTCACAAGATGGCCATTCAGACGTTTTTGATGTAAAATATGTACATACATGTTGAACATATTTATATACATATGTGCATACATATGAATATACATACATATGCACTTTCTTATGATCTCTTCTAGTACAAACCTAATTAAAATGATTTTTTTTGTTAACAATAGTGTATATTTTACCGGGGTTTCTTTTGGGGATTTTTCAATTTTACCAGGGGTTTTCCGGGGAAATATTTTTCAGATTTGGGGATAATGAAAAAAAGTACCTGGCAGCCCTGAATCTAGTTCAAAATGTCGAAGGCAACCCAATCACAACTTGCCATT
Organism: Germaria angustata; assembly: GCA_963681545.1. NCBI lineage: Eukaryota > Metazoa > Arthropoda > Insecta > Diptera > Tachinidae > Germaria > Germaria angustata. The sequence goes on along the minus strand of OY812998.1, from coordinate 115,281,115 downwards.
AGTACTGCATCTATATCCAATAATGCAAAGTACTGTGAGCCCACAATCAAAACTGGAAGTTGGAAATTTAGATTTTAATTACTCATAAACAAAAACAAGTCTGTATTCTCAAAACAAAGCATAACAATAATATAATTTCAATTATATTTTGTATAACCCCAGCCCTGACAATTATCTTTTTTTTTGCCACAAAATTTAAAAGAGTAACAGCCACACCAAAACAACAACAACAAAAACCTCAATCAATATTACATGCTTAAGCAGTCGTACCAATAACAACAACAAAAAACCAGAAAGGAAAGGTGGTAGCGCACGTTTTAATATTATGACACACTCTTAAAGACCGCGAGAATAGGAACCGCTTTACACAGCCATACCAACCGTATAGAGAAAGAAAAACCAGCAATGAGTTTACGAGTATCAAGCAAGATATTTTAACAAGAAATAGAAATTGTCCAACGATTCTTCCTTTTATTTCTCTGGCACTTCTTGAAGACTTTTCGTACCGTTTCATTCTACTTTTTTTAAATGGCTCAACATAAAATACGTTAGAACCCTTTTTTCTTGATGCCAAAGTATACGTGTGTAGTAAAATAAACTGTGAGGTGGATTAAAACAAATCTTAGCACAGAGGAAAACAGAGAAGAGCAAAATTTTAGCAAAAGATATACCATGTAAAAATGAGCAACAAGATGTGGCGTTTTGTATTTTTTTTTCGCTAATGAAGAAAATTCTTTCAAATCTAGAGTAGAGTGTGTTCGTGAAGTTTCACTAGCAACAATACATAATACAGATGAATTTTACATTTTTTTTTTCAATTTGACAATTTATACGCATTTAATGCAAACCTGCGCTCGTTTTACAACATTTTGATTTGTTTTCCGCAACAAACCTGGCGATTTTTTTGTCAATGTCATCTTTCAAAACTTGCAAGGTTCGTAAATTGTTGTGGTAAACACGAGATTTAAGGAAGTCCCAAAGAAATAAATCTAGTTCTGTTAACTCTTGCGATTTGGACGGCCAGTTTAAATCTCCGTAGCGGGAGATCGTCGTCTTGTTGATGTTTGTGGATTCTCTAAGACGTCGTCGTCAACAATGTGGTTTAATTACACTGTTCTATATATTTATTGCTGTTATAACCGAGATTTGTTTTCTAATTCTCTTGAAGAAATTAATTTTTTCTCCGATTTTTTTCAAGTAAAATAAATCATGTGTGTGAAGATAAATTTCGAAATTAAACCCTAGACATAAACCAGTTGTCATTACAGGGCTCTGTTAAGCCGATAACAGAGGACTGTTAAACACGAAAAATCTAGGAGTACGGATTCCAAGTGGAATTACGGTTACATTCTTTGACCTACTGGACAAAAAATATGCTACGCATATTGCCAGTTCCATATATTTTTTTATAACACGTACACTTCATGGAAATAGAAGAGGAAACTTAAATTTTTCACATAACAAAATGATGGAATTTTTCAAAATATTATTAAGGATTCCAGGAAAATGGAAAAAAATGGGCGGATAAAACTTAACGCTATTTAAAGACCTGAAGCTCCTCCATGATACCTAGGGGTCAAAATGTTCGACAGTGCGTTTTTTACTGAGAAATGTTCTGTTTACCAGATTTTTAAAAATTTTTGAATTTCTTTAGAAGATGAATAGCAGTAAAATGGGAAAAAGTGGGCGGATAAAACTTGATGTTATTTAAAGATTTGGTGCCCCTCTATGATCCCCAGTGGTCAGAATATCCAACAGTGCGTTTTTTTACCCAAAAAAATCAGTTTACCTGATTTTTCAAATTTTTGAATTTCTCTAGAAGATGAATTCCATGAAAATGGAAAAAAATGGGCGGATGAAAATTTATGTCATTTAAAGATTTAGTGGCCCTTTATGATCCCCAGTGGTCAGAATATCCAACAGTGCGTTTTTTTACCCAAAAAAATCAGTTTACCTGATTTTTCAAATTTGGAATTTCTCTAGAAGATGAATTCCATGAAAATGGAAAAAAATGGGCGGATGAAAATTTATGTCATTTAAAGATTTAGTGGCCCTTTATGATCCCCAGTGGTCAGAATATCCAACAGTGCGTTTTTCTACCCAAAAAATTCAGTTTACCTGATTTTTCAAATTTGGAATTTCTCTAGAAGATGAATTCCATGAAAATGGAAAAAAATGGGCGGATGAAAATTTATGTCATTTAAAGATTTAGTGGCCCTTTATGATCCCCAGTGGTCAGAATATCCAACAGTGCGTTTTTTTACCCAAAAAAATCAGTTTACCTGATTTTTCAAATTTGGAATTTCTCTAGAAGATGAATTCCATGAAAATGGAAAAAAATGGGCGGATAAAAATTTATGTTATTTAAAGATTTAGTGGCCCTTTATGATCCCCAGTGGTCAGAATATCCAACAGTGCGTTTTTTTACCCAAAAAAATCAGTTTACCTGATTTTTCAAATTTGGAATTTCTCTAGAAGATGAATTCCATGAAAATGGAAAAAAATGGGCGGATGAAAATTTATGTCATTTAAAGATTTAGTGGCCCTTTATGATCCCCAGTGGTCAGAATATCCAACAGTGCGTTTTTCTACCCAAAAAATTCAGTTTACCTGATTTTTCAAATTTGGAATTTCTCTAGAAGATGAATTCCATGAAAATGGAAAAAAATGGGCGGATGAAAATTTATGTCATTTAAAGATTTAGTGGCCCTTTATGATCCCCAGTGGTCAGAATATCCAACAGTGCGTTTTTTTACCCAAAAAAATCAGTTTACCTGATTTTTCAAATTTGGAATTTCTCTAGAAGATGAATTCCATGAAAATGGAAAAAAATGGGCGGATAAAAATTTATGTTATTTAAAGATTTAGTGGCCCTTTATGATCCCCAGTGGTCAGAATATCCAACAGTGCGTTTTTTTACCCAAAAAATTCAGTTTACCTGATTTTTCAAATTTGGAATTTCTCTAGAAGATGAATTCCATGAAAATGGAAAAAAATGGGCGGATAAAAATTTATGTTATTTAAAGATTTAGTGGCCCTTTATGATCCCCAGTGGTCAGAATATCCAACAGTGCGTTTTTTTACCCAAAAAAATCAGTTTACCTGATTTTTTTAAATTTGGAATTTCTCTAGAAGATGAATTCCATGAAAATGGAAAAAAATGGGCGGATGAAAATTTATGTTATTTAAAGATTTAGTACCCCTTTATGATCCCCAGTGGTCAGAATATCCAACAGTGCGTTTTTTACCCAAAAAATTCAGTTTGCCTGATTTTTCAAATTTGGAATTTCTCTAGAAGATGAATTCCATGAAAATGGAAAAAATGGGCGGATAAAAATTTATGTTATTTAAAGATTTAGTACCCCTTTATGATCCCCAGTGGTCAGAATATCCAACAGTGCGTTTTTTTACCCAAAAAATTCAGTTTACCTGATTTTTCAAATTTGGAATTTCTCTAGAAGATGAATTCCATGAAAATGGAAAAAAATGGGCGGATAAAACTTAACGCTTTTTAAAGACCTGAAGCTCCTCCATGATACCTAGGGGTCAAAATATTCGACAGTGCGTTTTTTACTGAGAAATGTTCTGTTTACCAGATTTTTAAAAATTTTTGAATTTCTTTAGAAGATGAATAGCAGTAAAATGGGAAAAAGTGGGCGGATAAAACTTGATGCTATTTAAAGATTTGGTGCCCCTCTATGATCCCCAGTGGTCAGAATATCCAACAGTGCGTTTTTTTACCCAAAAAAAATCAGTTTACCTGATTTTTCAAATTTTTGAATTTCTCTAGAAGATGAATTCCATGAAAATGGAAAAAAATGGGCGGATGAAAATTTATGTCATTTAAAGATTTAGTGGCCCTTTATGATCCCCAGTGGTCAGAATATCCAACAGTGCGTTTTTTTACCCAAAAAAATCAGTTTACCTGATTTTTCAAATTTGGAATTTCTCTAGAAGATGAATTCCATGAAAATGGAAAAAAATGGGCGGATGAAAATTTATGTCATTTAAAGATTTAGTGGCCCTTTATGATCCCCAGTGGTCAGAATATCCAACAGTGCGTTTTTTTACCCAAAAAAATCAGTTTACCTGATTTTTCAAATTTGGAATTTCTCTAGAAGATGAATTCCATGAAAATGGAAAAAAATGGGCGGATGAAAATTTATGTCATTTAAAGATTTAGTGGCCCTTTATGATCCCCAGTGGTCAGAATATCCAACAGTGCGTTTTTCTACCCAAAAAATTCAGTTTACCTGATTTTTCAAATTTGGAATTTCTCTAGAAGATGAATTCCATGAAAATGGAAAAAAATGGGCGGATGAAAATTTATGTCATTTAAAGATTTAGTGGCCCTTTATGATCCCCAGTGGTCAGAATATCCAACAGTGCGTTTTTTTACCCAAAAAATTCAGTTTACCTGATTTTTCAAATTTGGAATTTCTCTAGAAGATGAATTCCACTAAATCTTTAAATGACATAAATTTTCATCCGCCCATTTTTTCCATTTTCATGGAATTCATCTTCTAGAGAAATTCCAAATTTGAAAAATCAGGTAAACTGAATTTTTTGGGTAGAAAAACGCACTGTTGGATATTCTGACCACTGGGGATCATAAAGGGCCACTAAATCTTTAAATGACATAAATTTTCATCCGCCCATTTTTTTCCATTTTCATGGAATTCATCTTCTAGAGAAATTCCAAATTTGAAAAATCAGGTAAACTGAATTTTTTGGGTAGAAAAACGCACTGTTGGATATTTTGACCACTGGGGATCATAAAGGGCCACTAAATCTTTAAATAACATAAATTTTTATCCGCCCATTTTTTTCCATTTTCATGGAATTCATCTTCTAGAGAAATTCCAAATTTGAAAAATCAGGTAAACTGATTTTTTTGGGTAAAAAAACGCACTGTTGGATATTCTGACCACTGGGGATCATAAAGGGCCACTAAATCTTTAAATGACATAAATTTTCATCCGCCCATTTTTTTCCATTTTCATGGAATTCATCTTCTAGAGAAATTCCAAATTTGAAAAATCAGGTAAACTGAATTTTTTGGGTAAAAAAACGCACTGTTGGATATTCTGACCACTGGGGATTATAAAGGAGCACTAAATCTTTAAATAACATAAATTTTTATCCGCCCATTTTTTTCCATTTTCATGGAATTCATCTTCTAGAGAAATTCCAAATTTGAAAAATCAGGTAAACTGAATTTTTTGGGTAAAAAACGCACTGTTGGATATTCTGACCACTGGGGATCATAAAGGGGTACTAAATCTTTAAATAACATAAATTTTTATCCGCCCATTTTTTCCATTTTCATGGAATTCATCTTCTAGAGAAATTCCAAATTTGAAAAATCAGGTAAACTGGTTTTTTTGGGTAAAAAAACGCACTGTTGGATATTCTGACCACTGGGGATTATAAAGGAGCACTAAATCTTTAAACAACATAAATTTTTATCCGCCCATTTTTTTCCATTTTCATGAAATTCATCTTCTAGAGAAATTCCAAATTTGAAAAATCAGGTAAACTGAATTTTTTGGGTAAAAAAACGCACTGTTGGATATTCTGACCACTGGGGATTATAAAGGAGCACTAAATCTTTAAATAACATAAATTTTTATCCGCCCATTTTTTTCCATTTTCATGGAATTTATCTTCTAGAGAAATTCCAAATTTGAAAAATCAGGTAAACTGAATTTTTTGGGTAAAAAAACGCACTGTTGGATATTCTGACCACTGGGGATTATAAAGGAGCACTAAATCTTTAAATAGCATTATTTTTTATCCGCCCATTTTTTCAATTTTCATGGAATTCATCTTCTAGAGAAATTCCAAATTTGAAAAATCAGGCAAACTGAATTTTTTGGGTAAAAAACGCACTGTTGGATATTCTGACCACTGGGGATCATAAAGGGGTACTAAATCTTTAAATAACATAAATTTTTATCCGCCCATTTTTTTCCATTTTCATGGAATTCATCTTCTAGAGAAATTCCAAATTTGAAAAATCAGGTAAACTGAATTTTTTGGGTAAAAAACGCACTGTTGGATATTCTGACCACTGGGGATTATAAAGGGGCACTAAATCTTTAAATAACATCATTTTTTATCCACCCATTTTTTTCCATTTTCATGGAATTCATCTTCTAGAGAAATTCCAAATTTGAAAAATCAGGTAAACTGATTTTTTTGGGTAAAAAAACGCACTGTTGGATATTCTGACCACTGGGGATCATAAAGGGCCACTAAATCTTTAAATAACATAAATTTTTATCCGCCCATTTTTTCCCATTTTCATGGAATTCATCTTCTAGAGAAATTCCAAATTTGAAAAATCAGGTAAACTGAATTTTTTGGGTAAAAAAACGCACTGTTGGATATTCTGACCACTGGGGATTATAAAGGAGCACTAAATCTTTAAATAACATAAATTTTTATCCGCCCATTTTTTTCCATTTTCATGGAATTCATCTTCTAGAGAAATTCCAAATTTGAAAAATCAGGTAAACTGAATTTTTTGGGTAAAAAAACGCACTGTTGGATATTCTGACCACTGGGGATCATAAAGGGCCACTAAATCTTTAAATAACATAAATTTTTATCCGCCCATTTTTTCCATTTTCATGGAATTCATCTTCTAGAGAAATTCCAAATTTGAAAAATCAGGTAAACTGATTTTTTTGGGTAAAAAAACGCACTGTTGGATATTCTGACCACTGGGGATCATAAAGGGCCACTAAATCTTTAATTGACATAAATTTTCATCCGCCCATTTTTTCCATTTTCATGGAATTCATCTTCTAGAGAAATTCCAAATTTGAAAAATCAGGTAAACTGAATTTTTTGGGTAGAAAAACGCACTGTTGGATATTTTGACCACTGGGGATCATAAAGGGCCACTAAATCTTTAAATAACATAAATTTTTATCCGCCCATTTTTTTCCATTTTCATGGAATTCATCTTCTAGAGAAATTCCAAATTTGAAAAATCAGGTAAACTGATTTTTTTGGGTAAAAAAACGCACTGTTGGATATTCTGACCACTGGGGATCATAAAGGGCCACTAAATCTTTAAATGACATAAATTTTCATCCGCCCATTTTTTTCCATTTTCATGGAATTCATCTTCTAGAGAAATTCCAAATTTGAAAAATCAGGTAAACTGAATTTTTTGGGTAGAAAAACGCACTGTTGGATATTTTGACCACTGGGGATCATAAAGGGCCACTAAATCTTTAAATAACATAAATTTTTATCCGCCCATTTTTTTCCATTTTCATGGAATTCATCTTCTAGAGAAATTCCAAATTTGAAAAATCAGGTAAACTGATTTTTTTGGGTAAAAAAACGCACTGTTGGATATTCTGACCACTGGGGATCATAAAGGGCCACTAAATCTTTAAATAACATAAATTTTCATCCGCCCATTTTTTTCCATTTTCATGGAATTCATCTTCTAGAGAAATTTAAAAATTTTGAAAAATCAGGTAAACTGATTTTTTTGGGTAAAAAAACGCACTGTTGGATATTCTGACCACTGGGGATCATAGAGGGGCACCAAATCTTTAAATAACATCAAGTTTTATCCGCCCACTTTTTCCCATTTTACTGCTATTCATCTTCTAAAGAAATTCAAAAATTTTTAAAAATCTGGTAAACAGAACATTTCTCAGTAAAAAACGCACTGTCGAACATTTTGACCCCTAGGTATCATGGAGGAGCTTCAGGTCTTTAAATAGCGTTAAGTTTTATCCGCCCATTTTTTTCCATTTTCCTGGAATCCTTAATAATATTTTGAAAAATTCCATCATTTTGTTATGTGAAAAATTTAAGTTTCCTCTTCTATTTCCATGAAGTGTACGTGTTATAAAAAAATATATGGAACTGGCAATATGCGTAGCATATTTTTTGTCCAGTAGGTCAAAGAATGTAACCGTAATTCCACTTGGAATCCGTACTCCTAGATTTTTCGTGTTTAACAGTCCTCTGTTATCGGCTTAACAGAGCCCTGTAATGACAACTGGTTTATGTCTAGGGTTTAAATTTCGAAATTTATCTTCACACACATAAATAAATCTGCTTTTTAAATTTTAAATATTAAAACAAAGTATGGAAATTGTTTTATAAGCCGTGTTATATTATGGAATTTGTTAAATTGCAATTAAATTGAATATCACAAAGTATTTTAAATACTAGTGAAACAATTACTAATAATACAATATTTATAAACTTTATTTTTCTCATACCGTTTGAAAATAAGAATTATTGTGACAGTTTTTGTGTAAAATTTTTCACAATTTTTCAATAGTTTTTTTTTCTCAATTCTTTTGGTCCATGTTAAAACTGGCATAAGGTAGTGGTTATGAACTTTCCTCTCGCGTTTGCTATTTATTTCAACTTCTCTGTTACATTCCGATCTTCCAAGATATCAGCTATGATACTATTTTATTATTCATATGCTGGAATTTTTTTTTCTTTTTAGAAAAAAAAAAGTAAATAAATAATTGTAAATGAAAACAGGTATATGCATATGAGAGTGAGTTCGTTGAATGTTCTGGGAAGAGTCAATGGTTGTTGTGTTGGGGTTTTTTTTTTCTTTTCCTATTTTTTGTTTTGCTCTACACAGTCATCCAGTGCTCTTCTAATGCGCGCTTCAGAAAATGTTCATACATAAGTAAGTATATACAGCAATAAACAATAGTTAAAGCGAATTCAAGATAAGAAATGAAGGTGAGCAAGTATTTATAAAATTGTTTTTGTTGCTGTTGTAGTAGGAGAAAACTACACCTTAACTGTCTTACACAAAGGCATGGAATACAAGTAATAAGAAAAATAAACTAAACACAAAATAAATTTTGCCAAGAAAATATTCTACACCAAACAAAGAAGCACTTCTACAGACACACACACTTTGACGGACGCACCCTTTTGAGTTTCTGTATTTTTCATTGTTCCAGTCAGTATTGGCGTAATTTTTTTTTCATTGGATTTATTTTCCTTTTTGTTTGAAAACCACATCCCGCCGTTTTAAATTAAATTAAAATTAACGTTTTTTTTACTATTTGAGTGAAATGGTAAAACACACACACATACATTTGTATTTTAATAAACTTTTGTATGACACACATGCATGTACAGGTTAAGGGAAGCAAATGCGGTTTTATCAGGAATAAGACACCTGCGACTGTTTGATCGTTGAAAAACAAGAAATGAAAAGAAATTCAGAAGAATTTCAAATATGAATATTCAAAAGCGTATCATAAATAAACAAAACAATTGTTAGAAATAAAGGATACTCTCCTTCTAATTCGAAATTAATTTTATTAGGAGATACCTACTTGAAGATTTTTCATCTCAATAAATTTTTTTTGTTATTGAAAACATAGAGATAAATGTACGTTTTAAGTTCGACTTTGTTAAACATTGTTATATGTATGTATGTATGCATGTACATACATACACACATACATACATACATGTCTAATATTTTCTTTAATATGCTAACTAAAAGATTTTGGTAAATAAATCTGAATTTATTGTGGTAGTATTAATATTTTAGAGGAAAGTATCATCAAATAAACATCAAATCTAATTACAATACTAAAATTATTGAAAATATTGAAGAAAAAAATATTTACCAATAAAGTGAGCAAGAGTAGAATCCTAAAAATTTTTTGTTTTCGATCAATGAAAACAAAATTCCAAACGATTTTTTTGCCCTTCTCGATTTTAAAGTTACCGCTAAATACTGACAATCTCTGACATCGGAAAATTTGTCAAAATAAACTTACAAGTTGAAAAATAGCAAAATTATTAAAATCCCTTTTACAGTACGCAATTGAAATTGAAATAATAGGTAATTTCAAATTTATTACTCATGTATATACATAAGTATGCATGTACGGGTATGGACATGTTTGCATCAGTTGATAACAAGAGGCACGAAGTAAAAGTTGTTGACACAGAGTTCCGGAATCTGTAACAACATCATATCTGGCAAATAAACATAAAATACCCATTATAATTGGATATTATGTTAAAATATTAAGGCTTGAAGAAGTCGTGCTCAGAAATTGCATGTTAAAAATATTAAATGTTAATGAAATTTTTTTGTATTACCATAACTAGTTTCAAATTTTTCATATCATTTAATATAAAAAAGTTTTAGCGTCATATGTACATACTTATGTATATAGAAGGCACATTCACACACATCGAGTTTTCTTGCTCAAGTTTCATTTCTGCTGGAAGAAAGATGTCTATATTTCTTCCAGTTGAATTAAAAATTGAGCAATAAAAATTGACGAGTGTGAATCCGGTGTATGTAACAATTCAGACTTCAAAGACGCCAGTGGCAGCTGATTTTTGCCGTAAAAATAACGCAATCGGAGTCTAATTTTAAGTTGCTAATGGAAGTTACCATAAAAATAACGGCGGTGACTGATGACAAAAATTCTCTGAAGTTAGTGTCAGAATGTGGGCTTTTGATTCTTCAATGTAGCGCATTCAAGCATTTACGAACAGACCCGGTATGAAGTAAACCAAATTTGTTCTAACATGAATTATTTCGTAAAATTGTTTGTCCGTTACAGTAAACACGTCTAACGTTCCTGCATGCTTACGATGGACGAATGAACCTAAATCTCAAAAACAAAATTAGGGATATAACGTTTCACAGTCTTAATAGTAATTTTTTGCTTTCTAGCATTATCAGTTAAGGCCTTATAGCATACATAAGTATGTATTTCAGCTTCATATGTGAGGCGTTGCTTTGCGCTATTTCAATTTAATTTTGTTTCGACAAAAAACAAAAGCCATTGCATTAAAATAATGCAACCCAACACCAAAATGTTGCCCCTACAATTTGTATTTATATACAGTGGCTCAAAGCTATAGTGGAAAAGGTTGGATTTTAAATTTCGACACTGGTACAAATTAACTAAATTTTAGCAACCGAGTTTTTTGCTTTAAGATATATATATAATAGTAAAACAATTTTTTTAATATTTACGTGAACTAATAAATTTTAATAAAGTTTAATGAATGGCATTTCAGCCTCAAAGTTATAACATCTTATGGAAAAAAAGATGTTTAGTAATGATTTTTTTTTGCAAATTCCATTCGCTTTTGTAGATTTAACTCGCTAACAAAAGGCTTTTTTCTAGCTGCACTTCCATTGTATTGATGTTTTCTCAGTACTCTCCTAACTGTTTCAGGGTTGGCCACTTTTCCAAGATACTTATCTGCTTCTAATGTCAGTTTTGGAACATTAGTATGAAGTTTTTTGATGGCTTTCTTGAGTTCATCCAACTCTGAAAAAACATTGCCCTAAATTTCAAGGCATGTAATATTTTGTATCGCTTGACGATGTTAACAGTAGTTGCTAGTGTTCAATTAACAATTTCACTAGTGTCACGTATCGATTTACTCTCTTTTGATAGTCGAATAATAATTGCCCTCTGCTTACCTCTTGGGGCCAATGCTCTTGATTGTGAAAAAGCCAAATTTTTCTGGTTTAAGTTTGATCCACTGTACATGCAGATACATACATATACATATATATACGTATGGCGGAACTATGCCATCACACTCGCAATAACGTATTTACTGACGATATTTTCTGGGACACTTCGGCGTGACCGGTGCTCATCGCTTTTCAAAAGGAAAGTTTGAAAAAAAAATTTTGTCGACTAGTGTAGTATAAGAAAACCACAACAAATACAGAAAAACAGTAACAATAAAAAATAACAGAATAAATACCTTTTTGCCTTGCATATGAAGAGACTCCCTCAGTTTGCACAATAAGAAGCAGTTAATACAACAATAATATTTTTAATATTTCGTTGGTGCACCTGGCTGTTAACGTTATTTTATTTGTATATTGTTTTTGTTGTTATTACACTCAACAATTTATAATCTCAAGTATATTCATTAGGATTTCTGCATCGATATTTTTGTTGAAACTTTTTTCAAATTTTTTGCTTGCGTTAGGTTTTTTTTACATGAACATTTACAAATTTACACTTTCAAATCAACTATTAACTTTATTGCAAAACTATTATGTTAACCTAACATTTACGCCTTCCTTTTTAACTTGATTGACTTTCTTTTCAGAAACTTTTCTTTTACTTTGCTTTTATTAATTATCTTCTTTTTAATTTTTGCAAAATTTTCTAAAAATTGTTTTCTTTTGATTCCTTACTGTTGTTGCTTATTTTATTTTCAAACAAGTTGCGTTGTCAACTCTTATAATTTTTTCTCTTGTATTATATTTAATTATTTCTTCATCTTATTCTCGCCTTCAGCATCTTTATGAGCGTAACACTTGTTATCTTTCTCTTTCGTACACTAATTCACATACTCACACTCACACTGGAACACAAAGGAGCTCCAGCATTATTTCTGAATTCGGTTTTGCCAAATACCTTTTGAAATTTTTTTTTAAGTTTTCAACTAATGTTGTTATTGTATTTGGTTGGAGTGTGATGGCTTCGCCTGCGCAACCGTCGTCGTTTATGCGACGTCGACGCAACTTTTTTCTTCTCTTAAATCTTAAAAAATAGGTAGACAAAATAAAATTCCTTCACTTTGTTTCACAGAATTTAACTGGAAACTTTCATATCTCTCTCAACACATTCCATTTTCTTCTTAACGATTTCTAATTTGTGAATTTTCTTTCTGTTTGGTTTTATATTTAACAATTAAAACACTTATGATGAGAAAAAAATTAATGTTAATATTTGCAACCACTGAACGTTTTATCCGTTTGCGCGTTTTACTTGTTCAAAAGACGTTTCTCAACTAAATTCATTAGAATTGCTCTCTGTTGTTTGCACCACCACGAATGTCAGTGGAATGGAAAAAACGATGGTAATTACAGTGATGCCAATTTGCGAATGGTTACACGCCAGTTACCATAAATTTAAGCATTCAATTAAACTATTTAATTAAATTGATAATAATGACTAATACTTAATATTAAAATTTTATCCTTTTGGGATATTCTCCCCAATTAGTTGAAAAAAAAATAATAAAATAAAATGGACATATAGAGTATAATTGTTTGTTGTGCTGTTTATATAAAAATATTCTAAATCTAAATGATTATGTATTTTGTCATGATTATACACAATACTGAATTCTCATATTGTATTATATTCTTTTGGCATAAACATACGAGGTTGAATGCTTGCAAAATGCTTGAAGTTCACTGACGATTTGGTTTATTGACTAATGAAATATCGGCATATGTATAGCTAAAGCCAAAACGAGCAACACATTTTTCAATATTATTAATTATTAATCTGATAATATGTTATGATAATAAATAACAATTGACACATATGAATAGATATGCTCGAAATTGTAATTGAGTCTTTAAAACATTTAGTTTAAAATTTGGATACCCTGGTTGTGTAAAATCGCGGTCCATGTTATATAATCGTATAATTTTTTTTTTGGGATATAAGATTAATTAGCTGGAATTGTATAAAACACTTCTGATATGCAACTTCAAAATAGAAGGAGGTTATCGATTTGTATTTTTTTGAAAGGGTTTGCTTGTAATTTGGTCCCATGTTTTTTTTTCAAATATATATTATCGCATAGCTCCCTCATTTATGGATCGATTTTTAAAGAGACATTTTTAGAAATATTAACTAGAAATGGATTACATCGCGTTTTAAATTAGTCCACAGTTGATTCCGTTTTGTAATCGATCTGATTGGATCTTTGTAATGAAGTCAGTTTTTTGTCTGAATTATTATTATTATTATAGTTATTATTGTTATTGTTATTATTATTTTTATTGCATACACAAAAAATTTATGATAATATCAAAATTTATTTGTTGGACTTAGGGCCATTATTGTAACTTGGTGCTGGTTAAAGGTATGATTTTGGCGGACATAAACAGTTTTTCATTATTACATACTTGTAAAAAGATGCCATGTAAAAGGCAGTTATAATGAAAAAAATGTCACAGGCCAATTTTAGTAACCAACGTCTACTTTAACGCCAGGTTGTAATAATGGCCCTTGTCAAGTATTTGCAAGAAAAAAAATTATATATATATATATATATATATATATATATATATATATATATATATATATATATATATATATATATATATATATATATATATATATATATATATATATATACATATGTTATACGTATTTGTTAGACTATCGACAGTCCACTGTAATTGAATAAAGGATTGGCCATAAATTTTGTAAATTTGTTTTTTATATGTATATGGAAACCTTGTTAGTTTCTATACTCCTGCGAATATTTATAATTTTCATATACAATTATATTTACAATATAAGAAAATTAAATTTGAGGTATATCCAGATCCTTAGTAAAATAAAACTATTGAATTGAATTTTATTTAATGCACAATTTTTTTCTCGTACTCTTCTTGTTTAATTACTGTCAATAATTTTTATTAAAACTAGGCATTGATTTCATACGAAACAACCTACTGTGAAGAACTGCCTTATCGAAAACTGTATTATCTATTAATATAAAAAGAGGAGTGTAGCACCATCTATACGTGGTATAACAACAATACCATCAAACATTATTGCTTGGTTTATGGTTGTTGAACAGAATGGTGTTCTACAAAATTAATAGAACTGCTTTTAATCAATGTTTAAAAGCTACATTTCTTAAAAAAATCTTAAAAAAATTTGAAAATTTTAAAAGCCCCCTTTGAAAATGTTCATCTCTTCAAAAAGAAAGTTTGAAAAAATAGCTCTTAAAAAGGATTTTTTTTATGATGGAAAGTAACATTAAAAAGATTTCAAAAATGTGGCTTTTTAAAATAGCACCTATTAAAGAAGAACCTTAAAAGAAATACTCTTTTAATATAGTACCTTTAAAAAATTACTGCTCCAAAAGTACATTTTAAAAAAGAGTCTCTTAAAACTGTTTTTCCCAAAAATTGTCCGCTTAAAGATTGCGTTTCAAAAAAGTGCTTTTTAAATAACAGCCATTTGAAAATGTACGTATAAAAATTTATCTTTTAAAATACTAAGTTTTAAAAAAGTGCCTTTTACACGAGAAACTTTAAAAAAAGTACCTTTTAGTAAGATACCTTTTAGATAATTACCTCCCAGAAATGTTCCTTTTAAAAAAGTACGTTGTAGAATAGTAACTTCTAGAAAAGTTCCTTTTAGAAAAGTACATCGTAGAAAAGTACCTTGAAAATATATTTTAGAGTAGAGAGACCTTTTCGAAAAGTAGCTATTAAAAAGTACCTTTCGAAAAAGTGCCTTTCAAATAAAGAACCTATTAAAAAGTATCATGAAAAAAGTATCATTTTAAAATTACCATTTTAAAAATGAAAGTACCTTTTAAGAAAGTGCCTTTTGAGAAAGTACCTTTTCGGAAAATCCCCTTTAGTACCTTTTAATATAGTATCTTTTAAGAAAGTATCTTTTAAGACAGTAACTTTTAAGAAAGTACCTGTTAAGAAAGTACCTATGAGAAAAGTATCTTTTAAGAAAGTAATAATTCAAAAGCAACCTTTTGAAAAGTTCCTTGAACAAGTACTATCTTAAGAAGTTCAAAAGAGATGCAAAAGTACCCTTTGGAAAGAAAAATACATTTTAAGAGGTACTTTCTAAAAAGTATCTTATAAGGTATATTTTAAAAAGTACCTTTCAAAATCAACCTTTTAAATAGTTTCATATAAAAAAGTACCTTTTACAAATGTTACTTTTACAAAAGCTCATTTTACAAACGTACCTTTTACAAAAGTACTTTTTACAAAAGTACCTTTCCAAAAAATATCTTAAAAAAGTACATTTTATAAAACCACTTATTGAAAAGCGGCTTTATTAAAAAGTAATAAAAGAATGCAGTAAAAATACATAATTGTTTTGTAAAAAGACAAATGTTTTATTATTAGTTGTGTTCCATTTTCATATGTTTGTATTACCAACATATTTTTTCATGAGTGTATGTAAACAGTGAAGAGAACCACACCAAAAATTAACTCTCTTTCTCTTGTTGACAAGACAGAAATAAGAAATTCCGTTAATTTTCTTTTATTAAACTAATTCGAGAAACTCAACTCTTTCTTCGTCTGAGTTTGAAAATTAACTCCACAGAGATTTAGAGATTAAGTTCTGTTTTTATCTGTATTCATATTTTTATTTCGTTTTCAAGCTCTGTTTTTATTACAAATAAATTTTTATCAAATGTTTTATTTCAATAAATGTTTAAGTGTGAAGTACTTTCTTGTCACTTGGATTTTATGGCATTTAAGTTCAAATTTGTATTCCTATGGCTTCTTGGTGCAGCCTTTGAAAAGGGACGCCAACATTGGAGCAATTTCTAATGACCAACAAAACGTCGAATATGAGAACAAAAACGGTAAGTGGATACATTTTGCTGCGAAAAAGTTTCAGCTCAAAAGGAATACACAATGTACATATGTATTTACTTATGTAAGTATGCGTTTGAATTGCTCCTTTAATGCAACATTTCAAAAAATCACAACTTTTTTTAACTGAGAAAAAAAATCGTCAATATCTTCCCTATGTTTATGTACGAGGGTGGGTCAATTATTTTCTGAATTCTTAAATTTCGCACCTCTTAAACGAAAAGACAACACAGCTCCTGTGGATTAAAAAAAGCATCTAGTAAAAATGCCTTTTTCAAAAAGTACCTTTCAACGTAATTTTAGAAAAAAGTTGTCTCTTAAAGTAGCACCTTAAAAAAACAAAAAATTACCTTTTAAAAGAGGTATTGTTTTACAAAATTTAGAACATACTTCTACTATAAGTACATTCTAAGAAACAGTACCTGTCGAAGAAAGTACCTATGAAGTATTTTATAAAAAAGAAAATTTCTAGAAAAGTATTTCTTAAAAAAGTGTTATTTTGAAAAAGTACCACATGAAAAAGTATCATTATACTAATTTTTAGAAGTATATTTTAACGAAAGTTCATTCCAATTTAGTACGCCTTAAAATAGTATCTTTTTAGCCCGTAACTTTTAAGAACGACTTATCAAAAAATTACCTCTTTAATTAAGCAATTTTTAACGTCAGTACAATTTATAAGAACACTTTTCAAAAGTACCGTTTTAATTAAAACACTCTTATAGTAGTAAATTTTAATAGTACCCTTTTGAAAATATAGATAAGTACTTTCTTAAGAGGTGATTAAAAAAACTATACTAAAAATACTTTATAAATAATTAAACTTCTTAAAAATTACCTTTTGAAAAAATACCGTTTGAACGTAGTACCTTTTAAAAAAGTGCATGTAAAAGCGACTTTTGAAAAAAGTACCATTTGAAGAAAGTATTTTAAGAAAATTATTTTGAAAAAGTACTAATTGAAAAAAACGTACTTTTTGAAAAAAGTACCAATTGAAACTAGATTGTTTTGTTAAAGTACGTTCAGAAAAAAGTTTATTATGAAAAAAGTTTCTTTTGAGAGTAGTATGTTTTTGAAAGCGTACATTTGAAAAAAGTCCCTTTTGAAAATTGTATATTTTGAAAAAAGTATATTTTCAAAAAAGTATACTTTGAAACAATGCATTTGAAAAGAGTATCTTTCAAAGTTTTCAAAAAGTATGTTTTAAGGAATGTACATTATTATATAGTACCTTTCATAGTACTTTTCATTAAGTTCCTTTTCAAAAGGTTCATTTTCAAAAGGATACTTTTCAAGGCATTTTTTCATGAAGTTTCTTTTAAAAAAGTTCTTTTTTAAAAGGTACAATTTTAAAAAGTAAATTTTGAAAAAGTGCCTTTTCAAAAAGTACCTTTCCAAAAAGTACCTTTTCAAAAAGCACGTTTTCAAAAAGTACCTATTCAAAAAGTACCTTTTCAAAAATTACCTTTTCACAAATTACCTTTTCAAAACGTAAGTTTTCAAAAAGTACCTTATCAAAACGTAAGTTTTCTAAAAGTACCTTTTCAAAAATAAGCTTTTCAAAATGTACCTTTTCAAAGAGTACTTATTCAAAAAGTTTTCTTTTGAGAAGAACCTTTTTAATTAAGTACCTTTTAAACTTAATACACTTTAGAAAAACACCGTTTTTAAATAAGAGACTTTTCAAAACTAGTACCTTCTTAAAAAGTACGTTTAACATGATTATCATTGAAATAATTATGTTTTTAAGTTCCTATAAAGTTTTTCCTTCGAAAAAGTAGTCTGATCGGAAGTAATAGTTTTAAAAGAAGACCCACTGTGCGCGAAAATAAGTTGTGTAGTTTGCATCAATTTACTTATTTGTTTTATATTAGAATTTAGTAATAGATGCTTTAGGCGTTTGCAATTAATTAATCATATTTAATAATGAATAAATATCTAATTTGGCAATAAATAGAGAGATTAAAGTTAAATGAATAACAATAATTGTAAAAAATAACAATAATTATCAAAAATACAATTACAAATTCTATTATAACGTCGGCCAACCAGACCAGAATCTTAGATGGGAAATACTTTAAATAATAATGATGAAAAAATTATTATTTAAGTTTTTTGCTAAACGATTTAATTTTTGCAGATTAAAACAAATAAAATATGAATTAATTCAATGCGTTTAAATCAATTTAAAATGTAAAATTAATTTTGTGTTGCAACATTTTTAGTTGAATAAAATTGAATTTGCACAAGAATAATAAATTCGAAATTTAAATTATTTAAATGTTTATTTTATCTGCATTTGACAGAAAATCATAGAAGTGGCATGACTTCCACTTCTAGTTTGTTGAGGAAATGTGACCCCTGTCCAGAAGGTATAGTGTGTGTGCCCCAAATACAATGTCCAGCCCATGTACGCATGAGAGACCATGAAAAACCACAAGCATGTGATTTGGCTGGTGGTAAATCTGGCTTTTGTTGTGTCACTGGACAAAATCATACAGGTGAATGGATGCAATTCAAAATACACTTGACGCTTTTATTTGAAAATTAATTTTCATTCTCTAACGTAAAACCAAGAAATGCCCTCGGATAAAGCCCGCATGTCAGCTGTTAATTTTATAGCAACTCATGTTGTGGAGCAGGCCCGCTTTTTGTTTGAGCATTTGCAGCATAATGCGGCCATGGTGCCTATTGTACCAGGACGTCCCGATTTTACGCATGGCTTGGTCTTTCATTCATCTCTGCACGAGGATGTGCAAAATTTTCATTTAACTAATTCGGCCATGGAACAAGTGATAACAACACAAGTGCTTAGTAAAGAGTAAAGAAAAAAATTAAAGAACTTGTTCAAGGCTCTAGTATTAAAGCAACTGAAATAATATATTTTTATATTCCTGTTTAGAAATCAAATTGACATTGATGACATTATCACGGATAATATAAAATTTGAGTTTAAAGAAACTCCGTTGGGCCATAATTGTCATCCGCCTCGTCTATGTACAAGGCCTAATGGAAAATATCGTACATTTGATGGTTCCTGCAACAATCCTCATTCATCTCGGACTCATTGGGGCTCTGCTGGTCAGGCCATGGAACGTATATTACCGCCTGCCTACGAAGATGGCATTTGGACACCGCGTCAGCATAGTAAAGATGGTTCTTTGTTGGCTAGTGCCCGAAAAATATCTCGAATAATAATGAGTGATGCGGATCGTCCTCATCCCCAATACAATTTGATGCTTATGCAGTTTGGCCAGTATTTGACACACGATGTCACGCAATCGTCAACGGTTAGACTAGGTGAGTTAAAACCAATTGAAATGAAGTTAGATGTAATGCTGAGTACACACAAAGCAAATATGGGGGTAACATGTGTAAATTTGCCACAAAAGTGATCTGAAGTATTAAAATATTTTGATATTGTCTGAAATCTGTACGTAAATCTTTTAACTCAACTATGTTGCAAAAATTATTGTTTTGTTAGCGGAGTGAGGCAAGAAGTGCTGTAATTTGCGTAATTGTTGCTCTAGTCAGGCAAAAAGAAAGATATGGCTGACCGGATCAAATTATATAATTGTAGTCAGATTGTATTTTAATTAATGTTTATATTAACATTAATTATAATATGGTTGACCTGAATCTAGGAGCAGCATATTATAATTTAACCATATTATTGTCAAAGATTAATGTCGCTACAAAAATCATATTGTTGTTTAACTTGCATTAGTAAAATTTCAAATGATTAATAGTATGGTTTACTTGAGACTATGAGCAACACAATTTGCAATATAGAAAAATCATACTGTTGCTTATTTTGTGTTAGTAATATTGCCATGCATGATCATAATATGATCCAAAGTTCTCTTATTACAATCAGTTGTAATAAGGATGTTAGTTTAAACAATAAATATGAATTTCTAGTTTAAATAAAATCGGAACATTTATAAAAACAACTACAGTTTGCTGGCGACATCAATAGATCGTTGTATACAGTCATAATATAGTTGGCATAACCATGACATTTACACGCCATTTCTATGCCAGTTATATTACATAAGAAAAACAGTTCTCTTGTTGCCTTAAATATTGCATAGTGTGCACTCAGATTATTAATTTTTATTTATTTATTTTTGTTTTGTTAATATTGATTAAAAATTTATTGTTAAAATAAAATCTCAATTTGAAATTGGCAAAAAGTATTTTGGAAAATTTATAAACTTATTAATGAAAATTCTAATGTAAGATGATTTTCTCTTCAACTCACGTAGAAACTTCAGAATAACGATACGAAGAGATTTTTGCACTATGATCAGCATTGCACAGTGGCTGTAACAGAATAATTTTAAGTTTTTGAGCTTTTATATGTATATGTATCGTAACACGGGTACTCAGTACCGGTTTTTTCTTTTACTGTAACCGCTTTATCGCAATAGCGGCGGTAATTACTATTTTATATTCATTAATTTGAAATTACTGGAAGGATAGAGTAAGTTTTGGTGGTGCTCTGAGCGCCATATTGAATTTGTGTGGATTTACTATTTTTTATTTTGTATAATTTTTATTAGATAATAAAACGCTCCAAACGCCTTTGAAGATAAAGCTGTTTTATTATTATCCGGACAGGTTGCTGCCGCAACATTTTTTATTATTCTATCGATGAAGTTAAGTAGATGCCACGCCGTAGCGAACGATTAAAAGGAAAAAACATGTCCACGAAGGAGACAGACAGCCAAATGGAGTCCGCATCAGACAGTGAAGAGGAAAAAACTGTCATCGAGGAAAAAGATGTATCTGTTGCTGACTTAAAAGAGGAAATTTTAGTGCTGAAGAACGCTGTAGAAAAACTTTTAAAACTTGCCCACTCGCCAACAACTACACCACTTGCCGTAGCAGCGAATAGTGCAACAAATAGCCCACTTACCGGAACAGCCAACAGCACCAAGGGAAACTTTGCCACTTCAATTGATAGCCGTACACCATTTTCCGTACCAATAAACACATGTTCAACAACAGATGCCGCCCCTGCTAAACTTAATGTATGTGAGTATTCAATGCCCTTTCAAAATTATTTGCCATTTACCACAGCACAATCATTTGTTTCGGCCCCAACCCCTTCGCCCTATACTGCCACACAAACATATTTGCCAGCAACATCTTTTCCGAATTACGCCGCACAAGCATTTTCACCACCAATATCTTTGCCACCATATAAAGTTACACGAACATCAGCATCAATAACAACCCCTTTGCCTTTTCCGTCAACCTCTGTTAACTATCTCCAGCGATCATCGCAAACGTATACGTCTGCGCACCCTCGAATGCCACCAGTAACATCAGCATATTTGACTTCACAGAATGAACAGGGATTACAAACTTGTAACGACAGTCGACAACTTCGTAAGCTCCATGACTTACCACAGTTTTCCGGCCATCCGGAACAGTGGCCCATGTTTATAGTCGCTTTTAATGAGACATCGGCTATTTACAATTATTCTAATCTGGAAAATTTAATGCGCCTACAAAAGTGTTTGAAGGGGGAGGCTAGGTCTAAAGTTGAGGTATTCTTGATCCATCCAGATAGTATTAATCAGTTGATAAACACACTCGAGTTTTACTACGGGCGTCCTCAGGTTTTGATTCGCAGTCAGATTGCAAAGGTCCGCGCATTCCCAGCAATAACCGAAAAGAAAATTTTTGATTTGGTCAATTATAGCACAATGGTATTAAATTTATCTACGTTTTTAATAAATGCAAATGCAACACCACACTTAAATAATCCTACGTTATTGGAGGAATTGGTTCACAAACTGCCGCTTCAAAAACGTGAAGAATGGGTAAAGCACTCATTGAATCACCTTGGCTCCTACCCAACTGTTAGCGATTTCAGCCTGTGGTTGCAGGAAGCCGCAACGTACATTTCACTCTCTATGGATGCCGATGTTAGCAAATCTG
This sequence comes from Germaria angustata, assembly GCA_963681545.1. Lineage (NCBI taxonomy): Eukaryota > Metazoa > Arthropoda > Insecta > Diptera > Tachinidae > Germaria > Germaria angustata. The sequence continues at coordinate 115,258,755 of OY812998.1, read as the reverse complement.
ATGTCTGCAATAAGGAAAAGAAAATGAACCAATCTTTTACCATTTTGAAAGATGAAAGTCGTCCTACAATTTGCCCCAAATGCCAAAAAAGGCATCAACTATACCAATGTGAACAATTTAAGGGTATACCAACTATAGAACGATGGAGTTTCGTCAAAGGCAAATCTCTTTGTTTCAGCTGTTTGCGTCCTGGCCATAATTTAATTAATTGTAAAAACAAACGTCAATGTGGTTTATCAAAATGTATTAAATACCACAACAGGTTACTACATGAGAGGGAAGTGAACAACACAATTGAGAGTAAAGCTAACAAACCAGAGTCGGTTAATTATAGTAATGATTTTCGCCGTGAAGTTGCAGAAGGTAAACAGTTTAATAGTGGCTCTGTAAACACAATTGTAGAAAATTTTTTGGATCAAAAAACATTATTTAAATATTTGCCAGTAGAAGTGGCAGGACCAAAAGGAACTATGAGAATCGTTGCGTTTATAGATGAAGGTTCTAAAATTACTCTTTTGGAGGATGAAGTGGCAAATGCCATTGGCCTAGAAGGTTCGCAGAATAATTTATGCCTCGGCTGGATAGGGGGTAAAACAACTAATGAAAGGTCAAGAAAAGTGAACCTGGAAATCAGTGCCGCTGGGAAAGGAAATTTAAGTTTCCAAATGAGAAATGTTTATACTACAACGAATTTAAGGTTACCGGCACAAAATATGCAATTTGAAAAGTTCACAGACAGATTTCCGATTTTGAATAAATTTGCTATTAATGATTATTCTAATGCTCCTCCAAAGTTACTAATTGGTTTACCCCACATAGGGCTTGTTCGTCCGTCAGAAGTCATGAATTTAGATGAATGCTTTGCCCTACATAAGACTAGTTTGGGGAACGTAATTTTCGGATCGAGTGAAAATTCGTCAGAGGCCACGGTGTGTAAAATCGATGCAGACATTTTGAATGATATTAATAGACAGGTTTCTGAGTATTTTGCGTTGGATAATCTGGGAGTAAAAATAACGAAACAATTGGTATCCCATGACGACGTACGTGCCGAGAAAATACTTCGTTCTACAACTGTAAAATTGGGCTCTCGATTTGAAACCGGCCTTTTGTGGAAACATGATAATTTTGAAATAAAAGACAGCTATAACATGGCACTTAAACGTTTGCATAGCATGGAGGCTAGGATGAAAAAGGACAAGGATTTGGAAGAATGGTATAGAGCCAAAATAAACGATTATCTTACGAAATCTTACGCCAGAAAATTAACACCTCGAGAGACTGCAATTAAGGACAGCCGCACCTGGTATTTACCACATTTTGTGGTCACAAATGTTAATAAGGAAAACAAAAGGCGCCTCGTTTTTGATGCCGCAGCGACTGTAGAAGGCGAATCATTTAATTCCAGACTAATGAAGGGTCCTGCAGAATATCAACCGAAGTCACTATTATCAATTCTGTTTCGCTTTCGACAGGGGAGAATAGGGATTTGCGCCGATATTGAGGAAATGTTTCACCGTGTTAGAATTCGAAGCGAAGATCAGACGGCCCAACGGTTTTTGTGGCGAGATAACCAGCCCAGTCAGCCGCCAGATGAATACGTGATGCAAGTAATGATTTTCGGCTCCGCAAGCTCTCCATGCTCTGCTCAATATGTAAAAAATATTAACGCGCAAATGCACCGTGATGCATATCCTAAAGCATATCGGGCAATCATCGACAATCATTACGTAGATGATTACGTTCAATCTTTTGATGGTGTGAGCGAAGCAATCAATGTTGCCAAAGATATAGTAAACATCCACAGCCAAGCCGGATTTAATTTAAGAAGATTTGTGTCAAATTCGACGGAAGTAGTATCTGCCATGAACAGCAATGAAATTATATGTGATGATTTAGCCCTAGAAGGTTTATTTGAAACCGAAACTACTACAGGAAAAATACTAGGAATGCATTGGAGGTTGCGTGACGATTCCTTTTGTTTTGCTTTGAAATTTACAAAAATACCACAGGCCGTTTTGAATGGAACTCGCAAGCCGACAAAGAGCGAAATGTTAGGACTGACAATGTCAATATTTGACCCAATCGGTTTCCTGGCAAATGTTATAATAAAATCAAAGATCCTGCTCCAAGATTTGTGGAAAAAGAAAATTGATTGGGATTCGCCGATTCCAGACGAAATTTATGAGAAGTGGTTTGCATGGTACAGAAGTCTATGCGATGTACAATTCGTCAGTGTTCCTAGGTGCTATGATGACAATTTTGGTAGTACTGAAGCAGTTATTGAGCTACATGTTTTCGTGGATGCTAGTGAACTAGCTTATGCAACAGCTGCTTATTGGAGAATATTCAGCAATGGTCAGGTAAACGTTGTTTTCGTGGCGGGAAAATCGAGATGTGCGCCATTGAAACCGTTATCCATTCCACGGCTCGAGTTGCAAGCCGCTGTGTTGGGCGTACGACTGAAGGACACAATAATGTCGTGCCATGACATAAAGCCAAGCAGTATAACGTTTTGGTCCGACTCAAAAACGGTAGTAAAATGGATTCAGTCCGACAGCCGAACTTATAAGCAGTTTGTCGCACATCGCATTGCTGAAGTACTGGAATTGTCTGAGGTGGAACAATGGCGCTGGCTTCCGGGCACAGTAAATCCCGCGGATGACGCCACAAGGCCTCAGAATTTTTCTAATTCATATTCGAAATCGTGTTGGGTTAACGGACCTGAGTTCTTAAAATATTCTAGGAAAGATTGGCCAAAACTACCTGACGACATTAACGAACATGATCGCAAAGAAGAAAAAAGATCAAAATTTGTTTTTACCGTAAACAAAGAGTCATTTATTTCACTGGATCGATACTCGTGCTTTAATAGATTAGTGAGAGTAATGGGTTGGATCCGACGTGCTGTAAAGATATTTAAATCACATTGTCCTCGAAAACAAACGGCAACAAAGTATCGGCCACAATTAAGTGCCAGAGAGATAATAGAAGCGGCTGAAGAGTTATGCAAAATAGCGCAGCGGGACGTTTTCTACGAAGAATACAACCAACTAAGAAAAGACAACACTGTATCTAAATCCAGTCAGATTTTTAAACTTACGCCATTTTTAGGCAAGGACGACTTAATTCGTTTATCTGGCCGCATCAGTAATGCTACTTGTGTTAGCCAGAATACAAAAGAGCCAATCATACTCCCCAAAAACCACACCCTGACGAAGCTTATTGTAAAAAAATATCATGAAGATTTCAAACACCAGAACCATGAATCCATCTGCGCCGCAATAAGAATCAAGTTTTGGATACCATGTTTACGACAATTAGTTAGAACCGCAAAAAGGAACTGTCAAGTCTGTAAAAATTTGTCTGCTGTTCCCAAACCACCCTTAATGGGACAACATCCGGAAGATAGACTGACACCATATGTAAGGCCGTTCTCATATACAGGGCTGGATTATATTGGCCCATTTTCTGTTACAGTGGGCCGACGGAATGAAAAAAGGTGGGTAGCTCTATTTACGTGTTTAACCGTAAGAGCAATACACCTAGAGGTCGCTGGGAACTTGTCAACTGACGCGGTTATATTGTGTATACGCAATTTTGTTAATAGGAGGGGGATGCCTGTACGCATAAGGAGTGACAGGGGCACTAACTTCGTGGGGGCAAGCAAAGAGGTCTTCGTTTTGGACGAAGGCAGAATGATTGACGAATGTGCACAACGTGGCATAGAGTGGGTGTTCAATACCCCGGCGAATCCATCAGCGGGTGGGGCTTGGGAACGAATGGTGCGTTCCGTTAAACGTGTATTGGCTTTTACGTTGAGAGAAAGGGCTCCACATATAGATACGTTTAGCAGTCTTTTAATAGAGGCGGAAAATTTGATAAATTCCCGTCCTCTCACACATCTTCCGATCGAGAGCACTGAAGCTGAACCACTAACACCTAACCACTTTTTGATAGGGTGCCCAAATTCAATGCAAACGCCTAGCGTGACTACTAGAATTTGTTTGAGGAAACAATGGCAAATATCGCAGCAATTAAGGCAAACGTTCTGGAAAAGATGGATACTAGAGTATCTCCCGGAGTTAACACGCAGGACAAAGTGGTACCAACTAGTTAAGCCATTAAAGGTTGGTGACATAGTCATTATTTGTGACGACACCGAAACGCGTGGGCAGTGGAAGCGTGGTGTAGTGGAGCAAGTCTTTCCTGCGGCAGACGGGCAAGTTCGCTCAGCGATAGTAAGGACAATATTTGGTAAACTAAAACGACCGGCTTCAAAGTTAGCTGTACTTGACGTCAGTGGTGTTCCTCCCAAGTCGGCACACGGGGGGCGGGATGTAACAGAATAATTTTAAGTTTTTGAGCTTTTATATGTATATGTATCGTAACACGGGTACTCAGTACCGGTTTTTTCTTTTACTGTAACCGCTTTATCGCAATAGCGGCGGTAATTACTATTTTATATTCATTAATTTGAAATTACTGGAAGGATAGAGTAAGTTTTGGTGGTGCTCTGAGCGCCATATTGAATTTGTGTGGATTTACTATTTTTTATTTTGTATAATTTTTATTAGATAATAAAACGCTCCAAACGCCTTTGAAGATAAAGCTGTTTTATTATTATCCGGACAGGTTGCTGCCGCAACAGTGGCGTAAGAGTGAAAATTAGCAAAATGAAAGAAATTGAGACTCATAGAAAAATGCATAAGCTTTTTATTTATTATAACACAAGGTCTGTTTATTTAAAAATATTTTTGGAACTTGCAACTTTTGTAAAAGTGTACAAGATAAAGACAAAACATGCGAGAAAATTTGAACTTTTTTGCCCCGATTTTTTCGGCTGTTTACCCCCATATCGTGGTAAATATCTGACATAAGATTTTAATTGTTAAAGCAGTAGCATCTATTTTGATTATTATTGAATGGATATTTATTTATCCTGAGATAAGTACACCGAATAAATATTAAATAGAAAAAATTTATTCAATTTGAATCCTACGAGTATCTGTTCGTACTTTGACTTGTTGTATAAACAAAACTTTAATTAAATAGAATAATAAATTAATAAATCAAATTAATAAATAATTTTAGTAAATTTTACGGAATTTATATTCTTCATATTGACAAAATTTTAGAACACATTTGCACTGGCAGACAAGGTGGCGCAAAATTAGTGTAATTCTTTGAATTGAGTGTCTTTTTGTTCTGAATGAAAAAACAGAGCTTCGTTCTCATAAAAAGTTTATTTGAAAATGTAATGTTAGTAGGATCTTCGGCAAAATAAAACAATTAATAAAGTGGCTACACATTCGCCTTAACAAACATAATGCGTCTACTTAACACCAGAGGAGCTGCAACTCTGCTATAAAAGGAAGCGCAATAGTAGAGTTGTAAACAGAATTTAATTTAAGCTCTCTTTCTGTCTTCTCATTTCAACACCTGCCCTTTCTACAGTATCCATTTTAGAAAGAAAGTAACTCCTTAAGTAGAAGGCGTTAATTGCCTGAGTGTTACTTCTCTTAAAAAAAATTGATGACGATAATTAGAAAAAATTATATCGCTCAAATGGCCATCTCCTGTAAGTGTATATCGTTCCATGGCTTGTTGACTACCAATTCTCTATTTATCTACATAACAAATGTCAAAGCACAGTGACAATTGGAACTTTCTGCAAAAATGGTAGCCAATTTAAACTATGATGCTACTTTTACGCCACATGGTATTTAGGTGAGGACATGGAATGATATTATTATTTAACAAAATTTTTTTGCGATAATGATCCTAAGATATATCCAGAATCATTATCTGAGAAGTTTATTTTAAATGATAAGAGTTGAGAGTTTAGGAGTGCTTTAAAATTAGTACTTTAAAAAATCTATAGTTGGATGGAATTGATCGATTTTGCAAGGGAAGCATCAATTATAATAATTCATTCCTGTGTACTTTTATCAAAAACTCATATTAAGTAGCATATCAAATGCAAATCAGGAAGTCTACCGAACATGTTCTTCATCAACTTGTTTTATAGATTACAAAAGCGCTTCAGTCGAGGAGAGTTCTATCCCAAGCTTAGAAATTATGGTTGTGAAATAACCGGAAGCAGTCTTCGTTTAAAATCATTAATATAATCTCAAATAACGCCACTATCTTCGCGATATTGCTACAATTTTTATATTTTCTCATATTAAATATTCTAGAAAAGAATATTTGGCTTGGCAATGTTCTTTCCAAAAGGTACCATTTTCACTAAAATATTGTAACATTTCAAAATGTAATATTTTGCTCTTCCTCCGCTTTCTCTTTATTTTTTTCTATTATTCTCATATACTTATAGAAAACGGCGAATTCGTCCAGTGCTGCACTCCCGACAATAGGGCGGCCTTACCACCCCAACATCGTCATTTCGCCTGTCTTCCAATCGAAGTTGAACCGAATGATGATTTTTATGGCGTTTTCGGATTACAATGCATGAATTTTGTTCGTTTGTCCTTGGCCCCCAATACCGAATGTCGTGCCAGCTATGGCAAACAGCATAATAAGGTTTCTCATTACATAGACGCATCTCCGGTCTATGGTTCAAGTTTGGAAATGGCACGAGAGTTGCGTGCCTTTAAAGGTGGCAAATTGCGTATGTTCAATGATTTCAATAGGCAACTGTTGCCATTGGACAATGAAAAAAATGCTTGTGGCAGTGATGTGTCGGGAAACACTTGTTTTAAGTCGGGTAAGTATAAAGTAAAAATATATCATGTGTAATGGAATTTCAAACAAAACTACTATTGTACGAACCCAGTAACAAAGACCTCCCTTCACGTGTTGTAGTTAAGCGGACTAGAGTCAATTAGTTCAAATGGTCATGAATCACACGAATCAAATTTCGCATTTATTTCAAGTTCACAAACATGTTATAATTATAAATACTTTTCATGCCACAATTTAATCACTAAATTTTTATTTCTTGCCAAATTAACTACTGCAACTTTGCGACAATTTTATCGATGATATTGCAGGTGATGGTCGCACTAATCAAATTGTTTCCTTAATTGCCTTACACATCCTCTTTGCACGCGAACATAATCGTGTTGCCGATATGCTCGCTGAAATAAATCCTCACGCCAGCGATGAGCTGCTTTACCAGGAAGCACGCCGCATTGTCATTGCCGAATTGCAACACATCGTTTATAATGAGTATCTGCCGATTGTTATAGGACCCATGCAAATGAAGCATTTCCGCCTCAACACTCAACATCATGGCTACAGTAGTGACTACAATGCCGAAGTGAATCCGAGCATAACGAATGAATTTTCAGGTGCTGCCTTTCGTATGGGCCACTCAAGTGTCGATGGCCGGTTTCACATGCAGCAAGAGCATGGGAAACCTGATGAAGTTATACAAATACCCGATGTGATGTTCAATCCATCTCGTATGCGTAAGAGAACATTTTTTGATGATATTTTGAAGACAATGTTGGTGCAGCCAATGCAGGAGGTGGATAGTGCCATAACGCAAGGGGTGAGTGGGTGGTTAATAATGGGGAGAGAAATGTTATATACAGAAATGTATTTGCTTTTATTTTACAGTTGAGTCGCTTTTTGTTTCGTGGCCATAACCCGTTTGGCTTGGATTTGGCGGCAATTAATATACAACGTGGTAGAGACCATGGATTGCGTCCCTACAATGATTATTTGGAAGTGATGGGAAAACGTAAACTACAGAGCTTTAGTGAAATGCCTGAGGAGGTGAGTAAGAACTTTGAAGGTACAAACGAATTTGCAGCAATAAAATTTTTGTTTAATGTATAAAGTCTACAGGGAAAACTCCTGTAAGACGGCATGGATCATTGCAATTTTTTTATCAGTTGGGTGGAAATGTCCACAAACAAGAGTGAAACAATCGAATTTTTTTTATTCATATAAATTAGGTTAAGTTCGACAGGCAACTTTCGATTACTTGGGTCTATGATTTGGTACCCCTGTGATACCTGTGGTAGATAGAAAATAAAATGGAAGCTGGAAAGTAAAGAAGACAACAAGCAAAAATAGAAAGAGTCTCTGATAGGATTCTGACCGGCGACTCTCTGACTACTGTTTCAAGCAACCTATGGTCCACATGCTATTAGCTTGTTTAAGTTTCTATCACTATAACGTCTCCATGTGACTTGAGGCCAGCCCTATTTGAAGAAATTATATTTCAAAAATTTTCTGCAGCCTTTAATCGGAACTAATCAACAAATTCAATAGATCCGAAACCAATCAGAATTGACTTCGACTACAAATTGTTAAACAATTTGTTCTTTAATATAAGTACGAAAAAAAAATACTTTAAAAAGGTATGTTTTCAAAGAAACCTTTGAGAAAAATGTCTTAAAGACAATCTTTTAAAAGAGCAACTTTCAATAAAGCACTTTTTAAAAAAGTACCATTGAAAAAACCTTTTAACAAGAAATACTTTCTTCTGTAACGGTTCCTTCGAAATTTTTTTCCAATACTATATTTGAAAATGAGGCCCTATGCTCCTTATAGGATCGATGGGAACATATATATATATATATATATATATATATATATATATATATATATATATATATATATATATATATATATATATATATATATATATATATATATATTTGAAAATGGTACCTTTTGAAAATATAACCTTCCTAAAGATATATTCGAAAAAATTACCTTTTAGAAAATTCCCTTTTAAATAATGCCTTTTGAAAGCGTTTATTTTAAGAAGGTACCTTTTAAAAAAATAACTTTAATTAAAATGTGCCTATTAAAAACTTTTCCATTTTAAAAATATTTCCTATAAAATTCTTTAATAAATCTACCTCTTCAGAAAGTACCTTTGAAAAAAAGTACCTTTTAAAAAGAATCTTCTAAATAAGTACCTTTTAAAAAAGTGCCTGTAAAGAAATAAATTTCGACCTCCAAAATAGTTCGTTTTAAAAAAATATGTTTGCAAAAGTACCCTTTAAAAAAGGAACCTTTAAAAAACTTTTAAGAAACCTTTTTGAAAAAGTAACTTCAAGGTAATTTGCCTTCCGAAAAGATAGTTAAAAAAATATCTGTGGAAAAGTACTTTTTGCGTTTAATTGTATATGTACATGTTGCAAGAAGAATAAAATAGATCCGTATAGAGTATTATTGTTTCTTGTATTGTTTGTTTAAAAGCATTCTAAGTATACTATGATTATGTATTTTGTAATAATCATATGCATTATATAATTCTCATATTGTATTTGCTTTGCTTTGCAATAAATATACGAGGTTGAAGGTTTTCAAACTGCTTAAAGTTCACTGACGATTTGGTTTAGCGACCCATTAAATATTGGCATACGAACAGCTGAAGCCATAAAAAACGATATTTTTTATAAAAACTCTGATTGTTTTAACAATTAGTTGGGGAGAATGGTACCGTGAAATAACTCCCAAATGAAATAACTCCCAAATGAAATAAGTCCCAACAAAAATGAAATAACTCCCAATACAAATTATATTTGCACCCGGGCACTGTTTAACTGTTTTAACATCTATGGTATAACAGGTAACTCCCGATGAAAGAGGTCCTTAGCTTTGATACCATACCATATATCATAGATATATGGCCAAAGGCCGGCTATACAGACAATATTTTGTTAGCGAAGCCGCTGTTCCATATACCATAGAGAGATCATCGAGCCATCCCGTCCTGTGTAGCCGACCTTCGGCCGGATGAAAGGGTTTAGCCTCTATAGTATAACAAACCCCGGCTCCGCTCACCAAAAGTTTCCTGCATAGCCGGCCTTCGGCTGGGCGGAAGCATTTTATTCTCTATGATATAACAAAGACCAGCTTCGCTGACTAAAAGTTTTCTCTGTAGCTAGAATAATGGAATAAGTCCCAATTAGGTTCCATTAGGTGACTCCTAATAATAGCTCTTTAATTAAATAAAATTAAATAACTTCTATACCATACCCGAAGGTTGAAGAATGAAAATATTTTGTTAGCGAAGCCAGTGTTCGAAATACCATAGAGGAGAAAATCTTTCAGCCCGGTCGAAGGCCGGCTATACAATTTTAGTCAAATAAAATAACTCCCAATAAAGATGAAATAACTCCCGATTATCAAAATAAATGAAATAACTCTCAACAGAATTCAGTTAGGAGTTATTTCATTTGGGAGTTATTTCGTTATGAGTTATTTCATTATGAGTTATTTATTATGGACTTATTTCATTTGGGAGTTATTTCACGGTACCGGGAAGAATATCCCAAAATAATAAATTTTAATATTGTAAACACCTTTTAGTTAAAAACAGAATAATCTGAACATAAAAATGAACCTGCGTTTGTATGTTTGTTTGTCCCTTGTTCCAAACGACAGAACAGATCATCTTAAAATTTCTCATACGTATTACTGATGCTCGCGAAATTCGAATAAGCTAGTTTATTTTTGAACGGAGCGTGGAAATGGTACCCTCCCTCTCCGTACAAAGTAATTATTAATTATTCTATATCTGGAGAACTACAATAGTGAGGCTCTCCAAATTGTATTTGTCTTACTAGGGAACTAAATTTTGCATGCGAGAAAAGGCTAGAGAACTACAGCAGTGAGACTATCCAAGTTTGACGTAAGTTACTATAGAAACACAGCCAATATACAAGCAAAAGGTATGAAATGGAATGGGAGAGATGGGTATCGCCAATTAAAAGTAATTAATAATTAGCGTATATGTGGAGAACTACAATAGGAATTCTCCAATCTTATGCAAGTTGCACTCAGGTAATGCATGCATGAGGACAGGTGGTGAAATGAAAAGACAGAAAGAGAGCTTCTTAAATTCTGTTTAAAAGTCTAATATTCCGCGTTTTTTATAGCATAGTTGCAGCGCCTCTGGTGTTAGGTAGACGCATTAAGTTTCTTAAGCTGTATGTGTAGCCATTTTATTAATTGTTGTACTTCGCCGACGAATCTGCTGACATTAGCGACGAAGTAGCGCTCTGTGATGTAGTAGATTGGCGTAGTGGAGTATCAATAGCTACCGTGACCAGTGCTATGCCTTCGTCACTTAAACAGTCCAACCCCACACTAACGCATAGCAAAAATGCTCATGGATATTGAAGACTTGTCCTAAACAGGTATCGAACCCAGGTTCCCAGACATAATTTGCTGTGTAGTCAACGCGTTAACGACTTCAGCCAACAGCAAGCACCCTCATAAATAAAGTGAGAATTTGAACAAAATCTTGAAGATAAGGGATGAAAGAGATGGGCACCAACCACACAGAGTAATTATTAACTATCCAAATTTATTGTGCGTTGCTCTTAGAATATGTGTGTATTCGAAAAAGGACATGAAACTGTAAGACAGAGGGAGAAGTATACTCTCAAATCAGTTTGGAAATATGTAGATTATTCCAGCGAAATAAGTATTCTTCCAGCAAACACATGACGGTATGGGTCAATAAGCTACTAATTATTCTACACTTGGGGACCTATATAAAGCCAAATCGTCAAATTTTATGGGGGTTATTTTGAAGTTAAAGTGCATATTCAGGCAGAAAGTTATTTGACTAGGAGCAGAGAGAAGGTAATACTCTTACCAGAACATTATTTATTTTCTTATATCAGGAGAGCTTCTACAGAGAAATGAGTTATCGCGTTGGTTTTTTTTTAAGCAAAAGTTCTTTCCTCCGTTTCATTCTGTATGTAACTTTTAATTATAAATGTTTATAATATTTTATGATGGTGAAGTGCCGCGAAGCACAACAGGTATGGCTAGTTTCTTATAAAAATTAATTTAAAAAAGCATTTTCCCGATGTACACATGAAAAGTGTAACACATTTGACACAGCGAATTTTCTTTACATTTATGTCTATTAACCACGTACCTTCATTGTCCCGCTTTAGGTTGGCCGCAAATTATCAGAAGTTTATCGTTTCCCTGATGATATTGATTTGTGGGTTGGTGGCCTGGTAGAAAAAGCTACGGATGGCGGCATTGTTGGCACAACATTTTCGGAAATCATTGCTGATCAATTTTCACGTTTGAAGCACGGCGATCGTTATTATTACGAATACAGCGAATCAGTTAACCCGGGAGCATTTAGTTTAGATCAATTGCACGAAATACGCAAAGTGACTATGGCACGAATAATTTGTGATAATGCGGATCACTTAACGTTGGCACAAGTGCCACCAATGGCGTTCGTTAGAGCTGATTTTCCTGGGTAAGTAGAAAAAAATATTGATGGCTGTCTTCTTTGAAAGATGAATGGATAGAAAAATTAAAAAAAGTTATATAAATAATAGCGTTTTTATTAAAAAAAGATTTTATGTTGGATAATAAAAAAAAAAATGAATTAATAAAACAGTTCCGAGAACTGGAATAAACGGAAATATTTTAGAAAATCCCCACTAATGTTTTCTTGATCATTTAAGTGAAATACATACATATTTACGCTTATTTACAAATACATATACATTTTCATTCTTATATGTGTATTTCTCTTTACAGCAACCAACCTTTAAGATGCGATAGTCCCCAAATACCAACAGTGGACTTGAAAGGCTGGCGTTTTCAATAATATTTTTATTTAGTTAAATATTTATTTATTAAAAGTTGTTTCAAATGTTTTTTTGGTTGTTTGTTAAAGTTTATAAAATTGTTATGGTATATAAAAAAAATAATGGTATTAATTAGAGATTAAAGATTATAAAACTCACAAAAATAAAATAAAACCGATATGAATTTTTTAAATAAATGTTTACGTCTTAAGGTAAGTGCGGTAAAAAAGACACTGTGGTGCGAATGTAATATCATAGTTTGAATTGGTGGCCAGTTTCACCTGGCTTTTATATTTATGATGTAGATATATAGAGCGACATATACCTCAAGAACTTGGAATTATTGTTATTGCTTATTAGACAAAAATATAGTTTAAGCGCAAGGTCGTCATTTCCCTCGTCTTCGTGTTCCATGTGCTCCAACAATTAAGGCCCTTGACTGGACGCCTCGTGCTACCTATGTCCTCTACAGATGTCGGCAGAAGTGGTTGGCTTCACATTGCTCGTTCGAACGAGAACATCGCTGCTGTTGCGAAGATATAAGAGAGAATCCATGGACATCAACAAGACGACGATGCACACAATCAATTATCAGCAGACGTTCGTTGCAACGAATTTTGATAGAAGATTTGAAAATATTCCCCTACAAGCCACAAATTATTCACGAATTGTTACACGCTGTCCATCGGACAAGGTTAACTTATTGCCATACTCTGTTAAAATTTGGTGCAAGAAGAGGATGATTTCGTATCAAAAAGCATAATGAGCGACAAAGTCCATTTCCACTTAAATGGTTGTGTTAACAACTAAAATGTTTGTTTCTGGGGCACAGAGAATCCACATGAAACACATGAAGGGAAATTAAATTCCTACAAAGTGACTGTTTTTTAAGGCATTTGCAGTGAAAAAGTGATTGGCCGTTACTATGTTTAAGATGCCGATGTCACCACCGTAAGCGTAAAAGGTGAGTGTTACAAGCTCGGGAGATTTCTAGACACCAATTTCCAGGTCGAGTGATCTCCCATTTTGAAGATTTTAACAGGCCGTTTAGATTACCAAATCTAACAGCAACAGACTTCTTCCTTTAGGACTATTTAAAACCACGAGCCTTACAATTCTTAAGACTCATTTTGAAGCCAAATGTTTTGCAAGCAACAATTGAAAAGGCCGTAAAATGACCGGAATTATGCATCCACTACGAAAGTGGCCATTGGAGCGTTATAAGTTTTTCCAATTAATGTCATCGATTTTGCACTTTCAAGTAAACTTTTTATGAAAACAGAACCCTTTTTTCATTTATAACAATTTCCAAGTTGGATGTTACTTTTGCGCCACCTTGTACAACCAAAAATCATAATTCCTTACCACAGTGAGAATAATTTCATGTACACTGAATGATATTAGATCAAATATGCGAAATCCAAAATTAAAAAAAAAAAAAATAGAAAATTGGCCGATTTAACACCGATTTGCATGTTTTCACTGTAAAGTTAATTTTCAGATAAATGTACTCTTATTTTAAACATTTAAAGAGGCTTTTATTTTATAAAGAAATCAGTATTGGTTCTAAAATTTTGTAAAATTCAAAATCTTTAGTTTTCAAACTTAGAATAAACAAAAGTAACAACATATGTTCGAGACAAGTGTGCCAAATATACAAAGAAAAAAATCGCTAATCGAATACACGTAGAACGAGACAATTTTAAAATGCTCCTTTTCTATTGAACAGAGTAGTACAAATAAATTTCATACTTGAAACTCAGAGAGAAATTAATACTATGTTGTAGGTGCAAGCAAATTTCTTGCAATCGACTCAGCCCCTTATAAATGACTGGCTTGTTTTCAAAATATTTTCATTCTAGCCCACTGTGCAAGGAGTAGCTTACATTAGCAAATTCCTTTATTATTATAATTAATAGAAATTAATTAATTAGAAATTAATTTGCTTCACTTCCGCTCACATCATCAGCCACAACAACGGCATCAATTAAGTTGTAAACTGATTAAACTTTTAGCGTGTAAAAGCAACTCTCTTTAAGCCCTTTTAGTCCCCACCTGACAGTTTTTCTTATTAGTTTCTAGAAATCGCTCTATACGAGTATTTGTGATTTCTTTGATCTCTTGGAAATTGTTGCTGTATATAAATATTTGTTTGTATGTGAAAGTGTATGTGTGTGTATCTCGTTTAATTAACAATTGAATGTTAATTTAATTTATAAATGAAAATGTATTTTTTGATTTTTATAATAAAATAATTTTTTCTCATTTTATCAAGCGCATGTCTTTCTCTATTTATCGCCTACAAATGCTTAAATAAATAGTTTCTGAACATTTTATTATTAATATTATACATTTTTGAAATTTTTCTTTAATAGTGTGTTTTGTATCCATTTCAATAATTTGATAATCAACCCGTTGTTTATTTCAAATTTGTCATTTAGTGAAATATATTGGTGGGTCTTTCAATAGGCGACTTTCGAACTTTGACAGTTGATAGCGGCCATATTGTCTGTCGTTTATTTACTCTGTTTTTCTAAACCACCATTAATGGGTATTATGTTCAACAACACGTGCCAATGATAAATTTGAGTTCCCCGGTTTAGTAAACAATGAATTAACAGCCGCATAACAATGCAATGCAAGACCTATCGATGAAATTACCGCGGTCCGTCAGAGAGTGCAGGAGAAACCCAGACATATGGTTTCGAACCACTTACAAGAACTCGGCATTCCGCATATAACAACTTGAAGGAAAACGACCACAGACAACGACATGTGTTCACTGATTGAGTGCTGGAGCAGTTGGAAACTGACCCTAATTTTCATTAAAATGTCGTCTGCGGCGATGAGACCCATTTCTAGAGGAATTTGAGATGATACCAATCCAACTGAGCTCCAACAGCGTGCACTGCATCGTGAAAGATTCACTGGTTGTTGTGGATTTTTTGCTGGCGGTGTTATTGGTCAATATTTTTTTGAGAATGATGTTGGGCAGGCCATTAACGTCAGCGGCGAGCGTTAGAGGCCAATGATTGCCAAATTTCTTTTGGCCTGAATTGGATGATATAGACGTCAACGACATGTGGTTTCATCAGAATGGCGTAATGTAGCACACTGCTCGCGCCACATTGGACACTATGCGCGAACAATCTGAGGCCATGGTTATTACACGTGTTATTGATTGGTCATCGACATCTTGCTATTTTATCCCTATTAGATTTTTCTTGTAGGGTGTTCTACGAATAAGCCACAAGCCATAGCGGCCCCTTTAAATTTAAAGATAAGAAGCACTTAATGGAAAAACCATTATTTATATCTACAATTTATATTCTGCATGTTTTGAAAGAAATTCTTTTATAAATGTAATTACATTTGTTTAAAAATGTTCAGATTTTTTACTTGTGGTTTTCTTTTAAAAATTTTTGACATTTTTCATAAAAATCATATTTATGAATGATGATTGATAAAAAATAATTAATATTTATATATTAATAATTTAAATTTCTATTGCACTAGGGATCAAGTGCTAAACAAAGCAATTTTGGTGCTGGGAGAGTGGTCCTCCGAACCAAACAAAAGCAAGTTGCGATCGGTAAGTGTACTTGATCCCACTGCTTGGTGTTGTCAAAGCAGACTTTCTGGACTATGATTATACGCCAGCAGAATGAATACGAATTACTCGAAAAGCCTGGATTATACTGGCGATGTGTGCAACAACATTTTAAGCGGCGAAAGAAATTCAAATGTTATAATTATTATTACAATATTCTTTCATTATTACATCCAGTTTTCATTACAAATATTGCGATTTGTAGCATCAGTTCATTTTTCTTTTAATAATTCCACCATTGTGCATTAAACGTAAACTTCGAATATTTTCTCCATCAAGGCTTTTTTTACTCGCATAATGACTTTATTATTGATTGCTTAAATCAAACATTTTGTAAAAATTATAACAATAATTCAGGAAATTAAGCGAATAATATTTAAGTAATTTTTTGTTGCTTCGTTCTCAATTCAGTTGGTTTTCATTCCCCAGTTAATTGATGTGTATTTTATACTATAGTGCGATTAAAAGATTTTTTTTAACATGCAACGGAATTAATCAACAACGTCAAACACAAGTTTGTAACAACTGCGAACTTTTTTTATTGAAATAAATTTAAAATCACAGATAAATTGATAAAATGTTGGCTTACAATTCTCACATGCAAGTCCAGACAGTGGCGCTATAGAGAAGATCATAAGCCGAAAAAGTTGAGATATTTTTTATATACTGCATTTATAACAGTATTGCATTGCAACAGACAAAAATCAAACTTTCTCCGCTATACCGATCAAATGATGCTCTTTTATTCTATGACTTTTGCATGTGATTCATATTTAATATATTTTTGGATACTATCCGCTTCACTGTTGTAGTTAAGTACATTTGAGTTTAGTGTTGCAGTACAGTACTGCATTTACGAACGTGCCATATTTTGTAAAAAAAAGTCTGCAGTCAATTGTTTTATTTAAAATTATATAATTGGATTATTCACAAGGTATTCCGTCAGTTTTATTGTTTAAGACAAAATAAAGTAAAATGGTGATATTATTCGAACTTTTTTTTATTTTAAAGAAATTGAATTATATTATTGAGTTTGAGGTCATCTTTTTTTAAAAACAATATTTTTTTTTTTTTTTTTTTTTTTGAAAGAAGACCTCAAACTCAGTAAAATAATTCAATTAATTTAAAACAAAAAGAAATAAATACAAAAATTTACAACTTTTTATATTCTAAGTGCCAAAAAAATTCAAGTAAAAAAATACATTCGAGTTTTAAAATTTCAAATCAAAAAACTATAAAACATTGATGTTTTTAGCCCAGAGGCCCTTTCTCTACAAAATAAAAATTTCTCAAAAAATTTAAATTTTTTTGTAGTAAATATATAAAGTTTTCTTTTGTAAGAAAAGTTTAAAATTTTTTACCCTTTCTAAAAGAAAATCAAGGATTTAAGTGTTTGTTAGCAAGAGAGAGAGCTTAAAATTTGCTAAACAAAAGCGTTAATTGAAAAGAAAACGTCAACATATTTAAATTTGCTTAAAAGCGTAACGAAATATCGGCTCAATTAGTCAATTAATAAAAATTATTTGGATTATTCGCTCAATTACTATGATCAATATTTTTGTGTTTTCAAATGAGATTTGAGAGTATACGAGTTTGAGCGCATTTCAAAGAGAATAGTTGAGGTTTACTGATGTGTTGACATTTGCACCCACAAAATGCAGGCATGTAGACTAGACGGTTCAACTTACAAGTAATTAAAATTAAAAATGTATTAAAATCATTCTGGATTTTATTCCAATTAAATTGTTATGTGTTTAGCTTTAGCCATCTATATGCCTGCATTTTAATGGCACCAACCAAATTAAAGCGAGGCCTTATGCTGAAAAAGTTTAAGTAATAAAATTTTAGATTTTCACCTTTTCAGCGTAATCGATAATTAATGATCACTAAAATTAAATCTTAAAAGTTTATAATCGTTGGAAGTGGCCTCACAAATTTAGAGTAAAATCAATTTTGCAGTAGTCGTACAACTTAATGTAAAGGCAGTTAATGAAAACATTTTTCCTGTACAATTTCGTGTTTTTTTTTTTTTTTTTTTTGCTATTAAGACCCGATGTCTTTTGCAAAAAATTAAATTTTTACAAAGTGCCTGTCAATATGTGCCTTTTCAAAACTGGCTGTATTTTAAATTACCTCCACAAATTAAATGAATTGAGTTTGAGGTCTTCTTTTTTTATAAAAAAGAATATATTTATTTTTTTAATGATTTTCTTTCAAATTTTATAAAATATTTTTAATTTCCTGAAGAAGACACCCACAGGATGTTGAAATATTGAAGAAATCATAAAAGATATATACATATATTGTTTTTTATAAAAAGAAGATCTGAAACTCCATTCAATTAATTTATAAAAATAAAAAGGTCCTATAATATCATCAATTTAACTCCACAAAAATAAAAAATAAAAATACTTTTTTCAGCAGCTATAAAAAAGAAATATTTTATTAATTTAATTTATTGAAAAACGCATCTTTACGAAATAACCTTAAAGAGTTTTTTTCCATTACCCTTCTTGGGAGCAAATGGCTTATCCATCTTATACGATTGGTTACAATTGTTTAAGTGTTTGTAATTTTTAGGTCTAGTTAATTTAAATTTTTTTATATGTTTTTATATGTTCAAGAATTGTTCTACTTCTGTGTTTATTTCTTATTATTTCACTTAAAGTCATACAAAATCATTTCGCTCCCATATGACTGTATGATTATGAAAGTAATTTCGTATTCACGTGACACTCAATTTCACACCGTCAACGCTTGTGTTTAATATTAATTATTTTTGTTAATTTTTCTACTTAATGAAGGCAGGCATTATTTTTGCATTTTATAATGAACGAGTCGTCGTTCTGTGTATTTTTCCGTATACATAATTTTTTGATACAGACAGAAAATAAAAAAATGGAAGTTGTTCTTGATTAATGATACTTTTCATGGCTTCCAAAACATCCTTTGTGCATTTTTTAAATTTTTTGGGAAACTAAGTTTGAAAATCTTGCTTAGATTTTAAAGATATACTTGTTAAAATTGTATTTTTGTTAAAATTGCAAATGAAACTATAGTTGTTTTATATAAGAAAAAAGTCGCTTTAAGAAATTTTTCAATCCTGGTAGAATTCGATTTCTAGTAGCACTAAAAATACATTTGAAAGTTCATTGAAATTGTTTTTTATGCATCAAAATCTCTACATTTTCATGACATCCTTAGTGCCATTATTGTTCTATTTGCATTGACTGTTAAACATTTCATGATGAAATAATATTTCTAGTCGACAAAAATACCAATAAAAAATCAAATTATGTGTAAAAAAATGTAATGTAATAAGGAGCTTCTCATATATATTAGAATATAATATATTCTGTGAGGCGAATAGCATTTGAATTACTACAAAAAAATCATTATTTCATAACATCTTGTACATGATTCGTTATTTAGGAAATATCATTCCAAAAAAAGGTAAAAAAGATACATTACACGTAAAACACTTTCAACTACATGTACATGGCGTGTGCTGACGAGAGTATGAAAACAAACAAAAAATTTTCGCAAACGTTTCCTTTGAAGGAATGAACTTAAAATTTTTTTAATCGTTTAATTTATGAGCAAAACCAAGACAAATTCTTTTTCAATGGCAAAGAGCGCAAACAAAACAATTGGCCACACATCACCTAGAATGACCAAAGCTGTGTGGCACGTGGGGTCGTCCTGTTGAAACCAAATATCGTTGGTATCCCAAGTGCAGTCAAAACAAGTTTGTAGTCATCGATTTATAGCACTCGCTATTGACAGTGATGGCCTGGTCAACATCCACACTAAACAGTGACTTCTTTCGGGATGGATTGAATGCTCTTGGATCACATATGGATTAGCATCGCCCCAAATTCGTCTATTTTGTTTTTCAATATACCCATTCATCCAGAAATAGGGCTAATCGCTGAAGATGATTTTTTTAAATGAAAATTACGGTGGAACAGAGCAGCCATGACTGCGATAAAGTTTATCTTTTTGTAGGAATAATAAATTCGAAAAACGTTGGACAAAAGTTATAAAAGGTCACTGTATTTAAAAATAAAATAATTTCTTTTTCCAAAAGCCTGTGATTCATTTAAAAAATTACGGAATTATTTAACCACTCTCGCAATTCTATTAACACTTTGGAAATTATGAAAAACTAATTCCCTCAATATGACTTCTAACTCTAGTTTTGATTTAGCTGTGTTTTGTTTATGAGCAGTTAACAAACACAACCTGTGAAGATTCTTTGCTTGTCTACAGAAACACCCAGAGTCTTTGGCAGGAATCGAACCTGCGACCTTCGGACTACTAATCTGAGATACCCACCTACGAAATCGGAAACTGCAGAAATTTTCTATACTCTATACTATAAAGTTTACTCTTATACAATATCCTTTTTTAAATGCATTTTATATATCTGAACATTGGAGATGAGTGCCCAAAAGTTATTTTGGCATTTTTAAACTATTTGCAAAGAAAATATCAATAATAGCAGCACAAATATTTGTTTTTTCGATAGTTATACCTAAAAATCCTTTTTGCATACCCGCACATTGCCTTTATTTATAATTTTCATATAAAAAGTCAAACTTATTTTTACAAATTTTGAAAAGTGTTACTGTTGGCATTAAAAATTCTGTGAGTTTCTAAATAATAATTTGCCTACTTCTTATTCCAAATATGAAAAATTTCGTTGGAAAAGTTTATTATTTTTTTAAAGCAAATTTCATATGTTGGAAGTTATGATAAGGGGATGATGCATGGCAGCTGTAGGAGTAGGGAGTTTCAATTTATAAAATTAACAATAGAGAATATTGTCTATTTAGATATTCCAAAAAGACTGCTGAGAAACTGTTTCGGTCTATCGCTTTTCATTTTTAACATGATCGCTCATTTGCTTAATAAGTTCGTTAATTGTATTATCACCTGTTTTTGCTGCTTAGGAGCTAAAAGTTGACCATTTGAAACCTTTTCTTGTGGAGTGCCGTTAAAGATCGATGCTATCTCTGCGAATTCAAAATTCAGAAACGATCGACACCCTTAAGGATAACGTCATCCGACCTATTTGCAAGATAAGGCAGAAATCGTTAACAAAGTCTTGGAAAATTAGACTGACAGGATAAGCTACTGGGAGGACAACTGCAGCTATCACATGAATAAAATGATAATATTTGATTTTCCTAATAAAGCCATAATATACAAAAAAAAAAAAAATAAATTGATGATATTATTCCACCTTCCTCTTGATTAACTTATTGAACTTGAGATCTTTTTTATAAAAACAATATATTTATTTTTAATTGCTTCCAATGTTCAAAATTTCGAAACTCAGTCTCCTTCAGGAATTTCCAGAAAATATTCTAAAAAAAAATTATAAATAAAAATATTGTTTTTATAAAAAGGACCTTAATTCATTTTATTTAATTTTTCAAAGACATGCTTGTATTTGGAGCACTCAATGTAACAAATATCAAACCTGATATACTCGTATGTACATAAGTATATGCAGCCTTTTTTCGTTTCTTTTATGCATTTAAAGCATTTCAGTTGAAACGTTACAATTCCCAGAGATTTAACTACAATTTATTTATTTATTTCATTTTGCTAATTTGGTCTAACGTGTATTTATGACAATAAAAATGCAAAGTTTTTTTATTTCATATTTCCCGATGTTTCCTGAATGTTTTGTTCACTTTATCCAGGGACTCGTCTATTTAATTTTAAAAATTATTAGGTCAACGTAAAATCCTACAAACTGCCTGAAAAACCTTTGCACTATTTTTAACATTTTGCCAGGTGCCATTTTTTTTATTGCTATAACTTAAATACAACAACAAATGAAGGTCCCGTGAAGTTCTTAAGAAATTTCGCTTACATTTTCTTTTTAGTTCTTAGCACTCGTACTTAAAAAGTATTTATTTTGTCCATAAAGCAAACTAATACATATAAGCCAAAATGGTTATTAAAAATGGATGGAATGAATTAATTTTTTATCTAGGATAGTCTTAAAAGTATTTGAATGCTGGTGGTATTTCAATATTATAGTTTATTTTGAAAGAAGAGCTTTTAATTCAAAAAAATTATTTAAATTTATTCTGAATATTCGACGTTCGTTTTCAAAGTGACCAATTTTACGAAATGGTAACCAAAGTTCCGTTTTTTGTAGAGGTTAATTTTAAGGATTATTTTAATACAACTGTTTTTGTTTTTTGCTAAAAAATGCAACAATTAAATTGAAGTAACGCAACGTCTCACTTAGGTGAAATGTAACATTCGCCCTTTAAAATTACACGGACACTTCTAGACCCAAAATTTTAAATCTCTATCTCAATGACAAAAGACTATATTTACAATAATCATTTCTCTACAAAATTTGTGGCATGAAACTTTACGTATTTGCCAATATAAGATAAAGTGAAACATTTCGGATAAAAAAAAATGTTGTAAGAAACCGTAAGAAACTTCTTGTGCTGCCAGTTTTGCTATTCCGTTTGCTTCAGTGTCCTTCACGAAAAAAAGAAGTTGCATGCAAAAACTTTCAGACATAAAAATTCATATAGAGCTGTTTCATTATTCGCCTAAAATTTAAATTTTTTCCAAGAAACTTAAATAAATAGTGATATTAGATTTAAGATTTGACTACTTATTGTTGGTTTAATTTCCATTGAAGATTAAAAAAATAAAAAATAGTTGTAAAAAATTACTTAATGTTCATTTATGCTCTATATGTTTATTTTGGGGCGAAAATATTCGACAAATATTCGTCTGAAGTTGTCTACTTCGAGTGTGAATGTCATGAAGTAGGGAAATATCACAAATACGAATACAAATATTTGTCACATCATATCTCATACGATCTTCTCATATAATATTTAGAATTATCCAGGCTTTGCATTTATTTATTAAAAAATTCGTTAATTACCTTTTATTTCAATACATTTTTGGTATTTTCATATAGAGAAACAGTTTTTTTTTTACAGAAAACAAAGGCAAAATTTATATTGTATTCCTTTTATGTAAATATTCAAAATTCAAAAAATGTTGGATTAATTTTCGGAATTTATTGTTATAAAAGCAATGGGCAATACACACACAATCTTGTATGCGTGCAGATGGAATAGATGGTCGAATAAATGGATGGATGGATGGGTAAACAAACAAACAGAATCTATGCTTAAGTAAGACTTTTTAAATTGATAGATATTATTTATAGATAGCCAAGTTAAAAAAATAGTTATCAGCTTTCGAAAAAAAAAATAAATCAAAGAAATTTCAATTTTACCAACAGTTCATTCAACTGGTTGAGGAAATAAATTTAAAAAATTTATTTTTGCCCACTTGAAACGAAACCGTTTATTTTGAGAATCCATTTCCTATAAAAGCTTTAAGCGTCATCTATCAAAAAAAAAAAAAATCCCTAAAGAAATGCCAATTTTTTAAAAGGTAATGGTCACTTGAGTGACATATTGTAAAATGCCCCACTGTGCCACGTTGGGCTTACATTAAGCTCAGAACTATGGACCATTAATTGCAATTTATGGAGCATAAAATCACTCCTTTATATCGCTTCCAAGTTAATGTTTGCCAGCAGGCTACAGTAAATGGCCAACGCTTGACATTCTGAAATTCTGTGGCATTTATGTTGTTCAGGCGATATCTGGAAATTCAATTGTTTATTGTTCAATAATTGATAAAAAAAATTAACCTAAAAAGCTAAATTTTATTACTAAAAGGAGTTGTGCTTGTTAGAAGGACAGGAATTTATGATTAAAATTTTTTTCCCCATTAATGGATGGAACGATGGCAATAGCTTAGATAGTAAGGAGACTATCTCTATAAATAGCAAGCCCTACTGATCAATTGTTGTTTTTAGGCCGAATCATGCTTTAAACATGAAGCCGAAATGAGTTTCTATACCTGTTAAATGAAAACTATGAACAACATTTTACATGAATGATTTGAGGAAGTGTCATTTGCCATTGCAATATTATTCGTGATATATTTGATGAGTGTTCCAGATATGCTGGTCTAGGCCAATAAGCCGCATTCGATCGATGTCCTCAAATCCAAAAATTCTCCTTAGAACTTTTTTTAAATGCATTACAATTCCAAACCCCGTATGGCTAAGCGCAAGCAACAGGTACGAGTAGCTGCTTGATATTATTTTAAGAATGCACAGATGCACATACATATACACGGCAACCTTTACACTCATACACTCAAGCATATGCCGTTACATACTTACATACATACATACGAGCAGATAGACATTTAATAACTCCATGACACACATTAATAAAATGATTGAGTTCGTCTATTTTGTTACCGACTAACACCAGCATAAATTGCGAAAAAGCTTCTGTTCGGCTACTTTCAATATGAAAAAGAAAAGAATTTAAAGCTTTTTTCTTCTGATTTGAACATGCTGTGTTAAAACGAACACAACAACAAGTGCCTAAACGAGTGTTACACATAAACTATTGGATTCATTCTCTATCGAAACGTCGATGGTAAAAGATCGAACGTAACATTCTTTTTTTAAATTCTGTTCTTTGCTAGACGTGCGATAAAATTAACAGTATTACGTTAAAAAAAACACAATAGTAAAAAGAAAAAATATAAGAAAATTAAAAAAAAATTGAAAAAAATCACAACATTTATTCGTGTGCCGTGCGTGAGAGTGTATTTCGTTAAGAGCTTGTGATTGTAACACATTTTTACACTGTGTTTCAATATAAATGGCATCTTTCAGTATTAAGTGAATTTGGCTTAATATTGTGTTAATTAATTTAACACAAATGTCACAGTCCCACCTATGGCTGCATTCACTCAGTCAATGTGTGCATGCCGGAGCGTGTGTATGCGTGTTAAATGAAGCGCAACAAGTGTTGATTGGAGGAAAAATATAATGAAATAAAATTAAGTTTCCGGGTTGGCAGTTTTTCATGAAAAATTTTTTTTAATTAACGACAAATATGTAAAATATTACAACAAATTAAAAAAAATATTTGTTTGAAAAAAAGCTTTTTATGGAAAATTAAGTGTAAATTATACCACAATTGAGAATATACTTATGTATTATACGAATAAAATTAATTAAATCAAGGTAATCGTATAACAAAGTTAATTATTTAAAAGTTAAATGTACATCTTTTAGAAAATTATTTTTCAATAGAAAGAAAAATTCATAAACAAATAAAAACAAACAACTGGGAAAAAGTCACTTAGAACGAAAGGTAATTAAAAACTTAATAATTAAAGTTCTTTTTGTGAAAAAAAAAAAAATTTATTATTACATTAAAATGCTTGTAATGAGGAAGAAGTTCTTTATTTCGCATTTGTTACTTTTATTTGTATATTTATAGAGAATTGTATTATAATTTAAAATTTCTACCACAGCGGCACGATTGGCTGCGCAACATGGGTCTGCATTCGAAATTTTGTTATAAAGGGTAGTTTTTTAATAGCTTTCGGATTTTATTAATTTTTTTTTTTTTTTTTTTTTTGAGAAATATATGAAATCTTTATTTAAGTCGATAGAACGATCTAAATGTTAACCGCGACTACGCCTCAAATAGTTCATACGCTCAGTTCAATTTTGGCATACGCTCTCCAACAAACATATCTCATGAATAAATTCTTCAATATTGGCTTCCAGTGCGTCAACCATTGTGGGTTTGTCCCTAGAGACATATACCTTAACATAACCCCCAAAATAGTCTAAAGACGTCAATGTCGCACGATCTAGGTGGTCAATTGGCCGGACCCAAACGCGAAATTAACTGTTCACTGAACTATCCTCTCAATTGGGCCATTGTTTCGCGTGCTGTGTGGCATGTGACACTGTCTTGTTGGGCAAAAAAAATTGTAATCATCACACGGTAGCGCTCGCCATTCACAGTAACGTTGCTGCCTTCGTTGTCTTAGTAAAAGTATGGTCCGATGTTGCCACCGGCCCAACGTCCACTACAAACAGTGCATTTTATGGGATGCAATACTTCTGGCTGATCTTCACACCAAATATGGCAATTTTTCTTGTTCATGTATCCGTTCAACCAGAAATGAGCTTCGTCACTGAACACAATTTTCACTTTTTTGATAATAAAATTAAATAATCTTCAAGCGTAAGTTTGTAAGTCGATTCATGGTTAAATTGTAAACCAAATTGAAATTTTTAACAGTAACATGTTATATGAAAACAGCTGAAAGTTGCTAAAAAATCACCCCTTAGCATTATGGTTTTTTTCGCTTGTGGAAAACTGCAATATTTTGTTGATCAATACAATGTATATAAAAAAAGATGTTTTTACCACTTTAATTTAAAAAAATTAACTCCGCCACAATAATACGTGATCGTTACAAACGAGTTTGCAAAAACTCATATAAAACTCATGTGTAAAAAAATTTTACATTTTTTGAAATCCAGTCCTTCACTACCATTGGTTGCCCTTTGTAGACTAGTAGCTAGGGTACTAGACTAGCAGGCCAAAGGTCGCAGGTTCGATTCCTGCTAAAAAACTTCTTAGAATCAGTTTAAAAATGTTTCTTAATGAAAGTAAATCGATATTGAAATACGATCTGCATTGCCAGGTATTAATTTAAAACTCTTTAATTTGTAATTCCATTCCCTTATGTATAGAATGTCTCATTTGCTAAAATATCCACCGCAACTTCGTTCGGTGCTACAATAATATTCAATAATTCTGCTACATAGATCCAGCCAAATTAAATGAAGTTCCTAAGCTGTTTTTATTATGAACCTATCGATCGATTGCGGAAAAATCCACAAGAAAAAGGCTGGAAAGGTCAACTCATGGAAATATATATTATCATCCTTGTCATTCAGTTGGGCAAAAAAAAAAAAACATATAACAAAGAAATCTTGTAGTTGATATGCAGCTCTCGCCAACGTTGATTGTATAAGACTATAGATCAGTGATTTAAGTCCAGAACATCCACTTTTGTATAGTCGTCATGGTATGTACTAATGGTCAGTCATTTTGATAGTTTTTTTTTTTAATTTCGAAAGAGTTTTAATTAAAAGTAAAATATTATTTTGTTTCAGACTTACAACAAAGTTAGAGTTTACATATTCTTCCATGTGTTTTTTTAACCGATTTGCAAATTTTCACGTGAAAAGTTATTGTGCACCAATATATTAAGGGAAGAGTGAAATGGGTACCTCCCATGCAAAATAACACTTAATTGTTTAATATCTTATAATAGGAAAAAATTTATTTTAAACACGAAATAATAATTTTCCAGTAATCGCAAGTCGCTGTGAATTCGATCGCAAAAAGTGCCAGTGCAAGAAGTTGGGATGTGCTTTGATCATATACGCAATGTTGTAAAAAAATTATAAGAAAGTGATTTATTGTCAGTATGTCTTAATAATGTTGAATTTAGCCGTGTGGTAATATGTTTCCAATTTATTGTTGTTAAGTGTTTTTGGGTACTTTCCCGGTAATAATAATACTCTCCATATAAACATAAATATGAAAAAAGACCAAGTTAATACACAAAAATTTCGTGCCGTTAATTCTCAGTAAAACAATAAAGACCATTCTCAAAGAACGCTACTTTCATTACTTCCGAAAATCCAATAATGCATTTTTTCAAATTCCTACGAATTTTGATTAAAAGTAAGAATTACTTCTACAATTCTGTAAAACTCGATTTGGAAATACTTTTGTTTGTGAAAAAATATTTATTTCTACATGAAAACGCCTGTTGTGCACTTGCGCATGGAAAGCGAAAATCTATTAATCTATAGAAAGTACGTTCCATGAAGGGTGTTCCTCGACTCTTTTCAGTCTATATATCTCTTAAGGTGTTAATCGCAAAAAAGGAAATCGGGAACTCATCTTCACAAAGGAAATGTTGCAATGTCTCAGTGTCCTTCCTTCATCCCTTACATTCGTTCCCCTACGTTGCCCCAATCAGCTGTAGATATGATCGCAAGTTGGAGTGTCCTGTCAAGACGTCAATGAACTTACTTAACTCCGGCTTCCTAACCTAGTGTTAAATCTACTTTCACATAAGGAACAAGAGTTTGCTACTCCAAATGTAAAGATTTATTCTCGTGGTAAATAGCAAATCCGAATTCAATAAGAAATTATTTGCTTGACAAAAAGAAAAGAAAAACTTCTCAACAAATTGAAGTTAAATATCAAATTGATGAAAAAATCGGAAAAAACAACATGATGCAATGAGAAGCTTATGATGAAATTGTAGAAAGTGATCCGAATTTGCACGACTTCCGGGCCTTGATCTCATTATTTTCATTACCATTTTAGAAGCTCGTTTTTACTGGGTACAACAAAGGTTAAAATAAGGATCAAGTTCTTGCCTGGTGCAATACCTATCTTTGAAGTTTCCTATAAAGAGATCACATCACAACACGTCATAACTCTCGTGAGTAAAATAGCACTTGCAAGTCATTAGGGGAGCTTTTACTTAATATTGACTAGTAGATATTTAGAAACAACCATATATCTTAGTAGCCTTTTTTGTACCGACCAACATCTAACATCAATTTTCTTTTCCAACAAACTCTCCTTTGAGCTCTATAACTACATTTCTTAAATTTTTTTATCACTTCCAAATAATAAGATTTGTCGAGGTCATCAAAATAAATATTTGTTTGTGAGATGATTTCATGGTTGGTGGCAAATCTTTTTCCTTCGAGCCATTTCTTCAGGATGATGATGTGGGTTATACCGCGTGCATACCACAAATCGCTCGCAAATGACTTCATTGGTTGACAAAAACACCTTGACCTTCTTCGACACCGATTCACCCCGAGATCACCTCGTTTTTTGACTGCTGTTTGGTCTCTGGTGTCTTCACGTTTATGAAACGAACAAACAACGCCAAACACTTCTGCGAAATTGTCACACGATTCTGCGGCACCAATCCTGCGGAAAGCTTTCCTACACCCAAGTGATCATTCAGGCTTAAAACCACGGAGCCATGTGATATACCTATGGCTTCCACAATCTTTCGCAATTTCTATCTCCGATCGGCCAACGCCCTATCGTGAGTTTTCAATTGTTTCG
Source organism: Germaria angustata (assembly GCA_963681545.1). Lineage (NCBI taxonomy): Eukaryota > Metazoa > Arthropoda > Insecta > Diptera > Tachinidae > Germaria > Germaria angustata. Next base: position 115,229,518 of record OY812998.1, on the reverse strand, counting down.
GATGTAGAGATCTCTACTGGACATTCAGAACATTTGGCATTTTACGTGCTAGTATTTCCTTTTATTTATTATTGAAATTGAGTGATGGTTTTTTTTTCGCAAAAAATATTCCATTTTTTCAATTTTCTTCTAAAATCACGTGGTAGATAAAGTTGGTTTACATTTTGGGAGCAGATAACTGAAGGATGCCTATAGATGCCTACTATGGACTTATTGACCCGCTCTCGTATTTAAATTTCTACCATTCAACATCTCTTGATAGTTTTAGTGTCATTAGAATAAAAATGATATTCGATACAAGATTTTTGAAAAAAAAAAATGTTCATCAATTGAATTTTGTTAAAAAAATTATTATTTAAATTTTGTATCAAATGTACATAGATATGTTGATATGAGCGATAAAATTCAGTTGGAATTCAATTAATGTATAATATTTTTACATTATATTTTCAATTAATTCTATAATTTATTAATATTTGGTGTTGCTCTTGGAGAGCGACAATTTATCTGATTTGGCTTTATTGAGCTACCCTATTTTTAGTACAGTACCACTTTAATTTATATGTTTATATATCTGAATATGACTTGTTTTTATGTAATTAATTGACAATATTGTGGAAAATAAAATCTTACACAAAACAGCAATTTTGAAAAAGTCACATGAAATGTTTTTTTTATAGCGGACCTATTGTTTTTTGTACTTTGTTTTTTTTTTTTAATTTATTTTTTTGTTTAATTAACAGATTATTGTTTTCACACCTAAAAAAATTATTTAAAAATTGTTTTGTAATTATTACATATTTTTTTCACTTAAATGGACTGGATCAATTTTATGGTGGTTTTTTTAGTGACAATAAATGCAATTAAATTTAAGATCGCAATAAAACATCTTTATTTTAATTTCTAAAAAATTCTTACATGTATGTATTCATGGAATATATTCACGATATTAATATGTGGTTTCAGATTTGAAGGGTTGTTTTGATTTTTTTCTAATGAGTTTTTGTGAACTTTTCAACACCACACGTGCCCATATGTTGCTCTTGCTCTTCAACCTTTACCTTTGATAACCCAGCGTTCCCTAATTAAATCAATTCAGTTCGTAATGTTTGATATGTATAAATAAAATTCCACAAAAGCTAAATATTTAATTCATTGTACACCTGTTCCCCGCTTTAAACGAAATATAGAGGATTCTTCACACAAAAAATGTGCAAAACGAAAAATAAATTTTTATATGGAAAAATCAGTGTAAAACGAAAATCAACATAAAAAAGTTTTTGTTTTAAGCGAAATTATGTTACAATATTTATCAAATTTTTTATTCGAGATATTCTCCAAAATACAACAGCTTCTAAAGCTGTTATACTTATGTGTTTTGTAATTTACAATTGTTGGAATTCTCATATAGTGTTTGTAGTTTTTGGTATAAACATACGAGTTTGAATGATTTTCAAACACGATTTGGCTAAAGGGTACTGATGATTTGGTTACAGCCAATTAAATGCCGGTACATACTCAGCTAAGCCAGCAAGAAACAATAAAATATTAGAAATTATGTTACAGAAAAAATTTAAAATATTCATGAAATTCATTCGATTGCTTAAAATGAATTCATATTCAAATAAAATTTTTCTTTGAATATTAAAAGGTGCATTTACATTTTGATGAAATTTTTATTGAACTGCGTATATGTAGATATTTTGCAGTATAGGATGTATAGATTTTAAATGTTATTAGAATTATAATTAAGTAGAAATAAATTCGAGTGAAGTCGAAGTTAGTAATTTTCTAAAAAATTTGCTTTAATTTTTGATTTTGAAAACAACATAAAATCGAAAACGTATAAAACGAGGGATAGGTGTATATTGCGTTAGACAAACATGTTAAACTGCTTGTGTAATATACATAAAACAAATGAAATCAAAATCACTTGTAGGATTTCGTTAAACAATCAGTTGGCATCAAGTGCATTAAAAAAGATGAGTGCAAGCTATGAAATCACCGAATAATTTTTTACAGAGACGAAATTTTTTCTTAATGTCTTGTAATTCAAATTATTTATTAATCAAAACAATATTCAATTACAAAAAATTTACACAAATTGTTACACATTGTTTTGGTTTTGAATTATTGAACTGATTGACTGGGTCAATTGTTATGTACTCGTATTTACTTTTTCAGTTGTCGCTTATTTAATATTCCTTTGCTTTTTTAAGTGGTATTTTAATTTCAAATCTAAAATTAAGAACTGAAAAAAAGTTGACTCAACGTTAGACGAAGGTTGCTGTAAGCGTAACGTTAGAATGTGTGTTTACTTATAGAACCTTCAAAATTGTGGCGTATGTCATATAAAGAAAAATAAAACAAACATATTTACGAAATAAGAACAATAAAATAAACATAGAATCAGCTGTTCGCATCAGGGATGGAAATTGTGAAGTTGCATTTAGTTCATGTTTATGTACATAGAAAACGTCGGGAAATTGCTGAAATAAGAGCAAAACTCTGTTTCAATATTGAATAATATTTTAACACTTGGAAAATTTATTTATATTGTAATTTTAACATTATATTTTGTTATCATTTATTCATTTAATCAATATTTATTCAATCTATAATGAAAACCCCACACATACCAAAAACGTAATGTTTTTCAAAGTTAGTTTCAGGGAATATCAATACGCAATATTTTTGGCCAGTGGATGTGTGAACTTCTTTGGAAACGATTCTCTCACTCTAGTCCACTGCTTTCACTATTCCTTTGTCTCAAATGAAAACCCCACACATACCAAAAACCTAATGTTTTTCAAAGTTAGTTGTAAGGACTAACAATTTGTAAGATTTTTGTACAATCGCAATAGTGGATGTGTGAATTGGTGCATTGTCTTGATCATACTACAATAATTTCTTTTCACCAAACGTGGGCTTTTTCCCTTAATTTTATCATTTACAAGATAATAAATTAAATTAACGACGCCATGACCTTGGCATGTTCTTTCTCCAGTTAAAGTAAAAATTTTTGCATCCGACAGAGTCCCTACATCGCCAAAAGGCTGAAAAAAGTAGTGATGGATTTTCCTTCTATGCATTAATTAGCACTTATGTCGACACTGTAAATGCTATCAAGGCTCCGTATAAGAGAGCAATTAAATCGAGCTGAGTGCTAGCATGCGTTTCCCTCCTGATCCTGCTTAACCGCCATTAAGTTGGGACAGTGTGGACTTGGTACACGATCAATAGGAATTTGTTGTTGACGCGATTTAGCTGACATGGTCTTAGACTTACAGAACTAAAGTTATTCAATGATATTTAAGCGTGAGTTTTGCAGAAGGCAAGATTCAGGTGTTTCAAAATCACCATTTGTACGATGTAAATACTTCTTGCAATTCAGTGTATTTAGCTGTTAACCAGGACTGGCATCGTCACGGCACAATGCACAATAAAGATTACAACTTTTTGCTATGACAGGCATTGCTTCCATGAAAAGAAGCATGACTCGATCCAGCAACTGTTCTTGAATTATTTGGTGTTGGTTTTAAAAGTCCATACGATCACATTTTTCACGAGTTAGACGTTTCGGATCTGTTAAGGATTGAGAAAATTTCTGGGTGATCCTTACAATATATAATTTTTAGAGCTTTGTTTCCTTCAAGCTCGATGACTTCAAACAATGTGACCTCAAATATAAATAAGCAATAAAATTAAAATATTTAACATATCAGAGGATTTTCGATCTATTAAAGTTTATCAAGCTAATTAACGCTCTGTTGATAATTAATCGACAGAAATAGATTTTTAAAATAGAGAAAAAAAAGGAAGCTAATTTGTTGCACAATATATACATTTTTTACTTTTTAGCAATTGAGCTAATTTTGGAATTCTAGATCAAGTACAGACACTAATTGCTCTTAGTGTCAAAATAATATATAAACAAATTTTCGAGCACTAACCCTTTCTCACCTGATATGAACTCTCCTTTAAGGCAAACCCATAATGAGAGGAATTGACAGCGCATTTGATTTTTTTTCTTAAAAATTTTCTTTGTTACTCAATGTCAAAATTTGTTAATTTTTTTTTTGATAACCTGCTTATTTATCCTGATTACTTTGGAATATTTTATTCTGCTGTTTCTGACGTTGTTTATTTGTTATGAATTCGCTCTGAATTGCTCTGCTTTTGTGAACACTGTTGTCAATATGAATTCAGTAAAGATTGACTCCCAATGTCTGTGTGTGTGTGTGTGTGTGCGATAATTAAATTTATTTTCGCAAATTCTGTTAAATATGCCCCAAAGGCTTATTAACTAAATAATGAGCCACAGGCCTTTGGCAAAAACCATAATTAGACTTTGGTTTATTCAATTTCATTCTTATAATACGAGTATAGTACAATCGTCCTGGAAAGAATATTTAATGCGACAAATAATGAAAACTTTGTCCTTGTCGTCATTAACTTTTCATTATTTACATAGAACTTATTGCAAAGTTACTTGTGTAAGTAGAATTTTAATTTACTCATATAGAAATTTGACAAAACTGAAGCAAAAAAAGAATAACATAAATAAAAACCACAAAAAGGCAAAAAAACCTCAGTGAAAGTTTGCACTGATGTGGAAACAAACTCAAATTAATATCGCTAATATTATTAATAAATATTTTTCAACTTTAAAATAGCTAAATCATTAAATTTTAAATGAACGAATTTTATTTTTCTTAAAATTAATATATGAAGATTAAACTCAACTTAACTGACAAACAACCTTTACTTAAGAACACTTTTCCCATATAGCGATTCAGCGAATGTGCAAAAGTTATGACAGATGGATAAAATTTAACAGGAAATAGAAGAGTAAAGCTGAAGTGAAATTGGCATGGGCATGAGGGCATGGCAACGTCTCCCATACATGTACATCCTTGATTTATAAGTTGAAATTGAGTACAATTATTATCAGAACACAACAAAAATCTCGAATCACTTGTAAAATTGCTTAATTATGCCATATAGAAAAATTCACTATAATTAAAGACAGAAGGCAACAAAACCATGTAACTAATTAGAGTAACATGCGCTTTATAGTCAAACTTCTTGGTCAAGTTTACTTCAAATCGTGCTAGGATATGCCTGCCCTCCATATATTCATTTTTGTAAAGAAATGAAATCCCAGTAAGCATTTTGGAACAGAAACGTGTAATAATTTTTCAAATTCTATACTCAAGCTTCTTAATCATTTTTTCTTCTGTCAGAATGGAAAGACTTAATATGACTGTCATTGTTATTTATTAATCGTATATTTGACACTGATCGATTTTTTCTGTAAATACATCTATTGGCCATCAGTCAGTCTCAGACACCCGCGTATCTAATTGAGTCACTTTACGCCTAAACAATGTTGGGAAATATTGCAAAACAATCGGATATCGAATTTGGATTTAAAATCATCTTTTCAGATGAGGTGAATTTTCCTTTTGCAGGATACGTAAGCAAACAAAATCGCCGCATTTGGGGATCGGAAAACCCGCACGTCGTTGACGAGAAGCCAATGCACTGCATCCACAAAGAATGACAGTTTGGTGTGGATTTTGTAGTAGTGGCATCATTTAGCCATTTTTTTTCGAAAATGCTGCTGGAAAGGGGGAATCTTGGGTAATATTTGGTTTCAGGATGATGGAGGACCGTGTCATAATGCAAATCACCGCTGTTTATTTGAAAAATTTTCTGTTTGTTGTTTTAACGCAGTGTAATTTTTGTCGTCGTGTTCTATGTGTTTGGTTAATTAAGCGTTTGACTTATAAACTCGCGCAAACTGGATCCACCACAGATGTCGGCAGAAGTAGTCGGCCTTAACGAGAACATCGCTGCGGTTGCCGACGAAATCAGAGAGAGAGAGGGAGAGAGAGGGAGAGAGAGTCCACTGACATCAACGGGATGATGATGTACACAATTCGGCATCAGCAGACATTCATTGCAATGTATTTTGCTGAAAGATTTAAAGATGTTCCCCTACAAATCGGTGCCCGCTGTCGTTCGGACAAGGTTATTTTACTGTCATACTCTGTTAAAACTTGGTGCAAGAAGAGTATGATTTCGTATCACAAATCATAATGATCGACAAAACCCATTTCTACTTAAGTGTTTGTGTTAATAAAGAAATTTTTAATTTTGGAGCCCAAAGAATCTACATGAAATGCATTAAGAGCCATTGTATCCTTTTAAAGTGGCTGGTTGATGCGACATTTGCAGTGAAAAAATGATTGCCTCTTTTTTTTTTTTGAAGATGCCGATGGCATCACTGTAGCCTTAAAAGGTAAGCGTTACAAGCAGATGTTTTGCTGCATGTTACTGCTTTAGGTCGCGTTTATTGTACGTTTCAACAGGACGGAGCAAATGCTCACACAGCTCGGGCAACGATATAAATTTTAAGACACCATTTTACAGATCGGGTGACCTCTCAATTTGGAGATTTAAACTGTCCATCCATATCAGCACCAGATTGATACCATTTGATACCATTGTCATTTATTAATGTCATTAATTTTACGCTTTTAAATAATTTTTTTATGAAAACAGCACTTTTTTCAGCATATAAACATCAAATACACATGTTACTCATTTTATCTAGAATTTGGAGGACATGTCTATCTCCAATACATCGTATATTTCCTGGAAAATAGTATTAATGGTTTAAATTGCATTTTGAATAAGTATTTAAGACTTATTTTCGGTAATTCCTAATTTTGCAGTAACAAATAAACTACCGAAAAAATGTACATTAAATTCATAGAAAGGATTTCAATTTACTGCCTGTGAATGTATAACGAAGAAAAGGATTCATTTCCTTTATTTACATTGAAAACAAGACCAATTTTTAGTTTTTTTATTGTTATTTACAATTCGAATATATGAATAAATTTTTCTTCATTTTACATAAACAAGCAGTTGCATATTTTTAAGGTGGAAAATATTTTCAATTTAATGACAGGAATTGGCAAAAATCCTTTTATTATTATTTTTTGGCAAAAATATAAACTTTAAGTTATTTTCTCTTAAATAATTCATTGATTTATTTATTGAGTTCGAGGTCTTTTGCACAAAAACAATATATTTATTTTTAATTTTTTATAATATTTCCAAGAAATTATCGAAAAAAACATTTACAGGGTGTAGAAATTTAAAATATTTTAATAAATTCATTGTTTTTATAAAAATAAATAATTTAATATGCCAAACAATATAAAAGAATAAATAACAAATTATCAAAAATAGAGTTTAATATATGACGAATATTTTAAAGACATTAGAGGAAAAATGTTTAATTCAGTTCTGAAGATAAGAAGTATTGAAATTTTTCCCTGAAATTTGTTTCTGGAAGACTATTTTGTTTTTGTTGCTTGTCTTGTTGACAAAAAAAAAGATGTAAATGAAAAATTTCATTTAATATAACATCGTGTAGAGTGTTGAAAAAAATTCAACATATTTTACTTTTTTGAAATGAAAAAAAAATGCAATTGCAGTTTATATTAAAACTTATCAGGAACGAGCACACTAACCTAAAAAGGAGTACATATTTTAAGGTGGAACGAAAAACATTTAAGAATTTTCAGAATACATATTTGACTTTGACGTGACGTTGACGTGACTGTAGGAATAACAAAAAAAAATTTTTTTATATCTATTGTAAGCCTTTAAAAAACTGGTTGCAAGATGGTTAAGTCCTGAGAGTCCTTGTTTTATATATTATATTATTATTGTCTAAGAAGCTGTGGCATGTATGACATGCTTGTAAGACCTGCAAAACATCATCACACAAATGTATTTGAAAAACAAAATATTAAGAGATATTTTTTAGAGATTCACTTAAAGTTTGCTGTGCTTTCCAATTTAACTGAAATCTTTCTTAATAAGAGGAATACCCTTTACTGAGAATCAACTGCAAGTTATTACAAACATCATAAAAATCTTTTCGCAAAAGTTACAATTTACAAATTTTTTCAACCGTGAAACCAAAAGAATATATTGCTTAAAGCAAGATTTTTATTTAATTAAAATATCTTGTGTTTATTAAGAACAACAAAAGCCATTTAATTACATATAAAAAAATCTTACAAATAAGCTCTAGTTACAAGCTTTCCATCATTATCATGTCATTGCAGACAAAACCAAGAGGATACGACGGCAGGATAATGAATGGTTTTATTAATAGTTTGTAATGAAAGGAAAATATCGTTTGAAAATTTGTTATTATTTATTAAAGATTACGTCTTGCTGAATTCTACAAAATTCCATCAATAAAATCAACTACTTTAACGTTGATGAAATATATTTGATGAAATTCTAATATAATTTTCACTTTCTCAATTTTAACCTTAATTTTAATAAACTTGTGATGTAAATGGTATTGATAATTACTGACAATTATGACTTGTAGGACAATGAATTATACAAAATAGGATTAAAATATTTCAATTTAAATTTTTATATAGAATAATGTAAAGACACAGTCATATGTTTAAGTTAATGCAATAGAGCCCAATCAGTGCACCATTATCATGTAAAATCAGGCAGGTCAATATGACAGTACAGAATTTTCCGTCCCTTAACTGAAAGGACAACACCGCTCCTGTCAACGGGCATCTGTATGTAAATTTCTATCAAAATTTTAGCAAACTGCATCATTTAGTTTGTGTTTGACAGCCATTAATAGCAGACAATCGCGAGAAAATTAAAAAAATGATTTTTCTGTGCTCATTAAGCATTATTTTTTGCGCAAGAAAAAGAAAACATTACTAAGGATAAGCTTGATAAATACTATGGGTGTTCTAAGCCATAAATTTCAATGGTAAAAAAATTGTTTACTGAATTTCAATGCGGCCGTACAAACTCCCAAATGTTGTGCAGGTCCAGTGAGGTCTCTGCACCCAAAATTTTATAAAATTCTCTATATGATGTTGGCTGATAGAAGATTGAAAGTGTGGGAGATTTTGTAAGCCATAGGCATATCACATGGCTGTGTGGTTTCAATTTTGAATGATCCCTTGGGTATGAGAAAGCTCTCTACAAGATGAATGTCGCTTTCGGCCACAATCGACCATAAAGGCAACCGTGTAGCAATTTCGCAGGGTTGTTTGGCGTTGTGCAACCGTATTATGGAGGCGTTTTGCATCCACCACTAGAAACGAAACAGCAGTCAAAACAGAAGATATCTCGTGGTAAATCAGTGCCAAAGAAAGCCAAGGTGGGTTTGTCAGCCATAATGAATCCCAGAATGAAGCTTCTAAAGCATCAATACACATATAAGTTTTCTGGTGTCATCTACCAGTATCAATCTTTGGAAAAATGTAATTTTAAAGATTTTTTTGTTGTACAGCAATTGTAAGCAGTTTAAAGAAGGAATTTCTAACATAAAAGTATTTTTTATTTTGTTAATTTTTGCTACTTATTTTTTTGAATACATATTTATATGCTTAATATTGAAATTTATTATTCGGGATATTCTCCCAAAGTAATCGTTAAAACAATTAGGGCTTTTACAAAATGCATTGTTTGTTGTGGCTTTAGCTCTTGTCGTGTTGTTTGTATAAAAGCATTCTAATATTGTATTTAATTCGTATGGCATAAATATACAAGGTTGAATGCTTTCAAACTGCTTAAACTTCACCGACAATTTGGTTTAGCGACCAATGAAATGTCGGTATATGAAGAGCTAAAGCCACAACAAACAATGTGTTTTACATATTTATATGTATAAATGTAATTTACATAAAATTTTATTTAAAATATATGTAAGTACTAATTTGTATAAAAACTAATTAAATATTTTTTTTTTTTGAGAAAATTATATTCCTTTGTCTACTCGTAGTATGTACATGATACATGTGTCTTCTTGTGCTGTATTTAAAATTAATGAATAAATCAATTAATCAAGCAGCAGACTTTGAACACATTGAAGCCTCAATTTGACATTTCCGGCAAATGGAAATATAGTTTAATATTTTCTGTAAGAAAATCAAAAAAGAAATAATCAAGACATTCTTTTTAAGGATATTTGAAAATTAAAAAAAATGCTTTATTTCATGTTAAATGTCCTTGCAACAAGAAGAATGTTAATTTAAATTAACTATTCAAAGAAAAGCGGCCATATGCATGAATAATATTTTATTTTAGCTTTAGGGTCGACATGAGTTAACAAGCTCTTGAACGTTAACAAACGTTGGCTTAGAAATCGCATGCAAAACACACTTTTAACTAAAAAGATGAAAAAAGGTGTACGACATAAACTGGCATAACTGTAGAGCGGTTTGGTCTACTAAACAAAATTCAGAATTCAAAAATTTTCAACAAAAAGGCCTTTAAGCATAATGAAAATTGTTTTTCAATCTGCCCAGTAGATTTATTTTTTTTTTCAAACTACCACTATATCTCTCATACTACTAAGCAAATGTAAAAACAATTTCAGCGTAGCTTGGATGTATATTTATATGTCAATTTTTCGATTTCTATTTAACTGAGTAGAACAAACCATTCTTCAGTTATAACAATATATGCGGTGCTAACGCCTTCATTTCAAACATACGGATATGACTCGAAAATTGGAGCCAATTAGAGAAAAATAGAATTGCAGATTTTAATTCTAAAACTAAACTGCCTAACAGCTTGCAGTTGTAGGGCACCAAAAAGTGTTCTTAGATAAACTGTATAGTGTAAGTACACATTGCGTATACGTTATATGTAAATATGATCAATTGTATGTAACGTATACGCTAGATGTAATGCATAAGCTACTAACCACAGCGGCGCTTAAGCCAACATTTCTCTTTCCATGGACAAAATTCAGAGTAATGGAAAATTATATATTTCGGAAGCGCGCTACCCAACCAAGCAGTGACAAATATTTGTTATGATGCTACGAATGTTTCATATATAATGGCATCAATACGCATTTCAAATGAAAAAAATTGCAGCAATACCTCATGCTTAAATAATTAATTGGGGAGAATATCCGAAAATAATAAATTTCAGTAAAATATTTAAAATAAAGATTTTATTTTTTGCTTTGCCTAATAAACACTATCATTAACACCCAAAGAACGTCTAATTGTATATGTTGCAAGAAAAATAAAATTGATTCATGTTGAGTATAATTATCGTTGTGTTGCATTCTAAGTCTACTATGATTATGTTTTTTGTAATAAACATATACAATATATAAGTAAATATATTGTGTTTGTTTGTTTGTTTTATCATAAACATACGAGGTTGAATGTTTTCAAACTGCTTAAAGTTCACTGACAATTTGGTTTAGCACTTCTGTTGATGTATCAAATCGCACCATGTGACAGCTCGGCAACCTGTCTCCACCCGCACTAAAATAAACATTTTCAATTTGTGTGTGAAGTCTGCGAATTCCAACAGAACTTAATCATATTTTTCTATTTGTAATCAACAAAAACACAAAAGTATAAATAGCTTTAGAAAGCTTTTGTACAATGACAACACAACAAACAATTATAATTGTTGGAATTCTCATATATATTTGTAGTCTTTTGCATAAATATACGAGCTTTGAATGCTTTAAATCATGATTTGGCTGAAAGTGTACTGATGATGTGGTTAGCGCTAATGAAATGTAGGCTTATACCTAGCTAAGCCAACAACAAACAATAGAATATTAAAATAGTTATTTTGGGGAATGTCTCGAATAACAAATTTGATAAATAATAATAAATAAAGTAAGCAATTCTGTAAGTAAATATGTAATATTAAGTATAAAACAAGTTAAGGCAAATAATTTATGAAATAAAATTGTTGCTATTGTTGTTGCCTGGCAAAAAAAAGAGGTTGGTGAAAAATATTGTCGCTTTCAAAGTTAGTCCTTTCAGATATAACATACTTGTGCCGAAGTTTGTCAAAGTCCTCGAAGCATTTTTATTTTGGTGTACCCTTGACCTTTTCTAGCAATGCATTTTTCATTTCCAGCAGATTTTATCACAAATCATAGTTTTCAAGAGGTCTCTCCATCTTAGGGATTATATCCGGTGAATGTGGTGGGTGGTGTCGATTTTGGCAAACAAAAAAAAAACATCAAAGGCTCTTATAGCAACAATAATGCATTATCCGAGCGGACTTCGCTGACACAGGTCCCACAATTAAAATGCCAGAAAAAATTACACTGCATGAGCAAAACATGATGCCAAAATCATCAGAAGCTCCTCGGCTGGTGATTTGACGGTTCACTTTTTTATTTTTCATAATGGACCAATACTCATTGTACTGGAACTAAAAAAAATTGGTTATGGGAAGAGAGGTAGAGGCAGTAGCATCAGCGGACTTTCGACGTGAACCCTTCCACCTTGAAGGTGACAGTAAAGATGTCTGTAAGGGGATTATTTCACAGACGAATTCTTAAGCTAATGAACGAAATTTCTTTGCAATGCGAAGTGCTATTCGATGGCATATCAGTTCCTACCTCTGCTGGTGATTCGAGAGTTCCCCATTATTTTTTTATTGGACCAACACTCACTTGTGTAATGTATTGTAATGGAACAAGGAAAATAGGTTTTAGGAAGGCATATAGAAGAAGTAGTGTCAGTAGACCTGCAAAGTGAACTCGCCTATATTGCAGATGACAGCAAATATGTTTGCAAGGGAATTATTCCACAGACGAATTATTCAGCTAAGGAGCAGATTTTCTTCGGTTTCGGAAACAATTCCTCTAATTTCATGCGAGCATATACCGTTACAAGAGCAATAGAATAGCAAGATACAGTCGGCACTGCGATGATGCTCCAGTAAGCCAATAGAGCTGTCCACACTATTGTCACAATACTTTGATTAAGTATACCATTCATATTCTGCCTCATGAACACACGACAGGATTGACCCTTTTACAAATGGAAAGTTCTACATAGAAGGTCATTAAGAAATAAGAAATAGTGTGGGGAAGAAGCACAAACACTTGTCTTCATATCGTCAATATTTTCATAATCTGCAACAAGTACTGGCGGGGTGGCGTCAAAATCGGAATTCACTGCCGGCATTTTCTCGTATATATTTTTCTTACTTGTAGCGACTTGGTGCATTGACTTTTATTTTCATCGCAAAATCATCTTCAGCGATGAGACTCAATTCTCAATTCAATGGTTACTTCAAGAAATAAAATTTTAAAATTTTGGAACGATACTAATCCACATGAGATCTAAGAGCATGAGGTGAATTACCTCGAAAAACCCAGTGTTTGGTGTAGATTTTGTCTTGACGGCATCATCTGTTCATATTTCTTTGCGAACGACGTTGTCTAGGCCATTACCCTCAAAGGTGAGTGATTTAGGTCGATAGTTATCAACCTCTTTGAGTCTGAATTAGATGAAATTGACAACCATGACATATGGCTTCAACAGAACGGCTCATAGATTTTGCCACATTGGAAATTCTACATGACTGATTTGAGGGCATGGTCATCTCACGTGGAGGTATGTAAACTGGCCACCGATATCGTGCGAGTTTATCATGTTCGACTTTTTCTAATGGTGTTTTTTAAGTAGCAGATCTACGCAAATAAGCCACAATTTTAACAGCAAGAGAAAAACCGACTTTGTATAGAAGTGAATTATAAGCACGACTGTGAATATGCACCAATTATTATAAACTTTTTTTTTGGAGAGGAGCTATATACATTCATAAGAAGGGCCTAGCACCTCCAGACACGTCATCTATGTTAATGTCCATAAAAACAATTGTTTTATTCATTTAATTGATTTGAATGGAAAATGGTGGAAAGAACACCGATTATATTACCTTCCAATTCCTCCACTTCCCCCAAAAGATACGCCTTTATGTTTCAAAAAAACACGCTTATATTGAAATATGAACATATTATCGTGTTATTTATTATATCGCATATGTTTTGCTTGTTTTTGTCTTAATCCTTTTGTATGAACATCTGTGTTATTGTCAATATTTGTGATAATTTTATACACGTTCAATTTCAAATCGTGCTTGTTTTGCCACTTAATTTATAGTCAACAGGAATTGTGTTTGTGTGCACATATACACATACATATATACATATGCGTTTGATATCCTTTTCATTATGATTTGTTTATTTAGTCTACATTTTTTTAGATAATTATATGGTGTATGTATGTTTTTCTTCTTCGTTTGATCTTTTTAGCTTTATTTATTTTTTTCTGACCTGATTTGATGGGGTATCAAGGACATTCTCTTAAGTGTATGGCTTGGCGGATATGAAAAATTAAAGTAACGACATTTTCAGTTATAAATTATATTATTAAGTTTATCCTTTGTAAAGATTTTTTTCAAGCAGCTAAAATTTCCATAAAAAACTTAATGATTTCATCGATTTAGTCGTATCCTTCGCAGATGTTTTCAATTGCAAAAAGTCAATACATTTCTTTTTATAAATCAACAGGGCTACGTTTTGTGGCAGCTGGCGACGTTTTGCGAGCCACGGCATATTATATTGAAAGGTTGCATCTTATTTGATACAATTTCAGTTTATATCCAAGCTACTTGCCATGAAATCGAGAAAAGGTCCTTGATGTTATTGATTTTAGAATTCTCAAGAGTTTGCCTAGCGAAACGATTAGCGTCAAAGTTTTTTTTTGGATTTAGGAGGTCTTTTCAATAGAAAAGTTGAATTTTAAATTTTTTCAAAAAATATTTATTCATTAATCAATTTCTATTTTGTCTCATTCAAAATATTCCCCCTTAGATATAAAAATGATGTTTTAGTTTTATATAAAAGTATTTTTCTGGCAAATCAGCATGAAAGTGAATCAAATATACCAAAAAATCGCTAAATTGGTAACACTAACCGAAATCTTTGATGCATAGTAAAAAAATTAACTTCCAAAGAAATCAATAAGCTGCAAATCCAGATCTCTTCCAACAATTTTATTAAAGGCTTGTCATCCTGCACATCCTGCGATGTGCTCTTTTTCGCACCCTATGTAGTTTATTTGAAGTCATGTTTAAAATGTTATGAGAATATGATTTTTGAGAAGTACTTTAATTGATATTCGTCCCATATTATACGTTGTTACATTTATAAAAATCACCCTTATTACATATTAAATTTTTGTTCGCATAATTTAATATCTTGGGCAACTGGATTTCCATTCGAACTTGGGAATCTCGTTTCATCATGACATGTCTAACAGTCAGTCATATCAGCATACTAAATGGCAAATGCACTGAATTAATATACATAGAGAGTAGCTATAAGAACGAATATTTTTGTGAAAGACTTATTAAAAAAAGCTTCCAGAGAAGTACTGAAAATTCTGATATTTTGATATAGAAAAAAGCAATTTAGGCGAATTTTTAAATGATTTTGACTTAATCTTCACAATTAGAAAATGTTCTTTTTTAAAGCCTTTATTTCTCTTGCAAAGAATATAATTTAATATAATAGAGGGTGGTCCAACCACAATGCACGGTGTCAATTGTGAGTCACACCTTAACGTCGAGTTTTTAGACCAACTTAATTTAAAATTTTTTTGTTTCAGCGATTGACAAGTTCAATTATAGAGAGGTAAACAATTGAACAGCGCGTTAAAATATTGAAGCCTTTTACAAAAATGGGCGTCGTGTTTTTTTTTTTTTTTTGGTCAGCATATTCGACCAAGTGTGTCCACAATTGGAAGAATTGTACGCAAACCAGGTCTGTAGGAAATGAGAAAACACCTGTGCATACTCGCCCAGTTCGTACTCCGGAAAACACTGCTGTTGAGCCTTCAACTACTCGTCGTGCCCAATTGAATAATTAACGAACATCACTGAAGCGAATTCTTAATAAAAATTTGAATTAAGACGCATACAAATTTCAATTGACTCAAGAACTAATGCCTAATGACCATTTCAATACGCCGAATTGTTGGTTGAACAGACTGAAGTGAATGTTGACTTTACAAAGAAAATCATCTTCAGCAACGAGAAAATCATCTTCACATCATTGGATTCGTTAACAAGCAGAATTGCCACATTTTGGGCAAATGAGACTCAAAGAGTGATTGTTAAAAAGCGCCGATGGATCCACAAAGAGTGACAGTTTGGTGCGCTTTATGGGCCAGCGGTGTCGTTGGATCGCACTTCTGCGAGAATAAGGTCGGCCAAGCAGTTACTGTGAATAGTGTTCGCAGTCGGGAGTTGATAACGGATTTCTTGTGGCCAGAAATTAAGAATATGGACTTGGACGATATCTGGTTCCAACAGAATACTGCCACTTGGCACACAGCCAACGAAACAATGGCACTTTTGGGCGAGAAATTAACATTTTGCATTATGGTTGGACCACCTTTTATGATGATAAATTATTTACAGTGCCACTAGAAGTCGAAGGCTAGAAAGATTAGAAATTTGGTAATATCTACAGTTTTTTTTAATGAAAATAATACACTGAGTATGATGCAAATAATTTTCATTAAAGTCGGCTTTTATGGCAAATTTAAGTGCCTGTTTAGATTGGACGATTTTTGTCGCTGCAATTCTTAGTTTGTAGGTAAATAGGGGGAATAGAGCTAATAGGGGAAGAGAGAAACTAAAAAGAGTACACATAGGCATGTACTCTTGCAATTTCTTTTTCCCGCAATTCGTAATACGTAAATTCCTTGTTTGTTTACCGTTTATGAGTTGCTGGTAACAACACTTTATTTTAAAAGTAGTTTATTGAAGTTTTAAAGGAGATTTAATAAATTTTAGTTTAGATTAACATTTCTGAGAAAGAGCACTTATGATGTTTGCAATACGAGTATTTAAAAATTAGTCGTTCAAAAAATATAAGCAAATAATATTTATTTAATATGAAATAAGTTCATTTAATTGTTATGACCTTTACCAGGAAAAACATGTATTTTGTTCTTCAGTGTTAAGGAATTTTTTTTTTCTCTTATTCATGCAAGGAGCAGAGGGCCTATCATCAGCCCGTTTAATATTAGACACAGTTTGTATAAATCTAAGGCTATATGACTAGTCTAGTGGCTGTCAGTTGGGGGCTTAACCAGTGTATGCATATTGCAGGACCATTTTTGTTTCCAAATTTATATCATCATGGTTCGTATGTGTCCACAACATTATTTGTTTAAGCGGAGGTACGGGGGAGTTCAATAAGTCCGTACTTTTTGACTTTCCCCTCTCTTAGCTAAACGGACAACACTGTTTCTTTCAAATAGGATCTGTTAGTTGAGTTCTGTCAAAATTTGCACAATTTGCATCATTTAATTTGTGTTTGACAGCCATTTTTTTAGCAAACTACCGAGTGATTTGAGGAGAAAATGGAAAAAAGTGAATTTCGTGTGCTCATTCAGCAATAATTTTTGCGAAAAAAAACATCACTCAAATCAAGGCTGGGAGCCCTGCAGCATCATCTTTAATGGCAAAAGGGTACTTTATTCGTGGCCGTACAAGCACGAAAGATGCTGAACGTTCTGGACGCCCAGTTGAGGTCTCCACAATCGAATCGAATTGAAAAAATTCACGATATGCCATTGACCGATAGGAGATAGAAATTGTAAGAGATTGTGGAAGCCATAGGCATAACACATGGCTCAGTTCTTACAATTCTGAATGATCACTTGGGTGATAGGTGCCGCATTTGCGCACAATCGGCCACAAATGTAATGGTTTGACAATTTCAGAAGAGTGTTTGGTGTTGTTAAATTGCAATATGGACGTATTTTTGCGCCGTTCCTTAACCAGGAACCACTACAAAACAACAGATACCAAACAGCAGTCAAAAAAATGGGTTTCTCGGTGTGAATCGGAGCTAAAGAAGGCCAAGGTGGATTTGTCGCCAAATAATGTCATGGCGATCGTCTTTTGGAATGCATGCGGTATAATCCATATTGACTATCTTTAAAAGGGTAACACAGATGATTGGGAATATTATGCCAACTTATTGGATTGATTTAATGGCCAAGAAAAAAGTTTTATTCAACAAGGACAGTGCAAGGCTGAGCACAGGTGGAGTTCTCATGGAAAATTCTATTAATTAGAGTACAAATTGCTTCCGCATCTATCCTATTCTCCGGACATAGCCCTGGGTAAATATTTCTTGTTCAAAATCCTGAAGAAATGGCTCCGTTGAAAGAGATTTGAATACAAGGTTGAAATCATCTCATAAACAAATATTTATTTTGACGACCTCAGCAAATTTTATTTTTTGAAAGGTAATAAAAAAAAAAAATTGGAAAAACGTTGGGCGAAGGGTATAGAGCTCAAAAGAGACTATGTTTAAAATATAAAATGATTTTTTTTATCAAAAAAACAATATTTTATTTAAAAAAGCCGCTGACTTATTGACCTGCCCTCGCACGTATAGTTTCTATGCAAAAGATCATAAAAGGATTATTTTTTCAATATAAAAGAAAACATCCTGCAAAGACATGCTTATATTAAAATCATTGGAAATACTCAAAGTTTGGACTACTTCCGGATCTTAACCTCAACATTTTGGAGAATTTCGGAAGGTCCTTCTTTATTGGTATTGATTATTTGATCAATTTTTCCATTTTTATTTTATGCGGGTTTTTCAATTTAAATTTTTTGGTTGTCGCAAAGGGATGATCCCTTGTTGTTTTAATTAATTAATAATTAAGTTGTCACAGAGAGATAAATCATCAAACATTGGTGTCAAGTGGACAGGAAGTTTTCTTTTTAGTAGGCATTTCAGCAGAGTGTGTTAATCTTTTGCAACCTTTTTGAATCCTTGTTACATGCCTCTAAATGATTGTGTTAGAAATTTTTTATTAATCGGAAATAAATTAAATTTATTCTACTAAAAACACAAAATGAAAACATGGGAACACCAGCAATAATGATACACAAATAAAATAAATCTTTCTATTTGCAGTTGTTTTCTGCGAAATTCACAGTCATTTTATGAAGCATGTACGAGTATGTAAGGATATGCATATATAAAAGCACGTGCATAGACATGTATGAATATACAATTTGAACTTTTCAGACTGTAGTGTGAAAAAGCAGATGTTTCAGACATATTGTTTACCGGGCTGAATTGTCTATTTTAGCTGTTGTGGAGTGGCTAAAGTACTGTTTAATTTGTTGGTATTAGGAATATATAAAAATTAAATTTAGTTGAAAATAACGGGTCTTTCAATAAGAGCTATCTATCTTTAAATTTGAATAACACGAAGTGTGTGTCAGAAATTATTCATTTGAAAAGCCTATCGCTGCCATTATGTATGAAGTAATATTCAAATATCCTCCGCAGCTTTGCTAGGAGATGCGCTTCCAAAATGTCTAATTTTGCATGACTATGACGCATAAATTAGACTGAATTTGACTGATGGCTTGAGTTAGGTTGGTTCTGAGTGCCACTGTGGTTTGTGGCTTATTCGCAGAGACCTGCGACTTGAGAAGAACCCACAAGGAATAAACTACAGTAGTCAAATGGCACGATTTCGGTGGCCAGTTTAAACACAGATTAAATTACCCTGAGCGATCTCATGTCTATGTTCCAACATTACGGTTTTGTTCGAATGGCACGTCATCATATTAGAGGCTGTCGGGCATTCTTGGATGAGGTCTGATGTTGTGTACACACCTTATGATTGCAGCTTTTTTTATAGATTATGAAAGGGATATTATTGTCCATAACCCGATAACACCTTAGACATTTTTTATGGCATCAATTTCTGCCCGTAAGATGCTACAATCATTCGAAAGTCTGAAAGGCATTCTAATTACAGACTCTTCAATGTAGACATCCGTGCCAACTTCTACCCCATTTTTTCTCTGTTGAAACGCTCGCACAAATATTTGTAAATATTAATCAATCAGAGGAACCATTAGAGAAAGAATAATCGAATCAAGAATATTGCATATGTTATCCATGATGTTCCCATGTTCTGGGGGAAATATTCGCCTGCTGCATTGAGTCCGATTGAAGTTAGCAGATCTAATTTATTGGCAATTAGTTCCATAGAAAGCCAGTAAAATATGACAAAAACAGTTCTAATTTTCAATCATGAAAGCCATATTGCATAAGATTCTTTTCAAGCGAGAGTAATTTGCCTTTCAGTACACCACGAACTATGGAATTGTATCAGTCTTATAACTATCATTAGCATCCAATTGACCCACCTTGGGTATATGCCACAGATTAAGTCAATGGCATTTTTACAAATTTAGATGGAGGTGGAGGCCCTTGCAATCTTCACCTGGACGTTATCCATCCAGGTTAGTTTGCTGTCTAGTGTAATGCTTGGATAATTAGTATTTCCTGGCAGTCTGAGGTTGACGCCGCCGAATTTCGGCAACGAAAACGGGAGAATCTCATACCTTCTAGTGAAGAGTACAAGATCCATATTTTTTTTTTTTTTGTAAAAAGGACATTTCAAAAACTAAAGCAAATGTTTTTTTTTTTTAAAACGAGAGGCGGTAGATGCCAGTACATATATATATATATATATATATATATATATATATATATATATATATATATATATATATATATATATATATATATAAATAGTAAAAGTAAAATTTAGTTAGTTGAATAAAATTTTTCAATATTATTCTGAATATACAAACAAAATAAATTAAGCAAACCATTTTAATAAATAAACAAAAGCTTATTCTATTTTTCACAAAGAAAACCTTAGAATTTCCAAAAATTTTTTGCTTAATAAAACTAACACATCTTCAACGGTTGCCAATGAAGGAAAACAATGTACTATCACTAACAGGCCGAAAAATATTTTAGGAACAATCAAATATAGATGCGTACCACCGGGTGCTACACGTGGCTTCATGTTGATAAAAGTATGAGCAACATGTGGCGCATATGGCAGCCAATGTGTTAAACAACTTATCATCACTATACAAATTTTAAAAATTTATATGGCAATAATTTCTTGGGAAATTTTATTAGATTTCTTTGTCAATTTCAATACGTTTTTTTATATTCCATTTAAAATAAAATATTTTTTTCATTTAACCTGCCTTTTGTGTTTTGGAAAAATTTAATTTTTTCATAACAAATTTAAAGGGTAGTCTTTAGTGCATTTTTTGACTTTTTAGGAAGATAAGTTGAACTTTTTCAGCTGGACCTGCTCGCAGGGCACCAGCCCTAGTCATGCAATGCATTGCTATTGTAAAGAGGTTGTGCGTAGGAGGATAGAGGGAGAGGTGTCTGTGGACAGCCTACTCGAATTTTTTCACATTAAAGGTGACAGGAAAGACGTCAGCAGGAGGATTATTCGACATGACAACTGTTTGACCAAAGAATGAATTCCCTCTGTAATGCCAAGTGTGATGTACCGTGTACATCAACCACGAAAACAACTTGTTCGTGAATTTGGGCGGGTTTCGGAAATAAATTCTTAAATTCATTAGAGCACAACAAGACTGTTGTTACAGTCTAGCGTTTTTGCTATTTCCTGTACGTGGTTCAAAAGAGACCGTCCTTGACATTAAGATCAAGAATTTTTAAAAACAAGTCTTTGGCAATATCATTTGGAAGTACAAATGTCTCTCCGTTTTCATGACTTCCTGGGAAGCTCTTTAGACCAACTCGCGTTGGTCGTTAAACACGTCATGATGAAATTATATTCCCAAGTTCGAGGCCAGTAGAAAAAAGTATTAAATTAGGTGAACAAAAATTAAATTTAGAATAGAAGATGATTTTGTTATGCAGTACAATGTAAAATATAATTCCGGATGAATAGCATTTAAAGTACTTCCAAAGATCGGTTTTTCATGTCATATTGAACACGATTTCTGATACAAAGAAAAGGATTTTTTTTAATTAATTAACAAACACAAACTGCGAAGCTACTTGGCTTATCTGCAGAGAGACACCCGGAGTCTGCGGCAGGAGTCGAACCTTCAGACTACCAGTCTAGTACACTAGCTACTAGTCTACGAAGGCACTCAAAAGGAGACCATCTAGAAATGATAAGCCTGCGCTAAAATCATTAAAAAGTTGCCAATTTTCATTACTTCTGGATTAGAACTTTGAATTTCCTCTTTCAATGGTTGGTAATAAATAAAAAACGTTGAAAGAACTATTTCGTTTCCTAAGATTTACGGTTATATGCGTTATGAATAAAATGATTTAAATATTTTTAATTGAAAATCCACATATGAACTTTGCCTTTATGTATTTACAATAACAAGTGTTGTCCCTTTCCTCGGAAACTGCGAAAGTTCATTAATTTTTTGTGTCTTATACATCAATTGAGAATTAAAATTTTTTAAAAGCTTTGACCATAGTACAGGGTGGAGCAAAAGTAATGTTGTAATTAGAATTGTTTGCCATTTTGATAGATGGCGCCAAATGACACTGTGCTTTGACATTTATGATGCACATATGTTATTATATGATTATTAGACAAAATTTTCAGTGAGTTGCTGTAATGCAGCGTGAAATTCGTCCTCATTTTCTTCGTTACGAGCACATGGAAGCTCGTACAATTGAGCGCTTAACTGAGTGCCTCATGCAAACTGGGTCCACTATAGATATCATAAGAAACGGCCGGCCTCGTATTGCTCGTTCGACCGAGAACTTCGCTGTTTTTGCTGACGATGTCAAATAGAATCCACAAATATCAATTAGATGACGATGCATACAATTAGGCAACGGCACACATTCGTTGTAACAAATTTTGGTGAACGATTTAAAAATGTTCCCCTACAAAGTGCAAACTTTTTAGGAAATGCTATTTGCCGTCCGTTAACTTAATGTCATTCTCAGTTAAAATTTGGTGCAAAAAGAGGATAATTTTGTATCATAATCATAATGAGGGACGAAGCCTATTAAAACTTAAAAAGCAAAATTTGCGTATCTAGACCATAGGGAATCCATTCCCTTCAAGGTGTTTGTATGGGGTGATTGGCCCTTATGTTTTTTAAGACGTCGATGACACCACCTTAACTAAAAATAGTGAGCATTACAAGGAGATGTTAAACGATTTGTTTTTTGCCCCAAGTTGTTGCATTGGTTCTCGATCACTTACACAGCTCGAGCACCGACGTAGATTTTGAGACAACAATTTCCAAATTGAGTATCTCCCGTTTTGGAGATTTGAACTAATCGTCCAGATCGCCAGATCTAACAACACCAGATTTCTTCCTTTGGTGCTTTTTAAATCTCGCATTTACCGCAACAAACCACTTCTCTTGCAACTCTTGAAAGCCGACATTGAAGAAGAAATCGCTTTTTCAAGCCCGATGTTTTGCGAGTAATAATTTGAAAAACCGAGCACTTTTATTCATTTTTGATAAAATCTCTGCCAGTTCAAATTTTGACATCAATTTTGCGCCCTATTGATATTCGGAGTAGCTGCCCTTGGAAGTCGCAAACAGTCAACGGCTAAAATGGGAGAGTATCGAAAGGCCTTTCGAGCTCCCACTGAATCCCGAGTTTACCCGTGATTCTTTTAACGTTGTGGCGAGCAATTGGCGCAATCTAATAACACAACCGACCATGTGCAGTATAACCCTATTAGCCGCATGGACTAAATTTCTGCGAAACTGCATGCTTGGATGCAATGTTTGCAGCCCCAATGCCAGGATCGAACATGTACGCCTAATCAGTCATTCGTCTTAAAGGAAACCGTTTTTAAAAACAGAGCACCTTCTCTCATTTATAACAAAATGGCTGCCATTTCAAATTGTGACATTACTTTTGCGCCACCTTGTATTTACTTATCAATTGCCTGAATATGTAGAAAAAATTATTTTTAAATTATTTATAAGTAAAATGTTCTTTTATGTTTTACCATATTTTAAGAGCTAAAACGAAATTGTGCTGCTTTGATACAATTTGCGCACTTCCTTTTAAGAAAAAAATATTATAAGTAGTCGTATGTACATAAATACCAATGTGTGTTTTTCTTTTGAGTTAAAATTAATGTTTTTTTTCTTTCCGCCAGTCTGAATATATAAAAATGTATCAATATTATTTGTGTTACTGTTGCTAATAAAACATTTTTTATTTGTTTATTATTAATCAAAAGCTAATGTTTATTCATATGTTCACACACATAAACATAGTCGTACGCAATTAAGACCAAATACGAGGCAAAACGCAAAAATGCTCAATCTAGCGAAGAAAATATAAGACAGTGAAAATACTTTTTCTACTAAAAGACAGAGCTAAGAAAATTATTTTTTATGTTAATATTACAGTATAAACTGCAATATATGTAAGCCATTTGCTTTGAAAGTGTTCTAAGTCAAATTTTTTAAAATAATTAATTTCATGTGTTAAAGGTAGTCGTAAATACCATTTTTATACTCAATATAAAAATTAATTATTATTACAAAATTAATGGAAAATTTATTTTTATAAATTATTTATATCATTTAGAATGGGATCTGAAATTAGTCAATATGATTAAGGTATTGAAAGAAATGAAGTTTTGCTATAATACAAACTGGTTGCCATTTCGTTATAAATGAAATGTTTTCAGAAAAAGATATTTTTCCAGGACAAAATTGATGACATTAATTGGAAAAAATTATATCACTCAAATGGCCAACTTCCATAATTACGCTCGCCTTACAGCATTTTGAATTATTGCTGGAAAAACATCCGGCTCCAAATTTAAATTATGACATTGCTTTTGTTCCAGCCTTGCAAATAATCTAACTCTTACACTTATCATGTAAGACTTTTTCTTGAGAATAGATTATTAATATTATTAATACTGTCAGCTTTTGAATTAAAGGCAATATTCACAATGTTATGGAGCATTTAAAGAAAAAAGGATAATGTTGATGGCCGTAACTAAGAGGCAATGTATGTATGTCTACAATTTAATAATAGTATTATTAATAAAAAGCCTAGTTTAAGTTTTTGTCCCCGAGGCCAACATTATTCTAACAATGCCGATATCATCAAAATAGTTTTTGATATAATCATATCAATGTCATTACAAATCATATCATTATCAAATATAAACATAGTTTTATCCATTTACTGATCCGCTCATGTTTCATTCAAATATCAAAAAAACCATTAATTTTTTAAGTCTAATATAAAAATTTACAGTCAATTCTAATGTTTAATGCAGCTTCAATAGAGTTTAGTGACCAACCAAATTTAAGCCAAGATTTGCTTATCGCAACCAATGTACGATCTTAAAAATTGCTTTAACTTTGATATTATTACGACTAATATTTTCAATTTTTCTAAAAATATCCGTGTAATGGATTCCCGATGATTTGCACTAGTGTGAGTGTAATGCGCATAAGAAGGTGCTTTGGCCCATTCATGTGCAATTTCTATGTTTTTCAAATGAGTCATTTAATATTTCATGAAACGTTTCTTTGTATTATTTATTCGACTTTATGTGTTTTATATTTTTACATGAAAAATATATTCTTCCAATTAATTATTAAAAAATTTGCTATTAAGCTGTCTATATATCTGCCTTTTTTTTGGCATAATGCCAACTTATAAATAAAATTTAATCATGATATTAAAAAGCAATTGAACTTCACTTTCCTTTATATAGAACTTTTAAATTGTATGTTAATCTTTTATGATCATATTTTTGTAAATCCTTGTTAGGAAAAAAATATTTAAGAAAAATGAATTTATAGTTTTAAAATTTTTATCAAATCCCAAGCTTGGGGGTAGGATTTTGGGAAAATTTGTAATTCAAAAATTTTATAAAAATTTCTTTATAATATTTAATTAATTTGATTATTTTCGATAAATATTTACTGCTGCAGAGATCATGAAAAACACTATTTTGTATAAACTTGAGTATTTTTTCAATCCTCTGCTCCTTTTTTCTGCTCTCAAAACCAAAGAAATATAAATTAAAGTTTGCCTCGCGCCCTGTAAAGTTTGACGAGATAAACTTTACAGGGCGCGAGCCAAAATTTTAAGCATATTTCTTTGGTTTTAAGAGCATAAAAAAGAAGCAGAGTATTAGATGCTGATGTTTCTTTGGCTAAAAATCTCTTACAAGCGACCGTTCTTCTGGTGAAACTTAAGCAGTCTTGGTCTAAACATCTCATGTACAAAATATCTGATGTAACTGCATGGCAGGAGCCAACCGAGACGCCAACGTAATTAGCAATTGCTGAAATGGTGTTTCGAAGAATCCTTATCTTCTTAATTTCTTCAATATTTTCATCAGTTATTGTCTTGCTGGGGCATCCAGAGTGAAAGAGGTTGTACCATATATAAACATTTATTTTTTACTTAAAGTAGACTTCTGACACTGTCAATATTTCAAGTGCTTCGCAGTACTTAATTCAATTGTTTTACTCAACATTTTATTAAAAGTCTATTTTTTATTTTATTATTTTTGCTTTGTTTTTTAATGCATCACAAAAATCAGCACAGGGATACCCAATTTCTGGTAATACTTTGTAATAAACAAAGTGTAACCTGTTAACCAGTGCTAGGGATGAGTGTACTAAAATAAGAAAATAATCAGAAAAGCGATTGAATGTATTTGGCAAAATACAAAAATTACCAAAATTTTTAAACACACCTCGCATAAATATTTTGTAATTTTTCGATTTTTGATTTTTCGAGAAATTTCAAATGATTTGCAAATTTCTTTAAGACATTTTGATTTTTAAAATTTTCCTGACAAGTTTAATCTTCTTGATCATGATATTTTGAATCATATTTTTTGAAATTATTGGAAATATTTCCTACATTTTTAGATTAATTCTTTTACTCTTTGTCAAATATATGTAAAGATTAACTTAAACTTAAGATATGGATATAAAAACTTTCTTGAAGATTTGGTTGGCACCAATGAAATGTCGATATATGAACAGCTAAACCAACAATAAATCTATAGTAATAAGAATTAGAGGCTTCAACTGACTTAAGTTCGAAGCGGATTTCATTTCAAAATAATCCGTCAGCAAAAGTTCACTCATTTTGCCAAATTTCTTAGGAAGTTGCAGTCTAATGAATTTCTGTTTGTATTTTTTTGTTGCACAATTTCATTTGTTATAACAAATCATCAAATTGTTTATGATAGTTTGTGAAATGTAGAAAAGTTTATTAATAATAAAGGAAACTACAGAAAGTTTATAATACCACCCCCCTGCCCTTAAAAAACAAATTTGCTTTTAAAAATCAACCACAGATTTAAGGACTGTTTTCAAATCACGATTACGACTAATTACTCCGAAGGGTCGTGGTTTGCTTGATACAATCTCTAAAATGTGCTTAAATATAATATCAATTGAACAGCCGATATACAGATCGTTAAAAAATTCATGACGCTATTGATTTTGGAGTAGTGAAGGACGTGCCCCGAGAAGTGATTCAAGTTGAGGCTTCTCTAGATGTATCTTTACAGCACTCAGCCATTATTGTAACCATATACTCCAATGAACTTGCATCGTTTAAATATAGAAAATATCTCAGTGTCCTATGCATAGAAAACATGCTGTTGAGAAAACTGGCTGATAGAGAAGACTTCATTAAAAAGTTTTAAAAAAATCTTAAACAGGCTGTTCAATATGCTTTTTCCACAAATCGACAGGTGTGCTAGAACAGAGTTTAATCCATAGACGTGGAACGGTTTCTAGTTGAGAGTATGAAGAAATATAGAACACCTCAACAAAACGAAGCCAAACAAATATACTCAAGCGCTAAAAAAGACTCCTGGATATAAAAAAGGGTTACTGCAACAATACCTACGGAAACTAGACACATTACTACAAACAGGTTATTCGCTATGGTGAGGATTGTCCTTACGGAGACAGAACTGTGACTGACACCGAAAAAGGATCTCTTTTCATTAACCTCTGCTGAAGCCCCTATTCCATAATAAGATTTTATGGATCTCTTTTCATTAACCTCTGCTGAAGCCCCTATTCCATAATAAGATTTTATGGCTGAAGAGAATTCAGGTGCTAATCAAATTAGTACAAAAATACTCGTAGAATTGCCTTGTATAGCAGGAAAAAATTATCCTTTCAAGTTTTAATGCTTGCGGCTTCAAAACTACCCAGTTGAATGGAAGGTTTCTCGATGATCTCTAAGATCCTTAAGTCGGGAGAAGACCATACACTTGGAAAATATTACAACCCTATAAATTTGTTATCTAATATTTCAAAGCAGTTGGAGAAAATATTTAGGAGTAGGCTGACCCCAATACTGGACAACAGTGATTGTATACCGGATCGCCAAGTTGGTTTCAGGAGGAAACGTAGCGCTATCGAACAGACACATACTTGTTAATATAGTTCGAACTACATTTGAAAAGTTCAGCTCTCTTCATTGGCGCTTTTAATAAGGTATGGTGAGAAGGCCAGAAAACCCACAATCTATTGGTAAGTTATTTAACTCGTCGAAAATTTGAAAGGAAAATTTGTTTCGGAGGCCACAGCCAACAAAAGCCGGAGTTCTTCAAGTTGGTATATTAGACAAGCTAATAAGCAATAATATTCACATCAACATTTGCTGATAATACAGTATATAATACCCACAAGAAACATGCCTCAGGTTGTAGGAAAACATTTTAATATTGGAAAAATGACTAAATACATGGATAATAAAAGTGCGTTCATATACTTTTATGCTGCGAAAGGAACTGTGAACCCCGGCCCTCAAAGTAATGTTCAATCAATTCCACTATACAATGAAGTCAAATACATCGATTTATCATGGCAAACGCACATAGACGAGAAGTTGATCCAAATGAAATTATAGGCTATTCAAACGAATTGGCTTATGAGAAGACAAAATTTCAAACCTTTTCCATGCAACGTGATCCTAAAACCAATATGGTGTTATTGAATTCAGCTGTGAATATAGAAAAAATTCAAATAAGCTCCTCCGTATGAATACAGCTGCTTCTTGGTATATTAAGAATTCACATATTCATAAAGACTTGGATTTTCCCTTGTTTGAAACTGTGGTTTCACATCATGTGACAATATACACAAGGAGACTATAGTGTTATCCAAGCCCACTAGACGGCAAAATTCTAAATTATAAAGGACACACTCGGCTGAGAAGTAGCGTCACTCTTGCTCTTTAGCCGAGCACGAGAGATGTAAAGACAAACAGCAGAAACTAATGTTTTTTATCTGGCATTGGTTGGATTTAAATAAATCAAAATATTATATTTAAGATTTGAATAATTATTGTTAAATAGGACTCTTGCCTGATAAAAAATACAATCATTAGTAACCAAAGGGTGTCTAATTTTATAAATTATATAAATAAACTAATTTTGGATTTTATTTGGTATTTCTGGGGGAAAAAATCGTATGATTTCTTTCACAGACTTTGATATCTGATATATGGTTGTTGTTATAGCATAATAGGACATTCGCCGTGGTTAAGTTGTTATTGTAGGAATCGATTACTGACGATTTGTCGAATATGCCGACATTTTTTATTATTTTTTTTATATTTTTTGTTTAATTTTTGCTATTTTTTTTTTTTGTTATTTACATGATAAATTGATTGTTTCTCAAAATTTATATATTTTAATGACAAAAAATGTTTTATGCAAAAAAACCCATTTTCCGCGAGTAATAGATTTTTTAAAGGAATTTTGAAATTATTGGATGTTTTACTTTTATAAAATATTCAACTCTTCGCGAGTATTTTTTGTAAATACGGATAAAGAAATTTGTAATAACAAATGATTTAAAATGTATCAAGCTTTTGGTGAGGTATTTGTAGAATTTGTTGCTCTTATTTTGAAATCTTCGGGAATGACTTTATGAAGGGAATATGATATAATCAAGGAATGCTCTTTGCATTCTTAACCAGAGATCTTCACAGATCCATCTACTTATAAGCAATGCTCTGTATAATATTAACTTAGTGATCCTAATTCACTAGATTGACTACTTCTAAGATCACCTTCGTTAATACTTAATATTTTATTAATAATTTTTTCTCGTACCCAATTAGCACTTAATTTTAACCAATATATAAACGTGTTAATAAGACATTCATGATTTGGCCATTAAAGCACATGTTCGATTTTATCTCTCTTTCAACGATTGTCTGTCTGTCAGTAGTTTTGTCTGTGCCATTATTGTAGTTTTTTCTCAAGTTAAAAGTTTTAATTAAAACTTTTGTTTTCATATCTTGACGCTGTCAAGATATAAAAGAAATAGACTGAAGTAAATATTTATTTTAATTTTCTAGTTTTGCGATATAAAAAAAGCAATAGTTTAGCAATAGTTGAAGCTACAGAAATTTTAACATGATATTAAGTGGCCGCTCTTCACATTGATGAAGTTTTAAATTAGAAGACAAAAATTACAAAATATGTTTAGAGTTTTTTCTATAATTTCCCAAGTCCATTAAATTTAAATTTACTGTCATATTTGTAAAAAGAAATAATTAAAAAATTTTTAATGAAGAATTATAATAAAATACATTTTAAACTCATTATTAGGTTTCATGAATGCGACAGTACATTTTAAATCGAATGTGTGTAATTGTTTTATTTAGAAAGTTTTTAGAATAAAAATAACGTTTTTTAAAGTATATTCGTTAGTCTAAGTTTAATTTATAAGCCCAAACAAATATATTTTGCAAAAATCGATTTTTGTTTGCCCAAACTCACTCATATTCGAAATTGAGAAAATCTAAGTCAAGTTTTTTCTATGCTTTTTGCGAAATCTCTGGAAGCCAGACGCAATACATCTTCACTGAATTTTATTATAAGGCCTTGTTGTAAATGGTTCAATTGATTGTCCGCATTGATTATAATCTATTAAATTTCATACTCCTTGGTTAATATTCATATAAGAAATTATATTCTGAATGAGCCCTTCAATAAATCTGTAATTTTTCATTTATTTCATAGTTTAATAATTTCGATTTATGCATCTATTTTTTCTGAATTTAAAAACATTTTAAATAATACAATTCCTAATTTATTAACTTAGTGTTCTACGGCCTTATTAAAATAAAATTTTATTGCTTTAAAGTTTAAATTAGTTAACAAACATTTTAAGGATAACAAATGTTTGTTAAGATACCAAAACATTATTTTGACTATTTCGTGATATAATGAATTTGATTGACAAGGCGTGAAAAAGCTTTATATGAGCAGCGCCCTCGTGCTATAGCTCTTGCTGATCATTCGCTAAAAGAATAAAGGATAATGTTAGTTCTTCAATTCCAACTCTTTTGAAGGATGACCAGTTCTTCACTGACCCGGTTGATAAAGCGGGCCGAATTTTTTGCATGTAAATTTAGATTGCCGGAAATCAATAAACCTTTGTAACTATGCAAAAATATTCTTTCGAGCACGTGTGGTTAAAAAGGTATTGGCTGATCTCAAATAAATCTCCTGGGCCAGATGGAATCTCAGCACTAGTCTTGAAGCAGTGCTGCTCGACGCTAGCTCGTCTATTAGGCAAACGTTTCAGTACTTTGTACCATGGTGGTGAATTTTCATTGTGCTGGAAGGTTGCTATTGTAACGCCAATCTCCAAAAAAGGAGATGCTAGTAATCCTGAAAATTACCGTGCAATAGCGATATGTTCCACACTTTCCAAAGTGATGGAAAGTATGGTCAACTTCCATCTTGTGAGGTATTTATAGTCCAACAGTTTATTAAAAGTCCGGCAGTATTGTTTTCGTAGAGGCCGCTCTACCGGTGAGCTACTGGCACTCCTCTCAGAAAAATAGTGTCATTCTATTTACCTTTGTGGCGATAGTAAGGTGGTGGCTCTAGATATCTCCAAGGCGTTTGACAGGGTGTGGCATGGGAAACTTCTGGCAAAACTAGTTGCTTTTGGTGTCGGTAATGTCCTCACTCGGTTTATGTCGATCTTCCTCAGGGATGGCACTATACGAGTTGTTATAGATGGGATCTCATCAGATAAGTTCAAGATAAATTCAGGTGTGTGTTTGGGGTAATTATTATTTTTAATTTTTAAATAATTATTTTTTTTTTCAATACACGTCAATGTAAGTTGTTGTTTGTCTTGTCTTTTTTTTAATAAAAGTGATTTTTGTAATCAAACTCCCTCTGCTTTAACTTTGTCAAGTTTAAGATCAACTTGAAGTGCTTTTTAATTATTATTTACTTTTGTGGTAAATAAAATGTTATTGTATCAATATGGTTAGGTTAGG
Organism: Germaria angustata; assembly: GCA_963681545.1. Classification (NCBI taxonomy): domain Eukaryota; kingdom Metazoa; phylum Arthropoda; class Insecta; order Diptera; family Tachinidae; genus Germaria; species Germaria angustata. The sequence continues at coordinate 115,197,435 of OY812998.1, read as the reverse complement.
TTAGGTTGATTGGAGGGGTGTGATAGCTCATGTCATACGACATACACTTAAGCCAGTGAAGGCTAGTTGTGCGCTCCCTTGGGTTTGTATTAATATAATTTCAATGGTTCTGCATAATATTTTCGTAGACGACACATTGAAGAAAGTAGGCTCAAGAAACGATAAATGACAATGACTTTGTTATTGAAATACATTTAAATTAAGATTTTTTCTTTATTTTCATATGAAATACTCGAATATCCTTGCGTTTAGATGACCCTTTATCACTCGCTTAATTTTGATTTGTTTATATCTCTTCTAAAGCATTTGGCAGCCCTAACCAACCTTCCGATTCTTATTTAAAGAGATCGATAATATTTGCAGCATCGTGTATCGTATTCTAATCATAAATGTTGAGTAATAGTTACTAATTGTAATGATTAGAAATTAGATTATTAATGTATCAGGGCTGAAGTAATTAGTTACTTTACGATTATTTTAAGTTTTTCATAATTACTATTAGATTACAATTAGAGGTAATGAAAATACAAGCAGGATTACTTAGGAATCAAAAATAAACAAAAAAGAGTCCGACTTCCCTTACGATTATTTTTAATAATTTAATAAAATTGTAGGGACATTTTCTAGGGACTTTTTTAAAAAGGAAATTATGCTAATATCTTAATTTTCTCATGTCAAATATATTCATATTGCTGATTGGATATTTTTATATTAGTCTCATATTAATTTATATTAATTTATAAAATCATTAAAATCTGCAAAATTTTATACCAACGAAGAGTTTATTATTATTATTTTTGATTTCTATAGTAAATGAGTATGAAATGTGTTTGCAAACTGAACTTCATAATCTCTTTTTATCCTGCTAATTAATTTTTCATGTGCATATTTTACTAATCTCTGCAAGTATTTAAGCATTTAAATTTATATATTTCATTTGAAATTGCATTGCTTTTTATATTTCGGAGTTTCAGGAAAATTTTTAAAGTTTTTAGGATATAAATTTTTAAAGCATAATAATAATTTTCCTGACAATGATAATCAATAAACACCTTCACCAATTTTTGCATATGAAGAAAATTAAAAAAAATTAAGAAAATTAAGTTGATAAACAAAATACAAAAAAATAAAGCATAGTAATCATCAATATATTTCTTGGTTGTTACGAATTTCAGAAAATAATCGGACGCCAAATTACAGAATTCCCAATAATACTTTATATTCATAAAAAATCTTATAAATGATTTGTTCGCTAAGAAAAAAGCAACTGAAAAAATACACGCTGAAGTTTTTGTGGACGATAGTTCAAACCCTTGCATTACATTCAAAAGCAAAACACGTTGAAAATGAACAAAAAGAATCATGTTAGTGGTCGGACAATTTTTCGATCACATGCGACTTATTTTTTAGCCGGAGAATAATATAGTCATTGCAATTCTTTTAAAATAATTTAGTTGACTGATAATCGCAATCATAGTTAAACAGCTCTGCTTTCATATAAATTTAAAACAAATTTAAATCTGAATAAAAAGAAAAATTTCCCTATGAAAAGTTTTTAAGCAACTAATTCCCAGTGGCTATTGCATGCATCGTACGTATGATTAATTTAAAATATTTTCCCAACACGTATACGTCACTGTGGAGGCATATGGTATCGGGTGAATTTTTTGCACTTTAGTTTTTTCAGTGTAGAAAACCATTCGTGGCATGTGGCAATGCCAAAATAGACTAAAAACACGCACAACTCGTGCAAATCATTGAATTTTATTATAAAAATTTGTGCTGTTTGAGAAATATATTTCGTAAATTACATTCATTTTATGGTCGTCATAATCGACTCAGCGATTGTACATTAATCCCCCAACCCGCAAGCGAAGAGTGCGTACCCGAAAAACATTGCTGCTGCATCGGCCACTGTCAAAGAAGATCGCGATACGTCAATTCCTCGTCGTTGTCAAAAAATTGGGGTTGTGTTATATGACCACCTGGAAGATTTTATGCAAAGATCCCGATATGAAACTATAATAAACACAGCTGCTGCAAGACATGAAGCCATGTGACATACCATAACTTTGTTTGTTTGATGCATGGGTGTTAAGAAAGTTTTTATATCGAAAAATTATCTTTCAGAGACAAAGCAGAATCGCCGAATTTGAAGTGAAGAGCAGCTAGAGGCAATTTAATAGCTACCAATGCACCTTGAAAGATGCAATTTTTGGTGCGGTTTGTGGGCCGACGGCATCACTGCAACGTATTTCTTCAAGAACACTGAAAATTGCAACGTTACAGTCAAAGGAGCAAGGTATCGGGCGATGATTACCGAGTTTGTTTTTGCATACAAGTGCAAATTAGCCAAAATTTCAGACTTGAAAGACAACATTACAGCTGTCATTGGTGAGTTGCTGGCCGAAATGCTGAAAAAAGTTTCCAAAATTGAAACTCACGGATGGACCCATTATGGCGCAACTGCGAGGAACATTTACATAATATAATCTTTAAAAAGCAAACGGAAGGCATTAATTAATTGCCCTAAATAATTGTTTCATTCCCCTGAAATAAGCATTTCCGGTTTCCTAGTGCGACGTGAATGTACATAAATGTATATAGCTTTTAAACTATGGCATAGTCTACTTCAGAAATTGCACCCTTAACTAATTTCGGATTAAAAATAATAACAAAAGCATTTCGAAGATGGAAAAATTTTTATTTGAAATTAGCATTTCCGGTTTTCCACTTCAGAATAATTTTTTCTCAAGTCAAAATTTTTTTAAACCAAAACATTTTCCTTTAAAAATCCCTCAAAATTCCAATTAATTCTCACTTTGACTGCCGTTTGTCCCAATGTGCCATTTATTGTACGTATTTTTTTTTTATTATTTTGCTTAATAGTTTATTTTGTATTTCCTGAATACATTTTTCAAAATTAATATTTATTTATAAGTTTGTGTACATATTTGTTTATATACCATGCATCTTGTTGCACTTACTAATTTATTAACGAATTAAAAATAGACTTTATATTGTGGTCTTAGAACCAATTTGCTGCATACACTAATACGAAAATATCAATATTAATTTATTTTTCTTCGTTAAATAGCAGTATAAAATTTATTAAAATTTCTCTGCATTTTTCTTTCAGTTTTCTTTGGACGCCTAACAAAGAATAGAACACAATAAACTCAACAACATTGAGGGAAACTAACCCTAAAGTGGCAGTATAATGTATCATTTATTATGGTTCCACAAAGTACTTTCCAGTGAAACTAATCCAATAAAAGTTAAGATGTACTTTAGAAAGAATAACAAGCAATATAACAAGTGAGTGGTGTTGACAGACGGATAGAGGGGAGAGATTCAGTGAGAGTGTTTTACTACACGGGTGATTGCCTACATGTGCTTATACGAGTGAGAGTGCGAAAGTGTATAAAAATAACCTTAAGTTACGCACTGCCAGTGCGAGCATATATGATGACCACTATGCACTTTTAGGATAGTAAATTCAAAGGAAAACGGAAACAGAAACGTAGTAAATCATATCTGTGTATAAAATTTAAAGGAAAAAAGAAAAACTGCTCATTCTCTAAAGCATTCAGACACACAGCTTTTTTATATATTTCCGATTGCTTTACCAACAAATGTTGACAAAAAGCATACAAAAAAGCCTTAGAAAAATGGGCCAACATCATAAGCATTACACTTGTTATAAAAAGCGGCAGCATCAGTGTCATCATAACTTCTATCGTCAGCATCATGAATATTATTGGGCAAAAGTTCCTAAAATGCAACAGCAACTACAACTGCCCACTTATCAAATGTTGCGCTTTCTTTTATTGCTTGTCTGCTACTGTTGCCACTCGCAAGCCTCCATGGAGTACAGCGCCAAAATAACTAATTGCTACGATAACCAATACGGTTTCAATGGTCACTATATACAAAACCCTTCAATAGCTACAGCCAAAAATGATCAGTTGGTACGGAATTTTTCCCTCACCAATTTGACTACGTTATTGGCCACACCACACAATGACCAATTTACACAGCCTTTAGCGGCTACAGGCAATGTAGTTAATAATAGAGCAGATGTTTTAAATGGAATCTACCACCAGCAGCCACACTTGCCGTTGGCGAGTGGTTGGAAGTGCTGTTGTTGGAATGCCACAACTTTGGTAAGTAAAAAAAATTAAAAATAGCGACTAATAAAAACAAAATGAAAATATATTTCTCTAAAAATTCATGCGTACATGTATTGTAGATTTAATAATTGCTTGACAATTTCTTCATACCAAAATGCTGACACTTCTCATTGTTACCAAAGTATTAATGTATTCCTTTTTGTAGAACAAAAATTAATCTTTACATGATTTCATGTCTGTTTACGGCTAATAATTCATGCTTTTAATTAATAAAATTTTCATAATTGATTATTGATTTGCAAATGATTTATGTTCTTTATATGCCGCGTGCTCTTCAATAAATAAAATTATTTTTAAACTTTTAATTGAAAATTGTGGCTTTGTTGGAATGTAGTCTGAAAAATAAAAATATACGAGTAAATACATCTCGAAACTCTTAAAAAGATTTACTAACACAAATATTTGTTTTTTGCTGGTAATTTAACAATCAGATGAACTCATCTGATATACGTGCATACGAGTTAATATTTATGAACAAAATTGTAGTAATTCCATTTAATTGACTGCAAAGCAAAGAGGAGGTTATCAATTCGCGAATATCATTCATAATTTATAAACTGATTTTTATAATTTTTATTTGAAAGGGTTTGCTTGCAGTTTGGTCCTAAAAGTGTTTTTTTTCTAATTCGCTTTGTCACATAAGGAGATTTAGCCATCGGGATTATCCCATGAAACACACTTTATTTATGTTTGTAGTAACGTGTATAAACTTTAGAGGGTCTTACTATTGCAGTTCTTTAGATATAGAATATGAAATGTAAAAGGGGTACCCATTCACCCGCACCGTTATGAAGATTATAAAGCCCATTAGAATTTCCTGATCACTAGTAAAACGGCTTTGAAAAACGATCTACTTGTTGTTTGGAAGAGGCAAGCAACAAAACAAACACAGATTTATAAAGATACGAGAGCAGGTCAATAAGTCGGTTCTATATTTCCCTTTGTTTTAACTGAAAAGGCAATATTGTTTCTGTCAACAAGCATATGTCAGTTGACTGCTGTTAAAACAGCAAATGAAACAAAATGGATTTCGTGTGCTCATTAAGCACTACTTTTTGGCGGAAAAACACCATCAGAGATAAATTATATAAACACTATAGGAATTCCGCACCAACAATATCAATGGAAAAAAATTGGTTTATTGAATTTCTTTATGGCCGTACAAGCACGGAAGATGCCAAACGTTCTGGACGCCCAGTTAAAGTCTCTACACATGAAAAAAAATTTACGATTTGGCGTTAGCCGATCAGAGATAAAAAGTTACAAAGATTGTGTAAGTCATGGCTCAATGGTTTCAATTTTGAATGATCACTGGAGTATGATAAAACTTTCCGCCAGTTGTGTGCCGCGTTTGCTCACAATCGACCACAAACAAACAACTGCGCAGGAGTGTTTGGTGTTGTTCAACCGCAATATGGACGAGTTTTTACTCCATTTCATAATCGTGAACAAAACGTGGATCCATCACAGGATGCCAGAAACCAACCATCACTGGCTTTTTCCCAGTGAAACGGCGCCAAAAAGGCCAAATTGGGTTTGTCACCTAATTTAGTCAGGGCGATCGTTTTTGTTGTTGTTTTTTGTGGATGCGACCTCTATAATGCATATGGACTATCTTCAAAAGGGTAAATTATGCATTTGCAAATATTATACCAACGTATTAATTCGATTTAATAAGGATTCCAAAAAAACCAGCCGGATTTGCAAAGAAAAAAGTTTTTTTTTTTTTTGACAGTACAATGTTGTGTAGTTTCCATATCAATATGCCATGAATTATGCTACGAGTGGCTGAATCATCTACCCTATTCTATGGATTTAGCATAGAGTGACTGTTTCCTAAAAGAAAGAGATTTGACTCCAACAAAGATTTATTTTGATGCCCTCGACAAGTTTTTTGCTTTTGTAGAAATTCTCATTAAGTTTTGAAAAGTTTTCTTTAAAGCATGTAGTATGTGTGATGTTGTTAGTGAATTTTATTAATGTCGACTAGAAGAAGCCTTAAGGCAAAGTTTATTGCTTAAATGATTAGTTGGAGAGAATATTTGAAATCTGAAATTTCAATATTAAATATTAAGATAATGTTTTATATAATTTTGCAAAATATGACAGTGTAATTTGTAATTAAAAAATTTTAGACTTTCGCTTGTATTCGTATCGCCTATATCGTATGCTTGGAACATCTTGTATTTAATATCTTCAAATCGTGAAAGTTCAGAATTACTATGAAGGATTTTTAAGCAGCGAAATGATTATTTTTTCACCGCCTTTTTTAAGGAGTGAAGACAAAGAGTGTAGTTAAACCAAAAGTTTTTTTTCATGAAATTTGTTGCATGAAACTTTATCTACTTGCCAATATCAGTTGGGATAAAAGAAGGATGTAATAAATCGAATGAAATTTCGTAGGCTGCCAGTTTTGCTATACCGTTTGTTTAAATATCTTTTCTATCAGCGAATAAAAATGGTTGCATGCAATAAATTGCATGAAAAAATGAAGAATTTAAATCGAGAAAAACAAAACTTGTTTTCTTGTAAATTATATAATAAAGTCTTTATTCAATCAAATCTATGACGGATAAGCCTTTAAAACTCTAAATGATTTCCATTCGATAAATACATTTTTTATTTTTATTATAATTTTTTTTTTTTATTCAATTTGTGTGTTGTCATTGATTTCATTTGTGGTGCATTACATACACATTTTGTTTAAGCTTCAACTGTTTTGAACTTTTTGCGTTATTTTTGTTTTACTGTCCATAGTACCATAAGGCATTAAGGACTTAAAAGTTGAGTAAAATATCTAGATTAAAATGAATGAAATATTTTGCTGTGCTCGTTTTTATAGTTTGAGGACGTGCACTGATGGAACTGCACTAAAAAACTAACAATTGGGTGTAAAACATTCACTGGCAATGAAAATAACATTCGTTAAAAGTAGGAATTTTATTTTCCTATGCCTTTTTGAAAAATTTTATAAATAACTCTTGGCTGGTCTTACTTCCTTATATTTTATCCAATGAAGGTCATGATAGAAAAAATATTTTTATATTTTTGTGGTTTCGAAAATCGTTTTCTTTTCTTGAACTCTCCTACAGAAGATTATGGAAAATGTCATACATTTTACAGGTAATCGGTTTCAGGACAAAGTTTGTTGAAGCACTTTCCTCATCCTAAACGTTAAACAAATTGCATGGCTCTAGTCTAGCCGACGTCATCAACTACTTCACTCTACTTCAAGGTGAAAAATTTTAGTTTTAGCAATATATACTAGGAATATGCTTAAAATTAATATCATGATTTGAACTGACTACCATTTTGATAGATGGCGCTAAATGTCACTATGCTTCGACATTTATAACGTAGATATATAAAAAATCAGTTGTCAACAAACCATGTAGCGATATGCACCTCAAGAGCATGAAATTACCTTTGCTGCTTATTTGACAAACTTTCAGTCTGTTGTTTTAACGCACCATCAATTTCGTTGTTATTTTCCTCCTGTGCTCGCACAATTAAGCGTTTGGCTGAGCACCTCCTGAAAACTGGGTCTACTACGGATGTCGCCGGAACTGGCTGACCTTGTATTATTCGTTTGATCGATTACATCACTGCTGTTGCCGACGATGTCAGACAAAATCCACATACATCAACGAGACAATGATGCACTCAATTGGGCATCAGTAGACGTTCGCTGCAATGAATTTCGGGTGAAATATTCCCCTACAAAGTGTAAACTGTTCACGAGTTGCCTGCTGATCATCCTATAAGGTTCACTTACTGCCATACTCTCTATAGAGTATTAGGTAGGATAATTTCCTATTAAATATCATAAAAGGCGACGAAGGCCATTTCAGGAGGGCAGTGATGAGATCGCCAAATCTAACAGCACCAGACTTCTTCTTTTTAAGCTTGTACGCTTTTACTGCCAGTGGTTGTAGCATTTTAAAGCAAAAGGATATATGAAAGGAATAAGATTACTTGTTGCAATAACAACTAATATAAACCCATTTGCTGCTGATTTGATGACCATAGTACGTATAAATTTTTACTTATTATAATTCATTATTTAGTTCATCTTAGACTATACATATTTTAGGACAGGAGAACAGTAAGCGTATCCCTGGACATACTTAATCTAAGTAAAGCTCTTAGTGTTAGTGCATTAAATTTAAAATTCTATATTTTTTGAAAATACTGAACAAAGTTTTTACTTAAAAACTGCAACACTTTGAAATGAATATTTCTAAGGTCAAATGTGCAAAGCAGCTATAATTAGTACTTAAGAATTTTATATTACAATCATTTAATGTATAAAAGTACCCCCTATGCCATGCATTACAAAAACGTATCCATTACAAAGAAACAATGGAAATTTTATATCCTTTTATTATGAACCACAAACACTTGCAGGCGCCTTGTCTAAGCAAATATTTTTTAATTCATAGTTTCTCAATTTTGTTTCATACGACTGTGTGTAGGCACACCATTCCTTCCGCCATAATTTCAAATTGCATTTTATGACGTACGTGTTTAATTTTCACTTACACTTAAGAGAGCTTTTTGAAATTACTAAGACTTGCTTAAACCTCATTTCATTTTCAATAAAATTCAAAATGCTCTTCACGGTATATTACACTCAACTGAATTTTGCTTTTAATTACACTGATTTGCACCATGTAGTAAGTAGTTTCAATTACTTCCACTGCATCAACTCAAACTACATAAGAACGGCTATTAATAACAGACTTCCTTGCCGGCAATATAACTCGATTATAATTGAAAGGATATTTTAACACAATTCGCAGGAACAGTTTTAAAGTCAAGAAAACTGTAGGCGAAATAATATCAATTTTTAAGTGAAGCGTAGAAAGTTTCTGATAAAAATCAATTATGCGTGATTATTAGAACGTAATGCTATTTTCGAAAGCCGCTACACCCGCCTCTTAAGTGCTCTTGTCTGTTCAATGCCTGTTCCACGCAAAAGTTTTTGGGTGGCGATGATTGTGTACAAAGTGGAAAAGGATATGAGAATTTATTTAATTCCAATCATTTACTTAATTCTCACCACCATTTTTAATTATTGCTAAATTAAACAAGTCAAACAGTAAGACATTGGCAATCGTATTTTCTTGATTAATCCTTTGTTTCCTAGTCAAGTCAAACTTATTGGCTTGATATTTAATTCTGAAATATATATTTCATCGAAACTAAAATAAAGCATGATAAATGCTTTGAGGACCCTTCACTACCAATTCCATTGTTTAAAAAATCCTGATTTTTTTGTTGAAGTACCAGCATAAATTAAGCCAAACGTTCAGGTCGTCACACCAGACGTTGTCGATAAAGTTCATGAAATGATATTAGACTATCGCTGAATGAAATAGCTTGAAATGGCTGGGGTCCAAGGTGAATCCATCCTGGAGTATAGTACATATGCATGAATATATGGCTACGAAAAAGCTACTCGAGCGATGGCTGCGCAGTTGCCCACGCAAAATGTTTCAACGGGTTTTTGCATCAATTTATTTACCTGTGAATGAGATATGAATCCATCATACCACACCAGGGACCAAAGAGCAATCAAAGCAGTAAGTTTCTTTGAGTGGAAGTGCACCAAAGAAGGCAAAACAGGATCTGCCGGCCAACGTCCTGCACGATTTACAATTCACATCGATTACTTTTAAAAGGTTAAAAGGAGTACCGGAAAATATTACTAAGAGCTTTTGGAAGAGTTCAGTATTAATTTGAAGCAAATACGACTTCATCTAACGTGAAAAAGTGCTGTTCCATTAAGACAATGCACATTCACATGCGTGTATTCACTATCGAAAAAATCGATTAATTGGCCTACGAATTGCCATCTTATCCAGAATTTTCTCCCAGATGTAGACCCTTGTGACTATTTTATTTTTTCCAAATTCAGTAAGTGATTTCGGTCAAATGTAGAAGTCATCACTGAAACCAATGGCTTTTTTGAAGTCCTTGTTAAATCTTAGTATTTCGTATTTCGTCGTTGGTATATCTTAACCTCTCAAGATGTGGATGCAACTACTTTTACATAAATAATTTACCGCAATTTAATATAAGAAAAATGTAAAAATATGCTTTTCTCAATATATCGAAGATACCTTCCTATTCAGCGAATAGGCACCAAAATAAGAGAACATTCTACAAATGAAAATCCAATGTTAAAATAGGTGTTTCAATTTCAATTTCCCTGTTCCTAGGACATCAAAATCTATTATTTTACTAATATTGATATTAATTATCTTCCTAATACATTTTCCATCACACATCTTTGCTGCATCCTAATGTGTTTATATGAAGGATATGCATGCATCCTGCAGAAGGTCTCATTACCAAATGCACTTAACTTCCAGCCTTTTGTTTTAAGAGTGCTGTAGTAATCAATGTAAATTAATTAAGAAGTAATTCATAAAACTGCTATTGAATATAAAAATAATTACTAAATAATTACTAACTAAAATTTCTAAAATGTTTAGAATAATTTGGCAGGTTCAAAATGCACATAATTTCGATAGACATTAAAGAAAAGAAAAAGGTGGACATAACTTTTTCTTGGGTAAATATTTTATAAAATGCTTTCTACTGGAATTAGAAAAATTGGTAATGGGAAGAAGAATAGAGGGAGTAGTGCTTGTAGACATTCAATAGGAACTTTTTCGAGCTGAAAGTGATAAGAAAAGTAAACGCAGAGAGATTCTTCGATATTATGAATTGTTGGGCTAAAGAAAGTACTCTCTCTGTACCTTATGCATTTTCCATTATCCCCATTTTCGGTCAGATATAGGGAACTTAATTAATAAGAAGATCAGCCACTGTTTGAAATGTTGGAATCTATGGGCCAACATCATAATATATTTCTAAGAGATTTCGAGGCACATGACAAATGTGTGCAGTCCATCGGAAATCACACTTGAATGACGTATATGGAATTGAACGTATGATACAGATGGTCATTAAGAAACACAAGAAATTGGTGAAGAAAAAACAGAACTTTGTAGTACCCATAATCGATATTAAAAGCTTTATCAAAAGGTGTCCATGTTGCACTCATCAAATACATTGAAAATATCGAGAGCCACATTCTTATTTTCGCCAAAGTGATGAGTCGCTTGATATCTGCAAGTCACATTGGCGGTCGATAAGTACACTGTTTGACTCTAAATAGGTTAAAAATTTCACTTTTCAATACTTCTCTCTTTTTTTTGCAACTGACGTTGCATCAGAAACATTTTAGCTCACGGTAAATTCCCCAGCAGAGTAGAACGTCCTTAAAAGGATGGCTTGTGCAAAATGGATTGCAGACACGTTAGCATCGAAGAGTACTTTAGGAGGCTTATTTATTTTTACTCAACGTACAAGAAACATATTGGGCATAGTTACGGATATTCTTTCGAGAAAATTGATAACACAGAAGTATGGGTAGGAAAGATTATCCATATGAAAAGTTTTGTGAAACTTTATCAAAATGATTAGAATATGCGTAATACATGTGATTAATTTCAAACATTTTTTCAACACGTATACGTTATCGTGGCCATAAATACCTGTAAATGTTTTGCGTCATGTATATAATTTAAATATTGTTTTATGGATGAAATGTGCAGGTTGATAGTAGAATTGACACCAATGCTCAATGCATGGTGTGAATGAAATTTCCATTTCATTTCTGATTCGTGGATATTTTAAGTATACAAATATACACGATAAGTGACAACACTCCACTAAAACTCCGAATTTTTACCCTGGCATGGATCGATAAGTACACACTTTCGTTAGCCTTGTAAGATAAATGTGATTATATTCTTGCTGTATGCATATCATGAGCTCAATTACCAACTGAAGCTTAGTGCTTCAAGCCTTCAGTAAACTATAGAGGAATATGCTGAAGAAGTTAAATCTCACGATTTTCTTGAAACCACAGATTTTTACATTTAAAATTGTTTGATTTCATTCCACGTGAGGCAGTAAAATAATGAAAATTCGAAAGGTTTCCAATGGTTTTAATAGACTTGTTATGGGATCTTGTACATTGGATCTGTAGTCATGTTCAAGGTGCTATAAAAATTAAACGATTTTGTGGAAGTGCCTTATTCTTTGTGTATTGTATATGAAAAACATTTTTGTTGAATGCATTTCGTTGACATAATTAAATTTTTTATTGGAATTTTTGTTAAACGTATTTTGAACTGGAATTAAGGAATATTATTTCATCTTGACATGCTTTACTGCAGCAGTCACACCATTATATCAAACAGTGATGGCACTAGGTTTAGCTGTGATAATAAAAGTTTTTTGGAGGAGCTTCACTGCAAAACAACTTCCGAAGAAGTCATGAAAATGTTGATTTGTTTGTTACAGAAAAAATATTTTTTTTTGCATATTTCCAATTGATTTTGAAGTGGGCTTATCATTACAAAAATCGTTTTATTAATGCCTTTGACTATATCGGAAGCCGGCTTGAACATATTAAGAAACGTAGATTTTTAAACAAAACATCTTCATACTAAATAGAAAAAATCTTAAAGCAATTTCAAATGATCGCAATTTGTGTTGTCTTATGCAAAAATAATAATTTAATTTAAAGATTGAGAAAAAGTACTGTTTTATTGAAAAATGAGGGCCATAAGCAGCTGTTTTAAGGTAAAAAATTGCATTAACCAATACCTTAAAGGAAATTAAAGTACAAATAACTTTCTATGTTATCATCCGCTAGAAATTAGTTATTAATTATTATTGTAATATTTTGTATGAAGGCATATTTGCTTACGCTTTCGCAAACTGATAAATTACACTGTCCAACAATTTTAAACTTTTTGACTGATTTTTGTTTTATGTGTCAAGAGGTTTTGTAGCACTTAATTTTTTGCGAGTTACAGCTTTCATTAGAAATTCGCTTTTTTACATGTTTTATTTGCCGCTAATTTAAAAATTATTCAATTATCTTGCTTTAATTTGACAGGGCAGTGTCAAATAGAGTTTGTGTGTATGACCTGAAGTATACATTAGAAGAATACCATTTAAAACCGACAGCTTTATAAAAATTTCCTTGTCCACCCACTGGAAATTAAAAACCAGTCTTGGAAAAGGCATGCAAAACCTTCTTTAAGTTTTAACGTTTCTTGGACAAATAAGACCTTTCAATACGAAACCGTAATACTTTAAAATGAACCAGTGAATATAACTGGCGTTAAAAGAAAAAACTGAGCCAAATGGAAATGTTCTTGCATACAATCGGCACAATCCAAGATAACAGCCTAACCTCAAGTTGATATTTCACAGGAGCAGTAATTTAATGTGAGAAGAAAATTTACAGAGATAGTGACATTAAATGTGATACAGAAATGGCAGGATGATTTAAACGACCTGCTGAAAGATCTCACAGTGTCAAAGTCTGATTCAGAAACTTTGACTTCTAGGATAAAACAAGAGAACTACGATTATTTATTGCCGCATCTACTCAGATATTTTGCTGAAAAAGATGAAAATGTAAAAATGTTTGAAAAAATGTACCTGGTTTAATGGCCGGAATTGAATTACGAAATTAGTAAGTGGCATTTATTCATAGAATAGTCAAAAGGGAACTTAAAAAGTGCCCAAAGGGAACAAATTAAGAGTCATTTCACATTGACAGCAATTGGCTCATATGTGTTTCTTAGCTTAAACTAAGGATTAAAACTGGTTTACAAATGATTGGCCTACTGTGAAAGCGCGAGTTCTCGGGTAACAAACCCAACTTTGGTATCACGGGCCATGTAATTTTACTTGCGTTTCATATAAAATTAGGGATGACAAAGCAATTTGTTAAGAGAAATTTTGTTAAAGGAAAAAACAGTTTCAAAACTGAGCTTATAGATCTGGAGATCTAAGTGAAGAACAGGGCAGGCAATTCCAATGGGAATTTTATACAATGGAGGAACGTTATCTAGGATACTGGACGACTATTGTTGGAGAATGCAGAACAGCTTTCTGATTTTAACTTTTGCAAGGAAGTTTTATAGGAGAAGGTTTATTTTAAATTAAAAATTTAATAAAATGGAATTAACTTTAAATATGTTGTGTTTTATTGAGAAACGGCTCAAGTGCCATATTTTGAATATAACCCAATCGTTAAAAATGCTGTTGTTTAGTGTTGTTTATGGAATTAAAACAAGTAGGATTAGTTTCGGTTATACCAAATATCATGTTGCTTTGTCTTCTGCAATCGATATGCAATACATTTCTATATTTGTAATCTACACTGGTTTTAGTGAATCGAACAGTTGTGTATTTGTTTGCAACACAAATTGCACTCATTTGGAATTGTCTTGAAATGAAGAAAATTAAGTCCCATTAAGAAGAACAAAGCAGTCTTTGGATTGTTTCTCGTTTAGATTACTTATGCCAAGAGAAGCATAAAGATTTTATCTTATTTTCCCAGCAAAGGCGGTTGGTTATTTAAGTAAAATTTCATTTACTAAATTATGTACATGTGAGCGAGTATAAACATTTAACAGCACAAGGTCTCAAGGACACCACAAACATTTTTTTATTTCTCATTGCTAGATAAAATTATCTGAATCGTTACTACAGTTGCGAAGTGAAAGTACAAAACTACTGCTGAATTCCAATTAGACAAAAATTATTGGAAAATATTACGAATGGAATTTAAGAGAAAAATAGTTGAATATATATAAAAAAAACTTGTATTCGATTATGACAGAGTTGTTCTCTGTAAAAAAATAATCAAATAATTATTTTTTATAGTCTTATCGTTAACGAAATTTCACCGGAAATCTCTACCTGTTTTTGTAACTTCAATCGGTATATTTAATTGTTGTTACTCGATTTTATACACTATTTCGTTGAGTTTTCAATAATTTTTTGTTCTTGGGAAATAATTAATGTGAAAACATTTCTCACATTTTATTCACAATAAGTGTGATTAAAAGAAATTGTATTAAATATATATTTTTTTTAATTTTATTTTCATTTTAAGGACGAAATTGAATGTCGTTGTGAGGGTGAAGCTTTAACCAGAGTTCCCCAAACTCTTACCATACCATTGCAACGACTAACAATTGCTTCAGCTGGCCTGCCCCGTTTACGTACCACAGGCTTAAAAGTCTACAATGCTTCACTATTGGACATGTAAGTCTCAAAGAACACTAAGATGGCACACGCCAACTACTTATATGAAATTATTGTTACTCTCATGTTGATAAATATATAAATATTTTCTAATAATTACATACATATATTTATTTTTATCTTGTATAGAGTGTTGACTGACCTTAAATATCTGGAGACGATAGAAGATGGTGCATTTGCCAGCTTAAAACTATTGCGTACCATGTAAGTTTTAATATCATCATCGTCCTCATCAGCGGCAGCATCAGTGTCGAACATCCTTTTATTATTCTTACTGGGGGTTCGTCATCATCATAATCATAAACGTCAGTCATTACGATGGTCATCATCTGACATTGTGTTAACAAGGGTAGACAAGACAATGTAGAAAAAAATAGAAACAAAACAAAACAAAAAAAAAACATGCTTTACTGAGGCAGAAATTAGTGGGAATTTAAGACTTAATCTATAAATAGTTTTAAATTTTAAAGCTGCTTTATGCAATTTGTGTTGTTCACACTAAATGGTTAATTTAAATTCCTCAGTCTGCTTTTAGTTTTCAATTAGATGTTTTCCCATTTATAAAAAAAATATGTGCACACGATTGTGAGTAAAACTTAGTTATTATAAGTGTCATATTGGCTACAGTTAAACAACTGCTGTTTTGTCCCATACGATACGATCTTTAATGTAGTACCACACAAAAAGTCTAAAGGCTTTAAATCTAATTATCTTGTGTAACGAATTGGCGTCGCTAAAACTTGAAATTATGCATTCCAGAAAATTTCCATGCAATAACAAAACAATCGGTGGCACCGTCTATTTGAAACCATATATCGTTCAGTTCATAATCTTCTATTGTAGACCGAAAAAGTCAGTTTGCCATACAGCCATAGCGCCGTGACGGTAGCGGTTCTTCCAGTGTCGTTTTGCAACAAACAAGGCTCAATGATAACTCCAGACCATAATGCGCAACAAACATTCACTTTTTCCGAATGCAATAGCTTTTCTACAACAAATTTTGGGTTCTCCGACATATGCAACAGTTTAGCTTCTCGACGTAACCACCATGTGTGAAATGACTTCCATCGCTAAAGAAAATTTCACTCGAAAAATCAGCACAGAAACTCTGTTGCTCTAGCAGCACCAAATCAGCATATGTACGGTGTTGTTAATCATCGGCCGGCCTTCATTGTTGCGTGAGTTGGCCTTTATATAGATAAAGGTGCAAATGTAAAATATTCCATAATGATCAGTAAGATACGTCGAATTGGAGAGAACGCCATGGAATCGACAAATTCGAATTATACGCCACACTTTCACTAACAGAAGCGATATTTTTTGGCAGTGCGCACATTGCGATGATGTACAGGCCTGACTACATCTGTAAAGTTTCCAGTTTCTTAAAATTTCCTTATAATCTTACTGATTCCTTGCAGATATTCACAAAAATGGCAAGATCTTAACGCCTCGTTTAAACTAGTTCCACTAGAAATTTCTTACGAAGTATTGCTCATTCGACCGAGATCACCAAACCTCAACGAGAAGACGATGCATACAATCAGGCATCAATCAACATTAGTTGCAACAAATTTTTGGTGAAAGATTTTATTTCAGGAATTGCTGTCTGCTGGCCGTCAGACAAGGTTAACTTAATGCCATACTTTGTTAAACTTGGTGCAAAAAGAGAATGATTTTGTTAACAAATAAAATTTGTTTTTCTGGGGCACAGTAAATCCACTTAAAATGCATGAATAGCCATTGCATACACTCAAAGTAACTGTTTGGTGCGGCATTTGCATCGACGCCGATGGCTTTACCGTAACCATAAATGGTGAACATTGCAGGCAGATGCTAAATGAGTTTTTTTCCCAGCAAGTTGCTGCATTGGGTCCCGATCATTTTTGGTTTCACCAGAACAGAGCAGCCACTCACACAGCTCGAACAACTATCGAGGTTTTGACACACTAATTTTCACGTCGAATGATCTGCTGTTTTAGAGATTTTAACTGGCCGTCTAAATTGTCAGATCGAACAGCTCAGGACTTCTTGCTATGGAACTTTTAAAAACCTCGCGCTTACCACAACAAACCACGAAACTTACTGGTCTTGAAGGTTGACATTGAACATGAAGTCGTCAACTGGGAGCCAAATGTTTTAGGGGCAAAAATTCGAAATGCGATGGATTTTTTTCATTTGATGTCATCTATTTTACACTTCGAGATCAACTTTTTTATAAAAGCACAGCTTCTTTTATTTACAACAATATGGCAGACAGTTGAAATTCTGGCATTACTTTTGCGCCGCGTCTACCTATAATGGTTCCTGCGCACTTATCCGTCACTAGATGAATATAATGCCATTTTATCTGATCTACAATAGATAAATTAAATAAGAATTGATTATCTACCATTAGAAATAAACTTTAGATCTAGGAGGCGTACAACTTTGCTAGTGTTTACGATATATTTTTCTTTTGTGAAAGGATTATTATCCTTTACATACACATTGAACTAAAAAATTTGATATTCTATTGTTTGTTGTTGGCTTAGCTAGGTATATGCCTGCATTTCATTGGCGCTAACCAAATCATCAGTACCCTTTAGCCAAATCATGGTTGAAAGCATTCAAAGCTGGTATACTTAAGCTACAGACTACAAACACTATATGAGAATTCAAACAGAACTCAATCATATTTTTCTATTTGTAATCAACAAAAACACAAAAATATAAATAGCTTAAGTATACGAGCTTTGAATGCTTTCAATCATGATTTGGCTAAAGGGTAGCGCCAATGAAATGCAGGCATATACCTAGCTAAGCCAACAACAAACAATAGAATATTAAAATTGTTATTTTGGAGAATATCTCGAATAACGAATTTGATAAAAAATTTGATCATATAGATTTAAAGAAATGCATACATCATTATTTTTTAGTAAAAAAAATAAATTATTTTCAATTCGAGTTTCACAGTGGAACTGGGAATTAATTTGACAACTGGAAGTTGAACAAAAACCAGTAGTGTTTTTTTCCTTATGTTAAAGAAATTTCATGGCTTAAGGATTGAAACAAAGTAATATTTTCATATGAATTTATATAAATAAATATTCGCTTTTACATGAAAAATATGTTCAAATCAAAATTAACAGATTTGTATAAATAATTCATACTTTTGAAAAGTTTCGCTATTTTGACTTCGTGGGAAGTTAAAAGTATGCGCTAGTGGATTTCTGGAAGCAATGAAAATGCTGTTTGTTGAGATTGACATTTACTGGGAATGTGATGATATAAAATCATACGTTAATACATTTAAAGATAAGAGTTAATGTTAAAATACTATTTTAATAAGAATTACATTACTGCCTTAATAATGTATTGCTGGATTGAACATAAAATGGCCGTGATAATCATTTTTTAATCATATTATTTTTTGCGTGTGAACATAAAAATAGAAACAGCTTGAGAAAGGGGGTGTTGGAAAACAATTTTTTATAGACAGAAATGTGATAGAAAATCAATATTGGAAACTATTGAGTTGTAACGCATTGTTTTTACATGTGTGATGTGCAATTAAAAATTTTTTTTTTGAGTTGTAAAAAGCCAATAAAAATGATTTATTTTTATGTATATGTCAGCTTTAAGAGCAATGAGTTTAATTTACTTTACTATGCAGGGGGCAAATTACGGCATTCGATATCGATCGAAATTTCAATACAATTCAAGAAAATTTTGTTTGAAATTTCGATCGATATCAAATGCCGTAATTTGCCCCCAGGTGTGTGAGTTTTCTGAAGTTTTTGTTAAATCTAATTTTATAATGAACAAAAATACATCGTTAACTTGATTTCTCCTTGGTTAAAATTGGCTTGTAGACTATAAATATTGCACATTTCAAATGAAGGCCATGAATACACCCAATTCATCAGTTAATTAATGACAACATATTCGCTTAAAATTTTTAATTTTCCATTGCTGGATTACCTAGCCTGAAATGCAAACAGCATATTGCAAAGTGGCTTATAATATTACGAAAATATTTTAGTTTTATTAGAATGAAAGGTATTCGTTTTTATAAATAATATTTTTTGGCATATTCGCTGAATACTAGTTTGTACTTCTTTCCAAACAATTTCAAATTTTTCTTGCTGGATTTTATACCAGAAATTAAGCTCTACCGAATTCAGTAAGGTATGCTAGATTTGAAATCTAAGTTCTTGTTACCATTTTTTTTTAAAATACCATTAAGAAAGTCTGTGTTTTAAACAGCAGATGACCAAAATTCTTTTAACGCGTGTACACTTGATTCATTTATCATTATCTATCAAAAACTCAATTCATAATTTTTTGATGGTTATGCCCTTTTACACTTTAGGTGGCGATATTAAATATTTTCATCTCAATTCACTTACTACAATTTTTTTATATTATATTTTCCTATTCTTTCCATATAGCTACATTTCCCATGCACCCAAATTGACTTATTTATCTAAGGATGTGTTTGAGGGCATCTCTGAAACCATTAAAATCATGTAAGTATAAGGATACGAAGAGAACCCTACGAGTACGAAATCTATTAAAAGCTTTATTTTATAAGTAACAAAATTAATTAAATTTCTTAACATTATTGATTATGTGTATCCGTGTAAGTCATGGGAGTATTAAATTATTAAGATGCTATAACTCAGCAAATGTTTTAGTATTTCTAATTAAAGTAATTAATATTTTTCAATTGAGGCTCTAAATTAATAGCCAAATCATTAATGTTCTGTGTTTATTATGTTTCCCTTTTGTAGTCGTTTTAAAATGTTTTACTTTCTTCGGCATAGAAACTCCTAGTAAAATAAAACAAATTAAACTACTGTTTAATATCATGATGAATCCTTGCATTTAGTTGAAGGAAAATCCTTCCTACTACATCTGTTATATGTGATTGCAAGCGTATGCGGTATTATTTATTAACTTTTATCCTGGAATTTTTTCTTGAAAAACTCAACTCACTGAACTGTTTGATAGGTCATCAGCATCCTGCTCTGTTCCCGTACCACATACACAGAAAAATTTATTGCAAACAGATTCATTTCAGTAGGATTGTACTTGATGTCAAGGTAAAAGAGAAAAATTTGAAATTTGCGAGAATTTCAGTTAATACATTTCTAATTCGCTTATATCCTTGATATTACAAATGTAAATTACAAGTGCATTTATGTTAAAAATGCAGCAACATTTTTCAAACTTTTTGCAAGATTACACAGTTATGTGGTTAATTTCATGTCAGTTTATGCAAGGACTATGCTACCTTCGTTATATCCTTAATTTTAAAATTTAAATAGAAATGATAATTTATGTATCATTATAAATTTCAGTTGGAAAATCATTTGGAATGGGTGTAAGGATATCACTACTTTTGGTATATCGATTACACAGTTATGTGGTTAATTTCATGTCAGTTTATGTAAGGACTTCGCTACCTTTCATATATCCTTAATTTGAAAATTTTAATAGAAATGCTACAAAATATTGAAAAATTATTTATTATTATAAATTGAAGTAAATTTAAGTTGAAAATTCCTTTGGCATGGACACAAGGATATGTTACTACTTTCGATATATCCTTCATTTAGCAAAATTCATTTTAGAATGAAATTTTTTAAAACTATTTTTAGAAGTATGCAGTTAAATTATGTGATTAGTTTCATTGCAATTGATGCAACAACACGCCAATCTATCAATATATCCTTAATTACTTCTTTGATTAAAATGGAAAATATATTTACATAGCAAAACTGTTTGAAGGACGTGACTATATACTATTTTTTCTTTCATTTTCAGAATTATTACAAGGACTCGAGAATCTCCCATATATCCTTTATTTTAAGAAAATCTTCAATTTCAGTTAGTTTAATCATACTAAATCATACTAACTAAACTAAAATATTTGTTAAAATTAATATTGATCAGGGCAAGTAAATTTTTATCGCCAATAAAATATACAAATTCGCTGCCTTCTAGTGCAAGTTCGTTGAGCCAGGCTAATTAAGTTCTTTTTCCCAAATTTAAAATTTACTAAATCAATAAATTATAAAAAAAATCTCAAAAATACATTGAAATTAATTAAGAAAGATTGACTTGGATGGTTACTCTCTATTGCGTTTACGCATATTCCTTTCGCATCCAACTTTTTCACTTTCGCAAACCTGGCATCAGTGTACTCTGTAATACGAAAGAGTTTGTTAAAATCGTTCGTTACAACCAAATATCTTGCACTAACAAAATATCAAACGCATCGAACTAGCTTACGCATCGGAATAGAGAGTAACCCCCCTGGTCTCTATGAGCCTGTTTACATTGAGGATGATATTGAAACGAGATCACCCCCCGCGACTCGTGTTCGTTGGCGAAAGGTGTAGAGAGGTTTAGCGGGTAGTCGATGGAAATCAAGGCAACAATTCTGATATACTTACATATATTTTTTTGGCATCTTTTTTTCTTTCATATTTTTGTCGATTATGTATGATCGGTGTTGCCAACTCGACTTATTTTTTATAAAATCGAAAAAATTTTTTTAACAAATTCTTCTATAATTTCTTCTTCAGATAAATCAGAAATTTTACTTTTTCAATTATTTAAATTTTACTTCTATAAATTTTTGGTATTGTTACAAAGTTGCTAGCCACCATTGCACTAACGACTGCCATCAGTGAATGGATACTGGGGTACATATTTGAAAGACGCTACTAAAACAGCACATGACAGCTGTAGGGAAATCGTTCATAATATTTTTATATAGTTGATCTGCGAAGAGCAGATATCAATATATACATATGTACTAAATCAGCGTTTAGGCGGTTGTAACATCTCTTGAAAGAAATTAATTAACAAAAATCTTGCTGCTCCATCGGGATGGCCTTCGAGTAAAATAGAGGCATGAAATACATAAAATAAAATTAGACAAGTCAAAGTAATTTAGTTAATTTTTTCTCTTTCTATTCTTCAATATGTTTACTTATTAGCAGAGTTGTCAACTTGGTGCTTTTAGCACTGGTTTTAGTGCTTTTTAAATATTTTGACTGTTTTTTTTATTTATTTATAGTGCTATATATTTATTTATTATTTGTGATAGAAAATTTTTATTTCCCATAATGTAAAAGGATAGATTAGGCAAAGCGCAAATTTTATGCAAAGTTACACTTTATATATAAAATCACTTGAATTGCTTAGTTTTATTCTAATTAAGCGTCATTTGGACTTAACCTACTAACCTTCGCAGGTGGTATTTTGAAAATATAACTTCCAATCTATTGACATTTTAAGTTTCCCGAGAAGCTGACCAGAAATTTGAAGTTTACGTATAAACATATTATGTATTGTGTAGCTTCATAATGGAAAAAATTTACAAAAGTCTTAATGAAGCATAATTGAATACCCAAAGTTTTATTTGTATCGCTATTAAAATCCCTTTTAAATTAAATACTGTCTCATGCTGGTATAAATTAAATTTTTTAAATTTTAGTTGCACTATTATTGCAAAAAGATATGAATATTCGTATTGTTTTTTTATTTCTAGAGAAACTCGCAGACATTTCGGTTATTTCCATTAAGGATTTTTATTATACGATATCAAGGGTTTTTATTAATACGATATCAATTTAAAAATAAAACCAGGACTTACAATTTTAAATTTGAACTGCAATTAAAGTATCATTTAAGCTTAAGGTCTTATTAAAATGGTAAAAGGATTTCTTTATAATATGGATGCTCTTGGAGTATGGTCTTCAAAGCAAATTGATATATCGATCACTACAAACAAAACTTTTTTAATCTCTTAATAAGACATCGTGTTTAGATAATATTTTAATTATAATGATTAAAAAAGCTTCAAAAACATAGAGAGATTTTAAGTATTAAATTTGACGCTTTAAACGATTTTACTGATTTTCCAAAATTTGAAAGTTGACAACGCTGTCTATTAATTTTGCTTTGTAAATTCTATGTGCTTTAAATATTCATGTACTTGACAGGCATTGTGTAAACAGCACTTGATATGTCTGCGTGTACTTTATTAAGTGCACATTCGTACAACTATGAATTGTTCTATGTCAGATATGTCCTGGCATCGGCCTCTAGTGCACTATGCATTAATTCGCAAATTGCATTGGCGGTATATTTGCCAGGCGAATAGTTTTTACAATATATGACATGAAATGACTTCCACTAGGTTTTTTTTTAATTCAAACAAAAAAAGGGGCACTTTTCACGAAAACTACTACAAAGAGGCATCATTTAATTAGAGTTATTTTCCAGCTGCGGCAACATATCCTCAGTGATTAAGATACGAAGGCAGGTCAACGAGTTCCTGACTTATTGATTGAAACACATTATTTTATTTTGCAATGTAGTCTCTTTTGAGCTTTGTCCGACGTTTCTCCAATATTTTTATCCCTTTAAAAAATTAAGATTTGTCGAGATCGTTACATTGAGGATTTTGATTGTGAGAGGATTTTTATCGCTGGGTTTGAATTTCTTTCCGCCGAGCCATTTCTTGAGGTTTGTAAAGAAAAAACAACCACATAACGACTCGCAGCCTAATTAATAGAATTTTGCCATGGTAACTGCACATGTGTGCATCTTTAGCTGCTTTCTTGGACGTTTTTTACCCCAAATTCTCATTACATCGACGCAATAAGTTGGCTTCATATTTGCTACGGATTATTTTGTCGTTTTAATGATAGTAAATGTGGAACCCATATTGCGGTGAGCTTTTTTTGTGTTCTTTTATCCTAAATTTAAACCACTGAGCCATGTGATATGACTATGGCTTCCACAATCTTTCGAATTTCTAATCTTTGATCGGTCAACACCATATCATGCATTTTTTTATTGTGTCGGGAGTATTGACCTCAACTGGATGTCCAGAAAGTTTGGCATTTTCCGTGATAGTACAGCCACAACGAAACTCAGTAAACCACTCTTTTACGGTGTAGTATTCCCATATTGTTTATTAAGCTTAGAGTTGGTTTTAGTGATGGTTTCCTTCCCTAAAATTATGCTTAATGAGCACACAAAATTCACTATTTTCCATTTTTTGCTCAAATCACATGGTAGTCTCCCATCAATGGATGTCAAATATTTACAAATGAAATGCTGCAGTTCGTTAGAATTTTGACATAAGTCAACTGACAGATGCTTTTTGACAGGAGTAGTCTTGCCTTTTTCGTTGAAAGGCGGCAAATGCAAAAAAATGCTTCCCCCCATACCTTCAAGCTTTTATTTTCGATGTCCATTCCAGTTTTTGAAGGTTAGGAATAGGAAGATTTGGATGACAAATTTATGTGTCAAATGAATAGAGTGCTTATGAAACCATTCAAAGCAGATCAACAAACACTTTCCAAATATTTAAAAGCACTTACGTTCATCTAAGGGCAAGAATATTGAGCGCCACGTGAACTGCATTCAAGGCATAAGCCATTATAAAATGAAGTGATTGCCGCATCGAATTGTTACCAGAGCTGGAAAATGTATCTATTATAATAATTCTAAGCAGCAATTTAGACCAATTATCTAGATGCGAAAAATAAAATCTTGATAGAGTCTGCACTTAAATTAATATTGGCCATCTCTGTATGTTTGCTTACATGTTAGACCGTATAAGCTTTATTGCTTTTGTTGTTGGCTAACACACACATACACCCAAATTATCTCTTTTTAGCTCTTGTGTACTATTAGCTTAACAATGTGGCATGAAATAATATTGGAAAAGGGATTAGTTTTGTTTTAACTTTCGACTACATGTAAAGGAATGTATGCATGGGTTCGTCCTTCCGTTCGTAACATCTTAAGTCTGAAACAAATAAATATATTAATATGATGTGTCCTTGTGTAGAAAGGATGTATAATCCATGTCGAAGTTATTTAAATCGTAAAATTTTTATGGATTTTCTTTAAGTCATTAAAAATTCGCAAAATTATTGGAATAAATTCGAACATATTTTTATTGTGAAACTGATAAAGAACTTGTGGGTAAGAGCTAATGTATAGTATAGGAGTAACTGATAGATTGGTCAAAGTTAACATATATACCTCCCAAGACAGCGTTCATTCAGCCTTTTAAAGAAAGTGCTTAAAGGTTCTGCTCCTAATAGTCACAAGTCGAATTGCAATGTTTAACGTATTGGAAATGTTTAAAGCAGATCCCAATCTAGCCAGCTTATCTGCTTAGTCATTACCAAAGTGGTCTAAATGTAATGTCATAAAGTTGACTTAGCCTTGGCAGCTATGTCTGTGTGTACAAGATGGTGTGCATTTATTTTAACACTTAAAGGGAGAATGACAGAGTGAATATTAGACAGGAAAATATTGAATTTTCTACTTCTGTTATAGTTTTTCCAGTCAAACGAAAAATCTACTTTCATCGAAGCACATTTCCCGCACATTTTTATTATAATATCAGATAAATCCCTTTCCCTTTTGCATATATTTGAAAAGTTGTAGATGTAAATTTTTAGAATTTTTGCCTTTTCTTTATATGTATTGCAGACGCATCATAAACAGTGGCTTAATAAAAATGCCAGATTTAATACATCTACCAGCCACAAACATATTGCAAATGATGTGAGTATAATCTTGCTTACTTTTATAAAATATTTTCTTTATTTTATTTATAGTACTATGACACATTTTGCTTATTTTATCTTATAAGAGCAAATCATATTCGAGGTGATCATAAACAAACAAAATGTGAGGTCTTTAAATCCCGATAATAGGGTGCTAATAAATGGAATTTTGTAATTGAACCTGCTTATGTGTGCACCCTTGATCTAGGCCAAGTAGGCTCGTTTTTGTTTTTTTTTCAAATCCTCATTAAATCCGCCACAATATTTGCCATTGATTGCTTTACCCTTTTGAAAGTAGTCAGTCAATGTGTATTATACCGCGTGCATCCTAAAAAACGGTCGTCATGACTCTATTGGCTGACAAGCTCATATCGGCCTTTATGTTGTGAGGATCTACGTTTCATCCACGATTACGAAGCAGCCCAAAAATTCGACCATATTGCAGTTGAACAACGCCAAACACAGTTGCGTTTGTAGATGATGGTGAGCCAATGCAGCACCCATCTTGCAAAAAAATTTCTCATAAGCAAGTGGTCATTCAAAATTGAAATCACTGAGCCATGTGATATACCTATGACTTCCACAATCCTTAAACAATCTCCGATCGGCCAACAAAATATTGTGCATTTTAATATTTTTTTTATTTATTATTTTTTTTTTTTTAATGTGGATACCTCAACTGAGCATCGAGATTACTCGGCATCTTGCGTGATTGTACAGCCAGAACCAAACTCAGTAAACCATTCTTTTACCATTGAATTGTTAATGCAGAATTCCTATAGTGTTTATCAAGTTTAGCCTTGATTTGAGTGGTGTTGCAATTATTATTTGGCCTTTTTGTTACCACAATCCACATGTTTCGTGCACGAAAGGTTGTTTTTGTGTATGAACTTGCATAAAAGTCAAAACGTGAAGGTCGCGGTTAAAGTTTCTGTTGCATGAGGGAGGTTCTAAAATTAGCCCAAACATCGTTTAGATGGAGGCAGTAGTTTGAAAAAAATGCTTTGGTGATAAGGTAAAACATTGAAAACACTTGTTTTAAGTTTCAAAGGGCCATAGCTTTTAGTATGACTTTTTTTGAGCCATCAAAAATAATCGATCTCAGTGAATTTGTAAAGATAGAAAAAATTTGTCACTCTTGTAGAATTTAATACTTGCGTTTCAAAGGCCTCAGTCCAACCAATATCAAAGCCGAGCTAGATTCTACTCTGGGGACATCTGCTCCTCCATTAACGACTAAACGATAATGGTTGGTAAGTAACCAGACATTTGTACACATCTCGTAAAGGTATACTTATTTTTTTCGATTACGGAGAATATATAATTATTGCCTCTTTTCTCTAAATGAAAAAATTATATCCATTGATATTAATTTTCGATTTCTATGTATTTCCAGAGATCTCGATAACAATCATATAACTCAAATTGAATCGAAATCGATTAACATAAAGACTGATCAACTGTAAGTTCCTGTTGAAATTTTTGCATATATGATAACAGATATTAAAGGGGTATAATTATTAATTCGTCTTTAACTTTTCAGAATTTTAGCAAATAATGATATAAAATATATAGATGACTCTGCTTTCCAAGGCTCTCAAATAGCAAAATTGTAAGTGAATTCCAAAGAAAGATCTCCGATATAAATTAATGAATTTATTTATTGTTCGTTTAAGAATTTTAAAAGAAAATCATAATTTACAACAAGTGCATCCTAAGGCGTTCTATGGCATGAGCATGCAAGAATTGTTAGTATTGTAATTTTGTTTTAAAAACGAATTCATCATGAAAAGCCACCAAATAGGGCTTGTGAATAATTATCATAATTTTTTTTTTACATTTTCCTTAAAGAGATCTCTCCAGTACCTCTCTGATAGGTCTACCCTCAGCAGGTTTGCAGGATATTGAAGTGTTACGTATTGAAAATACACACACTTTAAAAACAATACCGTCCATTTATAATTTTAAGGTGAAATGCTGTTAAAATATACTCTTCTTATTTATACTTATATGAACAACTGATTCCTTTTTTAATTATTTCGCAGAATTTACAAAGAGCGTATTTAACACATTCCTTTCATTGTTGTGCTTTTAAATTTCCCTCACGTCACGATCCCCGTCGACACGCTGAACGTCTAAAAGAAATCGAAAAATGGCAGCAGCAGTGTAGTAGCAAAAATAGCAACATTGATGTTAATGGAAATTCTGATAATAAATCAATAACATCAAAGAGGCTTAAAAATCAAATATTGAATAAACAACATTATGGGCAGATTGTCAAGGACAGTTCCAGTGATAACAGCAACGAGTATGATAATAATAACTGGTCAACACAAACAACCTTTATGGAAAAAACAGCGATTGGCAGTGCTTCTATTGACTCAAAATTGTATGAAACAACAGCACAACAACGAAAATTCAATCCATCCAGCAGTACTTCATCAGCAGCAGCTGAGAGAAATGAACAATTGAGTTCGTTGCAAAATAAAAATGGAATCTTGTTTAGGTAAGTAAATAATTGTTAGAACAAAATGCAGAAAGGTTTTATTTTCACACTGTGGTTGCGGAGTCCAGGGTATATAATTTTATCCTTCTTGGAGAATGACTCCTTTCAAATGCAATTAAAACTCTTTCAGTTGAGATTAAATTTTTAATTGGATAGAATATGTTATTTGATGAATAATACCATCAATATAATTAAAAACATTTTATGAATGTATATTTTGGTTGATAAATCACTGGCAATTGCCTTCAAAGAAATCATAAATGCGTTCGTTTCGAAACTGTGTAAGTGAATGAAGTTTTTTTTTAATTTTTTTTTTTTTGAGTATGCTTTTGATAATTTAAATATAAAAAATATAGTTCCATTAAAAAAAAGGTAATCCAAATACAAATCGAAATCAGAAAATTATTAGAATAAAATTTTAAGAGCTTTCCGGGATATTCAAACCCCCGCTTATAGCGTCAACCTTTTGAAGTATCCAGAAAAGCGCCAGTTAAAAAGTTTTTTTTCAGAAACCGGGATAATATATAAAATGCCGTCTTTATAATAATTTCCAAACTTCTATTCAATAACATGTTTGCATATTGCACCAAACTTTCCTCCGCTTCATCCCTCAAAACAGAGTCTATGACCCTCTTCAGGCTCTAAACTGGGCCCTATTCCACGAAACAACTTATCAACTGTTCACTTTGCACTTATAAAACTTTATGTTCCTCAGAAAATTTGATAAGTGATAAGTCCTTGCAATTTTTGTATTGTATTTGCAAATTTCTGTTCCACGTACGTTCTTTTGTGCAAAGTGCAAAGTCAACATTGAAAAATGTCATTTGTAAATAATTATACCGTTTCGTTCCACAAAAACTCTAAATTCTATTCCTGCAAAGCAAATTTTGATAAATTTGTAAAAAATTTGCAATGCAAGCGATCGCTTTATAAATTCATATTGTTATAACTAGAGAAGATTTCAAATTGTTTAAACGTGTGTTTTTGAGAACGAAATTATTTTTCGAGACTACAAAACTTTAATTTTAAAAAGTGCTTTCCTTTAAATCAAAACCAAGTTAAATTCATTTTAAATAAAATTAGAGACGGCTAAAAATCAATTGCGCCTGCTTTGGATTGCATATGATTGCCAGTATTATGGAGTTGCTGCTATGCACGCTGTTGCAAAATCAACAGTTTGCGGAATCATCCATAGAGTTGTCGACGTTGATCTATGTTTTATTTCAAAGCACAATGCGGTGGGCCGTTGAAGTCAGTGGTACGATGGTGGATTCCTTGTGTAATATGTGGGGCGGCATGGAAACCACTCATTAAAGACTACACAAATGCAAATTGGTCGGGCAGCATTCATGAGTCAAGTATTCTACGGAATTCGACTGTAAGTCAAAGATTTGTCAGTGGATTGAGACCATTTCGAGTTGGTCTTGTTTTGCTTGATAATGGGTACGGTTAATACCATATGTAACACTACAAACTTCTTTTAAAATTTTTATTTTGCGGCTCATTTTAACAAGTTCTATTTGGCAATGCAAAAATGACAAGTGATAGGACAGAAATGCAAAGATAATAAAATGCTCTGTGGAAGGCTTTACACATTCACTTCGCAGGAAAGCGTAAAGGTTTTACAAAGTGAGATTTACAAAGAATATTGTGCAACAGAAACATTTATCACTTTGCCAAAAAATGCAATTTGATAAGTGCAAATGAAAAGTATGAAAAGTTGAAAAGTTCTTTTATGGATAAGGACCTTGGTATGCGAACTAATATTGTCGCTACAGGTGGTAAAGTTACAACCCTTTCGGCCAGTGCGTCCCTCATCTCATTTCACACAATGCCCTAATGTCTACGGATCCAAAATTTATGTACCTTTTTGAATTTATGGTGTCCTTGAACATAAGCACAGCCATGGAGTGGTACCAATCATCAGCAATTGCTTTAATTGCCACTTGACAGTATAGAAATTTATTCGCGACAGATGTTTTAATGGCTGCTTAGATTTCTGCCTTGAATATACTATATTACTCAGGAAATCTGTATAAGATTCCTCTATGCTGAGCTCCCACTAACTCCCACCATCTCTTGCATCTTTGAAAAAGAAGTTGAAACTAGCACCCTTGAGCCTTTTCCTCCCCTAGTAATGTGTAATCCACAGGTCATTCGACCCATCTAATATTAATATAGGTTCTGCTATTCAACCATCCAACATTATGTCGGAAATCAGAGTGTGAATATAAGCAGGAACTGAATACAGTGTTTGGATGGATCGCACCTACATCACAATCGGTCGGGGATTGAAGATGTATGTGATAGAAATTCCGCTGGTAACTTTATAACGTGTTATCGCTTCTTTTCTATTGTTTGTTAATTTTTTTCATGATACTTTAATATAAAATTTTTGGTACACGGCTTTTGGCATTTTTTTCACTGTTAAAATTTTGTCATGTGATATTGAAAATTTGAAATCAAACCGATACCGAAAAGTCAAAAAAATAAGGATATTTCCCAAGTTCATTGTATTTAGAAATAATATATTAATTGAATTGAAAAACTTCGTGGTCTGAGTCCATCAAAAATCCACTTAAGCAAAAGAACACACTTTGTGTTGGTGTAGCACGAAATTTTATCGCTATAGCTTTGCTTTGCATGTAACGCGCACTCTGTGCGTCTTAGTGAACTATATAGTTTATATTATTATAGATATTTTTGGCCACAAAAAATTTAAAAATCCGCTAACACACTCAGTGAAATATATTAAATTTATGTCCTGGTCTAATGATTGTGTTTATTTATTGTGTTACCTTTTTAATCTTTTAATCTATTTATAAAAATTGCTTTTGTTTATTAACAGCCGTTTAATGCGTTCTGACTTTTACATAAATCAAGACGAATCAAAAAATAGAAGCAAAGTTTCATCTCAAACACTTAATGACGATATGGAGTATTTTACTGAAGAAGATTACCTTTCCGATTCCATGAAGGAAATGTTTGGCAAATTTCATGAACCCATTGATCCAGATGAAAGTCAATTGGATGAATATTGTGGAAATTTTACATTCAGGTAAACAATTCTATAAAAGCTTAATTTGTAAATTTTGTTAAATGGAATAATTGTCTTTGTATATGAAAACAATAAGGGATATTAAAAACAAAATACTTGTTCATCTTTATCTTGAATAAAATTTTATTGGAATACAATTATTCAAAATTGTTGTTCTCTTTATTTAATATTTTATTAAGATTTTCTCAATTTAGTCATAGGAAATAGTTCACGTAAAAATTTGGTTCGCTTTTATTCATAATTATAGCAATTAATTTTTATTTATTTTAAATTTTATCACTACAATTACAAAATATATCGATGGCTTTCTTTGTAAGCGGATTATTATAGAATTATTCGTAAAACATATTTCTACAGAAATACTCTTTATACCACTTTTAAGCATCAAATATGAATAAGGACAGCAGAAAATAAATTTCCAAAAAAATAAATAAATAAATAAATAAATAAATTTCTACAGTTTGAAAAAGAAAGTAAAACTCCAACAATGAAATAAAGCGCCGATTTTCTAATTGAAATAAACTACTAATAAAAGATTAAAGTTCTGAAACAAATACGAGGGCGGGTCAATAACTTCCTTACTTTTTGAAATTACCGTCTATTAACTGAAATGGCAACACTGGCATTTGTCTTTTGACTCTAGTCCAAATTCCAACAAGCTGTGTCATTTAGTTTGATAGCAGACTATCGCGTGATTGGAGGCGAAAATGGAAAAAAGTGAATTTCGTGTGGTCATTAATATTATTTTTTGCGGGAAACACCATCACTCAAACCAAGGAGAAGCTTGGTAAGTTCTATGGCCATTCTGTACCAACAATTTCAATGATAAAAAAGTGGTTAACTGAGCTTTATTATGGCCGTACAAGCACAGAAGATAACGAACGTTTTGGATGCCCAGTTGAGGTTTCTACAAACGAAACAATTGAAAATTTCACAATAGGGGGTGACCGACTGGGGACTGAAAGTGCACCAGATTGTCCAAACTATAGGCATATCAGATGGCTCAGCTGTTTAAAATTTAGAATGATCACTTGGATACAGGAAAGCTTTCCGCAAGATGGGTGCCAAATTAGCTCAGAGTCCGCTTTCATGTGACAACTTCACAAGAGTGTTTGGTGTTGTTGAAGTGCAATATGGATGAATTTTTGTCTTGTTTCTTAATCATGAATGAAACGTAATTGTGAGCAAAACCTGGATACAGTACAATACGCTAGACAAGCAACAGTAGACAAAACGGTAGATTTCTCGGGACAAATCGACAACAAAGAAGGCACAAAGATGGTTTATCAACAAATGAAGTCATGTCAACTGTTTTTTAGGAAGAACGTGGTATAGTCCATATTGGTTGCCTTCACGACGAATAAAATATCAAGGATCCACACATACGAAGTTTCCATGATGAGATTCCATGCTCCGCCTCGAATAACAATTTATTGTTTCCCGACGTGAAGAAATGGATTGGCAGAACGACTTTTGACTCCAACAATAAAATCTTCACACAAATTAAGACGTATTTTGATTACCTTGACAAATCCTATTTTTTTTTTGAGGGATAAAAAAGATTGAAGAAACGTTGTGTACGGAAAAGTAAAAGGATTTTTTTATCCAAAAATCTCGCATTTATTTAAATTTGGCAGATAATTAAATAGAACATGTGCTGTATGAAATAAGTGCCATTGAAATAAGACAAAAAAAAAAACCCGAAAAATATTTAGGGAAGTAAAACGCAAAGAAAATGAATTTATTCCCAGCTGTATAATTGAAATAACTGGCAAAGAGAAATTTTTCATAGTAAAATAACTTCCGTTCAAAAAATGAAAAAGGTCCCAATGAAATAAAAGCTCAAAAATATGAAATAGGTTTTATATGCCGAAATACTTTAGAAGCCAAAGCCAAAGAGAAGAAACTCCCAGCACTCGATCGATGCCCGGCAATGCTGAAGAAAATGCAATAAGTTCTAAATAAAATAATATAAATCCCAATATTTTTCCCGATGAAATTATACCAGAAAACTTTTTCGCTTTATTTTTGATCGAGTATTTTCATAAAATAAAATATTATATTATTAAAATAAAATTAAATTTATTGCACAAATTTTACAATTATTTTATGTTGCAAAATTTTCCAAAAGGTTTCAAAGCTTTTGGGAGTTGCTTCATTTTGGTTGTTGGTCTTTTTATTTTAAACATTATTTCACACAGACAAAAATAACATAAGGACATACAATTTTTTTCAGTTGTTAATTTGTCATACTTTTTGTGAGAGTTATTTCGTACGAAGTAAAGCCACAGAATAAAATAAAAAATATATGACCCAAAATTTTTTTGTTCTTTGTACTTTTGTTTGGGATCTTATTTAATGTCTGGCTGGGGGAGTTATTTTATGCCGCCATGAATTAACCCTTTAGTACATTTTTTTACTTAGTGCTGACATTTATTAAAATTATTACTTTGGATCTTAACGAGTGTACAGTGACTTATAGCTGGCGTACAAGTTGACTTTCGACGTTTGGTGCAATCGATGATCTACACCAACCTTTTTTATGCCAAATTTTTTTAAATGTTTTACCGCACTAAATGGTTTATTAGGGGGATTTTTGCCCTTCTTATAGAAGGCAGAGAAAAACATCCATGCCGCTCACTACTATAATAGAAAATGTTTGAAAGTTTTCTACCCCGATTCACTATAAAAAATCGGAGACCTTGAATTTTTCCTAAAATGAATGCCAGATGAAAACTTTCCAAACACCGATACACTTCTACCTGGATTTATTTTTTCTTTTATGGTCTATATTGAGATGAGTTGTGAGCTACAGCGCATCACAGTTAATGATATGAAATTCTTAAAATCTTTAAAAATTTGATTTATTTTTCGTGTCATATTGACTTATTGTTATGGTTAGAAATATTTTTATTACTCGTATCATTGTTATCCGTAATTTTTCCAGTAATGGTGGGGCATATTAATTTGTGTCTGACTACCGTAAATCTTCTGCTAATTAAGTTTAGTTCTGTTAGATAAATGTTTTATTGTTGCTGCCTGTAGCTGATTGGACTTTAATTGCCTGTTGCCATGTAATGGGACTTAAAACGGTAACGGTCATTCCTACAGACCATTTAATTCTATGCTGTGATAATACCGTCTGAATGAGATTATTTATATACTGAGTAAAACTTTCGTTTGTTAGAGTTCTGGATATAGTTTGATTTCTATGAACGGGTCATCGGTTGTCTCAAAACTCTGCTCACTTGAATCAAAAATCATATCAGGACCAACTTTTGTTGGTGCACTACACCCGTGAAACCGATTTTCACTCTTAATTCTATTATTTAATGGTATTGTTTTATCCTTAGAAGTGCATGCGATATCCCAGGGGCACAAGACATAGTTACATTATTAATCAGGCTCTTAAATTGGGCATTGTCATATCTTTATTATGTGAGAGGGGCCCACGAAATCATTAAGCTTTGGTCTATTTTTTAGAAAAATTATTTAGCACTTGTAACAGTTTTTAAGTGGAAAAGAGATTTTCATTCTTAAGGCGTTGTAAGAATAATGGAACCTTTTTTTATTGCGGACATATTTTTACACATTTCGCCCTAGAAACTGAATTAAAATCTCGACTAATACCATTTTTACATCACTTATTGTTAACTAAGACAATGCCAATGTTAACTAAGGCAACTGCAGTTTGGTCATTAAATTTAATTAGATTATAGTAATAATTTTATTATGCAAAACTCACTTGTTACTATTTAACAATATTAAACTTAATGGCTCTAATGTATTTAATTTGTTAGAAAAATAATAAGAAATAGTATTAAATCTAATTAAACCGAATGGCATAAGAAAAAAAAAACAAAATACACTTCTAATGCTTTCAGTTGAAAAAGAAATAATGATTTAGTTAAATATTTTTAAAAGGACATATTATTATAATCCTTTTAAAACTTTTGCATTAGAATGAGGTAGTGGAAATCCCAACTGTGTTGGGAGAACGAACGCATTGTTGGTTACAAAGAAATTACTGCCTCTGATAATAGTTTTAATTTTGGTTTTTATCACATACTGATTGTACAACCAGGGGTAAGAATTATATATATTTTTGGTGTAATTCTCGGGACTATAAACTATCTACTAACTAAATCTATTAAAAATTATATTTCGAAATAAATGTGAGAACTAAATATTCCAAGGAACCAGCGCCTAAACAGATTTTCGTTATTTCTTTTTAAGGACAACCAAAAGGAAGTGAACTTTAGTCTAAGACTCCTAAATCAAAATATGTCCAGGAATCATAGTATGCAAAGTATTTGAAATAATACACAATAGGGGAATTTCTTTAAAATGTAAAAATATCATTTTTACATTTTAATTGGCACCAAATTAACAACAAAAATTAGAATCTTCAAATACTTGATTTATTACTGATCAATAGTACATTTTTTATAAAAGATTGGGTAGTAAAATATTTTTATTGCATTTAATCATAATAAATTCATTGAAGACCATATAATGATCTATAGTTTTCTTCCAATAATCACTTAAGTTGTGTTCCATAAAAACTGAACTATAAAAAAACTCAATCAAATCTAAGTTCCAAAGTTTTATATGTGTGGCATCTTCAATTTAGAATGTTGCAGCAAGGGCTTTTGTTAGTATATATTTAAGTATTTTTTTGTTATAATATAGTTATTGGCAAAAATATTAAGCGACATAATGATTCTTATAGAGATTTTAATATTAGTTATGATACATAGACTACAACAACCATATAATGCAATAATATACCATTGTTGCACTTGTGAAGTTTTCTTTTCCAAAAAAAGTTCAATTTTTTTTTTGCATTTTCAATGTGAAAAAGAAAATTTTTTATTCTTTGATAAGAGCAAAATTATCAGTAAAGAGCACGAATTCTGTTTAGAGGGTTAAATTTTTTTAATTAGACCTTTTTTTATTTAGAGCTTCCGATGGGGATAGTTTATATTTAGAAAATTTTTCTGTCAGCAAATAAATTGGTTTTGACTCTGTGCTATTGTTATGTCCTACTGTTGCTTGTCTTTATATAATTTTTGAGTTTTGTACGCTCTTTCATTCACTTTCTCTCTGAATAAAAACCACCAAAATGAGAAGTCCATATAAAAAAATGTAAAGAGCATATACTATAAAGGATATATAGTAGGTCAACTTAGGCATGATCAGGAAGGCTATCAGGACAACAAGTGCACACCAGGACACATTAGAGAAACGAAACAAAGGATGATGATTGACTTTATTAGAAAATATGGAAAAATTCAAAGAAATAACAAACAAAGAAACAAAAATAATTAATATTTCAGACATAACATTAGGGCCATTAAAACATTTTTATACAAAACATTGCACTGTTTTGAGGAACGGGAACTCCATGTAATTATGATCCCTCTTAAGAAGACCAAATAATTGAATTATTTACAAATACTTTCTCGTATTAAACGAGTGAAGGACCAAATGCAAATGGATATTATTTTACTTCAACTCAATTTGTTTTAGCGTCTCCAATCACAGGTGGAGCAGTAAGAATATTCTCATAACAAATTAGCAAAATGCTGATCTTGTCCTCTTCTTGAAAAATCACAAGATACCATCTTTCTCATCACCGTGGTCACATTTGAGCGGTTCGACCCTAATCTAGGAATCTAAATTGTGTTGCAACTTGAACTTACAAACATATGCAGGCAAGTTCCTGCAGGAAGTCCTAAAATGCTCCATAGCTTCTTGCGTTTGTTGGTTTGTTTTTTTTTATAGAAAATTATTGCAAAAATGTTTCTCTTTGGAAAAAAAATTTTTTCTGCTATTGATTAAGTTCATTAAAATTAAATCAAAATTTTAATTTTAGCATTTTGAAAACATTTTATTTCTTTATAGTTTTAGATGATAAAGATTTAAATAAATGCATGTTGAGAGTGTATTTTGTCCCAATTGAAAGTTTTATTTATTCATTTTCATTTTCATTTGTATAGAAAACATGATGTTGAATGTTACCCCATACCAAATGCTTTAAATCCCTGTGAAGATGTCATGGGTTATCAATGGTTGCGTACGTCTGTATGGATTGTGGTTGCTCTGGCTGTGATTGGAAATGTTGCTGTGCTCGTTGTGATTTTATCGATTAAGTAAATTGACCAAAATTCAAAACACTATCTGCTCCATGAGAACGTTTCCTACTAAAACAAATTTTTTCCTTTGCCCTTTTAATGCAGAGCTGAAACACCATCAGTGCCACGATTTCTGATGTGCCATTTGGCATTTGCTGACCTATGCCTGGGCTTGTATTTGCTATTAATAGCTGCAATTGATGCACATTCAATGGGTGAATATTTCAATTATGCATACGATTGGCAATATGGTAAGTACTCATCGTATCGTAAGAGTGTTTTAGTTTGCTGCCATTGGATTAAGATGAAGGAATAGTAGTTTTTTCCATTTTTTTTTGCATTGCTATGGTTTTTAATAAGGGAGATCATAAGATATACTCGTATATATATTCATAAATTGTATACCTAAAATATGCCAGTCTTTTTTTTTCTGAAAAATCGATAAGATGGCAACGGGTCAAGGAATGTTTCGAAGCTGCTTCTACTATTAAAATATTAAGAATGATGATTTATACACAGGAAATTTATGATCGAAATTAATTCTTAAAGCTGTTTAAAGCTTTTGCAAACAATTGTTATTTAAATTTTTTTTTTGGTTTTTCTAAAAAATATCATTCCGTTTTATGGAATTCAGATTACTGAAAAATATTTCTTAATTTCCTCATGCTCGCTGAATGCCGTTCCTTTCTGTGTACATCGCATTAATAAACTTAAGTTTTTTTAGGGATTTTGCAAGTGTCACACATGATCTTAGCCAAGTGTAACTTTAAAAACATGTTCAAACTCGTTTAGTCCACTTATCGAACCAAGTCAAAGCGCCTTCTTTTATCTTCTATGAAAAGATTTCTAGGCTATTTAAGAGGTTAAGACCTGTACAAAATAAATGACTCTATAAAATGGAGCAATATACCAAACATATTTCTAAACCACATATTTATTTAAAAAAGATATATTGAAGGAGAAGAAATTTATCTCCTTATATCCCACTGTGCAAGGTGTGTTTTATCTATTGAGACAAAATTAGCTAATAAGGTCATAAGATATTTGCTCAGTACCTTTTGGGGGAAAAACTAACTGAATAGAAATCATAATTTTTGTAGCCGGACCCATTGTGCTTCTTTTTGTTTCATTTATAAGACAGTTTATTTAATTTCATTTGTCTGTTCCAAAAGCACGACTCTAATCTAATCAAGATTTATTTATTAGAACTTCTATTAAAATTCAAAGGTATTTAGTTTTTCAATAAATCTAAAATTTTGTCATTGCTCAATATATCATCCCATGGGGAATTCTATTAAGCCTTTAAAGCTTCTTATGTTTTGTATTTTGTATCCTAAGTTTTTTAGATAGACCAAATAAACAAAAATTACCATCAAGCAACAACAGTATTGTTTACCTTAAGTCACATATTAATCTCAAGTTCTATCTGTTCGAAGTTGTAGTGAAATTCAAGAATAAATAATTTTTCAATTAATAAATTTTTTGTATCATTAGGGCCCATTGATTAATGGGTACTATTACAGCGTATTCGATTAAGGCTTTTATTAAATAAAAGGTGGGTTTTTAAGAGGTTTCACATTTGATTAAAAAACACATAACATAATTAGAGAAATTAATGATTTCTTGTAAATGTTGACTGCAGCTATGCGTCAAATGGTTCATACGCTTGGTCCAATTTTGGCATACGCTCTCCAACATATCGCCCCGTATCTTACGAATAAATTCTTCAATATTGGTTTCCAGTACGTTAAGGGCTTGGTCTTATAGACATGAGCCTTGACATAGCCCCACAAAAAAAATCTAAAAGCGTTAAATTGCACCATCTAGGTGACCAATTGAGCGGCCGCAAACGTGAATTAAACTATTCACTGAACTCGCCTATCAACTCGCCCGTTCTCTCGCATGATGTGTGGCATGTGACACCGTCTTGTTGAAACCACATATCAGGCAAGTCCAGCTCTTCTAACTTGGGTAGAGAAAAATTGAATTCATCGCAAGGTAGCGCTCGCAATTCACAGTAATGTTCATGTTTTCGTCGTACGGTCCATAGATGCCACCGACCCATAATCGACAATGCACTTTCTTAACAGACCATGAATTTTGATAATAAAATTCAATAATCTGTAAGTGCTGTTCTCTTGTAAATCGATTCATGGTTAAATTATAAACCAAACTGAACATGTTTAACAGTAACATGTTACACGAAAATAGTTGAGCTTCCAAAAACAGTGCTGCAAAAAAAAAATTTCCCTTTATTTAATAGTATAAGCTCCTCAGATGGACAAACAAAACAAAGATCACACACAATTAACCATCCCTGCCCAATTGCTCACGGTTTTTTATTCTTTCGAAAAATAATTTAATCAAGTTCATTTGTCTGCTTTAACCGCATTTCTGTATTTTTTGTTCAGTTTTATGTTCACAAAAAAAAATTTAATCCCCTCAATGATTTGCTATTTAAATATTTACAGGTACCGGCTGCAAAGTGGCTGGCTTTCTTACGGTGTTTGCCAGCCATTTGTCAGTTTTTACATTGACCGTGATAACGATTGAACGTTGGCTGGCGATAACTCATGCCATGTATTTGAATCATCGCATTAAAATAAGACCAGCTGCTTACATTATGGTGGGTGGTTGGATTTACTCGGTCGTTATGTCCTTATTGCCATTATTTGGTATTAGTAATTATTCATCGACAAGGTAAGTAAAGATTAATGCTCTTTATTACATGAATGTAAATAATGGTGTTGCTTTTAGTATTTGCTTGCCAATGGAGAACAGAGATCCTTTTGATACCGTCTACTTGGTGGCAATTATGGGTCTAAATGGTACAGCATTTTTTATTATAGCAATTTGCTACGGCCAAATCTATTTGTCATTGGGGGAGGAAACACGACATGCTCATAGCAATTCGAGAGGTGAAATGAGTGTGGCTAAAAAAATGGCTTTGCTGGTTAGTAAGGAGCAGTGTTTTGGAAAACAATTTTTTATAAAAAATAAACTTTCTTTCATTGAAGGTATTTACCAATTTCGCCTGTTGGGCTCCCATTGCTTTCTTTGCCCTGACTGCCTTGGCTGGTTATCCTCTAATAAATGTTACTAAATCAAAGATTTTACTAGTATTTTTCTACCCTTTAAATTCATGTGCAGATCCTTATCTATATGCCATTTTGACTGCACAATATCGCCAGGACTTATACACCTTATTGGCCAAGTAAGCTTTAAATGAAAGTACTATGCCTTATTTATTATAATGTCTATTGCTTTCTATTCTCCTCTGCAGATTTGGTCTCTGTAAACAAAAGGCTTTAAAATATAAAAATAGCATTTCCTTTCCGGGTACAACCAATTTCACCTGTTCCATACAACGTGGCTCTCTCATACCCAAAACACAACAACAAAATGTCACACCGCCAGAATCTCAAACAATGCTTAAGACTAAAGAGGACTTTGTATGAAACTGGGCCAAAACTAAGCAGCCACTCGCTTTCAAAACTGATGGGAAAATTGCGATTGAAATGAAAT
This sequence comes from Germaria angustata, assembly GCA_963681545.1. Taxonomy (NCBI): domain Eukaryota; kingdom Metazoa; phylum Arthropoda; class Insecta; order Diptera; family Tachinidae; genus Germaria; species Germaria angustata. Next base: position 115,156,273 of record OY812998.1, on the reverse strand, counting down.
CAGTGAAATGAGTCAGTCGTCTTTAACGTGAAACACTATATAAAAGACGCAAATATTAAGAAAAAAAGAAATGATGTGATGTTCCATGTAGCTGACAACTATACTATGGTATATTAGAAACTATACACATAATTAAGGATGTAGGATCTAAGGAAACTTTATGCGAAAAATCTTCAAAAGATATAAAAGTTTATAATAATTTAGATGTATTTAATACTGATTTGTATATATTTGTGTATCTTTTATATTTGTATGTGTGTATATTTGAAGAAAATATTTACAAATTTCTAAAGAAAACTTTTCAAATAGAAATGAACTTAAACGAAATATAATAATTTAATAATAAATTAAGCTTAAAGAATATTAAATTGCTTATTGCGAATGTTGATTGCATTTTTTAATTCTTTATTTTTTAATCTTACTTTACTTGGTTGTCTTGGTAGAATATTTGACTTTATGATGGACCAGCGATTGAGGTGACCTTTCAGTTTCAAGATGAGTTAACAGATGCTGCTATTGATAATACAAAAAAACTTGAATGGATGTAATTTTTTTTGTGGTAATTATTATGGCAACATTAATAGTTAAAAATTATGTATAAATATTTTCTCCTTTTTCCTTCTCATTTCTATGAACCATAAGAAGTTTTATCATTTTTGTGGCCAAAATTAATTGCAACAATCTTTGACATTCAAGTCATCTATTCAATTTGTCCTTTCTCCTATAATATATTTTCTTAGTACCAGCATAAGAAGCTATCTTCCCCTGAGTACTGCTCGAATTTTAAAAAAGGAGCTCCCTCTTATGGTGCTCAAATATTTTAAATCATGCACTCAAACGAAACGAGTTTTTTGATCACACAAGGTCGGGCAACTTTTTGGTCACGTACCCATACTTATACGCATTTTTACGGAAATATGTTTTCTGGTCACTTGCTCTTACTCTCTCTCACTTGTGATGATTTCAAAATTTTACTTTCAAATACCTTGAAAAAATTTTTTACAACCAGAAGCAAAAAGTTTTGTTTTAAGCAGGATTTTATTTAAAGTCTTGGAAGATTTAGATTTAGAGATTTTCCCGTTGAAAGGCGGGAAATGCAAAAAAATGCTCCCCCAGCTTTTATTTTCGATGTCCATTCCAGCTTTTGAAGGTTAAGAACAGGAAGATTTGGACGATCAATTTTTGAAATTCAAAAACGAACTAAATGACGCAGCTGGTTCGAATTTTGACAGGAGTTAACTGGCATGTGCTTGTTGAGAGAAACAGTAGTGTCCTTTCAGTTAAGAAATGCAAAAATTCAAAACGTCTCAGACTTATTGACCTGTCCTGTCTGTCTATAGTTACCAAATGTAATAATTATTCTACAGGTCAGAAGAGTTTTTAATCTCTACACAATGGATGGGCCAGTTAAAAACATAGTTATCACCTCAACAAATACGGAAGGAAATAAATAAACTAAACTGTATAAAGTATCCAGGCTTTGACTTTATTGACTTTCAAAAAAGCTGTTGCATAAATTTTCTTTGTAAGCAACTCAATTCTGACAATTTATCAACTATCCTTAGCAATGAAAATGTGCTGAGGGAATAATGACAACCAAAAAAAAAAAAAATTGGAATTTTGGCAGGTTTTATAGCCCAAAAAATTGCTAATCACATTCTCTAAATTGTTTGGAAAAATATTTCTAAGAAAACCTTGGCATAATACCAATAATTCAGTTAAGGAATAATCATGGTAGCCCCGAACGATGTCATCAGTTAGATGTATTTTTGGATCTATGGCAATCCCTTGAAATAGCCAAGCGTAATGGCTAATTTAATAAAATTAAGAAGTTATTTTCAACCCCTTTCGATTCAATATTAAAATCATTTCTTAGTGACGGACTTTTCTATGTCAAAGTGCATAGAAAATGTTCAGAAATTTACGATATTGAAATTGGTGTTACTCAGGACATGGTAGTGAAGTGAGTATTATATCAAATTTCCACATCAGATATGCCTATTAGAAATTATATTTTGGATGTTAAGGATACAATATACTTTCGTCAGGCAGATCAGGAAGAACTTGATATGTATTCGTTTCATTTTCTTTAAAATAAAAATGTATTTTAGTCACAACTACAGGCTATTGGAGCCTCTATATAATTTTTATTTGCCAGAAAATGTATACCAAGAAGCTAAGAATCGGATAAAGGGCCTAATTGTTTTAATTTCGCCAATAAAATTAAATTTAAAAAATTTGTTTTAATTTCTCATAGATATTCTCAAGATTTTGATGGATAAAACAATGAATGAATCTGTATATGTTTATTCGGTGTAAGATTTTTATAAGAAATAAAAACAAATTTTTAGAAACAAATTTTCTTTATAATTTTATTTATGTTCTCCCCATAAATTTCACTTGGTGAAGTGATTTACAAAATTGGATACAAGTATGTATTCACTTTTGTATTGTAGCAAGTTCATTTGAAATGAATTTTTCGTTATGAATTTGAGCTTTTAAAAAAGCTTTAGGTCTTTGTCTCGAATATGTGGTACGAAAATAAGCTAAAATTTTTCGTTTTTATACTACAGGACATGTGTTATTTAGACGTAATTTCGTTTGTGTTGTTGGTATGAATGATTAAACTTTAAATTAGTTTAAATATATATTTATTACAAATAGTTGCTTTTTTCATTTTCATTAAATAAATTTATTTGTTTATTAATTTTAAGTTTTTTTTTTGTTTTAATATCATACAAGTCGCTAGTCTTCAATATTTTAGTAAACTTTCTGAACTAGTACTCGAAGAACACCAATATATTGATATTAGAATGAAAGAAAGACCTCAAGCTTTAATAGAAGTTAAATCTTGGCACTTCCCTACATTATTTTTATGAGGATTATCTTAAATTTTCAGCAAAAAACTTAATTTTTATTTTTTACATGTAATGTATTTTAACTACCAAATTATATTACAGAGTCTGTGGCCTTATCACGTACAAAATACAATGTCTATTAAATAACCGTCTCTAGATTGGTTGCAGCAGTAGTTTTCGCATAATTCGGGCGATTACTTGATGAATGTTGGTTTTCAAATGGTCTGACATTGAGGGACTTTTCAATTTTTAACGTATTATAATACAAAAAATCTAAAGGTGTCAAATCTCATGATCTTGACCAACTGCGCGTTCTGGAAACTTCACATGCAATAAAGCTAAAATCGGTTATGCTGTGTAGCTCGTGACAACGTCAAGTGACATCGTCCAGTTCATATTCCTCAATTTGAGGTCAAAAAATTCAGTTATCATATGACCATATCGCTCTGAATAGACGGTAACGGTTCTTCCAGCGTCGTTTTCGAACAAATACGGCCCAATGACACCTCCAGACCATAATGCGCACCAAACAGTCACTTTATCCGGATGTAATGGCTTTTCCATAATCACGTCTGAGTTCTCTAGGCCCTTTATGTAACAATTTCGCTTGTTGATGTAACCACTGAGTGTGAAGTGGGTTTCATCGCTGAAGAGAATTCTTTTTAAGGCCTTTAGGAAAAAAGCCGTGGATAGAATTCTAACGATATTATGTAGTGTTAATATTATGTTACCAACACTTTGAGATTTGACCAACTTTGACTAGATAATGTGGCTTCTATCACAAATTTGTATATTGTTGGCAAATGGATAAAAAACTAAAATGTATTCTCGTATCAACTAGTATATTTACTGACAAAAGTTCAATGACTATTTGGCCAATTTATTTATTGATATCAACATTTGTCACCTACAATTGTTTGCTATTGATATAGAAACTAATGAATTAATAATTGACATTAATAAGCCAAATTAAATACAATATCAGCTCTATTATTAACACAACTAACAACAATGTATGACTGCATATTGTAACAAGATTCATGGTGCGCTTTAACATTGAGGACTTTGGTCTTATAATTGGCTCCTTAACAACTGTTTCAGTTTCACAAAAATTATAATATAAATATTGGTTTATATATGTCTATAAAATCCAAATGAATCAAATTTTTATCAGAATATCTGGGAAAGAGTATAGGGAATTCAATTCAATCAACTTTATTTGTTTTGTTCTTTTTTAATTTTGTGTAATTCGGAACAGTTGAAAAATACAATAAAAATGGCGTTATGTAGAGAACCTTTTAGGATACGCCCATCTCATAAATGATACTCGTGTGATAAATTATAAATTCTTTTCTAATTACAACAAAGTATTTTTTGCAGTTTATTGCCGGCCAAGACGATCAATTAATTATATGCCAATCGATAATAATATTTATGAGCTTCCCAGCAAAATTATAAGTTTGAATTAAATCTGATTTTTATATTACCCGAGAGTGTTTTATAAAAATCGAAGGGATGGCGCAAATACAAGTATTTTTTCTTTTAATTAAATCAACTGTACTGACATGGTGATGAGCTGTGTCACACGTTACACCATACTGCTACCAAAGGCTATTTAAGTTCATATCTTCCAATTCAGGCCACAAACATCCTGTAGCAATTTTGAAAAAATAAAATATGCCAATGATGCGGTTCAAAAATCTCAAGAAACTGCCACTCCCTGTAGATGTAATGCATTGGCTTCTCGACAATGAAATGCGAATTTTCCAATCCCCAGATGTGCCAGATTTATTTATATATGAAAATACGCCTCATTAGAAGAAATAAACTTTTGGGCAAATTGGTTGCCCGTATATCTCATAATGCCGAATAATACTAGTGCCGCAGTTATGAACTACTTGCCACTTCCATCAGCAATATCAAGCTCCTTAGAAATACTTCTTGCAAATATTTTTTTTTTTTTTTTTTTTGGTACACGCTTCTATATTTACAAGGACTGAAACCAATTGGATGTCATATTTCAAAAGAATTAAACATTTTAAATAAAAAAGCCCCTCAGAGAAAATTACCGCTGGCACAATTCGTTATAAAAGTTAATGAACGCCGAAATATTAACCTTTAAAAATATGAATATTATTTAAAGAGTATAAATGCTTTAAATTATGTGTTTCCACAACTTCTTTTAAAGCTTTTTAGAAAAAGGAAAACTGTAATGTGAAGATAAATTTTATTGAGAGTTTCAAAATTTATTCTAAATCAAAATGAAACATTTCAACAAGGTCTTAATTTGCATTAATATTAACACAAAATTTTGTAGTAATTTTAAAATAAATCTACACAGATGAAACTTTCTTAATAATTTCCTGATCAAATTTACTCTGCATCACTTTTATGTTAAATCGGATATTGTCAATTAATTTGCTAAATTATATAATTATTAAAACTATTGAAAATATGAAAAACTATTTGCATAAAAACTTTTCTTCCTGATTTAATTTATAAATACTCACTGGTACGGCAGCGTATAATCATCTAAAATTCATCATACGCACAGTGCCCGCAACGTTCATTGTGTTTTAATTATATGCTTATATACGAGGTCCATTCAAGCAGGTCAACGCAAGTATTCAGGTGGTAGTTTTTGTTTGTATTTATTCTGCACAATGCTTTGTTTTGTAGACAAATACCAATAAAAAAAAAATACTGCATCAAATGTATAGAAAAGTGCATTTCAATCGTCTTTAAATATCTGTTATAAAAACATAAACATTTATTGTAAAAACCTCATTTTGCCATCACAAGAATTTGCTTAATTCTATATTTTATTTTTTGGGATCAGATAAAATAATTGTTGAAAGTTATTATTTTCTTTTTTTCGCTATAGAGTAACATTCACTCTAGATTTGAACATTCTCGCTAACACTGTGAGCGACATATTAAATTATTAAATATTACTTTGTATTAGAGGTATATTTTTCCCTGATTCTATTACTTTTTGTTTAAAATGCCGAAAAATCGCAAAGAAGACGCCGAACGTTCTGAATATAAAGTTGAGGTTTCTACACTCGAAACAATTGATAAAATTAATAAATATGGTGTTGACCGATCGCAGATTGAAAGTGCGAGAGATTGTGGAAGCCATAGGCATATCACAGTGCTCAGTGGCTTAAATTTTGAATGATCACTTGGGTATTAGAAAACTTTCCCCAAGGTGAATGCCGGTGCATGTGATAATTTCGCAGAACTATTTGCCGTTGTGCAACCCCAAAATGGAAGAGTTCTTGAATCGTTTCGTAAGCAAGACCGAAATATGGATCCACCAGAGCACACAAGAGACCAAACAGCAGTAAAACAGCGGGTTTCTCACGGTAAATCGGTGCGAAAGAAAGAAGTTCGAAGTAGTAGTGCGAATATTATGTCAACTTAATGAGTCGACTTAATGTGGATTTGAACAAAACCACCTCATTGAGCAATGGAAAAAGGTTTTCGCCATCAGGAAAAATTCCATGTATGAGGATAGAAATCGCGCTCTCATCCACCCTCGTCTACAATTTTAACCCCGAGTGACGATTTGTTTGTTTCCAAATCTGCAGAAATGGCATGGAGGAAAGTGTTTTGACTTCAACCATGAATTCGTCTCACAAGCAAAACATCTCATAAAAAATTTGAAGAAACATTGGACAAATTGTGTTGGGCACAAAGAAGACCATGTTTAAATTATATAATAGTTTTTCTTTATCCAAAAACATTTGTTTCATTCTGAAAGTCACGGAAAAATTAACCCTCCCTCGTACCACATTAAAGTATTACTCTACAAATCGCTTTGGTTTATTTTAAAGCATCGTTTAATAGACGAACCAATTGGCAAATCGCTTAAATCGTTCAACTAATTTTCAGCTGAAGTTCTGTGAAAAAATTAATTATATTTTAGTTGTATTAGAAATAGTAAAGAACAACTAAAATGCATTTTTGTTAAACATGCCGTTCCATGGTCACTACCGCAAAAGTTTTAATTTTCTGGTTGTCTTCACTTGCCACAAAATATGTGAATTTTGAATCCGTCTCAACAAGGAAAGAAGTACAAATATTTGCTTGTAATAAATAACAACAATAAATTAAATGAAAATTACTTAACTTATTGTCGTAAAATAAATAAAGTATTTATATCAATGTGTTACTGGATACACAACTCCTTAAATTATTGTTTAACATTTGTTTTGTATTACTCACGAGTGCCAAATACACGGTGCAACAAATAAAAAAGTATGTAAATATATGGTGATTTATAGAAAAAAATTTACATATAACATTGCTGCAATAAAAAATTTTTATGGACTTTATGAGGTACACAAAATGGTATGAGGAATATTTTTGTGCAACATTTAAGGCTAGGTTTTAAAAATTACTTACACCTGGCACCTTTAGTAAAATGATAGAAAAGAACCCGCCCATACCTTCAATAGTAAGAGATTTTAAATAGTCAAGCATTTAGGTTAGGTTAGGTTAGGTTAGGTTGATAGGAGGGGTGTGATAGCCCATGTCATACGACATACACTTAAGCCAGTCAAGGCTTGTTGTGCGCTCCCTTTCAAACTGACAGAGTTCTGCGGCAGGATTCGAACCTGGGACCTTCGCACTACGAGTCTAGTACACTACCTACTAGTCTACGAAGGTCAGTTAGTCAAGCATTTAGTTTCTTACTTAAATTTGCTAAGAATATCCTTTATTTTAAATGTTAAAGTCACATGACTTTTATGCAGATTCATTATAAGGTTACATTAGAAAATTTAAAGTATATTCCTTCTTAAAATAAAACTCAGACGTTACAAGACTTCATTACACGTGTGTCTCTTTTATCAGTAGTGCGACTTACTAAATTCTTTTACGATAATCGTAACATTAAAATAAATATAACGGAAACTTATCGAATTTGATATTAAGCGACATTTCTTACGATATGCACTTGTAGATTGAAGGAAGCTGTTGCTTTAATCAGTTTTTTTTTTCGTTATATAAACGACAATAATTTATGTAATTTATAAAAAGTATAACTTTTGAGTATTTGGCATAAGATTTAATAAGGACTAATCGAGTATTCTTAGTGATTTGGGCAATACTTTGCGTTGACAGCCAACGAATTTTCAAAACTATTCCGATTTATTCCGAAATTGGCAATAACCTTAATTTTTCAGGGTGTTGACCAGTTAAGAGGATCTAGAAGAATAGCCATATCGATATGTGTGAGCAGTGTCAGCTTCGAAGGATAATTGTAATGAACTTACTTCGTTCATATGAGAACAATGCAGTATCCATTAGCCAATCATCTATAAGCCACTTATTTATCATATAAAATTAATAGAGAAATGTTGTTCCCAAACTTAAGGCTTCCCATGATCGAATTGAAGCAACAGGCAGCTTCATCATGTCCTCCTTTCATAGCAGGAACTATTGGTACTATGGATTGCCAAATGTGCTGCTGGAGGCTTATGTAAATTAATCAATCAACGTGCAATGTTATTAACAAATTCTCGCCAAGAATCTTAAGGTAAAACTAATTTTGTTTAGTGATCCTTCTCCGAGAATTTTTGCATGTAAGTGCTTAATATCAAAGGGGACGACACGACCCCTATATTTGAAGTTTATCTACTGTCCGAAGTGTTGTGCAAAGTAGTTTTGATAATGGAAACCACAAAATTATTTTTGATTGGTATTTTTTACTTTCTATTTAAATATTTTAAAAAATTATGAACGAAACCAAATCTTAATTGATTCTGGACATCCATTGCAGTCATGTATGATGAACCCTCTAACAAATCAACCAAAACGATGTGCAAAATTCCTCTACAATCAGTCGATTTGCAAGGTTCAAAATCCAATAGAAAGGCTTTCTGGTTTGGCTTTTTTGCACTTTGACGGTGCTTATCGCAGCAAAAAATACTTTTGTATGATCCTCGGCTTTTGTTGGAAAAGTAGTCAACGCATGCGCCGCGTTGCACAACACACGTTTTTGTTAAAGAAGAATCGTGGTTCAAAAGGATCTTTTAAAGTTTCAGACAAATGAAAAATTAGTAACCTAAGGATCAAAAGCGAATTATAGGAAAAAATTTTTTTTCAGAAATTTGCATTTAATGCACTAATAATATTTTCGTTTATAATGTAAAAATTTGTATTGTAATATTTTAAATCATAGCGATTTTTTTTCTTAAATAAATTAAATAAATGATTAAATTAGATAAAGAAAATTTCTTAATTCGTAAAATTAACTTAAAAAACTGTTGTTAATGGCAGCGAATAAATAGGAAATGAACACCTGTGTACAATCATATTATTGTTACTGCCAGCGAATAAATATGCTGACATAATTAACGATTTTTGTTTCGTAGGAAGTTACTGAATCGCTTCACAAAATTTGTTGCCGGAGAATTGTTGTTTAGAAAAAAACTAAGGTTTTGTTGTACAGTGTTAATAAAGTGAACATGTGTCTGAGCTTTTATAAGTTTTGTGTTTGAGCATTAATATGCTTCAGCACACTTACACAAATAGTCTATTTAATTAATAATATGGGAGGTATTCTATCGGCGCCCCTCATATGAGATAATAGTTGGCATCCTTTATTACGAAATTTAGTACAATTAATTACAATAATAGAAATAGTAATAGTTAAACGGAAAATATTCAAAGTATTATTTTTTAATATTACAAAAATATTACTTTTAGCAAAACTGAGTTCCTGATCATTTTCGCAATTAAAGCATTTTATGTGCAGCAGTGCTATTTACACATTAAAATTTGCTAATGATACGAGGGCATTTTATTCTTCAACTTAGTCTATTTTGACCTTTATAGACCTTGCCCAACGTTTCTCAAATTTTTTTATCCCTTCCATAAAATAAGATTTATCGAGGTTATCGAAATAAGAAAGATGATGTCATCGTTGTAGTCTAATCTCTTTTCACCGAACCATTTCTTCAGGTTTCAGGTATGGCAAAGAAAAATAGTCACCCGGTGGTAAATTCGGAGAATAGGGTGGATGAGATAACAATTTGTACTCAAATTCTAATTTATGCGCCACAGTTACAGAAATTTGCACATATATTAAATGCACCATCCACCAAGGCCATGGCGGAAATTTGCCCTGTGTCATATCCCATACATAAGGGCTTTAATAGGTCTTTCAAATGGATAAAAAAATAAATAAAATGACATCTCATACGCGCTTAAATAATAAGTTAAAAGAAAAAAGGGTTTAATGAAAGACCATTTGTGCCCTTTTAGCAAAACTTTTTAAATTAAGTTTATTTATGAACTTTTTAATACCGATAAATTTCAATATCAAATTAGTTAACCATCCATAAACCCATATACATATAAATGTATGAATTTTTCATATGAATTAGATTTATTTTTTGCATCATGAACAAGTTTAATTAAGCTTTGAATTAGTTCTTTATACACATTATAAATTTTTAGGCAAAAAAAAACTATAGAAACTATTTAAAAATTATATATAAAAAGCATAGGACCGATATTCCATTGATACTTTACTCAAATAAAAGGGAGTTGCATTTAAATCAATAATCCTTAAGATATTTTAAAGTTTCAGGATCGTTCTTGAAATATTAAGCAAACTATATAAAAAATGTTCTAAGTTATACAAATATTAAACGTCAGTGTTTCATTAAAACTAGGACCGCTAGAAGGAAGCAAATAATTTCACCATAATCAGCACTTTTCATTTAATAAAGAACTATAAACACGAGTTTGAAAATTTTTTAAATTTTCCCCTTTACTACAGTCCATTTAAATGCAAAGTTAGTTCTAAAATTTTTAACTTTTTAAGGACTAAACTAAAAGGCAAAATTTTGAATATCCTTGCAATACAAGTAAAATACACTGAAACACATACACTGATATGACTCCAATCCATTAAGAGGGAGTTTCATTTAAATCAATAATCCATAAAATATTTTAAGGTTTTTAAAGGGGATCGTTTCTGAAATATAAAGGGAATGGTGTCAATTAGGCAAATATTTTTTAGTTTAACTAAATTGACATTTTTAGTTTAACTAAAAACCACGAACAAAAGTCTGAAAATTTTTTTAGCCGTTTCCTATGAAATAGTTTTATTTTGTTCTTACATATAAAAAAATTAAAAGTTTAAAAAGTTTTCAAGCAACATAAATTTAAACATACTGGCAATACCATGTATATGTCCTGAAATACACACTGCTGTGGCTACAACAGGAAGAAATATGCTAGAAACGAAAATAATAGTAGTATCATCGTGGATATATTTTAATATCCTCCAGCCCTTTATTAAATTACTCGTATGTTTATTATAGCAGCAGGTGCCTTGAATTTAAAGAAATATTTTTTTTTGGATTTTTTCAATATCTGGACGGAACTGCGACTGGCATTGTCAGGAAAATTTTTATTTTAATGAACCAATAAAAATAGAATATTTAAAAGTTAGCCAAAAGAAAAAGTATTAAGTTAAAAAATAAAAATAACTCTGATGATGCCAGTCATTCTAATCAGCTTTTTTAATTTAACCACAAATTATAAGCAAAAGTTTGGAAAGTTTTTCAACATTCCCCTCTCATTTTAATTTAAATTATCTATTTATTCCCATACATACTATTACCCAAACGGACTTTATATCTCGTTCTATGTTGAATCCTTCCAAAAATTAACTACAAAAATATATGAGTTCCCTAAATAAGCAAAATTTTAAAAACTATTTGTAATTTTCAATTAAGTTGAATAGAAAATATATGCCAATACGTGATGTCAATTAAACAAAATAAATAAACACCTAAAGTTGTTGTTTTACTTCGGTTGTACTGTGTAATCAGTTTGATAAACAAAACAAAAGTTTTGTATTCACATTACATGTATGTACGTACTAAACCATTAGAAAGTTTCTTTGATAATCTTGTCAACCCAAAATAGAAGACTTAATTAATGAATGGCAACTATAAAAGCTCTTAAGCATCCCAAGCATGTTAAAACAACACCAAGTGTTTATCTAAAGCATATTTACACTGCAGCCACATTTCTATTTGGGTTTCAAGTTTGCACAACTGGACTCCAGGTATAATCAGTTGCAAATATTATAGAAGTGAGAAGCAGTAAATTTGTTCCCATATATATGTATATATCTTTTTTTAATATACTGTGAGTTCGGTTAAAACGAGAACAACTTTTACAGTCCCAATACTTTTATAAAAATATTTTATAAAAACTATTACGGTAGTAACGAATTTCCGTTTATAACAATTCTTGTTCCAAGCATCAAACACAAAAACGACTTAAACATTTTAAGTTTAGATTGAAAAAACCAAAATTTAATAATATTTTCATAAATTTTCTAAGCCGCTACGATAATTATTTACCAGTTTTTGACGAAGTGATAAATAAATAAAATAAATATTGGATTTTTAAATATACAAAGGATGGTCCAACCATAATGCACGATGTTAATTGTGAGCCACTCCTTAATGTCGTTTTTTTCCAACTTAATTTGACATTTCCTTGTTTCAGTGTTTGACAGATTCAACCATGGGGAGGTAAATAATTGAGCATCGCGTTAAGATTGTTGAAGCATTTTACGAAAATAGGCGTTGAAATCAAAATGCATTTCATGCACTTCGCGATTTTTTTGGTCAGCATAATCGACCAAATCTGTCCACAATCGGGAGAATTGTGCGAAAATTTCAGCAAACCGGATCTGTAGAAGATGTGTAAACACCTGTGCATGCTCGCCCAGTAGAGCTGGCCCAGAAGCTGCTGTCAACCTCAACTTGTCGTCTTGCCCAACATTTCAATATCTCACGAACATCACTGATGTGAATTTTGAATATAGGTTTGAATTTACACGCTTACAAGGTTTAACTAATTCAAGAGCTTAAGCCTAATGACCATTTCGAGCGTCGTCAATATACCGAATGGTTGATTGAACAGACAGAAGTGAATGGTGGCTTTACAAAGAAAATCATCTTCAGCGACGAGACAGTGGAAACGATAACAAGCACAATTGCCACATTTGGGTAAATGAAAATCTAGGAGTGATTGTTGAGAAACCGATGCATCCTCAAAGAGTGTGTGTTTGGTGCGGTTTATGGGCTGGCGGCATCATCGGGCCGTTCGAAAATGAGGTCGGTCAGGCAGTTACCGTGAATGGTCTTTGCTATCGCGAGATGATAACGCACTTTTGTGGCCAGAAATCAAGGATATAGACCTGGACGATATGTGGTTACAACAGGATGGTACCACTTGCCACACACCCAACGAAACAATGCCTCATTTGCTCGAGAAATAAATATCGTGCATTTTTATTGGAACACCTTTTACATCATAAATCGTAAATTACATCTGCGTTGTCAATAAAATTTCTAGTGTTTTGAATACGATTCCTTAAATTAAATTAAAGGCTAAAATAAAATATTTTTTGGCATATGGCCGTTAATATGTGCTCCGTAAAAATATATATCATTTGTGAAAAAAAATAAATTTTAATAACAGAAAAGTATTTGTTCCAAAAATATAAAAAGGAATTTTAATAACGATATTTTTATGAAAATCAAAGGTATGTCGCAAGAATAATGATAATTGTAACACCCTTTTCATTACAATGACGAGCTGTACTCGTCATGAAAATAAAAAAAGTGCGCATAATATTTAAACATGCATGACATGCTTAATCATGATTTGATGGTTCTAAATTGCAAAAAATTCTGGTGTTAAGTCGGAAAGCCGGGGCTTATATCCTTGTTATTCCTTAGTGAAAGGTATAGTGTAGTGTGGACAGGTGATGAAATGAGAAGAGAGCTTAAATTCTTTTACAACTCTGCTATTCCGCATTTTTATAGCAGAGTTGCAGCCCCTCTGCTATTAAATAGACGCATTAACTTTCTTAAGCTGTATGTGTGGCAATTTTATTAATTATTTTACTCCGCCTACGATCCTGTTAACCTTACCGACGAAAAAGGAAACTGTGCTATAGTACATTAGCGCAGAAATTAACACAACGCTATACTAACATAAATCAGAAATAAACTCATGATTTTAAGTCATGTCCCGAACAGGGATCGAACCCAGGTTCTCAGTCATAAATTGCTTTGTAGTGGAACGTGCTAACTACTTCAGTCCACAGAGATTTTTGATACAAATTTACATAAATATATGACATCTTAATAAGTTTTACGACATTTCTAATTACATTGAACGAAGGGGACTAGTAGTTTTCCCAAAAATTTTATTAGAAGCGAAAAACCGTCCTTGGCTAACTGTTATTATTTTCAATTGCTTTTATTAATTAACTAGCGGATCAGGCGAACTTCTCCTCGCCCCAATTTTAAGCCTTCAAACAAGCTTTCTATTTTTTCATTTAAAAAGCCATTAAGGAATAATTTCAAACAAAATTTCATACAAAAACTCGATTTTCGAATTTTCCGACTTTTCCAGAGGGTAACTGACAAAAAGTTTTACAGAAATCGGCCCAGCCGTTCTCATTTTATGAATTATTGGATTTTGCCACACCCCTCCGCCCACAAACCGAAAATAAAAAATCGGACCTCACAGTGTCACCCGGCCGAGTATTCTGAAGGATCCCTGAAAATTTCGTCAAAATCGGCCCAGCCGTTTTGGAGCCATTACGTTACATACATACATACATACATACATACATCCATATTATATATATATATATATATATATATATATATATATATATATATATATATATATATATATATATATATATATATATATATATATATATATATATATATATATATATATATATATATATATATATATATATATATATATATATATATATATATATATATAGATAAAAAAAGTGCAGAAATTTTTTTTGAATTTAAAACCTCAATTGGGGAATATAAATATAGTGAAATTTCAAAAGCTTCAATTTCTCTTTGATGTCAGGATCAATTAAAACGCTGTCCTGTTCCAAAGCAGACATCATAATTATTTAGTTATCACGACGTTGACGTATTTTTTTTTAAACTTTAATTGGAACACGATGGGGTTGAGAATGTAGGAAACAGTCCAATAAATGTGTGATATAATCAACAATATTATTCTTCAGAGGTTTGGTGAGGATGATGGTGACTACTTCGCATATTTGTATAGTAGGTGCCCTTTTTGACTGTCTTGATTCTAACACGATTGTTTTCAAAGAATGTAAGCGGAAGAGAGCTTCTCATATCACGTTTATTTACGAGAAGAAGTTGTTAATTTTAGTATAAAAAATATATATAAAGAAAATCAGATTTTAAATTTTTTTCTACAAAATATTTTAAACGAATTTTTATTAGAAAATACAAAGGTCAACGTTGCACAACTTAAGCAGCTTGAATAGTACAAACGAAATCTACAGTTTTATCCTTCGATATGATTTTCCATTTCTCGTGAAGTCATGCGTCTGGTAACTTTTATTTTGTTAATTAAAAATAAAATTGCAAACGTTACGAATATAGGGAAAAATAACCAATTTGTTTCAAAGGATTAGATCGCTAGAAATATGAGTTATATAGTCTTTAAGCTAGTTCTTAAATGTACAATGAAAACTTTTTGAGAAAATGTTGAAGACAAAATTATATTCAATTTTTCTAGGGTATCTGCAGTATCTGAAAATTTTTCTAGGGGCGGTAAAATCCATTAAGGAAAAAGAAAATTATACCACCTATTCAAAATACCACAAGAGAAAAATTTTGGGCAATGCTAAATTTCGTCGAACAAGAGCTTTTAAAAAACGATACGAGGGTAGTTTGATTTTTGACTTTTTGGCCAAATTGTAAGTGGTTTTGGGTGAAAAGTGCATAAGTAATTTCTCAGCCCATTCTCCTTTAAGCCTGACATATTTCATCCCTTATCTGTCCCGCCAATTTAAATTTTTCAAGGATCTCAAAGCAGGCATTTTTCTCAATGACGGTCTCTGCTTTTAACCCAAATCTTCTGCTTACAGTTTGCAGCTCAATTCATGGATTTTTAGATCAGTGGCTGCACATATGTTCAACTTTTTATTGTCTTGATGGAACATCACATTTTTTCTTCGCTATGTACAGGAGGTTACTTTCACTACAAAAGAGCAATCAAGTCGAATAGAAAGATCCCGTTCAGATAAAAACCACTAATCATCAAGTCATCCTCTCAATGTAAGGGCAAAGACCCACAAATGCACTACATCCACTCTGTAGTATTCAGAAATCTAATAAGGTTACCTAGCTTAGACTGCTTTTAGCAACCTTTCCTTTCATTTATTTATTTCATTTTATTTATGGATTTGCCTAAAAGCTGTTCGCTGGTAATTGTCTTACTCTTCATATAAAAATCGATGTAAATTACATGGAGTGCATCAAAAAAAAAACTTTCAATTATGGAACCGGGCTTCCCCAAGTTAATAATCGTGCAGCCGTTTTATATTTTATCTGTGCTTCAGTCGAGATTCTGATGTCATTAGGACCTAGAAATATTTAAATTTCCAAATATTTTATTTGATTAAAGCACACCAAAAACATTCAAGCTTTATATCTGTAATAAAAAGCAAAAAATGCTGTAAAATTCATACTACAAATTCTCCAACATAAAATAGAAAAGATATACCTACGGCTTTGCTTCTTGAACGCACCTCGAATGCCGGTGTCATTCGCTACATTAGCGAATTCCGATATCTACCACAAGCCACTTGAGCTTTTTCTTGGTATATCAGTCAGTTCTTTGGCCACACAATGGTGTAACTTTTTTAAACAAAAATATTTGAAAACATTCAAATGTGTTAGTTTGTGTAAACAAACGACTTCCTGCAGGACGAAAATTTTTCCTTTCTTTGTTTTTTATCTTTCTTTAGTTTAAAAAAAATTTTAAAATCAATTTTAACAGTTTTTGTCATTTGAATTCTTTTAATGTCTGTCTTTATATGTGTGACTGTGTAAGAATAACAACAACGGAAACTTTTTTCTCAACCGACCTGTACATTTTTTCTCTAACACTTTTCAAATAACTTATAAATTATACAATTCAACGTTGCTTATCTACAAATATCTTACACATTTTATGCTTAAATACACACAGATGGGTGTTCGGAGTGCATACGAATATGCAAATGTGTTAATATTCATATGACTTATTTTTTGTTTTGTGTCAAGGGCATTAGTTTTCCATGGCTGTGAACTAGTGTAAAAGCGTGTTGGCTTATGATAGTTTATTTTTTGTAAATATTATTTTTCAACGGAACTTGGAGCTTTTTTTCGTTATTTTCATTTTGTAATTCCATTAAAGAATGAATAATGGTTTTTTTGTTTGGTTTTGTAAACACACTCCGCTGAGTAAATAAGAATCTACTGACAAAAACAACGTGGGTCCCCGAAGATTCAAGGTGACAATTGGTGAAGGTTGTTTTCCAGCATTATTTAGCATGAGTGATGTAATGACATTAGAAACTATACCATATAAATAATTAATAAATTTCAATTTCTTATGCACTCTTTGTAAATAATTGGGATAGAAATAAATTATCGTTCTAAAAAAACAAGTTAAAATTTTACCAGTCTACATCCAGACCTAAAAAATTACAAAAAGGAAGAAAAGGCGAATAACGAAGTCTTTTCCTTGAAGTTCGTTTCGTGTTGTTATTCGCAACAATTTTAAGTTTGTCTTTAAAAGTTTGCAATTGGACACGAACAACATAATAGCACTTATTCGAACAGCCATTAAATTGCCCCTAGACGAAGCATTTCATCCTTCTGTGGTTGGCTGTGCTGTCAGTTTTCTAATATTAATTTGTATATCCTTATAAAAGTGGAATAAATAATTTTGTTCTCAGCTTAAGGAGTTTTTAATAAAATTCTATTTTGGAATAAATTTTTCATTATTATTTATTAACAAAATTTTGAATTTACCACCTCTTAAATAAAAGGACGACAATGCTTCGGTCAACAGGCATCTGTCACAGGACTTCTGTCAAAATTTTAAGAAGCTGCACAGAATATGGCGTGATTTACGCATAATTTTTTGCGAAAGAAAGGCGTCAGTCAAAACAAGTCTAAGTTTGATAAATAATATATGAATTCTGGACCATTAATTTCAATTGTAAAAAAGTGCTTTAATGACTTTCGTTGTGGCCGCACAAGTACAGAAGATGACGAACGCTCTGAACGCTCAGCTGAGGTCTTCACATGCGAAATAATTGAAAAAAAATCTCGATATGTTGTTACCCGATTGGAGATTAAAAGTGCGAGAGATTGTGGAAGCCATAGGCATATTCAATGGCTCAGTAGTTTAAGTGTTAAATTATCTCTTGGGTTTAGCAAAATTTCCTTAAGATGGGTGCTAAACTTGCTAATAATCGACCACAACTTCGCAGGAGTATTTGAACTTGTTCAACCGCACACGATTTTTGCACTGTTTCGAAATCATCGATGAAACTTTGATCCACTACAACACACCAGAGACCAAACATTAGTTAAAAAGTTGGGGTTTGTCTCAATTAAGTATTATGGAGCGTCTTTTGCGATGCACACAGTATAATCGACATTGACTACCTTCAAAGGTTTAAAACATTCATTGGCGCCAAGAAAAAGGGTTTTTTACACCAGGACAAAAGTGCACACATGTACAGTTTTCATGGCAAAATTCCACGAATCATGCTACGAATTGCTCCCTTATCCGCCCAATTCTCCGGTATAGACACTAGTGCCTATTTCTTGTTTTCAAACCTGAAAAAATGGCTCGTCCAAAAGGGATTTGACTCCCACTATGAAACCATCTCGAAAGAAAATCCTGATTTTAATGACCTCAATCATTTTTGTTTTTTGGAAGAAATAAAAGAAAAAAATGGAGAAACGTAGGAACAAAGTGTGCAGATTTCAAGCGTGACTATATCGAAAAAGAAAATAATTTTTTATCCCAAAACCTGTGACTCATCCAAACAGTCACAGATTTATTGACCTACCCTCGCATGTGATATAATTTAATGATTATACCAAAAATTAGAAGAACCATTAACGGGAATATTTATAAATATTCATTCGGACTTGTTGACCTATTTCTTGTTGTTGTTGTTGGTTTGTGTCACATTTTCGATTTAAGGAATAATAATTTTTAGTTTTCGTTCAAACGAAGCGGGTTTCTTTTATTAGATGTCCGCTCAAGCGAGACTCTTGCTTAAACGAGGCACCCACTCACTTTTCCAAATTCAACTGTATATATATATATATATATATATATATATATATATATATATATATATATATATATATATATATATATATATATATATATATATATATATATATATATATAGATATATATACATATATATATATATATGTATATATATATATATATATATATATGTATATATATATATATATATATATATATATATATATATATATATATATATATATATATATATATATATATATATATATATATATATATATATATATATATATATGAGTGAAATGTTAAAGGCTTACAAACATTTATTTTTAAATAACCTTTGGCTTTTGTAAATAAGTTTTTACATGAATGTGATAAAGTTTAACATACAAACCCTAACACGCGATGTCTTATTTTCATTGCATATTTGTAGGAGAAACTTAAAGAAGCAAACACTTGCACACTCACACAACATCCGCACACGTATGCAACAATAGATTTTTATAATTAACAGTGTTCTGGGTGACAGACGATGGCTTCAGTCCACTTTTAACTGTTCTAGTGTTTAAACGTTAAAACTAATAGAACTTTTATGACATGTTTCTTCGTTTGACTTTTTGAAATAAAGTAATTAATCGTCATATAATAAACCACAATACTCAAACCGAAGTGTTTAGAATATATAAAAAAAAGGAAAGTAAACAAAATAAAATTGTACACGTCCATAGTACATTGCGTTAATAAAAGGCAGGCAACAAGAGTATAATGATGGCATAATTTATATATAATTTTATGGAAAACAGAAACAGAAACTCACGGTATGACTCATACGCGGAAATTGTAAAAGCATAGAAAAGTAAATGGATTAATAGAAAAAGATCTGACATAATTCGTCGAAGAAAAAGGTTAAAAATTAAATTTAAATGAAATAAGTAAAAGTTGAAATAATAAGAAATAATTAAATAACATTTAACAAGTGTAAGAGATTAAAATTTATACAAAAATTATTTATATGTTAATTTTACAAATATTGAAAGTGAGGTGAGGTTCTGACAGCGTTTATAAGAGGATAGTTTGTTGATTTTTGATTTATATATTTCTTACCGGTTTTTAGCCAATAAACGGGAAAAGGGAAAAGTTCTGGACTCTTTTTTACTTTTGTATACCCGTAACTTTATTATTTGCGAACAAGTTTTCAAAATAATTTTTTGCATGCAGTTTGCTTTTTTTAATATTATTTTCTAAAATCGAGGGGGACATTTGTCAGCTTGAAAAATTTTCTGTCGTACAACTTTTTCATTTAAGGTCCGATTTACAATTTACAATTTATTATTATTATTATTATTATTATTATTATTATTATTATTATTATTATTATTATTATTATTATTATTATTACATATTATTATTATTATTATTATTATTATTATTATTATTATTATTATTATTATTATTATTATTATTATTATTATTATTATTATTATTATTATTATTATTATTACTATTATTATTATTATTATTGTTAGTATTACTATTTTTGTCTGAAAGGGTTTGCATCTAGTTTGGGCAATTTGGCCCCTTTCTTTTAGAAATATTGAATATCCCCATTTGTGGACTGATATTTGAAAGTGCAGAGTTGCAAAAGATTCACGTCAGTACCTGCCCGAAGGCCCAACCTGACGGTGCACTATTGCACAAGGGTGAATAAAGCACGTTCACCACCGCCCCAGTAGCCCCCGCCAAGGGCACATGACGGAGCGCCAACTAACATGTGCCCCTGACAGGAACAACATGGTAGCAAGTTCCGCACAGGCTGCTGGACCATGTACAGACACCTTGCTAAGGTGCTTGGAGCTATCTAACCTCCTACTACCCAAATGGCACGGCAGTGGAACTTTTACCCCAATCTGACCTGAAGCTTCACCTACCGTAACCATAAGAGCAGCTCTGTCGAATAGCAACAGCACCTAGAGATATACGGCCTGAAGAGAACATCCACATCATGCCACTAACCCATGATTGAAGACACACTCATCCAGCCCATATATTAAGTTTTAGGGCAATTGGCCAAAGGTCAAGGTCTGGAAAGACCAACTACCCCTCCGGACGAGCGAGCGAACCCACTTTTACCTTTAGCTTACTTGCATGCGCGCCCGTTGCCCTGTTGTTTCAGGGATTGGGTAGCAACATACAAGTTTTTAGGGGTTATCAGCAAAAAGGCCTAGGTCCGGAAACCTGATAACCCTATACCCCAGGAGGTTCAACACCAAGCCACCAAGACAGGATGAATTGACCGCGCCCCCTGGGGGGATTTGAAAGTGCAGCTTGCAGTTTGGTTTCACAGAAATTTTATTGGAAATCGGATGGAGAAAGTAGACGGCCGAAATAATGATTATAACATAGCCCCCGCCATTTCTTAATTTACAAAAAAAATTTATTTAAAAAGCTAATTCAATCGTTCCTGGGAGAAAAATTTATACCAGAAATGGATTAAATCGGATTTTATTCTGTCCAGTCGGCTCTTTTTATTGAAGTCAGTTTTCTTTTCGGAACTATTTATGTTTATTTAAATTTAGCTCTTCCATTAACAAGCCGAGTTGGTTTTTTGTTTCGACATTTGAAAGGATACAAGGATATCCTACAAATATATGTCACTTGGCTTTAAAAGTCTATATCTGTATTTTTTAAATTTATGGATGGAGAAAGGAATGGCACTTGTCGCATTCACTCAAAAATATGACGTACAATGCACTCCGAGATTAATATTTATGTAAATTATTGTGGCTGAAAGAAACATATGTTTGAAATACGATGGTCAAAGGAATTTCTAAAGCGATTGTGAAAGTGTATGGTAGTTCTTTAACTATTTTCTGAACTGTATTGCAAAAGCGCAACTTGTCCATTACTATATACTTTACAGGAGTGTAGGAACACTTCCATTAGTTTTACGACGTCCTTATGCAGGACACAATCATTCATAGAACAACGATTATAAGCAGAAATAAGATTTTATTTCAAGGCACCTGACTTCACCAAACAAGACTATTTTCTAACCACTCCATTTAAGATAAATTAGACTTCCTAATCCAACAATTTTTGTATAGAAAATTTTTGTAAAGACGTATTAAGACTAGAAGAATGGGAAGTGGATCTGTCTTTAAATTCATACAATAATCTAAGTTTTAGATGCTAGAGAAGAGTTTTTTTTCGAGCTTGTGGTAAATTAGTTTGTTGTGTCTAAATAATGTATTGAATTGATAATATGAAGATATGAAGAGAATGTTTTTTTTATTTTTCCTAAAAAACTCTCCAATAAAACTGGGTACTGCGGAAAAGGGAAATTTTTATGTACTTTAAAGCTGAAATATAAGTTTATAAGAGCAGAATATATATACGTCATTTCTCTCACATTTGTTACAATCCGTATTTCATGAAGCGCCTTCTAACTTAAGATTAAATGAAAAGAAAGTTTGTGTAAGATTTATTTATTTTTTTATTCCTTTGAAAGTCCGCCGAGTAGTGCTCATCCAAGATGTCCAATTTAACATGATTCTGGCTCATAAATTTAGGCTGACATTGGCCTTAAGGGTCGCATAGACCTTCTGCTTAGGAAAACTCTACAAAAAAAGTCTAAAGGAGTCAAATCGAAGGATGTCGGTGGCCAGTTTACATCACTTCCAATTGAGATGACCTTGCCGCCAAATCGCTCCTGCAGAAGGTCCTATGTCGCATGGGCTGCGTGGCACACAGGACTGTTCTGTGTAGACCGCATAACATTGCTGACTATTTTATCCATTTCAGGCCAAAAGAAATTGGTAATCATCGATTTGTAGAGCTCACCGTTGACGGTTATGGCTTTGCCACGTCATTCTCATTCACCGTGCCAGCCAAAAGTCCACATAAAATAGTGACTTTTTGGGATGCATTGGATGGTCTTGGATCTCATATGGATTGGTGTCGTCTCGAGTTTTGACGTATCCATTTATTCAGAAATGGGACTCAATGCTGAAGATGATTCTTGGAGTAGTTTCCAACCGCGACAGGTCGTTTAGCTTTTGCTCCTCGCACAGTTGAATTTTGTACGGGTGCAGGCCATAGTCATTATACAAAATTCTCCCAATTGTTGTAGTCTGCAAAAGGTCCAGTTCTTGTGAGCGACACGGAATTGACTGATTGGGATTGTCATACATAACTTCGCCGGCAGATGTTGCATTTCATCCTTCATTGTTTACTGAACTAAGGGAAAATTCCTCTCCGAAATAACGAATAACAAATTAATAATAAGATAAAATTTTTGTAGTATTCAGTATCTACTGCTTATGGGAATAAAAAACTAGTCTATATAACAAATTGAACTCAAAAAATAAACGAAACAAAAAATGTATTTCCCCCAGCTGGTCTCATATAAAATTTTTTGGCTTTACAAAAAAGGCACCATACGATGAAGTTTAACACAAAAAATTTAATGGAATGATAATTGAGCATATCAACAACTTAGTTCATTTACCCTAATCAACAGTGTTTTACTTCTTTTTTATAAAAACGGCAGAACTATTATATGATTAAGACTAGAGGGAGGGTAGTATAGTAGTCCCTCACAGCGAAGGTTTTGCGGTCCAGTCGCACAAATTTGTGTAATTTTTTTATTGTATATGAGGCATTTTACGTGAAGTGCAGAAAAAGAAATTCATTGATATTTGGCATGACTGCGCTTCTACTGGGTATGAATGTATGTACAAAATGTTTTTTATGATATTTATTTGTCGAGTTATTGGGTACCAGTGTTGGTATTTTTTAAATTCCTTTTGTAAAATATTTTTTCTAACTAGAAAAAAGTAAAAAATATTAAAGTAAGTGATTCTTACACCAAATTGTTTAATTTTTGGAAAAAAATTCAATTTTAAAAAAAAATTTTGTAGTAAAAAACCGGAAATGAAAAACTCAAATTAAATTTTTTCCAACTTCAGCACCATTTCTTTTATATTAGGTTTTATAACAAAGTTAGCTCATGATGATTCCATTATAGTATACAAGTTCTAAAGTTAGACAGAAATCAGCTCAAAAGCTACATATATCAATTAAAGTACATTAATGTCGCACTATGAAACCGGAAATGCCCATTACAAAAAAATTTTTCTTTTATTAAAATTATCCTAAAAAATATTTATATGAGTTGTATTGTAAAAGTTGTGAAACATAACATGCAATAACTCAAAAGCTATGAAAATTTATATACATGCAAGTCGCATTTCATTAAAAAAATTTCTAACTTAATGAAAGCACAATAGATCAACAATGGTCGCAGTGCAAAAGGCCATCATGGGCCAAACCCCCATTACATTAGATACATTACATTACATTAAAGAAAATGTTTGTGTTTAAATTTGCCGAAACAGCAGGAGTTTCCCAAGTTTGGTTGAATAAGATTTTTTGGATTTTTGTACAACAAATCAAGTCACTTAGTGGAATTTTTTTGGAGAAAAATAAATCTAAATTTTTGTTTTTAGAATTTAAAATATTTTTCCTCTTACAAATTTTTCACCAATTAAACGCAAAGAAAATTTGTCTATCAAAATTTTTGCCATTTTAATGAGAAATAAAACCTATATTTTAAAATTTTCAAAATCCTGTTCTTGCAGTCTTTAGGGACAAATCTAGCGGCTATAATTTTTCTTGAAAGTTTTTGATGATGACATCTTTTAAATTAACCAAATCAAAAAACTTTAATAAAACTTTCTCCGCTGCTATTTTAGTAAAGGATTTGATCAGTTGGTTGCTAAAAATTCATCAAAAATTAATAAAAGTCAAACGGACCAGATGTACCGATATGAATTTAGTGTCAAGATATAAAATCTCTATAGGGAATATTTATTAAGAACGAGTCATAATTTGTTTGTGTGTTGGAAATGCTATCTGCCAAATATATTCATTATTATCATTTTTTTCGATTCAACCAGTAGTCAGGGGATGACTCCTACTTATGCAGTGCATTGTGCTGGAACTAGGAAAATAGGATATGCTATGGAGGATAGCGCAAGTAGTGCTTGTGGACATTCGATTTGAACCTCTCAACGTTGGGTAGGGCAGGAAAGACATCTGTGGGGAGCACGTTCATATGAGCCGTTCTATCAAATCAGTGAACAAACAACATCATATTTTTTCATAGTGTTTAAGATGGCGAAATTTGGATCAGAAAATAATGATTTGCGGAGAGCATGAATGTTTTGTTATCATTTGAAGAAAAGTGTTGCAGATTCACATCGATTGCTTGTCGAGGAATATGGTGATCATACTCTATCAAAAGCAACATGCAAAAGATGGTTTCGACGGTTCAGAGAAAACGATTTTGATGTGAAAAATGAAGAATGTGAAAGACCACCAAAAATAGTTTGAAGACGCTGAATTACAAACAATATTGGATGAATATGACACTTTGAGTCAGAAACAAATGGTAGAAATATTAAATGTTGCACAAAAAACAATTTATGGGAAAGATCCGAAAGTCTGGAAAATTTATGCCACATGAATTGAATAGGACTCTCTTTGGCTGAGCAGCGCTTCGAGAAAGTATAAAATTGGGTCACTAAATGGTTTGCTTTGGAAGACGAACAGTTTTTTTCTTGGCATGGAATCCACAAAATTGCCTGAAAGATGGAAAGAAATGTATAGCCAGCAATGGCTAATACTTTAAATAAAATGTCTTTCCTAAATATCCTCTTTGAGTATTTAAAAAAAAAATAATCTCTACATATATAAAAATTACGTGTATGTTCGTGATCGCTAAACTCAAAAACTACTGCACCGATTTTGACCAAACTTAATATATATGCCCTATGGGGCGTGAGGAGTGTTTCTGTGTAGTTTAAAGTTTGTCCGACAGATGGCGCAATATTTAGTTTTTTTTTTTGTGTTTTGCCCGATAGAGATTAGCGCGATAAGCCTATGCTGTGTTTCGCTGAAGGCGTTGGGTCCTTAATCAGCGTGTAGTGGCGTTAATTAGCCCGATACCGGTATTTGAACAATAATTTCTATGTCGATTTAGTGCACCTTCCATTCTTCTTCGAAATATCAATCCGCCATGCCTTTGCAACGAAACCAGACTTGCAGTGAAAATAAAATTTAAAGGCAAAACAACGTTTGCCCGGGTCAGCTAGTAATAATAATAATAATAATAATAATAGTAATCATATATGAAGCTAATCTAAAATTATAATAAAAAGTGGAGGTATGGCTTTTAAATTAAGGTATTCCTAAATGCAACAGTTTTTAAATTTATTTAGAAAATAGAAATTTTCAATACCCACCTTTAACGTATTAAAAATAAGAATTATATGTAAAGCTAAACTGGAATTATATTAAAGAGATTTGTTACTGAAGCTAGAAATTTTTTGTTTGTTCTTGGCTTAGCTGAGCATATGCCTGCATTTCATTGGCGCTTTCAAAAACTCTTTAGCCAAATCATGTTTGAAGAGCATTAAAACTCATATATTTATACGAAAATCAAAAACTATTATATAAAAATTCCATAGAACTCAATCATATTTATCTACTTGTGATTTACGAAACATATTGTAATAGTTGTAGAAAACTTTTATACAAACAGAGCACAACAAGGAATTATAATCGATTTGCGGCTTTTAATAAATATGTAAACTTAAATAGCATTTTGCTTAGTTGATTGTCTTGTGAGATATGCCGATAATGCATTAAAGGAGAAATAAGCAAACATACACACACAAACACACAACCACTGCTTCTAAGGATCCTAAAACGTGTATAAAATATAACGTGTAGAACGTGTATAAAATATACATAAAACAACTATTTTCGTAATAGAACTTTTGGAAATAGTTTTTTTTAACTGCAGAAACTGTTATTTATACAACAAATAAATTCTTTGTTGAGATAATTATAAAATTAAAAAAGAAAAATAAATTCTGTTAAAATGATTATTTGACCACAAGACAAAAATATAAGAATAATCGGCTTAAATTACATGAGCAACATTTACACCATAGGGCTCATAGAGCCATCATGTACAAGCGAAAATATTTTTGAAACTTGAAAACTTTTCTAGCCGTATCGGGAAATGTAAAAAAAAAATTCAAACTATTTATATACGTCATCAAATAAACAACATTATCTAATTAAATACGAGTATAAGCCAAATTTTATATTATTCATAAACAATATGTGATAAACACACATTGTCTTTTTTAATTGGACTATTGTTTGTTCCACTGTAGCTCCAAATGTCTACAATGAATTGGCATAAATGTACGACGTACTTAGTCTATAATTAATAACTATGGACTCACCTTCACTTTATCCTGTATCGTGCTTATCAAAAAGTAACATTATCCTGTAATGACTGTAATCGAATTGGAATTTTAAAAATGATTGCTACGAGTGCCTGTTCCATTTTTTCGATTTTCTTATCTTCCACTATAATACAATCAATTTCCAGAACACTTTCACACACTCAACTGTTACATTTTGGAAATGATTAAATGACTGAAATGATCTGAAAAAAAAACGAAATAGGGAAAACATTTACTTCATTGATTCAGTGCTCATTATTTGGTTGTTAATAAATTTTCTTATCTAAATAATTTTCATTTCATATGTATTCTATAAATGGTATAATTATACATAAGTATATCTAAATTTAGCAATTAAATCATAATTATATTCATACGTACGTACATATAAAATTAACAGAGTAAAAATTTTTATTCTGGCCCGACTACGTTACTTCAGTGCAATATTGGCCAGACCTCTGCAAGATAGAAAAAACTCTATCGCTCCGCCATACGATTTAATTCTTTTGTTTAAACTAGTTTTTGGTGATCATTTCATGCATTACAAATCATCTTATCAGAAAACACAGTCATAAATATTTCTATCGAAATTCTACTACGTGTAAATCCCTTAAATATAAATGTGTTTTGCTGTTTTGTTGTTTGTATAAAAAACTTCTAAGCCTAATATATTATTATAGTCTTTAGTAATATTCAATTAAAAACATGATTCAGTCCTATAAGTCCTCATTTTATGTATGAAGATTTCCATGAAGCACACAAGGTTCACTGCTTTTCAAAAATAATGATTGAAGTCTACTGAAATGAAGAATTGCAACCGCCTTGGCCCACAACTACGAAATAATTTTTGCCAGAATATCCCCAATAATTTTTATAAAATTAATAACAGGTGGCGCAATAGTAAAATCACGCTGTATTAGTGAATATATTTTTGACATGATAAATTATTTAACAGGTTATTATCTTTGTCTTGTGGCATAAGAATCCATCTGCCATAACTCTTTTGAAAAGTATCGTAAAACAAATGTTGGTCATAAAAAAGTCATGAGATGTTTTTGAAATGTTTTATCTTATTTAATAGGGATCTTAGTAAATATAAATAATACTACAATACATACAACGTAAATTTTTTATGAAGCAAATCTCTGTCTGCAGAGAAAAAAAAATAAATTTCGTTTTAAGTAACCGGACTGAGTGAATCTGTAAATTCAGACGACAATTTAACCGAAAAAAAATATATATTTCTCTTGTTTGCTTTCCTAAAGACTCAAACCAACAATTAAATGGGGCAATGAAAAAGTTTGGCTGAAAAAAAATTTGCTTTAGACAAAATGTTTCTCTGAAATTTTATTGGCAATAATTTTTTCTGCGTACTTGTTAAAGCTGTTAGTTTTATTAGTGGGTTAAATATTTATCTGGATCATGGATGTGAATAAATTTCAATTTTTTTCTCAAGTGAGAACTACATCCCCCTTTCTTAACTATTAACAACAACAAAAAGATGTTAATAATAATCTTAACTAATAGCAAAAATAGCGTATTAGAAACTTTGCTCTTAGACATGAGTATACATAATCTTGTGGAAAAAATATTATTATTAACCATACGCCACCATCAAGTGGCCCTTGGAGTTTGAAATGTGCTTTTGTTGCTGTTGCTGAAATAAATTTGACATGTCCATATACATGCATATTTAATATTTTATTGTTATTACCTTTGAACAGGAAATGTTTTTCTTATTATAATTAAATTTTCTATGAATTTATTTACTCAGTTTTTACGATGTCCAATTGTTTCTTATTACAAATTACTCTCTGCTTATAAGGAGAGTAATATGCATTTCTTACACAAAAGAATTTATGCTGATGACAACAAAAAACTATGAAAATACATTAGACTCTCGATAATTTTTAAAGCAAAATTTCACAGAATAAGTTCAAGAATGAAAGAGATTATATAATTAGTGACCAAATATACAAAAGTTCAACTTTGGCTATTGATATCAATATTTTAATCAATAAGCTGAAGTTCTTATGAAAATGAACATGTTAAAAATCAATACAATAGTATATAGAAAACCAAAATCAAGTTTTAGAATATAATTCGTACAAGCCCCGGCTGCTGAGTGGACTAGTTTATATCGAAGGTCTCTGAAGGCAAACGGATTTTTTTTCTTTTAAATTATCTAGATTTTGAATTTGTGTAATTTGTAATTATCGAGAGTGGACTGTAGTCATTTAACGGTAAACTAGCGCCCAAATGTAGGCTATTGCCTAAAGGCATTTTATTGTGGAATTAGTGTTGCCACAAATACAAATATGTTTGTTTGCACTACCAAAATATTCTTAGTCCATATATATAAAAAAAACATACCATGTTTTTCGTATTCATTTAAATAATGTTTAACTATTAAATGACATACGCAGCTTTGTTTAATAAACAAAAATTATTAAAAACATTTCACCAGATGTTTGAAAATTTAAAATTGCATTGGACTTGTTTCTCAACACCCAACATAAATGCCATATACAAACCATTTTTATGATAAATTCGGCTTTAAAATTTAAATACATATCTTTTCATAACTTTCATCTGCAAAGAATTTAATTTTTTGACAAGTCTAAAAAAATGGGTAAAAATTTAATTTTCTATGACACAGTTCATTTTTCCTTTGACAACTGAGTATATTACACATTGAAACAAGTTAAAATATTTTATACCAAGTTAAGTAATTTTTTATCTGTGTTTTTTTTTCTAACACTTAAAACCAATGCTTTTTTCCATTATTTACATTTCTTATTTTTTGAACCTTTTTGATAAAACAGTAATAAAATATTCGTATTATTTACAAAATATTTATATACAGAAGTTATAGCAGACATTTTAGCGAATTTTTTTTTATCAAAAAAGCATTTAGGGAAGATGTTCATTTCCTTAATGATATGAAAACAACTGACACATGTCCTTGTCGTCCTTTAATTGTACCCTCAATGTGTACTTGTGGAAAAGCGATATATACAAAATGAATATGACATTCGAGTGGTACTAAAGAGATGTTTTGTATGGATTAAAAGCTGATTTGGATATCGTTAGGACAAAACACAACTTTTCAAAAGAATTATAGTTTAAACATAAAATAGCATATTCAAAGGATAAGCATTATTTTGCTACACTTGGTTTTTCTTTTTAGCATTGATAGCTTGGTTTAATTTAAATCATCATGGAGATATGTATGTAATTTCAGCGAAATATGTTACACAAACTATATTCTATACTTCGTAGCTCTTGTGACTTTTGAGAAATTTTAGATATAATTTCTTGTTTATTTGTCTTAAATCATAGTTTTGCAAAAAGGGATATATTGAAGGTACAAATATCCTTGCAGCTTTTTGAAAAAAAAATCGTACACAGATTATCATCTGAATTTTCCGACTTTTACAAATTTCTACCAATTTATGTTACTTGGCTTAACTTAAATAATAATTTTCTAGAAAGGAATATCCTTATCTTTGGGCCCTTTCTTTCAAAACACAAAATTTAGCATAATCAGATGATACAAAGTACAATGTGAACTAAGTCTTCTCCTTCTATTTTTATCGTAGCCAAATCACTATACAATTATCGACATTAAATTGTATATAGTATTCTAAGGTATAGTTTTTTGACATTAATAAAAATAAAATTTTTTTAAGCGACCCAAAATGTTTTATATTTCACTGCATAACGAATAATGTATCATTATTTATGGATTTTGAAAACTCTCTTTAAACTGCGTCCCAGCCTATTGTTCACTCAGCTATTGGAGAAACTTCTTTTCAAAGATTGTTTATTAATTTTAATCTTATTTTATATGTTGTACAGGTTACCAACAATCCTAACGCTGCAACATACTTAATATTATATTTAATCCAGTGCCATATGTTTGTCCTACCCTTAAATTAAATAACCGTATTATAAACTTCTGTTTAGTTTCCTGTAAAATCCAATATCATTATACGATTCCTTTTCGGTCCTTTAATCTGCCGGTTTTTGCCTATAAAAAAAATAATATTAAAATTAAAATACTTATACAATTGTTGCGAAATCCAAGAATTCATGATACGAATAATCTTTCCAGTCGATTGGATAGCTCGGATTGAAGAAATGAGCGCCTTTTGCTTACTATACCCAATGTAGTCAACATAGAATCCAATTTGTAACTCGCAAAAAAGTTTTCTTACACGACTTTTATGAAACAGATTGTAACACATATCCTTAACAGCACTTTTACCCCAATTTCTATATGTTTTTCCAGAAGGTTTGGTGCCAGAATACTTCTGGCCATTAAGTGAATAACATATAGCAAAACTGTACTTCATACTTTAATTTTGAATGACTATAAGGGATAAATATTGTCCTGCCAAAATAGATGTTCGACTATCATCTGTTTGACAAATACAAATTGCACTTTTTTTTATTAACAAAAGTCTTTGAGACCTTAAAGAGAATTTTTACTAAAAAAAAACAATTGGACATCGTAAAAACTGAGTAAATAAATTCATAGAAAATTTATGTATAATAAGAAAAACATTTCCTGTTCAAAGGTATTAACAATAAAATATTAAATATGCATGTATATGGACATGTCAAATTTATTTCAGCAGCAGCAACAAAAGCACATTTCAAACTCCAAGGGCCACTTGATGGTGGCGTATGGTTAATAATAATATTTTATTCAACAGGATTAATTATATAAGTCTAAGAGCAAAGTTTCTAATACGCATTTTTGTTATTAGTTAAGTCTATAATAAATTAAGTTTCTTATTAAAGTTTTCTTTTTTTTGGGTTAATAGTTATGAAAAAAAAGAAATCTTCTTCACATGCATCATCCAAATAAATATTTGACTCACTGACGAAACTAACCACTTTAATAAGCAGACAGTTGTAGAGGTCGAAGAAAAAAAAAATAATGCGAGCATTCATAAAATAATTATGTTGCAAGTCGTAGTATTATATATTTATTTTCTTAGATCTCTCTAAAGAGGTTGAAGCATTTGACGACTAAAAAACATTTCATCTATTATTAAGCTTTTTAAATGACGAATACCTTTCGTTTCAGGAAACATTTCCAATTGGATTATGACACATGAATTGTTGTACGACAAATGCGGTCGTACGGAATTTCTAGTTCCTGACGCAGTCACTGAAGAGCAAATGAGTAAAATTGAAATTTAATTTCAATATAAGCGTTATTTTTGATTACAAAAAAAAAACACATCCATTATACATATAATTCATGGCATGTGACAGTTTGTGTACAGAAAAATGATAATAAAATAAACAAAGATGTTTGGTAATTAGAAACGTTATTTGTGATGATACCAATATCAATTGTGAACACTACAGATCTATCATTCATAGATATATAAACAGATAAGCCCACAACCGATTATACATTTCTTTTTGAATTTGAATTGTTTTTAGTAATTAATACTATTATTAGAGACTGTCTATGGTGCATCTTACAATTTTTTGTAAATGAAAGTGAGGTCAAATGGCAGACTATCTTAATGTGGATCTTATCGAAAAGACACTTTAAATTAAGTTCTTACAAATCAAATGTTCACTACAAACTTCTAAGTGGAGGCCTATGAGGTTTTTATAAGAAAAATAAAGCTCGGGTTATTGATGTCTACCACTTAAAGTGTTACTTCTTTGTGAATAGGATGGTGGAAGAGAGGGGTGAGGGGGTTGTTAAAAGTGAAAAAGAACTCTGAATGGGGAGGCTATTGGCTGAAGTAGTTAGCGCGTTGACCATAAAGCAGATTATGACTGAGAGATTGAGTTCGATCCCTGTTCAGGTCAAGACATATCAACAAATTTTTCTGCATTATTGTGATATTGTGTTAATTGCTGTTGCCCTCCTTCGTCGCTAATGTTAGCAGAATTGTCGGTGAAGTAGAACAATTAATAAAACGGCCATAGATAGAGTTTAGGAAATTGAATGTGTCTACTTCGCACTAGAGGCACCTGCAATATTGTTATAAAGAAATATTAAAAACGGGCCATAGCGGTTTACCATAAGAATTAAGCCTCCTCATTTCAAAAGAAGAAGTAACACTTTCCAAAAGAAGTATCCCTTTCAAAAGAAGTTGCTTGAATGTTACTTATTTAAAAAAAGATATAGAGATGTGACATCGTTACGGAAGGCAGTATTAGAATTTCATTGCTCCAGTATGAAACACAACCTGATTTCGATAACACAAGGGTCTTTAATATAGAAAATTTGCAGATATATGCTAGAAATATTTTAGATTCTGAAGGGACCATCCTATAAAAGAATGAATCATAAAATGGATACGGACTATGCAGTTGAGATTTATAGGCATTTGGTTAATAATAGTGAGAGGCATAACGCAAATATATTGAATATTTTTGTTTCGTATACACGAAAAATTTTCAATGCTTCATTTCGAAAACTTTTAGGTTTATATATGTATGCTTTATAGTTTTATAATATTTACAGGGCTGCGCAAAGGAGATGTCATAATTTAAACTGACTGCCATTTTGCTATAAATGTTTTCATAAAAAAATTATTTGAAAGTGTATAATTGATGACATTAATTGGGTAAAATTATATCGCTCAAATGGCCATCTTACGAGTTGATGCATAATAACACTCTTGTTACGTCATTTAGAATTGTTGCTCGCAAGATAGCTGGCTCAAAATTGGCGATTTCCCCTGCGGTTAGATTTGCAATCTGGACGAGCGGTTAAAATTTATAAAACGCGATGTCACTGAGTTAGCATTAGCCATAAAATATCTAGAGGTGGTCATTTAAATGAGATTTTATTCTGCACGTATTGGCACGACTTAAGGCTGGGGCACACAGAATCCGTCATACGTCATCTGTCAACTTTTTCAACTGAAGTTAACGCAATGAGGGATGAGGTTCGCACAATGAGTACTTTGTTAACGTGTAGAAAATCAGCTGTTTTTTAAATGTTTGCAACATTTCTTTTTATTAAAGAGAAAACATTTTCGATGGATTTTCAAGATATTACGGAGTTTCTTTTAATTATAATTTTGCTTTATAAAGCTCAAGCTTTGCACCGCTTCAATTGATTTGTACTCCATTCTTCTTTTATTTAATTTAATTGAATTTTTATTTAATTTAATTAATTTTTTATTTAATTTTTGCAACCGCCAATTTTTGCCGCCACACAATAAAAATAATTATGTATATGAAAATATACAAAAAATCAGTTGTTAATTAAAACAAAACATACCAAAAAATCAACTGATAGTTGTCAAAGTACTCAACGTATGTACGTCAAAAGTTAAAAGTTGTCCAACTTTCATACGTTGCGTTGAAGGAGACATACTGTATGTAACAAAGCTCACAACAAAACCTGTATTTTAACTTAGCTGTCAGTTGAAAAAGTCGACGGATGACGGACGACGGATTCTATGTGCCCCAACCTTTAGGCATTATAACGAAATACAAGTTTGATCAAAATCATAGCTTTCTGTGTGTGGTAAGAAACTTTACTTTTGAAACCGAAAAATGGATAACCCTGTACTATATACGCGTATGTGTATTAAGCATTTTTGGAGACTATTAAACTAGGACATCTTAAAAGTTATTATACTGACATCATTCCCTTATCTTATCACAACAGCTGCACTTTTGGGCCCACCTTCGTATTCAACATAATCCTAACTTTTCATTATATCACCCTGTTATTGTATAATGGACTTTTAATTTATGCGAAAAGAATACGTTTGTTTTACATTGAATTCGATGAGAGTTTGTTATTATTTTTTTTTATAATTTATTACAGTTTTACTGTTGTAGTTCGCTCATTAATTTGGTTGTTTATATACAATAGAAAATGACGTGAACAATAATGATTATAATATATTTTCAATTGATAATAATGAGGTTGTTCAATGGCTATAATAAAGTTGTTTGTTGTTAATCATAATGATGTGGAGATTGATGATTTTGGACGTGTTTGCTTTTGCAATTTTATATTTTTACAATATTTTTCTGTTATTTTAACCCTGTATATATGTGGGTGTGTGTGTATTTGTGAACCTGTAAGAGAGAGTTTAATTTGCCTGACAATACCATATATTTCTTGAATGGAGAATAAAGAGAGACAGAGAGAGAAAGTGTGTGTATTATTTTTCCGTTGAATTTTTATTTTATTTTACTAAAAATTGTTCAGTTCAACATGAGCTTGCAAACAATGCAAAACGGTTAAAGGACGTTCATTTTAAAAGCGCGCCAAAATTTGACACTCGTGCCTGCCGAAACATTTTCGATTTTAAAACGTCAAAGTCATAAAATGACTAAAGCAAACAGAAAAATTATTTTTATGAAATTCTAAAGAAATAAAGGTGTTAAAATAAATTCAAATCAAATATTTATTTACATTCGAAAGATAAACAAATAAATACAAAATATGAGTTATAGTTTAAAAAAATAAATAAAAAAATAAATAAATATGCATGCATATGTACATACATACATATGTGTATATAAAAGTTTATAAGAAATCGAAAATTTGAAAAAATTTTTAGCAAATGTAAAAATTCTTTTCAAATATTAAAAAAAAATATTTTAACTGTGTAACTAAACGACAAGCAAAATATATGAGCTTTGAAAGTGTGTAAAAAATAGAAAGCGATTCAAGAAGTAATAACAGTTTTATATACATTTTAAATTAAATTTAAAAGCATATTAGCAATTAAAAATAATCCTCATTACCTGTTGCACTAATAAGTGTTTATAATGAATAATGAAAAATATGTATTTTAAGCACGAGATCTGATTTTCGAACAGAATTTATTCAAAATTAAATATTGGGCTTTTCCTTTATGAACATTAATATACAACAAATTGAACATTTTTCTACAACATAATATGAAATAGTTTAAAAAATTATTAAATTTATAAATTGAAAAAAAGAAAAACTAATAGTAATTCATAAAATAAAACAAAAAAAAATTACTGATGGTAATAAACTGGAAATATCTTAATTAATTAAACTTGCTTCAGTGATTATCAAATTTAATATTAAAAATAAATTTGTTTATGATTTATTTTTTAAAATCAGGATGGTTTAGGTGAAAGAAGAATGATACACCGAGGAATTGATCTAGTGTCTTAATATCCTTCCAACATGCCTTACATTTGTCTCTATCCGCAACACCGATAGGGTACACATGTGCCTGTGAGCTAAAGTATTCCGTCAAAATGCTTATCAACTTACTTAACTCGAACTTTCTTATCCTCAATAAGCCTCTTGTTTTATCCCCGTCTTATTCTAGTCATAGTACTCTCAATATTATAACCTTCAGTTTCACATTTAACAGTTTCTTATGAACTCGGCCTCGCAACTCCAAAGAGTTATACATTGATCAGGATTACTAACCGTAACATTCTGGCATGATCGCTAGATTGTTGGCACGCTAATTTCCGATTACGTCATGGTAAGCCGGCACCGAAAATAGCTGAATCCTTCCTGATGGATCCTTAAACGCGTTTTCACAATCTAAAACGGCTCTTGAGCTTGGACTTACAGACTACATTGCCTTAACTACCGATAGCTTATCCATGAAAATATTAACACCCGTAGGCCTGCTGTTTCTGCTGGGAACACTATGTTCTAGTGCGATAGGCGGAACTGAATTGCAGTCTCTAGTACTTCTGTACAAAGTGCTTTCCAGTGCCAGTCCTCTCCCCTAGCAACGTTTCCCCCTGGTGCCTGCTTTAGGGTCCGATGGATCTAGGAGAGTTTTTCCAGCATTAGTGCCTCACAGTTAGTTTTAACCCTGTTTTCAGGTATTCAGTCACGTACATCCGACGTTTATGCATACCCGTTCAGAATTTGCAATATGTAGCGGTGGCATGACATTTGACCCATTTACTCACCGCTTGTATGCATCTTGCCACGAGAGTTGGTTGTTTCATACAATTCTTATATGGATATCTATGGGTTAAACATACAGAGTAGAAGGGGTTCTTATAGCATCGCTTATGCCTATGTAGCACATGCGCTCCAACCTCTCCAATATCTTAATGTTATATTTCCTCTCCATTAACTTTCACTATACTACTGATGTGTAGCATATTATTCGTCTATTTACACTTTTGTACAGCCAATATGGCATTTTGCGATTGAATTCCCCTTTTGCATCAAAAGTTAGCCTTGTTTTCCTTCTCCTCTATATCAATCCTCCATATCAGTTTTTGATCTAAAATAGCTCCCACATATTTTTTCTATAGGGTTGTCTAATTATGCTTTCCTTTAAGCAAGTTCGAATAAATATCATTTCACTGTTGAAGAGATCTGTCTCCGTATTTTGCGTGCTTAAGTGCAATGTTCACAGTTAAGCTCAGTCATAAGTAATGTTAAGAGCCATTTTCACCTCTATA
Organism: Germaria angustata; assembly: GCA_963681545.1. Lineage (NCBI taxonomy): Eukaryota > Metazoa > Arthropoda > Insecta > Diptera > Tachinidae > Germaria > Germaria angustata. The sequence goes on along the minus strand of OY812998.1, from coordinate 115,118,475 downwards.
CACAGTAGATTAATGCCCTTGCCTCATAGAAGTATCATTGTCTGCATAGCAGATGGGCTCAAGATATTCATTGGCAAGGTCCCCTAATAACTTCTGTATTGTGGTTATCTATAAAAAGAAAGATATCGTTTCCCCTTAAGGCATTCTATGTTGCGCTCTGTTCCTAATGTTAATGTTGTGCATAACACAATTTCTTAATCTGTTCCTTAGCATGAAGCTAATCTAGTTAATTAAATTATACAGCTTAATTAAATTATACAAATACAATCACACACTTGCAGTTTCTAAGTAAAAGCTATTCCTTTTAACAGAGCACGATTACATTATGCACATGTAAGTTGCACCTATTAAAGTTTATATTTCTCCTTGTATAGTTTGTTTCATGTTTATTCATTTAGTTGATAGTTTGTTTCATTTTTATTCATTTAGTTGATACGAAGGCTGGCTAATAAGTAGTCTTAGGTGACTTTTTAAATGAAGCACAATTTTCTGGATAAAAAATCGATTTTTTTTCAACATAATCTCTTTTGAGCTCTATACGTTTTTTTCAATTTTTTTTTTATCCCTTCCAAAAGATAAGATTTGTCGAGTTCATTTAAATAGGTTTTTTTGTGAGATAATTTCATCGCTGATAACAAATCTCTTTCTTCCGAGCCATTTCTACAAGTCCGGAACAAGAAATCGTCACTCGGTTGTAGATTATACTGCTTGCATCGCAAAAAACAGTGGCCATGGCTTTATTGGCTGGCAAAAATAACTTGCCTTACTTTTGCGCCGATTTACAGCGAGAAACCCACACTTCTGACTACTGTTTTGTTCTGCGATAGACCCATGTTTCTGCCGCGGCTACAAAAAGCCTTAAAAGCTCTTCTATATTGCGGTTGAATAACGCCAAACACCCCTAAGAAATTGGCAACGAAAAATCTTCATCGTTGGACGAGCAGTGTGAGCAGTTGTTTCATGCCTTTGAAACCAACAATCATCGAGATCCAATGCAACAATTTGACGCATAACGATATCGTTTAGCATCTGCAAGTAACGCCGCTCACCAGTTACGCTAACGGTGGTGCCATTGGCATCTTTAAGGAAAAAGAAGGCCCAATCACTTTTCCACTGCAAATGCTTCACCAAAGAGTCACTTTGAAAGAATTCAGTGGCTGTATAAGTCACGTGGATTCTCTGTGCCACAAGAGCGTAACCGTAACCACTTAAATGGAAATGGGCTTCGTAACTGATTAAGATTTTTGAATCATTCTCTTAACAGAATATGGCACTTTTTAAGGGTACTTTTTCAAATCTTTTACTAAAATTCTTTGCAACACACGTATAATGATGCCTAATTGTGTGTATCGTCGGCAACCACATCGTTGTTCTCGGTCAAACGAGTAATACATGGCCGATCAATTCATCTGTAGTGGACCCCGTTTGCACGAGGCGAACAATCAAACGCTTAATTGCTTGAGTACATCCAACACAACGACGAGAAAAACGACGACGAAATTCCCGCTGTGTTAAAACAACAGATTGAAAGTTTGTCAAACAAGCAACAACAATAATGCTACATTCTTTATGTGTCTATACCGTCATGCCATATTGACAACTAGTTTTTTATGTCAAAGCACAGTGAAATTTAGAGCCATCTGCAAAATGGCAGCCAATTCAAGTTGTGGCGTTACTTCTGTGCCACCTTGTATATGAAACATGAAAAGATCACATGATTTCCTACGCCGATTGACTATAAAATTGTACAAGTAGAAGGAAGTTGTGATCCCACAATTATGAAAATAATATTTAGGCTTTCACAACGTTTAACATTTTGTAGTCTTGTTGGAAAAAGTTCAATATTTTGTAAAGCGAATTCAGTAATTCAATCTTTGGGAGTATCTTTACAATCACGGAACTGTATAAACTTTCCAAAATATAATTATATTTCTACTAATGAGCTGAGCGTCACAATTAAATAAATATATCAACTTTAGTGATAAGAAACATGAATAATTTCGAGCGAAAGGAAAGAATATGATTCCTATTATGTTCATAAGTAAGCCGACGAGAGGTGTCCAGAACTTTCATTTTATCCTATTGTCATACTTTTACTATGGTGTCAATAATTTCCCTTCTTACCTGGAAAATGTAAGCTGAATTGCGGAAACTTCTCAATAAAACAAACCATTATTCCATGGTGACTAGTCTATCTAGTGGTTAGAATGATTTAGGTAATGCAAGTCCACAAAAATTAGATGCCAAGAATTACTATAAGAATTGTCTCTGAACGTTAAAATAATAAGGATTAATTGTAAAGTACTAATATACTTATTTAATTTATGTAATCTTTCTGGTTAATATGTTAGTCTTTACTTAGAGTCCATCAAACTTACTTTAACATTCCCCTAAACAATACAACAATTGCTATTGACAGCCATACAAATTAAGGAAATAATAGCAAAAACACTATCGTTTTCTTAAATAGCCAAAATATAAAAGAATAATAAAATCAGTTTCTTTCCTTTCGCTTCATATCCTTGCACATTGTCGCTATTGTTATTGCTGTTTCTTTTCTTCTTTTCTTCAAACTTAATTCTTTCGTGCCATAATAACGTACGTAAGTCAGTAACATAAACAATGATAAAATTTTCCTTTTATTGTAAATGACAGTCATTAAACATGACGAGTCCTATTAAATCAAAATAAAGGATACTGGTATTAGAATTATTTCGAAATAATAATTTCTTTTTTCTGTTTTTTAAGAGCTGTTTAAAAAATCATATTTTCATTAAAATTTTATTATAAACAGATTTGATGAAACAAACCTCGATTGAACACGAATACAGCTTCAAAATATATAACGATACTATTTCTTTTTCGAAGCTTTTTCATTGAATCGAAGTCTATGCTTAATGAGTCAAGAATTTCAGAACTTTAACATGTTTGGTTGCTCACAACCCTCCTTAATACGGGCGTGGTTTAACTAATCCGTGGCTTTTTCATTTTTACATTTTTACTGGCAACAAAACATATGTCAGTTGACTTCTGTCAATATTTTAAGAAGCTGCGACATTTCGTTTATGTATAACAGCCATTGATATCAGGATTAATGAAAAATAGCGAATTTCGTATGCTCATTAAGACTTATTTTTTTACCGAAAAAGACCATTACAAATCAAGGCTAACAGCGATAAATGCAATTGAAATTTCAATGGTAGAAAAAGGTCCTTGTGGCGGTACAAGCACGAAAAATACCGAACGTTCTGGACGCCCAGTTGAGGTCAACATTTGCATAAATTCTCGACATTGTGTTTTCCGACCGGATATTGAGAGTGCGAGATATTGAGGAAGCAATAAGCACATTACATGGCACAAAGGCTTCAATTCTGAATGATCACTTGTATATGGGAAATCTCTCCGCAAGATGGGTGCCACATTTGCTCACAATCGACCACAAACGCAATCGTATGACAACTTCGCCGAAGATTTTGGCATTGTTTAATCGCAACATGGACGATTTTTTGCGGCGTTTCATAATCGTGTACGAAATGTTGATCCATCATAACACACCAGAGACCTAACAGTAGACAAAACAGCTTCTTGGGGTGAATCGATGACAAAGAAAGTGCAAAGAGAGTTTGTCAACCAAAAAAGTCAATGCAACCGTTTTTTGGGAAGCACGCGGTATAATCCATATTGGCTGCCTTCAAAGTGGTAAAACTATCAATGGCAAATATTGTGCCAACTTCTTGAATCGATTTAATAAGGATTTGAAAAAAAAACTACCGCATTTAGCCAAGAAAATTTTTTTTCCACCAGGACATTGCGTGGGTGCACACATGTGCATTTTCCATTGCTAAATTCCATTAATTTCGCTAGGAATATTTCCCTCTACTACCATATTCTTCGTATTTTGCATTGAGTGACTATTTTTAGTTTTCAAACCTGCAGAAGTGGTTTATCGGAAAGAGATTTGCCTCCAACGATGAAATTATTTCACAAACAAAGACCTCGACAAATTTTATTTTTTGGAAGGGATGAAAAGAATTGGAGGATCTTTGCACAAAGTGTATAGAGCTCAAAGAAGACTATGTAAAATGATTTTTTTTCATCCAAAAAACTGTATTTCATTCAATAAGTCACGACCATATTAAGCCACCCTCGTAAATTAGCTTCTGCTCGTATAAATAGTCTTAAAAAAATAGTAACCAGAGATAAGATTCAATCTTCCTTTTCTGTTCAGGTGTTCTTATAGACTTTTTTTGATATAATTATTATTTTTGGGTAACTGTGAAAAAGAGCATCTAGGAAGGACTTGGGTTTCCCTTCTAAGAAAAACACATTTTCCAATGTTTCTTCCTTTACATTGGAAGAGAAAAAAAGTATATAAATTTTTTTTGTTTGTTTAACAAAATAATATAGAAAAAAGGGATAAAAAGCAGGTAAATAAGTCTAGTTGTGTATGTATCTCTCAACTTTATATCTCGAAAACTACAATAAATTGAAAGAAACAGATTCAAATTCAGCGCCTCAAATTATATTTAAAAAACAACAACAACATTACGCTCCTGCAGCCCAAAACTTGAACTGAATTTGCAAATTTATATATTTTTATTAAGAAATACAAACAGACAGTGGCTATATTACAGATTTGGAAATTAATAAAATTTTTTAGGAAACATTTTTTTCAACTTAATTTTCTATAAAGTTCAAAATTCATGCACTAGCAGATAATAAAGAGTAATGAATATGTTATTCTTTAATAATCACTTTAATTTTTTTCACTGGAATCTGAATGTACTTTAATTTTTTTTATTACTATTATTTTTTGTGAGTGTATGCATATATATAAATAATTACATTTATTATATACGACATTGCTGAGTAAAGTTGACTTGTTTACTTTCAATTACTGGCAAAAATCACAACAATAAAAAATCAAAAATCAACTGCCAGCATCAATTGTTTCAGACGTACACGTATTAAAGAAAATAACAACAAGTTGTTTTGCTTCTGTCTTAATTGTCATATAAATACTTATCAATACCCAATCGATATGAAAATAATTTTATTTCCGTTCGCGCTCATCATTACAAAACGTCGTAATCGTCATCATTGTCGGCTTATCTTTGCTGTTAACAAGCAATGATGACAACAACATCAACAACACGCCAGGTTTGTTTTTATATTCTCCGCCAGTAACGACGTTTTATAATTTCTTGTTTACAGTATCCCAACAAACACAAATAGGCGATTTCAATTTAATTACCCATTGAATTTAAAAGATCTATTGCAAATAAAAAGCAATTCAAAATAATTTTAACGTTGTTTGAGAAGCACACCATACTGAAGTATATATTCTGGTGAACTCTTAGAAGAAAATTTATTGAAATTTTTATTTTTATTGTGTATAAAGAAAGCAAAAATGATCTATAGTGACCTACAGGGCACCGTAGGACTTGCTATATGATAATAATGATTTTCGTTTACTTGGTAATATTTTATGACGCACAGTATCGGAATGAGAATGATCGAAGTGTACACCTTCACGATGTGACAGCATCCATGTGCAATATTTTTCATAACTTTCCAGTGGAAAATTAACTTCTGAAGAAGTTCCCAAGATCCACAACTATTAATGTAAACTACAAGTAGTGCAAGATCGGACCACTCCTAATGGATTTAGCACAGGCTTGTCATTGAAGCATGTACCTTTTCTTTTTGAATTCAGGATGATATTTAGAACAATTCAAAATGGCGATTTCTTCGAAAAGCGGCTGAATATATTACATACATCAATCAATATGAACAGCATATTCTTATAATATTTAATTTCTTATTGATATGCTTATCGACCCGCACTAGTAGGGATCAAACTAGTAAAACAATTTATTAAATCACCTTGTAAGTGTAAACATTTTAGACAGTAAAAGCGAGATTCCAAAGGTAGTCAATAAGATGGAGAGATGAAATCGATCAAACTCGAATCATATTCAATGACTCAAATCTAGACTTCATCAAAATAAGTATTCACTGATTTGAAGGAATAAGAGATTTTTGCATGTTTTATTTTCAACTGCTTGCATCTGGGTAGAAATTTTACATCAGATAATTGAAAAAACGGCGAAAATTTGTCATTCTTTATGAAAGGCTAAGAGTTTCAATCACAAGCTAAAGTAAAATGATATTTATATTTAGACTTTAAGATACGTTTCTTTTATAAAATATATGGCTGAAAGTGCTGGATATTCCTTTCATTTGCCGTCAATATCAAAACCGATTCGAGAATTATTGCAAAAGTAATTAGAAAATATGTTGACAATAGAGCAGTTTTAAAAGTCCATAAAATTTAAAGAATGTAAAAAAGGTATTTATAGAATATTTTTGGAAATTTGTTTTCAAAATTCTCGGTAACTCCACAACGATATTTCTCGGACTTTAAAGTTTAGATTTGAGTAATTATTGTTAGTTAAATTTGTATTGAAGATTCGATAAATATATGTGGAAAATATATACCATAAGGGAAAAAATTCCATGAATTCGATACACTTCTCAATGTTTATTTATGAAGCAATTTTAACAGCTCGTGTCGTTCGTGTGATTGTGTCATATTAATATTTCAAGCGGATCAGGGAAAATATGTGGCTACATTTTTATTACAATCTGTAATAATAATTTCCAAGAATAGCCCCTTGTTCCATTTTCACAAAATTTTGCTGATTTCAATGTTATTGATCGGCTGCAATATAAATTCTTTTTTTTTCAATTTGCTTTCTTCATTACAATTTTACAATATGTAGGCTCGCTTTCATTTTTACTCATAATTTATTTTCATTTTAAAACTATTCATATCAAAGAATTATTTTCAAAATTCTATTTTTAATGCCATTTCACTTCATTTTGCTGAAACGATTAATTACACATATTTAATTTCTCAGATTTTCTAAATTTGTTTGTTGAACGTTAATTACTCAATTTCAATCAATTATACTTTAAACATGTTAAATACATTTAATATTACAAATTAATTTGTTAAATGAATAGAAACATTAGGCAAGTCCTTAAAATCGGAAGCTAAATAAAAAAATGAAATATTCCAAACACATTTTTCTATTATCGGATTACAGAGAATTATTTGTTTTAACAATGTTTTCAGATAATTTAAAACGAAAACGTTTGAACAAAAAAAATTCCCCACTTAAATAAGAGCCAGCCTAATATGTGTGTACACAAACGTGTGTTTGCCATAAGAAACATTTATTCCAATTACTTGCCTTTCAATACGATCTTTACTATAAAAATTCTTTATGTATTACAAATGCCTTAACATTTAATAGAGATCGAATGAAAAGTAAAAAAATAAAAATTTAATAAATTTTAAGAAACAACATGTGCTACAAGTTGCAAACAATTTCTGCAATTTAATGTGGGTTTTTTTTGTTGCCAAAATTGAAAAAAAAATTCTTGCTAGATGTTTGGCAATTAGTCGATTTTGCTATTGAAAATAATTTGGAAAAAGTAAAATTTATGAATTGTAAATTTGTATTTTTAGTACTATTTTTATTCAATTTTCATTTTTCTTTGTCACAAAAGAAAGTCTGTAATCTCTGACTATAATTAAATTGTTCATCGTTGAGCAATGTTCCATACTCTTGGTAGATAAAAGTTTTAAGTGAATTTACATGAATCTTGCAATAGAGACTACCAAACTTTGACAACATATTGTTGAAACTTAATCTGTCAAATTAGATGTAATTTTTTCTAATTTGTTTTACCAAATCACCATTGACGGTTATAGCGTTCAACAACACGTGTAAATGATAAAATTGTTTTATCAAAATGGGTGTTTTATTCCGTCATTGTTCCGAGCGCTTCATGCAATTTATAGTCACCATAAATGTCCTAGCGAGAAGACTACTCCCAGAGGGGTGTATAAATTTGACTGCACTGGTTAAGCAAACAATGAACCCATACCCGTAAAATGATGACAAAATCTGCTGAAAATATCACCGCTATCCTTAAAAGTGTGCAGAAAATTACACGTCGCCTTGTTAAATTTTCTGTCCTGACTTAAGCCTGCGATCGTAAAAAACTCACCTGAATCAGGAGCTGATATAAAGCACAGTACACAGCGACATGTGTTCGCTGAATGAGCTCTGGATCAGACGGAAATTGACTCGAACTTTTATCAAAAAAATTCATCCTGAGCGATGAGACGCATTTCTGGATGAATAGATAAGTAAAAAAAACAATTTGTCGACTTTGAGACGTTATCAATCTACATGTAATCCAATAGTGTCCAATGCATTCCGCAAAAATCATTGTATGATGTGGATTTTGGTCTGGCGGCGACATCGATCAATATTTTTGTGAAAACGACGTTGGCCAGCTTATCACACTCAACGTTGATCGCTCGCTATAGGTCGATTATTACCAACTTTTATAGCTTGAATTGGATAATATAGACACCAACAATATGTGGCTTGGACAGAACAGCTCAGCACGAGCAATTTAGTGCCTTGGTTGTCCCAAGTGGAGGTAATGTGAACTGGACACCGAGATCGTCCTATTTGACCCCGGTAAACTTTTTCCTGTGGGGTTTTCTTAAGTCTATGGCTCTCAAAATCAACATAATCTATGCCATTGGTCAATTTAATGTGCTTTATGTGCCAGAGTCGTTTCCACATTATTATACTTCACACATGTGACATTGCCAATGAATAAAAATATTTAATGAAAAATTACACATATTTTCTTTTGTTGAAATTTTAAGATAATAGTGCTTAATGAAAGAACCTTTATATTGTACAAAGGAGATACAGTTAGAAGATGGCAACAATTAGTAAGTCTGGGGATGATCGCTCCTTGGACAATGCATTATAATAGGAAAATAGATGAACGAATAGATGAAACAGTACTTGCGGATAATCAAATTTCACCTCTCCACACTGGGAGTGACAGGAAAGACCTCTGCCGGAAGTTGATTCCGAACACGAACTGTTCCTATCAAGAACGAATTTTCTCTGCAATATGTAACGCGATTCAGTTGTATATCGTTCACAAACAGATTTATTCTTAATGAAGAACAAGCTGTTCTAACAAGAGATCGGATTAAAGGAACAAACTGTTCAATATCCTTAAAACATATTCCACTGTACCATCAATAAACCAGTAAAACACTCCTTATTTAGCGAATTGAAAAATGTGTTCCATCCATCGGTCATCGCACTGAATTTTCATGTCAAGGACATCAAGAGATTCTGATTTCTCACCAGTTTTATCACCAAAAACTAAAGATGGAGCAACATATGAGTAACTTTATGCGTAAGCGTATAGCAATGGGTCTTACGAGAATTAAATTCAACCCAACTTGGATGACCCCACTCGGAAATTTGTCGCAAGATCATAACGGATAAACCCATTCGGAAATAGTTGCAAGATCATAATGGATGAACCCATTCGGAAATTGTTACAAGATCATAATAAAGTTTATCATTCATGTTCAGCCTCCTCACTCCAACTTCTAACAGGCAGTAGGCCAAATGAATATGAATGATATATGCTGTTACCATCCGCAGGACTAGAGGTTTTTTGTTACATTTTACATAAAATGTAAATGTTACAAAAATGTAAGGTTAGGTTAGGTTAGGTTGATTGGAGGGGTGTGATAGCCCATGTCATACGACATACACTTAAGCCAGTGAAGGCTTGTTGTGCGCTCCCTTTTAATTATCAGACACAAACTGCCAGAGTTCTGCGGCAGGACCTGGGACCTTCGCACTCTAGTACACTACTTACTAGTCTACGGAGGTCAGTTACAAGATGCAATTATACTCCCCTAATATGAGGTCCGGACGTAAACTTTCATAATGACGACACATGTATATGGTTTTTTGGTACTCTCTTCCAGAAACAGTTGTTACTATTATTGATTTAATTAGCACAGATCTGGGAGTGCTTCTCCGATCGAATCAGTCGTTAGAACATATTCATTTTTGTTGTTATACATTGTTGTACAGTGTAATTAGAAATCATGTGAGTTTATGTGTATTGTTTGGGTTGTACACACTTCAAATTAATAATTATTAATAAGTATTTTTTAATAGTTCAATGTCATTGTCAGTGCAAAAATAATTTGTTGCACCTGAGTTGAACTTTTCCCGAAATAACTCTTTTGTTGCTGATCGGATGAAAGGCTTCGGACGTGATATTTTAAATTTGCTTAGTGCAATTATTTCCTATTACAGTTAGTTATGGAAGTGTTGACAATATGTGTTTGTTAATTTAAATAATAATAATAATTTAAAAAAATAACATATCGGTGAACGTTAGTATTATTTTTTATGCTATTTATGCAGCAGCTTTGACTGCCTAAATTCTACATAATGAATAAAAGCCAACGCTAACGCAATCGATTTCTGAATGAAATAAAGATTCAGCTGTACACAGAAAATACAGAACAACGTGCGTGAAATCCGAGGGTAATTGCAAATTGTTTCACCTGGTCAGCAAGAGAAGGGCTGTTTGGAGACAATGTAAGTCAGGTTGAACAAATGATTCTAGCAATATTCCAGATGAGGATGACGCTGTCCATATTTGGATTATTGGTAGCTGTAGTATTCGCAGAAAAAATAAAAAAAATATATAAAAACCCAAATAGTTGGCACAAGTTGCTCTACCCCAATATGTAACAATCCATCAACCAATAGTCCTTTAAGTGAAACGTGTCTACACGGATTGCAATATACATAAATTTTACATTAACTTTTTCTATTCCGCATTGTAAACTTAAATAATCTTCAGTTTATTATACCCAATCTGTAAATCTTTATGAATATAAAATAAGAAATGTGTTTTAAATGCATTTCAAATAATCTGTACTCGTATGGTGGTACCAGGTGTCCTATTACCCTATTAAAAGTATACATTATAAATAGAAGTGCCACTCCCTCCCAAGTGGTTAAACTAAAGTTTACGTTATTAAAAAAGTAACATTTAGGAGTTGAAATTAAAATACCTAAACTTACCCGGGTACCCTGTCGCGCACATAAGGGTTAGGTCAGGTTATGTTCAACAGGCAGGTTTTGGTCTACAATTTGGTCTATTTATGGTACCCGAAATTAACAAAGAAAGAGAAATTTGAAAAAAGGGGAGAAAAGAAAGACAGAAAGCAGAAAAACACCCAGAGTCTGACTACTAGTCTAGTACACTGGCCACTAGTCTACGAGGGCGGCCACATAAGGGTTAAGAAGAGCTTCCTAATACATATAATTCTTAAATAATTTTAACTTTTCATTCATTCCCAATTCGTCAGAATTTTTTTTATAATTTTTAATGTTTGTACACGCATAAGTCTATAATTTTTTAACCAATTTTAAAATAATTTTTCCAAAGAGCATGCTTGCGGTTTGATCCTATTTCAAGCAGTAGGTAATAGGGCTGGAGAAACGTCTATATCCCATACAAAGCAATACTTAACTGTCGTATATCGGGATGATGACTATAATATTGAAAGTGTTAAAGAAAATTATGAGATTTTCGCGGTAACTAAAGAACGCAGTTCCACAAAAAATACTTACTTGAGAGGACCGGGTGGTAGATTACCTCCAAGACAAAGTAATAGTTACTAATTATATCTAAATGACTGCAATAGTGAGATTGTTAAAAATTTGATCATATTAGAATGCTCTTTTTAAATCGGACCGATAATATGTCCACACGCAAACACCACCGTTTGTGGATTGATCTTGAAAATATAGCTTGCAGTTTGGTCCAAAGGAAATTTACGTTGAACGCCGAAGGAAATATTTATTACTGCATTGCTGCTTCATTTACTTGGAATATATTTCAATCTTCCTTCAGAGTCAAATACAAACTAATGATGAATGATATCGGATTTTAAAGTCATTCGTAACTGTATCGGTTTTATAATCTGCTCGTTTGACTCTTCGTAATGTAATTGGTTTTGTTGTACCATTTTGCATTCAAAATGCCATAAAACGAGCGCAATTATGCACCAACCCGGGAGGTGGCCATTTGAACGATACAAATTTTTTCAATTAACGTCATAAAATATTACACTTTCAAGTAAATTTTTTATGAAAACTGATCTCTTTCTTTCAGGTGAAACCAAATTTGACAGGAAGTGACGGAAAAGCATTCTAAACTCTAGCAAACCCAGTCGCAATGAAATTAAAACACTCATAACCCTTATTTTTATTATTGCAACTGCTGTTTCTATACTGTTGTCTATTAAAATTTAACATATTTCATAACTGTTCAGCTCTTATGATTTGACACGAGCGTGTCTGACACTCCTATTTTATATATAATCTCTAACATATTTCAAAAATATGTAATAAAATAAGTAATAAAATTTCTCTACTTATTAAAAGTAATAAAGTAAGGTAAAAATTATATTAAAAAAATTTATACACTTACACGAGTACGCATTTGAGTCATATTTAAGTTTAATTTATGACATTCATTTTATTGTATGACTACTTGCAGTAAAATAGTGGGAGATTATCCAGCTGCAGGATAATAAAATGTTGAATTTATTTTACATTATTTGTCATTTTTTTAATCTAGGATAGTAAATAATGGCAAAAGAAATGGAGAAATCAGAATGGGTTAATAATATGTCTTTGAAATAATTTAAGAATAAGAAATTCTTTTTTATTTGTATTAACCTTTTAAATAACTGGACAAGATAACAAATTCTATTTCATTTCTTTAGGAGGTTTTCTGTTTTTAACCCTAGAATACTAACCTACGTAAATTTTACGTGTAGTTTTTTAATTATTGTTGCTACACAATAATCCAGCGGCCTAACGGAATCTAATCCCACAAGTGTTTTTTTTTTTAATAGTTTTTGAACAAACTCATAAGTTAAACAAAACATATTTAGTCATTAAACTGATCTTAGCACCTGAAAACTAAAAGGCTATACGATTTAACGATAGAAAATAGGGAAATTAAAGGTTACTAACAAAAAAATCTATGCGAAGGTTCAAACAAATTATTTTTTGGTGGCAGAAGTTACAAGTTTTTTATATGAACGCGTGGTTGCTAATTTTTTTGCGTTACCTTTTGCTATGAAAGGTTTCTCTAGATATAACAATCTGAAATTCGAAGACTTTTTCTCCGAATCGAAATTGGTTTCATGCGAGTCAGTGAAGCAGTTTAAAAGTTGCCGACCTGTTTACACTTTTTTATTGGTTTTCGCCACTGTGCGATAGAACAAAATAATAGAACAATTAATTATTACTTTGGGGCAAGAAAAAAAGTAATTTCTCAAAAATATCTACTTTTTGCAGTTATAAATTTTCAAAATGTAATAGAATTTTCTAATTTACATAAATAAATTTTCAAATGTTTAAACTTAAACTGATAATATTTTTAGCACCAGGTTCTCTGCTTGCATTCATAAAAACTCTGTATTTGTAAGTGTGTGGGTTTGTTGTTATGACGGTAATAATAGCAAAGAGGACATAAAAGGATGTTGTGGCTGAATTTACCAGCATATTAATGCATAAAAACTGTTACAGGAAAATTAAAAAAGTTTAAAAAACAAACAAAAACAACATAAACACACACACAAATACAATACAATTACAAGAATGCATTTTTAAATACGTACAAGTCAATAATAGTGTTTTCACATGACTGTAAGCACGCGAGTAACAAGTGTCCCAAAGATATGATAATACAGCAACAAAAACCGCAACTGTTATCATTGTTATATGAAACAATAGAGGCAACAACTAAAACAGCAACAGCACTGACAACCTCAATAAGCACCGAAAAAGCAACATTAATAAACAACTACGAGAACAACAGCGATAGTGGCAACAATTTGACAACAACAAGAACAACAAAAACAACAACATATGAACTAATTCACATGAGTAAAAATACCACAACGACTACAACAATAGCCAATTTATTGCCAAAAACAGCATTTGTCTATGCCACCTCACCACTAACACCATTATCACATACTGCTTCTCCTTCGGGCTCTTCCTTTTATTGGGAAAATGCCTCACCATCATACCCTCTAGTTGCAAATATTCTAAAATCGCTTAGCTCCCTAAAGAGTTTAAACAACAACTTGGCCAACTCTATCGAAACATCTGTTTTGCCTTTCAATGGCAATTTTACCTGGGATGCAGCTGCTAGAGCCACTTCTCTCCCCATTTCCATACATACATCCAGCCATGTGGCCACTTTGCCACCCTTTATTGATTCATGTGTGGTGGGTATGGCATGGTCAAAGGCTCTAGTAGTTACCGTTTTTATGCTGCTTATCTTGGTAACGGTGATTGGCAATACTCTAGTAATCCTGGCTGTCTTAACAACACGTCGCCTGCGTACGGTAACGAATTGTTTTGTACTCAATTTGGCCATAACGGATTGGCTGGTGGGGACGTGCGTTATGCCACCAGCTGTCATCCATTATATTTGTGAAGGTAAGAAACTTAACTTTTTATGCAATGAGTTTTCAAAAATATTATTTATTAATAGTATAACAAAAATATTATGCTGCTGAAATTTAATCATGGAGAGCGTCCCAAAATTGCCATAACACATAAATTTAAACGCTAATTTTTTCAAATGGAATATCTATTATTCTTATATTTGTTCTAGTTCTTTGAGGTTGACCCCAAAAATAAGGTGACCCTTTATTTTTATCAAAAAATATTCTCCAGTATCCATGTTGTCAATGTAGTCGCCTTCAGATCTTTATCCAATAATTTGTTTTTTGTAAGGCCTGGGGCACTTTACAAATGCAGTCTATATCTTTTCAATCACTGCAGGTCTTCGTCCTTTTGGTTTTGCGCTAAATTTGATGACTAGAAGACTGTTGTCGTATTAGATTTGATTAAAAGAAAATCACTCACAAGCAACGATGAGTGAACAGCTGCACTAAAGTGAAGCAAAAACCAAAAATCTGTCAGTAAATCATAATAATTCCGGCCTGTATGCCTACGGCTATACAGAGAACACAGATTTGTTGTGGTAACCAATCGAATGTACCCCGTCTAATGAGGCAAACAAATATTCAATAGAAATAACTGTTTGTTGCAGTTGGTTTTGAACTGATTAAAAACATTATTCGAGTGGATGAAAGCCAAATTTTATTAAAAATATAAATGTAAAAATCACAAGTGCTAATAATTTTATTAATATGTACTTAAAAAAAATTATTTTCAATACTTAATATTGAAATTTATTATTCGGGAGAATATCCCGACCAATCGTTAGAAACAATTAGTTTTTTTGCAAAATGCATTGAAAAAAATGTTTGTTGTGGCTTTAGCTCTTCATATGCCGACATTTCATTGGTTGCTAAAACCAAATCGTCAGTGAAGTTTAAGCAGTTTGATAACATTCAACCTCGTATGTTTATGCCACATAAAACAAATACAATATGAGAATTTCGATATTGCATATGAATTACAACAAATACATAATCATAGTAGGCTTAGAATGTTTTTATACAAACAACACAACAAATTATACTCAACGTGAGTCTATTTTATTTTTCTCATTAACGACCAACGGGCGTTTAATTGTATGGGTGTTGAGAGAAAAATAAAATAGACTCACGTTGAGTATAATTGTTTGTTGTGTTGTTTGTATAAAAACATTCTAAGCCTACTATGATTATGTATTTGCTGTAATTCATATGCAATATCGAAATTCTCATATTGTATTTGTTTTATGTGGCATAAACATACGAGGTTGAATGTTATCAAACTGCTTAAACTTCACTGACGATTTGGTTTTAGCAACCAATGAAATGTCGGCATATGAAGAGCTAAAGCCACAACAAACATTTTTTTCAATGCATTTTGCAAAAAAACTAATTGTTTCTAAAAATTATTTTCTTTTACAATAAGGAATATTTGTTTATTTTCATTTTTATTTCATAACATTACAAAATGTAGTTACGAAGGACTTTGCGGGATTATCTTAAATTTCTACGTGCCACACACCTCATGGTATATTGGCAGAAATGTTTTTTCTTTGACAATTTCAGATAAAATATTAAAATCAGTGCTTTTATTGTCAAGATGTGGCTAGATGACCTCCTTTTGACATGACCACACAAGATGTACCCTGTTATCGCGAGGAATTTAAAGAGAATCATTTATCCATTACACCGACACTCCGCAAAGATTGTCCAGTCTATATCCATCCGGGAATCGTTTTTTTATTGTTAAGGCATGACAATTTCTTATATCCTTGCAGCTACGGAAGTGGTCATCAAAGGGTAGTCCAAGTCGGCTTGCGTGTCTTCCTGGCATTCATTGAGCCGTTAATATTGACAACGCTCTCGATTTACACTTACGACTGTGGTTTACGAAAAGCATTATGCGGTTCGTTTTGAGCGGTTCATGGCGAACAAACATGTGTCGAGATTATGCCACCTATACCAACCTTTTGCCGGGTGTGCTTAAAGATACTGCTTTTATTAGTCCAAGCGGAATTGCAGCTGACATCGCATTGGGTATGTTCAAAACAGTCGCCAATCTAGCTGCGTTATCTGCCTGTTCGTTACCAAATTGGTCTCTATGCGCAGGGAATCAAACTAAGGTAATGTCAGAAAGCTGACTTAACCTTGGCAGCTCTTCCCTATACTGCCTGGTAAAAATGTCAGTTATATATTTAGATATTTTCTCTTGAACATATTCCATAATTTCAAAATCTCTACCACAACAATAATTATGAAAATAAGCTTCTGCTGATATTTCTGCTGGAGCCTTAGTGTTACACATTTTTGAAAGAACCTCAATGATCTCAATGATCTTAAAGGTTTGTAAGAAATCCACTTAAGTTATACAAATCCGTTTGATTTAACCAGCGATAAAACAAATTTCCAGCAAGCATTAGGAAACAAATGCAATAGAAGAGACTAATTGAAAAATAATATTGCTAGAAGCCCACGCAAGTTACTGTGAAAATCCAATTTCAAAATTAAGGCCTTCCTAAAATGCATACCAGCATACATTGTGTCTTCCCTACATAAACAATGCTAGATTTGTTTGCAACAAATACCACAAACAAATAAATAAAACACATTTGTAGCTAACAATAAAATGTTGTCAATAATTAAATATACTTGCTACCTATTTAAAGCTTCTTAAATTGTTAATATTATTTTAAATATATCGCCCGTGTGTCAAATCAGTTGAACCATCGTTCAACTATCATTGACAATTTGTCGACTACAAACAACAAGTTAATATTTTATGGTTCAATCAAACGTGCCATGACCATAACCGTTGCCATAACCATAAATATACTTATATTCTTCAGTTATTAGTGCTGCCAACAACCATAAACAGCTGTTTATGTTTTCATTTGTTTTCTCATTTGTAAACACGCAAGAAACAACAACTACGCATAAAACTGAAGGTAAAGTTGTTACGATCGTACCTTTTTTTTAATATTTTATATAAAAAGTAACGTAGTATTCTTCCAATCCATTTCCAACTCTCACAAGTAGACTTTGATAATAAAATTTTAGTTGCATTTGGTACGTTTTTCACTGAAAATATTTCAACTGGTAAAATCAACAGCATTATACAACTTTTAATTAAAATGTTTCCCAGCGAAAAGCAAAATTTTAAAAATATTTACAACCAATATAGAGCATTAGCTGACATGGCAGAACTGAAACCATTAACAACAGAAAATATATGAAGTTTCTGGTCTACAGTGGGTAAAACTAAAAAAGGATTAGATGAATACATGTTTCCTGATATAAAGAGAGTTGCTTACAGATTGATAAACAAATACTATTGTATTTTTGGATTAAAAAAAATAATAGTACTTATACTATTGTACCTACATATGTACCATTTTTATTTCTTTGAAAATGAATTTTATATAATTTTTTAAATAAAATTTTAATAAAAAATATAACACTTAATAAATTAATGATATTATTCGACCTTTCTTAATTAATTGTGTTAATTTATCGAGTTTGAGGTCTAAAAACAATATATTTATTTTTTATTTTTCAATATTTCGAAATACAGTGCTGTCTGGGTAGAGTGAACTAATTTTTGCAGAGCGATTTCACTATACCCAGGTTGTTCACTAAATCAAGGTTGAATTTTTTTATTTAAAAAACTAATTTATATATTTTAAATGCATTTATAGGTTATAAATTTTATTTATTTCCATGTAATACTAAATTTTAAATTTATGACTGGAAAAAATTAGTAATAGTTGTTTGTTTCTTTAGTTTGTTTACCGAGAAATGTAGAGCTTATACATATATTCGCGAAATTTGTAGTATTAGCCTCAGCCCATTCGATACCCATTTTTATGTAGCAATTATAACACCAATTATTCAAAAATTAACTTTGAGACGCGACCTTAATGGAACATGCGCACAGACTTAAATACATAAATTAACACTTCATGGAATGCGTATTTGTGAGAGTAACTTGTCAACTTACTCTAAAAGAATCGTTACTTTACCGTTATTTCATGTTATCTTTAATTTTTATACTCTTTCATTGTTTTTCTCCTTCGCCAAACCTAAAAACTCACTAAAAAGTATCACACTGTCCACATTTGCATGAAATTCTGCTACGGAATTGCTTTAGTGTCCACATTAGAAAAAATCTGGTATTGCAATTCTTGTATAAAACATATATAAAACGTCAAATACAACAACACCAAACATCAAGTTGAATAGTAAGAATTTCAAAGCAAAAGAGAATTGCAGAGAACATGAAACTCTGTACCCCTCCCCAAGCTTCTTACCTCTCTCTCCTAAAACAACCAAGAATTGCTGCAACAAAATTGCAAATGTGGACAGTGTGTATGTTCACTCTATAGAGGTTCATCAGTGTTCACTCTACAGAGTAGTCAATGTAAGCATTCTGGTGTTCACTCTAACGAGGTATTCATAGCATCGGGGGTTCACTCTACCCAGACAGCACTGTATTGAAAAATAAAAAATAAATATATTGTTTTTAGACCTCAAACTCGATAAATTAACACAATTAATTTATAACGCTTAATATTGAAATTTTTTACTCTGGATATTATCCCCAACTAATTGTTAAAAAACAATAAGAGTTTTGCAAAATGCATTGTTTATTGTGGCTTTAGCTCTTCATATGCCATCATTTCATTGGTCGCTAAACCAAATCGTCAGTTTAAGCAGTTTGAAAACATTCAATCTCGAATATTTATGCCATACGAATCAAAGACAATATGGGAATTCAGTGCTGTATATGAATCATAATAAAATACATAATCACATTAGGTTTAAAATGCTATTACACAAACAACACAACAAACAATTCTATTCAACGTGAGTCTATTTTATTTATTTTTTTACATAATAATTTTTGATAATCTTGGGATCCAGAAAGTATTCAAAATATTCTTTTTTGATACCGAAATTCAAATCTCATTTTTCATTACTGATGTATAATAAGCAAACAGCTGTTTATGGTTTGTGGTGACAGTCAAAATTCAAATCATTTGTATGTTTGTTTTGGTTCGAACAGCTGTTTTGTTTGGTTATGGTTACGGCACGTTTAATTATAGCAACCGAATTTATGAAATAAGAATTAGATAATGTATTTGAAATTATTTTGAATGGATATTATATCGATTATAAAGAAAAAACTACACGTATTTCGCAGTAAAATTTTCGTAGTTCTAACTCTTGCAACAAAATTTTTCTTGTGTTTGAAAAGGCAACAACCAACAAAATCTTTTGATCTTTAACAGTTGAAGCTACGCCTGTCCAATTAGCTGTTATTTATTTACTTTTTTGCTTAATCAACACGGAAGGATATAGAATTTACCAATATGTACAAAAGAAATTGTGTGCTCTGTTCGGGTGACGTTCCACGCGCTTGGCACATTTTACTGTCGCAATAATCATCCTATCGAAAGGACTATTCGCACTGTCGTGGATAAATTTTAATGCCTTGGTTTAGTAAACAATGAACCTACGTCCTTACGACAACTAAATGTTATAGCTGCCGAAAACATCGTCGCTATCAATGAGTGTGAGGAAAATCCTAGGCAGTCGATTACGATTACGTACAAAGTTCAAATTACGCAGGAGCTGAAAGTAAACAATCATAGACAATGACGTGTTTTCCCTGAATGGACCCTGGAGCCCTGAAAGCTGACTCTAAATTTCATCACAAAATCATCTTAAGCCATGAGGCCTATTTCTCACAGATAACATTTTTTCGTTATACAATTTATTATCACACTTTAGGTTTAAAGTGTCAGATAAGTTAAGGGGAATATAAATTTTCTTTGAACTGTTAACAAAAGTAAGCATTTTCAGTTGTAATATTCATCAAGCGTTCGCAAAGCGTTGACATTAAAAATTTTTCAATTAAAATTTGTTTATTTTTTACAAGGACATAAACCATAAGTCATACTTAAAATCAAATGAACTTTATATGTAATTCACTTCAACTAAAGTTACCTTTAACTATTGGGATCACTTTAAAGGCAAGTTGTGATAACGGGCTGGCTCAAGAACCAATTTAATTACAAGAACTAATTTAACTACAATTTAACATAGACAATTACGGGTTTGAATCGAAGTGTTAAGGGGATATTATGGGATATTGAAGCCGAAAATCTTTTGATATAATTTAACCCATGCTACAGTAGTGCTGTAAAATTACGGTATACGCTCATTTCCAAAATTTTCCAAAGAAACATTGCTGCCAGATTTGTCTACATTTTATGCCAAAAATTCAAGGTTCAGTTTTGAATATCTTTCTTAATATCGTGTCTGTATCTAGTATTGAAGATATGGCAAAATTAAAATTTTTTTATTTTTTCAAATAAAAGCAGGCAATTATGTAGGTGGGTCGCAACGTTATTTACTACATCAACAACAAAAATCCAATTCACGGGAGCTTTAATCGTACATATGTATATAGATATATACATATGTCTATAACTCCTGTATTAATATAAATCAAATCTTGGCCAAAATGTCTAGCCCTTTCCAATAATCCTAGATAACAGATATAAATAAAGTTTCGCTATTGAACATACTGAAAATATTTTTTCTGACATTTATAAAACTCAGGAGAAAATTCTTCAACAAGTAAGAATTAGCAAATAAAAAAATATTCTTAAAAATTTTGTCTGCCAAAAGTACAAATATTATAAAAATATGCGTATAAAACTTTAACTACATATAGTAATTGTATTAGGATTTTTTTTTATTTTTTTACTGATACTCTTTCCAATACATCCCCTTATATATATGTTAATTCACGGTCATATCTCAAAAACAAATATTTTTATATGTAACTCCAGTCTGTAAAAAAGTTCTGCTGCAGAGCCATAAGTATATGCATACTCGTATAAGTATGCATATACTTACATACATACTTATGTATGTATGTTAGCCATCAAGCAAATACTAACCGCATTGAGCCTTAACCGAGAAAAAAACACATAATTATGCATTATTTTTATTAACTGCCTTTGCACTAATTAATGGCCCATTGTAAATTTGATTTTGTTGTTGATTTCTTATTACATTTTTAATGGTTAATATTGTTTCAAAATTAATATTAACGATTGTGCATTATCGAGCGCGATGAACAAGTGAAAAAAGAGAATTATGTCAGTTAAGTTTTTGTTGGCGCTAGGGGCACGATATGTTAATGCCAAGATGTTAAATACTTCAACTGCATTATAGGTAGTATACATAAGTATGTATCTGCATATGTATGCATGTATGTTCATACATACTTATATATTTGTTTAGATATAATTAGCTCATGCATGTACAAAAGCATATACAATAAGGGGCTTTATATGCATTTACAAATATATAGTAAATATACATACAGTACATACTTATGTATACGAATATTATACACCTACGAGTATATGTATGTATATGTAACTATACATAAAACACAATGCACGCGCATCCTGTATTTTGTTACACATTTTCAATACAAATGCTGTACAGAGTATGAAAATAAAAAAATAAAAAACAAAACGGTTGCTTTCGTTTTATTTTATTCTTTCCTTCTGTTAAGTCAACTAATAACAAAAATTACGTCGCAAAATAAATAACGGATTAAAAATTAATTTACTTGCTGTACATATCCCAGTCTACAGTTATTTTGTACATACTTAATACTTACAACCGCTTTTTTACAATTCATTATTGGTATATTTAAAAATTTAATGTCGTTAAAAATTACAATAAGTTAGAGAATTATGTAATTAAAGATCTTAATCCCCACATAATTTGAGTTCAAGAAACCCATATTGCTCTACATGTACATAATTAATACCATAGTCCCCAAGCATAAGTATATTGGTTACTTTTATAATGACAGCAATAACATAAGTATGTACATACATATGTATGTACATATATGCGAAACAAGGAGTCTCACTACTAATAAAACGCAATTTCCCGCATAAACGCATAACCACACATACTTACAAATACCGAAGCAATAACCATCGAACTTCTTAATGCTTTTTCTATAATAAATGCATACATCCCACCAACCCAACCATTCCCGGACAACGACATAACAGATCTCCTCCATGGGTCCCAGCTTCAAACCCTACTACTAGGTGATTTCAATGCGCGGAGTCCCCTTTGATGACTCATAGCCACCTTTTACAACGCGACTCACCACCTTTCTGTCCGTATTGTTCAAACCGCTTACCTATGAAGCATATCCTTGACAACTGCCCAAACTTAGCCACTCTACGTGCAGCTAACTTCGATAACACTACACCATCAACCTTATTAAATGATATCAATCTACAAAACGTTAAAAAAATTGTTAAATATATAAACGACATCAAACTAAACAGCAAAATCTGAACAAATTAAATAAATACATTAATTATAACTATAATTATATTTATTAATAAGTAAATCATTGTAAACCATAGGCCCTGGTAGCCAGTGTGTTTTGTAAATTAGGTTAATATTTTATATTATTCTAATAAATAATAATAATAACAATAATATTCTTTCCAGGCAGTAAAACACAACCAAATAAAAACAATGAGAACCATTGCGCCCTTTGGTTTTGTATTGTTTTTGCTGAAAAGCACAAGCTACACATTAATTTAAATGCACGTACTTAAAAGAACAACAACAATGAGAACAAAATGGAATTAACATTTCGCAAACATTCAGCAACCAGATGAGTGAAAATCCAAAGTGTTGCTTACGCTCTTTGCTGTTGTAAAAGTACTCATTTTGATTGTGCTCATGTAGAAAAATTTGCAGAGTGTTATTTTAATACTATGATGTTAGAAGCAGAAAAAAAACAATACAAAACCGGCAAACATCTAATTGTTGTCAATGTCAACAAAAACAACTACATCATTCATCTCATACACACACGCACACCTCCAAACATCTATACAGAATTTTACTCTTTTTTATCAACATCCAATTAACCCTTTGACGACGAATGGGACACATATGTCCCGTTTGGTTTTTTCGTCATTACAGCCGCATTTTCTAATGGATTCTGAACTGATCAGTATTGGCCGATAAAAAACACATACATTCTTTGGTATTCGCGTTAATAATAAGGCTTTGTTGTTTCAATTGGGCTTCAGGGCTTCTCAAAGTCAGAAATTTGATTCTTTTTTTTTTGCAATTTTAGTTTCCTAATATCACGGGTTCTAATTGATATTGTTGAATAAACTTATAGTACTAGATCTACCAATACCTTATGTAAATTTATTGACCAATGCATTTTAAATAGGTTCTATAGTTTTCTCGGGGGAGGTGAAAATATGGTGGGACATATGTGTCCCATTCGTCGTCAAGGGTAAAACTAAAATATATTTTTTTTATTTCATTTTTATTTTAATTAACAGTTTATAACTGAAAAAACAAAGAAAACATAAACAATTCAATTAAAAACATTGCCAAATAACTCAAAAAATTAATTTAAAATTATGAGATCACATATATGGTTGTAAATGTATGTAAACTAAATCGAACTTAGTTGTGATAAATTGCAAAACAATTTCAGTTCATAGTGAAGCATTGGTTTTTTACATGCGAAACAAATTGTGTTTGTTCGACCTTCGATTCCGTTTTTTGTGCAAACGACACATCGCTTCCTGACTCCCCCTTCCATTCTTGTTTGGTAATGTCCACCTAAATCCGACACTGCCCGCAGTCTTGACCGTGTAAAGGATGTAATACCAGCTTTTCGACTACAAAAGCTATCTATTAACTGGGTAGCCAACTGCGTACGAAACTCTAGATGTTTTATAGAAAATGTTTTTTTATTGTCATACACTATGTATGAGTTTTGCACACCCAAATCCATTAAATCAAAAAACAGACGGAGATAAAATCTAATCTTCGATTTACGATCATGTTCATAATAAGACTGAAAATAAATAAATTTTTCTAACTAAAGAAGTTCGTTAAAAGTGACATAACGCTATACCTTTTTTTGGTCCATAATATCAACGCCTCCCATTCCTGCGTTATAATGGAAAATCATTTTTGGACATGTTACATTAATTTTATTTGCAGTTCCAGACTGTCGTCTTTTGACATTTACGGTGTCGATTGGATTTATGAAATTGGATCCCATATGCACTGCACGGTTATCCATCCATTTCACAATCGAAATTCCACAATTTGTTTCGCATGTAAAAAACCAATGTGCTTCACTATGAATAGAAATTGTTTTGCAATTTATCACAACTAAGTTCGATTTAGTTTACATACATTTACAACCATATATGGGATCTCACAATTTTAAATTAATTTTTTGAGTTATTTGCCAATGTTTTTAATTTAATTGTTTATGTTTTCTTTGTTTTTTCAGTTATAAACTGTTAATTAAAATAAAAATGAAATAAAAAAATATATTTTAGTTTTACCCTTGACGACGAATGGGACACATATGTCCCATGATTTTTCTGGTAGAAGGAGTAACAATTTTTAAATTTTGGCAACACTTTAGTCTTGAAATGTTGCGTTTCCGAATAAGAATCCTAAATAAAATTTTAAAAATTTCCAGCGGAAAATTCTTCGTCGTCAAAGGGTTAATATTAAATACTAATGTTTTAGTCACTATTTTTATTCTACTTCATCATAAAACAAAATTATAATGTACTTATTTCATATAGTCTGATGTACATATGTATGTATGTACATATGGCTGTATGTATGTATGTATGGCTGTATATACTTATAATCAGTAACAAACACTTACCCATGCACTTTTGCAACCCTTTTCAGCAATGCGATAAACTAATGAAAACAACACGAATTTGTTTATCTAATGGACATAATTATTCCCAAAATCAGAGTCAATACACAATCTTACACTTCTTACACACAATTAGTTTATATTTTCACAATATTATTAATATTTTCTTTAATTCTAACAACATTTACCAAATTTAATACAGGCGAACCTATAAAACGAACTAAACACTCCGGCGGCCGTCATCTAACTAAAGAAAAGAGAAAACCTTTTGTTAATTCACACTAGAGCCGCCATTACCTTGTAAGATTTCGTCACGTACATCAGAAATAATCATTAATAATCTAGAGCCAAAACCAGAATATTATCGTACCAAAATTTTAGCATGGACAAAAACACATTTCAGTCACAGGCTCATAGCGATATCTAAGCTAAAAAACAGTATCATAAAATCAAATAAATTCAAGTCCTATTTATTGGGATTTTGAAAACATTTCGCGAAAAAGTAATAAACAGAAATTTTTATTAATGTTTTCTACAACTTGTGAAATACGGCGTCAGATTTTGTTGTATTTCATACCCAAAATATCAGTGTTCAGATTTGACGAATTCCCCGCTGAAACGTACTAAAATAAATAAATATTGGAGCGCATTCTATGTTGTAATAATTCAACCAAAATAAATCTCCAACAACAAACCGCTTAACATGAGCTTTAATTAAAAAGATGTCACACCACGTACATACAGTCATCTATGCACATATGCATGTATGTATGTATGTAAATAGAGATATAATAATAATAATAAGAATTGGGATAATTTGAAAACTCACTGTACCATGCCTGGCTTACAATAAACTACCACTGTTCCAAGGCGAATTCATAACATGTAAAGTCACCAGTACACCAAATATATACAAGTATAACTTTACTCATTGCAAAAGCATCAGAATAAAAGTAGAAAGCAACAACAAAGATTTTTGAAAAAAAATTAATTTCCATATTTAGAAAATTATCAATATATAATTTTTTTTTTCATATCATTGGTAATGAATTTTGATTTAAATATTATTTAAACTCAATGTATTATATAATGGTGAAAAGTAAATTTAATTAAATTTGATAAAAGTTAAAAAACAATCGAAAGAAAAAAAATTATAAAATCGAAGCAGATAGATGAGTCTTAAACTTGCTTCAGAAAGCGAAACAGGAGATTCAAATTGTCGTGGAAACAAGCTATAAGGATGATACTCAATGAGTACCGAAATATCGATATTTACAACTAAAATTGTTTAACCATTAAATAAGACCTTGAGCTTAAATAATATTTTAATAAAAATTAATATAAAACAAATATAAAGATATTATTCATCATGATTAATATTCAATGGCCTGAAGAAACCGAACAGATTTCAGTTCCTCATGATCCTTGCAAATATATTTTCTGTGATGAAAAATAAGCAAACAAAAACTGACTTCTTTTAAACCTTCAAATGTACATTTTCTACAACGTTCACATTCATTCACTTCTTAATACTTTTGTTATTGTTTTATGTTTATAAATGCCTTCTGCACTACAGTTCGTTAAAGGCCAAAAAAAGTTACAAAAAGGAAAATGAAAATCGGTTGACGAACAGAGGAAAAAATGCTTCTGAACTTTTTTCGCCCTTGCGTACTTACATACATACATACATATATGTACATGTACATGTATATATAAAATTAAAAAAAGTAGTTCTATGTCCACAAGTTTAATAGGAAAAATTATATTTTTCTAGAAATAGAGCAATAAATTGGATGAGTTAGTATATTTACGGGAATATTGCAACAAACTGAGAATATGGAACAGCCCCGGCCCTAAGGCGAGGGAATACCGTATGTATGTATGTGTGTATATATGTATGTACATGTATACATATGTATGTTTGAATCTACGCCGATGTTTCTATCAGCCATCAAGCTAATCAATTTAATTTAGCTGATGGTTTCTGGTTATATTTTCAAAATTAATTATAACGAGTTCGAATTATCGATATGTTCACATACACCTACATACATACATAAGTATATACATATATTTTTTTTAGATATAATTAGCTTATATACATATGTACAAAAACATATCCATTAAGAAACTTTATAAGCATTTACAAATAAAAAGCACATATAAGTATATTATATACCTACGAATATACAACTATACATAAAAAACAATGCAAAAGCATCTAGTACTTTGTTACACATTTTCATTACAGATGCTGGACAGAGTACGAAAAAAACAAACAAAATACTTATTTCCTTTCCCTTTATTTTATTCTTTGCAGTGAGTAAAACACAAACAAAACAAAAACAATAAGATCGATTGTGTCACTGAACACAGGCTACACATCAATTGAAATATACATACATACATACATACGTACGTAAGCAACAACAATGACAAGAAATTACAATTATCATTTTGGAAAAGTTTGCTGATTGATTTGCCCGTATAGTGGCCTCAAATGACATATTGTACGATAAAAGTACTCAACTTATTGACATTTAGAGGACTCATTGTGAATTGTTCGCGATTGAGCGGAATGGTATATCAGAGCAATCAGAAGAGTGTAAATCAAATTAATTTGCTTACGCTCTTTGCAATTGAAAAACTTTGTTTTGATTGATGTTAGAAGCAGAAAAAAACAACACAAAACCGGCAAACATCTTTCTGTTGTCAATATCAACAAGAACAACTACATAATCCATCTCATACACACACGCACACATAATTCTATATTCTCGTTTATCAGCGTCACAATTAATCTTTAATACTTCTTTTATTCTACTTCTTCATGAAACAAAGCTAAAATATGTTTCATATATGTATATATGTATATGTCTGTATGTACATACATATGTATGTATGTTCATACAGTAGTTCAAACTGACAAACACTTACCCCGTATACTCGTAAATACATGCATACTCTTTGCAAGCCCTTTCAGTATCGCGACAAACTAATCAAAACGATACGAATTTGTTTATCTAATGGACATAATTTTTTCCAAAATTAATTGCAAAACACACTATAACACTTCTTACACACAATTACTTTATATTTTCACAATATTATTAATATTTTCTTTAATTCTAACAACATTTACCAAATTTAATACACGCGAACCTATCAAACGAACTAAACAATCCGGCGGCTGTCATCTAACTAAAGAAAAGAGAAAACCTTTTGTTAATTCACACTAGAGCCGCCATTACCTTGTAACATTTCGGCACGTACATCATAAATAATCATTAATAATCTAGAGCCAAAACCAGAATATTATCTCACCTAAATTTTAGCAAGGACAAAAACAGATTTCAATCACGGTGTCATAAAATGTCTTTAAATGCTCTTTTATGGGATTTCGGAAGTATTTTAAGGAAGAGTAATAAGCCGGAGTCTTTTATTATTTTCACCAAATTGTGAAATACGGCTGCCAGCACACATGCATATGTCAATCACATTAACTGAATGGTATCATCACATACATACATATTTACGTTTTCTGATGAATAGTAATTATTTCTTTAGTTCACAATTGTATCTTACTATGAACAGTTTGTTTAATTCACAATTAATGAAAAATTGCCAAAAAAAAATTGTCAAAGGGAGAAAAAACAATAAAAATGGACCATATCTTATTTTCTCTTTAAATTCAAGTGATCGTGTGGAAACTGAAAGGATAATGCGGAGGGGCTGACAGATAGAAGTGATTGTTAATAACAGGTTCAGCTTAGCATCCATATTTGCTTGCAAATCGTGAGAAAATTGACCTATAAATAGAGGAGCTATGCAATAACCAAAATTTTGTGGGGACAAATTGTCCGTAGGACCCATCAAAAGATTAAGTCACAAATGATGAAGTAGTGTGTGCAGAAATATCAAAAAGAAAAAGAAATCCGGATGAGTTGATAACAAACTGAAACCATTTAAAAATCCAAATTTCACAGTATAAAACTTGCCACAACCGAATTTACTGCTCTTGCCATACAAAATTTTAATTTCGTAGAAGTAAAACCTTTAAATTATAAGACCTCCTCTTGATTTTCGTTGATTTTCGGTCACAATTTATTCACACAGTACTTCGACTTCTACTATTTATTCGTATCAAATAAAATTTCCCTATCATGCTGCGTTCTTATTTGCTTTTATTTGTTATTATTGGCCGTGTAATGGTCAATATTGCTTTTTGCCGAAAAATTATTTGATTATATAGGCCAATAATCAAAATTTGTTGTTTGCAATAAACACAACCACATCCACAACTACAAATATTCAAATAAATAATGAGAGTATTTGTATAATGTACGGGCGAATGGTTATAAGTATGTAAATATTTAATATTAAATGTAAACAGAATATGATTATAACATAGCACACAGTTGTATATTATACAGTGGGGAATAGATGAATTCATACACCTATAAAAATTTTTAAAATATAAAATAATTACGATGGTATTGATGAAAATATATGTAAATCTGCTTAGTCCTATTGTATAAAGTAAATTTTTGAATACATATTTTTAGTTAAAGGTACTGAACTGAATGTATGTGTTGTAAGTGTATTAAGTAATATCTACTCATTTTATTAAATGTAATAATAATATATAGTACATTCTTACGCTTAACCTTTTTAAACGGTTATTAATCGCGGGTGATCGCGGCATTTTAACTTTAATATATTGGAAACACTTTTGTCTGTTGCTATGACCAACATTTCAAGTTTTCTGTGTGTTAAGAACTTATCAAAAGAGAAATAACACCATAATGGCTTTATTTCATTCCTTATATGGAAATAAAGCCATATGTCTTTATTTCTCAATGAAATGGGCAATAAAACCATATGGCTTTATTGCCTATGACTTTATTGCACTGCACCGTGTATGTGACCATTAACAATCGAGTTATTATATTATAACAAAAATAAATTTACTGGATCATTGTTATGCTGCCACTGAGATATCAAATAAGTCCTCTACAGAAATCTCTGGTAGTTCCGAAAAATCATCCAGTATATGCTTACCTAATAACCTGTACTCCGAAGGATAACGTTCACACGAAAGTGACCTGCCATAACTGCCACGAGTATGAAGAATCGTTAATATTGTCCGGTGGCATTGAGCACTTGTCGTTGTAACATGGTCCCATATGCTTTGCAAACGTACAATTATAAGATTTGCGCCATCTTAGTTTGTTTTTAATAGCGTTGTATAAAAACAAATATAACTTTGTAGTGTAAAAACGAAAGTGATATCCATAATAAGTCCTCCAAATAATGATATCACGTCTTCTCCACTCGGCAACTTTAATTACATACATACATATGTAGGTAAGTTTTAATTCAGTTGATAGAAAGAGATAGAGAAAAAATGTATTCCTCTCTCTACAGTAATTAAAATTGCTTAGTTGAAAAGATGTGTACTCGTATGCTGTATACTCTTACATTACAAACTGTGTTTTTATTTCACTAAAAAATGTTGTACAATCGTGCCAGTACATTTTCCACTATAAGGAGCAATTCAATCCGCAAATGTTTGCAAAGTCTTTTTCCTCCAAATGTTTCCATTTTGATCTCATCGTTGTCTTTTCTAACCGCCTACGGTTAAATTAGTGTAAAGTTTGTGCTCATGAGCAAAAACAATACAAAACCAAAAGGCACCATTGTTCTCAATGTTTTTGTTTTGTTTATGTTTTACCCCCTACAACAAAAGTAAAAAAAGAAACCAAAGCATGCTTTGATTTGTTTACTTTCGTACTCTGTCTGCGTTGGCAGATTTGTTTGTTTACATTCCAGGTAATAACAACAAAAATATCATGTACCCTAAAGCATTACAATGAAAATAAATAAATTTGAGATTCCTTTAAATTTTTGTTTTGAATGACACGTTTGTGATCGCACATACAAAGTACATACTTATGTAAGTACATATGTACATACATACTTACCCTGAAGGAAATGTCACTAGTGATTCACTAGTGATTCACTATTGACAAAGTCACCAGTACTAGTGACAAATTATACCCCAGCCAATGCTTTTTTCTGTTGACATTTAACATGCACTTGTCATTGAAAATCCACTACTGACGTTGGAACTAGTGACGAACTAGTTCCAATGGGACCATATGACGACCGTAGAACTAGTGCTTCCCTGTAGACATTGTCACCAGTATTATTGACATACTCTACACAATACTTGTTTCTATTGAAATTTAAGATGGACTTATCATTGAAAACCCACTACTGAAGAGGTCGTTCTAATGGGTCCATGTAAACAATTTTTGATATATGTATGTACATATATCCCTACAGTTTTAGTTAAAATAAATGATTAAAAGTTCACCATAGAACAAATAAACGCAATTAAAAAATGAAGAGGCATAAGCGTGCTCTCAGAAATTTCTCTGCTCATCAAACAAAAACTTGTTGACAACTCCGTTGACGATGTCTACATATGAGTCACCAAAATAGTCGACAAAACTGCTGACTTGGGTACACTTGTCCCCATGTTTCCTTCAGGGTATGTATGTATGTATGTACATATGTATGTACAGTATCAGAACATATACATATGTATATGTACATATGTATATACATATGTATATACATATGTATGTGTGTACATACATACTTACATACATACTTACATACATACATACATACTTACATACTTACTTAACTACAACGGATAACTTTGTGGCACTGTGATGAGGTTTTCCAAGTCATTATTTTTTCTAGATAAATTAAATTTCTTTTATTTAATTAACGAACTTTAGGTCTTTTTATAAAAAACAAATTTATTTTATATCAAAATTTCCACGCCTCTTTGGGCGTCTTCTTCAATGTAATAAAATAAATTTGTTTTTTATAAAAAAAACACCTACTTAAATCTCGTTAATGAAATAATTAATTAAGTAATTAATCATTAATGAAATAATTAATTCATTAAGTAATGAAATTAAATTTCTGTAGGTAAGTACATAAGCATGTACGTACTTATGTACTTATGTATGTATGTATGTAAGTCTGTTGTCAAAGGCAAATAGAGATTGACAGACAGGTCAATGGTCAGTCAGTCAGCTTTTAATTAAACATAATCGGTTGTTACGTTTTGTTGATCGAGACCCAATGCAGTAACGTGAGGCAACGTAACTTGCCTGTTACGCTCACCATTTACCATTATGGTGGCGCCATCGGCATCTGCGACTGTAACTATTTTCTCGTTCGTGCGAGCTATATGTGACGGGCGGTACGAGCAATATGATCCCAGGAGGCACGAGCCGCTCAGCCAAAGACTTAATAGTTCGAGCACATGTTATACAACGAGGACGAAATTTATGTATGCTGCCTTAAAAAACAGACTAAAAATGCTTTAATTAAGCAGCAACAATGATCCCATGATCCTGAGGTGTGTATCGCCTCGTGGTTTATTGTTTAATTCTCTATATGTGTGTATATCTACTTATTTATGTATGTATGTATGTAAGTATATGATAAATGTCAAAGCACAGTGACATTTGAAGCCATTTGTGAAAATGGCGCTTTATTCAGATCATAATATTACTTTTAAATTATAAATTAAATTTTACATTTATGTACTCATGTACATATGTATGTATGTTTGTGTGTATGAAAAATATTTTTTCTTAATTTTCCAGGAGTTTGGCGTTTTGGCTGGATTTTATGTGATATTTGGATTTCTCTAGATGTTTTACTTTGCACAGCTTCCATATTAAGTTTATGTGCCATAAGCCTAGACAGGTGAGTGAAGTACATATTTATATTTATTTGTATGTATTTATTTTTATAGTCGCAAAACAGGTCTCACGGCCTTGGGCGATGGTTTGTTGCGGCCCCAGAGAACGCGTACAGTCGAAAAACACTTATCTCAGGCAAAGATGGTATATCCTATTCTATCCTCCCCTAACCATATCTTACTAGATGTCCTTGTACAATTGATTACGGAACGACTTAGACATTTTTTCAATAGATGTGTAAGAAACTTCGAGTTAATGTTCGATTCACTATTGCTGCGTCTTCGATATGTGGGAACAGCTAATGCGAAATTATGGGATGTTTGGGTCTTTATTGATGAACTGTCATCGCTATGTTCAGTAATGGGATGGCCTAGATAAAACAGCAGCACCAACGTTTGTATTGTCTGGCTTGTAATGTAATTTGTAATTAAAGTCTTTGCGAAGTGCCCTCAACCTTTTCAATTTGAAATATGAATTTTGATTATATAAAGCGTAAGTCAGGGAAATATGTTCAGTAAAGTTTTTCAGTTTTGCCGAACCGTAAAATTATTTCTAGGAGACTTTAGTGTTCATGTACTTAGCTCTCTTTCGTTTGTGTCTTAATTTTGTTTCACTGAATATCCTTAATAGAAATGTAAATGCTCTATTACCTTCTGACGCATATTAAAAATGCCGTTTTGTATATGATGATAATGAAAAGGCTTTGCTAATGTCCTTGCCTATGGTGTGTTGATTTTAGCTGTTATTGCAATTTAACAACATTTATTATTTGTTTGTCATTTCCTTTAACGCCAATTTTAAGGTAAATTTTATTATGTGTTGTGGTATTTCAGTTAAATTTGTTTATTCTAATTTAATTGAAATGTTTATTCTATTTTGAAATGGTGTTTTTCATTCTTCTTTTTTTAGGTATTTAGCTGTTACACAACCCTTAACGTATTCCAAAAATAGACGTACGAAACGTTTAGCCTTATTCATGATATTTATTGTGTGGGTGACAGCATTGTCCATAACATGTCCACCGTATTTGGGATGGTAAGTTTATAGAAAAGCTAAATGCACAAGTCATTATAAAATAAAGATAAATACGCCATTCTTGTGAACTAAATAGCAAATTAATTGCATGTATAAAATAATAACCAACGAAATAATTCTAATGGACTACGATCGAAAATAAGTTGGAAAATTATAATGAAATAAGTTCGAAAGAAAACGAAATTATTCCCAAATCTGCAGACCAAAAAATGCAATTAAATAAAACCCAAAAAAAAGTTCAAAAAAGCTTTGCCTCAGGAAGTTAAACTCAGTTTGTTTTTCAGTACACTTCAGCCATCGTGTTTGAAATGCAGTTTAAGCCCACAACAAATAGCAATTGTTTTAATAAAATTTTTTTTGAGAATATCTAGAATGGTAGTTTCCGTGAATGTTGTTAACGAGAGAACCATTATAAAAGGTGATTTTTTAAGAGCTTTCCTACTTGATTTAAAAAAACACATACAATTTAGAGAAATGTATGCAACGTTTATTTGAGTCGATAGAATGATCTATATAATTCAATGTTTAAAGATGCTTCCATGTAAATATTGACCGCGGGTACACCTCAAATGGTTTATACGCTGGGTCCAATTTTGGCGTACTCTCTCCAACATATCGGCAAGGTATCTTACGACTAAATTCTTCAGTATTGGCTTCGACCGTTGCACACTTGTCCTTATAGACATGAGCCTTAACATAGGCCCACAAAATATAATCTAAAGGCGATAAAGCGCACGATCTAAGCGCCCAATTGACTGGCCCCAAACGTGAAATAAACTATTCACCGAACTTGCTTTTTAATTAAGCTATTGTTTCGTGTGCTGTGTGGCATGTGACACCGTCTTGTTGAAGCTACATATCAGCCAAGTTCCGTTATTCTATTTTAGACAAAAAAAATAATTGTAATCATAACTCGGTAGCGCTCGCCTGCCGTCATCGTCTTTGTAAAAGTGCCACCAGTCCATAATCCACACCAAACAGTGCATTTTTCGATATGCATTGGCAGTTCTTGCAATGTTTCTGGCTGCTCTTCACAGCAAATACGAAAATTTTGCTTGTTCACGTATCCATTTAAACAGAAATAACCTTCGCTGCTCATGCACGATGCACTTCCTTAACCGATCATGAATTTTGATATGGTTTGTAAATCGAGGTGGGGTGTCATAAAGCCATAGGACATAAAGCCATATGGCGTCAAGTCCCATTCCATTGAGACATAAGGACATATGCCATTAAGTCTCAATACAATGGGACTTACCGCCATAAATGTTTTTCCGAAAATGAGACATAAAGCCATATATTGAGCATCGGTTTCGCCTACAAACTTTTTCTGTATAGCCGGCCTGCGGCCGGGCTGAAAGATTTTCTCCTCTATGGTATTTCGAACACCGGCTTCGCTAACAAAATATTTTCCTCCTTCAACCTTCAGGTATGGTATAGAAGTTATTTCATTTTAAATAATTAAAGAGCTATTATTAGGAGTCACCTAATGGAAGTTATTTAATTAGTACTTATTCCATTATTCTGGCTACAGAGAAAACTTTTAGTTACCGAAGCCGGTGTTTGTTATACCATATAGAATAAAATCCTTTCGCCCGGCCGAAGGACGGCTATGCAGGAAAATTTTTGGTGAGCGGAGCCGAGGTTTGTTATACTATAGAGTTGAACCCTTCCATCCGGCCGAAGGCCGGCTACACAGGACGGGATGGCTCAATGATCTCTCTATGGTATATGGAACAGCGGCTTCACTAACAAAACATTGTCTGTATAGCCGGCCTTTGGTCATATATCTATGATATATGGTACGATATCAAAGTTAAGGACCTCTTTCATCAGGAGTTACCTGTTATACCATATAGGTTAAAACAGTTAAACAGTGCCCGGGTGCAAATATAATTTGTATTGGGAGTTGTTTCATTTGGTTGTTATTTTACGGTACCGGAAAATTATAGTGGAAAACTATTAATTTTTCCTTTTACAAAATGTTCGCAGTTTTAATTCCTGGAGCCTAGAAATTTAGGATTTTTTTAAATCATTAATTTCATAGATAAATAGGTATATTAAGTAAAATGAAGCATTTGTAACGCAAATCATCAAATGGGACATAAAACCATAATGGCTTTATGTCCCATTCCACTAAAATTGATATGAGACTTAAGGCCATATCAAAATTATGGCTTTATGTCCGTTTGAATTGAGACATAACGCCATTATGGCTTTATGTCCTATGGCTTTACGACACCCCTCCGTAAATCGATTCATTGTTAAATTATAGACCAAACTGAACATGTTTAACAGTGGCATGTTACACGAAAACAGCTGAGCTGCCAAAAAGAAAGTTGCTAAAAAAATCACCCTATCTGTGGGACTTAGTTTAGTATAAGTATACTATCATGAGGACATTGGAAGTATAAGGATTTCCACTGTGTGGTGTATTCTATTTGCAATTGTGTTAGATTAAATCTGTTTATTAGGTAAGAAAAAGGGCACTGCAGCTGACATACCAGAAACCATTCCGTCTACAAATAGAATTTCAGGTGGGGTGAAGGAAAATTGTTCCAGATCTTGATTACGGTTACGTAGTTGCTTTGTATTTTTTTCGTAAATAAACTACAGTTAATAAACAACGAAATATCCCTGAATCATACCAAATGATCATATTTCAAGTTTCTCATTTATTTGACACACTTGCAGGTTGAATTATTTAATGCTGTTTAATGTACTACTCACGTATTCCATTCGTGGTTCGTAGTTTAAAGTTGCAGCTGCAATTTCGTAATAAAGATTGGAAGTCATTCTTAAAGGACGACATCTTCACAAACTGTCAAGGAATAGATTTGGGCATTTTGCGTATTCTTGAAATTTTGAATTGACTAGATCTTGATTAGAAATTTGTATTAATTGTATAAATCTGTATGCTGTTTATTGAACTTTATTTTTTTTTATATTGAAAATATTATCTATATCCTTATATAAACTATGCTTTCAAGTTTGCATAAAAGCAAAAGCCATGTTGAGCAAATTCATATATTATCTCTTTGTGGATTGAAAATATAAAACACCAACTTGAAAATGCGGAATGCGTCATGAAATATTCAATTCTTTCCATAAGTATTCATAAGAATTCTTTAAAACAAAAACTAAAAATCAATTTAAATTTTAAATGTTGTGAATATGTATTCTATTTTTCTTGTTGCATGTACTTTCATTTTCAATAACTCCTACTGTTTCCAATAACAACATAAACACTAAATATTATCAAGTGAAATATTGCCACGATTTTCTTTGACAATATTTATTGAAAACACATGCAGTTTTTATGTGTTATTCAATTGAAAAACTTTTTGCAAAAACTTGCAACAAAAAGAAAAACGAAACAAAAGACAATTGCAACACTTGAGCCAATTTTCCACTACGCTTCTTATGTGGCAGCACATAGTTTAATAGAAGGAAAATAAAATTTAATAGTTTTTATCACACATATTTTTTACACAAGAAAAGTTGATCCCTCCACAAAGCTTTTAAAAAGATTATTAACAATGAATTATTGTATAAAATTTTATATAAAATTTCTATATTATTTAACATGCTTTCACATTGAAAATCTGTAAAAGGACAATGCAACATATTGAACATTTCAGTGTTTGGATATTTAATTAATGGCATTACTTGGAAGAAATAAAAAGTGGCATTTACATACACATAAATTTAACTTACATCTTCATTCAATTGTCAATTCACTAAATGACTTCACTTTTCTTTAAATAGAAATTGTAATATTGTCCAGTTGCAAATGATTCAATGCGTATGAATCACACAGTTGCTGTTTTTTAATATTTGGACAATTTCTTTTCTTCCTCTACAAGGAAAATTTATACAATAAATGTATCATCGAATTCACATAACATTAAGGACATGCATGAAAAAATAATTGTTTCCATACTTTCGTTCTACACTGGTCCTGTTCAACATACAGGCAGTAAATAATAGATCCCCACAAAAACATAAATATGAAAGAAAGGTAGCCCAAAAAAGCATAAAAAACTCTTTATGACTATTTCCTTAAAGCATATATGTACAAACGGATATAATATTTTTATTTTCTGTTTGCCAACTGACATCACATATTGGAGGGAATGCCCGTAACAACTCGTAACTGAAACTGGAAAATACGTATCAATATCTGAAATATTTTTTTCTTATAACATTTCGCTTTCAATTGTTTGTTTAAAACTCCTTTTTTAATCTCTTTGTAGGTATGAGCCGGGTCGCCGCGAAGAAGGTTACACGGTTTGTCGTTATAATCAAAACAAAGGATACGTCGTCTTCTCAGCAATGGGTTCATTTTTCATACCACTGGCTGTGATGCTGTATGTTTATCTGAAAATTGGTTACGTTTTGACATCCCGTCGCCAAAGAATTGTTCGTGATGCGGTAAGTCGTTGTCATATTTGTGGCATTGGTGGTACAAGTGAAGTTGGTCGTTATGCTACAATCGATGGCTGTGCGTATATTGTCAATTATGAAAATTTTGCAAACAGTTTCTTAAGTTCATTCAATGAATTCTATATTTTCTTTTGAATATCGATCAGCTTTTTCATGTTAATTATAAAATTGTAGAAAATAAATTCAAATGTGGGTTTGTATTTATGAACGTGTATGTTAATAAAATCGGGAATGCTTAAGAAATTCATGGCTAGAACGTGAGAAGACTTAATGCTGTTGAAGTTGTTTATAAAAATAAATTTTATATTGAGTATTTTAAGATTTTTCGGATTTAAGGAGCAGTTATTATTGTTATTATTATTAAGACGAACGAATTGTGTAACCATTGTAAAGCGAAGTTTTATGAAATTGACCTGTGAAAATTAGTTCAAGTTATTTTTCTCTTTATTAGAGTTAAAAAGCAACATTATGTGAAAAGGATCCAACATTTTTTAGCACCCGCCGACAACATATTGAAAAGTAATATCCGTTCTGTCTCCTACTCTGTTTCTTATTTTTCTTAATGACCTCTTATGTAATACTTCCAACCCTATCTACTCCTTCGCCGATGACAGCAGCATAAGCGTACGATGAAAATCGCAAACTTACAGTCAATGAATCAAGCTACCGTTCAAGGATTAATGACTTTTTTTCCTCAAATTGAAAGAATTGGTCTTTGGTTTCAACAAGATGGTGCCACATGCCACACGTTACGCGTTACATTGAACCTATTGAGAGGAGAGTTTGATTTCATCTCAATTTTTGCAACATTCCATTGGCAGCAAAGATAATACGATTTCTTTCTTGTACAGAGACAAGCCAGCCATAAGTTTAGCCCTGGAAGACAACATTACAGCTCTTATTGGTGAGGTACCGGGCAAAATGCTGGAAACAGTATGCCAAAACTGGATCTAACGGATGGACCACCTGCGGCCTAAATACAGGCAACATTTATATGTAATAATGTTTAAAAAGTAAATGGCTGGCATTTAATAATCACCGTAAAAAAATAATTTCGTTAATGTTTGGAAATTTATTGGAATATTTTTTAAAGTTTAAAAACCCAAATGCTTGAATAAGAATTATAACTTCGGAATCAACCATTTTATTTTTAATTTTTCTTTTCATAAAAGAGACCAACATTCCACTATAAATAAATTATAAGTCTTGGAATTTTGGAATTGTGTAAATGGGCAACTTTTAGTATTAATCCGCTCACGTATCATTTCTAAAAATATTTTGTTTTTTATGTATGTATTTCTAAAAAAAAATTTGAGAAATTTATAGCGCAAAATTTAATGGCAACAATTTTTTATGGCCAAAAAACAATATAGAATGTGGTAAGCTGAAGAAAAAAAACATCAACATAAAAAGCTCTTTCCGCCAAATTTGTACAAAAGTACTACAAATCTATGGGCAATTACACAAAAGGGTGTACCTTGAAATAGAAAAGCATTTAATTTTTTTTATTAAATGACTGTGCCGTTCTTAAAAAGCTTTAGAAAATTATTAACAATACCAATTCAGTAAAATTATATTCGAAGAAAATTTTATAATAATTAAGACAGAAAAAAAATATTTTTTTTATTTTAATAAATAAAAAAACTAGTTTTAAATGCTGTTTTTACAATGTGCTCGTGCAGCACTATTAGAAATTTTTTTCTTAAACTTTCCACGGCTTTCAAATTATAATTTTATATTCCTGGGACTTAATTAAACACAAAAAATTCTAAAACCGATTCGTAAATTTCGACCCCTTTCTTCGTTTATCTCGTATAAGCAATAGTTTTCGAGAAATCAATGAAACTTTTCTTACTGATAAAATCAAGTCAACATTCAAAATAAATATTAAATTTATACTATTTGTTAATAATAATTAATAATAATATGAATATAAGTAATGAAATGAATTTAACACTTATTATGAATATAAATTAAGTAATAATAAAGAATATTTATTTAGTTTCCCGAAATACGACTTTAAAGTAAAAAGGAAACCCCGGTGTCTTATTTTTAATATGCAGCCAGCGGCTTTTAAACTTTTTTTTTAGTGTCCATAAACAGTAACAATTTATTTCCAATATGCAAGGCAGCGGCCTTCAAACTGTGTTTTCGCATTGTTGATAAAAAGTCACTTTTCATTTTTGGCATAAGGTTGATTTATTGTTTGAAATAAAATCTTGATGTCCTTGCAGAAACAAATTTCAAGAAATAACAGAAATTTTTTTTACTGAACAACTTTATATTTATATTTAATTATATAAATTTTATTTTACTTTTAGAATTCGGAACGCACCGCCGAACATGAGCTCGATTGTGATAATTTCCTCTCCGAATCGGAGCATTTTCAATGTGGTCCACAAAAATGTCCTTTCAAGACTCGCTGGACTGTTGATGGCAGTGCCTCAGGCAGCAGTGGCAATAGCAAAAGCAACAGCTTAAGATGTAGCAAATGCAACAAGAACTACATTGAAAAAAGTAATTTGAAACATCAGGCATCATTTTACGAACTGGTTGAAATTTCTCGTCTGTCAATGCAGACATCAGTGTTATCGCCAATGGCAACATGTACATCGTTTAATTGCCGATATGGTGATAGTACATGTACACCAGCAACTGCAACAGCAAATGTCACATTCACTAATGCAGATGCTTTGGGGCAAAGACGTTCCTCATTGGCGTTGCAACAAATGCATTGTTCAGACAGTCGTACATCTTTTTCGGAGACTTGTTTGGCACAGGCTATGACGCATATTGGCAAATTTGCAACAAATGGACAACAACAGCATATGAATAATGTACAAAACAATGGCCAAAGTTGTCACCTACAACAACAACAACAACAGCAGCAGCACCACCACCATCATCATCACCGTGTGCCCATGCGAGTTTCAACTACGAAACGAGATACAAAAACCACTAAAACCTTAACGATAGTCATGGGTGGTTTTATTGCCTGTTGGCTGCCGTTTTTTATCTACTACCTGCTGATACCATTTCTGCCGCCAGCCGCCGTTTCTGAAGGTCTAATGTCATTTCTTACATGGTTTGGTTGGGTGAACTGTGCCATCAATCCATTCATATATGCCTTTTACAATCCGGATTTCCGTACTGCCTTCTGGCGTTTGACATGTAAACGACTTTGCAAGCAAAAAACTACAGCGAATCAGATGACCATGTTCAGAGGATAAAAATTGGCCAGAGAGCAAAAGATTAAAATTTGTAGTACATAGCGTTAAATGGTTGTATCAAGCCTAAAGGACCTCGTATAAAAAGTGCTTTTAAGGAAGTCATGAAAATGAGATAGTGATTAGGAAGCAAAGCGAATCCGGATCATTGCTAATAATTTGTTTACGCTTCCTTCGCTCACATAAGGCAGAATTGTTAATATTAATATCTCAAAATAATTCTTTATTTGTTAAAAAAATTAACTTAATAATAAAACATCCAGAGCAAAATTCATACGTATTGAAATTCCCATCCATGTCTTCATACGACAATTGAAAAACATTGCAGAAAAAGTCGCAAATGTTGCAGCACATGTTAATATAGAAAATAGCAGCAATACCTGTACAACTATTATAGCATCTTACAACTTATAACTTACAACTCATACAATAAACTGTAATTGTCTAGAGAAAATTTTAATAGAGATTTTAAAAAATATATATAAATTTTATTGAGCTTAAGGTGACATTTTTGTGTGAAAAAAATACGTTATTTTATTTAAACTTTTCTAACACTCCCTTTACTCGATTACATATATGCGCACAAAGTTCTAAATTATAATTTGTATTTGTAATTATTTATATAATGTTTTCTTTAAGAGAGTCTTAATTTATTTACTTATTGATGCATTGTACTTAAGAATAATAAAATGTAAATTTTTAAATAAATATATTTCTAATCAGTGGTTGAAAAATATTTGTTTTCCCCTTTTCCAATCATGTAAATAAAAATTGAGCAGCTTTTATTTTTAGTTTCAAATATAAATTTAATTAACGAAGCAGATAAGACCTGTTGATGCAATGATTGAAATTATTTTCAAAAGTTTTTTGTTTTTTCATCATTTCATATATAAATAAATACTTTCAATAAAATGTTATGATTCTGTTGTAAACTCCTAGTAAAAAAAAGAGCTTCTACAGGTGTCATGAAAATATTGAGTTAGAGTCCGAAAGTAGAGTAAATTTGCTACATGTCCAATACATTTGAATATAGTCTTAGTTGTTCTCTTTTTTTATTCCCTTAAAAAAATTTCCACAGCTCCACCTCGGAGCTGTGATTTGACATCTTTAGACCTTTTCTTGTGAGGTATCGTTAAAGCCAATGATATTTGCCAATTATCCAGATGCAATATATACCCTCAAGGCTAATATTGTCAGTGTCATTTGTAAGATAAAACCAGAAACCTTCAACAAGGTTTTGGAAAATTGGACTGGCAGGATAAGCTACGGTGAGGCCAGCCGCGACAAACAATCACATGAATGAAATCGTGTTCCACAAATAATAGAAATATTTATTATTTCTAATGAGCCCATCGCATAAGTATATACAAAAAGAAATTAATTTAATTACATTTTATATAATTTTTAAAAAGACACTTGTATTTGTACCACCCGGTATATCAGTTATTTATAGTCTACAAAATGTTCAATACCAATTTCGCTAACCTACATGTTTTACAATATTTTATTTATTAATAAAAAATAAAAATTAATATCCTCGTACAGATTCCTTTTACCAAAAGTTTCAAAAGTACGTCTAAAACTTTCAAAGGACATCAATTCCTGTTCCTTTTTGTATTAAATATTTATGCTACAGGCTCTTTCACAGACTTTTTTTTAAAGAATAATCATAAAAGGAAACAAATAATGTAATTGAATTGTAAGTTTTCGATATTTTCGCCCAAAATTTAAAAGTGCGAAAGAAATCAATAATTACGGCCGATTGATTTATTGGCTTTAGGCGATATTAAATTTTTTTCAATATTAAGGCGCTTGTTTGTAATGGATCTTTTGATTAATTTTGATAAAATACTAAATCGAGGAAATTGTTTTTCTTTGGGCGATTGTACCCTCGACTTTAAGGGGATCTTTCATAATGAACAATCAGCTAAAATGATGGGCAAATTGTTTTGGTTTTGGTGGGTGATTACCTCCCTAATCAGCTAAAATGAAGAGCGATTAGATGATTATCTTTTTATAGATTCCAGCGATTCTCAATTGGGCGATTGTTCACACAGCCCATGGTGTCTGTATGACTAAGTGTAGGAGAATATTTTTGTAATAAATTATTCGGAAATATTCATAAGTTGTTGGGGAGTTGCGGGTTTCAAAACTTTGTTTGCAATATATTTTTTTCTGATTATTTTATTATTATTATTTGTCATATATAACTCAGTCCTTTTAAAATTTTTCTCCTCAAAAGTGAAAGCCAACATGGCTCCTGTTAAGAACCATCTCTCTGTTGACTCACCTCAAAATTTGAACAAGCTGCCTCATTTAGTTTGTGTTTGACATCCATTGATAGCGGACTATCGCGTGATTTGAGGAGAAAATGGAAGAAAGTGAGCTTGACAAATAAGGCTACTACGGAAAAACCGCACCATCAATTTCAATGGTAAAAAAGTTGAATTTCGTTGTGGTCGTATAAGAATGGAAGAAACCGAACCTTCTGGACGCCACGTTGAGGTCTTTACAACATTTAAATAAGTCACGATATGGTATTGGCCGATCGGAGATTGAGCGC
The DNA here is from genome assembly GCA_963681545.1 of Germaria angustata. Lineage (NCBI taxonomy): Eukaryota > Metazoa > Arthropoda > Insecta > Diptera > Tachinidae > Germaria > Germaria angustata. The sequence continues at coordinate 115,074,170 of OY812998.1, read as the reverse complement.
GCGAAGGATTGTGGAAGCCGCAGGTATATTACAGGGATCAGTGCTTTGATTTTGAATGATCAATTGAGTATGAGAAAGCCCTCCGCAAGATGGGTGTTGCATTTGTTTACAATATGTGTTGCTTAACTATAATATAGATGAGTTTTTGTACCCCTTCTTAATTATGGATGTGATATGTAGATCCACCACAATATACCAGAGATCAGACATTAGCTAAAACAGTGATTTTTTCGAAGTGAATCGACGCCAAAGTAGGTTTGCAAGCCAATAATCCACATTGACTACCTTCACAAGAGTGAAACAATTTGTGGCGAATATTATGCCAACATATTGGATCATTTTAATGAAAAAAAAAAAAAAAAAAAAAAAAAAAAAAAAAAACGATAGCATTTGGCCAATCTCATGAGTGTATGGAGAAAGTAGAGCTGCTGGACTGTTTACCGCTGCAATAGTATTTTATCCTTTTCTCTCGCCTTAATTTAATCTGGTGAATTTCTTTATATTTGGTTTTTCATTTTAAATTTTTCAGTGAGAACAAAAATACGCTACAAAAAATACTCACTATGAATAGACCAATAAACGAACATCTCGTGCAAATCATTGAATTTTATTAACAAAATTCGTCCTCCATATATTTGGGAAATTACCTTCATGGGCGTCATAATTGACCCAATAAACAGATTATTGAGGCTATTGTGACCAAATTTCACATCCATTTCACTTTACTGAACATTAAACTCCCAACACGCATGCGAACGGTGCGTACCCAGGAGAACATTGCTGGTGTTTCGGCCACTGTCAATGAAGATCGCGGCATGTCAATTCGTCGACGTTGTCAACAATTGGTAAGAAGGCTTTACGCAAAGACCTCCATATGAAACCATAAAAAGTACAGCTGTTGCAACAAATGAAGCCAGGCAATGCACCGCAATGTCATTTGCTTGGTAAATTGGCCTTTGTATAGTTAAACGGTAAAAAAATTAAAACATACTTGAGCCAGTAAACTATTCTGGGATATTTCTATTCAACTAAGACAAGGACATTTTTGCTTTCAACATATTGTTTTTTCATAAGTGTAGAGTTTAAGTTACAATTGTTATCAGACCGTAACAAGCATTTCAATTATATCTACAATCAGAGATTTTAGCTCTATGATTGATCTTATTATTACAATTGATGCAAGGACACTTCGTCCTTTTATATACATATATTTTATATTAATAATATAATTTTGCAAATTTAATCTTATTTGGTGTAAGTTTGTTTTATGCCATAGGAAGTTTCATGAATAATATTAATTATATCTAAAACATATTGCAAGTCAAATGCTTATTTTAGTTACATCTATACCCCGCTATACAGGAAAGATAAGTTGTTAATGTCATGTACAACGAAAAAGTAATTTTTAAATGGAAAAACCGTGTAGAATGAAAAGCTTTATGAATACGAAATTAGAAAAGATAAAAAATTTAATATATAAATTTAAATAATGATGAAATTTTTTATGTTGTTTAAAATCTTTTTATATGCGTTTGTTCAAGAAATTTGTTGCATCCAATTTTTTTTTCTCTGAAGAGAGGGAATATGAAACTTTATACGAATACATACAACATTTTTAGTCCCTATTGGTTTACTTTGTTTCATATTGGCAAATAGATAAAGTTTCATGCGATAAATTATGAGTGTAAAGGTTCCTATTTTTAAAAGTTTTTATTTTTTAATTTACATTTAAATACGTATGTATATGATTAAGTAGAAACTAGTTCGAGTAAAGTCAAAATTTTTAATTTTCAAGGTCGAAAATGTTAGATAGAAAATATGTAAAACTTAAAGCGTATAAAATGAGGGACTGGTGTACAAATACTGACTGATTGGTTTGATTCTAAAAATAATAAAACTTTGCTGAAAAATTATTTGATTTATTTGAAGCTTGTAACGTTCCCATATTTAAAGCCTTTTTTCCTGCGAGAAAACTTGCGAAAAACTTTTTAATACAAATTCATATTTTCGGATGTCAACAATTAGTTTTTCTCAATATAACGGATATAATTTTAAGGCAGAAACAGATCGACTTTAATAGTTTATCCAGCCAATACAGATCTACTTTATATACAACCCAAGAAAAACTTCAATTTCTTCTTTTAAATCAATATGCCATTATAAAGATATTTCGGCCCAATAATTGTCAATAATTGAATGGAGCTGAGAATACAATATTAGTTCTTACGTCTCCATATTTCTTTTTTTATCTTCATAGTATATTGGTTTTGAACTCAGGACTCTCACTTTATCCCATCTTGCTACTTCAACTAAAATGGCAATAGACATACAAATTAAAATATTTATTAAATTCGTTATTCCAGATATACTCCAGAATAATCATTTAACAAATTTAATCTTTTCAAGCATGATTTGGTTGCAGCGAACTGATGATTTGGTGAACGCCAATAAAATGCAGGCATATACTCAGCTAAACCAATAATAAACATTAAATTTTCTTAAAAATTAAACTTTATAAACTTCAGGATTGATTAAGAGTTATACAACCTAATATTTTTATGTACCACTTTTATTTAAATTAAGAATTAGAAACTTTAATTAGAATGTGCCTTTTTACCAAAGAAATTAATGTTAATTTTGAATGTTCTTGAATTAGAGATTTTGTATAACAAAAAAGGTCCTTTTACCCTAAAATATAAGCCGCTTAATGACAAACCCAAGGACCATCTGTTGAAAGAAATTTGCCATCTTTCAAATACGATAGAAATAACCTTTGAGGCGCTCTGCCTTAAAAATAGGAATTTATGTCAAGCAGATGTTGCTTTGTTGCGTTTCGACATGCATCTTTGAATTTGATCTCTTGTTTATGTTCAACAAATAAAATGTGACTGACGGATTTGAAATAAATTTTTTTTTATGTTTGTGGTCTGTTGTGAATTGATTTAAATTGTCGTCCTAAAGGCCAAAAGTTTTTTACGGTATGAAATTCATTGAAAGTAGAAGGAAATATTTAAAGTATTAAATGTTCCCGCATCATTCATGTGGAATGTTGCATGAACGATGTGGTGTACAAGTACATAAGGTGATTAATTTTATAATTTAGGTTTATGAAACTTTTTCTAAATTAAAATTAAGATCAAAATTTTATAGAAATATATTGATAATGATTATTGAACAGAATTTGAAAAAAAACTGTTAATTGCATTTTTAATAAAAATGTCTCAGAAGATGTCAATATAATTTTGATTTGTATAAATATCTTGAAATTTATGACAATTTATTGGGGAGAACTTGGGTTCGATCCCTGTCCAAGACAAGTTATTAAAAAAATAACATCATATTAAAGGAATATTTTTCGAGAACATTTTTCCGGTACTTCGATGCGTATGATTGATCTTGAATAAAATTAATTTCTCTAATACTTATTTTAGAAACTCTATTACAGCATTAAGTGTCGTTTAAATATTTAAATAAGATAAAAAAATATTTTTACACTATAATGTTTTTGCTGCAATTTAAATTCTGTGATTTTTTATAATCTCTAAAAAGGAGCATACAAAAATATAATAATTATATTTAGAAATAAAGTCTTTTTATTTTAGTACTCCAAAGTTATTTGAAATGGCAATTGTTTACTTCTCAGCTGCCATTTGAAGGGTCGTTAATTGTTTTATTATTATTTTTCTGTTTTCATCATTGTTGGTTGTTCAAAATCATTTCTGACTTTAAGTGACAGTCATGATACAAGTAGTTGCATTTATTTCTAGTTTTTCTTTATAAATTTATTTATGTCGAACTGAAGTATTTTGCTTTTATATATTTTCCAAGAATCCCATGTTTTTAATTTTATTTACTTTTTTTTCTTTTGTTATAAAAATATTTTCAAGCACGTCTAATAAAAGTTTCTTAATAAAGGCTATAAATAAAACAATTTTCAATACTTAAATTTATGGTTTTGATTTATAAGCCACTTAAATACATTTATAAGGAGCTTTTTAAATTAAGACAAAAAAGTTACTTTAAGTTAAATTAGAAAAAAAAGTTACTTACATGCCGTTTTTTTTTGACGGGCGAGGTAGGGTTGAAAATGCCTTCGCACTTACAGTGACCTTCGTCGACTGCGTTGAGTGGTGTTTTCCATTAAAAAACTCCCTCCTCCGTTTCTGGTGGGATGCCTTCCCGGGACTGTTTTCTACATTACTTCAAGAAGGCCCAGAAACTTGATCCTCCTAAGAAGGACTTTGCTCGTAACACCCACGTCTGGGTCCGTCATTTTCATGCTGCTGGCTCAATCTTGCTGAGTCTCCGTTGACGGGTTTAGGCGTGCATCGAGGTCTCTTTTCTTTCTTCTTAAGACATACGCGATGTAGTTACTTACAGCATTCCATGCGTTTTCGCATTCGAGCATTCTATCAACTATGTTGGCAGGGGTGAAAACGCCAATCCGCTCTCTTAATGCGATTCGCTGAGTATTCCATCTGATGCAGTTTAAAAAAATGTGTTCTGCATCGTCGTTTGTCGCATCGCAGTAGATGCAACTGGAATTACCTGTTTTGCCCATACGGTGTAGATACTTCCGGAAGTATCCCTGATCTGAAAGGAACTGGGTCAGGAAGTAGTTAATCTCCCCAAATTTCCTTTGAGTCCACCTTACTATGTTAGGAATGAGCCTCTTCGTCCATCTACCGGACATTTCTGCGTTCCATCTGTTTTGCCATCGCTCGATGGTTTCAGATCTCCGCTCTGCAGCACTAATAGTAATTTCCGCCCCCCTAGATTCCCATGCCTCTTTCCGTTCGCGCGCCAGGATATCAACCGGAATCTCTCCACTTATTACGAAGACCGCCGCGCCTGAAACTGTACGGTAGGCTGAGGCGATTATGAGTGCCGATGTGCGTTGGACTTCTTTTAGAGCCTTACGCTTAGACTTTGCTCTCAGTGCATTTCCCCTTACATGCCGTTTCATTTCAATGGTTTTAATGTTAAAAAAGAAATAATAATAAAATTATTTTCATTGAGTGAAAGAATGAAAGATTATACTTTTTAGTCCTTGTTGTCCTTGATTAATATTACATCTAAGTTGAGCTCTGGACAATTGTTAATATAAGAAAACTTTCTTCGGATGTATTCGTCGATGCATGGCCGATTATTTTAAGATAAAAAGTGGGCGATAAGTCTGTTCCAGAGATGGTGGTTTAGAGCAGCACTTGCTTTTATGCCAAACTGACATTGATTTTGCCACGTGAATAACACAATGCTTGCAACATTTAGCACTAATTTTTTTAGGGTTTAACGATGGATAAGGTTTTTAATAAAAAGCTGGGGCCACTAAAGGTCCAGTGCGTAAAATAGCGAAGCCAATTTATAGTATTTTCGATAAAAAGTTCTTGTGGTTTATGTAACCTCTACCGAAAATCCTTAAATGTAGGTAACTAAAAGTCCAGCACCAGCAACGAACAATTTTTGAAATTAAAGGATACCAATAATAATTTAAGACTTCGTGCAGTTTGAGGTATTGATAGAAAATGTATAACCCTAAAATATACCCCTAAAACAAAAATGCCTTGGGAGAGAAGAGTATAACGCAGTTATTTGCATCCTTTTTTCCTTTAACAACAACTTACAAACTTTGTAACAAAACATAGATGTCTATAAATCACCTAGAGAAAAAACAAAATGTCTTTTGGTTGCTATCTGAGTCTCAGAAACTTAGAGGATGGGACTTATTTTTATTATCACTTGTCTCGCTGAATGGCAGTTCTGTTTTCACTATCATTGGACTATACATTTCAAAATTCTTATGAGACATAATTTAATTATTCAAGTGCTACGCTAGAGGACATCTAAGGATTTCTAAAATTAAGCTGCCTTAAAATATATGAATATAAACAGAAGAAGCAATTTTTAATTAAACAACTATTCAAGAGTAAAGTTCTTTAATATATTCGAGAACACTGAAGATGGCACAAAGCCGAAACCGGTCTGTTCATAAACCAAATTTGACGTGGAATGACGGAAAATCGTTCCAAATTCTTTAATATAATCCAAACAAATGGTTTTTTGTGTTTTCCAAAAGTCACAGGACACACAAAAGAAAATGTTGCCTTGAGGAATTAAAATATTTTACAAACAAAGTTTTATAATTTTTTAATTTATATTTTAAAGGTTTTTTAATAAATCAAATAAGAACATTTTTTCTTACCTGTTGTTTAATTCGATACCCCAGGCGTATACTTAATGTACTTGTATGTGTGTAGGGCTGAAAGAGGAATTAGATATTAATCATACGGTGGGTTGGATGCTGTTGGCTGAACACCATCCGATTGATGCGTTGATTACAAAGCAATTTATGACTGAGAACATAAGTAAGTTCAATCCCTGTTCAGGGCAAATTATCAACATCATGAATTTCTCTAATGTATTACATTAGTATGGCATTGTGTTACTTGTTGTTGCACTGAAGGCAAAGCATTGGTCATTGAATAGTATCGGCAGCGATTGATACTTTTTCCACTTCGCTGGTAATGCTAACAGAAATGTTGGCCAAGTAAAACAATTAATCAAATGGCTACAAGGCATACAACTTAAGAAAGTTAGAGCGTTTACTTAACAACAGATGCGCTGCAAAGTTGTTATAAAAATTAATAAATCGCACAGTAGCTGAGTTGTAAAAAGCATTAAGCTTTCATTGCTTATTTCACCACTATCTATTTTCCAAGGAAGTAACACTTCAAACAGCAAATAAAGCCATCGATAGCAACAATTTGTTTCTTAAAATCTATTAACTTGAGTTTAAAAAAAGTATCCAAACTTCTGAACTTTTGCGGCTGATATTTTCAAGGAAACAAAAGTCTTTTTTTATATATAACATTTTCATCGCTTCTAAAGCATCAATAACTATATAATTTTTTTAATTCTAAAAAAGTTAGACAAAAAATTTACTTCACTTATACCTGATATGACTAGACATAAGATCTGCAGTTCTAGAAGGCAGCCAAAAGGATCAGGATCAAAGCATCACGCACATGTGTAACAGTTTTGAGTGTTCACTACCGTGTAGATGTTCAGGACAGGAGCTTAAATTTCAAGTTGAGCCAAGTTCTGTGGAAGCTGCCAAAACGATAAGGGAGAGACGACTATCCATTATCTGTTTCACCTTTGTTTTGCTCTCTCGTGGTAAATAACCACTTTATAGCCAATTGTTATAAAATATAGCAGAAATATTGAGTTGCAACATCAATTAGATAAATTGCATCGCTGTACTTGGCTGGCGACAATTTCAATCCAATTTAGCTTTAGCTACTTCATTCTATAAACTACTAATTTGTTTTAATTTGTACATGATAATATCATTTTCTTTCCACTTGGAATTAAGTCTGTTATAGTCCAACATTAATGTGCATGTGTTGGCTTAAGTCAGTTTAATTAAAAAACTGTGGGAGCATATGAAATTATACATATGTGCTAAACTTTAACGAACTTAATTAAAAGTTTCGTTAAAAGTTATTTGCTTAAGAACATTCCGTGCGGACTGTATACCAGAGATGGCATTGGGGGATTTCAAAATTGCTTTAGGTCAATTGAAAAACATTTTTTGTAATTCATATTATTTTCGAATAGACATACATAGAGCATAAAAATTAAAGTTTCATTTGTTTTAATCATGACAAGAAATCGAAAGCATTTATAAAGACTTATTTGATAAATAAGAAATTTTGTGAAGTTTAATAATTTTACAGAAGGGCAGTATTAAAATTTTTATGAAAATTTACACAAAAAACTTCTTAAAATTCGTAAAATATTTGCCAATTTCAATGCAAACAATTTATGAGATCCGTAATATACCTTTGATTATGTTTTATTAAAAATTTTAATGATTTATAATAAATTCTGATTTATGACTAATCGGGGTTTAGCCATATATGTTAATGAGAAGTTATTTTTCAGTTAATAGAATTATATAAAGTTTGTTTGTTTAGTTTTTTGAAATCTTAAAGTCATATGAAAAATTTTGGTTGCAATTTTTTATATATGACAGTTCGTGTCTATTGACAAATCGGTAATAGATCCAATGACAACTAATCCCAGAGCAAATAGAAATATTTATTGATTTTTTTATTGTTAATGTAATTTGGAGTAGCAGCACTTTAAATAAGAAAGCAATTCATAGAAATTATTGTCCTGTGTTTTTACACTGAATTGACAAATTCAGGACTTGAACTGGAAACAGACTAAAGGAAATTTCTATTCAAAAAATGTACATTTCATGGACATACAAAATAAAATAGGCAAATAAATAATAATGTTCTGTAAGTTCAAATGTACGTTCAATTACTTTTTTGGTGAAGCAACCATTTTCAATATTTCAAAATTATGTTAAAAAAAAACACCCGAATTTTATAATTGATTGACGACATGACACAAATTCGTCCTTGGATGCAAAACATGAAAACTGAAGCAAGAACTTAATAAATTATTAAATTGAACTTTACAAGTTCGAACTTATAGCAGCATAAACGAAAGAAATCCAATTGTCGCTATGTAGCCATCCCTGTTAAGTACATATGTACATATACATATAACATACACACACACGTATATATACAGCAACAATATATACCAACAAACCAATTTTGATTGGACTATAACGTATAATTTGAAATTTTATTTTTGAATATATCAATTATAAAAATTACAGCCATTGGATTAGTTCTTTTGTAGAAACTTCATTTATTTAGAAAACATGGGAACAAAAATTTATATAAAAATTATATAGAATTACATGAAATTGTCATTAAACTAAGTATAGCTGAAGGGCTTTAATTTTCAAAATACAATATACAATACAGTCACTTGGAAAACTTTTTTATGAACTGATTAACCATTTGAGAGTAGCTTTAGGCACATTTTAACAATGGGCAAGATTAGACCCATTTACATGGGCACTTGATTCTCAGTAGTAAAAAGCTTTTCAAAATTTAATTAACAATTATTTTATTTGCAAAAAAGAGGTCTAATTTTCCTATTTAATTAAAGAGAGTTTCCACTAAATTGGAACATGCAAAAGAAAATAAATATTTTTACAATAACTTTTAAATCATTTAAAAGGATCGGAGTTCACACTACTTCCGGAAACGGTCTCTAGATTTTAATGACTTCTTTGGTATTTTTTTTACTATAGTTTAATATCGAAATTTTGAGTTAAATATTTTTTTATTAATTTATTTTTAGATCAACAATTATCAGGTGAAAGTCAGTTTGTAATTTATCTAATAGCACAATGGGTCAGAAAATCACATTTTGTGACAATCATGATTTTTACACGAAGTTCTTTTTATACTGCGGTGTTTTTAATATAAATTTGCAAAAGTGAAAAAATATATTTATATATTTTATAAATAAATGCCAGCCATTAGCTTTCTAAAGATTATTTCACGTAAATTTTGCCCGCGGCTGCAGCATAGGTGCTCCATCCGCGAGCTCCAATTTTGGCATACTGTTTCCAGCATTTCGCCCGGTATCTTAACAAAGGCCGCTGTAATGTTGTCTTCCAAAACTAGAATTGTACCTGGCTTGTCTCTGTATACGATGGCTTTCACGTATCCCCACAAAAAGTAGTCTGGCAGAGTAAACTCGTTTGATCTTGGCGGCCAATGGACTGTAGCCAAACGTGAGTTTGATTGCTAACAAAATTCGCCCTATTATAACTCTATGATCTCACGTGTCATGTGGCACCGTCTTATTGAAATTACATGTGAATTAGGACACATTATTCTATTTTGAAAAAAAGTCGGTAATCATTGGACGATTCCTTGATACATAGACTGAAACGTTGCGATTTTCATCGTTCTTGAAAGACTATGGTCGAATGATACCACCGGCTCACAAGCCGCACCAAACAGTGTATTCTTCAGGATGCAATTGCAGTTCTTTAACTGCATCCGGCTGTTTTTCACACCATATTTAGATTTTTCGATAGAAAAATTGATCTTCATCCAACTTTTCTAAGACCCATTCACCAAAAAAAAAAAACGACGTTGTGGTACATCACCTGACTTCATTTCTTGCAGCAGCTCTATTGTGTATGGTTTCATATCGAAGCCCAATTGATGACAACGATATATCATGATATTCAGTGAAGGTGGTCGATACAGCAGCAATATTCTCTTCGTTACGCACAATTTGAATTATGATGCTTCCTTTGCACCGCCGGTACATATAAACAGGATATTGGGGAATACTTTTTCCTCAATAACTTGATAACTTCGATTTGTAAAATATGATTAAAACGATATAAAGTACAGAAATAATTATTTTCATTAACACTTTTTTGCGTGATTCAGAACTAATGAAAAGAATATTCTTTGAAAAATAAAAACAACCCTCGTTTTAATATATCTTTTATTTAATTAAAACTTGTGCACACACATACTTGCACATGGATTTCTTCTTTATAAAAAGCAAGAAATTAGAAAAAGACTACATGCTCTGATATTATTTTCGATTGGCTGAACTTGTTTTTGTGGCATCCAATAACGCAAACTTCGTCTTAACGAATTTTGTGAGCCAAAGAAAATCGCTGGGATAAAATTAAGGATATTTGGTAAAATATACAATACCGTACAAAATCTTTTAATGGCTGTTTCGTATTGAACTCTGATATAATGCACATAATGTGTGAATAAAAAACTAAGAAAACCAACAAAAACATCAGTAATAAGCAGAGTTTATAAAAGGCTGCTTATAAAGCTTAAATATAAACTTTTAAATTGTAGATCTTGTAAAATAATATTGTGTGGAAACATGATCTTCTTAATGTTTATATATATATATATATATATATATATATATATATATATATATATATATATATATATTTTCTTGAACGTGTAATAATTAGGGTATCCAAGCCGGAACGAAAAACCGGTTGGCTAGTCTTTTTGCTCTTGTGAAAATAAACCGGTTATGAATAATTTCTTTGTTCGAATATGCGGTATGACGGTTTACATTTATGAAAAATAATTTTTAAGTTTAAGGATGAAAAACAAATATATTTTTTCCTACTCGTGTTGAAACCGGTTGCTATTTCCGTTTTTAAATTTTTATACATGTACAGTATATATATTTTATATATAATATTTATTTTATTTATTATTATTTTATATATTTTATAGTAGACATTATTGTATTACTTGGCGGACTTTTGTAGTGAAAATTTTAAGCGAGTGGAGCATTGTCGCAACGTCTGATGTGTTACGCTGTTTTATCGTTAATATAATGGAATTTGATATAATGAAGTAAGGGAATATATTCCCGAGACCGGCTCTTATTTGCAGGCGACACGTTCTTCATTAGAACTTTATCCATTTGTGGTCGATATAACAATGAATCGCACTGCGTATTACAAAAATAATTCGTTTATTGGTCGAAAGGCTCGTATGTGGAAGGAGCTCTTTACAGATGGGAACAGGTTCAAATTGAATGTCCACATACACTATTCCCTTTATCCTCCATATGATATCCTGTTTTCCTAGTTCCAGCACAATGCACTCCATAAATAGGGGTCATCCCCCTGAGTACTGTATAATAATAGCCATACTCTTGCAATATTCTTTTGTTTCCTCTTCTGGTTTATTCTAAAAAGTATAAAATAAAACATAAACAGATATCAAGTATAAAAGAAAAATGCAACGAAATGTTGCATACAACAAAAGACAAACATGAAATTTAATACTGAAAACCAAAAAAAAAAACCTTCAGGTATTGTTTCCTTAACAAGGATATGTCCCTAGTCATCATGGATCATTTCGCGTAAAATAAATATATTGTGTCTGGGGTTCCTTTTAGATGTGCATTTTCCTCAAAACCTGACATGTTAACTTTTAATTGAATTTATAATATAATCAAATCATCATGATACATAAATAGTACATACGCCTGCCACGTTTTTTTATAGCCAGATGCGTTTTCAGCGGAAGCCATAAGTGATCAAAAAACGCTCTCTGAATCATTGCAAATCGGTATTATATTTAGTTGTGACTCCCTTTTGTTTTCATTTCAAATCCAAGTGTTAAATCCTCCAATTGCTTCTTCTCCTTAAAATGCACTCTGCTACTGTACATGCAATCGTTTCCAGTGTACGAGGTTTGAGTATGCAACAACCGGAAACAAAAAACATTTAACAAATTTTCTGCTATAATGAAAATAAACCGATTTCGAGTAAATTGTAATTTCCCATAATAGGGCACCCCGGTTTTTAAGGGTCGATTAAACAATTTCTTGCGGAAAATAATTTTAAAAATTTTCCCGATAAACAAAAATAGTTTTTCTTGATTGAAATCGATTGCTTTAAATGGTTATTTCTTGAATTTTTACTGTGTAACATATTTGCTTACATGCAAAATATATTTATGGGAGTATGTACAGCATCGTCTTCTTGTAAATCGTCATTTGAAAAACAAAAAGACATATTTTTTTATATGAATTTGTTTGTCTGTATGTTTGATTTAAAATGATTTCATAGATAAAATTCCTATAGATTTGTATGGTTCAGGTTCATTATTAAAACATATTTATTTTAGACTTAGAATCAATAGTGTAAAAAACCTTAAGAAAATTGTAGGGTTTAGTTCATCACTATGTGACTGGATCACTATGTGATTGGATAAATGCAACAAAATAATGGACACGTTAGAAAATTTATACAACTGCTTTTTGGCAATTTGTTTAAACTGAACTAAATAAGCAAAAAATGGCCTCTAATGGCATTTAAATTTTTTTTTAGGTTTTATCAACATCTTTTATTGTAATTTTACTCCAGCTTTTAAGAATATATTATTTAAAATTTAAAAATAATTTAAATTTTATTTGAATAATTTATCTTCAAATAAATTTCATTAATATGGCACTTAATTTTAAATCAATTAAGTAATCAAGCTTTATTTAAAAGCCTTTCGGGATTAAAAATACACATTTAAAAGTGCATTAATTCAACTAATCCTGCAAACATGTATGAATATACATGGCAATTGTTAATGTCCTGTATATTTGCATTGCATTCTTTATATGTGTGTAAGTGACTGTTCTATACATATTTTATACCGTAAATTTATGTATAAATAAGTGCCATAATAATACATGCATATGGACATTAATTTCGTATTTTAAATGATATATTTTTATTTTAATGAAATTATAAAAAATAAAACTCAAATGCCTAGACATGTTATAAAACTCTTGACCGGTTCTTTTTACATAAAATCGTATTCGAAACAGGGATTTTAAAAAGCTAATTTTTATGAATTATTCATTAACCGATTTTTTTTTTACAGAATTTCAGTTTTCTCTAGTAATAATCTAATTATTATAAGACTTTAACGGATCAAGATAATGAAATAAAATTTGAGAGTATCACAGATGGTCGCAACATCCTTGACAAGACTTTAGATTCACTGAAGATGATCAATAAAAAAATGTATTGCAACGACACAACAATGTTCAAATCATCGAAAAAGATCTAAATTTTCACTTCTTCGGAATCATATGTTGTGGATCTCTTTGGAGGAATTTTTTTAAATATGCTTTCTCCACAAATTATTCAGTAAGTTAGAATAGTAAATTAGAAAAAAAAATATTTCCCAAGAACTTCAATTAAACTGGTAAAAGTTTTTTATAATTCAACCAATAATTAAATTTTTAATTTGAGACGAAATCACATTGTAATTGTAATTGAAATTATAAGTTATAAAAAGTGGTTTTTAACCGTTTGGATTTCGAAAACTAAAAAAAATACAGAAAATTTGCAAAAGTTAAAATGAAATTATTTATTTAGGGAGATCATTTAATTTTTAAAAATTATCTCATGTAAATGTTGCCCGCGTCTGCAGCGTAGGTTCTCCATCCGTGAACTCCATTTTTGTTGGAACATTTCGCCCGGTATCTCAACAATGGCCACTGTATTGCTATCTTTCTGGGCTGGAATGGTGGCTGGTTTGTCTCTGTATACGAAAGTACTCACGTATCCCCCCAAAAAATAGCCTTGGGGGGTCAACTCGTATGTTCTTGGTAAATGGACTGCTGCAAAACGTAAGATCAATTGCTCACCAAACACTCCTTGCAATAGATTCATGGTATTGCGTGCTGTCTTATTGAAACCAAATGAGAATTCTCTCATTTTTGACAAAAAAAAAAATTTGGTAATCATTGCCTTGCTTTTTCATCGATCTTGATCCAATTTGGCAATTCTGTTTGTTGATGTATGCATTGAGCCAGAAAAAGCTTCATCGCTGAAGACAATTTTTCGATAGAAAAATGGATCTTCATCCAACTCTCATCATCACCTGTCTTCAATTCTTGCAGCAGCTGTATTTTTTATGGTTCCATGTTGAGATATTTGCGTAAAATCTTTTACGTGATCGAATGACACAAACCCTATTGTTGACAACGGCGACAAATTGACAAATCGCGATCTTCATTGACAGTAGCCGAGGCAGCATCAATATTCAACTTTGTACAATCTCTTCGGATATATGTAGGGGGATTACTGTTCCATAAAGTGCAACTGGTGCCAAAATTGGCCTGATCGTTGGATCGATTATGACGACTATGAAACGAACGTAATTTACGAAACACATTTCTCACACAGCGCGATTTTTGATAACAAAATTAAAATGATTTGCAAGCGTATTTGTTTTTTTTTTCTTTTTTTTTTTTTTTGTCTATTCATGATGAAATGGCGGACTGATCATTTTTAGAATTGACACATGTCAAGAATATTTTTTTTTGCACTGAAAAAATTTTATTAAATTAAAATAGTCAACTTTTATTTTTATCATTCCGACAAAATATAAACTTTTTGTGATTAAAAAAAATAATAAAAAATAAAAATGCGAAATGCTAAAATTGAGAATCTGGCCTTAATGCCTCCATTTATTAGGAAGCCTTCACTCGAGTTTAAAAATACACATCAGCTTGTAACGACACGTTTCCGCTGGTTGCTGGGATAAGCTCAGCGGGGTCCAGGGTCGTGATAATCGTACAGTAATTAATATCAAAGAATCGGAAATTTCACTCAACGTTATAAAAACTCTTTATTGAGAGCACGTTCAGTTCGGAGAGTGACGCCGTCTGTTCAATAGGACGCAGCGCGCGTGGTAATCAAGCGCACAGTACTCCACTAGACTCAGAGTCTCTTAGTTGTGAGTAAGGCCACAAGAAATACTCCTTGCGGTCTGTCACAACAACAACCACTCAAGAGCGTGAGCCGGTAAGAGAAAGGCACAGCAGAGATGTGGTCGACAATCTACAAGAAATACTCCTTGCGGATTGAGCACCAAAATCTCTCTCGAGCGCTGATTGATAGTCGCAGAGCCCGCTATACCACAAGAAATACTCCTTGTGGTACTCAAGCACCAACGACAACCACTCAAGAGCGCGAGCTGGTAAGAGAGGAGTACAGCAGAGAAGTGATCGGCAATCCGCGAGAAATACTCCTTGCGGATTATCCATCAAAATCTCTTATGAGCGCTGACCGATAGTTGCAGAGCCTGTGATACCACAAGAAATACTCCTTGCAATTCCCAGGCAGAGCACCGCGGCAGGCGTGAAAAATCCTTCGTGGTGAATAAATCCACAAGAAATACTCCTTGTGGATTTAGCCACGAAGACTTTTCAGTTTTGTTCGCTGGCAGTTGATAAGCCTTAAATAGTACAAGAAATACTCCTTGTACTATTTTTGGCAAAGTGCTTTTGCTTTAAGATCTAACTATGGGAAGAGGCCTACGCACAACACCCAAGGGAGATCTTACAGCTTCGCGAGCTGCCAACAAACTTCCCATTTTTTAATGATGTCGTGCCTTTTATACCCAGTTTTCTTACACACAAACACACGCACATTGCTGTGGTGTTACCATAGCACGCTTTGAATGGTTGTACCTTTCTCGTATTAAGGGTTGTATTTACACAATGTTAATCCAAAATTTGAAGTACAGATGGCGTGACTCTCGTCCGTTAGTTTACATATGAATTTAACTTAATATAAATAACTTAGGAGTAAAAAAAAAAACATTTCATTAAAAGAATTCATTAATAATATAACAATAATAAAATAAGAATTATTATAGCTACTTCATGTGTAGACAAAAACAAGTATAACGCCTTTTGTCGTTACAAGCTTTACTTGTGTGAAAGTTTATTATTTTTTTATTATTTTATATTGTTTACTAGAAACCAGATCATTTTCAAAATAATATGTTCCCAAGTCACTGTGTAAGGTTCACTTGGTATCAGAGCACTGCACAAACAAGTATTATTGATAATTCTGGCTATGCGAATTAAGAAAAAATATATGTCCGTAGTTTTGAATATATTTATTTTTTTTTTAAATAACAAGAATAATAATAAATACGTCCAAAAATATTTATGATTTGAATATTCGAAAAGTTTCTAATATAAAAGCCATGTTTTGTGATTTGGATTCAGCGGTATCTTTGAGTCAATTAATTTAATTGAGGTTCCAGGATTACAGAGATTTTAACCAAAATCCAAAGAAGATGAGCAGCTTTAATAAGAAAAACTTACCTCTTTTTTAAAAAAACGCCTTTTCCTGTTCTTTATTTCCTAGTAAAAAATTGAAACAGCAAATAGTTTAATATTAAAATCTTTTTATATTTATTTTGAAGCATTTTATGGATAAAATACTTAAGAAATGTTTTTTATTTTAAAAGATTTTTTTATTAAGAGTTTTATTAAAGAAAACATTTTTATTAAAGTTTTAATTTTTTCATACATCCGCTAGTGTCCCATAAAATTATATACAAAGTTTTTAGTAGTTAAACGGTCAAAAAGCTTTTAATAATTATTTACAAATGTAAATTTTTAGTTTTTTTTTTATAAATTAATTTGAGTAATTTAAATACAAAAATTTAAAAAAAAACATTTTATTTGAAAAAAATAAAAATTAATATCAAGTTTTATTTATTTGTGAGTTTATTTCTTTTTCGTATTTTAAATAAAATATACATGCATATAATATGCAATTTAATAAAGTTTCATTTTGTTGTTAGTAAACTCCAAGTTTTTTTTTTGTTTTTGGTATAAACGAAATAAAAGAATTTTGTTTTAGAAAGGACTTTGGTCCTGTAGGCTTGCAAATAAACTTTGTAAAATATTAATATTTGTAAAATTGTACAGGATATTTTCTGTGTACATGCTTATAAAATTCTTATGTGTCTGTCGTAAAATTTTATTAGATAAATCCAATTTGTGGCAACATTCTTTGCAAACCAAAATTCCAGATTAATACGGTGGCTTTTTGTCAAGTAAGAGAATTTTTCTTTGGGATTTCTTTAATAAATTGTTTGATAATTTATATTTCATTATGGCCCATCAAACACAGGCTTCCTGTCCTCTTCACACATATAAAGAGGAAGGCAGTTAACGATGGTGAGTTTATTTCTAGTTCTACGAATAATATTTTTATTGCTGGTAGCAATCAATGAAAGTCCTTTTTGAAATATCTTTATTAGAATCACTTTTAAGAAAATGACAATAAGACAATAATAATAACTGAGTCATGGTAGATAATCTGATACTAGTCCTAATGGTTGTGTTGAAAATTAACTTTATATGTAAGTAGTTTACATGACAATATAATAATTTGGTAGGAGTGGAGGGAGGGTGATCAACCACTCATAGAAATTAATTTTTATCCTTTTATATCTTGAAAGCTGTGACAGTAGGAGTTTCCAAGTATTCATTTGTGGTATAGGCCATTTCGAAGCAAGGCGGGAAGTAAGAAGGAGTAGAGGCAAGTTATCGCCAACATATCGCCTTAAATGTGCTAAAATCTAGTCGAAAACTAGGGATTGATTATTACAATCAACCTAAAGGCAGTTTTTTAAATGACTTTATATTTCGTAAGTAACGTCTAAAGATTAAAATGAATTATGAAAATTTTGAAAATTACAGCTAAATGTGTATTTAATTCAGCTTTATTTTTGAACCAAAAAAATTTATAAGATTGAGTCCTTGATCTTAAGAATTATTAAGGAACAACGTTAGAAAAATATCCTAACAATAAACAAAGCAAACAATTTTTCTGCTCTCTGGAAAAGTTGTGATTTTTTTAATAAACAGACGTTTGAATAAAAACCATTGATAGTTTATCAAAAGTCATTGATTTTTTTTTTTGCTTGCTAATTTTTACTTGAGTACTAAGAGGGCTACCCTAATGCGCTTTCTTACAAAAATAAAAAAAATTTTAAATTCCTTTACTTTAGCAATAATATAACGTTTAAAAATGTATTCTTTGAAAATCGGCCGATCGTTCCTTGTCTATTTGTTGACGGGTTCTTAAGCGTCTTCTTGGCTTTAAAGGCAAATGTAAAATCTTTCAGAGTAAAATATCCTTAAATCATTTCCTGAATTTAAAAATTCATGACTATGATTATTACCCGCGTATAAAAGAGCAGCAGAAAGTGATCGCGTAAGACTATGATTATGTTTTTGTAGTCCAGCGATACCGGCAAATAACAATTTATATGCTCGTAAGAGAAACCTATAAATATTTTCATCTAGCACGTATGGATTCTTACTTACTTACTTATTTGGTGAACTGCGCATCATATGGGTGCCAGGACACGCGGGGATACCTGGAAATGAGAGGGCAAACTCACTTGCTTCTAGGGCAACAGAGTTAGGTAATATAAGCTTGGAATACGCGAAACCTTTCGATGCAGTTAAATCCGAGCTAAAGACTTGGGCACATAGAGCCCATTTAACTCTCTGGAATAACGGAACCATGGGAATCGATACAAAAATTCTATGTGGAGATCCAGACAAGAGAAGAACGAGGGAGCTGCTAAGACTTAGCAAGCCCGAACTAAGTAGAATAATGGGAGTTGTCACAGGGCACTCTCAACTACGGGCACATCTTAAACGCATGGGAATAGCGGGAGGTGATGAATGTAGGGCATGTGGGGAGGAGAGCGAAACATTGGAACACTATTTGTGCCAATTC
Organism: Germaria angustata; assembly: GCA_963681545.1. Lineage (NCBI taxonomy): Eukaryota > Metazoa > Arthropoda > Insecta > Diptera > Tachinidae > Germaria > Germaria angustata. Next base: position 115,055,152 of record OY812998.1, on the reverse strand, counting down.
CCCGCCTTCTCGATATCTTGGGGGTGACACCTTACCGGACATAACTCGATTACGGGGAATATGCTGGAGGAAATTAAGGAACTTTGTGAGTGCCACGGAGTTTCTCTAGACCTTTGGGTTAATATGTTATGGTTAAACCCAAGGAGCGAACAACAAGCCTTCACTGGCTTAAGTGTAGTTCGTATGACATGGGCTATCACACCCCTCCAATCAACCTAACCTAACCTAACCTAACCTACTTATTCCGGACCTCGTTCTACCTTGCAGTGTAGAGGTTTTTGGAAAGATTTCTCTACTTCAATTTATTTTGTGCCGCTGGTTTGGCAGTTCTGGGCTCGATAACTTTTTCTATCAGAATATTGTTGATAGTGTCCTGCTACGTTATTGTTCTTCTTCCTCTGTTTCTCGTACTACTCGGTCTTGCTTCTAAAACTTGTTTCGGCAGGAGGTTCTCTGGCAATCTAGCCACATTGGAATTGTATACAGCAAGTTTTGTACCCGTTGAAACTTCTCTCTTGCCGATGAAATTTTTGTTTAAAGCGAAGTATAAATTGGCAGTGATTTAGATCCCTGTCCACTTTTCCATCTTTGCTAATTGTGACACCCAAGTAGCGGAAGTGTTAAAGTTTTTGCTTCGGATCCTGTAAAAAATTTGATGATGATTTCTGTCGCGGCTTATTATCATGGTTTCTGTTTTTCTTGTGTTTATATGGAAGCCTCTCCTGGTCTTTTCGTTCTCAAAAATATTAGGATTTTGTTGGAGACACTCCGCATTAATGGATCAAATAATGTATTTCTTAGAACATTTTTGAGGCCGCTGTGATGATCACATCCTTAGGTCATCTTATGCAGCCACCAATAAACTCTATTGCCACATTTTTATACAGAATTGAAATTTGTTGTTTTCAAAATCCATTACATTAAATAAAAAACATTAACTCTCATTAAAAAAAAAAAATAAAAAACACTAAGAAACCAATCATTCAAATATATTTTATATTAAATATCACTCTTCTAATGATCATTATCTTACAGTGTTCATTTATGCAATTATGCTAATTTGTATTTTATTAAAAAGGATAAAATTCATTTGCAGCAGCGCTTAAGCTCTAAATGAAATAAAAACACATAAAAACATTCAACGAATTTTATTGTTAAGTATTTTAAATTTCGTCTTTTTAAATTTCTTGTGCTAATTTAAAATTTAAAAGATTTCACTTTGTTTTTCTTTAAAATTCAAAATCTTATGAAGCTAATGTCTTAAACGTATTGTTGTATTCAAGACGTTGTTGCTTTTGTTTGTAATTGCCATTCATTTATGTTTCACTATCGTCGTATGGACATGGTATTTGTGGGAAATTGTGGTTTCGACGAGGAGGACGAAAAGAAACGTTTGCACGTTAGACGCCAGAAGGCAGCACGAAAGTCAACGCTATAAAATGCATAAATGAAGGGATTGATGGCACTATTGAACCAGCCCAGCCAGGTCAGCACCTTGGCCAATGTGCTGCTAACCTGATCCTCATCCAGGAACGGTGTAATTAAATAGTTGATGAAAAATGGCAACCAACAGGCAATGAAACCACCCACAACTATACTTAGAGTTTGTGTGGTCTTAGTTTCTTTTTTCAATGATGAAATGCGATTTGACAGTGATTTTGTTGCATATTGGTGGGTGTGTTGGTGATGATGTGAACGCAATTGGGGAGTCTGTGGTCTCAAAATGGATGAGCCACTGCCCATTGCTACCGATTCGGATTTTATGATACTGCCAGACGTGTGGCTAATGATGGGCGTGGAGGCAGCACCTAAAAAATGCTGATGTCGCACACTATGAGTACGCATTTGTTTGTTGGGATGTGCATGTTGTAGGTATTGCTGATGCTGATACTGCTGTTTTTGTTGGTGCTGTGTGTTTGGCGCAAATGTCCAAGGATTTTCCATGCCAACAACAGCAGTTGCTGTTCCTGCTACTGTACATGTCGTACTCGTTGTGTTGCTTACGACTGATGAGGCAGTAGGTGAACGTTTCAAAGAAGCTGGTCTTTTCATTTCGTAGCAACTGTTTTTGTCAGTTGGTGAGGTGGCTGTTTGCTGCTGTAGTGCAAGCATTGAATGACATTGGATTGTACTGCCAATTTTATTGTCGGAAGCCATTATTTCTTGTAAGTCTTTGGCCAAAGTTTGATTTGACATTGTCCTGTCTGGAAGTTGTTTCTTTTGCCCAGTTCCTAAATCAAATTCCGATATATCCGCATCCAGCTCATTGTCCATGTCTGCTGCCGTATAACGTTTGAACTTCTGTGGACAAGATACAAGATGTAAAGAGAAGAAAAATTGATGATTGTTTTCTAAGGGACGAAATTATGAATTTGCGTAAGTGATTCAAGGAACGTTTAGTAATTCGTACATATTTGGTACTAATTGCAAATCGGTATTGATTTGCAATTTTCAAAAAGGTACTTTTATGAAAGGAATTTAAATCTACGTCTTTATAAGTACTTATTTGAAATGGTAACTTTTTAAACAGTACTTGTTGTTAAAGGTACTTTTCTCAATTGTTAGTTTTTTACCACGTAGTGTTTTAAAAGTAAATTCTTGAAAATTTATTTAAAACAAACGACACATTTCTTTCGAAAATGTATTTTTTTTTGAAGCGGTACTGTTTTAAAAGGTGCTTTCTGCAAAAGGTACTTGTTTTACTAAGTACTTGTCTTAAAAAGTACTTGCCTGAAAAGATGTTTTTTTAAAGGTATATTTTAAAAGCCAACTATTTCTAAAGTATTTATTTAAAAAATCCTTATTTAAAAAGGCCCTTGTAGTAAAAAGTAAACTTGGAAAGGTATTCTACAAAGGGTAGATTTTGATAAAGTCTTTTTTTCATTAGATGCATGTTAAAAGAGACCTGCATTTAGAAATCACTTTTTAAAAAAAGTAGTTTTTTGGAAGTTACTTTTTTAAAAAGTATTATCTTTTTTTTAAACGATACCATTTGTAAATTTATATTTTAAAAGGTTTTTTCTTGAAAACGTACTATATTTAATAGGAATTCTTTTAAAGTCTATAGTTTTAGAAGACAATTTCGGGAAGGTGTTTTTTTAAAAAATCGTTTTCCAAAAGGTACTGTATTAAAGTTTCCCTTTTTAATGGTAATTTTTTAAAAGGTACTTTGTTTTATTGATATGTTTATACAAGGGAATTTTTTGAAGATGTTTTTTTTAAAGTACTTTGTTAAAAATACATTTTTATAGGAAATTTTTTTGAGTGGTAATTTTTTAAAAATATATATAACTTTTTAAAATTGATCTTGTCTAAAGAGGGTTCTTTTTGTATAGTAATTCGTATAATTGGTACTTTTCTTATAGAACATTTTTACTATTCAGTTTTTATAAAGGACATTTTTCCAAAAAGTACTTTTTCATGTACACTTATTTTAGCATACACATCTTTGCATATATATATATATATATATATATATATATATATATATATATATATATATATATATATATATATATATATATATATATATATATATATTCTATTAAGTGATATTTCTAAAAGTCCTTTTCAAAGACAACTAATGAAATGATTTGGAACGGATGAAAAGCTCAGTGCTATAAAATGTCAATTCTCTTGTTAATTTGTGATTGTTACCGTAATCCTTGCAGTAATTATGTCGAGTATTAGTTTCTCTTCACTTACCTTGTTGTGCACATTAATATCGGTCATATTATCATGTCTATTTGCAATGACACAGGATATCCTTGCATAAACATAAATCATAACGGCCATCGGTATGAAAAATGATCCCATTGCTGAGAATATCACATAACCTTCATTCTGGTTGTAACGACATTCATTTAAATCCCTACGACCAGGCTCATACCTAAAACAAATGCACAAAGATGAATGGAAAATATTAAATACATACGAACTTGGATACATGTTCAAGGATGTGTTAATATGGATAAATGAAAGATTTTTCTCAACAGAAACTTGGCAAAATTTTGTTACGAGGTGTGTACAAAAAGTGAGATGACTTTTTCAATCTCTCGGAATAAATACAATAAATTTCCAATTGCAAGCCTGAAAATGTTACAAACTTTAAATTGGATCTACAATTCAGTTTTGCAGTAGCGCTACAAGCAAATGCAAAGGGAGTTAATATGAATACTTTTCTTACTTTTCGTTAGGCAGTTTGGGAGTGTTATTTTCACAGTTCCTACTATGTATAGAATTGCTTTTTGGCTTATCAGGAGCATAAAGTTTGGAAGAGTTTTAGCCTTGCCGGCAATTTTTTGCTTTTGCAGGACGATAATGTACATGTGCACTCATGGTTGCTTGTGAAAGATTTTTTGGACGGACAAAATGGGTACATTAATCATGCCTCTGAAATCATATTCACTAGAATTGGGCCGCCTGGTACCTTATTATTTGCTACCAAACTGAACATAAACATGAAGGGAGGGCTGTAGGAGATGCTCATCGGATTTGATTGAAGAAAACCTCTCATGGGTATTATTTTGAAGCCAAGTCAAATATTGATGAAAAAATGAATACTATTTGACAAGAAATCAACTCACTTTTCATACGCGCCTCTTGTCTAATGGATGTGTTTATATGTGTAAAAACTAAAGATTTCAATCTGCAAACAAAATTTTTATTTTGTTTATATCCAATTAGAAATTGAGAATGAATAAAGTTGATTATATTTGGAATGTATAGAGAATACTGGCATATTTAAGACAAGATAATTTCCAAATTGAATTTCATAAAAGCAACAAGAATGTTAAAGTAAATTCGGCTTAAGAAATTTGTACTCAAAAAAATATGACAGTAATTATTGAAATAATATAATATATTTTCTTAATTAATAACATTAACAATAATATAAATTCAATTAATAATATATTTTCTTCTAAAAGTGTAAAATATAATAATTGTGTCATGTACAACAAAGAAAAAAATTATATACATCATTATGTAGAAGAGTTCCTTTTTTTAAATAAAATAGCAATAGATGAAAATTTGTAAAGAGCTAAAGTTAAAAATATCATTTCCAAGTTACATCTGTGGGCAAATTAATGTTTAATGATTCTCTGGTCCTGATATTTTTACCGGCTAAAAATTTTTTTACAGCAAAATATCCCAAAGTATTGTGATTTTCAATTAAATATTCTAGTCAAAGGATAATAGTTATAATCTCTTTATATGTTACGGCTTATAAATCGATTGACATCGTTCCGGAAAGTTCTTTTGTTTTAATTGACATATAAAAAATCAGAGAAAATTATTTTTTTTTCAAAATAATATTTATTCATTTGTTAATTAAAATAAAAGTTTTTCTTGACGATGCCAGTCGAGGTTCTGGCGCAATATTAAAAAAATTAAATTAAAAAATATTTATTTTATTTAAAGAGTCCTGCTGCGTCTATGCAAAATTTGTAACATGTGCAAACTCGTATATTTGCCTTAATTGGACCATTAATTTGTTAGTTTGTTCCCCTGTTGAAGTCAAAAATCTTAAAGTTTAGAACACTCTCTAAAAACAATTCTAATTTCACTTTGTATTATTTGACATTTTTATGAAACATTGTTTTCACATTATCACACTATTTGACCTTTTGACAAGTCTCAATAGTCGATACGTTCATAAATGCATTACTGCTATTCATCAGAAAAGCAAACTGTGCCCGCTATTTCGATACTAATCATATGTTGCTTAAATTTATATTCGTATTTTCCAAAAAAAAATTTAAAAGTTACCAAATCTTGAATACCATTGCCCTGAACCATGATATTTTGGGTATGAAATACAGATAAATCTGCCAATCGTATACCGAAGTTGGTGAAAACAATAAAAGGCTCGCTTTACACTTTTCCTTAAAATACTTCCGAAATCCTAGAAAAGAACAATTAAAGATATTTCATGACACTGTTTTTACGCACCGAAAATAAGATAAAAAGCTTAGTGGCTCAAATATCGCTAAGAGCCTGTGATTGAAATGTGTTTTTGTCCGTGCTAAAATTTAGGTGAGATAATATTCTGGTTTTGGCTCTAGATTATTAATGATTATTTATGATGTACGTGCCGAAATGTTACAAGGTAATGGCGGCTCTAGTGTGAATTAACAAAAGGATTTCTCTTTTCTTTAGTTGGATGACAGCCACCGGATTGTTTAGTTCGTTTGATAGGTTCGCGTGTATTAAATTTGGTAAATGTTGTTAGAATTAAAGAAAATATTAATAATATTGTGAAAATATAAACTAATTGTGTGTAAAAAGTGTAAGATTGTGTATTGACTCTGATTTTGGGAATAATTGTGTCCATTAGATAAACAAATTCGTATCGTTTTAATTTGTTTGTCGCGATGCTGAAAGGGCTTGCAATGAGTATGCATGTATTTACGAGTATACGGGGTGTTTGTCAGTTTGAACTATTGTATGAACATACATATGTACATACATACATACATATGTATGTACATACAGACATATACATACATACATATATGAAACATATTTTAACTTTGTTTCATGAAGAAGTAGAATAAAAGAAGTATTAAAGATGATTAATTGTGACGTTGATAAAAAAACATAAAATTCAGTATGGATGTGTGCGTGTGTGTATGAGATGGATTATGTAGTTGTTTTTGTTGAGATTGACAACAGAAAGGTGTTTGCTGGTTTTGTGTTGTTTTTTTCTGCTCTAACATCAATGTATGAAAACAAAACTTTTTGCAAATTTTGGTACATGAACACAATCAAAGCATAGCTTTTCAATTGCAAAGAGCGTAAGCAAATTAATTTGATTTACACTCTTCTGATTGCTCTGATATACCATTCCGCTCAATCGCGAACAATTCACAATGAGTCCTCTAAATGTCAATAAGTTGAGTACTTTTATCGTACAATATGTCATTTGAGGCCACTATACTGGGCAAATCAATCAGCAAACTTTTCCAAAATGTTAATTGTAATTCTTGTCATTGTTGTTGCTTACGTACGTACATATGTATGTATGTATATTTCAATTGATGTGTAGCCTGTGTTCTTTGGCACAATCGATCTTATTGTTTTTGTTTTGTTTGTGTTTTACTCACTGCAAAGAATAAAATAAAAGGAAAGGAAATAAGTATTTTGTTTGTTTTTTTCGTACTCTGTCCAGCATCTGTAAGGGAAATGTGTAACAAAATACTACATGCTTTTGCATTGTTTTTTATGTATAGTTGTATATTCGTAGGTATTTAATATACTTACATATTTGTACTTTTTATCTGTAAATGCTTATAAAGTCCCTTAATGGATATGTTTTTGTACATACATATGTATGTATGTACATACATAAGCTAATATCTAAAAAAATATAGATGTACTTACATATGTATGTATGTAGGTATATGTGAACATATCGATAATTCGACATCGTTATAATTAATTTTGAAAATATAATCAGAAACCATCAGCAAAATTAAATTGATTAGCTTAATGGCTGATAGAAACTTCGGCGTAGATTTAAACATGTACATAAGTATGTACTTATATACATACAAACATATATGTAAGTATGTATACTTACGGCACGCCATCGCCTTGGAGCCGAGGCTGTTGCAAAATCTTAGTTTGTTGCAATATCCCTGGTAAATATAATAAATCGTCTATTTTATTGCTCTAATTCAAGAAATACATAATTTTTCCTATTAAACTTGTCTACATTTTTAAATTTTATGTTACATGTACATACATATGTATGTATGTATGTATGTAATTACGCAACTTCGGAAGCATTTTATCCTCTGTTCGTCAATCGATTTTCATTTTCCTTTTTGTATTTTTTTCGGCTTTTAACGAGCTGTAGTGCAGAATGCACATTAAGTACTTTTGGGATTTATAAGCATTTGAAGCAAATATGTAAAACAGATCAAGCACACATTCGCGATTGGTTTTAAAATAAATAAATAAAAGTAAATAAAACCATTTGAAACGACTAATTAGTTGCTTAAAAAATTTCAACATGAAACATAAATGAATAACAAGAGTATAAAAAAAGTTTATGATGGCGTTGTAGAAAATGTACATTTGAAGGTTTATGTTTGCTTAATTCTTATCACAGGAAATATATTTGCAAGGATCTTGTGGAACTGAAATCTATTTGGTTTCTTCAGGCCATTGAATATCAGTCATGATGAATAATATCTTTATGTTGGTTTTATAAAAAAAATTTTATTTAAATATTATTTAAGACCGTCTTCTATATTGTTTAAAAAATTTTAGTTGTAAATATCGATATTTCGGTATTCATTGAGTATCATCCTTATGTTTGTTTAACAATAAATATTGATTGTTTGTGATTTTTTTTATTAAATTTAAATAGGCTAGTTAGTTCAATTGTATTTTATAAGCCAAATTACATGTGATAGTTATCAAAGAACAAATTACACCAAAGACACATGTGTAAATCATTCTGACAAACACTAGCAGAACGGAACAACATGCTGTTTTCGAAAGCCGCTACACTTTCATCATCAGCGTTCTTGTGTTTGGTCCACTTCTGTGGTGTCAGTTGATGTATATTTCAGCTATTTATACAAACTTTTTCACTGTAAATAGAATACGTGAATTTTTTTGATTCATCGTATTACAATTTGTGAAAACTTTTTTTTTGTAATGGAAAGCCCAAATTACACCTCACTAACTTACAACAGTGTTGCCATTGTTATTTATTCTTTACCAACTATACACATGTGTTTTAATTTGCTTATTTTGTTTTTAACTTATGACAAACTTGTTTGGTTTGTTACTATAAGTATGTATATTAATTTTTTTTGCTATAAGCCATTAGCTTTGTTAATTTATATTTTAGGTTTAAGATTTCTCTTTATTTTCGAACATTTTTATTGTTTGTGATTTTTTTTATTAAATTTAAATAGGCTAGTTAGTTCAATTGTATTTTATAAGCCAAATTACATGTGATAGTTATCAAAGAACAAATTACACCAAAGACACATGTGTAAATCATTCTGACAAACACTAGCAGAACGGAACAACATGCTGTTTTCGAAAGCCGCTACACTTTCATCATCAGCGTTCTTGTGTTTGGTCCACTTCTGTGGTGTCAGTTGATGTATATTTCAGCTATTTATACAAACTTTTTCACTGTAAATAGAATACGTGAATTTTTTTGATTCATCGTATTACAATTTGTGAAAACTTTTTTTTTGTAATGGAAAGCCCAAATTACACCTCACTAACTTACAACAGTGTTGCCATTGTTATTTATTCTTTACCAACTATACACATGTGTTTTAATTTGCTTATTTTGTTTTTAACTTATGACAAACTTGTTTGGTTTGTTACTATAAGTATGTATATTAATTTTTTTTGCTATAAGCCATTAGCTTTGTTAATTTATATTTTAGGTTTAAGATTTCTCTTTATTTTCGAACATTTTTATTGTTTGTGATTTTTTTTATTAAATTTAAATAGGCTAGTTAGTTCAATTGTATTTTATAAGCCAAATTACATGTGATAGTTATCAAAGAACAAATTACACCAAAGACACATGTGTAAATCATTCTGACAAACACTAGCAGAACGGAACAACATGCTGTTTTCGAAAGCCGCTACACTTTCATCATCAGCGTTCTTGTGTTTGGTCCACTTCTGTGGTGTCAGTTGATGTATATTTCAGCTATTTATACAAACTTTGTATATTTCAGCTATTTATACAAACTTTGTATAAATAGCTGAAATATACATCAACTGACACCACAGAAGTGGACCAAACACAAGAACGCTGATGATGAAAGTGTAGCGGCTTTCGAAAACAGCATGTTGTTCCGTTCTGCTAGTGTTTGTCAGAATGATTTACACATGTGTCTTTGGTGTAATTTGTTCTTTGATAACTATCACATGTAATTTGGCTTATAAAATACAATTGAACTAACTAGCCTATTTAAATTTAATAAAAAAAATCACAATAAATATTGATGTCTATTATAAAACAACCAAAATTTTCCTGAAGATCATAATCGGTTATTATTGAAATATTGCTATTTACACATAAAAATGTTTAACCATTATATAAGACCTTGAGCTTAAATAATATTTTATTCAAAAATCATGATAATTGATATGAAAAACCAAAAATTATACATACATATATTGACAATTTTCTAAATATGGAAATTAGATTTTTTTTCAAAAATCTTTGGTGTTGCTCAATGCCAAAGTTTTTTGATTTGCTTTGATTGTTTGCTTATTTGTTTTGATTTCAATAATTTCCTTTGCTTTCTACTTTTATTCTGATGTTTTTGCAATGAGTAAAGTTAGACTTGTATGTATGTATGTGTTTGGTGTACTGGTGACTACATGATATGAATTCGCCTTCGAACAGTGGGTAGTTTATTGTAAGCCAGGCATGGTACAGTGAGTTTTCAAATTATCCCAATTCTTATTATTATTATTATATCTCTATTTACATACATACATACATGCATATGTACATAGATGACTGTATGTACGTGGTGTGACATCTTTTTAATTAAAGCTCATGTTAAGCGGTTTGTTGTTGAAGATTTATTTTGGTTGAATTATAACAAAATAGAGGGCGGTCCATAATATTTATTTATACGTTTCAGTGGGGAATTCGTCAAATTTGAACACTGATATTTTGGGTATGAAATACAACAAAATCTGACGCCGTATTTCACAAGTTGTAGAAAACATTAATAAAAACTTCTGTTTATTACTTTTCCCCGAAATATTTGCAAAATCCCAATAAATAGCACTTGAATTTATTTGATTTTATGACACTGTTTTTTTAGCTTCGATATCGCTAAGAGCCTGTGACTGAAATGTGTTTTTGTCCATGCTAACATTTTGGTACGATAATATTCTGGTTTTGGTTCTAGATTATTAATGATTATTTATGATGTACGTGCCGAAATCTTACAAGGTAATGGCGGCTCTAGTGTGAATTAACAAAAGATTTTCTCTTTTCTTTAGTTAGATGACAGCCGCCGGAGTGTTTAGTTCGTTTGATAGGTTCGCGTGTATTAAATTTGGTAAATGTTGTTAGAATTAAAGAAAATATTAATAATATTGTGAAAATATAAACTAATTGTGTGTAAAAAGTGTAAGATTGTGTATTGACTCTGATTTTGGGAATAATTGTGTCCATTAGATAAACAAATTCGTATCGTTTTAATTTGTTTGTCGCGATGCTGAAAGGGCTTGCAATGAGTATGCATGTATTTACGAGTATACGGGGTGTTTGTCAGTTTGAACTATTGTATGAACATACATATGTACATACATACATACATATGTATGTACATACAGACATATACATACATACATATATGAAACATATTTTAACTTTGTTTCATGAAGAAGTAGAATAAAAGAAGTATTAAAGAATAATTGTGACGCTGATAAACGAGAATATAGAATTATGTGTGGATGTGTGCGTGTGTGTATGAGATGCATGATGTAGTTGTTTTTGTTGACATTGAAACAGAAAGATGTTTGCCGGTTTTGTGTTGTTTTTTTCTGCTCTAACATCAATGTATGAAAACAAAACTTATTGCAAATTTTGGTACATGCGCACAATCAAAACAAAGTTTTTCAATTGCAAAGAGCGTAAGCAAATTAATTTGATTTACACTCTTCTGATTGCTCTGATATACCATTCCGTTCAATCGCGAACAATTCACAATGAGTCCTCTAAATGTCAATAAGTTAAGTACTTTTATCGTACAATATGTCATTTGAGGCCACTATACGGGGCAAATCAATCAGCAAACTTTTCCAAAATGTTAATTGTAATTTCTTGTCATTGTTGTTGCTTACGTACGTATGTACATATGTATATTTCAATTGATGTGTAGCCTGTATTCAGTAGCACAATCGTTCTGATTGTTTTTGTTTTGTTTGTGTTTTACTCACTGCAAAGAATAAAATAAAACGAAAGCAAACATTTTTTTTTGTTTATTTTCGTACTCTGTCCAGGACTTATAATAAAAATATATGTATGTATATGATGCTTTGCATTGTTTATGTTATGTACTTCTAACTGTATAATCGTAGGTACATACTACATGATATACATATGTATGTATGTACATACATATATTTGTTATAAATTGGATGTAAGCTTTATGTACGTACATATGTATATAAATCTAAAAAATATAGACATACGTATGTACTTATGTAGTATGATCCAGTTGGAGTATTTAAAATTTTGTATGAGCTTCATACATATGTAAGTATGTAAGTACATATGGCTGGTATTAGCTTGACGCCTGGTGAAAACTGCGGTAGCTCCTCTCCTTATGCAGCAATTTGGTTCCGAGGATGGTACAAAATCTTATTTCTCTAATAATAATGAAACTGATGGACATAAAACTATTTTATTTTTTAGTTTTTCATTTTATCTACAAAAAATAGGCAAAGGAGGAAAAACAGTATGACTATTGAAAATGAGTTGTGTTTCCTTAAAAATTCATCGTTAGAAATACAAAAATTTTGTCAATTTTTGACAATAATTTTGAATTATTTATGCCCGAATCTAAAGAAAAGCAAGACAAATGTAACTTTACAGAAAGACGTTTCCTATATTCTATTTCACCTAATAAGCAGGTTTTGCAAATCTCTTTTGGTTTTATTAATCGAGAACTGTGTCCGTATATAATGTGTATTTGTTTCCAAAAGTTAATAATTTCATATTTTTTCAATATAAGCTGCAGATAGAATGTGCATGTACGTAATTTTAAAATTCTTTATTAAAAGACAACTCCGATGTTATTTAGGCATTATAATAATTTCATAACCAATTAAATCTTCGAAATAAAACATTAGTAATTTTGTTTTACATATATATATATATATATATATATATATATATATATATATATATATATATATATATACATATATATATATATATATATATATATATATATATATATATATATATATATATATATATATATATATATATATATATATGTGTGTGTGTGTGTGTGTGTGTGTGTGTGTGTGTGTGTGTGTGTGTAATATATATGTATATTAGTGTCAGTAATTGTACAAAAGTAAATGAATAAAATATATATTAGAATGTGCAAGGAAACACTTATAGCTTGAGATTTCATCTTTTTAAGCTGTTTGTCTATTTTCCCAGTAAAAACTTGCAACGAACGAGTAACGTAAATTTACTAAATTACCTTCCTAAACTCTTTACTAGTAGAAGTTTGTAATTAAAACAGTTGCACTTCTTGAATCATCTGTTTTGAACATCTTTTTCGTTTGTGCTTGTTGCTAAATTTAAAATAAATATTATTTTTTATACCCAACATTGCTTTGGTTCTTAGAAACTCACAAAAAAGTATGTACCATTAACAATTCCTTCGTTTTAAGAAGCATCCACTGTGCCCAAAGTATAATATTCTGCACGGTTTAATTGTCAAAAGATGGACATTGTGATATTGATTGGTTGCAGTTTGCCTTATGCTTAGGAATAGTTTCTACATTCGTTTCTAAAAATTTACAAGTATTTATGATTTCTTAAAACCTATGAAATTTTTAACAAAACTGTGTTATAATCACAAAATATTTGATCAAATAATTTTACATGTAATAATTTGTATAGTAACAATTTCATACGCGATTTTTACAGTCTCTCGTTATACAGGAATACTTTCCAGTAACATTTAGTAAAAGCTTTTAGTTAAGGAACAGACCTATTGTTTTATTTATTTATTGTATTACTTGTTTTTATTTCAGCGTCGATTCAGTTGCCAACCTATTGATCTATAAATGGGCTTTAGTACTGGTGTCGTTGTCGCATTTCTATAGTTATCGATGTCGTTTTTAATGTTTCTTGTGCAATGTAAAATTCACGACAATGACACTTTGGCCGTAGATGAAAAAATTGATATTTTTTACATTTCGCAATATTTTTTAGAGAACATGAGTTGCCAGATTGTAGAAACTGTCCAAAAAACATGGAATATGAATATAAATTTATAGTTAATGATAAAAGTTTATTTATTGATTTAAAATAAAATGTTACATTATCTATCGAAGCTGAGTAGGAGCATACGGTGTCCATGTTAACGTCGGACTTTATTTCTTGATTTATATTAATATACTGAGTATCCTTTTAATTAATATTTCTTCAAAATTTTAAAATTTTTTTCTATGATCAGTTTAAGTTCTTAACAAAATTGGATAAACTTTTAAGCTTTCGTACTTTAAATTGTGTATTTTACATTTTATCTGAACGAAAGACACATTAATTCATGTATACAATGCAGTTTGCAGCCGTGGTTGTTCCTCAGTTTCCAAGCTCTTGTGCACTGCGATATTTATTTACATCATTGTAATACTTTTATTTATTAATGACGGGATAACAAAAACACCAATATTTTTTAGTATTAATTTTATAGTATATCCAACTTTTGCCCAACCCTAAGATGTCTTAATCCATTAGCTGAGTGCCAGTTTTATATCAATCCTTCCATCCTGCAGAATTGAGCTGCGTTCATAATTTTGCATCTAAATTTTATTAGGAGACAAAAAATATCCAAATTATAATAAAACTTTTTTGTAATACTGCGCTATATTTGTTTTTAGTCTGTGGTTTTAAAGCATATTGTTATACTTTTTTTCGTAAACAAATATTCTTGCAACAATTTTTTTTTTATATTTGTCATTTGAGCACGACACTCGTCGTACCGAAAATTGTATTACAATTATAAATATCATTTCATTTTATTATTTTTTGACACTCTATATAACAATGTCAGAAATTGGCATGTTTGCCACACGATAACGACACTCATAATAAGGCCGAATGTGTATTACGTATGTAGCAATGAAATACATTTAAAAGATAAAAAAAATGTGCAAGAAATTTTGTTTAGAAAACAATGCAATTTAGTCGTATACCATGAAAAAACTGTTTTAAAAAATTGCAAATTATGTTTTATAATAAAATACAATATATTTTGCAATACAAAAAGAATTAAAAAGCCGAAGTAAGGAAATTTGTTTGTCTAATAAAGAGTGAATTACATCGTAATATAAATTCTTTAATATAAATTTTTTAATTTTCTTGTGCACAGTTTTTAAGTATTATTAAATGTCAATTAAAAAGGATAAAATGTAGATATTGTTAAAGTTAATTTGAAAAATTTAATATTACATTCCCCCTACGTTTTCCTATTAAAAAAATTGAGTTTAAATTTACATAAATATTTTCTTATGATTATTTACTTTTCTTTAAATTTTCATTTACTCTATAAGATCTTGAAAGTCATGAAGTTCTAATTTATTTAAGAAATTTAAATTTTTTTCACAATACGTAGAAAACAGATATGAAAGTAATAAGTTCTCTTACTTTAGTTGGCAGTTCTCTGTTTGACTAGTAAAATACAAGACCTTGATGTCAATATAATTCTTATGTATGTAAGACACACAGCCATTGATATTATCATAATCATAGAATCTAATAAAATTTTAAGGAATTTCATGTTTTTCTATAATAGACTTAAATTGAAGAAACAGTCAGACAGCGGAAACTTTTATCTACGAGTATCCTGCGGCACACAACATAGTACATTATACCATAGAAGAAATTAAATAAAGTCTGGAAAATATTGTTGAAATAGACATTTATATCGGCATTTTATACTTGTAGCATCATAATTTTAGAATATATTGGTTTATTTATTGGTATTCGAAATTGTAAAGAAATTGCACTTAGACTTTGATACAGAAGTTTAAGTTGGAACTATATACGTATGTACTCGTATGCATTTTAATGGAAATTTTGGCAAATTTACGATTTTTATATAATTTTCATGCAAAATTGGGAAATAGTGAACCATCGAAATGTTAACTTGTCGAATACGGTTATATTGAACTATTGCAAGTTTAACAGTAATAGTTATTGCTACACGTTCACCGACAGAATTATTAGATAAAAATTTGCCGTTTATTTAATTCACTTTGTACAGTGGGCAGAAAATGTTGCGTTGTTTATTTGATAAAATCTTTAATTTTTAACAAGAAAATATGTTTCAAATACCTAATATTAAAATTTATTGGGATATTCTCTCCAAATAATCGTTTAAAACAATTAGACTTAAAATTTTTTTGTTTGTTATGGCTATAGCTGTTCATATGCCGATATTTTATTGGTTGCTAAACAAAATCGTCAGCGTGCGATGAAATGTCGACATATACAGCTAAAGCCGCAACAAGATATCAAAATATATATCTACTAAACCAATGGATTGAATGTTACGTTATCAATTAAGCGTTTTTTGCATTCAGGCAACGTTCGTTTACCAGAACCCGACTGCAAAACGCTGCAACAGAAAAACATACTTTCGCTATACCGATGAAAAATTTTTTTGCTCTTTTAGTATTTGACTCTTGTACAGTGTTGCCATTAGGATACGAAAGATACATTTTTCGTATCTTTTGATGACTTCAGGTACCATGTATAATCCTGACATTTTTCGTATCTTTTGAATCTGTACGCAAAATGTACAGAAATAAAATATTAAGCTTTCAGTCTCTGGCAAAGTTTTTTAAAGTTATCACTTCGTTATGAATACTAAAAAACAGTGATAACTAAATAGAAAAATTACATGTATTTTGTTGTTAGGTTTTCTAAGTTCTTCTGTCGACTGCTTATTCTTGTGTACATATACATATGTATATACATATGTAGATATGTCAAAATGAAATTTTAGAAGGAAACAATAACGATCTTTACAGTTAATAATTTCAGACCGTATAATAGTTTTATAAAATAAAAATAATTTTAATCCCCGAAGTTAAAAGAAGAAAACTAAAACAACTGACTGCAAATATTATATTATATATTTATATACATACATATAAATGAAACAAAATTTTACATCTTATTTATTTATTTATTTATTTAAGTCAATGGATGCAATAACAATCCTTACTGACTAGCAACTTAAAGTAAATGTACAACTAAAATAAGTTATTTAATTACGATTTAAAGATACTATATTGCAGCGATATATCTAAGAATTCACAATAGCTGTTAAATAATTTCAGTGATTTATTAATTTGGTCATTAATTGCTTAATCGGTTCTATGAAATTCAATATGAAAAAAGTAATATCTCCTACGAGATCTCTGAGGAACGGACATTTTTATATTAGCAAGTAACTCAGTACAGTCAATATTACTATTGACAATTCCATGAAGGAATAACAGAGCAGAGATTTTTCTGCGGACTTCTAAGGATTTCATTGATATATGGATATCAATGATCATCTACATCTATGCTCATAAGAAGTTAAAGGAGTTGAAAAATACAAAGAAGAAAACACAAATTTTAAAATCTTAATTTGAAGTTTTTCCAGGCGATATATGTGTATCTTAGCATTACGGCTCCAAATAAAGGATGCATATTTTAAACAAATTTTATGTACATACATACATACATTGTATGTACATACATACATATGTTTCTGTATGGAATTACTGGCATTTCGTTATAATTTACAGGTCATTCTCCAAAAAGACAATGTACAATTTTAATGATAAATGGCTGTTAATAAAAGAGTACATAGGATGGTTAACGAAAAAAAAAATTAAATATGAAATAAGAATGTTATGTTAATAAATGTTAAACGTTAAACATGGGTTTTCAATTTTTTTTTTCAAAATGTATCTTTTTGGAAAAAAATGTATCTTTTTGGAAACTAAAATGTATCTTTCTCGAAATTTCACTGGCAACACTGCTCTTGTACAATAGCAGCATTTAACATAGTTTCGGATACCATTGTTATTTCTGATAACTTTGATTTATTGTTGCAACCATAGTTTTACTTTTAATTGGAAAAAATTATTTAATTTCGTTACATTGTAAGTTCATATACACACATACATATATACATTTATACAAATGTGAGTGTGTGTACATATGTAAATGTTATGATATCATGTGAACTGATTTCTTATTGCTGATATATTTTGGTTCAATTATTATAAAGTAGATGGTGCTCCACTTCAATTTATATTTGTAATTTCCAAAAAAAAAGAAATAAAAAAATTGCCAAATCTTGAATACCACTGTCCTGAACCCTAATATTTTAGGTATGAAATACAGATAAATCTGGCAATCGTATGTCACAAGTTGGTGAAAACTATAAAAGACTCGTTTTATTACTTTTCCTTAAAATACTCTCGAAATCCTAGAAAAGAGCAATTAAAAATATTTTATGACACTGTTTTTAGGCACCGAAATAAGATAAAAAGCTTAGTGGCTTAAAAATCGCTAAGAGCCTGCGATTGAAATGTGTTTTTGTCCGTGCTAAAATTTAGGTGAGATAATATTCTGGTTTTGGATCTAGATTATTAATGATTATTTATGATGTACGTGCCGAAATGTTACAAGGTAATGGCGGCTCTAGTGTGAATTAACAAAAGGTTTTTTCTTTTCTTTAGTTAGATGACAGCCGCCGGAGTGTTTAGTTCGTTTGATAGTTTGGCGTGTATTAAATTTGGTAAATGTTGTTAGAATTAAAGAAAATATTAATAATATTGTGAAAATATAAACTAATTGTGTGTAAAAAGTGTAAGATTGTGTATTGACTCTGATTTTGGGAATAATTGTGTCCATTAGATAAACAAATTCGTATCGTTTTAATTTGTTTGTCGCGATGCTGAAAGGGCTTGCAATGAGTATGCATGTATTTACGAGTATACGGGGTAAGTGTTTGTCAGTTTGAACTATTGTATGAACATACATATGTACATACATACATATATATGTATGTACATACAGACATATACATACATACATATATGAAACATATTTTAACTTTGTTTCATGAAGAAGTAGAATAAAAGAAGTATTAAAGATGATTAATTGTGACGTTGATAAAAAAACATAAAATTCAGTATGGATGTGTGCGTGTGTGTATGAGATGGATTATGTAGTTGTTTTTGTTGAGATTGACAACAGAAAGGTGTTTGCCGGTTTTGTGTTGTTTTTTTCTGCTCTAACATCAATGTATGAAAACAAAACTTATTGCAAATTTTGGTACATGAGCACAATCAAAACAAAGTTTTTCAATTGCAAAGAGCGTAAGCAAATTAATTTGATTTACACTCTTCTGATTGCTCTGATATACCATTCCGCTCAATCGCGAACAATTCACAATGAGTCCTCTAAATGTCAATAAGTTAAGTACTTTTATCGTACAATATGTCATTTGAGGCCACTATACGGGCAAATCAATCAGCAAACTTTTCCAAAATGTTAATTGTAATTCTTGTCATTGTTGGTGTTTTTTTCAGTACGAATTTATTTGATTTTATGACACTGTTTTTTTAGCTTCGATATCGCTAAGAGCCTGTGACTGAAATGTGTTTTTGTCCATGCTAACATTTTGGTACGATAATATTCTGGTTTTGGCTCTAGATTATTAATGATTATTTATGAGGTACGTGACGAAATGTTACAAGGTAATGGCGGCTCTAGTGTGAATTAACAAAAGGTTTTTTCTTTTCTTTAGTTAGATGACAGCCGCCGGAGTGTTTAGTTCGTTTTATAGGTTCGCGTGTATTAAATTTGGTAAATGTTGTTAGAATTAAAGAAAATATTAATAACTAGCTGACCCGGGCAAACGTTGTTTTGCCTTCAAATTTTATTTTCACTGCAAAGTCATGTCAGATTGATATTTCGAAGAAGAATGAAATGTGCACTAAATAGGCATAGCAATTATTGTTCGAATACCGGTATCGTTCTAATTAACGCCACTACTCGCTGATTAAGGACCCAACGCCTTCAGCGAAACACAGCATAGGCTTATCGCGCTAATCTCTATCGGGCAAAACACAAAAAAAAACTAAATATTTGGCCATCTGTCGGACGAACTTCAAACTACACAGAAACATTACTCACGGCCCATAGAGCATGCATATAAAATTTGGTCAAAATCGGTCCGATAGTTTTTGAGTTTAGCGATCACGAACATACACGTAATTTTTATATATGTAGAGATATTGTGAAAATATAAACTAATTGTGTGTAAAAAGTTAAGATTGCGTATTGACTCTGATTTTGGGAATAATTATGTCCATTAGATAAACAAATTCATGTCGTTTTAGTTAGTCAGTCGCGATGCAAAATGTGCTTGCAATAAGAGTATGGGTAAGTGTTTGTTAATGATTGTACATATAAGTATGTATTCATACATATGTACATCCATCCAGTCAAACATATGAAATATGTATGTATATTTTAACTTTGTTGCATAAAAAAGTAGAATAAAAACAGTGGCTGAAACATCGATATTAAATATTAATTGTGACGTTCATAAAAATGAACATCAAATGATGTGTGGATGTGTGCGTATGAGATGCATGGTGTACATGTACATGAGCACAATGAAAACGAGTACTTTTATAACAGCAAAGAGCGTAAGAAATGCAATGCGAATTTCACTCGTCTGTTCCTGAATGTTTGGAAAATGTTAATTGTATTGTATTGTTTTCATTGTTGTTGGTTTTCTTAACTTCATGGGTTTCAATTAATGAGTAATTTATGCTCTTCAGCAAAAACAATACAAAACCAAAATGCACAATCGTTGTCATTGTGTTTGTTTTGTTTATGTTTTACTCACTGCAAAAACAAAACTGAAGTAAACTTTATTTGTTTATTTTCCTACTCTGTCCAGCATTTATAATGAAAATGTCTAACAAAATGCATGATGCTTTTGCATTGTATTTTTAATGTATAACTCGTTTATGTATGTACATATGTACATACATATAATAGTCTGAGTTATATAATATAATATGGTTTCTTATTGGATATAAGCCATATCGGAAAAAGCCATGGAAAAAGCTTAAATAGCTTCATTTTTGATTTTCACTTTTTCATCGCAATTGATAACTTGCGATAGCTAGAATTTCATACATAAGTACATA
The DNA here is from genome assembly GCA_963681545.1 of Germaria angustata. Taxonomy (NCBI): domain Eukaryota; kingdom Metazoa; phylum Arthropoda; class Insecta; order Diptera; family Tachinidae; genus Germaria; species Germaria angustata. Next base: position 115,034,155 of record OY812998.1, on the reverse strand, counting down.
CAAAATCTTAAAATATTATCAGTGTTAGAAGTGGCATCACAAATTTAGAGAAAAAAAACAATTTCGAAGTAGCCATAAAACTTAGTGTATATGAACTTAATAAAGACACTTCTGCAAAATTTTGTGTTTGGCCATTAATTTTTTTTAGCGGTTAAGGCGTTATATAGTATGTTCCAGATGAGTCTTCGGCTTAGATTTAAATACACATAATCGTACACACAGTAAGCCATCGCCTTGTGCAACAATTTGAATCCGAGGTTGTTGCAAAACCTGAATTTATTGAATAAATATTTTATGGAATAAATCATTCAGTTTAGTGCCCTAATTCATGCATAATATTATTTTTCCAATAAAAATAATAATGAAATATTTTATATTAAAATTTATTGTTTGGGATATTCTCGACAACTAATAGTTTGAACAATGACCTCGTATGAGCAGCTAAAGTAACAATGGAAAAAATTTTTAAACCCTAATAATAATGAAACTGATGGACATACTTATAACTATTTTATTTTTTGTTTGTTTTATATTTAATCTCCACATTTAAATAGGCCAATGCGAAAAAACCAGTTCTTTGTTTGTCAAACGATTTGCATTTTTTTTGTGTTTTATGGCTTTTAAAGTGCTTTAGTGCAAGATTTTGAATTTGTTTATTGATTTGTTTTTTGTTTGTTTATAAGTTCTTATATTCTTTCTTATTACGGGATATCTACTTTCTAAAACAATATTTAATATTGGATTTTATTATTTCGGAAAATTCTCCTAAAATAATTGTTAAAACAATTAGGGCTTTTGCAAAATATTTTGTTTGATGTGGCTTTAACTGCTCATATGCCGACAATTTATTGGTCCCCAAACCAAAACGTCGGTAAACTTAAGCAGTTTAAAAACATACAACCTCGTATGTTGCCCGAAAAATAAAATAGACTCACATTGAGTATAATTGTTTGTTGTGTTGTCTAAACATACTTTGATTATGTTTTTTTGTAATAATCATATATAATATGGAATTCTCATATTGTGTTTGTTTGTTATGGCATAAACATACTGAGACTCTTCAAAATTTGCGTGAGATACTCTGCGGCCAATGCACATAGTTTTAGAAAAAACAACAGGCTAGGTAGAAGTGGTAGGAGTGGCACCTCTATAAAACTAATTATATATTATATCTCTCTGACTACAATAGCGAGAGTCTTCAAAGTTGATATTCTTAAAAACTGTTAGCATTATATTCAATTTATAAAAAGCAGGGGTAATGGTACCTCCCATTGCAACCTTAAAAATAATATCTTAAAGGTGTAAAATAACAATCATTCACAAAAACGAGCTCTAAACATTTTGATATAAACAAATCATTAATATATATTTATGCGATAACTAATAAGATTTGAAGCCGGTGCCAAGATGCCTGACACCTGTGAACTAAATCTTGCTTCTAACACTTTTCTAGTCACGCTCTTCACGGATCTCAATAATGTTTATACAAATACTTAAATTCAAAATTTTAGACCTTTTTTTAAAGTTCGTTGAATTTTTTTTCTAAAGCTTTTATTAGTATTTTCAAAATCACTCGTAAATTCATACGTAAGTAGTGCGCATTATGATTTTGTAATGAACTGCGCCCAAGTAGATCGATGAAGAGTGCAACTCGTTTTAATTGAAACACGATAGTGCCATCAAAAGAAGGTAGTCTAAAATAGGTCTGTGGTATTCTGTGGCTATAAATGGGAGCCTGAGTTCTTAACACATTAGTCTGAGTATAAGACGGCCGTTAGATAGTGGTTCGGTGTGGCACACACACCGAACACATTGATTATAACAACGCAGTTATAGTGATGAAAGTAGCCAGAATTTGAGAATGTTGTCTGAGTATAAAATTGTTATCTGAAGACGGCATAATACATAAGACACTATAAGATGGTATTCTGAGCATAGCACTCTGGTTGTGAGATGGTAATTTGAGTAAAACAATTTTCGTAATTAAAATTATAGTTCTTAGCAAATATGTGAGTATAAAAAAACTTTTTATTTGCTTTATTTAAGTATAAGACAATAGCCTAGATTTTAAATTGTGGCCTAATGTCAACACCACTAACCGATGACGTGTCATAATGTCAGCTGTTAATCTGAGTTCATGAAGAATAGTTTTATTTTAAGATTTTGTCTACGTTTTATGATTAAATGGTAGATTTGTAGATAAGTAAGGTTAGGTCCAGCTTTCGCTCACTTTTGTTACCAATTTGATCTATTTTTGATATTTGAAATAGATAGAGAAAGGAAAATTGGAAACAGTAAAGTAAAGAAGACAGAAAGCAAAAAAATATTGGGAGTATACAGCAGGGATTGACCCTGCGACCTTCTCTCTAGTACACTAGCCACTAGTCTACGAGGACTAACAGGGTAGCCTTTCACTAAGAAATATAATAACATATTAAATAGAGTTTAATTTCTAGTAGAATTTAGAAGCTTTAAAAATAAATGAAACGCGTAAAAATTTTCAAATGTTTGCTTTTAATATGTAATTTTATAAGAATAAATTTTTAAACTAAATTCTTACCATCCCAATATGGGTGGGCAGGTGATAGCCAGAGCTAGAACCCAGACTATGAGTATCATTATGAGAGCCAAGCGTTTCGAGCGTCGTTTGCGGGAGTATGTTAAAGGTTGCGTTACAGCTAAGTATCTAAAAAAATATAAGAAAAAAACATGAAGGCTGTTAGAAAACAGCTTCACCACTAAAAGAAATAGTATTTTGTTCAAATTAATAACACGAATTGTAATCTTACCTATCCACACTTATGGCACACAAACTTAATATAGAAGCAGTGCACAAAAGAACATCCAAAGAAATCCAAATATCACAAAGTACCCAGCCCAGTTGCCAGGAACCTAAAAATATCAACAAAAAAAAAAAAAAAAAACATTAACAGTTAAGGAAAATCTAATATCAATCATATGTGTAATTTAAAAAATTTAGTTCTTATTGTTATTTAATGCACATTGGTGTGGGTATTTTAATCTCAACTTAATAACTTGGCTGTTTCGCATGCAAAGTTGTTTCAACTTAAAAATTGGTGCTGTCAATAAATCTTTATCCGAAATTGGATATAAAATTTTTCAAACTCAGAATGGCCTAATTGTGCAAATGTTTAAATATATTGTCACCCTATCAAGGGGGAGGAGAGATCTACAATTAGTGTCCAATTCATGTCAATGTCAAAAAGAGAAGTCATCCATTCTGCTATTGTACGAGTATTTATTGATTTTCTGCTGGTGACATATTTATTAAATATTGCCTTGTAAATAAGGAATTGTAACACAAATATAAAATAAACTCGTGTTCTTAATGAATAAATAATAGAAATAAAGAAAACCTGTTCAATGAATCCAAACGGAAAAGAAGTTAAAAATTACAATTTATTATTTCCGCTTCCGCCTTTATAAAGAAGCTGTCGGTAGCTTTGCTTTATGACTAATTCTTTGGTTTCTTGGCATATACAGTGGAGTTACGTTATAACGAACTAAATATAAGCAGGCAATTTACTTCGTTATATTTATATTTTTCTAACAGTTTTTAATTATTTTCACTCAGACGATTGAAATAGAAAAATACTTACGACTCCTTTGTTTATATACTTTTCTGATAGGAAAAGGCTATGGCTTCTTAATAGACTGGTCTCAGAAAGTTACATATTCTTAAAGGTTAATGAATTACTATTGAAAGCATCCAACATGAATTATTGTACACACTGCCAGAAATCTTATAAGAAGAATATTAGATATAAGCGTTAAGGAATTCCACAAGACTAATGAGAACAGGTCGAAGAAATTATTGAATGATAAAAGTAAAAAAAGGTGGCGGAAAAGTGATATCATAATTTTAACTGGCTGCCATTTTTCTAAAAATTAAGAAAGAACAATGTTGTTATTTTCAATACAAATAGAGGAAACAAATCTTCTATTAGTTTTCAATAAGCAGGCAGTTAGTATGCACTTAAAATAGTAGTCTCCAGAAGTGCAAACGTTTAAATATCATTTGGACAAACGCAATATTGGACCATATCAATGATCAAATGACCACAAATGACAGTGATTAGAAAAGGCGAGAAAGTGATTTCTTGTCGGTATGTCTTCATAACGTTAAAGAAACGGTTTGGTATTCGTTTTCTTTAAATATTGTGATAAAGCGAGTTTGTGCGATTTTTACGATAAGATTAACGAAATTAAAAGTAATCGAATGGCATTAAAAAATATAAAAATTTTTCATTTTGCTGGATAAACATCTAAGTATAAATCTAATATTCGTATCGGTATGCGTATTCGTGAAAGTCTAAAAAGTTACATTCGCCACAGATTTATAACACAATAAAATGGTTGAAGGCAACAATACTTGCTTTCAGTCATCCAATCAAGTATTTATATTATTAGAAATCCATTTAATAAAATAATTTATAAGAATTGCTTTAATTACAATTGGTGTAAAACTATGACAAGCAAAACTAGGAACTATTGATTTGGATTTAATCCTTAAGATGGAAGGCCCCATAGAAATACTCGTGCCTACTGGAGTTTCATAATGTTACTAGTGTAGCGTTTTTTTTCATATTTTATTTTGGTATATTATTATGGGAGATGAAGTATTTTCGGTATGCTTTCAGTCTTTTTTTTATAACCGGAAACAAGAGATCCCGATCATGCTTTGATTAAGTACGTCTTCTGATTTTCAAAATTTACATCCCAAGCTTGATATACATCGAATAAGTAGTTTATAGCTCAGTAGTAGCTTATGCCCACTGTGCATTGTTTGTGATGAGTTGAATTGTCTGTGGATAATTTGCATAATCAAGTAATTGTGTATACAAAAAAAAGAAAAATGTTTTAAGTAACCAAGATTATTTTGATTCTGTCCAAGTATAAGCTGTCTTGTCGCCCTTCATGGCCTCTCCTCCGTTTATTTTTAAGTGAAAATAAAAAGAAAATATTAAATTCTAATTATAATTAAATATAAACGACGTATGTTTTAACAAAAATATAGATTTTCGATAAAAGTCTTCATAATAAAGGCCAGGGTAAATTGTACTTAAGAAAATAAATAAATAAAATAGTAATAATAAAAAAATTAAAAAGTGTTGCCAAAATTACTTCACAAATTATAACTAAATATAGAAAAAATGACTAAAAATCGCAAAAAAGTACCAAATAATATTAAATGCAAAGATCATGACTGTTAAACAAAAAACAAAAGAAGTACATCATTACATATTAGTTTTGACAACAAATTAGAGTTAACGAAGGTGGCATATAATTTAATCCTCCTCTTCGTCATCTAGCCTGTTGGAGGGGATTGCGGCGCAGCAGTGCCCCTGCCATTAGGTCCCTCAAATGCGCTTTAAGAAAGTTTAGACATTTTTCGTTTATTTTTTTCTCTCTGGTACGATATTGACATATTCTCTTCAGTGTTAGATTGGCTGCATATGACATCTGATCTGAACCAGATGCAGTAGGGTACCGTCGATAGGTCTCCAGCAACAGGAGAAAGGAACCACACAGAGGAGATCAATTTTGATGGTAAATATTGGTCTAAAATTTTCCCATTAAAAGTTTTCCCAAATTTATACTTATATAGACTATGGCCTAGTCTATTTTACACGTTTCTAGACAATATAATCCTTTAAAGTCTGGTATTGAATATTTGAAAAAAGATCAAAATGAAATGTTTTGTGAACAACCTGTTAGCAAGTGTATGCTAATGATATGTTCGCCTTGACAATTTACTGAAATTCCAAAACTATATGACGCCTTATCACTCATGTAACTGACCTTCGTAGACTAGTAGGTAGTATACTAGACTCGTAGTGCGAAGGTCCCAGCTTCGAATCTTGCCGCAGAACTCTGACAGTTTGTGCCTGATAATAAAAAGGAGCGCACAATAAGCCTTCACTGGCTTAAGTGTATGTCGTATGACATGGGCTATCACATCCCTCCAATCAACCTAACCTAACCTAACCTATCACTCATGTAATCTTAGACTTCCGCAAAGCCAAGCTTAGGCCAAATCAAAAACATAGACGTGGAAGATATGCACTTCAGTTAGATTTTCCACATGAAATGTTTAATTAATTTCTATTTTTCCCTTGAGAAATCATAAAGATCTCGAAATTTAGTGTGAAAATATATTTCTTCCTTGAATATCTAATGCTGCAGGTCAGTAATGGTTGGCCAAATAGAACGTGGTTGCGATTAAGCCTCTGCTAAGTGGATGAACTATTTAAGGTTGACCAATATGAAAATACTATAACACGTTGTTAACGTACACCTTCAAACTAAAATATCTCACACACAAGGAATTTGTGTTATAAGTAGGATACTCAGAAAAATTCTATGAATATCAAATTAATCATAAAATATTAATTCTGATAAATGGTGAACGGTATCTAATAAATTTTGAAGCATTAAATACCATTTAACCTTAACATAATATACATAGAGAGGAAAACAATTTTTGAGAGGGGCAGAACAGCCAAGGTTAGACTATCCTTTTCACTGTAGGAAAAACATAAATACAGCAACAAATTTTTTTATAAAAGGTGGTCTATGAATTTAACCATTCTGTTTGGCTGATGATATTCCAAAAAAGGATATGTTTAAGAAAATTAAATTTAAAATCTATATTATTAAGAAAAAAAGTCCTTCTATGTCTGTGTGTACAAGATGGCATGCATTTACTTTATCACTTAAAAGGAGAATGACGGAGTGAATGTTAGACAGGAAAATATCATTATAACACCTGGATTTTTTCTACTTGTATTATAGTTTTTTTCCTCAGTAGAACAAAAAAATTTACTTTCAACGAAGCACATTTCTCGCATATTTTTTATTATAATATCAGATAAATCCTTTTTTCATTTTTCATGTATTTGAAAACTTGTAAACTTAAATTTTTAGAATTTCTGCCTTTTCTTTATTACATGTTTTGCAGACGTCAGATGCAAGATTTAATACATTTACCAGCCACAAACATATTGCAAATGATATGAGTATAATCTTGCTTACTTTTATAAAATATTTTCTTTATTTTATTCATAGTACTGTGACACAATTTGCTTATTTTATGATGTAAGAACGAATCATATTTGAGGTGACCATAAGCAAAGTGAAAGATATTTATGATATCAAATTCGTTATTCGAGATATTCTCCAAAATAACCATTTTAATATTATATTGTTTGTTGTTGGCTTAGCTAGGTATAAGCCTGCATTCCATTAGCGCTAAACAAATCATCAGTACACTTTCAGCCAAATCATGATTGAAAGCATTCAAACCTTATATACTTAAGCCACAGACTACAAACAATATATGAGAATTCAAACAGAACTCAATCATATTTTTCTATTTGTAATCAACAAAAACACAAAAGCATAAATAGCTTTAGAATGCTTTTGTACAATCACAACACAACAAACAATTATAATTGACTTGCGTCTTTTTGTTTTTTCTTTTTACGCCTTTATACAATTAATCGCCCGTTGGGTGATAATGAAAGTATTTATAAGGCAATGAAAAAACAAAATTTATAATAACAATATTTATCAAATTCGTTATTCGAGATATTCTCCAAAATAACCATTTTAATATTATATTGTTTGTTGTTGGTTTAGCTAGGTATATGAATTCTCATTTATTGTTTGTAGTCTGTGGCTTAAGTATACAAGGTTTGAATGCTTTCAATCATGATTTGGCTAAAGGGTACTGACGATTTGGTTAGCGCCAATGAAATGCAGGCATATACCTAGCTAAGCCAACAACAAACAATATAATATTAAGATATTTATGATAAAATTATTAACAAAATAATCGTATTTAAAATGGCTTAGGAATATTGAGTTCAAACATCACGATTGTTAAACAAAAGTAAAAAAAGTAAATCATTTATTATTTACAACAAACTGGAAAGTTCTTTAAGCAAAGAAGAAATAAATTGTCAGGCATTATTTAATTAAAAAAAAAAAACTAGAACAGCATTGTTTGTTTTTGCCATACGAGCTGTTTGTAAAGGGTGTCTCAGTAAGATTAATTATGTTAATTTTTTTAGTGCAGTGGCAACTCTAAAATTTGAAAGCTGTCACACATGTTTATTCCGATTATAAAAAATGGAGCGTTGTATTCAAGCAAAGCGCCTTATAATTGTGAAAAAAATTTTAAAAATTATGCCGACCGCTCGCAAACTGCAAAAAATTTTGGGTGGGTAATCAAAAAATGGTGAAGAAATTGGGTCGGTTAAAACAGTAAGACTCCTGAGCGTCAACGTATCGGTTGATCTCTTGAAAACATTACTGCTGTAAACTAGAGTGTCGTCTAAAACCCCAAAACATCAATTGGGCATCGTACTCAACAACTTCAAAATTTCTTGAAGCACTATGCAGCGAGTTTTGGCTAAAGACCTTCACTTTCACCAGCCGGCAATTCGCTCAATGGGTAATGGACCAAAGTGAAGTCATTGCCAATTTTTCAAATAAAGTGATCTTCTCGGATGAAGCAAAACTATTCCAAGTGAATGGTTTCGGAAATACACACAATTGTTAAATTTGTTGCACAGAAAATCCTCATGCAAACCATGAGAAACAAATATACCCACAACAAGCAACTGCCTGGTGCGGATTTTGGTCAGGCAGCGTGTTTGGGATGAGTCCAAAATTTCAGTGACTGTGAACGGCATTCGTTATAGGGATTTGGTAACGGAGTTCTTGTGTCCTCAACTGAATGGCGTGGATCTGGACGACATTTGGTTTCAGTAAGACGGCGCCAGCTTATTGCAGCAGCGATTTCCAGAACAAATTATCACAACTAATTATGATGTCAGCTGGCCAACCAGATCATGCAATTTACCACGGTGCGTTTTTTCTTTGGGGTTTTATGAAATTTCAGTCTTATGTAAGTCAGACACATTAACTGAGCTCAAATCTGAGTTCCAAGGCATCATTGGTGAGATACAGCCATTTGTCAGAGGGAAAGTCATGAAAAGATTAATGGCCTGTCATCGGAGTCGTAAGGCCATTTGATCGATATTTTATTATATGTCTTCTTTACAATCCAATAAAAAAATTACAACTATTTCAAAAAATACGTGTTTTTATTTTAAAATGAAAAAGTGAAATCGTACTGACACACCTTTTACTTGTAAGTTTCAAGCAACTTTTGTGAAATTTTAAAATCATAGTAACAATTAATACCGGATCCTTTTAATCAAAATTTTATGATACTTTTATATGATTCTATATGATTAATTTGATTAAAAACCCTCAGTACTTCCGCTTTAGATCATGAAAGAGAGATCAGTTTTAAGGCAGGAAATTACAGAAATTTTTAAAAATATTTTATTTCCCCTAGTAAAAAGTTATTAGCAAATAGCAATTGCATAGTTTCTGTTACTTTGTAGTTCAAGTATATATTGAATATTATAAAACTGCTCTTGTATTTTTGCAACTACCTGGTAAAAATTCTTAAAACATCATGGCTTAAAGCTTATTTTTTTCTGTCAGAAAATGGCCAAAAATTACAACTCAAGAAAATAATAAAAAGCATCCATATTAATTCAGCAGCGGCAACAAAAAAAGAATAAAAAATGATATCAAAACAAGTGTGGCATTCCACAGACCGGGCCTAAAATAACTCCCTAGTATTGAAATTGAGAAGAATAAAAGCAGGATTTCTCGCTGTTTATTTTTATAAATGAAAACTTACCAATTAAATGCACAGCTACAGCAGGTGGCATAACAAATATGCCCACCAACAAATCGGCCACTGCCAGACTCATTACAAAACAGTTTGTAACTGTTTTAAGGCGACGTGTTGTTATAACGGCCAATATAACCAGGGTGTTGCCAATGATGGTGATAACAATGAAGGCGAAAAAGAAGGCAATAAGACAGATGCCCTGCCACGATAAAACGAGATCATAAAAATGGGACCAGTCATCTGAAGGCGTTAGAGTAACATTGACACCACCCAACTCAATTAAAGGTGTCGATGGGGTAGATGCGTTCGTAACAGACAGAGAGCCAGGCGATGATGATGCCGATAAAGATGCAGATGGTGATAAGGAGCCAACTGCTGTGGCATCATTTAAATGGCCATATGAAATGGCAAAGGCTGTAGATGCTGAGTGCGAGGGTAAATAATTGTACAACTTGGCTGATGATGACGGTGATGAAGAGGTGGCTAAAATACTCGTAAACGTATTGTTGAATAGATTTTCATCGTAGGCTGCCAACAATGAGTCATGAGAATTTTCATACACAAGCCCGAGACGTTCATGTGTTAATGTGGCAGTTTCCGCTGCTGCCGCTGCTGCTGTAGATGCTGCTGCAGTTATGGCATGTGCAACATATGAAAACATGTAGTGACGTATTTGTTGTCTACACAAAGTTCTCGTTAAAATACAGCAATGACCATTATTAAGAAGATCCTTAGTATTGCATTTACTGTTTCGAGGCTGTTTGTTTTTGTGGTTGTATGTGCAGCAAGATAAATTGTTTAAATTGCACGGACATCCGTTGTGTGAACTATAAACATTTTTTAACGATTGGTTCTCTCCTTTTTCATATAATTTATAGTTGTTTTCCGCATTCAGTTGGGTATAATAAAAATCACTTTCATCCATAATGTTTCCGCTGGCATTTTGTTGAAGGAAAATTTTTCTTTATGATTCTCTTCATTATTTGCTAAAGGAATAATTAGTCATTCAATTGTAGCACTTGGAAGTAACGATTTGTACTTTTAAAGTAATTTATTTTCTTCTTCGGTATTTGTATGTTGATTCTTTCGAATTGACTTTCATTGGCCTCTTTAAATACTTATTTATTTTTGGAGAAGCTTTTCCGATCTCAAATAAAAGATTTGTTGTTAAATTTGCATATTTTTTGTTACAACCTTAGTGTCCTGCAAGAAAAGAAATTGCAAATAATTGATGAGTTTTATAAAATTATTAAAATCTATTTAAATCTATTTAAATCTACTTTAAAATTATTTAAAATATTAGACATTATGGGCCACGGATGCGATATATTAGATGAATTAACCAAATTTTGATGCCCGATTGAAAACTACGCAGGGTTTTTCATTTTTTTCGTTTTAAATAAAGCACACACTAAGCTATAATTTCAATATAAATTTTATTTCATTATAATGCTTGGAACTTGTCATTTAAATGACCGCCTCTAGATTGGTGGATCCCTTTGATGTTGTTTTCGGGCGGTATCTCAGCAATAACTTGACAAATGTTGGTTTTCAAATGCTCCAACGCAAGTAATTATCCGCGTAGACACGGTCTTTGACGTAGCCCTAAAAAAATCTAACGGTGTAAAATTGCATGATTTTGGTGGCCAATTGACGTCAGTCAACAAAACGCGTTCTGGAAACTGTCCGTGCAATAAAGGTGGCTCACGGCACCGTCTTGTTGCCTCCACGTATCGTCAAATTCATAATATTTAATTGCTGGCAAAAAAAAATTAGTTGTCATAAAGCATAGCGCTCTGAGTTGACGATAACTGTTCTATTAGAGTCATTTTCGAATAAATACGACCCAATGACACCTCCAAACCATAATACATACAAAAAAGCAACCTTTTTTTCGGATGCAATGGCTTTTCTACAATCATTTTTGAACGTCACCACTGACTGAGAAATGAGCTTCATCGCTGAAGAAAATTTTGTTCGAAAAATCAATATTTAAAAGCACCCAGTCAGCATATCTGCGGCGTTATATGGACAAATCCAAATGTAAAACACTGTAATGAAGCCGTAAGATAGGCCTAATTGCAGAGAGCGCCGTGGAATCGAAAAATTCGTATTATAGCCCACATATTCACTAACAGAAGAGATATTTTCCCTAAAGCGCACATTGCGATGTTGTACAGGCTTGATCACATCTGTAACGCTTTCGGCCTCTTCAAATGTCTTTGTAATTTTGGGAATTCCCTGCATTTGATTATGACGACCATGAGCAGCCGGTAATGCCCGAAAAGTGGTCGCATTAGAATCAACAACTTTGTATTGAGTTTTAATTGTTTTAACTATTTTTACGCGTTTTTTCTGTTTAACGATCCACATTTGCAAATGGCAAACCTTTTACTAAATAAATGATAGATATTTAACAATTGACAGCCTTGCGTGGCAGGTGGTTTGGAAACTATTATTAAATGAATAACTGGGTATATGAGACAAAATATATTTTAAATGTAGCATCAGTTCCTGAATTGCCTTAAAAATATTCTAGTCTATGGTTTTTTCTATAAGGTTTGGCACTTATTTTTTCTCATTTAAGGGAGTATATATTTATTAACATGGTATTTAATTTTTCATTAAACTCAATGATTTAATTGTAGTTTTTTTATATTTTAATAAATTTCCCAAATTAATTTTTTTAGCAATAAATAAGATGATGATGTTTATACGTTTTTCTTCAGGCGACTTTTTCTGAATACTTAAAAATATATTCTCCATGAATTGGCAAATGTAAAATTAATAGATCTTGAAAATAAATAGAGACAAACAAACATTTTAATTTTAAGCAATATTTTAAAATTTTCCCACCTCAAACACAGAATATTAATCACAAAAACAATCGCATTCATAACAACAGATGTTTTCCATTTAGAATCCTAAAAAATATATAAAAAAAAATATAAACAAACTCGGTCAAGATCATGTAAAATGAATTTCTTAGAAGCCAAACACATGTTAATGATTTATTAAGGAAAATATGTAGAAAAATGAAAAAGAATATTCTCCCAACCCTTCCTGAGACCCTTCCCTTTTTTTATATATAAAAATGACTTCTACTTGAGTTTATTTTCTTTTCATCTTATTCTTGGTGGCAAACAATACTTCGTTATTAAATTTGTAAGAATGTTAAAATTTTCTTGAATGTTGTCATAAAGTGAATTACCTGATAATTATCTTATGCTGCAGAATATGGCTGCTGTGGTGGCATAAATGGAAATGAAAGAATAAAAGAAAATGTGCAAAGAAATGAAAACATTTTTCTTGTAGGATTTTCTCTGAAAGATTTTGTGGCTAACAAGCTAAATTGAAAGTCAGAAAAGCATAATGGTTAAGCTTACGCCAGCGAAAGAAAAAAATGTGTATGTAAAATAAGGCGGGTTCTCTAATTTTGGAAAATGTTTACTTTGTGTTAAACAAAATAAACTTAAATGGAGGCACCTAAGCTTTAATTATTGTACATAAGTTTGCTAATTGGCCACTTTGTGACTTATCATATATAGAGGATCTACATAAGGGAGGTAAGGGGTAGCTGGAGAATATTAAGAATACCACGTGCCATTGCTCAGTATAAATGCGACAAGGGCACTTCTAAGTTCATCTGCAACCTCATGATATCACAATATGAGTGCAAACACTATGTCAGGATATCTGCAGCAAAGCCTTCCAATGGCAAATAGATTGATTTAATGGTATTGGATATTTCAAATAATACTCGTGCTATAACCTGCAGCAAATGAAAGATACGGGGGCAGGTCAATAATTCCGTAGCTGGTTTGAATAAGACTCAGGTTCTTTGGATAAAAAAAATCATATTATTTTTCAATATACACTTCTTCAAGCTCTATACACTTTGTCCAAAGTTTTTAAAGTTTATCCCTTCAAAAAAAAAAAAAAAAAAAAAAAAAAAAAAAAATTAAAATGAAAGAGGTCATTAAAATAGATATTTGTTTGGGAGATTATTTGATCGTTGGAGTCAAAGGTTTGCTAACAGGAAATATTAACTCGGACTGAGAACGGAGAATAGGGCGAATAAGACAGCAATTCATAGCCTAATTCATAAAATTTCCCAATGGAAACTGCACATGTGTGCATGCTTGAATTGTCCTGGTGGAAAAGAACTTTTTTCTTTGCGGAATCATTTTTTGTAAATCCTCATTAAATCGACCTAATGAGTTGGCGTTGTATTTGCCATTGATTGTTTCACCCATTTGAAGGTAGTCAATGTGTCGTATATTGCGTGAGTCCCAAAAATCAATCGGCATGACTTTATTGGCTGACAAACCCACCTTGACCTAATTTGGCCCCGACTCACCCCGAGAAACTCATTGTTTTACTGCTGTTTGATCAGTGGCACGTTATGGTGGATCCAATTTTTGGTGTTGTTTACAAAATGGTACAAAACCTCTTCCATATTACGGTTGAACAACGCTAAATACTACTTCAAAGTTGTCAACTGCACAAGTGTATAACATTGCATTGTCCGTCCTAATAGCATATAAACTTTTCTTGGCAAAATACTGACGTTTTTGCTTCAAATGCCAACAAGCTCTGTTAATAGTTTTTAAAGGTAGTCCATGTGGTTTATACCGCGAGTAACCTATAAAACTGCCGAAATGATTTTATTGGCTGCCAAATCGACCTTTGCCTTATTTGGCTGCCGACATACTGAGAAACCTACTGTTTAACTGCTTTTTGGTGTCTGGTGCAGCTAGGAGTTCTCGGAAATAAAGATTTCATTTTTAAGTTTTGTCTGCTGGAATACAATCATTAACGACCAACGGGCGTTTAATTGAATACATGTTGGAAGAAAAATGAAATAGACTCATGTTAATTATCATTGTTTGTTATATTGATTGAATAAAACCATTCTAAACCTAATATGATTATGTATTTTGTTATGATTCCTATAAAATAGTGTATTCTCATATTGTATTTGATTTATATGGCATAAACATCCGGGGATCGATGTTTACAAACTGCTTAAATTTCCCTGACGATTTGGTACAGCGACCAATGAAATGTCTGCATATGAACAGCTAAAGCCACAAAAAACAATGCATTATAATTTTTCTTTAAAATATATCGACATGAAAAAAATGCTATTGTCACTTTTCGATTTTCTTTAAAAAAAGATGTATGTATGAATACCTTACAAATAACGAATAAATATTGGTTTAAAGAAATGCCCAACTAAACGACTTTTTCGCTTTCAAAATTTTAAAGTTTTGTAAACTAATAGCAGTACAAAACTTAATTTAATAAAAGTTAATTCACTAGATTAAATGCAGTTGGAATTAATAGTTATGTATGATATGCCACTTTAAAATCCTAAATACAAAGAACTTTACTGTGCAAATTCAAAGTAATTTGCAAATTTTTGTTGTATGATTAGACCATAATTTTGCATGAAACTAAATCGTTTTTCATTAAGGGCTTTATGTATTAAAAATTAGAAGGAAAAAAATTTGTATTCGTTGTTTGCTTGAAAGGCCTATTGATGCCATTGTGGATGGGCTACACAAAATCAAACAAATGTTCGCCACGGCTGTGAGGGTAACGCACATCCAAAATATCAAATTTTCTATGACTCTATCCCACACATCAAACTTCTTAATTTGACAGCTAGCAAGGCTTACGTTGTGGCTTAGAAAAAACGCCACAGGAAATAGTCTAACGGGATAAAGCACGATCTCAGTGGCCAGTTCACATTACTTCCACGTCTGAATGTCTAATGTGGCATAATCCACATATCCATGGTATTCATATCATCCAATTCCGGAGAAAAGAATTTAGTAACTATCGGAGATAACGGTGATGTCTTGGCCAGTTCCGTTTTCAAAGAAATATGCACCAATTTAATCGCCAGTCCAAAATCCATGTCAAACAGTGACTTTTTTGGGATGCATCGGACGGTTTTGGATTTCGTGTGGTTTAATGTTGTCCTAAATTGGACTATTTTGTTTATAGACGTAATCAATCCTTCAGAAATGGGTCTCATCGCTGAAGTTGATTTTTTGATGAAATTTAGGGTTGTAAAGAACAACCATTTTGATGAAAGAATTAACTTTATTTTTTGATCATATTGTTGAACTTTATTTCTGCCCATTGGTAATTTGGCAAAACAAATTAAGTAAACGACAGCACATTTGACAGATGTAGCTTCATAAATATGACCATTATCAACTCTCAAAATATTAAAGTCGCTATTGGAAGACCTGATAGGATCATGGAATTAAATATATATGGGAGTTGTGGTTGCAATCACCAAGAGCAACTATGTCGTCTTATGTATCTTGGTTGAGTGTACATAAAACGTCATTAACAACTCTAATAACTGATTTAATAGTATTCGTTTCGTGCTCCACTGTGCACCGCATATGAGTATTTGCCATAGATTACAACTGCAACGTCTTTGGTTTTGCCAAAACTAAGTTTGCACATGTACGAAAATTCTAGTAGTTAATATTTGCCAAATGTCTTCTATAAAAAATCTGTTTTATACACAGAAATAAGTTTTTTGACAGTTGAGGAAACTATCTCTCCTCATGCGGGTTTTTTTTTACTAGTTGTTGCTTATGTGCCACAAGCTGCGCCCTTGCATTCTTATGGTATATAGTCATGTAGCACTCTCCAAATGGATAGTTTCTCTTAGCTTTTGTTTTACCTTTTATTTTCGCCATGTTGCAGCACTTAATTCCAATTTGCTTTGATATAAAAACACTTTAAATTTACAAAATGGAAATGAAATACGCTCTCCTACTGCCTTAATTTGTATTAAAAAATTGCATTATCTTGGCAGCTACAAAAAAACGATTTTGCATACATTTTGCATGTAAAAGTGGCGCCTTTGGAAAAAGTGGGGTCCTGATGAAAGTAAAACCAAAACTATTGGTATAAAAACCATTCCGATCGGAATATGCGACATGCTTGATAAGCTTAGTTTACTATTCCAGATTTTTTATTATGAATATTGTTTATCCTGTTGTATATATATTCTGAATTTTGATGTTGTTTCCCCCTTCAAAAAGAATTTTGCTTTTTTTATTTTTTCTTAAAAGAAAGTACAATTTTGAAAAAATTAATTGCTAGAAAAAAAGCACGACTATTCTGAGGATCTTTGCTAAGTTAAAATAAGAGAATAATATAAATAAAGTATTGTTACTATAAGTATTTATATAATTTGTCAGATTTAATTATATAATATTTTGTACAATAAAGTCTGTAAGAGTTACTGATTTCAGTAGGGGTGAAACATTATTAAGCAACTCGTCTTTAATTCGTCTTTAGGCAAAAAAAAAAAAAAAAAAAAATACAATTTTGTAACCATCCTTGTACAAGAAATACATGACACATGCCTTGAATTGTTGGTGTCCTACGGTTGTCCGAATTCCCCATGCGACTATAAAAACTACTATTTCGAAATGATGAAATTTATAGGATGTATCATTCTATTGTTATTCTAAGTAGTTCAGCGATGTTCATTTCCCCTTTGGCATATTTAGATGGCATTGCTTTTTGAAAAAAGACGGCAAAAATATCTCCTTTTTATTTTCTTCTGGACTAGAATGTTTCTCACAACCATCTACAATATTTCACTGCGTTTTAATGTTCTGTCCTTATAAATGCAATATGAGGCATAAGGAATATGTACTGAAAAAGTTACTTAAGTAAAAAAAATTTAAATGCCGGTATTACTTAAAGAAAAAAAATTTAAAAAGCTTACGCACACACAAACACGCACACACACGGACTTATTGAATAAATTCACAAAAGGCCAAGAGAAAAATTTTTAAAAAATACTTTTATTTAACACTACAGAGTAGTTGACTTATGCAGATGCTGATAAAGCAGACTATTGTCTGAAAATGTCAAGGAACTATAAAACTTTATACATTTCGTTTTGAATTTTTGTTAAAATGCAACACTCCAAATATAGTTACCAGGAAAAAAATCTATAAAATCCTATTAAGGGATTCCATTTCAAAGTTCAAACTTTGTTATGCAACTATATTTAACTTCAAAAGCAAAAAAAAAAAAACAAATATTAAATAAAACAGAAAACTAAAATTACTGCCGGATATAAAAGAAAAACTTTCTGTATATTCATGTTTCCGGTTAAATATTGTCAGTTAAACAATGTCTTAGTAGAAGATTATGGAAGCACCGGACAAAGAAATAGAAATTTGTCTTGTTGCTTGCAATAAACGGAGAGCTTTAATGAAGCTTAATGCAGTTTATGTTAAACAAATAAGTTCGGAAATATAAGATCTAAGCAAATAATAAGCTTAAGCCAGAATGTTTCAAAAAAAATGCAAAGGTTGCAAATCTTAAATTAGTATATTTAAATTTATAAAAAATATAATATTTTGAGAATTTAATATTAAAATATTTAAAGCAAATATCCAGTCAGTACACGAACTAAGATTTTGACAAATCAATCCTAATTATCTGTGGTAAATGTGAACAGTTTTGGTTTCTGCGGAAGTTGAGTTGACAGCATTTAAATATTTAATCGTTTATTATTAGAAATTTATTAAATTTATTTTACTGGTACAATTTTTGTATCATCATTTATGCAACTACTTTTCATTTACCAGGAAATGATTTTATTGTGGGAACGACGCGTATGAGCAATTTTAAATATTTAGGCAACACGTATACGTCACAGTGGCGACGGATTTATACAGGATTATAAAGTTAAATAAAACAAACCCAGATTATGCATAAACTTTTATTTTATTATAATGCTACAGCTATTATTTACGAAACTTAATGTCATTTAAATGACCGCCATTAGATTGTTTGTAGCAGTGGATCCTTTTGAGGTAGTTTTCGACTACTTTTTATCGGCGATAACTTGACGACAGTTAGTTTTCAAATGCTTCAGCGTTATATGTGTAGACACGGCGTAGATATGGCGTCAAGTTGCGAGATCTTCGTATATACAATTGACGTAGCCAAAACGTAGAATTACGCTTTCTGGAAACTTCCCATGCAACAAAGCCGAAATTGGTCGTGTTGTGTGGCTCGTGGCATGGTCTTGCTAAAACCTTATATTGCCTGGTTCTCAAAACTCAATTGCAGGTAAAAAAAAACAGTTATCATACGGCCATATTGCTTTGAATTGACGGTAACGGTTCTTCCGCCGTCGAACTAATACGGGCCAATCACATCTCCAGACAGTAATGCGCACCAAACAGTCACCTTTTCCGGATGTAATGGTTTTACTTAAACCACTTCTGGGTTCTTCGATGGCAATATGCGATAATTTCGCTTGTCGCCGTAACCAGTGAGTGAGAAATGATCTTCATTGTCGAAGAATTTTTTATCGAAAAATCAGCATTGAGAGCCTTTTGCTTTGGCAGCCAATCAGCAAATCTGGGGTGTGGTGTGGACTCTATATGAATAAAATATGCCATAATGAGCTGTAAAATAGGCTCAATTGCAGAGAATGCTGTGGAATTGACAAATTCGGATTATTCGCCACATTTTTACTAACAGAAGCGATAAATTTGGCAGCGCCCACATAGCGATGATGCACAGGACTGACCACATATGTAATGCTTCCAGTTTCTTCACATTTCTTTATAAGTTTGCCAATTCATTGCACAGTAGGTCGATTATGACGATCATAATCATCACGTAATGCTCCAAAATTTGTCTAATTTTTGTAGTGATTTTTAACCATTTTTACGCCTTCCTCGGTTGTAGAGCGATCCATTTTAGTAAATGGAAAAGTTGTTACTAAATAAGCAAAATTGTTATGACAGATATTAAACGGCTGACAGCATTTGACAGATTGGCAGTTTTGAAACCACTAAATGGATAAACCGATAGGATCTAAAGATACACATAGAAAAAATATGTTTAATTGGAAAACATTTATAAGTTGAATATTGAACGTAAATTTTGCTACTGAATAAGTGAAAACTAAATTAATTATTAAATTAATTATAATCGTTATTGTATTCATTGGAAATAAATTCATTTACAGTATCCAAATATAATTGTGTAAATTCAGTTGTTGTAATCAATATATTAATTTAGTGTTTACCAACAATTAATCTTAATAAAACTTTTATAATGATTTATCTGACGTGTCAGGCGATATAAATTAATATTAAAAATGGGTTTGGGAAATGAATGGACATTTCAATGAATAAAAAGTTGCAAAGCGTTATGAATAGTGCACTATAAAGATGATATCAAAGCTTTATTACCTTTAACGTAGGATTTTGATACATGTGTTGCAAGCGCTGTGTTTTAAACATTAAAAGTGTCGTAAATTTTAGCTATGGAGAAATATCCAACTTTTTAAAATGATTTGCCAGCGATTCAAATAGCCTTCGTTTTCCAAGGATATTTGATTTAAAATGTCTATTTACTCTAATAATAATACGTAGGCAAAGGACTGCTGATTAATTATCTCTTCATTGCACTTGTATTAACTTAATTTGATTAATTTCATTTGTAATTTATTTTAAGGATAATGATCACAGCTTGGATTGATCCAGGCATAGATCACAATAACATAAATTTCTAGAAATATATTCTAGAGAGTTTTCATAGGTGTAATATCGAGTTTTACATTTCGTCAAATATATCAAATCTGTCGATAATATACCTAAAAAAATATTTCTTTAGAACACAACAAAATAAATTATTATACGTTATTGTGAAATAATATATAGACGTCCATACTCGTATATCTTTTTAAAAATAAATACGTTTATCTAATTGGTCAGAATCTAATTTTGATATTTAAATTTAAATTTAAGATTTTTGGAATCTAAAAATTTTTCTAGGTGTTGCAACAATCAGTTGTCTCAATTAAATATTATTAAAAGTGAATTGAATCGACAAAATTTGATTGTTTGCTGACTTTTTTTAAAGAGGCCTTTGCCAAAGAAATACAAACATAAATAAATAAACTTTGATAAACTATTCATTAACTTATTTTTAATTTTATTCAAATACCTGCCACTTTCTCGAAGCATTTATTATATCAATCTTTTTCGTGAATATGACGTATAAATAATATATCTTTATATACACACCTTTGAAGCAACATACTATAGACGTATCGCAAAAAAAAAAAACAATGAATTTGACGCAATGAATTAAAAGTTGTTAAAGTTCGGCCGTATGCAAAAAAAAATATTTTACTTCAGTTTTAAGGCTCAAATTAGCCAATAAGCACTTACGAATAATAAACGTATTTTTCAACTTAATGGAATTCTGTTGGCAATAAAATATTAATTTATAGTCTGGGATGTACATAAACGATTAAGATTTTAATCGAGTAGTAGTAGTAGTAGAAAAAATATTAATTTAAAGCAGAATAACTAATTTTCAAAAATTATGAGTTTTTCTCATGATTGTGAAGCATAAAAACTGAATCAAAACAATAAAAATATAATGAATGAAGTAAAACTAAAAATATTTTCTTTATTCGAATGAAGAATGTATTCCAATGTCAGTATATAGCCATTTATATACGAGGGCGGGTCAATAAGTCAGTTCTTTGAGTGAAAATGCAACAGTGCTCGTTTTAACAGACATCTGCTAGCAGTGGATTCATATCAAAATTTTGACAACTTGTGACAGCCATTGATAACAGACTACCGTATGACTTGAGTAAAGAATGGAAAAAGTCAACTTCATTTGCTCATTAAGAATTATTTTTTGCGGAAAAAAGCCATCACTAAAACCAGAGCTAAGCTTGGTAAATATTATGGAAAGTATAAATCATCAGCTTCACGGGTATGAACTGGGTCTACTCAATTTCGTTGAGGAAGTTAAAGCACAGAAGATGCCAAGTGCTCTGGACGTCCAGTTGAGGTCTCTACAACTGAAACAATTATGTTGTATGTTGTCGGTCGATCGGAGATTGAAAGTGCAAGATTAAAATGGAAGGTATAGGCATTTCACATGGCCCAGTGGTTTCAAGTTTGAATAATCACTTGAAAGCTTTCCGGAACACGGGTAACGCATTCTCAGGATTGTTTGGCGTTGTTTAACCGTAATATGGATGAGTTTTTGCACCGTTTTATAATAAAGGAGGAAGCAACCCACCAGAGACAAAACTCCTGTCAAAATAGTGAGTTTCTCGAAGTGAACCAATCTTAATGGCGATCGTCTTTTGGGATGCATTAGGTATAAATCCACATTGACTACCTTCAAAAGGTAAATATAATGCAAACTTGACGGGTTGATTTAATGAGGATTTATAAAAAAAAACAAACGAATTTGGCAAAAAAAACCATTTCTTAAATTCTTTTCTACCGGGACAATGCATAGATGAACAGTTTCCATGACAAATTTCATGAATTGCTCCCTCATCCACCCTTTTATCTACATTTAGGCCCGAATGACTATTTCTTGTTACCAATTATGAATAAATGTCTCAACGAAAATATTTTTTGGAAGGTATGAAAAAATGAAAGATACGTTGGAAAAAGTGCAAAGAGCTCTAAGCAGACTTTGTTAAAAAGCATAGTGATTTTTAGGCCAGAAACCTGTATTTCATTTTCAAATGACCTATTGACCTGCCCTCGTATATATTGATTATACACATGTCAAAAAAAAATTTAAATTCTTTTCACTTTTTTTATGAATTGCATTGCGTATTTTACCTCAACGGTGTAACTATGAAATATTTCCAAACAAATGAAAGAAATAATAAACTTTTATTAGGCATTAATTTAAAATGTAACATGAATCCATAATTGTTAAATTTATGAAGTTATTCGAAGTTTAAAGAAACGTATTGAAAATGTTTTTTTGCAGTAGATTTAAAGAAAGTTTTTACTTTAAAATTTTCATTAAATAATTTTTTTTTTGATTAATTATTATCTAGCAAAGGTTTGTAAAGCTGTTTTGAGTATTTTACATACTGTCGTTAGACTTTTAGATTTTATAATTAAGATCTATGACCGTGTATGAACAATTTATTCATTCTATTGATATACAAAAGGGCGCCAGTTTCTGTCAGTATTTTAATTATATATTTTCGTTTTAAACCATTCTGCTTGTTTTTTATGGTTCATTATTTTCATTATATTTGTATTTTATAGTCAACTTGTTATCAAAAGCATATTTTTCTCGTACTTATTCAACTATACTGAGAGAAAAAGTTAAAATAAACACATTCCTCAAAAAACCAAAATAATTAAAAAAGTGCACTTTCCTTTTTTCCTTTTAATTGTCCACAGAGATTTATTAATGCTTATTACTTTGCTACCGCAATTATAAAAATCAAATAACCTTTGGTTTATTACTTTTTTTTTAATTCTGAGAATCATAAAAAAGTCATCAATGTTTTCTCCGCAGAATTTTGTGCATATCTGGAGCAAATCTTTGAAATTCATACCTTCACTTAATTGTGCATAAAAGCAAAACGTGTTCATCGATTTTCATGATTTATGTTTCATTTTGTTCATAGATTATGCAACTTTACGTGAAAGTAATAGGACTTGACACTTTTTTTTGCCGTTTTGGATTTTTCATGAAATGAAAATAAAAATTTAAATTTTTTATCCAAAAAATATTTTTTTTCTTCATACATTTATTTATAACTGCGAAACTGTTGCTTATGTAGCGAAACGTTGTATGAATAGATTAAAGGAATTGTAATCCTTATTTTTTTTTAATTACTTTCAGCTTTTGGGGCTACTTTCATAAACAATTATCAGAATTGAGTCTCGAAATCATGTGTTGTACTGTGTAAGGAATGGACAAATTTATTTATAATTTTTCCCTAACATCTGCCCCTATTTTGAAACATTTATTATATTAATACTTTGAATGAACTCATAACACGCATCATGAGGCAGGACGTATGGATAATATATCGATTCTTTGATACAACAAAAACAAGGAACTTGGCATAATGCATTCTAGAATATTAATGTTTTAGTACAATCACTTAACATTTCTCAGACCATGTAGTTGATATGCCCCTGCATAATTTATTTGCTCACACAATTCATCTGGGTGGGGCATTTAAAATAAAATTAAAAAAATATAACAGCTAAAATGCTTTTCTTCCAGTTAATCATAAGAAGTGCAACTTTATTTATGGAGCATAAATAATAAATTTTTCCTTTTTTCTTGAGTGTGTGTCAACGGTTCAAAATTGTGGTAGTAAATAAAATAAAATAAACTCTTTTATGATGCAGAAGTTCAGCATGAATTTGGGTGAAGGTCAAGACGATCGTAGCGCATAATTTGAAAAATTAATCAAAGCAAAAATATAGCAAAAAGTGGAACTAAAATTGTAAAGCAAAATAAAGGTCCTGACTCTATTGCAACAGCTACTGGCATCTAGGATTCTATTTTGACCTATAATGGTACAAAATGGCTGCTTAAGTAGCAATAACAATTGTTTAATAATTATTTTCATTGATATTGTTTCTTTGGGTTAATAATGCACATGATATACACTACATTTAAACAACTTTGATAAGAACCCAACATCATAATAAAAACAATAGGTCTGTTCTGTACTAACTGTTGGTGAAATGGTATTAGTATTTGTTACTAGTTGTTAGTGGAAAAAGTACTCTAAAAATATATAAATATGGAGTAAAAAAAGAGAGTAAGATTTTGAAATAAAAAAAGTTTTATAAAATTGCTACTAGTAAAATTTTTACTCGACATTACTATTCGAACAGGACATCAGATGGTTCCTTAAGTGAGTGAGTCGTAAATAAATATTTCTATGTGAGTTTTTAAGAACTAAAGGATCAGTCCTTCAATGACAGGATCAGAATTCGTTTAACAATGAAGTTTTCTTTATACTTCGGCACAACATCGCTTGACAAGGAAGTTTAAAATATCTAAACCATACAAAAGTTCCTTATTTTGCTAGGATATTTTGTGGTATAGAACGATTAATGACTTTTGCGGTTTATTGTTTCTATTTTCGAGAATTTGATAGAGTAATTTTGCAAGTTTTTTGTGCATTTCGCCCGTTACAAATTTTTACTGGTAAAGTAAACCAACAGAACTTGTCAGCTGCTGTCACTTGAGACTATTAAGAGCAGTGTATTTAAGCACTGCCTGCGAAATGCTGAAGGCAGTAGGCCTAATCTTGGCACATGCATGGTCACAATAGTTCTCCTAGATTGCAACCCTAAACCACAGTCGTAAGGATATTGATACCACTTTATGTTAGAAATACAAGCAAACTAACTCAGACTACCCTTTGATAACCATTGCCGTAGAAGCAAGGAGATGGGAAAAGAATATCCAGTCATTCACCTGCTCTACGAATGTCTGAATGACAACGACTTCTTCACAATCTTTCAAGACTAGATGATCCCTTAAAAATACTTCACAGTCGCAGGATGGATCTAGTACTCCAAACTACAGGACTAATACAGGTTTTATCAAAACACATGTAACGGGTTGTATGGTTGTATGGGGTGCTTGACAGTTTGTGCCCAGCACACTTACGTGGAAACCAAATGAACAGATCTAATATCAAAAATACAAATTTATAACAAGAATTGTACACAAAACATAAAAGTCACAGGTGTAATTATGGCCGCCTTGTAACGTTGATACTCTTTGATTAATATTTTTCATTTCATCAGAGCAAAAAAAAAGCAAAGGAAGAATATAACAATAAAAAAAGACGCACAGCCAGACAAAAAAGATTATTTATTTCAATTCTAAAGAGACTCTAATTTTATGAATTAAATTTCTTGACAATACGAATAACACATATAAAAATGCAGTTTTAAAAAATTGGCCATTTTAAATTGTGTAACAGAATTATTGTGTCTGGTATGTTGCAGTTAAAGTTCCATATCCTCCCCCCTTTCCCTTCAACATTATCACAGGTTCAACTCTTTATAATTTGTTGCTAATTTTATTAAATTATTTTTTTTTAGTTTATAGAATTGGTAATTTTAAATGAAATATTTTGCTGATTTACGCAAAAGAAATATACTCGTATGAGCGGAAGTTTTTTTTCTCGAATTTTTTTGATATTTTCCATAAATGTACTTTTAGTAAAAGTGTATACAAAATACTTTTTATGGCATTTATTTGTTTAGTTACGGGTAGTTGTTGTTTTTTTCTAGAACTATAAGAAGTTTTATAAAGATAAATGATTTTCAGAAGAAAGATCATATATCTTAAAAAAACTATTCATGAAAATGGTTGCGATTTCAAAATTATTTTTTTTAGCAATACGCCGTTTATTGTCCATGTTAATCATATATTGTAGAATTTTTGAAATATTATTTGCATTAGTTTGAAAATGACGTAAATTTATTGACATGCATGTCGCACTGCAAGACCGGAAGTGACCATTTTAAATTCCTATTTATTCCACATTTTTTAAATATTTTCCTACATTAAAAAATAGTCTAGAATATTTTTATAATAATTTAAAAATGTCAATGTGGCATAAGTATTATTTCAAAAGATAAGTCAGCGATTCTGAATTCTTATCGCACTGCGAAACCGAAAGTAACCATTTCAAAAAAAAAAAAAAAACCAACTTAACCGAAATTATTTTATAATTTTTTTATATATTCAAATTCGAAACTAGCCTATTATATACTTATATCAATGTTAACATTTTGAAGTGTAAATTACAATAGTTTAAAAAATGTCGCACGATATAATAGCCATCAGGTCAGACGTATGATTAATAAGTATTTATTTAATATCACTTGTACGCAACATATGCTTCATAATTTTCATTGTAAATAGATGAGTATTGTATGTTAAATATAATGGTGCTGATATTAACCTAAGCATAGGATTGAAAAAACGCTACTCTTCAAGCACTGGAGGTATTTTAGGAAGAAAAAATTCAATAATTCTAGCTTTAATTTTAACAAATCGTTCAAGGGTAAGAGAGCTTGTGAACTTGGGAGAAGTTAAGCTATTTTTATATAAGGTTTAGCTAAAAATCTGTTTTCGTGCTGATTTATTCCTTCAGCATATAGACAAGCATAAGTAAACAAGTTCAAATAAGCTTTAGATTTGTTATTTGTTTTATAATACTTGCGTACATTTCTTAGCATCGTCACCATAAGCTGGGTAGAATAAATATGTTTTGAGGATGCTATTATTTTTATTTACTTATTTTTATATCTGAAAATAATAATCCACTTCAAAAGGAAAGGAATTTGTTTGTCAGTCGTAGACAAGGGATGCGCAACATAATCTAAAAGTTACTTTGATTCGTTAAAATGATTTTAGAATTCTAACACTGTAGATTCAAACACCATCCTTACATGGAAGGATACTATGAGATCAAACTTCGTAGATTATGTGAGCGACATGATAAGATACTACAACACTTATTCTGTGATTACCCAAATCCTATACGCAGAAGTACTAGCAGTTAGGCTGACTTCTAACAAAATATTTATATGTGCAGAGTATTTAATAAAATCCTATTAGCTGATATGCCTTACCGAAGTGAGCCTGGGAAGTGTGCATGATGCAAAGCCAGCATACTCCCATACTAAGTATAAGTTAGATTTAGGAATTTATTGTAAAGTAATCGTAAGAAATAAAAACGGAAAAATAAACCCTTAACAGGCAAAAAAGCGTCAAGCGCTTTATTAGCTGTTAAAATATCCCATGTTGATGAATTTTTACTAATTAAACGTAAAAAAATATGCTGAGCGATTGAAAAATGCAATTTTACAGGACCTTAATTAAGTAAACGCTTCCAGTCTTTTCAAATTTCTTTATATTCTG
Organism: Germaria angustata; assembly: GCA_963681545.1. Classification (NCBI taxonomy): domain Eukaryota; kingdom Metazoa; phylum Arthropoda; class Insecta; order Diptera; family Tachinidae; genus Germaria; species Germaria angustata. Next base: position 115,006,638 of record OY812998.1, on the reverse strand, counting down.
GGCAATTTCTTGCTCTTACATCGAGAAGATGGTAAATGGCGGTGGATTGGCCACAGTTTGAGAAGATCAAGGACCGACATCACGAGAAATGCCATAGACTGGAGCTCGAAAAGTGGCCATATTTGAACCACCCATTTTACAGTAAGTCTGAACAATTTTTTCATTTGTTAAATGATTTAAACTTTTCACTAAATAAATGAAAATTTAAATGAGATATTTAACAGCTGACAGCCTTTCAGAACCAACGGTTCGTTAATATTGTTAGTTTTTTAAATTTGAACGTAATTAATATATTTTGTTATTGAAAAATATGTCAATCAATATTTGTCGCAGTTTAGTTTAATTATGGTAAAAAAACCACCCTGAATTGAAAACTTTTTACAGCCTTGTTTTCATTGCTGATATATTGTTACCGCTTTAGAAAAGCGACTTTTGTCGTTCTTTAGGTTTGTCTGTAAGAAAACAGTCGTTAAAGTCGCTATTTGAAAATCAACAGAGTTAAAGTCCTTTATTAAAAAATGTCCTTAATTTTTTTCTTATAATATACGATTTATAGCAGAGTATTATCCCTTGATAATAGTGATATTGACTATTCTTAGGAACTTAATTACCCACGTTTGTTTTCACAGTTTTAAATGTCGAAATTTCTTATGTATTTTTTCTTATAATATACGATTTATAGCAGAGTATTATCCCTTGATAATAGTGATATTGACTATTCTTAGGAACTTAATTAGCCACGTTTGTTTTCACAGTTTTAAATGTCGAAATTTCTTATGTACAGTAAAAAGTTAACGCCGATTTACATTTATGCATTTATTATAATATTAATAGAAATTAATAAAATATATCTTTTGAAAAACTCATTCCAAGACTCAAAATTTATTTTTGTTAAGTAGTGTTTTAGCTGAATTTTTCATTAATCAAACTTTACCTTTACCGTTCTTTAAGAAAAAAAAAAATAATAACGAAAACATTCATCCATCAAAACTTTTTTGCATAAAAATTTATGTTAAACTTCCTGGAGTACATTATTTTTTGTTTAGCCTTGACAGTGTACTTACCACTATTCCATTTATTTTTATTTTGTCATTTAAGACTTTCCATTCATTTTTATGTCTTACTAAATTACCCACCCAAATGGACCTTTTGTTGCTTGTGAAAGGACTTTTTTTAGTTTCCTTTAATGTTTGTTTTGTGGGCAGAAATTTTATTATTTTGCAATAAAAAGCAAAATCGTGCAAGGAAGATACAACTGGTTGTAGAACAAATCTACATGCAACTACATCGGCTTCAAAAGGATAAATATTGTAAATTGGACATTTATTTAAAATCTATTTTCTATAAAACTATATTTTATAAAAGGTTCTGTTTCAAAGTGTTTACGTTTAGAAACTGTATGGAATGGTATTTTTCTCAAAAGACCATTTTTGTCTTTGTTTTTTTTTTTAAGAAATCCTTGCTTAAGGGAACCTCATTTAAAAAAGTTACTGTTCTTCAATAGTCCATTTTAAAAAGCGTTTTCTTAAGTTACTTTTGAAAAGATTTCTCTAGCATTTTTTTTTTTACAAAAAGTTGAAATTTTAAAAAGTACATTCTGAAAAATATTTTCAAAATAATATATCTATATTTTTTTACCTTTTTTATAATAATTTGGTTAATATAATAGACAAGCTTGAGGTCTTATTTTATCGTTAAACAATTTTGTTCAAAACTATCGATATTTCGATACTCATTGAGTATCACATTCTGGACAATTCTGTTAAAAAAGAAACAGAATTGTCGCACTTTTTTGATTACGTTACGTTTATGAAAAGAGATTGTAAGAGTAAAGGATGGTCTAACCAAAAGGCACGATGTTAATTGTAAATAAAACAAAAATTTCTTCAGAGAATTATAATATATAATATTGGCCAAATGCTAGCACGGCTTCGGTGGCATGTCTCTATGCGATGGTGCATATTTCCAATGACTCTGAGATAAAATTGAGGTCCATTGTCGTAAATGTGCCGAATTGTCTCATCCTTTAGCCCTTTAGAATTGTTCTGGGCTTGTTGACGTACCTTTCTTTTTTTTAAATCCCCAAAGAAGCAAGTCCAACGGTATCAAATAACATGATGATGGCGGCCAATTAACTTCGCCACGGCGTGAGATAACACGACCATTAAATTCCTTGCGTAAAAGAGCGTTTATTTTGTTGGCTGTGTGGCAGGTGGCAACATCCTGTTGGATCCACATATCGTCTGGGTCCATATCCTCAATTTCTGGCCACAAAAAGTCCGTTATCATCTCTTAGTACCGAACACTATTCACTCTAACTGCTTGGTCCACCTCATTTTGGACGAACTACGGCCCGATGACCCCGCCAACCCATATACCGCATCACACATTCTCTCTTTGTGGATGCATCGGCTTTTCAATAATCACTCATGGATTCTCATTTGTCCAATAGCAGTAATTCTGCTCGTTAACGCAGAACGTTAACTTGAACACCCATTTTCGTAAAAAGCTTCAACAATCTTAACGTGCTACTCAATTTTGTACCCCTCCATGATTAAATATTGAAACAAAGAAATGTCAAATTAAGTTGGGAAAAAACTTGAAATTAAGGTGTTATGCACAATTAACATCGTGCATTATGTTTGGACCATAATTCCGGGATACTTTGTTCTATTTTGTACTTTCTTTAAAGTTTTCATTTTAAATCCTTTAAAACTATTCTCTTGTCCTCTAAAACAACCATCGTTTTTATGTTTTTATGTAAAACTTTCAACCTAATATTGCACAATCTTATAAAGAGTCAACTCTTAAGGGGGAGACTTGAAAAAAACAAAACTTTTTTAAAACAAAAAGTGTTCATAACAGGCTGCAGGAATGTGGGGTCTATTGTAGTATAATGAATACCAGAAACAGGAAGCAAATTGGAAAAATAAAACTTTGTGGTAAAACAGCCGCAAACACAAGGAAAGGATTATTTTATATTGTTTTGAAAACAGATATTTATAACAAAGTGCACAATATTCTAAAATGTATTGTTCTTAAAAAGTAAAAAAAATCATTTTGCATGAAATTGTTTAATTGATTTTGAAATAGAAATAACATTTAATTGAAATACTTTTTCGTTTAATTAGTTTAGTAGACCATGTCGCTTAATGTCGTTTTGGTAGTTCCAACTAGTTCTCATGGAAATTCATGTAAAAAAAAGAACATTCACATATTCCTTTACAAGTTCTTGCTGAATGGGTGCTACATCTACGAAAGCCCTTTCTAGTATATGACCCAAATTACTCATTTACAAAGGAGCATGTACCTTGATAAACTATTGTTTAAACAGTATGCAAATTTTCTTAAATGAGCAATTCACAAAATAAAATGAGAACAACTGCAATTTGCTTTTGAAGTCATGAAGTAATCGTTTACTTCCGGAACAAAAATGAACTAAATTATTGTTTAAATTTTTAATATTTCACTGGGGTAAAGCCCACAGTATGTAAAATAAATATAACACAAATTTAAACTATTAGATCATGTTAGAAATGCGAACAGCAATAATGTTGCTTAAAAATTTTTATTGTAAAATTTACCGTGTTTTTTTTTAATTGATTTTATGATTTAAATGATTTTATTGCAATAAATCATTCTATAAAACTCATAAAATTTATATACAGAGAATTTACAATTATAATATTCATGTTCATATATTGTTATCCTAAAGGACATTTAGTACACTTAGTGCTAATGTACTAGACTAGTAATCTGAAGGTTACAGGTTCGATTGTTGCCAAAGAATCTGTGTGTTTCTGCTGACAAGTCAAATAGCTTCGCAGTTTGTGTTTGTTAACTTAACCTAAAGTGCATTTAATTAACGCAGGGAGTAGGAAAAGTTGCATCAAAAAACCTTTAGGTTTGTAGCATAAAAATTTTGTCCAGTTTTTTATTGTCCGCACGATAGACTCCTTGGAAAATTCTCTAGAACTGCGTAGGAAATCGACCGCGAGACTCTAGTAGGGACAGTCTTAGTTCGGTTTTTATGTTGCTTGAAAAAAAAACGTCTTCTGGTTTTATGCTATTCGAGAAATTTATCTTAACAGCACTCTAGTACTTGGGTAAATAGAACCATTAAGGTGGGAAGGTACCGTGATCAATTAAAATAGCGTCCACCTTTTAAGTGGTGCACACGTTCTTAAAAAAAGAGCCTTAATAAAATTTTATTAGGTATTTTACTGAAAGTTTTTCTTCGAACAGTTAAATATATTTCCAAATATCCAACAATTTAGGAAGACAATGTTGAATTGATAAAGTCGTCTTTTTTCGCGGGTAGGTTTTATTTATTTATGATTATCAGCTCTCAATTGTATATGATAAAAACAAATTGTTCTTCATTCACACTTCATTAGTCGCCTTCAAAAGTGCGACAATTAATTTGACTGTCAATAAAAAAATTCCAAAAAAAAAAAAAAAATACAAAATAATTAACATCAAATTCCATTACATTTTGTTATTAAATCACTGAAATATACATAGACAAATTTATAGGGATTAAAAAGTTATCAATAGAAAGATATTTGCAACACAGTACGATAAACTAAATATGAATGTTTTGTTTGTTGTGGCTTTAGTCGACATTTCAACCTGTGATTATGTATTTTGTTATGATTCATATACAATACAGAATCCTCATATTGTATTTGATTTGTATGGCATAAACAGCCCAGGTTGGATGTTTACAAACTGCTTAAAGTTCACTGGCGTTTTATTTTAGCGACCAATGAAATGTCGGCATATGAACATCTAAGCCACAACGAACAATGCATTTTGGAAAAAAAATCTAATAACAATGACTTGGGGATAATATCCCAAAAGAATTCATTTTCAATTTTAAGTATTTAAAATAAATATATATAGTGTTGACATGAGCTCCCTTATGACAATTCCTTTAACTCTCACTAGGGAGAGGGGAACTATGAAATTTCGTTTAAGTTATCCTATAGCCAGTTTAGAAGGGATTAATCTCAAACACTTCACTTGAAGTAAATTCTATAAATAGCTCTCTTGGAACTATTGCAGGCAGCAGTATTATGGAAAGCCTTCCAGGCAAGTTCCTGCAGATCCGTTTAGTTACTTATCACAATATATCGTATAAGTATCAATGACAAGTCCATGTTAAAGTGTTAATTGTCTTTCATGCTAAATATTACAACTCAAAATGGTTCCAATCCCCAAAAAACTATATACCTGACATATTCTATGGCAGTTCACATCCCTTGGAGGTAATTACGTATAAAGAACAAAGGATTTGTTCACAGAGAAAATCATTATCAGAAAAATTCCAAACAAATATTTTTTTTACATCAAATATTAATTTCAATAAAAATTTTCTACTGACTCCTGTTAATTTTTAATTGCAGTTCTTAAAATACAAGTGAAAACTATTATTTTTTTTCATTAAAATTTTTACAAAATTGTGGTCTGAATTTAAAAAATGCTCTGAAGGTTCGAATTCTTTCTCTCTATAACTAAAAATCTATTTAAGTAAAAAAATTTTTTTTTATTTTTTCATATTTCCCCCATCAATGGTGGCTTATGAGTCTGTATTTAGTTTCCGTTCTATATATAAGAACCGAAATTAGAAATTAAATAAAAAATCATAATATCTAAAATTATGTGTAGCAGGCTCTTAGCGATAATTTTTTGAACTTCAGTCCAACAATATTGATGCTCCTATCGATCTTAGTCATTTTCATGGAATCCTAGACCGTTACGTTTAAATTATATCCAGCATTTTTGTATTTCTTTACCCTTTTGCCGAATAAAAATTCGTTTCGTAATATCAGTTTTTTGCGCCCATATATTATATTTTCATTATGATTTTGCAGTTAGACTTGAAACGTTTTTAAAAATTAAGACTTTTTACGGTATTTTTTTAATTATATCTTAAAAAATTGCTTAAAAATTTATATTTATGGTTTTTGCTCTCCATATGTGTGATAATTCGTTGGTATTAGCAACCTCAAACGTATTGTATATGTCAGTTCAGCATATTTATTTTTTTTTAAACCATGCTTTTTTTATTGAGACTTTGGTTGCTAAACCAAATCGTCAGTGAATCTTAAACAGTTGCAAAACATTCAAATTTGTCTGTTTATGCTAAACAAATCAAATACAATATGAGAATTCTCAAACGTATATGATAATCATAATAGACTGAGAAACCTTTTACACGAACAACACAGCAAACAATTTGTTCTCGAGATGATTTTAATTTTTTTTTGCAACATGTATACAATTCGATGTTCTCTGCGATCAGTTATTGTATTTATGAAGCAAAACGTCAAACAAAAACTTTATATAAATACTTAATAACGAAAATGATCGGAAATTTACTCAAAGAAATATTTTTACTTCTCGAAAGGATTTGTTGTCACTTTAGTTGTTCATATGCCGACATTTTATTGGTTGCTAAACCAAATCGTCAGTAAACTTCAAGCAATTGAAAAACATTCTCAGCATAAAAAAGTAATAAAAAATAATATGAAAACTTTCGTATATATTGCGGAAAACTAAAATAGTATCCTGGCGTTTATATATTGTTTGCTGCGTTATTTTTATAATATTATATGACAGATAATTATCTGTAATTTTATATATTACTAGCGGACCAGGCGAACTTCGCCTCGCCCCAATTTTAAGCCTTCAGACAAACTTTCTATTTTTTAATTTGAAAAGCCATTAAGGAATAATTTCACACAAAATTTCATACAAATACTCGATTTTCGATTTTTCCAATTTTCCGACTTTTCCGGAGGAATTTTCCAAAATTTTCTTCATTAAAAACCTTCTCCTCGAAAATACGAACAACTGACAAAAAGTTTTACAGAAATCGGCCAAGCCGTTCACATTTTATGAATTATTGGGTTTTGCCATGCCCCTCCGCCCACAGACCGAAAATAAAAAATCGGACTTCATAGTGTCACCCGCCCGAGTATTCTGAAGGTTCCCTGAAAATTTCGTAAAAATCGGCCCAGCCGTTTTGGAGCCATTACGTTACATACATACATACATACATACATACACACATCCTATTTTATATATATAGATTTGAATGTTTTTATACAAACATCGAGGTTGATTTCATTCAGGCGGCTCGAAGCTCACTGACCACTTGGATATGAACAGCTGATGTTACAAGAAACAAATTTTTATGTTTCATATGTGTCTTCAGGTCAGGGCTGGGCAGTATTTGAAATACATGTATTTGAAATACGTATTTAAAATACAAATACGTATTTTGTATTTTGTATTTTAAATACATACAGATTTTTACGTATTTTGTATTTTGTATTTTAAATACATATCCTGAAAGTATTTTGTATTTTGTATTTTAAATACATGATCAGCAAGTATTTTGTATTTTGTATTTTAAATACTGCAAACCATGTTTTTTATCCGATCCACTGTTGTAGGAAAATTTTAATTTCTTTAAACCGTTAAGAACAGACAATTCATCTATAAAAGGGATTAAGATAGACTGACTTCCAATATTGGAGCAATTAATTTTGACGATATAGCTGTTATAGCAATTCTGATTTTATTTGTTATATTCGGCACGAACAACTAGTATTTAGCAAAGTCTGATGCTGATCCAGATTTTTTATACTTTTTATAAAATTTATTTTTGCTATTTTTAATTTTAGAAAGAGCTTTAGTATTCCATGGCGGTCCAAAGGAATCTGAACAGGTTTTTCTTGGAAAACATTGGTTCAAGATCAAATATATCCTTTGTAGAAACTCATAATAATATGATCGATGACATCAGCTTTGTTTTCAAAGTTAGAAATTGACAGTAAACTACTCCAGTCAGTATTATAAAGTAGCTAAGTTATCCTGCTATAATTCCCTTTCTTGAAGCATAAAGTATTGACTATCGATTTTTCCGCAGAGTGAGATGTATATAATGAAAACCATGAATTTACTAAAATTATAGGATGATGGCGGTCTTCTCGCAAAGTGAATGAATCAGTGCGAAGAACAGAGGTGTCAACATAATCATTTACAAAAACCAGGTCTAAAAATTTAATATTATCGTTATAGATGCCATTCATCTGATCAAGATTCACATCTAGTAAGCAATCAATAAACTCAGTGTATTTCTCATTGGCGCCAGATTTATAGGGCGTGAATTAATCATTATCAGTAGAATGGTTCCAGGAAATAATAGGCATATTAAAATCACCAACTGCAATGATAGTATCATTGTGATTAGACATTCGCACAACGGAGGAGATAGCGTCTGAGTGTTTCTGGTAAATTATTAGAAGGGATATACGAACACGTTACGAAAATTCTCTTATGTTGAATTCATAAATTCAATATCCAGAAAAGACGTAAACGATAAAGCTTTGGAAGTGAGCAGGCTAGAAACTGCTATCAAGACACCTTCCTTTATGTTATTGCTACGATCACGTCTATATATAGTATACTTAGCAGCAAAAATTTCCGTGTTCAATATATGTATTATCATTAAGCCATGTTTCAGTAAATGCTATAGCATGATAGTCAAATGAGTAACTTTGATTAAATAACGCAGATAACTTCTTATTAATGCCACGAACATTTTGGTATATAAGAATAAGTTTTGAATATATTTGTTTAGTTTTTTTTAATATTTGTTGCCGTTGAAGGCAATTGAACAGAATTCCTTTGTCTTGTTTTAAATATAAATTCGCGAACGTAAATACCATTAGGACAGAAATTTGGAGAAATAACTATATTAAACAACTCATCCGGTATAGTAATCTGGAATAATGCCACTATTCTTGGTTCAGAGTAAGAAAATTTATACACTGAGATATCTAAGTTGATTCCAGTTTGAGCAGGACTAGTACATCTATTAGATAAGGTTATTAGTAGTTAATAAAAATTAACAGGTGTTCTTTCGGCGACTGTAGACAATTGAGTGGGTTGGCTCGTACGTTGAATAGAAGATACGGTACTGTCATTAACAATACATAAATACATACATGTACATGACGTGAAAGTATTTTGTATTTTGTATTTTAAATACATGATCAGCAAGTATTTTGTATTTTGTATTTTAAATACCGCAAGCCATGTATTTTGCCCAACACTGCTTCAGGTACAATCCCTGTAATTTTCAATATTTTCATCTACATGGCATTTTGTTCTTGGATTGCAATTAGTACGAAACTTTTGGTATATTTAAATATTGTCTAAGGTCCTTTCGTTTTGAATTTACCAAGAGTTGAGTCTGGTTTCTTAACATGAAGCGTAGCATTTTCTATTTGATTGTCTGATTTATTTTCCAAAAGCGAAACTCTAATTCAAATTCCTTGCTAAAATGTACTTTAAACGTATGAATTTTTAACAAAATTGCAATTTTTTTAAATAAGTAGATGAATATAAAAATATTTTTTTATATAATATGTATATGCAGATATACTTGTGTTTTTAAATATTTCTATTTTATTCTAACATGTGTATTCATTTTATATACAGTTTTTTATGAGAATGTGAGAAAATAATTTATATGCATTATTTGTATGCTGTTTTATTAAAAAAGAAGAAAAAAAAGCATTCACCATGGTTTTCCTTTTGCAGGAAATGAAATTAAGTTGAAAAAATGTATATAATATATTTAATTTTTCCTCTTCATCAGTACAATTTTAATGAAAAACTCTTGTTATTCCCTGTTGTAATACGAGTATTGTGCCAAAGACAGCAGTTGTAGCAGTAGGCATGGCCCAGCAAGAACTAAAATTGCCACAACTAGACCTTGGGTTTCGTTTTATTTTTATTATCGAGTTAACAATTTATTTTGCCATTAGCGTTCATACGAGTTGCAATATTTTGCAAACTATTGGGCGTGAACGAGCATGCAAATATTATATATATACACACACATTTTTTAAATTTTTATTTCTGTAACACTTAGAAAACACTTGTCGATATATATATTTAAGTGGCATGGAAGGTAACCAAACGAAGAGAAATGCTGCAAGTGTGAAAATTAATGGTAGTACCTTAGAAGCTGCGTAGAAAGTACAGGCTTTTGCAGAAATCAATAATTTTGGCTGACATTTAAGAATGTAAGTCTCTTCATATCACGGCTTAGATTCCAAACAAGAAATTAATATGAATGAAAAGAAACTATAGACAAGACAATCCTTTATGTGTGTATCTAAATCGTAAACTCTGAAATCAAAATCGATTTGATAACATCTTGATTTTAATTCAAATATAAAACACAGTCATAATTGTGTTTGTTTTATTACTTTCCAAATTTTGTTTTTAGTTTCATTGAAATCTAAGTAAAAATGCTTTAAAGTTTTACTATTATAATTTTTATATTATCAATTCAATATAAATTTATATTAATAATATTATTTTTATATGTATGACAGACAAATTTCTTTTCATCATGTTCAACCTTTATCGCAAACTACATATATATTAATAAAAATATTTAAATTTCAATTCTTGATTTCTTTATTAACTATTTATAACATATTTCAATAAAAAGTTTTACTCGTTTTTTTATTAATCAAGAGTATGTTGCAAATTAGTATCCATATGAAAAAAAAAATATTGCAATCAATATGGCTTTAATTAAAAATAAATTGTTGCTTCTCTTCATAAGCAAGGCGAAACAAAAGGCTTAATATTTGTATATTGTTTTAAATCTTTGCTAAATTTATGAAAATTTCAAACAACAATTCCGTCATTTTGTTAAACATGTTTTAAATATAAAATATTATGGTAAACCTTAAAATCTTGGACCAAATTGTGGCATTCGATGTGGACGAAAATGTCCATAGAATTTCGAGAGAAGTTAGAACTTGAGTTTGCAAGATAATGATTTATTAGCATTTATTTTGCTTTTTTAAATATCTTTGTATATAAACGCACGATTGAATAGAAGTTCCATTAGTTAAAAGTATGGCTCCCAAGTATATGACAACATGCATAAAGATGTTGTAGTACCATTCAATTCCACTAGCTTGCAACCTTCTAAGCCTTAAAGGCCAGTCTCCACTGATAAGGAAAACTTGGTTTCAACTGCAATGGAAATGGAATTTTATGTGTGGAATTGGTTGAACTTAATTTTAGAGTTGCGTTATGAATACTTATTTTTAGTTTAAATTAATTTGAATTAATAATAGTAAATTTAAAAAAAAACAGAATGTGGTGGCCTGGTGTAGTGGTTAAATTGCTTGCCAAGTACTCCAGGTTTGTTTCCTGGCAGAGGACAAACAATTTTCAACATGGTCTTTCGAGTTTTAAAATTAAGTGACTTTAACCTGCCTCCAAAAATCCATGCAAAATGATCCTGATCTATAGGATAACATCATGACAAAGGTCAGGTAGCCACAAAAATTAAAAGAAAGAATCAAAGATTGCCAAGGTTCCTAACCACTACACCAAATACACAGAGGGCGTAGGAAATGACAGATGATAGCCCTATTATCCTAGGATCAGCTATAGCAGACCAGTCATCAACCGATTAACGAAATTGATACAAGGCAAAAATAATAATACGAAAACAACAACAAAAGATGGTGATGCTTTGTGGAAGCCAAACGCCCCCAAGAGGGATAATAGAGAAAAAAAATTATAAAAAAGAATATAAACCCGACCTTTTTCAATTGGCGTCGAGGATATTAGGCCATGCTCTGCTCTTTTCCTCTAAGAAGACATTAATAAAGAATAAAGGTATTTTTCGTACCATTGGCTTCTATCAAAAAAAAAAAGCTAAATCTGTCGAAAATATAATCTTTATTAGGGTAAAAGGAAATACACTTAATTCAGATGGATAAAGGTTTTTTTGTTACCAAACAAGCAATTTGAAAATTATTTCTTAAGATAAAAATTACTTTTTTTTAATTTTCAGTTTCAAAGATATTTGCACTTGATTCCCTTCTTCAAATCTTTTCCTCATGTATTTCTTATATTTAAAATTAAGACCCACTTAATGAAATTGTTGTGAAAAAAGTGCATTTTTAATCTGGCTTGTGTTGATATTTTAATACTTTTCGTTTGTTATATTTAAAAAGGCAAAACGATGCACTCGCAATAGCGTATGTTTTGCTGAGCGCAGTGGAAAATATTTAATAAATATAGTGGATAAGCAATAGTAATACGAGAATATAATGTTAGGCACTGGGCTTATAGAAGAAGACAGTAATTTAAAAATCTAGTACATAATTTTTTTAACTTAAAAGCATCAATCTTTTGATATATAAATCTTTCTTGTCAATTCAATTGCTACTTGTTCACGGCACCTTAACGAGACAATTTTTGTTGCTATTGGATCGTGAAAGCTGGCAATAGAAACTTAAGCTGTTAACAAATGACCTTGAAAATGAAACATTAAGCATGTTGAGAGTCACCTCTTATTTCTTGTTTTTCATTTTTTTGCTTTGCTGCATCTTAGGAACAACAAACTGGAGGATCTCACGTGTAACAGAGTGGCTGCTTGAAAAAATTAAAAAGAAATTTCACAGTAAATTCCATTAAAAATGGTACCAAGAAGGCATTAAAATTGAAATAAATTTTCAATGATTATATTATCGGCTTCTCATTGCAGCAAGTTAAATTTTTTTATCCCTATTTACTGAATTGAGGCATATGAGCTTAATGTTACTGTGAAGTAAAACCATTAATACTAACAGTAGCAGTTAAAATTTTTAGAAAATATTGTTTGCATGTAAAAATGTTTTTTATTTCTGTTTTGTTTGCGGGCTAAGTTCTAATTATTACACTTCTAGTGCCAACTCATCCATCATTTTTGAAAGCGTTTAAGCTGACATGTGTATATACAAACTTTAAAATATAAGAATTACAAATATGTAATCATAGTAGGCTTCTTAAATAACGTATGCAAAGTTTACACAGTGTCAACAACCACAAGAGCAAAATAACCCATTGTGAGCATCGATACACCTTCAACATCCGAGTCACTGTTCGTATGTGTGTCAACGTGCACACCCAAGTATTTTTTTTAATATACTTTTTGACAAACCTGTATCCAAGTTTGTATTTGCTGTTGAAGTTTTTGCCCCAATAAGGCCACCTTGCAATCGGTATAAATTACGTATACGTAATATTTTTTAGTTCTATATAACGTATACGTTTACCAGACTTGTAGTGCGATTCAGTATTTATTTAAAGACTGCTGACTTGATTACAAAATTTAACCGAAAATTTCCGATTTTGATATTCAGTAACATTTTTTTTAAAGGATTGCAGCTTTCAATTGCAAATTGTGCAAGTTGCTGTTTTACAACAAACATACAAAATTATAAAAACATACTTGTATTTACAATATTATTTTCATATAGAAATTTACTTTTATTGATAATATTTAAAACACTGCTTTTGTTATTGAATCACACAATCGTTAGCGCAAACCACAGCAGTTGTTGATAAATTTAGCTTCTGTTCAATCTCTAAAAGTTACAGAATCGCACTAGTGCACTTCTTATTAAATTGAAGTTCGTTGCCGAATAAATGATTTTAAAAACTTTTTCAAACATTAATAATTGTATTGAGATTTGAAAAAATTTGAATCTCAGAATAAAATGAAATTTCCTTAAAATCGGTATCCATTGCTGATGTTTTCGATTGTTAATATTTACATTATATTGTTTCCTGTAGTTGCAAACAATAGGCTCACAGAGTTCTATAGCGACCGGATAAGCGGTCTGGCCTCGCATAGACTCAAAAAAATAAACAACAAAAAATTTAAATTTTTGTTTAGTTATCGTGCATTTTAATTTAGGCTCATTAATACCATTTGCCTTTAAAGTTCCCGATGGCTGAAGGGAACTTTAACTTAAGTGAGCGGTAAAGTGACATTTTAGAAAATTTGGTTATTACGACATGCCCATTATAATAAAAAAAATTTTTTTCTTTAAATGTGCCAATAAAGTTTCTTTTGGTTCATGTTTTTAGTGCCTTTAAGGTCTTTTGTTTTATGTCTTTGTAAGAAAATAAAGGAATTTTAACAGACAATTGTATTGTGGATGGAAAGCATTAAAGGCATTAAAAATTGATGGTAAAATGAGGTTTCCTTCCACTTATCTGGCACTTAATAGTAAATAGTAATTTTTTTAATAAAGAGAAGTTATACTCAGGTAATTTATGCCTACGATTTATTTAAGGTGTTAATTCTTTGTGAAAGGGATTGGGAAGAGAGGGCGGGAGGTGAAACTAGAAGACTGACGATATTGGCTTGATATAATTAAAATCCATAAAAGAGAATTAAATAAAGTTTAAAATAAAACTTGTCTGCGTTGTTAAACTTTTTTGAACATTTAATAACCAATGCAGAGCTACTCGCCACATTATGTGTAAATATATAAACTTCATACTACCGGTCAAGTTCACCAAAATCTTCATACATTTTTATAGATGGAGTAACTTTTTATTATACTACCTGCAAAAGCTTATTAACGCTAAAGCAGACAAACTAAGTATATAGATGATGAAAAACTTTAAGTTTTTTGATATTTTTGAAAATCTCAACATATTTTATATAAGAGTAAAAATTTACATTTGCATAAATTTCGTATTGTATTTTATTATTTGAATGAAGGATAACAATACAAAAAAAAGCACGAAGCACTAACTCCAAAAGCTCTAAAAACGGTACTATAGCAACGAGCTTAAAAGCCTGTATTCAATCATCAGTTCGAGCAGTAACTATAGTTAAACGTTATTGTGGTGTGTACCATTCCATGGCTTTCCGGCAATTATTTCACAATATATTTTCATCATAGACGTCAAAGCACAGTGGTATTTCGGCCGATCGCACTGCAAAAATGGCAACCAATGCAAATTATGAAATTTTTTTAAGCCATCTTGTATAGCTTTTTATTCTTTATAAAAAAAAATAATTTGCAGAAAATATTAATCTAAAGAGATTCATTCAGTGGTCAATCTTGAGTCAGACTAACTTATTTCAATTTAAGTACGCAAAATTGAATTATGAATATATATTTTTTGGAAACTAAACCCAGATGGTCACAGATTTGAAGAAATAAAATAAATTTGTGATCGATATTTTGCCATTGAATTGAAAGGAGTTTTCTAATGGAATAAATGCAATTTTATAACAACAAAAATGTCTTTTGTAAGAATGTCTGCCAAGATGCATGAAAGCTAGTAAAAACATTATTTTTAGCATCGTTATTGGCACCATCCGAAAGCATCTCGGTAGTTAATGCATTTACATTTATTATTATTTATAATTATTTATAATTTTTATTTTAAATTCGATTAAATTTTATGCAAAATGGTTAAAATAATATCTTTGAATTGATTATGTTATGTTATGTTTTATGATTTAATATCAAATTGAGTTGCAAGGCAAAGGCTAATAACTGCTATAAAAGCTTCACTGTTAACACTGTGGACAACTCAGTTGTGTATAAACTGACTTACAGTTAACAGTTGTATGTAAAGTTAACAGTGTAGTAAAGATCAGTATTGCACTGTTGTATTAACGGCGCTCTGTTAATAGAAATATTTGTGCAAAATCTTATGTATCAGGCTTAACTAAAGAAAAAAAGTGGTATAATTGATTTGGAATATTTGCATTGCAATAATTACTTTACTTTATGGCACGTTAAAAGAAGCAAAATAAATATTTAATAATAATAAACGTAATTATATTTCCATTTCTTAATACTTATTTTAATTAAAAATTTTGCCTTTAGAAACTTCATAAAAACTCGTCATCTTTATGAGTTTTTCTTTTGGATTTTCGAAGATATTATTTGTATTTGAGACTTGCTTAAACTTTGTTCTTTTTGCCCACTGTATCTATCTATAGCATGTGCTTTCGCATTCATACAAACTAATGCTCAAGGCTCATGCCAATGAGCACATGAAAACTATTTATTCCTCTATAAGCTTTTTTCATATGATGAAAATAATTCATTTCTACTCGAATAAATTCAATAAAAGCTTAAATAACAGTAATCACTTTTGTTAACAAAATCTCATTGCAATTTATTCAAAACAGGATAAAATTCATAAACTACAACGAAGACGGAGCATCAGCCAAGTAGAGCATTCAATGTGCGTATGCATTTTACTTCATTTGTACGACTATTTGCTCTCTATTTATAAAGTGATATTTGCTTTTCGTTTTCTGAAATTGTATACCATTTGTCTTTAAACAATAATGCAATTAAAGCACAAAAAAAGAAGAGTTACACATCTGAAATATCTGCAATTTATATCCTCTATAGGGTGTATAATTTATAAACAGTTTCAAGAACATACGCTCGATTGTATGAATGTGTATATTGGCATTAAGGACATATGAAAAAAGTATGATAATTATAGAAAAATATATTCAATTAAGCCTTTTTTTAAATAACACATGCAATTATTTGCAAGCTGTGAGCACACCACCTGCAGAAGTTGTTGTCTCTGTTAAAAAGAAAGCATCTGTTGCCATTTATATCTAAAGCCTGTTGGGAATTTTCAGTTGCGAGCAAAGGATGCATGTGAAAAACAGCGTTCGAAAATGGGTTTAAAGTAGTATTCGCCCACTCAACTGTAAAAAAACATACAACTGTGTAGGTGAGTAGTGCATGTATTTGATATGCGTGTATTATATGTGGCCAAGCCTTCAGCTGTTATTAACCACTTCCATGGTTGGCCATACAAAAAATGGCAGGCATTGTTAATAAATTGATTAAATATAATTTTAAAGCCATTTATTTTTGTTGCTTAAGCCATTAATTAAATATATAAAGTTAGTTAACTGAAATAAAATTTAAAAAATGAAAATTTTAATGCATAGAAACAAAATGATGAAACTACAGAGCTACAAAAAATTATGTAAACTTTTCATCGATCAGAAGGGAATTTATATAAATGACTCTGAAATAAATATTTGCTTTAGATTTATTTTGAAACAAGTAACTGGATAAAGTCTTTTTATTTTGACAACTGAGTGTATAATAGATTTAGACCAAATCTTTTTTGTCTCAAAAATACTATTAACACTCCTTTTAACAATTTATTTTATATATTTTTATATTTAGGTCAGGTTAGATCATGTTGTAGGGAGGAGAAGGTTTATCCTATGTTGTACACCGGCCCATGAAAAACCCTATAGGAACTCTGTGCCGTAGATTTAATTCTTCAATTCTCAGTCAACACTCTTGTGTGTGGGTAATGTTCGGTAAGGTGTCATCCGAAAGCTTGCACGAAAACTAGACAAAGACAAAAGAGATGCTCTACTGTCCTAACGGACGCCCTAAATTTCCTGTTTTCGTCCTTCTCGCAGCTCTGATACTATGCAGTACAGACGCCAATCAATTAGCTTAGGTTTTCTTTAGTCTCAGCAAGCCCCTCGCTTTATTCTCGTTTATATCACTCCACAGGACCTTTGTCGCATAATTCACACTTCTAAAACACTTATTCTACAGTGGACTGCAGGGAGCAAGAGTCGCATAAATTTGCAAATCGTATGCTCTATTTAAATTTTTTTTTTAAGTTTGATGGATTGTAGCAAAAAAATGTATTAAGAAAAATTTCTCTTTTTAATCCTTAATATTATCTAAGGCAATAGTATTGAGTATCAAAAGAGAAACTAGCGACATTTTTATTATTATTTTTTTTTATTTTTGGACATGCTTTTTAGGCGTTAAATTATTTTGACCTGTTGTCATCATTTGCTCTCTTGTGTAAAAGTAATAAATTCAATTAGAAATTTTAGAAAACATATCAATACTAGGGTGCTCTCGGAGACTAAAGGCTATTGTTATAGACTATTAGTTAGAGGCTAGAAGCTTTTATCCCTGCCTTAGAATCTGGTTGGCTTCTTCCTTTTGTCTCTTTTACTATTCTATTTCAAATTGTCCACTCTCTATCTAAAAAGCCAGCAATTTATGGACACATGTGGCGAAAGCGGCCTGTAGAACTCAATCGAACCTAAAAAAGGACTTTATTTCAACATAAATAACATATTCATTTCCTAGGAAGGAAAAAAAGATGTACTAATGGATCCTTCAAAAGCAATTAAAATGTAGTTTCTTAGGAACAACTTCCATTTGTATTCACTGGAAAGAGCTTTTATTTCTATTTGATCTAGTTGAAATATTATTTAATATATTGAAATATAGATTAAACTGAAGGTACTTCAGTTTAATTTATTAAAAAGTCTAGTGAGTGATGTTTGCACAAATTTTCCGAAATGCTACTAATATTATAAACAGTATGTAAAATCAAATATTAATTTTGAGGGACAAGTCATTATTTGGTATGTTGTGCAGCTTTTATTAAATATTTCATTTAGTGTTTAATTCAAACAAATAAACAAACGCTTTGTAAGCCTTCTGACAGACTGATAAGCAAACAAATAAAAAAAAAAGATTGGAAAAACAAATAGATAATAAATAAAATTCTTGCAGGCAAATTGATATCAATTGATTTGCGTTAGATTTTATATAATGAATGAGTTATGGAAAAAAATGAATGTACGATTATTGATATGATTTAGAATGCTTAAGATAATAAAACCTCTAGACTGGAAAAATTCGTTTTCTTACGTTGCTCAGGTTGCGACTACACCCGCGATACCCTAAATGTCCGTTACTGCTATCGGTTGTTAAATTGGCAAAAAATATTTTTAACATAAGGTGGCGCAAGATTATTATCATAATTTGAATTGGGAATTAGTTCTTAATGATCGATACATACACCAATAACGTGAAATTATATATGCTGTACTAAACGAGTTCGTTGCATCACTCGGTATTGGTTCTAATAAGGACGGAACAAGCGCTCACCCTTGGTCGAGTGATCTCCAGTTTTGGCGATGTGAAAGCCGAACAGATCGCCAGATCTGACAGCACCAGACTTTTTCCTTTGGGGATTTTTAAAATCTCACGTTTGCCACAAAAAAAAAAACAACGAAACTTGCAGGTCTTGAATGTTGACATTGAAGATGAAATCGCCAATGGAGCCAAATGTTTTGTGAGCGAAAATTCGAAATGCGGTAAAACGAGGGCAACTATGCTTCAATTCTGGAAGTGGCCTTTTAAGGGATACAACCTTTCCCAATTAATGTCGTAAATTTTGCACTTTCAAGAAAAAACATATCTTTTTTACTTATAACGGCCTTAACCGGGCGATTTTTTTTTTGTTGCTAAAAGAGGAAATTGTAATGAAATAAGAACGAACATTTTATTAAAATTCCATGATTTAAGTGACAGTTTAAATGTGATTCAATCCATTAGGGATTCTACTCATATGCAAGAAAAAATTCCCCCAATAAAATTGCCCGTTTAGATTTCATTATTTCTTAATATATGAGTACAATTGCTGCTTAAGGACTTAAAAAACAGTCGAAGCATTACATCCTTTCATCTTTCTCTATGGTATGTATAATTGTTTTATTTCTGATGGTTTGATAATATAAGATGAAACTAAATTAAAAGTCTTAAAAATTCTGAATGGTAAAAAAGTTATATATATATACATATATACATATATATATATATATATATATATATATATATATATATATATATATATATATATATATATATATATATATATATATATATATATATATATATGTACATATATATACATATATATATATATATATATATATATATATATATGTGTGTGTGTGTGTCTGTATATATTATTTTCCAAAGTCTTCTGGTTTTCTTCGTAAATTGCTTTCCTTGAAGTTACTAAAGCGTTAAATTGAAATTTCCATTCATATTTTTCCCTTTCACTTTTATCTTTCAATTCAGTCTTCGCAAAATTTTCTTGATGTGTTTTACTTATTCTCTATTTATTTCTTTAGCATTGTTTCGTTTATAATTGTTGCGTTATTTTAACGATTTATTGTTGTTAAAAATTCTAGAAATTGTTTTGTTTCTCAAGAAGAAATTCTTACAATTGTTTTTTCATATACAGCCAGTAGAAAAAAAAATATTGAAAGAGTTCCAAATGAATTGTTGTTAAATATTTTCAGTTTCTAAAGTGAAAAAAAAACATTTTTAATTCCTAGAAAAAGGACATTTATTCAGTAGTGAAAAAGCGACTCAAAGGTAAGCGATAACGGAAAAACCATAATTTTTTTTCTATATCAAAACACTTTTTCATCAAAATATTTGTTTAAAAGGATTATTCGTTTTCTCAACAAATAAATATCAGCCGCAGTTTTAAGTTAAAAAATTAATTTTTGGACTAAATAAAAATCTGATGAGCAGCTTGACAGCTAAGACACTATAATTAAGGAGATGTAAGTAACGCACGGATCAAAGTTTTGAAATAATTCTGCAAGATTTTATTACCATGAAATTCCCAAAAGTTCCAGTAAAAATCTGCGTTTGCTGGCCCTACTCTTGTTTATATTCGGTTATTGGCAATTTTTTTCTAAAATGATTATTGTAACAAAAACAGTTTTTTTGGACTATAGGAAATGGAAAATTCACGTATATTGTGTGTATGGTCTTGGAAACAGTAATATATGTACTTATATGATAGGCCTCCTAGATCTACAAGTTTTACAAGGGCAGTTTACAACAAAGAGTGATATCCACTAATATTTATTTAAAAAAAAAATTTATTATTGAGGAAACATTTTTTGCGTTCATACGGCCAATATATTTCCCTTAGTGGCCGAAAAGGGTTTCAAAACTTTCGAGGCGGCTAACATTTGCACAAAGAACTAATTATATAAAGTATAACGTATATAGAACTTCTTTTTTATTTCTAATTTTAATAAAAAAGTAATTGGAACATTTTTTTGCCATTGAGAAATGAAATGTGTACATAAACGTATATACATAAACATGTATATGATTATATGTATGTCAGTAATAACACAATTTAGTGTTTAATAGTGTCTTTTTTACTAAAGGAATGTAATGAATGAAATTATTTACATACACTTTGTTAGAAAACTAAGGAGTGAATTTTTCTGGCAGTTTGTTTTCAGCTCTTAGAAAATTCCATTGGTACTTTGGTGGAAACTAAACTAAAAGTATATGAAAGCTATCAGATTGTATGTAGAACAGCTTAAAGCTCATAATAAAAAAACGTTTTGTTTTTTCATTTTGACATTCCAATCGACTAATCTGTAGTCGTTTTAATCAATTTTTTCATCAAATTATATGCACATTATGTTTATTATTATTATTTCCGTTTTTTTAGTAGCGATCTATTACCCATCTAATGGTTTAAAAATGTTTCCATGATATTTCCTCATATTTGTCTTGCCTCTAATGCACTATTAGTTGTTGTCATTAACAAAATTAAAATATAAATGTTAATGCCAAAGCAGTAATTCGTCAATTAAATGAAAAACAACCCAAGATATAAAAACAAGAAGATATAAAAAAAGAAGAAGATAAGGTTTATTGGAATTCTTAACATTTTTTTAAATGGCAATAAAGATATAAATAATTCAGTTTATAATTATTGTCAGTTTCAGTAAAAGTGAGAGTGGAATAGAAAAATTTGTCTTTCGTACATCTAGTTGTAATTTTTATTCTACTTTAATATCCATGTGATACAAATTGTATATAATTAATTATAAAATTTCTTTAATGCGAGGCGAGTTTTATAATTTTCTTTATATATTTTATTATTTTTAATATGCACTTTTATGTGGGTTAATTAATTTTATAAGTATATGAACCATAGAATGCTGACAAACTTTGTCAGCAAGTTCTAACAAGGATTTTGAGTTCAATCTATTACTAATGGCGGTTTCGTTTTAGAAAAAAATATGCAAACTGCATTACACGCCACTAGATATTGTTGTATATGATACTTTTCTTAAGAAAATAAAATGATTTTCGTAATGGAAATTCTTAGTGTAATAATGCTACCTACTGTTATATGGTTTGAATGTATTATATTATGTTCAAATCTTATCATATTTGAAATAAGCACAAGAGTAACTTTAATTAAATTAAAAAAAAATAATTATATGGCGATTAAATTAATTACGTATTTGATAAAAAAACTAAAGGGTGATTTTTTTAGCAACTTTCTTTTTTTGCAATACTGTTTTCGTAAAACTGGTTACTGTTAAACATGCTGAGTTTGGTCTATAATTTAACCATGAATCGACTTACAAACGAACAACGGTTTCGGATTATTGAAGCACTGCAATAACTGCTGTTTATTTCACATTTGGACGCCTAGATCGTGCAATTAAACGCCTTTAGACTTTTTTTGTGGGGATATATTAAGGCTCATGTCTATAGGGCCAAGCCAGCAACGTTTGTCGGACTGGAAGCCAGTATTGAAGAATTTCTTCGTGAAATACCGGCCGTTATGATGGAGAGAGTATGCCAAAAATTGGGCACAGTGTAGGAACCATTTGAGGCATAGCCACGGTCAACATTTACATGAAATCATCTGTAAACATTGAATTATACGGATTGTTTTATCCACTCAAATTAAGTTTTCATTGATTTCTCTAAATCTTATGTGTATTTTTTTTATTAAAATCCGAAAAGTCTCAAAAAATTACCTTTTATTTGCTTTGTACAGCCGAATTTAAATGAAAAGCTGGTTATAAGAAAACACAAACACTTAACTTTTGGACATTTAACATTTAACATGGCTTAAAAGAAAATTTGCCTAAACCAAAAACCGCTTAAGTGGAACGCATTTCGTGTGTAGCATTGCGAGATTATATAAAATAAATATCACTTAAGAAATCAAATATTTATCGCTGACGAGACAGAATGCTCATATTAATCATACTACATGCAACCGATAAAATATCGGTTTGCAAAATTAGTCTTAATTCAAAATAGGAATATATCTAATTTTATTTTTAGCATAAGTGATATTTTCTTATTTCTCTCCAAGAATTTTTTTTTAGGTCCTTTAAGCTAAATAATTTTCCTTTATCCGAAGTCCGTTTAAACGAAAAACAACTGCTGAAATGTTCCTTTTTTTAACTATCACAGACAGCATTGTTAGATGTGGCGTTTTCTCGCAAAAAGCCTGACGTTTTTTTGACAGGGAATTTTCCTGCTTGGTATCGACTTGGTGGCGACTTTTGAAAGACTTTTAAAAAGTAAAAGGGAAATAATTGGCGACTTTTTTCTCATAGAATTAACTTGTTGGTTGTCATACAGGGCTCCCATTAGAAGTTTTGGAACAGTGGGCGGAGCTCAAATATAATTTTTGTTAATATATAATAAATTTAGTGAATAATATTACACATTTTTTTATCAATTAACTTAGAAAGAATATTTTCCAGGCGATTTTTGGCGATCATTTTCTCTTGGAAAACATTAATAAAGTTTTGATGACTTTTAATGATGGAAGCAAATGGAATATCTGACAACTATCACAATGTCTTTTAATATGACAACACTTCAGTGTATTTTTTTTTATTATCCGTTCATACAAGAATACAAATACAAATCTTGATTAAAACACACATAGAAATATATTGACACAAAAATATTTATTGTCAAAAAGAGAACGAAAAAAACAACAAATACAACTACTGCCAAAAGTAAATAATAATTATAAACTTATCGTGAATGATAAACATATAAACAAGAAAAAAAATTGTGATAAAATTTATGAATAGGCAAATGTATTTAAATCACTTGAAAAAATTTCTTTGACGTCCATAACTTCATATCAGTTACTTTATTAGATGTAGGTTAAAGTGAGGAGAAGAGAGTTGAAGAAGGGAGAAAAGAGTTGAAGAGAGCAGAAGGCTTAACTCGTGTCAAACAGAAGACATACATACATATATTTATATGGGCCAGTAAAAAAAGGCCTGTTGTGTGCTTCCAAATGAAAAACAAATACTTATGGTATAACCCTATAGGAACTCCATGCCATGATGGTAGCTTCTCAATTATTTTCGGTAAATACACTTGAGGTGAATAATGTACGGTAATTTGTCATCCGAAAATATCAGGATTTCGATTAAAAAAGTTGGGAATTATCTCAGTACCCTTCCTACATGCTTTGCACTTGACTTAACTCAGCTTCCTTAGCCCCAACAAAGCTCTTTTTTATCCTTGTCTTGGTTGCCCCCATAGGATATTGGTTGTACGTATTACCTTTTCCGCAGTATTTTGCTATTCCATATTGTCCTGCGGGTAAGTTTTACCCAAATTTGCAGCTCGGTCCTCACATCTTCAAAGCGTTTTGCATTAAACAGAGTCACTGTCTGCAATGCTCTGTCCCTGATTGCCAGGCTCTTAACAAGCACATTCTCAATTACGCCACTGTGGATGGGAACAGAAAAAAGATGATTGTTGCCGAACAACACGTATTCGTTAATTGTATTTTTGCAATTCTTGATGGTCCTCTCCGACGCAATTACCCTAATTGCCGATTAGCTATCCATGAAAATATTGAACAAGGTTCGTCTTAAGCTAACGCTTTGGCTTCTCACGGAATCCTGCCTGGAAGATCGCGTTGTTGTCAGTCTGAAGTCAATTTCTCTCTATGGTTCTTCTATAAAAAATTCTAGGCCAATTCTTCACCCTAGTTTAGAACACTGTGTGTAGCAACATGTCCCCACAAGCAACTGCCCTAGGGTCCTATTAATCCAGGAGTGTTTTTTCGGTCTCAGCATCTTTCAGTTAGTTTCCATCCTATTTTCAGATATATACGGCATTATGTGCCTCAGTAGGCCAGTGTATGGTGTACTAAGCTCTGAGTCCAGAATTTATGAGCTCGATTCACACCAAGGACTCTGGTGTGTTTCATGCCCATCTCTTACAATTATATAGTCAATATTAAATCTTTTTTTAAATTTTTAATCATGAAATATGTACATAAATTTAATTAAACATCTTTCGATAACGAAGTCTGATATGATATTAGCTGGAGCCCATAGAGAAAACTTATATTCAAATAAAATACCCTCAACGCTTAAGAATATCATTTATCTTATTTTAAGATTCAAAATTTAATGACAATGATGAACTGAAGCAACAGATGACACAACTTTATTGCATATGCGCCTTAATGGTTTTTAAGCAGGTTGAAGTCTACTGATTGGTTGGTTAACACCAATAAAATATCTCATATAATAGACAGCCAGGTCAACAACTTTTCCTTTAGATAAATTTGTTTCTTTCATGAAAAAGGAATGAAAGAAAGAATATGTTTATTTAACATTTATTAAAATGTTTGGATTGCTTTGAAATTTTGATGTCATTTCAGTAAATAACTTCTCCTCATCATTGAAATATTTGCTTAATTTTTTTTTTTAATAAACTTCTTATCTGAAATATTTTATTGGCTTCTAGAATGTGTGAAATACTCGCACACAATGGCTCGATGACTTTGGCTGCCAATTTGTTTCATTTGGCTGGCAGCCAAGCTGGCTGCATACTCGTACGTTGTTCTTTAACTTTATAGATAAGAAATCAAATAAAACTTTTGTTGTTTTCAAACTTTATTAGTCGATTAAATGGGTTTAAAGGGTAGATAAAAGACGGTGTTTGACTTGGCGTTAGATAGAAATTATTCAAAAATGCAGAAATAATGAAATAATGCACATAAAGTACGATTTAGAAAAAATTTAAAAAATGTAAACACTTTATTGTTGGAGTTTTTTAATTAAAAAAATGCAATATTTTCCTAAATTTCAGGGAGAAAGAAAAGATTCAAATGTCCATTATGAAGAGCAGATTTAAAAAAAAAAATCTTATAAATATTAAGAAAAACGTCTAAACAAATTTTTTTGGTACTTGAAAATAAAAATTTTGCACTTTTTTTACAAAAGCAAACGGCCTAAAACGAATGTAAAAAAAATTGAATTTTTTGATTTTTTTTTAGGAATTTCAGCATTGGGCAGTATTTGAATTTAGGCATGTTTTGAAAAATATACGAAAAGAACTATTTTCGGAAATGCAACTGCGATGTAACAACAGTTTCATTGTTGATATTCTTCTGACAAATTATAGTACACCAGTCCATCAGTTTGCCCTTATGGGCTTGACTCCCACAACTCTGCTTTGCTGAACTGTAGCGAATGAAAGTCCTTGCAATTATTAATTGTATGAAATATTTACTAGAAAGTCCTTGCGAACAAAACAATACTTCTAAAAGGAGTATTACTTATATTTACATCAGGATATTTGTTAACCAATCCTGCGAAATTGGTCGAGTGGATTTAAATGAAATTTGTCACCAAAGAATATCATGATTTGAAAGAATTTCACCACTTCTTATCAGGAGAATATTTTGTTGACCCCATACGTTTAAACTGAAAAAAGAAAATTGCGTCACAGATGTAAAACTTACGTTAAGTAAAATATATTCAGGTTGATTTAGATTAAGTTTATTTACTGAACATATAGAACCACTTTGAGCGTACTAATACGTACCCAGATATATCAATACATTGCAAATATCCAAACGTGAGAACCTTTAGTTGGAGCGACTTCGAAGGGACACAATGTTTACCTGACTGTAGGTCCTTGCGAAGATGCTTCAAAATCTCGTGCAAAATGCGTATTTAAATATTCAAGCTACTGAAAATTTCACATAAGTCATACAACTTAATGTAGCAACCATCTATGTCACCCGGTGGCTATTGACGATGTGCTCACTTCTTTGCACAAGAGTGGTTATGCGAGAGTGCAGTGTCATCAACAAAAAATTTAATCCGTGGGTGACATCAACAAAAATTTATTGGATGGGCTACATGTGCGAATTCAAATATACATCTCAATAAACATGAGAGTAAATATTCCCCTTCGAATTTTTAACCAATCTTAGAATGGCAGTTCTACCTTCCGAAAAAAGATGGTATGCCAGAGCTCTTGGTGCGTAATTTTCTGCGTACCGGGCAACAGCAACAAAACAACTTTACATATCAAAAAGCTGAGAAGAGATATCATTTTGACAACTTTTGTTTGAAAAGCAGCTGAGAGAGAAAAACCAGACTCTAATTATTAAAAAAAATCCACTTTTCAATTGAAGAGGCGGTAGTTTCCCCGCACGACATAGGCAAACACTGAAAGTGGCAAAAGTTCAGTTGCAAGTATCAAGCGCCCATTTAACGTTTTCTATAGAAATGTATTAATTTGAAATATCTATGTATATATATAACAAATACATAAGATTCTTGCTTACCAAGTTATCATTTCAATTATTATGGAAATGTTTATTGCTCTAAGGATACAGATGAAGTCGCACATAAGTGCAAATACTCGTGTTAGTTTAAGTTTCGTTTGGCAAATATTGTTTTAAAGCAAATTAGTTAATTTAACAAAACATATTCAAAATACAAACATTCCTTTTAGTCCTTGAAGATTTGAATTTAATTTATGTTTGGAAGAATTCTTTTTTTACTCAAAATATTTTGTAAACAAATATCAATATTAAGTTAAATTTAAATTGTTAGAAAAAAAAAACAAAATAATAAACCAAAAATATATCTGCATATACACACATATAAATTTAGGAAATAAAAAAATATACCCTTACATGTGATAATTTAATTAAGTCCTGTTATGGTCCTTTTTTCATTCCAAATCTTTTATAAGCAGAAACCAATATTAACATGAATGCAAATTAGAAATAGAGCTGTTTTACCCACACATGACTTCTAAAAGACTTGTAGAATAATACGAATAACATGCAAATTTGGGAAAATTATATCAAATTCTTTAATTCCATTAAGAATAATATCGAAAATGAAAAAAAAATTTTTTGTTTGCTAGTCCCTTAATGTTTCAATACATTTTAGTCTAAGTAATTGTACTTTTCCGGTTTGATTCTCTAACAAATTGAAATCAATATTAACATAAATTTGAATAACAAATAAAATGAATAACTATTTCCGCAAAGTTCTATTTTTTTATAACAAATGCTTCTATAATCAATTTTAATGGCCCACAGTGGCATTATTAAACCATATAAAATAAATCTCTTTTTATTCAAAAAAAAAAAAAAAAAAATTTATTTGAAGAAAACAACGAAAGAAAGAGGATTAATTTAATTAACTAAATTATTTGAAATTAAATTAATTTTCTAATTATTGTGCCATAAAGTTACAAAGACAAATATCGCTTTCATATTTGTGATCTCCGAAATTGTTTTCGCTCTTCAATATTTTAGTTTGACATACGAGAAGCGTATGACCAAAGAAAAACATTTTTAAATTTTATTTTATCTATTAGGACTTGTGAAATTAATTGCTGTGTTGCAGAGGTCTTTTCCTCGACCTCCTCTTTCCATTTAGTTTTTAATCTAATATGAATCGTTTAGGAAAATAATGGAAGATTTTATAGGGTACTGAAATTTAATTATGCCGTATTTAAATTTATTCGAGGCTAGAATATATTTTTTGCTAGAATATATTTTTTGGGGCTGTCCACAATAGAAAAGGTAAAATAAAAAGTGATCCAAATCTTCTTCAATCACATGTTCTTTTCATATTTATAGATTTTTTAGCGATAGCTGCTTTCGCACAGTTTGGGCAATACATCACTTACTTTGAAAATAATTTGCAATGTATTTGCCAAATCGACAGATTTTAGATCGCGAAGCTCTGATAAATATCAGTATCAATTTAACATGCGATTAAATCCATCCGTTAATTGTCAGTTTCTTAGAATTTTTTTTCGCTGACAATATTTTTTTAATGTTGAAATAATTCAAGTAACTTTTGAAGTAAAACATTTCAAGTAAAAAGTTTTAAGTTTTTTGAGCAAATTTTATTAATTGAATATGAAAACAGTATTTTGAAGCATTAGACACACTTGTTCCTATTTTCCCTTAAAATGATCATTTATTTAGTAAACATGCTTTCCAAGAATATTTCTAACAAGCAAAAAGTATGTTTTCAATGAACAATTGACTAGAAAAAAAAAACAACTTAAACATGTTATAAAGTTTGTAAATCACAAAATTCGAATGAAATGCAAAAATGTGAAGCATAAAAATGGCTAAAAGCATATAAATTCTTATTTAGCTTATTAAAAGTGGATGATGTTACAATAGACGCTGAACAGAGGAAATTTAATCATTTTGTTATAATAAATGATGCTGTGTGCCATGCACATGAGCCTTATAAAAGTAAGTAGGGATTATGTTTTCCATTTTTTTCTGAAAAATGTTTGTATGTTATTTAATATTAAGGATATTTCACTTTGTTTTTTTATTTGATAACAAAATTGTAATAATAAAACTTAATTGAAAGAAAATGAGAGAAACAAGGCGATGTGATAAGTATAACTAAATTTACCTAAATTATGAATATCTAATCATCTATTGCGAAAATGTGAAAAGATTACTTTTAAACAGCATTCATGTTCGAGAGTTAAAATATCAATATTCTTAAGTCGCTTATATTTTCTCGGTTTATGAAAACCACTGCATTTATGTTCCTTTTTTTCTTCTTCTAAGGACTCGCATGCAAATTTGAGATAAAATATTTTTTGCATATAGGAAGAGGGATGACTTAAAGACTTTTCACCGAACTCAAACCAGGAGGAGAATATATATTCGATAATATATTCCTATTGTTTCTTCATATGCACAGCGAATTTTCATCATTTGTCGATCGATTTTGAAAATTCTTTTTTTTAATAAAAAGCTCAATACATAAATTGTTGTTAACAATATATTAACCGAAGTCTAAAATAAAATTTTAATCGATTTAAATATTAATACATGAAATATATGAAAGTGTTACCAAATGAGATCTCTAACATGTACGCCTATTCATATATGTGTGTGTACATAGTCTCATAAACGCAATCGCTCACGATCTTTTTACTTACAATAAATGTTTTCTCTTTCTCTCAATTCTTAATAGCAAAGAAATAAACAGAGAGTTTCATATATAAACGAACAAAAACGAAATGTATACCACTCTCTCAAACATGAGTGAGGAGAGAAAGCTAAATCTACAGAGTGTATGTTCATACATGTGATTGAGCGGTGAGTGAGAAATCTTGTGCACTGGGATGTCCTTCATTGATACCCAGAGAAAAGAGTGTTCTCAAGGAATTACATTTGATTTGCTTCCATAGCATTCTATAAAGCATTTTTTCAACTTCCTAGGATCCAATTGACAAAATTTTAATTTGGAAATAGGCATTGCTTACGAAAATTTATGAAATACCGTTTTAAACTACGACTTTGAAAATTTTCTTGTTTATTTATAATGCTTGGTCCTTGACATTGCGTACAGAATACAATATGATTTTAATGATCGTCTCTAGATTGCTTGTAGTGGTATATCCTTTTGAGGTAGTTTCGGCCCTTTTTCTCACATTTCGAGCGGTATCTGGGCGATAACTTGACTAATTTTTTCTTTCAAATGCTCCAACATTAAGAAATTATACGTGTGGACACGGTCTTCGAAGTGGCTCTACAAAAAAGTCTAATGGCTTCATATTGCATGATCTTGCTTAACAATTGACGTCGCCAAAACTTGAAAGTACGTGCCTGGGAAAATTCCCATGCAATAAATCATGTTGTGTCGTGTTGTGTGGCTCATGGCACCATTTTGTTGAAATAAAATATAGTCCGGTTCATAATCTTAACCTGAAGACCAAAAAAGTCGGTCATCATACAAAAACAAGGCTCTGAATTGAAGGTAAAGATTCTTCTAACATAATTTTTGGACAAATAAGGTCCAGAGACATCTCCAGACCAAAATGCGACTGGATACAACGGCTATTCCACAATAATTTCTGGGTTCTCTAAGCCCCATATATGCGATAATTTCGCTTGTTGCCGTGACCACCGAGTGAGAAATGAACTTCATCGCTGAAGAAAATTTTGTTCATAAAATCAGCACTAAAAGTCTGTTGCCCTAGCACCCAATCACCATATATACGACGTTGTGAATAGTCAGACAGCTTTAATTATTGCGTAAGTTTGAGCAAAATTCGCTCGATTAAAGAGAAGGCCGTGGATTCGACAAATTCGGATTATTCGCCACACTTTCACAGAAGCGATATTTTCGACAGTGCGCACATTGCAATGATGCACAGCCTTGACTAAAATTTTATCGCTTTCTGTCTTATCAATTTTTTTTATAATCTTACCAATTTCTTGCACAGTAGGTCGACTATAATTCCACATGTGAACCACCGTTTGTGTAGTCAGTTTTAACTATTTTTAGACGGGTTTTTTCAACATAATGAAGATAACATCCAAGTCCGCGAGAAGGAATCGAAAAAAACATCGAAAAGGAATCGAAAAAAAATCGAAAAAAAACATCCTTATTTATGATGGCCATCTCAGCATTTTTATGATCTTTTTGGAAGGCCTTATATTACTTGGGTACTCGTGGAAGCTCCTGTCTTGCTGATGGCAAAGTTTCTGTTGTGTGATATTCTCACTCAATAATGCAAGGAGTGGAATGAAGCATGTTTTTTTAAATTTTACTAATAGAAGTGGGTATGTTAACATTTTGACATCTAAGTACTGTTTATATGTGTGATGTATTAAAATGTATTAAAATGGTTCAAGTGTCTGGAGGACATTAATAAATATATAATTTTGCTAAGGAAATAATTAAAAAAGTACAATAAAAACCCATTAAAAGGTGGCTGTTATAAGTGCAAACGTAAAATTACTACGTATAAAAGAGAGTGCGGTAGTCAAGCAAAAAGCTTGACATGGAACCAAGTCTTTTAGTAAGTTCCAAAGCAGTGGTCAGACGAAGCTTGGAGCCTGACGCCTTCTTTTGTGGTATATGACATATGATTTATTCTAATCATATTGGATAGCTCTTGGTCATTGACTTTTGATGGCTTCCTAGAGCTGATCTTATCTTACAAAGAAAAAGTAGCCAAACAAAATTTTCCAAATCATATTTGATGTAACTATTTCTGCATTTATGGCCTTATTTCTTTTTTTGGAATTCATATGACATACAATGTTTTAAGTGCATTTTTGGTCATTCATATGAAACTTATGTAACTATTTAAGCCACTTTCATTAGGATAAAGATTTCCTTTATACCTTAAACTAAGTCACCATGAGAATTTTTATGGTAAAATATTAAAATTTTGTATGGCTTACAGTGGAAACTGGCACAAAGCTGCTTAATTGATGGGCTTATGATATGTGTGACTTCTTAAATTTTCCTCAAAGAAAACTATCGTAGTGATGGCCTGGCAGTAGAGATATTTTAATGCTAAAGAAATTCTTAGATTTGCCCAGTTGAAATATTTCTTGGGACATAATATGACTTAAAGCTTTCCACACATAAGTTGAATTAAATATTTACTGGTGAGATATCCCCTGGTAGACTTTAAATGTACAAAGAACATGTTTATAATTTCATCCTTAATGAGTTTAATATGCAACCCTTTGTACGATTGTCAATGTACCCAGCCATTCCATGAGTATAATTTGTCTAATAACACAAATTTTGCAGCAGGCAACCTGCTCCCTTATAGCATTAAAGCTATAAGAGTATAATCTTAAAATATTTTGTTCCTGTTCCATTTCTCAAATTAAAGTTATTGGTGGCATAGCTGACTTTTAGAATTTTTTTTTTTGTATCATACAACAGTGATTTTTTGTTTTAGTCATTGGCTCTGGTAGGAATAATACTAAAGATTTAATCAGTTTCTATGAAACAATACAAAATTCATTACAGCTGTTTAAGGGGGTCAAGGTGTTCATTATGTGTCGCAAAAGAAAATTAATGAAAACATAATCTCTCATAAAATCGTTATGACGCTTTTATTAACGACAACATTTAAAAGCCTACAACACAAGACAATATTAAAGACATCAACAAAAGTTAGCGCAATACAACATTAATGACATTAATGTTACATTCGTCTTGTAAATGAGTATGCTAAATAAAAATAAGTTGCCATATGTTACGATTGCCGGACTGTCTTATCATCTATGGAGTCATTTGTGAAAACATATGAAAAAGTGTTACAGAAGTAGTTGAAGACATTGTCATGCAAAATAATTTTTCTCAAAGAGAGAGTTTCTCATTCACACATTTTCCCTGAAATAAATCAAGCAACAAGCGACAATAGAGCCTGCCTCTTCCAACTTGTTTATTTTTAGCTTATACGTAAGAGTAGAAAAGAAAAAGTTGTCATATGTCCAATTTTGTGGATTACTCTTTAAGATGGTAATGTAGCTGAAATGGCAAGGAGACTTGCTGGCTTTTAATTATAATGAGCTTTAAATGCGAAAAAATTATAAGTGACAAAGATAAAATTTCTGAGAAAAAACTTTTTAATAAACGCTATGATTTTACTACGGCCCCACATTCTTCGCATGCTTCAAACTTCTTCCTCTTTTACTTGTCTTCTCCATATGTGTGCAGACCTTCCTCTTCTGCGGCTTTCCCGAGGAACCATTTCTGGTGATACCATCACGCGATATGCACAGATCGTGGCCGCTCCAAATCCCTTTGTGCTTACATATTTCAATATGAACTGATTGATGGTCTGTTAAAGTCCAAAGTCTGTTGCTGGAAATAGTTTTCGTCCAGAAAATGTTTATGAATTTCCTGAGGCACTGGTTAACAAATACATTTACGTTCCGCAGGTTTCGCGGCGTAGCACTCCAAGTTTTGCAGTGGTATGGAAGAGTAAATTTGAATATATTAACCTTAATACGGTGCGAGAGTGACGATCATTTCCACACAGTTTTTCAGCGGGCAAACGTTTGTTGTGACCTTTTAATGCGGTTAGCGATATCACAGCTGGCCCACTACTACATTTATGGTATTTTGAATATATTTTTTTTTAATTTCTTATGACCTCAACCCTAAGAAAACCCAATCCCAACTGCGATTTAATTAAATAATGCTTTGACTAAGCATTTTATTTAAATAAAACTAAAGGGATTTTATAAAAAAATATTACATTCATCAACGGCAATCAGTGCGGTGGAACAAAACATTTATTGCAAATAAACGAACAATAAAAGTGAATACAAAATTTATGCATTGGATGCAAATTAATAAAAAAAAAACAATACAACAACAATAATCAAGCAAAACATGAACAAATGTACGCATATTGTATTTGTTCTGCTATTGGCAACACAGCACAGTGGTGCAACAAAAGCTTAAAATTGTATGTTCTTAGACAGCGATAAACAATAAATATAAGTATATTGAAGCTTTCTGCCTGTAGGCGTAACAAAATTTTATTTTTAATAAGTACATAGTTGATTCATATTATTTTATTGTGCTTCTACTTATTATTACCTCTTCTGCATGTCTTATAATTTTCTTCCATCTATGATCCTTTTGGGCCAATTTGATTCAATAATTAAAATATAATTCATAGCAAAATTTCTTAAAAAAATCGCGTTTGTTGGAGCATTTGCTTAAAAAAACTAGCTGACCCGGGCAAACGTTGTTTTGCCTTCAAATTTGCACTAAATCGATATAGCAATTATTGTTCAAATACCGGTATCGGGCTAATTAATCCCACTACACGCTGATTAAGGACCCAACGCCTTCAGCAAAACGCAGCATAGGCTTATCGCGCTGATCTCTATTGGGCAAAACACAAAAAAAATATATATTGGGCCATCTGTCGGACGAACTTCAAACTACACAGAAGCACTCCTCACATCCCATAGAACATGTATATGAAGTTTGTTCAAAATCGGTGCAGTAGTTCTTGAGTTACGGTGCAAAAACACACACACAAAACTATTGATTGCGCCATCTGTCGGACGAACTTCAAACTACACAGAAACACTCCTCATATCCCATAGAACATGTATATGAAGTTTGTTCAAAATCGGTGCAGTAGTTCTTGAGTTACGGTGCAAAAACACACATAAAAAACTAAATATTGCGCCATCTGTTGGACGAACTTCAAACTACACAGAAACACTCCTCACGGCCCATATAGCATGCATATAAAATTTGGTCAAAATCAGTCCAGTAGCTTTTAAGTTTAGCGATCACGAACATACACGTAATTTTTATGCATATATAGCTGACCCCGTCCGCCTTGCTGGCCCTAAGCAAACAGCTCAAAAGTTACATTACCATACGATTTAAATTGAGCGTTTAACGAAATTTACGGCCTTTAAATAAAAATCCATGGAATACATATCATAAAGTTTTGGAGTCCATACGTTACATATATATATATATATATATATATATATATATATATATATATATATATATATATATATATATATATATATATATATATATATATATATATATATATATATATATATATATATATATATATATATATATATCCCGTTTTATATGTATAGATCTTTAACTTATTGTACAATGCTGCACCTTAGTAAGCGCGGAATATCTTGTGTTATCGAATGATGTAAATATTTTGTAAATAAACCGAAAACTCGGATTTTTTAATGCAACATTTCGAAAGTTTTAAAATTTTGATATTGAATCATTATTAACATAGATGATATCTCGTTTTGAAGAACATGACAACGGCTTTGCAAAAAAAAAACGTAAAATAAAATAAAAAATCACAAAAAATTAATATATGTATATGTCATTGGTGGTGCAATATGAAAATTGGATTTTGCCACGCCCTTTCGCCCACAGACCGAAAATAAAAAATCACAGTGTCACCCGGCTGAGTATTCTGAAGGTTCCCTGAAAATTTCGTCAAAAACGGCCCAGCTGTTTTGGAGCCATTACGTTACATACATACATACATACACACATCCTATTTTATATATATAGATTGAAAATGCAAATAATATACAAAAAATAGAGTATCATACAAACTCTCTAGAAGGGACACTCTTGCTCTTAGCTGAATACGAGATGAGATGTGAAGACACCAGGATAGAAAGCGTAGAAACTAGTATTTTGTGCCTAGTATTGGATGGAGTTAAATAAATAATAGTATACTACTAGTAACAAATAATAGTTTGACTACTTATCGATAGTTCAATTCAATTGAACATTCAATAATTAAAAATATTTGAATAAAAGTGTGTTATAGAAACAAGCTAATGACGGAACCTCCTTTATTCTCTCTCTCTCTCTCTCGTCAGTTCTGTTAAACCTAAGACCCTTAGAAATTATCGAAAAACATTTTAGAGTCATAGTTTCTCGAAAAATGTGTCCGCCGGTTTTATTTTTTCGGTTACATCCATAAAACTTCAATTGCTTTAGACAAGTCCTTTCCATCATCATCTTTTTTTTTCGAATTAAAACAAATGATGACTTTGGATGTTGCCCTTGCGTCATGAGCAGGCTTGCTGGAGTTTATTTGATTTTAAAACATTTCTCCGATCTGCTATGATGGCTGATCTCGCCAAGGACCTACAAGGACCTAACATTAAGATATTGACACTTGTGTTTACTGAAGAATATGTACTGTTTCTTCATTAGGTTTGAAGTTCTATTGGCCATCATTTTTTTCAAATATTCCTTCGTCCCCATTATTCATTATTTGTTTCAATTAATAATCAACAAGATTTTATGTAAATCATAGGATTAATGTACATACTTTATTTCACACAACTCAGTTTTATTTTTTTTTTTTTTGTATTTTTATTATTATTTAAAAGTAATAAAACTTTTCAATTTGAATTTGTCAATACAAAATATTCAAATGACACAAAATATATTACGCACCCACATCAAACTTCTTGTACGTTGCAAGGCGTTTTAAAGAGAATTTAACTTTTTATCTTGTGGCAAGTCGAAATGTAGTTATTATTGACATATGAATATGAGGTTATTTGAGGTTGCAATATTAATATATGAAGGAATAAAATTCCGATTGTGTTGGTAAACAATTTATATGGGTCACATTGATAAAAAAAACCGAAAAAAAATCAAAATACTACAAGTGGCTATAAAACTTACTTTTTTATGTAGATGAAGAACAAAAAATCTGTTTTTGAAAATAGTTATTTCTGATCCTGTCAGGATAAAATAAAATTTCAGGTTGAAAATCAAAATTTAGTTAATTTTAGCCATTATTTATTGCAGCTGACGCACTGTGCTCATTTCGTGCATGCAGGCGTGAGAAATGTATTTATATATCAATACGTGATTGTTTATATTGTTCTAATGTTTTTCTCATGTTAAATAGGCAATAAAATTCATTTATATTCATCGATTACTTTCAATTATTTTTGTTTTTTCCATTCATTTAGTGCAATAAATTTATTTCACATATTTTTTA
Source organism: Germaria angustata (assembly GCA_963681545.1). Classification (NCBI taxonomy): domain Eukaryota; kingdom Metazoa; phylum Arthropoda; class Insecta; order Diptera; family Tachinidae; genus Germaria; species Germaria angustata. The sequence goes on along the minus strand of OY812998.1, from coordinate 114,969,475 downwards.
TTTTGTATTCCAGTCCCTTTTCGTGCATTTACACCCACGCCAGAATATTAGACTTTGATGCATTTAGGTAGCCATCAAATTACTTTTACTGCGCTATAAAAATTTATTGACAAGTCGTTAATATTTATTGCAAAAGATTGTGGAATATGAAAAAAAATGTCATTTATGGTCCTAGTTTAAATCTAATTTATTTCCATTTACATGCAGGCAGGCATGTATTCTAGTATATGAAAAGCAAATGAAAATCTCTAACTGGTTTAGAAAGCAGTACAATGTTAGGCAATAATACGAGAAATCATATGAATCATATGAATATCTCATAGCAAAAAATAGGAGAACATTTCATTACATCTGGGGGAAATATTTGATTAATAAAAATTTTAATACTTTGAATTGAAAAATTTGGTTGCCACTCAGATATCCTTGATAGTATTGCCTTATAAGGAAGCAGTTTGATCCTGCTTTAGATTAATTTACAATATCGAGATTTTTGTATTTTAAGTGGCAGCTGCTGTGAATTACAAATTTTCTTTTATCGTTAAAAGCACGATGAACTCTAATCTCAGGTTGCATAGTTCTAATTATTAAGTCGTAAATAATACTGGTGTATAGATGACTAACTTTTACTTTTTATATTAGTCCTTCAGATTAATTGGTTGTTTCAATGATTTGGGCTAAAACAGAACTAAAGCATGCTCCTTTAAAATAATTAAACTAATTTGAAAATCGGTTCATAAATAACAGACATAAAAAATACCTCATCCTTTTTTAAAATAGATTAAAAATATATGTTTTTAATGATTGGAAAGATCCTAATCCAAAATTGGTTAATGACTTAAAATTAAAGCGATTAATGTCTAGTCGGTTGGCTGACATTCAATTGACAAATTAAAGCGAATTAATATCGCCAGCATGCGCAATGAACTCAATGTTTTCATCACCATCCTTAAAAGTCACTTTATTGATCACTCCACCCTCACATACATACATCTATATACACATAAATTTAAAAAAATGTTCCCTAAATTTGATGCACGGATAACTTGTAGCCTTAAATAAAATATATCCTACATTTGACTATGGTAAAGGACTTGGTTTGGCGACTAGTGGAATAGTGCCATAATTCTTATATTTGTTTATAATGTGCAAGTGGATGAATGAATTTGAATAATAATTGGCAAAGATATAGCAATAGCTTATATACCCATATCATGGTAAGGGAGTTGGTGTGACCACTATTGGGCAAATGCCACATTTCTTATAACTGACAACCGATGTACTTTATATACTATTATTATGGTAAAGAAGTTGGTTTGACAATATTTGAAAATCTAGAGCTTCGCTACTCTAAAACACATAAACAGCCGAGAAACCTTGAACGAAATTCACCAAGGAGATATTTTATGGTCTGAAAACTCTTCATCGTAGCAGGTTTTCTGGTTTGAAATAATGCAATAATTTTAATAGTTCAATATCAGGCTTAAACAGCTGAATAGGATTAAATGAAATCTAGCATATAGAGAGTGCATAGCCTGGGTCAAAATACGAGTATACGATATATTTTTTTCTTAGACCTATTATAGACTAATGCCACAATTTTTACACATGAAAATTAAGCATCAAGCCGTTGAATGGAATTGATTAAAATCTCGTGTTTTAGTTGATAAGCATGACTTAATTTAAGTCATTTTGAAGAAATGCCAAAAATCAAAGGAATTTTACAACTTCTTGTTACAAAAATATTTGTCGGACCGCAATCAAGAAGAAAGATGAAATATTTTTTTTTTTATATTTTATTTGTGTGAACTGGTATACATCGTTAGATAAACGAATGTGTGTAAGAAGCCATCACCACTATGGTTATAGGTCGAAAAGCTTCATATATAATTTTTTAATGTCTCACTGAATCAGGTGCTTATGCATCGAAATTGCTTCATACTCGAGATTGTCTATAAAAACCAGAGAATATGCATGCTGTTTTTCAAATCCTTGAATGTCCTTAAATATTTTTCAAGAGTCTTTAATTTCCGCTTAAGTATTCATTTAATAAGATCATTGATAAATCCCAGGACCTACCACTGAAAGTGGCAGCAATTATTTCGGAATCTACTTCTTTAATACATACTCATTTCTATGACAGCTGGTTTAGGGCATAAATCGTTATCTACGGAACTGTATTAACTATAAATATGCATATTTTTGTGTAAAAAGCATTTTCGAATATTTATCTCTCTTCAACTGCGAAGGAAGTCGGGCGTACAAATAAATCTTAATTTTAATAATGTTGTACTTCCATTTTTCACTTTTGGTTCAACACCAATTGTAATTAGAAATTAGATATTTTTTGTAAGTATAAATTAGACATTTGCTTATATTCTACTAACAGACATACTGTTAGTAAATATTAAATGTTATTTAATATTAATTAATTAATTAATTATTTTTTTTTTATTTAATTTTGAGATAAGAGCCGGTCGATGTTGTGTCTCATCATCTTATTATTTTAAGTATACGCTGACATATATAGATATATAAATAAATAGATATAAGCGACTATAATATAAATAAAAACTCAATAATAATGGATTTTAAACAACCAAAGAAAAAAATTACTATAAGATGGTAAAAAATTATATGAAAGGATCCACAGCATAAGTGATATACGAAATATACAACCATTGAACTATGCTCTGTTAAATAATATATTTATATTATCTGATTCGAATTGAAATAAACTTTAAATTGCAGGTGACAATAAAGCAAATAAATAAACATACAGTGTAACTTAAGCACCACTGCGTATACGTTACGTGGACTTTTGTATGATTGTCTACAACGTATACGCATCGCTTTAATTGAAAGAAATTTCATAACAAAAATCGACAAATTTAGACTGCATTCGATCCAGCCACCACTATGCGTATTTGTCCATGATAGTCTTTCATGGATTTTGGCTACATCGCAAAACTCTCACTCAATATTTTCAAACTTTAAAATTGATTAATTCAATATATTGATTTTGTGGCATAGCCACGGTTGCTGCACCTTGCCTTCCAATTACTCTAAGTTGCAATAGCATTCATATGAAATTTCTAGACTATGCTTACAACGTATATTTGTTACAAATACTGTGCACTTACATCCTGTCTATAGCACATAATTAAATCAAAGTTCACACAAAAAGATCAATATTATGTTAAAGGTTGACAAGACTGTGCCAATAGTTGAGCAAGTAAGTGTATCTATTTATTTGCTCAATTTGTTAATAAAATTCGATTTATCTTACTTAATGAATGGTTGCTTTAAATAAAAGGTACAAAGATTTCTTACTGGTTCAAATAGTATTCCTAAATATATTCTGGAGGCCGGATATTCTTATGTCCTTGTTCTACCTCCTACTTTGCAAACAAAACCAATATTGGATTTTTGTTCTTTCGCCTGAGGCGTACATGTTGATACTTAGAGGAATTATAAATCAAATAGTGGCAGTGAACTTTGTAATTTCTGCTGTTGCAAGGCTGCTTACATGACATTAGAATAAATGTGTATGTTTGTATTTGCCAACATTTGTTGACATCTTTATTGTTTAATTTTGTAATTAATTTCATGTTCCTTTTATGTTCGGAAAAGTAATTTCCAGTGGCACTTAAAAGCAGGCAACCAGCCACAATGCAAATTCTTATTCACTGATAACAAACACACACACACACATACAAAGACACATATGTAAAAAAGATTTTGTGTTCTTCATACTTAAATTTCTTGTGGTTATATATAGTTGTTGTTGCCATTAGTGAGGACTTTCGTTGATACATTTGAGATGTTTAAATTTGTAATACCTCTTGTCAGACTTTTCTTTAAAAAATAAACCAACTTTTTCATATTTAATTTACTCAAACAAATTAAATGAAAATATCGTTTTATGTGGCAAACTACAGTGCATACACGTACTTGTATTAACGTAACATGTTAATTGGTATCCTTTCATTTTACGAAGTAAAATTGTTATGATTTTGCATAATCATTTACGCAGTATTTACAGCACAACAATTTGGTTCAGACAAGTCCTCTTTAATCTGTTTTTTGACGTGATATTTGAAAATAGATCGTGGATATTATCAACTATGAAACATTTGAGGATATCAACATATACGCTTATGATTTGCAATGCGCTATGAGCAGAGGCACTTACGATACAAGTACATTTTTTATATATTTTTAACAAGAACGAACCATTCGGTGAAGAGCGGTTCATTGTCATCTAGACAACAAATGGATGTACTTCTAATAAAAAATAACTCTTTCGTAAAAGTGTGCAGGTTACGAAAACAAACTTCGTGATTTCATTGAAGCTCTTTCAATTGCATAAGCGATAAAACAGTCTAGCCCAGAGACGCCATTGATACAATAGAATGGGGTGGACTTCAATAGCCGATGATCTTATTTGCCCTCTCCTTTTGACCGCAATAAATTTGACTTTGTTGTTTTGCGGCTCATACATGAGAGTAGTATTGCGTTTTCGATGGCATATACGAGCAGCTGGTATAACTAGAGAGAGTGAAGTATCCCTTACACCGTCTTAAAAAAAACTAATATGCTTGAATGTTTCTTAAGCGACATGAAAAATGTACAGAATTCATCGAACTGGATTTTCATGCCAAGAAAAGGAAAGGCATGTTCGGCCATATGTTTATGCAAATTTAACGAGACACAATTGACATGACTGCATTTGGAAATTATTACCAGATTGTGACAAGTTGTATAATTCATATTTCACCTTATTGCCCCAGGCTTCGATAGGCTTACCCTATTGTTGAATGCATTTTCAATCTGATTTTTGCCCGGTTATCATTGTACCCACCTAAAAACTATTATATATTACATTATTTCACTTCATTATATATTTTTCGATTGAACCAGTACTCAGGGGATGACCCCTATTTACGCAGCGCATTGTGCTGGAACTAGGAAATTAGGACATTCTATGATGGATAGAGGGAATTGTGTTTGTGGACATTCAATGTGAACCTCTCCACATTATGTATGACAGGAAAGGCAACTGTAGGGAGCTCTTTCCTCAAACGAAGCATTCGATCAAAGAACGAAATGTGAAATAAAGCAGATTTTTTTTAGCTTTAGCATTTTGTCTTTAATTTTACTGAATAATCCATGATTTGTGTGTCATTTTATAGTCCTTATTAACAAATATATTTGATTTCTCTTTCTGTACTTATTCAGGTGCTATAGAAACATAAGTCACGGATTTGTAAGTCTTGGCTTCTATGACAATGTCTGTATTAGATTTTTTCAAGTTTTGCGTGCTTCTCTTAATTTACATTTTAACTGTATGTGTGATTGAATAATTTCCCGTGACTTTGAAAATATATTGGATGTGCCTTAAAGAGTATATGGACAATGTTTTACAGAAAAAGAAATTAATAAAAAAAAACTATGGTATTTTGCAATTCAAAACTTTCTAAACCTATTTATACTTTTGTGTTTTTGTTGATTACAAATACAAAAATATGATTGAGTTCTGTTTGAATTCTCATATAGTGTTTGTAGTCTGTGGCATTAGTATACGAGCTTTGAATGCTTTCAATCATGATTTGGCTAAAAGGGTACTGATGATTTGGTTAGCGCCAATGAAATGCAGGCATATACCTAGCTAAGCCAACAACAAACAATAGAATATTAAAATGGTTATTTTGGAGAATATCTCGAATAACGAATTTGATAAATATTGTTTTTTCATTGCCTTATAAATACTTTCATTATCACCCAAAGGGCGATTAATTGTATAAAGGCGTAAAAAGAAAAAAACAAAAAGACGCAAGTCAATTATAATTTTTAGTTGTGTTGTGATTGTACAAAAGCTTTCTAAAGCTATTTATACTTTTGTGTTTTTGTTCATTACAAATAGAAAAATATGATTGAGTTCTGTTTGAATTCTCATATGGTGTTTGTAGTCTGTGGCATAAGTATACAAGCTTTGAATGCTTTCAATCATGATTTGGCTAAAAGTGTACTGATGATATGTTTAGCGCCAATGAAATGCAGGCATATACCTAGCTAAGCCAACAACAAACAATAGAATAATAAAAATAATTTTTATAAAAAAACCTAAAGCTCATTTATATAAAAATCATATACATGTTTTTAAATAAATTGAAAAATTTCTCTGACGAAGCCGCACACAGAAGCCTCATTATTTGATAAATACAAAAAAAAATTATAAAAAGGCGAAGAAACTTACAATATTAAAAAAATTAATAAAAATTATTACAAAATAAAACTATTGATTACGAGGCAAGACCTTTTTTTTTACAAAATTGATGATTATTTCATTACAGTATTTTCAAAAAAATTTGCGTTTTAAAAACTATTTGCTTAAATGTTTAAAACATCTCACGGACTTGGCTTTAAGCCGTGCCCCTCAATGTTGCTCAAACAAAAGAAAAATTAATTCACGTGAAACGCACACAAAGTAGTTGCATCACTGTAGACAGAAAGACTACCAGAACAGTTTGTCTGGGAAGCATATGGCACTTGTGTCAGGTATTAAATATTTACAACGTTAAATTAATTCTATAGAACAAAAAAGTTAATATCTTACTTGCAGTGTTTTGAAACGAGATGAGAATTTAATGCAGTTACAAAATGCTGCAAATTATTTTACAGGCCTTAAATGAAAATATTTCCATACATTTGTATTCCAAGAATCTCGACACTCATACACACGCACGCACCTTGATATTTAAATAAACATGATTGTAATGTTAACACCAGCACCTAAACAATTTTATTTATTATTTGTTTTTATTTTTTATTATTATTTTTTGCTTGATTTTGTATTTTCTTAATTATTTTCTATGATCGTCATTATGGAGCTTCTATTTGAAATTTTGCACTAGTTAATTAAATCATTAAATATATGGCTTTTTTTAACAACAACTAACATTTTTATGGTGTTTCCATTTTCTATTGCCTTTTTATTTATGACTTTTTTAGATTTAATTTATTTTTGAAGAAAATTCATAAACATTTTTATTTACAACTCGTTAGTTTTTTTTAATTCTTATTTATCTCCAAATTTTTATGACACTTGCCGTTTAATAAATTTGAAATTTATTTGCATCTTTTTGTTTAAATATACATTAATATTATATTTTATTTTTGTTTATAATCTCTCAATTTCAACCTTCCGTTCGCACAACCGTTTCAATGCAGCGCTCGTTAGAAACTATCAATGCCGCCTTCATATGTTTGTAATGTTTTTGCGGCATTTAAGCAGCACCCTGTTATCAGAGTGATGCGATTGATAAAGACCCAAACACACCACCGATGAAAAATGAATTGTAGATAATTTAAATGTGGAATCTAAATTGCTGATTATGGAAATAAATACACTTTCGTTTTTTTTATATCGGTTCTTCCAATAGGGACTGTGACACCTGTCAAATTCGTTGTCTTTTATTTAGAGTATTTTGTCAAATGAATAAATTAATATTCGTGCAAACGATAAAATATTCGTGCAAACGATAAATATTTTTAATTAAAATGGCAGGTCCTGAAAAGTATTCGTGAACTGAACCTTTTCCTGTCAGTTCTGAAGAAAAATCATAAAAGAAACTGTACACAATTTAACACTTATTCATTTCGGTGCTTGAGCAAATATTTTAGTATAGAAATTGCACTGGATATTCCAACTATAAAGAAATTTCGTTTATGCGAATATCATCTACAGTTCGAAATAATTTATTTATATAATTAATAATCTTTTTTATACAAAACTGTCCATTTTTCTTATTTTGCCAAAGATATTTAAATTCCTGACCCTAAAACACTTTAGAAATGCATCCATTACACTTATAAAACTACTTTCGATAATGGCTATTGGCAACCAAACAGTTCCTTTGTTGGCCATAATACTCATTCAAAAAAAAAAAAAAAAAAAAAAAAAAATGATTACGATGCCCAAAACTAAATACATCTTACGACAGAGGTAGCTTATAATTACTTAATATTGAAATGAATTATTTTGTTATATTCATCCCAACTAATCGTTTAAGAAACTAGAATTTAACAAAAATTTATTGTTTGTTCCGGCTTTAGCTGTTCATATGGCCTCATTTCATTGGCCGCTAAACCAAATCGTCAGTGAACTTTATATAGTTTGAACATATTCAACCTCATCAGTTTATGCCAAATAAATCCAATAATATATCAGAATTCTCTTAAGGTTTACTGACGATGTGGCATAAAAATAACTACAGTCACAATAAACCATACGCTGACTATAATTTTTGCTTGAATTCATCAATGTCAACGTTTAACTTTTCTTATAACTGTTACGTTCCTGGCTTAAAGTATTTCATTTCCTTTATTCCATTTGTCGTCGTAGACATCACACGAAGTCAACACCAATATTTTGTAAATTTGGGAATTGTTGTCGACAAGCATAAAATATTATTGATATATTATTGAAAAATTATACCATTCGAATGGTCAGTAAACGAGTTGATGTATAATGGCGCTCATTTTACAGCATTTTAAATTGTTGTTCGCAAAACATCTGAGTCAAAATTGCGATTTTCTTCTCCATTATCAAATGTCAATCGCAATTTTTACACCCATTTCAAATCTTCAAAACGGGATATCGCTCGACCTGGAAACTGATATCTAAAGATCGCTATTGTTGCCCAAGCTGTGTGAATGGTTATTTTGTTCTGTTGAAAAAAAATTATTATCGAGACCCAATGAAGCAATTCGTGGCAAAAAAAACTCGTTTAGCATTCGCTTGTAACGCGGATGCCATCGGCATCCTTAAAGAAAAATAAGGGCCAATTACTTTTCCACTGCAAATGCTTTACCAAACAGTCACTTTGAGGGAATTCAATGGCTCTTTATACAATTCACGTGGATTCTCTGTTCTCAAAAAACACAAATTTCGTTTGTTAACATGACTACTTAAACGGAAATGGGCTTCATTGCTCATTATGATTTCTTATACGTAATCATCCTCTTTTTGCATCAGGTTTAACAGGGTATGGCAATAAGATAACCTTATCAGACGGTCAGCAGGCAACCACAGTTTGCAATATGTAGGGGGAGTATTTTCAAATCTTTCAACAAAGTTCATTGCAACAAACGTCTGCTGATGCCTAATTGTGTGAATCGTTGTCTTTTTGTTGGTTGGGGATCCTCTATGACATCGTCGGTAAGAGCAGCGATGCTTTCGGTCGAACAAGCAATAAGGAGGATTTCTGACGAAATCTCTAGAGGATACAGTTTGCACGAGGCGCTAAATCAAACGCTTAACTGTTCGAGCACATGGAAAGACATAAAGACGAAGAAAATGACGACGAAAATCTCGTTGCATTCAACAACAGACAGAAAATTTGTCAAATAAACAGTTACAATAATTCCATGTTCTGGAGGTGGGAATCGACCCATGCCTTATTGACAACTTATTCTCTCACAGTGATATTTGAGGACATGGCAACCAATTAACATTATGACATTACTTTTGCACCACCTTGTACAAGGACAGAATTAAGGGTATCCCATATGTAAATGCCTTTCCAATGGGACTAACTTTCTTATTGATTGGAGGATAAAAAAAGAATAGGCAAAGCAATAAAAATCATACAACTAAATCAATTGCATACAAATCATTAATTTATATTTCAGAAATTTCTGAAAAATTCATAAAATAATAAACATTTCATAAGGAAAACTATAAAATTGCTTATATATCTTTAAAATCTTAAGCACATAATCTAGTTAATTGAAATGGAATAGCTTTTGGCCAAAATGTCAAAGAAGCTTTAATAGTTTTTAAAGAATTTATAAAAAAATAATGATAATAAAAAATTAGAATATCAGTACTAGGTTAGGTTGATTGGAGGGGTGGTGATAGCCCATGTCATACGACATACACTTAAGCCAGTGAGTTTTGCGGCAGGATTCGAACCTGGGACCTTCGCACTACGAGTCTAGTACACTACCTACTCAGTACTAAGTGTGATAGGAAATATAAACTTCTAACCCTCGCTGTATGCAAGATGCCATCATTATCCAAATAACGAAATTTAAATATAATTTATCTGCGCATCAGCAACGTTTTTTTTTAACCGACATCAAAAAAGGAGTGTATTTTTTTACGTTTGTAGACACATAACTTTTCCGTTTACGAATCGATTTCAAAAAGTATTTTATTATTTGAAAGAGAATTTGCTTGCAGTTTGGTCCCATAATTTATTTTATGAATATCTGACGGACAATACCTGATGGGCAATATTGACTATCGCATAAATTCTCCAATTATGGAGAAGGTATTTTAATCTCTCATGGGAGTAAAATATAAATGTATTATATCGGAGTTGAAACTAATCCATTGTTGTTGCGATTTTGGAATCTGTTCGATTGGCGCTTTTTATTGAAATCGGGTTTATTTCTGACCAGAATTATTTGCTACTATGTTAAATTTTTGGGATTTTCTCAAATTTTATTTATCAATGATTAAATAAAAATGTGTGCAAAATTTTTTTTATTTTGGCAAATATTTTTCTTTTTAACTTTTCAAATCCATTTTCATTCCATTTTCATTATTTAATCAACAATTATTTCAAATATTTGCTATAAGACTGTATTTTTTACCACAAACAAATTGTGGAATCTGAGTTCACATTTACTTAATGTCCATGCGCATTAAATTTATAGTCCACAGAAAGCGCATGTATGAAAATACGTATGTATTTCATTCATTTCTATGAACTATAAACTAAATGTTTTTTTATGATGAATAAAATTTAGAATTTTTTAAATTCAATTAACGATACATTTTATTATTATTATGCCTAAATGTAGTAATCAAAAGTAACGCTATAAAATAAAAATTTTTAAAATAAAAGGTGATTTCTTAAGAGCTTTTCGGTTTTATTAAAAAAATACCAAAAATTTAGAGAAATGTGTGAAATCTTTATTTGAGTGGATAAAACAATCTATATAATTCAATGTTTAAAAATCCACCTACGCCTTAAATCGTTCATACGCGGTGACCAATAGTATAGCCACACAAAAATTAGTCTAAATGCGTTAAATCGCACGATATAGTCGGCTAGTGGATCGGCCTAGAACATAAAATAAACCATTCACCGAACTCGCTTCTCAATTGGTCCATTGTTTCGCATGCTGTGTGGCATGTGGCACCGTCCTGTCAAACCAAATGTCAGTTAAGCCCAGAACTTCTATGTTGGGCAAAAGAAATTTGTAATCATCGCACGTTAGCGCTTGCTATTAACAGTAACATTCCTTCGTCGTAAGGTACAATGATCCCACCGGCATTTTTCTGGAAGCATTGGCAGTTCTTGCAGTGCTCCTGGTTGCTCTTCACCCCAAATGCGGCGTTTTCGCTTGTTCACGTATCCCTTCAACCAGAAATCAACTTCGTCGCTGAACAAAAATTTCCGATAAAAAATTGGAAGATGCACTCTCTTAAACAAGCATAAATTTTGATAATAAAATTCAATAGTCTGCAAGCATTTTTCGTTTCTAAGTCGATTAATGAACATGTTTAAAAATAACATGTTACACGAAAATAGCTGAGCTGCCAAAAACAATGTTCCTAGAAAGAAAGTTGCTAAAAAAAATCACCCTTTATATGAAAATTTTTCCGATACCAAAAATGCCTCGATTTTTTTAATAGTTTCAAATTATAAACAAAATGAAAGTAAAATAATAAGGGCTACATTAAAAGTTAGTGATTCTATATTTTTTTCTAAATATCGCACAAGCATTTACACAAACTTATTACTTTTTTACTTAAAAAGAAAATTTGTGTTTAAATAAATGAAAAATTCGTATTTATTTGCATATAAATTTTTCTTGAAATTTCCCGCGTAAAATAATGGAAATTTAGTGATTTCATGCGGAGTGTAAGGAATTAAGTTTTCATCAGATGCCCGCTATTGTGTCTAGTTTTGTGATGATGTTCGCATGAACATGAGTTGAAACTGTCTTTTCATTTCATCTTATTTTTTAAGTTTACGATAAGTAAAAAAAAAAAAATAAACTTTTTTGAAATAATCTTTAGTCGTCCTAAAAATACTAAACTAGACATTATCGCTTAATATTTTCAATATTGTTTTTGTTAGTAGATCTGAAAATATTTTTTTACTTAAATCTAATATTTATTACGGTGCAAAGCATTTCCTCTGTATGGTAAAACATATATTTTATTTTCGAGCCCTTTTTGGTTTAGAAATTTATTGAAAATTTTTCGCTTAAATTATTTTTTAGTAGAGTAAAACATAACTTTACAAAAAAAATTTTGATATAAATTTTATGTATTAAACAAAACTCCTTTATTCTCCTGCCCATTATCTTATCAGTCACTTGTGTTGAGTATCGAGTAAAATGGTCTTAAAAAGTGTCATGAATTTCTGTAGTTGGGACTCGAAGGAATTAAAAATTTTGCTAGTTTCCAATGATTCTAATATATGTTTTCCATTGAAGTATATAATTTTTTCTATTATTATTATTATTGAAAGTTATTTTATATTATATTAGAATTGTTTATTTTCAATTCTAATTAATCTTCTTTTAACTTGTTACTGTCATAATTGTAAGCAAACAACTTAATATCAGTAGTCAAATATAATTATTTATTTTATTTATTTATTTCAAATTTATTATAATTAAAACTATAATAAATAATATACAAAAGCACTAGCTACTACAGGCTATCGGCTTACCAAATATAATATACTAGATATTTTCTTTCAACAATTAAAATGAGGGTCACAACCCAAACCTTCCTATATGCCCCATGTTTTACTAAACGGATATTAAAGAGCAGAGAAAACAACTATTTGAAAAGCATAAAAAACCTTAAATTTACTCAAAGTTTAGTTTATTTATTTGAAAATATGAAATAAAAATTGTACATTCCTCTTTCTCTTTGACCTAAAGTTATTTTTTTTACTGCACTCAAGTTACATTTTAGACATCAATAAATGTTCTACACACATAAACCCATTGAATCAATTGATTGTTTCTTTATGGCTGCAGTACACGACCGTCATCATCGTTATGATCCTTTTTAAGTATCTGTTATGATTCTCGCTTTTCTTTTAGGAACTTTTTTACACTCACACTACTTTATTAAGAAAGGGTATGAGGTGGATGGAACAATTTCCTCTAGTTCAAATATTGTCTAAGTAAATTATTCTAAGGGAAAGTAAAATGTTAAAATAGTGTTGCTTGCGCTTAACCCTCAGAATACGGTTATTAAAAAGGTGAGAGTGCTATTAAAGCACCACAGAGAAATAATGTCCCATGTCCTTATTCGCAATACTTTAAAAAAAAATGATGAAATTATTATAAAATAAACTTTGTAAGGAAACTCCTTTTTAAGGAGTTTGAAAAAATTTCAAGAAAATATTTATGTTGCTTTACCAAATAAGCACTCCATTAAGGATATGAAGATGTCTATCCACAAATATACCTGGCGGCTCATTTGAATATGAAGCACGCATATCATAATTTAGTTGCTGACCCGAAATTCGTTTTCTACCCAAATCATGATTTCTTTTATCCATAATTTATCATGTTGCTTTTCCCCACCACATCAAACTCAAATTGCGGTTTGGTTGCTTTTACACACATCATTTTTTTTTAAATGTCCAGCTTATGGAAGAGTGACGAAAGAAGAAAGTCAAGGGATGTATACTTAATTGTACCGAAAATGTACTTCATTTCTATTTTGTCATTTCATTCTCAATATGGTGGTATATTAGACATTGAGGACGGATAAAAGGATTTTTTTTTGTCAAAAAGGCATTATTTTATTTCCGTTTTTTTAATTCTCTTCATTCCCTCGATTTAGAAAGATTTCTCAAGGTAGCCAAAATAGGTTATTGCTTCAATGATAATCTGTTCGTTTAATATAAATGTCTCACCACCGAGCCATTCCTTAAAATTTGAAAACAGAATATAGTAGCAAGAGGCTAAATCTGGAGAGTGTTGTGGATGGGGCAACAAGTCGTTGTACAGTTTATAGATTTCTGTCAAAGTGGCTACACACTTGCTCACTCATACTTGCTCATCTTAATGAAACCGCAATTAATTCTAGAATGAGATCATTGTGGCTTCAAAATAAAATTTGATCTCTCCAAAATCTCTGTGGCCATGACTTATTTTATTCAATATATCGACGCCTCTTTTTATTTATTTATTTTTTTTATTATCACTATTTATTTTCGACCTTTTTTTTAATATATGTATATGATTTTTATAAATGATCTTTAGGTCTTTTTTATAAAAATTATTTTTATTCAATATTTCGACGCCTCTTTGGGCGTCTTCTTTAGGAAATTTTTTTTATTAATATGACAATTTTTTGAAAACTTATTTTACATACATACATACATGAACAAATTGAAAAAAATTTTATAAACCAATCAATATTAATTTATCATTGATTGATTTGTATCTATTGATACATTTTCTTATTTCATTATTTTTGTTCATCAATCTGTAACTTCCCTCTTTATAATTATTAAGAAATTGCTCTCCTTGATAATTAGTATTGATTGGTTTATAAAATTTTTTTTTCAATTTATTCATGTATGTATGTATGTAAAATAAGTTTACAAAAAATTGTCATATTAATAAAAAAAATTTCCTAAAGAAGACGCCCAAAGTGGCGTCGAAATATTGAATAAAAATAATTTTTATAAAAAAGACCTAAAGATCATTTATAAAAATCATATACATATATTAAAAAAAAGGTCGAAAATAAATAGTGATAATAAAAAAAATAAATAAATAAAAAGTAAACGTAACCAAAGTAATCTTCGATTTTCACTTTTTCATCATCATTAAATTTAGTTCTGAAAACTTTTTAACCATTAAAAGTGGAATTAGAAAATTACGGCAAAATCAAATTTACAGTAGTTCGACAACTTTGCACAAAGGCAGTTAATTAAGGCTCAATACAATGAAATTATAGGTTACTGTGTTAACGAAAACACAATACTACTCTTTTATATCAACAACAAACACAACAACAACAAAATATCGAAAAGAATAATAAAAGTCCTCATAAACTTTGAAGCCACTTTTATTCAACTCAATTTTTAGTCGATAAACAATCCATGTTTTTTACAATAAAATTGGTCTTGTGCACCCACTGTAGTGGAATTAGGGTTAATTCTAAATAGAAAAAGTAGCACAGCAGTAATTTAGTTTTGTTTATCCATCTATTGAAAATATACACAGTAATCTGTAATTTCGTTATTAAATAAGAAAAGTCTTTTATGTAAAAAGCAAAGAGTAAAAAGTGTACTTTTGTAAATATTGGCTTTAAAATTCTGCTTACTGGGGCTTAATGAATTCGAGCTTTGAATAACTAATGAAGGAGTTTCTGGCGTAAATTTGAGAAAATTGTGTAGAACACACAGTTTAAATGGTAAATGTTTTGCGGCTTATATTTTTATACTGTAAAAAAAAACTTAAATAAGTGTTAATATAAGCAGGTTCAAATACAATGAAAGCTGCTATGGCGGACAGTGTTACAGCCAGACATCTGCCACAATTGGATATATTTTGCCGACCCAAACATTTGATCAGTGGTTCTACATAAAGATCATTCCCACGGCAAGTCATATTTATATTGTCAGGGGAAACATGTCACCCAACAAAAATTATTAACCAAACAACCAAGGATGAATACCTCAAATCAATCGGCTTATAATATCAACAGCAAGCTTGGATTCATGACTTTTTCCATACAAAGTAATTCTCTGATCCATATCTTGCTACACCACCTCATCATCTAATAGAGAAAAACGCTCCCTGGGGTATCGGGCCTACTAAAGGTGATGTTATTAACAACCATTAAATCTTTTCTCTTTAAAGTGACAAGTTTTGTCCATGCAAGGACCTCACAAATGAGAAATTATCATCTATTCTTAAATATCATTCTGAAAAGAAAACTTTTGATTTTCCTTGATTTTTTTTACAGCAAATAGTCAACTTGTATGATCTTATGGTTCGATTTCAGTTGGCTGCGAACGTTCAGTCGGGTTGCTATAGGTCAACAACTAATTAAGAGGTTCCGGTCTCACTAGCCAAAAGCCCTCTGCATTATCAATTTTAAGACAGTTCTATTCGATTTGTACGCTCTGTAGTATCAAATTGTGTTCTGCATTGTGGAGATATTAGCAGAGACATTAAAGTTTGGCAACTGTGAAACGATCTGAAATTCGGTTGCCATCGATAATCGAGACATAAATTTATAAAAAAATATATAATAAAGAAAATCAAGAGGTATTTTTACGTCGAAGCAGTTCGGAAACATAAATTTTGAATTAAAAAAAAGCATCTCGGTTGCACGCAAGCAAACTTTTTGAAATCATTTTTGTTTTGTACTCCAGGGTACACAGTGAAATTCGTGGAAAAATATTTTTATTGATGAGCCGAAATTTTTCATTCTTGTAAATTGAAGAACTAGTAAGAAGAACTATTTAAAAAAATTAATAGACAAGAGCAGTGATGCTAAAATTGTCAATTTTCTCGGAACTGCGCTCCCTACTTGTCAATACATGTGTATCACAAAGTTCTTCAGGCAAGGGCGTAGCCAGGATATGAAATAGGGTGGTTCCACGAAAATTATGTTTTTTTATGATTATTACAATTTCGATCTATTTGAGGAGTAATCTGCGTGAAGCTTCAGTCATTGTGGAGCGCGACCATGTTTTTACTCGCCTTAAAGTGCTAAATGACCGCTCAACAGTTGCAGTAGTGCACGGCTGTGGCAATGAAATTAATAACGCCTTCCTTGTATTTGGATAAAACAATCCAGCTTCTTTCAAAATACTCGCCAGCTCTAAGTCGGCTAATTCGTCTTTACTTTTTTTGTTGCCAAGAATTATTCCAAAGCTCAATTTATCCTTCCAAATTCATCCAACTCATAAAAATGCTCAAACGTTTTTGTGGCATCTTTAAGCTCTTCCAGCTTCAAAGGAAGCATGTTTGATGGGTGCAAACAATGAATTGCAAACGCTGGCCTATTCTCTTCATCAAATCTTCTGTACATTGATGAAATTAGAGAATCTATATAAGGAATGTATATAGATCGCTTCCAGTATTCAGCAGGTGATGAAAAGTGGGGATTTGAACGGTGCGTTTGACGAGAGACTATCCTTGGAACAGACATCTCTATTCCTAAATTGGCTGTGTTTTCTTGAATAGAAAAAAGCAATACGTCCACAATACCCTGTGCATTTTTTAATAATTTTATATTGTATGCATGTAAAAAAAATTATTATAGAATTAGGTGGGTGCCACGGACCTCTAGGCCCATACCTGGCTACACCCATGTCTTCAGGTGAACTATAATTAGCAATTGATTTTTATACATTTTAACAAATAAAATTCATTAAATTGCCATACAAATTTCTTTGCAATGCGACATTACTGCGAAGCATTTTAAGGTAAATATTAACTAGTGGAAAATAGGAGTTGTTCTTAAGGTATGACATTTTCATTGCTTCTAAGATATCTGTAAGTATATATATTTTTTTAATATTCCAGAATGTTATTCTAAGTAAATCTTGACTAAAATCTTTCTCAAATTGTTAAATAACACTACTACATTAACATAAAAAAAGACAAATGATTACTATTTGATTCTATTCTAATTCTAGTGGTACACAACTTATTAGAGGTCTCTTAATTCGGTTAAGCTAATTGAACAAGAGAATTTTACTATAACAAACCTTTGTTAAGATCCCTTAGAAATGAACTAGATTTGCATTTTTTTTTCATTATTCAAATATATGCGTTTTAATGACTTCCTGGGAAGTACCCTTTAATCTTATTAATCCTAAAACTTTTAACTTACATCTACACTTTTTTATATTAACTAATGCCGCTTTAAACATATTAAAAGACTCTCAAACCCTTTGGCTATCAAGGTCGTAATGATGAAATAAAATTTCCAGGCTGTCGACAATGATATCAATATAAAAAAAAATACATTACTTTATGAGTCGATTATGGATGACAACCTAATTTCAGTTTGATTGCCAGTTGCCAATGTCTCTGCTAAAAATAATAGTGCAGGACACGGTATGATAATGCAGAATATGAAAATCAAATACGACATTTTTCCAAATGATAACGCAGAGGCTTTCTGGCAGGTGATATTGGCAACTACAAATTTATGGTTGCTGAATAGCAAACCAACTGAAGTTTAGTTGTCATCCAAAATCAAGACATTAGTCTCTAATATAAATGCTTTTAATATGAAATATGTTTTGCGACGATTAGCATTTGAAGTAGTTCCAAAGAATCGTTTTTTTTTTAATTCTTGCGCATCACTTCGGATCCAATCAACAGGTTCCAAAAAACAGCATATTGCAGAGACAAACAAATGTTAAGATTATTGGAAAATTTCCAGATTTTTAATGAATCAATAATTCTGGTTTTTATTGACTTCTCCGGAAGTTCTTTTTTATTTGGAGAGTAAAGAAAAGTAACGCGAGATTTGATAACGATTATTATCAATGTTGTAGTTCATATATTATTTATTATTATTAGTATTGTAGTTCATATATTAATAAGAATTTTTCTATTAATCTTTTATTTAAAGGTGGACTAAACTATGGCAGAATATAGAAATAATCTTCTCTTACACGATTCTGAAGTATTTCTTCTGCTTCTTCCGTCTTTTTTTTTTTTGCTACGAACTAATAACAAGAAGACACGCCATCACCCAAAGGAATAAAGGTAAGTCATTATTTATTATTTGCTTCCAAAAATCCAATAATGTATCTTTTTAAACTTTGTACAAAGTAAAGTTTATAAAAAAAATTTCCTAAAACTACGACGCATAATTTAAAAATTCTTTTTTCCATAAAATCAAAAACTTATTTCTTTAAATGTACAAAAACTGTTTACTTTTCTTTAAAAAAAATTTAACATAAGGAAATTACTTTCACATTATGAAAAATAAATTCTAACTGCTTGAAAATTTTCACGCTTTTACAAACTTATACTAAAATTATTGAATATACTCCATAATGCAAATATGGATATTTATCTTAGCATTTTTATGACTTTTTGGAAGCTGTTTTTATGCTGAGTTCTATTGTATAATTGTAGAAGTTTGTGCTTGGGTACCCCTGAACTAAATCGACAATAAAAAGTTTTATGCACAATGAAACATGGAAATAGATCACTGAATAGATCATTTTAAAGTTAAAATCATATTCCAATTTTTCTTAATATTTTGCTTTTGTACCACCAGCTACAGAAACAAAATTACTTAAAAATTGCAAATAATTAACAAATTCGCTTTGTGAAAGTATAAATTGAAAAATTCGATAACGAAGCCTATTAGCGAAAATATTTTATGAAGAATTTCTATTGGTGACAAAAAAAACTTCTAATGTTCTTAAGAGACAAATAATTTATGAAATGTTTTAGTGAAATTTATCTGAAATTTTAATGCAATAATCTTATTAACGTATTCCCATATGCAAAGTCTGCTGGACTCGGAGTAAAAATATATAATAGATATAACACAGCCAGTTGGCAGTGATTTAGACAGTAGTACGAATTTGTTATCAAATTTTTTTAAATAATTTTTTAGAATTTGGCAAACAAAAATTTCCATTCCATATGCAAATTCAAAACAAATGTCATAGTACAATTTTACCTCTTTGAGAGATTTTTGTACTTCCTTTAAAATGGTAGATAAGCTCATTACTAGCCAGCCAACTAATAGAAGTCAATGTGGTAGAAGGCTTTTTTTCCAGACTTATTGCTATTGTTAATATCAGTGCATGTTGTAAGTCCAGTATGAATTGAAGTATTCTTTGAGTTTGTTTTTAAGTTCGGAGCAAATATTTTGCGCAAAGTCATATCAATTATTTTAAGCAATTTAACTAACAAAACTCGAAAGATTTTCCAAAAATTTTTTTTTGCAAAATTTACCTCTAAATATTCAAAATCTTTCAGAGGATGTAAAAAAATATTGCTGTAATATATTTTTATTTTGGCGAAATACGCTCTCGCTCTGCACTATGCAGGACCTTATTAGGAAATATGTAAATACAGCCAATTTTTTTAAATGCTCAGAATGCTCAGTTATAAAATTTGTTCAAGAAATCTGGTTTTCGGTCCAGTTAAAGTAACATGTTATTTCAAATATTTTTTTTGACATCACATATAAATGTAGAACTTATGCACTTAACCCAAGCGGTTCATTTACCAAAATACTAGTTTAACTGAAACATAAAAAATCCTTCAAAGGAAATTTGTAAAATTTAAAACTTTTCCTTTGCAGATTTAGTGCAAATTTTTTTGCATTTTGCCAAAGGAAATAAACTGCTGAAAACAATAACCGCAAATTTTTGCAATTGTAAAAATTTCATTTGCAAACAATCACGTACAAATTTATTAAAACACTGCACAGTGGGAGTTTTCGTTTAGTAAGTGGTAATAAATTGTAAATTTTGTAAACTTTTCCCCATGTTAATTTTTTTGAACTTAAAAGATATCTTTGTCGTAAAGTCATATATTTTGAGTCACTTTAAAACCTCTTTTCATCGTTAACTCGATACTTGAGGGAATTTCCACAAATGTCCTTTAAGGTCAGGAATATTTTTTTTAAGTAATTTGATTCCTGGTCCAGTTAAAGTTAAAATTTAAGTTAAATTTTTTATATTTTTGGCTTTCAATACCCGTCTAAGTGTAAAACTGGAATACTTACTGCAAACGGTTCATTTGATTAAAGACTATTTTAACTTAAAGAACAAAAGTTCTTCAAAAAAAAAAATTATGAAAGATTTGAAAATTTAAATAATTTTCCTTTGTGGATTTAATATTGTTTTTTTAACTTCCCAAACAAAAATAAACTACTGGAAACAAAACCCGCAAATTTTAGTAATTTCAAAAATTTCATTTGCAAACAATCACGTACAATTTTATTAAAACACAGCACAGTGGGACCTATTGAGCAGTAAGTGGTAATAAATGTTTTCACTGACGCAACATGGAATTGTAATTTCCTAAAATATGTAAATAAAAAGAAATATATAAATAATAAACAATTTAGTAGAAAAAATGTTTAAAATAGAAAAGGATACACATGTGTACTTGGAGTGTGATAAATTAAATAGAAATTGAGAAAAAATCACGATTTATTTTCCACACAGTGCAGTTTTCGACATTCCCTCTTGCAATGGTACTATTCGATTTCAAACATGATTACTAATACAATTTATTTGTAGAAACGTTCTACTGTGCCTTGTTTAATGCAACATTGTATTTGCTTTACACCTCCACACTAAAATCAGATTAACTTGGGCAAAAGTACATTTTTGCGTGCTGATACATTTGAACAACTTGCAAACAACCAGCCACAAAAGGCAATCAATCGCATATAACATGAGAATTGAAATTGTGCTTGCACACTCTTTTCTAACATTTCAAAAGAATATAATTAGAATTGAATTCTAACGTATAATTGAGCCTAGAGAAAATTTCATTATAAAAATTTTTATAATGAATGGCATTAGGCGAGAACAGATTTTGTTATAAATAACTTTTTCATTTAAAACTCTAATAGCACTACAAAAGCCTTTTCTGAGCTGTTGACTTTCAGATCCTTCAATTTAGCACAAGTTTAACATGTTGAAATAGAAAAAGTGTTCGCTGCGAGGCATGTACCCATAAGTAAAATGGTGATGTAAGGAAAATCAATTTTTAGATATTCTTGAATACAAATAAGAATTGTAATTTTTGCCAATGTGAATACAAATATTAAATTTTAAACTTAGAGACATTTTTCTACGTCTTGATTTAATGTCTGTTAAATGAAATGTTTGAAATTCAATTGACAAAATATCTTTTCGCGTAATACATTATAATTGTTGGCGTATATAATAATTTGTAAAGATTATTACAAAATTTTTAAGGACATCATTCGATTGCTTTAAAAAATGATATAAAGTAGCAATTTATACCATGCAGTTAGTGAATTATTACTACAGTGAAAGTATTAAAATTTAGCTTGTATTTATATATTGCGAAAAAGTTACCACAGTGTCATGTTTGACATTATTAACACAGAATAGACACCAGTTTTGGTTATTTGATCTTCAACGAGATGCAACTTTGCGCATGTTCAAAGCACATTCCAACTTCTTACACTGCCCCTGATTATGCTCGAGTTCTTAAAATATATTTGATATATTTTACAATTTGTAACGTATGTAAACAAAGATATTAACACAAATAATTTTTTTTTATAAATTTTAAATACTTATTTTATTTTGCCCACGTATTAATGGAGTTTCATATTCACTATTTGTAATCGTATTTGTATTCGTGAATACTTCCTCCCACATTTCTACTCGTATACGCGAATATACATCTAAAAAAGGAACATATTCGTTACACCACTAATGTATATAAAGGGTGATTATTTTGATTAGAAACACATACGATTTAGAGAAATATATGAAATCTTTGTTTGAGTCGATAGAACAATCCATATATTCAATGTTTAAAGATAAGTTTATATAAATGTTGACCACGGCTACGCCCCGAATGGTCCAATTTTATTATACTTTCTCTAACATATCAGCTGGTATCTCACGAATGAATTCTTCAATAGTCTAAATCATAATCAATAGAATTTAATCATAATTTTTTTTCTACCTGCGATTCACAAAACAAATACGTGTAATATTTTTTTTGAAAAATTTTATACAAACACAACACAATTAACCACCCTTTGGGTGATAATGAAAAGCAAAAGGGAAAACAGAACTTATAACAACTATATGGATGAATTCCAAAACATAAAAACACATTGCAATGATGCGGTTTTACTACTGTTTTGGAACAAACCAAACCACCTGTAATGTTTACTTAAAAAACACTTTAAATTTTTTACGTTTAAAAACACTTCTAAACAATTAGTTGTTTTGAAAATAGAGATGTCAGTAGCAAAACATTTTTGTTTTAGTAAATTTAATGGTATTGTTGGAGGAAACACTTTTAAAGGATTATAAAATTGTAAATAAAATATATAAAAAATCTCATTGTAAGTGCATCGCTAAGAAGCTCCTGATTCCATTCGAACATTAATTTTCTTCCCTAAATATATAAATAAATTTTGTCTAGCTAATGATTTGCAATCTATTTCGTACAAAATTAATGATGTACGGTATGATTTTCTATATGCTCATCGATAACTTTTGTTATACATTTTTAATACATGGGCGATTTTATTCAAAAAACAATTTTAAATGATTTTATCGTAACGGCTCATGCTAGAGGCAATTATGTGTCTCTCCTTTGTTATATATTTCATCATTTCTGTGAATAAATTGGGCCTACCACTTCTCTGTATTTATAATAAGCAGCGATTTCCTTTTTCCACAAATATTCACATAATACTTTTATTTTGATTCACTGTCAGTTTCTTTTACAATTTCACTGTCTCAGTATTGCTGAAGAGGAGGCGAAAGGACAAGAAAAACTAGAAAATTTATTAAGTGTATATTTGCATTGTTTTTCAAAGCTCAGCCCTGCGTGGACTGTTATTTCTCCATTATCCCCTTTGGGAAAATTATGGCTTTCACCAAGCATCTATCTAGTCTATTGTTATTTTACCTTGTATCAGTTTCGTTAATCGGTTGATGATTGGTCTGCTGTAGCTGGCCCTAGGATAATGGAGCTGCCATCTGTGATTGCCTAGAAACATCGTTTTCTGTATATTTGGTGTAATGGTGAGGAATCTTGCCAATCTTTATTTTCTACCTTTTTTCTTCAGCTGGTGGTGGCTGCCTGACCTTTGTCATGATGTTATCCTCTTTTCTAGGGGGAGGGATGGCCAAAAAAGTTAAAAAACTTATTTCATAATGCAACAACTTGAGTTATATACTCATATGACAATATGTGAGAATTGTTTTAATATTATTTTATGGCAGTTTTTATTCATTCATTTCCGATTATTCTTCAATTGAATCGAACATGCGTTTAATATTTCAAGGTTTTTCATTACTTTAGCGGAAATCACTTATGTTAGCATATTTATAAGTGTATGATATACACTAATGATTATTGTTCGAGGCGTGGGTATCTTTTAATATTTTTCCATCTAAAAATTTTAGAAAAAATTATTTTTGTAATTTGAAAAATCAAATCGTTGCCGGAAAACATTTTGTCGACACAGTTTGAGCTGTACACAAAAATTGAATGAAACCCCAGCCACTACAATAATCCGTTCTTTGGCAAAATGTTTTCGTAAATGGCTTCAATTATCGGAGTTTTATTAAAAATATAAGTTTTTAGTATTTGCTTCAAATCTTTTTCTAGAGCATTCTAAGATTTCCCATGACTGCTGCTGATGCAGTAAGACTTCGAGAATTCTGATCTTTAGAAAACTTTTGTAAACACTTGAGTCATTTCTATAGATATTGGGGATAAAATATGTTATTCTTAAATAAATAAAAAGCCCAAACAAACGACTGTTGTATTGTGAATAGCAAAAAATTATTATAAAAATTGTATTATTAAGTTCATTTAAAAATTCCTACTCAGATGATTACTAATTCCAAATTTTTCTTATATCGAATTTTGTTTTTAATCATAGAACATTTTAATAGCTGCTCCTTCAAATATTTTAAATAAGAAATGCCATATATTTAAAGATAATTTCTTAACAAATAATTTCTTTATTATTTTATATGTAAATATTTAAAGATATAAATTTTAAGTTTAGTTAAGATGTTAATGACTTAAATAGCAAATATGTATATCAAAATCTATCCAGACATTTGACGTATACGGTGCCACAGACAGACACATGTGGATCTTATAATGTACAATAATCGCTTACATCGTTACTTAAGAAGAAGAAATATTTAACATTTGAACTTACTTTTAGCTTTACGATAATTTTAAATTAAAAAAAAAATTACAGTGGTATAAACTTTCCATTCCTGTTTGCTATTGTACGCGCATACAGGAGTTGTATGGTATGATTTTTAGTGTTTCAAATTGGCTAAAAATTGAAGAAAATATATATGGATGGTAGGGTGTAGAAGACCGTAGCATAGATTCTGGACTTGCTAGATCTGCAGGACCATTTTTATGAATTAAAAATGATTTTTGATAAAAAATTTTGAGAGCAACAACCATTTGTCTGTTTTTGCGAAAGATGTGGCAAAGTCAAATAAGTAACTTTTCTCATGTTAGATGTCACCCCTGTAGCTGAAATATCGCAAAGGTTTCATATTTTCTTTATGCAAATATTGAATTATAAAAGGTCATTAACTGCAACAACAATATTTATAAAAGTAAAAACTATTTGAAGGCGTAAAAGTTTCTGGCGTATTGTAGTCAGTGTACTGAGAAAATAAACTAAATAATTATTACGTATTTTATTGCAAGAAAATTTATAAGTTTCTATACCAACTGATTTAAATTTTTTTGCTTTTAATATTTAATTTTTAAATCTTACCTTTTGCTGAAAACAATTCACTTGCCTTTGCAAAATGTCCTCCAAATTTGCTTATTAAGTGTTACGTGCTTTCAACATTTTTTATTAACGGCTGAATTCACGGAATTAAGGTTTCTGCGAAATGCCAAATTTAATATGAGTTAAGAAAATATACCCAAATGGCTTATTATGTTCCTTATAACGTTTACAAATAATGAGGCTCATTTATTACCTTCAACAGATTAAATGAGAAATTACTTCATTTGACTGATTTTCAATTTATCACAAAGAAAAAAAATGAAAAATGACTTTCGTACAAAATGAACAAGTAAAAAAAAGTTACGAAAACTTAACCGACACATTTAAAATGTGAACTTTGACCACAAAATAGGAAGACTTTCTTTTTCTTTAATAACTTTTTATTCAAAATAAACGTCATTGTGTTCAGCGGTATTGGAAACAAGGTTGAATTTTCTTTTTTTTCCGAATTCTTTCTTAATTAAAAATAATACGAGCACTGTACAAGTAATAATTAATATGAACCAAAAAACAAACTTTTAAATTTCTAGAAATCCTGCTCATCGCTTGTTTATTACCATCCATAGGCATAGGCTGCCTTTAAGCTTCCTCTATTGTCTGTCATGTCCTTGAGATCAGCAATGTTTATGAGCTTGTTTTTTTTGCCGTTTGGTATTTCATTTACTTAAAGTGTTGTTCTTCGTCAGATCTTTTTAGAGCAATCTCTACTACTTTACTGATTATAAGTATACAAAGGCATCGTTATATATTTCCTTCGGAAGTTCTTGAAGGATATGACCATTCCAAAAAATTATCTCTTACGAATTTTTAAATTAATATCGTTTGCGTCATTTGTGCCCAAAATTATTCATGTAATTATTAATATATTGTATGAAATCAACAGATCCTAATATTTATTCACAATGACACCTTCGATAATACAATTACGCCCAATTATATTTCTATACGTAAAATGCATGTGTAGTGTCAATGCATGTGCAATTTATAAATTTTTAAGAATAACACGGTTGCTCCATTGTTACTTTTAGGAGTTCCTTTATTTTTACTACTATTAAATAAATATTAATTTGATTGTAACTACCACAAACGTTATATACAAGTCATGATGCTCAATTTTTTATTTTTGAACTTGGTCTGTGGCAAGTACAAAGTACTGGTTGTACAATGATTCCTTCATATATATTGCATGTAAGAGGTGAAGATTCACTTTCAGCTCAGTTTGTAAAAAAAGGAACAATATTAATTTAAATGCTTCTGTAAGTCTTTAATGTACGGCAAGTGCCAGACAGAGACATATTTAGCTTAAATTTTTGCTTAATGTGCGTTGCCTTTCGAGGAATCTTCTCTTGCATATGTCGTATTTAATATTGAAGAATAATCAGAATGCTTATGAGTTTTTTTTTTTTTAAATTTGATACATTTTGAAGTCATGTGGCATGGTTGTTCTAAATTTTTATATAATTGGGGTAACTGTCAAATGCCGACATTTCATTGGTCGCTAAACCAAATCGTCAGTAAACTTTAAGCAGCTTGAAGACATTTAACCTCGAATGTTTATGCCATATGAATCAGATACAATATGGGAATTCTATTTTTTTTTTACAATTAGTCCCGAAATAATAAATTGTAATATAAAGTATTTAAAATAAAAATTTTATTTTTCATTTTTGTCTGATTGAATACATGTTGCAAGAAAAATTAAATAGACTCATGTTGATTATAATTGTTTGTTCTGTTGTTTGAATAAAAGCATTCTAAACCCAATATGATTATGAACTTTGTTATGATTCCTATACAATAGTGAATTCTCATATTGTATTTGATTTGTATGACATAAATATCCGATGTTGAATGTTTTCGTACTGTTAAAAGTTCACTGACGATTTGGTTTAGCGCCCAATTAAATATCGCTATATGAACAGCTAAAGCCACAATACATATTGCATTTTGCTAAAACAAATATTATTAGAGAGATAAAAGAGTATCTAATATGTATATGGAATATATTTGACTAAGCCAGATTATGTTTAAACTTCTATTTTCATTTCTAGCTAAAAATTACTGATGGGGAAAAATTAAGTGCCTTCTTTGATATGGTTAGCGGTTTGCAATTTTGCACTTTAATAACAAAGAATATTTAATAAATTAACAAATATATACATGTACTTGCCAAAGTTAAGTCAATTTTCGCAAATACAACCACAGTGAAAATAATCTTGTCATAAGCCGAAGAAATCCCAAAGCAAAGTTTTACAAAAATAACCTGTGATTTTATACAGAATTAATCTTAACACGTTTGTCTGCTTGTCTGTTTATTATAACAACCAAGTTATTTTAAGCCATTAACGTGATACTGCTTATTTGCTGCAGGAACGTCGTAACTCCAAACAACCAATTTTAATCCTTCTCCTTCATATTGGCAACGTATTAAATGTAAATACATTATATAAAGTAAAGTGCCCGTATGAGTTTCAGAGGATTAACCTTTTCCAATTTTGTTTTCGGAGTTTCAGTTTTAGAGCATTTTTTCTTTATTATTTTTCCAATTTAGATGTTTTCCGCTTTAAGGATCTAATTTTTTGAAATGTTTTTAGGCAAGAATAACTAAACATATCGAAAACAGTAAATAAGTTTTGCAGATCACAAAGACAGCATAAACTCAACAAATTGGAGGCTAAAGGGAACGAGAATATTTAATAGCTCGGTTAAAAAAAAAACTCAACTAAAATATTTGTTATTGTTGTTTAAAGCTCTTTGCTTTCGTTTAGAATACTTCCAACTCCCTTCTCAGGTAACTTGTAGTGGTTTTATCCTTGATGAATACTTACGCGACATGTGATTGTTATTATTCCTTTTATGGTTCTTATGTGGGTTAATAAAAGCAACAGCCACAAAAAAATACATACATACATACAAAAAAAAAACATGCCCCAGAGCAGCAGGAATAACAACTTCCATAGACGATAATAAAAAATTTATGATAACGCATGCACAGTGGTTAAATTAAGATAATAATAATAAAAAACGAAACGATCCCTACGATTTCAACAAATATGTTTATGGTTATAGGAAAATTTTAGCTGAATTTAAGTTTTCAGAATGGACTTTATGCTTTCGTGGGCCAGTTATTTTCTTAACATTTTGAACCTTATTCGCTTTTGAAATTCAATTAGTCTAGATCGAGTTGGAGTCACGTATAAGCCAATTGATGAAACGGCCATGGGAAGCAGTACTGTTTCATTCTGAGAGTGTAATTATCCGCTTTTTACATTTTTTCTACTAAAAATTACTATTTGCACTCTTGCCAGATTAATAAAATTTCACTTGAAAATTTGAATGTTGCAACATTTTGCAACATTTTTGGTTTATCTTTTACAGCGGAGAGGCTTTGGAATATAGAAAATTAAATTAAGTTTTCCTAGCTGATAGTCGTTTTCGATTAATGATTTTATGGTTTTGTCAAATTTAAATTACTTTCTTTAGTACCTTCGTAGACTAGTAGGCTGACCTTCGAAGACTAGTAGGTAGTGTACTGGACTCGTAGTGCGAAGATCTCAGGTTCGAATCCTGCCTCAGAACTCTGGCAGTTTGTGTCTGATAATTAAAAGGAAGCGCACAACAAGCCTTCACTGGCTTAAGTGTATGTCGTATGATATGGGCTATCACACCCTTCCAATCAATCTAACCTAATCTAACCCTTCTTTAATAAAATTTAAGAAATTTTAAAATTAAAAGCATTTCTAATACATGTTCTGCTAATCCTGGCAAGATCTATAAAAATGATATTGTCTATATGAAAACAGTTGCTCAATATACAACATGTTTTAAATAACAATATATGACAATAACAATTGAAAAAAATTTAATATAGTTTTTACATACACACATACATAAACAAACTAAAAAAATTTAAACAGATCAAATGGAAGTAAAAAATTGTTAAAGAAACAAAAACAAAAACAATAAAAAATGTTTTCAGTTTTGAGGAAATGAAATATTTTATTTTGTTGTTTAGTTTAACTTACGATTCGAATGCCTATAGTGTTGAGCAAAATTATTTATGTCTGTTGTTGGTTGAAAGTCCTCCCAATAGCTAAAACTGATACTTCCTTAAAGTCCAGATTATAATTAGAATTAAACAAACTTGCACCTAAATTAGGTATTTAAACAGTTAGGCTGGATGAGACATTCCATAGCATAATGGGAAGAATTATAAAGGAAATAGAATTCTTAATTCGAATTTTTTTCAGATTTAAGAGTGATTTCTGATTGTTTTAGATGTTCGCGGTTTGTCAGTTTAAACGAATTTCATTTTTTGTGACTCTATTCGCAAATAATGGAAATATTTTAGAACCATAGACATGAGATGTTAATGCAATTAATTACAGTAACTTCATTATATTAAAATTCATGTTATAACAGGAGAAATAAGACTAAGAGACTATGGCTTACATACATATGTATGTAGTAGTTAAAATATAAGATCACTCAATACAATAATATAAATACGTTTCTTTTGTTTGTTGTGGTTTCATTGGTCGCTAAACCAAATTGTCAGTGAAATTTAAGAAGTTTGAAAACGGTCACTATCTAATCTTTATGTCAAACAAATCAAATACAATATGAGAATTCTCCATCGTACATGTTTATTACAAAATACAGAATTATAATATTTTTAGAGACCAAAGAACACATAAAGCCACTCTAATTGTTTAAACGATTATTTGGGGAGAATATACCAAAATAATAAATTTTTATAACATTTATTCTAATTAATCTGTAAATATATGTGAGGTTTTGATGTTTAATAATTTTTTTTTGTTTCTGGTGCTCGCTTTTACATCTTAATAAGGTGCAACATTTTTCTGATATTAACTATTCGCTCAAAATTCACATATAGCAAAAATAAGCCAAAAGTGAGGGCGAACACTCCCTAAATGCCCAATTTTTAACCACAGTTTTCTATAAACGCAAATATTTTTATTGAAATTCGACAAATTTCTTTCGCAGTTACCCCACTGTGCAGTGTTGGTCTCTTTCAACTGCAATAAAAATTATATACATTTATGAAAATTTATCTACTTCTTTTTAGAAGACGTATATATATATATATATATATATATATATATATATATATATATATATATATATATATATATATATATATATATATATATATATATATATATATATATATATATATATATATATATATATATATATATATATATATATATATATATATATATATATATGTATATATGTGTACACAGGAAGAAAAAACTGTTTCTGAATTTAAGTTTTATCTCCCACATTTTCAGCAAATATTGTGCTTAAAAATTTAAATACGAATAACTCAAAATTTATCCCTGCATTTCTCTTTTATCAAGCATGAAATGTGTCATTTATTTTACTTGTATATTGACTTTGTTCTGTCGATATTTTAAATGTTGTTTATGGCTGCGTTTACAATGGAAATCGCTTATTAACCTGCTATGAATTTGAAGGATTGGACTCAATACTAATATCTGACCTAAAAAATTTTAAATTAATTATTCAAAGTACTATCTTGGATATTTTTCATATTATTTATTAAAAATACGTATATTCCAAGAGTTCTGAATTTTGTAACTTGAATTTCATAGAATTCCCGCAGATTACTAGGGTTTATTATATAGAGTGGCACAAAAGTAATGTCATGTTAGGAAAACGACGACGAAATTTTAAATGTCAAGGCACAGTAATATTTGATGCCGTCAGTGAAAATGGCAGTTAGTTTAAATTATGACATTACTCTTGCGCCATTCTGTATAAGAATATGAGTTAAAAAGCTTTCCATAAATTATTCGCCTTAAGTGTAGTAACCATTTGGTAAGTGCCAATTATATGCATGCATATACACAGTAACACCCCTAGCAAATTTTTTTTTTTTAATTTTAAATTAAAATATAAACAAATAATAGTAATAACATGGAAGTTTAAGTTAAAAATTCTTTTTTTTAGAACAAGTGTATATATGTATAAAAAAATTAGCCCAATTGATATAAATCGAACATGAACCCAAAATCTAGTCTAAAATCATTTCTGTGTAAAATCTTTTTTTTTTTTGGCTCGAAATAAAGACAGATTCTATTCTTGAGTCAAGCGTTCCGCACTTGGCTTAATATAGTCCCTGTATTACTTCTGATATCGTTTTGATTTGATTCAATTCAAGTTCTTCAAGGACATCATATTTTCTTTAGAGTGTATGATTGTACAATAAACCAAAGCGTATGTGAGTGTACAAGAATTTATGAGAGGAATATTTCGGTTGTAATATATGGCTTTTTTTAATGTGTTTTATTTCAAGTAATTTTAATGCCAGTTGTGACTATAAATAAAGTTACGTGCTCTGATTATGGTTTTATTACAAGTGATTCTCTTTTCTTTATCATTGAAAGAAGTGCTGGTCTGGTTACACTAGTTTGTCATTTCATTTGTGATATTTAATATTTAAAAGCGGCTTTTAAAAGTATATCTATATTTAATAGTGTCAACATGGTGAAGAATTATGGCATCAGGCTCACAACTAGATGATGGGAAAATTTGTGAAGACATGCAACATGCTAAGTGCATTAATAAGTGTAAATTATGTCATTTAAATGCCTTAAAATGAAAGTTTTTTATTTGAGTCCAAATTGTTGATATGACCACTTTAATATACAGAATTATAGTGGGAGAAAAGTTTGAACACTGAATTAGGTTTTGATGGGAGTCATAGTCATAATTTAAAGACTTTGTATTATTTAAACTTCTGAACTATAATGTCAACTATTTAATTTTTTTTACAAGTTGAGCTTAGCAAAATTAGTTAATATATTTGATATCTAAGCCAGTCATAAAGCGTGTATTGTTAATTAAATTTAAAATAAATTTCGTACATTTTAAAGCTAGTCACATTAAATACTTTATAACTTTGCAACGCGTCATCAGATTCAAGTACTATTAGTGTCTACTTCAATATTTAATTGAAGTGACCTTTTTTCTAATTTAAAGTACGTACCTCTAAGAAAAAATAAATT
Organism: Germaria angustata; assembly: GCA_963681545.1. Taxonomy (NCBI): domain Eukaryota; kingdom Metazoa; phylum Arthropoda; class Insecta; order Diptera; family Tachinidae; genus Germaria; species Germaria angustata. The sequence continues at coordinate 114,936,847 of OY812998.1, read as the reverse complement.
TCCATTGTTTCAAATATTTTAAAAAAGGATCTTTTCATTTGTCTACAAAAAAAAAAAGAGACAACCATCATATTCTTATATTCTAAAAATTTCAAGAGTTTTGACTGTTTTCATTGTTTATTATTATTACCATTTTTTTCATATAAATAAACTGTTGGACTTAATATTTATTTTGTTTATGTCAAAAGCTTCATCAAGCCGTTGCCATTAATTACTGTGATGTAAAATTTTTTTCTTCATTTTAAAATATATACAGATATACAGGCTGAATGGTGCAAAGGTAATAGGGCCGAATTTTGTTCGCCATGTGAAAAAAGTCTGTTTCCTTTGAGAAAAAAAACCAATCTAGTGTCCTTATTCTACTGGCTGCCGATTTGACAGGTAACCAAAATTTCATCCAATGAACTATTAAATCGAAACCTCTCATTTATTTTTTTTATTTTATTTGACTGGTGAAAGCTGAGTGAAAAAAACGATTAAATTTATTTGTTTAATCGATGGGCTCAGAGATTGATTTTATCTATTGTTCCCAGTCAGATTCCACAAGAGTATTTTTCTTGCTCACACAAATGGCGAGAAAACATTTTTCGGAGTCTGAACCATGAAATGCATTTGTTATTTTAATGTAAAATATTGTATCGTGCAGCTTGTAGGTAAAAAATTTGGTCTTGTATATAAAAATTATTCTCCCTTATTCTAATTGTCGTCATCGTTATCACATCAAGTCGACGTTAAAATAAATGTCAGTTCTGTGCTCGTTGATGACAAGAATTGAGTGTTATAGACGGCCTTTCGCCATTTTGTAAGCCTTAGTAATAGTAATAGGTTGTAAATATATATAATTGTTGTCGACATCGATTCTACAGTTGCCGAAATATTGGTGTCGACTTCGTGTGATATCGATAACGACAAATAGAATAAGGGGGATTATTTATTTATCTGTCTGTTCATCTTTCATGCGCGATAATGGTTTGTGAACATATTTTCATGGTATGTGACGCCTTTAACACAAGCCAAGCCTTCGTAAGCGAAATCGTAACCAATGCTTCTCTCAAAAGAAGAGAACAATTTTAATGAAATTTACTGTCAGAAAATTCGTTTCATCTATTTTTATTGGAATCAAAAACAATTTTGAGTTTTTCATTATTGCTTTTTATACAAATAGATGAAATGAACTTTTCCTTCCTTAACATAAAATTTTTTTTTAAAAGCAATTTATTCTTCTATTTAAATGTGCATCGTATACCCTAATTATTTTATTTTATATCCTTCTTCGCCGACATTTGACTCAAAATATCAAGTAGATAACAATTTTGAACGGATGACCAGGGGGTACATTGATAAGGCAAACTTTTGCCTTTGGTTCTACTTCTTAATTCCAGGGTGATCCTTATCAATTACACTTCAAGTCGACTTACGAGGCTTATGCGACGGCCGCAAGCAGACATCTGTTCTTATCTCAAACTCTTCACTATATAAAAGTGTTTTACACTCATCAGAATAGGATACAGTAGGCTAAACACCTGCTTATCTGGAATTATTCGATTAATATGACTGAAGAGGCCCTCTGCTCCTGAAAGGAACGACGGGAACTTGTATAACAATTTTAAACCCAAAAAAACCCAACTTGAAATTTTCAGCGAAAAAAGAAAAGTTATCTATTTAAATAAAATCATAGAAAAAGTCAAGAGAAAATATTTTGAAAATATTTGAGATTTTGAGTCATTTTCAGATATTCGAGTTGTTTGCAGCAAGGGATATGTCACCTAAATGCGGTAATTAAAAGAGGAATACCGATGCTTCCCTGTTGAATCTGATGATGTTTTCTAAAGTTGTAAATTTCTTAATATTACAAATTGTTCACAAAAATGCATGAAAAGCCCTGCTTTGACTGCAGTGTCAAAAGCAATGTTTAACTAATTAATGGATCAATAAATTTGTTAACAGAGCAAAAATATTGTTATATATTTCTAGCGCTAATGCACACATACACGGGAAAAAATAAATGGAGTAAATAATATCTCTAAATGATATCTCTATACTTTTTTGAAAATAAAATTGTTCACCCGCAAAATAAAATCTCAAGCTTGAGTAATATTTTAACCAAATTGGAGTAAATAAAAAATAGAACTTTCAAGTAAAACTTATTTCTCAGAGGGATGCATTTTAGATAGTTTGAAAAGATTTGAGATAAATCACTTTCAAAATAAAGGTTGAACCGCTGCCAAAAAACAAAAAGGTTAGACGGCATAGTCTATTGCCTTGTAAAAAGTCCTTTGATTAGTTGGATAAATTTCATACTTTTAATCAATGACTATAAATTTTTTTAAATAATTGAAGATTTAGTTGTTACTTTTTTCGTTATTTATATTTTTTATAGAAATATAATTATTTTCTAAATCATTTAGCTTCAGCGAATTTTGTACCACGCTGTTCTTTGTCCTTGTGGTATTTAAGCTTCAATTTTATATGGAATTTTAGAATTTAAATGCAAGAGTTTACAGTTAAACGACAAACACAATTAAGGAATTTCGAAAACATTTTCAAATAGAGTTAATTTCTAAAAACTCTAAATTTGATTTTAAAAAATATTTGCATAACAATAGATTGTATGGCTTGTACTAGACAATGATATATTGCATATACGAGTATTATGCTTCACGCATCAATGCCACCATTTTTTAAAACATTTTTCCTTTTTCTCATTCTTTTGTGTTGCACAGTCTAGTCTTGCACTGAAAGAAATATTAACTAAAATTTAGGAATATTTATTTAATTTGCATTCAAAATGGCTGTCATGTGGCTTTAAAGCCATTCATAATTAAATTAAGTAAAAAGAAATCCTGGCTGCTAAAAAAAAACGTTCTTTATGTCCTAGAAATTTATCTTTTATTTTGATTTAATAAAAGTTTACGAACAAAATTTTCAAAATTATTCATAAATCATATTTGTCGTAGCGATATGGTCTGCCAGTTTGAAGGATATATACTTTGTATCCATCTGGTGCAATTGTATTGAAAAAAATTTATTAGTTTGAAACTGGATCAATAAACTTCTATCAATTAAAAAAAATAATAATAATAACTAACTTTTTTAAAATAATAATTAGTTTATTTTTAAGAAAATTACTCAATTTATTTTCAAAATGGTCATCGTAGGGCGCCTTTACTGATATGCAGTAATAATTTCCTTAACTCCTCAATACTTTTGCTTTTTTTTTTTTTGGTAATTATTTCTCTAAATTTTATGGAAATTATTTTCAAAATTTTCTCAATATAAAAAAGTTTTTTGAAACTTTTTGGCAATTCTTTTTTAATTACGATGATACGAATATAATCATATTGATAAATTCTACAGAATTCGAGTTTATAAATTTCCTTAATATTCTTAGTTCATTTCATTGGCGCAAAGGATTGGTGGACAAGCATGGGGGCAATATTTTTACTATTCTTTTGGGCCCTAATGATGATTTAAATCATAGATTCTTTAAATGACGAAACTCAGTAGTTTTTCTTTAAGTTCATAAATTGCCTTCATAAATCTTCCCTCGTAAACATTTTTTTCTTTAGGAGAAGGATATAGAGCGGGATAATGGTTTATAATTTATAATGTTTTTAATTAAAATCTACACTTCGATAAAGGTAATTTTTTTCAACGTATGCCCAGTTCGGAGTTCTGCCTGAAAACCATGTTCCCTTAAGAACTGAGTAGAATTGGGGATTCAAGTTAGAAATTTTTCCAGCAATTGTTTACTTGGTGATACACAATTCAAAAAGAAAAATATAGGAAAATGTTATTTATTATTATTTGTATTTATTTATTGTTTTTTTACAAGGATGTCACATAAGGATGCATATGTAGTGGAGACTTTTTCTGACTACTGAAAGAAAAACTAATGTACAGAGAATTGCTTGTGCACGGAGTTTTTTAAATATCCCATTTTTGTGCTTTATTATTTAAAGTTTCTTCTCCTTATTATTATTGAAAAAATTTAAGGAGTTTGTTTGCAAACAAATAAATTTCTCCATAAAATGTCTTTAAGAGATTTTTTCCATATAGAAAAAAAATTCAAGTTTCAAAACATTTTGACATAACTTCGTACTAGGCTTCATTCCATGATGGGCTCAAACCAGCTACTTTCTATTTTATGGCTTAGAACTCTACTCACTACTGTAGCGAAATATCCTACATAAGAAATTATATTATTTATTTTAAATAAAAAGGTAAACGTTGAATGAACTTACTGCTTTGTAACTTTTCGTAAAAGCCACAAATTTATTATCAAAGAAATGCCTTTTGGAATTTTTTTTATAATTTTAAAAAATTAAAAAAGAAAAATATGAACCAAAATTTAAAACATACACTTAAATCTTTTAATTAAGTTATTATTTAATCAACTATTCGCAAGTGAATCATTTTCAAATTAACGTGTAGTTGCCACATTCCATATGGCCGAGTTGAGTAGAAAAATCATATAAAGAACATTTACTGCCTGTTTCACGATGTCGAACGACATCGTTCGTTCGCATAAATACGTTTGAAACAGCAACAAATTTTAAAATGTTGTTTTTGGTTTTAATGTATTTATGCGAACGAACGATTTCGTTCGACATCGTGAAACAGGAGGTTAGTCTTACAAGTGATTTCAATTTCAGTAATTTCACAATTCTCATAACAATCTAGTCCACTGACTGTATTGTGAGAAGCTGCCATTAAATTTCTTTAAATTTTATTAAAATTTAAATTTCTTATTTATATAACATAAATTCAAAGTTAATAACTTTTTCAAAAAATTCACGAAGTTCATTTGGGAGAAATCATGTACTGTTTTCCAACCCACTTCTATTAAATTTTAGAGTGTCTTTTTCAATTTTTAATTGCAATTGTTGTAAGTTAAGGATTTAGAAAAATTCTTTGCTGGAGTCTAGTACATGTCCTTTTTATGATTGCGTAATGTTTACCCTTTAATTGAGTTTAAAAATCATTAAAATTACAGAAGTGGGAAAACCATTTCCTACTTTTAGGCAGAAAATGTATCATGTGATTTATGTTTTATCATTAAAGGAAAATTTTAAATTTTACATACTCACACATCCATATAAATGTATATGGATCTATATAAAAATGGCGGTGCGTATGAATAATACGGTTTTTTATTCACATTATTCATACGCACCAATGCTCGTTTAAGTCGCAGATTCTCTTTTTTCAATACACATTCAGCAGAAAACATACTCGTAAACATACAAATGAGTTCATTGGAAACACTTATAAATGTGTGTATGTATGTATGTATATGGTATACATATTCCATAACAATATCTTGCTTTATTGTGTTTAATCTGTTTTTATCTCAATATTTACTTTGCACGCGGAAAGTCATGCAATTTATGAAATTATGCCAGAATTTGTGTAAACGGAAGACTGAATCCTTATTATCCAACAACACAATAAAAGAAATATAATATCTGAAAAAGAAGTAGAAAAAAATTAAATTATAATATCGGAAATCACTCTTGATATCGTATTTAAAAATTCTATGGTATACATTGTAATTATTTGTACGAGTCATGAATGTCTTCAGATATTTGAAAAAGAAAAATAAATGATATATTTTTATTTAAATTGAAAAGTAAATTTAAATGCAAATTTGAATTAAAATTCTTCAGCTATTAAGGCTTGACATAAAAAGTGAATTGATTGCAAAACTAAGTAAAGCCGGTACTGACGAAAACGTAGTTAATACTGGAACGACTTAAAACTCGGGAGGATAATATTATTATTGGCATAAATCCTTAAGGCTTTATTAAGTCTTATCATATGAAATTTTTTATTTCTTAGAATTTCGTTTATTTTATTTTGACAAGACTATAGCTTTGAGCTTTAGTAAGGCAATATTATTTCCAATGCAATAACCTTTACATATTACGCAGCCTTGGTCCAAGGCATCGCACAAAAATTAGTTGATTATCCTAAATTCATCCTAATGATCCTTTTACTGCACAGAAATTCTTAGGAATTCTTTCTTAGGTTAGGTTAGGTTAGGTTGATTGGAGGGGTGTGATAGCCCATGTCATACGACATACACTTAAGCCAGTGAAGGCTTGTTGTGCGCTCCCTTTATTTATCAAACACAAACTGCTAGAGTTCTGCGGCAGGATTCGAACCTGGGACCTTCGCACTACGAGTCTAGTACACTACCTACTAGTCTACGAAGGTCTTTCTTAAGTCATCTAGCTTTTAGTATATAGTTCTTAAAAGCTTAAGTACGTATAACGTTAAATCTATCCAGGAATTCTTTTTTATAAAACGCCTTCTTTAAATTCCCTAGATTTTCTCTCAAAAAGCTTGAAACAATTTAATAACAGTTATATAAATTTTTTTTTTTTTTTCAAAAACTAATGTTGTGAAAAAATGCAAAGAAAGTGTCATTTTTAGGATTCAAAAATATAAATTCGAATAAATACTTTCGACGAAATGTTGTGAATTGAATTTAATATTTTTACAGTTTAAACATCAAATTTGAAAAGTTAAAGTGTAAAAATAATTTATAGACTTTTTATATATAAATCTGCTAATTTTAATTTCTCATTTCTCAAAGCTTCTATCAAAATGAAGTTATTAAAGTCTCTATCAAAATAAAGTTTTTAATAAAGCAAAGAGTCCCGTCAAAATATCTAGAATTTAATATTTTATAAAAAAAAAAATTATAAAATGCACTAATTATACATTTAAAAACTCTAATTTTGTCCATATAAAAATTTTATATTGTTTCAATTATATGGTGAATTTATTCTCTGAATCTCAATGGTAGTTCCCTGGATTCTGTAAAAAATTTAAAAAACAGTTTTGATTAACAAACTTTTTCTTGCAGTCCACGAAATTTTTTAACAAATTTTTGTAGTCGTGAATATGAATAAGTTTTTACGCATATTTTCAATAGTATTTGTGGGTTAAATATAGACTTTTTTAAACTAGATAAAAAGTCCTGTATATAAGGAATTGCTAAAGGGAAAATAAATTGCGTGGACTCCTTCAAAAATTTTTTTCTTTGCAAACTTTTGTTTTTGAAAATTGTGATAATGATTCAAGCACAACGTGTTTTAATTAAAAGAAATGTTTATTTAAATTAAGCTTCAATAATTCGCCACAACATCAAGATGTTTTTATTTAGTTTTTTTTTCTAAAGATTGCCCTTGATGTTGTAAAGAAATATTCACAGGAATGAAGTTTAGTTAAACAATTATTTTAATTAAAAAGATTTAATGATTGAATATGTAATCATTTAATTAAAAAAGAAAGGGTCGAAAAAAAATTACTGTTTGTTTATTATTATTGAAAGAAAATCAATTATAACAACGACCCCTTATGCCGGAAAATGAATTGATTATTAAAACGGTGATTTTTTTTGCCATTTTAGGTACCAGTCCTAGATGGGCTTAGTGGAAAGGAAGGATTTCCATTTTAGTTCTAGCAGAGGGCAGAAAACACCCTATAATATACTATTCAAAGAATCTTTCACAAGGAGGCTCTTAAGATATTTTTTAAAATCTATACGCCATTCATATAAACGAAAACAAAAATATTAGCAAATGTTTGTCATTTCAACAAGATTTTTATTTAAATGCAATTTGAACAAATGAAAACCGTTTCCGTTTAAGTCAACTCAGCACTATCTTGACCTATTCTGAAGATTAAATTTTGCATACGTACTGAAAATAAAGGCAGAACACAGATTTATTTTATAAAATATGATCCTATAGGCTGCACGTAGCACGATTGAAATGAGCTGGCATTGTTCACTACCATGGAATGGATAACTTTTTTCTCTTGAGCGATGTTTGTTTTTGATTTTTCTCTAAAATGAACTTTCTTTTTATAATTGTTAGAAATTTTTAAAATATTTTTTACTATAAAGGGATTGTGGCTTGAAAAGTCTGAGGCTCTTCAAAAGGTAGTTTTGATTGATTCCAAAAGCTCAAAACCTTTTTCTATTAAGTTTCATGCAACAGCTGAACACTCGTTGAAGGCGAATGTAGTTGGTAACAACTGTTGTAAGTTGCCAATTGTAAGTTTAAAGTTTTAAAGTTTTTTTTATATTTTGTATCCGTATGAGTTCTTTTGAGACCGAGCTTTTTAGCAAATTAAGGTAATGTAATGTATTGTAATGGAGTTTGGCCCAAGATGGCCTTTTGCACTGCCACCATTGTTGATCTATTGTGCTTCCTCTGTCCCTAGCCGTCCAATACGTTCGCAAATAGGATCAGCTCCTTCAATGGAAGCATTAGCAGATCCTCTTCACTCAGCGTATATGCATGTAGAGTCATGTGTCTTCTGTGGCACAATGCCCCACAATTTGCTATCAAGTGTTCCATCGACTCCTCCTCCTCACCGTAAAATCTGCAGATGTCCGTGTCAGATAAGCTCATTCTGTAAAGGTGGGCTTTGCAGGTGTAATAGGCCGTGAGCGCCCCTACCAGCGTCCGTAGGCTTTTCCTGTCCAATCTTAGAGCCAGATCCGCCCTCCCAGCGTCAAAGCATAGGAATTTCTTGCAGTGACCTAACCCATTGATGTCCTTTCAATGTTGTGCAATCCTGGACAATGTTCATTTCGAAATCTCCGTCTTAAGGAGACTTTTGTTGAACCCAAAAGATGGGTTGGGTCCAATGAAGTTCCCCTCAGCTCCTCTTCTCGCGCAGATGTCCGCCATCTCATTCCCGTCATGCCCCTGATGTCCTGGTGCCCATATCAGAGTAATCTGATTTTGAGTCGCCAAGTCATTGAGCCTGCTGTGGCATTCCAGCAATAATCTGGGGCTGCCCGTATAGCCGCTCAGGGCCTTAAGCACCGATTGGCTGTCCGAGAATATCTTAACCCGTATTATCCTGTGTCCTCTCTCGGATAGGATCTCCACAGTTTACAGTTCCGCCTGGAAAATTGTCGTATCCCTGCTCAATGTTATAGACCTGTGTGCTCTAGGCCCCACTATATTAAGGTAACACCTCTATGGGTATGATATTAATAAACAGGCAGAGGTCAGAATTAAACAAACAAAAATATATATAAAATTATAGATTTCCAAAAATTTTACCCCAAAATTGTAAGAGTAGAAAATGAATAACATAATGATGTTTTTGGTTTTATACAGATCTTACTACGATTCAGAGATGTGATAAATTTTAAATTGATTATATTTAAGACAGGAGAGATATTTTTTCAAATATTGCGCAACACAAGAACAAGTAAATCATTAACATCATAAAGTTTGATGATATTCAGTACTTAATGCCTGGCAATACAGAAACAGAATACAATTTGGAATAATAAAAGGAAAGAAAGCATTTAAACACTTTCCTATTCTTCAACGAGACAACTTTTATTGTCAATTGCTGCCAAATGTGTAAATTGCTCGTAAATATTTGATGTTCGTTCATGTCATGTTTCTCAAGGCTTTTAGTCTGTTAACAGGAGAGATGAAAATGTTTTATGTTTCAATGTTTTTTTTATAACTTTCTTTTTATACTTAAAACACAAAACACTTTTCTAACACTGAGAACTTTTAGCTAAAAAGTAGTTCATTTTCACTCTGCCAACAAAATAATAAATTGTTGCCTCTCATGAAGTGAAAATTAAATTTAAGAACTAGTGAGACAGAAAGACAAGTGGAAAATTTCTGTTTTTAATGCTTTTCTTTTCATAAAATTTGCTTTGCAAATCTTTAGAAGAAATTATATACACCCAGTGAATAAAAATTAAAGCTTTTCCTTAAAAAAAATAATACAAGCCTGTGTTAGATAACACGGGCGCATAGGTCAGACGTAGAACACGTTAGTCATTTTGCAATTAAAATATATGAATTAAATATAATTTTTGATAAATAATTTAAATCTATCTAAGCTGCTTTCCAACTACTTCCCAATGTATTCACAGAAATGTGTTTAGGAAAAACGCCATTGATATAGTGAGCGTATACATCGCCAATCCTTTATATTAATGTACATACACACACATTTACACGCTGCTCGCAGAAGTAAACAAACGACAGCAAAGATCTGTAAACTTTCAAGCACACACAAGTGTCCACGCTCCCCTCCCTTCATTTTATGTTCCCCTCCAAACGAACTAACAATCGAGCGATCCAACAAAACGAAATGTACGCACACACACATTTACACGCTGCTCGATAAATAAACAAAGCACAGCAAAGCCAAAATAATTTGATTTCACAACAACAACAAAAACAACAGCGGCATTTACAAACCAATAACAACAGCGGCATGTACAAAAAAAGTCTAAAATGTCATGCTCTAAAATATTTATTTCCTTAACTACATAAAACTTTTATATATAGACATATAATTTTTTTAATGTAATTCGAAACAAAACATATTACCAAAACTGAGTAACATATAAAAATTGCTAAAATATGTTTTAATATGTAAGTAAAAGTGGGTGAAAGTTGACAAACATTTTCTCAAAATTTTGTGCTCAAGATCAACACCCCTACCTTACCGTATAACGAATTCTACGTTAAAAAAATGTAGTTTCGTCGCTTCCAAAATGTTTATTAGTGTATTTTTTTTTTTACTTTTTGTCTCATTAAGTTGAAAATTTTCTGAAATTTTTAGCTAAATCTCCTACAAAAGATTTTCACTATGACCAAAACTACTTTTTTTGGGCAAATTAACAACAAAGTGTTTCCTTACGTAATATATGCTTTTGAGTTGAAATTTTAGAATTCATTTTGATATTTAGTAGAAAATGCGCACACAGCTTCCCTCAAGTTGCAGGAATACATTTAATATCGAAAAATGGTTGAAAACAAGGAGACTGAAAGTAAATGAGCAAAAATGTGCTCACATTTCCTTTACATTACGAAGGCAAACATGCCCAAATGAATGGTCCATCAATACCACAACACAATGAAGTCAAATACCTCGACATTCATCTTGATCGTCGCTTAACACGAAAATCGCACATAAACACCAAACTGTTATAAATGAAAATTCAGGCTGCTTAAAGTAATTTGCTAATGAGGAGAAATTCAACATTAAGTTAAGATTGCAAATTTCTTCTATAGAACGCAATCCTAAAACCAACATGGTGCTACGATATTCAGTTGTGGGGCGCAGCCTCAGCGTCCAATATAGAAAAAATTAAAGGTATGTTGCAAAATTTGCTGTTTCATCAAGACCTACACTTTTCTTTGATTAAAACTATGGTACCAAAACACGGGACAACATTTTTTTTTAGGAAACTAGAGTATCATCCAAAGTCACTAGCCCCCAACATTCTACATTACAGAGGCCATACTCGGTTGAGAAGACAACACAGAAGAACCCATAAAAAATTATGTTTTTTTTTTTTTGTCTGGCTTAAAAAGTAAAAATTAAGATTTGAATACCAATTGCTAGTTCAGTTAAATTAAAGATTTAAAAATAAGACGAAATACTGCTAAAAAATATGGCAGCAAAATGTTCCACTATTTCTAATTTTTCAGTTTTCAGTCACAATTTGTGAATAAGCCATACTTACATTCGTAATCACAGAAGTTGCAAAGACAAATTTGAACATATTTTGCTGCAAGAACTATTATATGATGTATTTTGAGATATAAAAATATGTACGTATGGTAAAGCATGTTCCAAAACACATTATTTTTGCAAACCAGATATTTTGTCACAGAGCAAATAAATGGAAAAGAGTTTATCCTTTCAAGACGGTGATAAAGAACTTATTTTTGATGTATTGAAGATTGTCCATAATTCAGTTAACAGCCTAAAAATTGTTAGGTCTGTAATGAGTAAATTGAAATTGCTTGATTTCTATTCTTCTGCATCGATGGCTCTAAATTGCCATGACTTCTTAAAGAAATCCTTTTAGCTGTGCCTTTCCGCAAACCTTTCTCTCATAGCTGCTTTCTATATAAAATGTTTTAATGGCGTTAAATGTGTTTTCTTTTCAACATGTCTTAATATAATTATGGTATCAAATTTGAGTTCAAATCCAGTCGACAAATCTATCAATAAAAAACCTAATTATGGGTTAAAAAATTTAATTTGTAAAAAGGATGAAAATATATATTGGGAAAAATACCATTAAAAGTTTCGCCAGGAAAATGTTTTCTTACAACATCTTGAAGATAACTTCAAAATCCATGGAATGGGATACCAAAAAGGAAAACATTGTGCAGAGACGAGCTTTTATTTAAAGTTAAAATTTTTATTAATTTTGGAACAAAACTTATGGCTCTTATTGACTTCTTTGGAGCTTAGCAAATCCTTATAGGTGTCTTTTAACATGAAAAATAAATTTTAATAATAACACCAATTGAAAAACGTATTTTTTTAATTGATGGATTTCTTCAAAAAATATAGTGACGTAATTAAACGCTGAAGGTAATACTTCCCTTTTGCTTACGGCCCTTAATGTACAGTAACATTTCTATCCAGTTCTTAACTAAAGTTTAAGACAAACACACATCAACATCTAAAAGCATGGATATAAAATAATGAGACAAAAGTATTTATTTAGAAATAAACTAATTTCCATTAATGTTAAATAAAGCACTTGAATTAAAACCGCAAGTAAGCTATGTCATCAGGCTTTCAAATAAATTAAAAACGTAAGAATTATGGGTCCCATTTGCAAAAAAAAAAAAAAAAAAAAACATTTGCAAGTGTTTTTATATTAAGCTGGAAAAGAATTAGAAACACCTTACAAACATGGACCCCAATCTGCGATCGCATAATAATATCACGTGAAACATTTTGCTACCCTAGTACAGTGGTATGCGCCTACTGAAGAAGCGGAAGATGCGACAAATATATAAAACGAACAGCACTCGTCTGAAAATACATGCAAGATCATGAATCAAAAAGCAGAAGAATAATTAGGTCCAAAACAGAGGACCAATGGAAAATCGTGGATCACATACAGAACGTGGCAACTAATCAAACAGCGAAACAATTAAAAATATCAATGGCCAACAACCCACAAATACAACAGCGATATGCAGATGTGGCAAAAAAAAACACGAAGAAGGGGCTAGAAACAACAAACACTCGTATATAGAATCCTTGGCAGATGAAGCCAAATAAGTAGCAGGTTCAACCAACACCAGAGCACTACATCATGCAATCAATCGGATCACAAACAAAAAACCAACATTAAATCAAACAGTACGTTAATACAAAGAAATTCCACTTACAACCACTGAGGCACAAACCAAGAGGTGGAGATTTAAGTAAGAGCAGTGAAACTGAACTCGATCTCAGAATACCATGTAACTCACAAGAACAAAAGAGATCAATAACATGTGAACCGCCTATTCTCATAAAGACAACAACCGCAATAAGGAAACTCAAAGGGAAGAAAGCTGGCGGTGCACACGGAATTCCACCTTAACTCTATTTAATAGACACTGAAATTGCAGTTAACATCATACAAGTGCATATTGCACAAGCTTGGAGAAGAGAAATCATAAATTGTTCGCGGAATAGAGGAAATGTAGTAAAATTACCTAAAAAAGATTACCTCAGAGATTGTGATACAATATACTAAGAATTAGCCACACTAATACTTAAACGACTGGACTTAAAGAGGAACAGGCTGGACTTTGCCTACATCGTAGTTGTGTCGATCAGATAAATACACTTCGAATAATTATTGAACAGTCGATCGAATACTCGATTTCGTTGACTTTTAAAAAGCGTTCAATGCATTCAACAGAAACGCTATATCGCCAAACAATATGATACAAATCATCAAAGATATGTACACTAACGCGGAACTGCAGATTCTACATAATGGCAAAATTAGTGATACGTTCACGACCAACATGAGCGTCCGGCCGGGTTGCCCTCTATCGCCACTACTAATAGGATGGAATTGGATGGAGGAATTTTCAAAGACATCTGGAAGATTTAGAATATGCAGATGACATTTGGCTTCTTTCACATAAATTTTCGGACATGCAAGACAAAACAAACGATCTTGTGAAGTCAGCCAGAAGAGTTGACTTAGAAATAAATATAGAAAGGACGTACACCATGCGCCAATATAACAGCAGCAACGCTCATATCACCATCGACAATTACCGCATGCTATTCAGGGAGCAAAATGCCGTCAAGCGGTGGCATTAATGAAGACATCACGAATAGGCTCAATAAAGCGAGAAGTGCATTTGGCAGGCTAAAAAAATATATGGCGGGCACCACAAATCACGAAAACAACAAAGATTATCTTTTTCAACTCATGTGTCAAGTCGACCCTTTTATACGGAAATAAAACTTGGTTGGCCACTGAATCGATCAGGCAGCGGCTACAAGTTTGTATAAATAAAAGCCTACGCATTATATCTGGCATATACTGGCCCAATATAATAACAAACGAAAACCTCTGGGCCTTGGCTAAAGAAGAGCCCACACACATACTGATAAAACGCAGAAAGTGGAAATGGATAGGATACACATATTACCAGGATGGTGATGAAATGGAACCCCACATGAAGGCAGTCAAAGAGGAAGACCCAAAAATACCTGGCGTAGGTCTGTAAGGAGAGAATTGACAGCCATAAATCATGGAACGAGGCAAAAATAATTCCGAACAAAACATTAAGCTGGATATATCTTGTTGAGGCCCTGTATGGGAGTAGTTAAAATTCGAGTTGTCAACACCAAATTCTTTTTATGATTACACGCGGTACCTGCCATGTACAAAATGTTTGTACTCATGAAAACATAACTGTCCCGACTCATTAATAAAAAAGCGTGAACTTTATTCACTGAAAAGTAAATCTAATGGAAAGTTGAAAAGAAATCTAAAAGCTGAAAGGAAATCGGAGCCACAATGAAAATAGAAATATTTGGATTGCTCTAGTTGCGCATATATTTTAAGACCCAATAGGAAATGCAAGTTAACAATAAATCAATAATTAAAAATTTGTTATACCGGAGAAAATTTTTAGATTTATTTGACTCAGTTGACTGTTAGCTGAACAAGAAAACCGTAAACGACTGATTAGACATTTTGATCCTTTGACAGTTTTTTGAGGTATTATGTCCAAAAGAGAAAGAACAACATTTAGCTTTGATATATAATGCAACATCGTTGTTAATGACAAATGCTACATGCGACATTTTGACATAGACAGGTGAGTTCATTCCTCGTTCTCTCATGCATGCTTTACACTTTACATCATATTTCAAACGGATTGGAAAAACGGCGGCATAAATGGGAATACTTTGAAGGGGACAAAATAAAAATTGATGAGTAAATAAATACTCTTTAAAAAAATTAAAATTAACTCGTACATTTTATATACAGAAATGATTTTTTACTTATTCTTTCTTGTTCTTGCACATACATAAACTGTAGCTAAAAGAATTTTTATTTTCTTGAATAATTGTTTTTTTAATAAATTAATGCTTTTTTTTAATAATTTATAGTTTTATTTTTAGAGAGAATTATTAATAAAAATCGTTAAAATAAATTTTGCTCTTTGCCAGACTTTATTAACCCCTTTTATGGTCTTTTCTGAAGACTATTTCTTAAATATGGTCACAATGAATAAGACCCATAGAAAATACATTTTGTTCAGGTGGTGCGTATGATTAACATTATTTTTATTTAATACGTAAAAATTAATCATACGATCTACTTCACTACTGATCAATACAATTGAGAAGGAGCAAAAATCTCGCTCTCTTCCGGCCACGAAGTTTATTGGAATTATCGCAAAGCAAGACTAATGCCCAGTTTTTAACTTTGTATTTAAATGTCATTTAGCTTTAAATGCCATTTAAATCCGAAATACAGTTCTTCAAGCCTTATTTAATTGCAACTTAAATGAGCAACATTGGGCATTTAAAGTTTATTTAAAGTCCAGAAGTTAACATATGATTTTGCCGTTTGTTTACCTTTAAATTTCTTGGCGTCCAATGAAAGAAATTAAAACATATTTTTTAGAAATTAAAAGTTGTTAAACAAAAGAGAATATATACGTAAATTAAAATAAAAATTATAGATATATGTATGTAAGTATATACATATGCTCATATATATAAATATAAGTATATTTATAAATAAAAAAGGCAACAAAAGGGATTCCTGTCAAGAAGACAGCTGTTTTCTTTGAAACTATCGATAAATTTTTTAACATTTCATAGTGCTACCATATTTTCATTGCTATTTAATAGCAAGAATTATTTAACACTGAAAAACTGAAGCTGTATTTAAATACAATTTAAATTTATGTAAAATTTAACTAATTGCATATTTAAATATTAAGTTAAAAACTGGGCATAAGTCCAAGATTTCCATAATATAAGTGGCATAAGAGTATGAAATTATGGGATTTACTTAATCCAATAGCCTATGGTCAGACAAATTTAATATTTTGTTATATTAAAGTGGTCTTAAGGTATTTTTGCTTTATATACATATATTTTACTAGCAAAATATTCTAGCCAAGTCCTTAATAAATTTAACGATGTTTTGTAAAAAAATTTCTAATCACAATATTTCGAACATTAAGTTCTATTATTAAAGTTTATTATAGGCGTTAAACAGTTAAAATGTACATATTTATAAAGAAAACTCTATGAATCGTAAGAAAGCGCCCTTTTTGGCTTAAGTTTACCACAAAAAAAAATACCCAATTTGTCTGTGTAACAAAACATTTAATTAAAATTTGTCTATAACAGTGTTTATATAAAAACATCTAATATTTTCTTCGGCTCTGTAAGAACCACAAATATTTTGCAAATTTTCAATGGACTCTAATATTTTCTTTATCCAAGATGCCTTAATGATAATATGCATAAAAATTCGTATGAATTTCACTTCATTTCTAAGAAAAGTCAATCCATATCCATAAAGCAATCCCCTTTACACTTACACGAAACAATATAAAATCAATTGTTCGATATCTCAAATTCAATTCACATCTAATACATGTCATGTTTAATATAAACAAAATTTTGTATGTAAATTTCTTCTCGTTTTTTTGTAGCAAAGTAAATAGAGTGAAATATTTTTCCATCTTGACGTAATTCTTTCCTTTTTTGCTTAATTGTGTGCTTGCAAGTATTTGAATCGGAAATTTACATCTATTTTCGTATATGAATATGAATATGTATTTAATCAATGAAATCTACTTCTTTTCAAATTGGATTTTACTTGAAAATATAAACCATATGATTTTCTCATACTTGATTTGCTTGGGAAAGGAAAAAGGGGAACTCAATACTCCAATCGTTGTAAATAATAATAATAAAAATAATAATAATAAAAAAATTACCTCGGCATTATAATGTGTTATTTATGTAATTGGTGATGGAAATAAATTGTTTTTTACCCTTTAATGTTTAAGTGCTACCTGCCATAAAACTATAAATGATAAAAGTGACTTAAAGAGTGTATTTCAAAATGGAATGTCATTGAAAGAACTCTACTCGTACCAAAATAAGGAAAATAGATTATAGGAAGAGGGATATATAGAGATTCGTGTCTATGGAAATTTGATTTGTACCTCTGCATGCTAAAATTTACATAAAAGTTCTACACAAGTTAAAGCTGAAGAAAAAAATGTCTTTGTAAAACGTTGCGCGATTGTCTACCACATCAACCATGAATGGATGCGGTCGCAATCATGGAAGTGTTGTTCGTCAAAAGAAGCAAATTTTAAGCTTTTCTATTGTGGTAATGATAGAAAAATTAAAGATGTCCCTTACTGTCATGATGCTCCAGTGAATCAATAAAGTTGCCTAAACTACTACCGAGGATATGATACTTCGCCGTTTCCTGTATGCGGTCCAATAACTGGGAAATGGACTTTTAAGCAACGATCCACACATGAGAGTTATATTTTTAAGAATATCTATGGCATATGCTTGATAATTTTTCTAACTGACCAATTTCATCATGTTAATATCGGTATAATTCCTGGAGCGTTCATGTTCAGAAAAACCGTACTGCCAGTAAATGCAGAGTTGTTGGCATTTCCGCAATTTATATTCAATATGAAAAAGTCATTGGAGAGCGGGATGCTCATATATTTATCAATCTTAATGAAAAGCTTTCGTTAACTATATTAAGCTCTAATGTTATACTTAATCGAATGCTTCAAAAACATAAGTGAAAGACGTAGAATATTATATTTTGTTCTTTAAGGTTGATCTTACCACTTACACTAATCAATTGTTCTATATTATCTACTGAAACCAAGTTTAATGATTCGAAATACTCCTTCTGGCATTAAGCTAAAGAGTAACTTTTTTCTCAAAAAATTTTAATATTGCAACTAGCATGCTAATATATGATTCTTCTTTGATATGATCCTTAGTGCCAATGTGAAAATAAGGCACTCGGCCTCTTAAAAAATTTAATAGTACTGGCATCAAAATAAGGACACCATTCTTGCATGGTACAAAACTTGCCACTCTAATTTCTTATAAAAAGATCATTATCCATTTTTTAAAGAAATACTTTTGCATTGTAATTGAAGGAGCTTTTGGCTTCATATTATTTCTTTCCTAAAGCTATGCAAGCTCTGACTCAGTATTTACTAGGAGATACCTAGGAGCGTGTATCCATCCTAATGTGCTAAGTTTTTTGTATTACTGCCAAAGTGCCAACTCATTACTATACAATCGGGCAATTTATATTTTTTTTTGCATTTCATTTCTTTCTAATAGGAGAAAGAATAATGCGAAATTCATTAGAAAAGTGTGACTTGGTAAGAAAGTTTTAAACTTGTTAAAGCATTTAGAAAATGAAAACTCTTAAGAAACAGCATCATATAAAAGTAGGAAATCCAATGAGCCATAATATTTCCTGTTTAAAAATTTGCAATATCTTCCATTTCCCACTTGAGAGTAAATCTAAATGAGGTAAATTTAAATGAGGTAAGCTAATATGCCAAATTCAGTTGAAAGAATTATGCTTCTGGGTATCTCACCAAGGCAGTTGTAATTTTGTCTTCCAGGGGTAAAAATTTGGCCGGCTTGTCCACGAAAGATTTCACGTATCCCCATAAAAATAGTTCGGTGAGGAAAAATCGCTTAATTTTTGTAGCTAATGGACTGTTGCAAAACGTGAGGTTAATTGCTCATCAAATTCGCCTCTCAATAGATTCATTGTATCGTGTGGTGTGTGACATGTTTCTCGTCTAGTTGATGCCACACGTAAACTAAGTGCAAATCTTTCATTTTGGGCAAGAACAAAAAAAGTCGGCAGTTATTGCACGGCATCTTACTCCATGGACTCTAACGTTGCGATTTTCATCGTTGTTGAAAAATTACAGTCCAATATCGTATCCGGTCTACAAACCGCAACAAACAGTTTTTCTTTCAGGATGCATTAGCAGTCTTAAACTGCCTCTGGCTGCTCTTTACACAAAATTTGTAGTTCTGTTTGTTCACGAAATCATTGACAATTTTCGATAGAAAATTTGGATTTCATCCAACTTTTTGAAGAACTATTCACCAAACAAACCACGTTGCGGGACATCATGCGGTATCAGTCCTTGCAGAAGCTGCATACTTTATGCTTTCATGCCGAAGTCCTTACGTAAAATATTACAGGTGGTCGAACAACACAAGCCCAATTGTTGAGAACGGTGACGAATGATGACGCGATCTCCGCGGTACAGCAGCAATGTTATCCTCGGTAAATAGTCTACGCAGATGGGTTGGGCGATTAATGGGCAATAAAATTAAACTGGTGCAACATTTGGTCACAACAGCTTAAATAGTCCGTTCGTTCGGTCGACTATTGTTAATAAAATTTAATGATTTGCACAAGTTTATTGTCCATTCAGAGTGAAATGGCAAGCATGCATTGCCTCATGTTGCGAATCTTTTCTTTACACGGAAAAAATAAACACCAAAAAAATCGACCGATATACTCTTTCTGTATTAAATCTGCTGTTGTAGCCGATATTTTATGAATTTACCGTGAATATTATAATGATTGAAGCAGCTGATAAGATAGAAGCAATTATTACTTACTTCAATATTGCAGATTTAAAACAATTAAACAATTTGTTTTTGAAATAAAATTATTCAATTGAGAGTAAAAATGAGCACAAGTTTGAACAAACGTTAAAGTAAAAAGTAATCGGATTGTCATATCGAAACAATATTTATTTATATATGTAATTTCTATGCATACATATGTACTCGTATGTGTTATTGTCTTGTTTTTTATACAACAAGCCATAATGGCTTATGAATTGTAGTATAAATACAATAATACAAGTTACAAAATGATTATGACAGTGTAGGAATAATAATCAAGTCAACAAATTGAACAAAGTTATGGCATATTACGACACAATTGTCTTATAGTTTTTTTTTTTTTTTTTGGTCTAAGCATGGAAAGGCCATGTGAAAAACTACTGTTATAAAACATTTATAACATAATTTCTAATTTTAATTTAAAATAATTCTAATTAAACAAAATTTTAGTCCCTCATAAGATTGAATGTTCTTTTACTACCTTACAAGAGTTAAACTCCCTTTTTTCTATTTTTAAGGGCGAAATATTTTATTGCTATTATAATTTTTTTTAGACACGGAAACGCAAGTATTTAACATGATAAATATTCAAATATAAATTTTGCTTATGAAAGTAAAAATTATTATGGAATCAATATCGACTGATAGAAGAAACTATTGATTTTTACCAAGATAGCAGTCTGCTGTGACGAATCATAATAATCGTAATACATGCAACCAATAAAATATCTTCTAATAAAATAAGTCAAATTTTTCTAACTTCGGTTTGAAGAAAACTTTTTGACGTGCTGAGCTGTAGTGGCACTAAGTGACACTAAAAGAGTTGACAAAAGTTAAATTTATTTCCAAATACTGTGGTTGCGCTAAAGATTATTTGATTCACGAACTTCGCGTTATCAAATTTGTTATAAAGTGACTGTGAAAAGTAGAGAAAAGCATAGAGAGGATCAGAAAAAAATAAATAAAAGAATTTGTGCGGTTCAAACAGTATTTTCATAAATGTCTTTAATTATAATCCACAGAAGAAAAATTAAATCACTAAATAATAAAATCACTTTACGCTATTGGCAAAAGAAGACTTCGTTACACTGACCAGCTAAATTTAAAAAAATATTGGCGTTAAAATGCGGGTAGAGCCAGCGCATAACTTTAAAAATGTTATTGAATAGTAAAATCATCAATTTTGCTGTTGAATTGTTTTAATAAATAAAGTTACTGAATCGCACATCAGGCTTAATGAACACAATGTTTATTTAACTGAAGTCCCTTTAAATGAAAAACTTGTGAAAGCAAAAGCAATTCCTGTAATATTCCACTACAGTTCAAACGAATTGAACTGCTTCATAATTTCTGCTTGAGCATTAACCTCTGCGTATGATTAATATTTAATTTGCTCCGTTGTACCACGAACGTGTACATTAAGTATACGCCTACGACGTTTATATAAACAACAACTGAGGTAGAAAATCCTTATACGGTTTATTGAAAAAACGTCAAACAAAATTTCTAGCCCATCAATTTAATTTTTTAATGGGACGTATTCTTTTGCATGTTATTTTACCTTCTACGGTTGCTGCTGTTGGTTTTCGGGCATTTTTTTTGGCAACTACGATTGCTACAGTGAGTTGCTTGAAATTCTTCGAGTGGTTGCTTGTTAACTGCTTCCTGTTAAGTTTATGTGTCAGAACAAATTTCATATTGCTTATATATATTTTTTTCTCCATAACACCTCTTGGGAGCATTTGGCTTCCATGAAGCATCTCCATCTTACATGAGTTGTTGCAGTTGTTTTCGCATTTTTATTTTTGCCTTGTGTTAGTTTCATTAATCGAATGTAGCTCCAGTTAAGAAGATAATTGGTCTGCTGCAGCTGGTCTTGCTAGGCTGGGGCTGCTATCTGTTGTTGAGTAGACACAATGACTCCCTCTGTGTATTTTTGTGTAGCGGCGAGGAACCTTACCAATCTCCGATTGCTACCTTTTGTTTCCCAATGGGTGTGGGCTGCCTGACCTTTGTCATGATATTATCCTCTTTTCCAGGTAGGGTAGTAGGGAGCTTCTTGAATGAATTTCTTGGATGTGGTTGAAGCCATTTAATCTTAAAACTTAAAAACCATGGTAAAAATTTTTTCCCCTGCCAGGGTACGAATGTGTAATTGAATTTGTATGTAAGCATTGCTTATTTTAATTAGTATAAATTAATTTATTTTTTTATAGGATAGTGGTTGCGATAGTTTTAATTAAGAAAATATAATCATGCAGTAGTGCTCCAGAATAACCACGGAAATATTACTTGCTATTGAAATTTATTCAGGATATTTTAGCAACTAATCTTTTTAATAATTAATGTTTCAATAATTTGTTATTTGTTGTGGTTTTAGTTCCACATATGTCATCATTTCGTTTCGTCTTCAGTGATTTGGGACCTATTGCACATGCCAAAATTATATTCGAAGGCTACTAGTTGTCCTCATTAGTGTTTGTGTGTATCGTGCTAAACAAAGTATTTCCCTAGGAGTGATTTCGAAACCAATAACCGGCAGCACTTACAGTTTTATACGATGACTTATAACATCTTTTTTTTCCAACTATTTCACTCTACCTTTTACTAGAAATCAGATAAACTTATATGCAACATTAATATATTGCAAGCTGCTATCATGGATGTTTTTGTGCTTTTGTGATTTAAAACCGGATCACTTTGCGGAGGTAAGGCTTGCATGTTGGGCATAATTATCATTTTTAAGGCAACAGCATTAAAAAAAAGAAATCGCCGCAATTTTCGTAATCCAAATGTTCACCAGTTTGTTCTCATCCCATGCTTTATATTGTGCAATAATAAAAAACCTTACGACACAATCATAAATTTAATTATTTAATATCAATATTTTCAAGCTCAAAGTCTAGAAGGACGTAGAATAAAAAAATAATATTTACATTTCGTATATTTTTACTTTCAAAAATCTACAAGTCCAAGTGTAAGGAAGTAGTTTTTCTACGTTATAAGTATTTCTTTTTTACACTTTTTGTACCACATTCTTTCGAAACTATTTTATTTTAAACTTGATATTTTACATTAAGAAAATAAAAGGCGATTATATTTCACACTCAAATGACTATGATTTTCATAAGTCATGCACGAAATGTATTTAACTTTATTGCCAAATAAAAGTTTCATGGCTAAAAGATGAAACTGTTACTGCTATATGCCATATTTTTAAACCGATTATGTACATGACCATAAAAAAATCAGTTTATAGCAAATTATATTTAAAGAGTTTTTGCATTTTTTTTTCATATTATATTTCTCTTATTTTTATTTGAAAATCTTTATCAACCTATAAAACATGTCACTAGTCAAGGCAATAAGAAATGTAACAAAAGTATAAAACATACAACTTTTTACAGGAAAAATTTCCATGTTCAATACTCCATTGATCAATGTCATACATCAATATGAGGCTTAAATTTTATGAGCAGAAGCGTATTTGTGGCAAAGAATGTTATTTTTCATTTTGCTTGATAAAAGAAAATTTAATTTAATTAAAGTTGACATAGATGAATTCAAAAGAGATTTTAAATTTTAAGTCATTTATAAGCTTATCATTTTATTTGCAACATTTGAATGAAGCTTGTACAGTGGGGAATAATACTCAAAATTATATGGAATGTTGCTCTTAGTTTGATATAAATATTCCTAAATTTAATATCAGAAAATAATAAAAATTTAAAAGCTATAAAATGCTTCTAAGCACTACGAAATTCGTTATACATTGTGCTTAAAAAAAGGCAATTTATTATGAAAAAAAGACTAAAAATGCATGGATATACGTTTTGATATTCCTAAGACATAACACCTGCATACATATATCTTGTAAACGTGGCGCAAAAATAATGACATAATTTGAACTGACTGCCATTTTGTCACAAGTGACAGACAGAAGATCTGTTGTTATAAAAAACAAGTGTAAATAAAAGTGTTTCCCATCGATGGAAACAAATTACACCGCTCAAATGGCCATCCCCCGAGTTGATGCATAATTGTCTTCGTTTTACAGCATTTTGTTTTATTGTTAGCAAAATATCTGACTCTAAATTGTAGAGTTTGTGGTTTGTTGTGGTAAGCGCAAGATCTTTAAAAGTCCCAAAGGAAGACGACTGGTGCTGTTAGATCTGTAAAATCTCCAAAACTGGAGATCACTCGACCTGAAAATCGGTATCTCAAAATCTCTTTCGTTGCCAGAGCTGTTCGAGCGATTGAAACCAACAACAACAGAGACACAATACAGCAACTTGCGGCAAAAAAAAACTCAGGTAGCATCTGCCTGTAACGCTCACTATTTATTGTTAGTGTGGTACCAATGGGGCATCTTTAAAAATATAGAGGCAACTCCTTTTTCCCTGCATATGCCACACCAAACAACGATGCAAAATTTCTGTGCCTCAAATACCGGGAAATACCGACGAAATTCAGGCTGCATTAAAACGGAAGGCGGAAAATTTTTGAAATAATATGTGTAATATCGCTGCATGTCTGTTGATTATACATCATAAATGTCAGACACAATGACATTTGGCGTCATCTGCAAAAATGGCAGTCAATTAAAAGTATGACCCCACCTGCCATTATACGAGCAGTAACATTTTTTTTTTCTAATTTTTCTTGTTTCACACCAAAGTATTAGAAATTTAGTTTAACAAAAGCTTTTTCAACTTTATTGAAAATCAGTGCAGTCATACTGAATTCTAGGAAGGATTATAACCAAAATGCAAGGAAAATATGTAATACTTTACTAGACTCTACTCTTAACCGTTGGTATATCCTTATTTTTAAAAATCACCTAAATTTGTGAGATGTGGTTATTGTTTTGGGCGCCAGATTAGAGTTAAGCAAAATCGAAATACGGGAATATTAATACTTCAAATAACATGAAGTAATAATTGTATCAATAATTATTAGTAGCATTATTTTATTTTACATATGTTTTGTCATATTCACGAAAAAAAATTATGTATTTGGAAATTTAAGCAATTGTCATTTAAAATTTTACGCTATTAACCTTTTCTTAAATCACAAAATATTTTGTGAGAACGGCAGGTTATGTTTTAAACTCTAATTAATATTCCTAAATTATAAATAACCACAAAACTATTTGAATTAAGTATAACCCCGTTTGATTTGTTACTTTAAATGACAAAAAAATTTGAGAAGAGCTGCCAAAAAATTAAAAAAAAAACAAAACATTTCAAAATAAAAAAAAAAAAAATTTTTCATTTACTATTTCGAAATTCTTTTTACAAATGTAAAATTCCTCGCCTTAACGATTTTAAAAATATATAAATATATTTATTGTTCTCACAGGCATGTTCTTGAAAGCCTCCATTAGAATCATTGAAAATGGTCCCATTTAGCACTAATACAGGGCTACAGTCTCTGCGATTGAGAGATTTATTTGGAGGGTCAACTTGTTTAATGTTTAATTTTTTTATGAAATTTTTTTACGTGGTATATTTATATCTGCATATATATGATATATTAAAGATTTACTTTGTGTAGCATAGTGATGAACACAACTTAAAATACCGGCATATTAATCGGTTTCTACGAGTACCAAACTGCAGCTAAATGCATCAGCCAATGTATCATATTGTCAGTGTATTAGTGCCCATATTGTCTAATCGTTGTTGCCATATAGTTTTGTATAGAAACTGACGATATTAATTTTGAGCAACATATAACTTATATTAGACCAAATTTATCGTTTGATTTTTTTCTTTTAACCGGAGAGATTATGAGCTCGTCTGCATTTTTTTATGTTTTCGTATCCGCATAAGATACCATTGGATATGGCAGGAAAGACATCTGAAGGGAGCTCGTTCCACATACGAACCGTTTGATCAAAGAACCAATTATTTCTATAATTCGCAGTGCGATTCGCTGCTATATCTACAGCAAATTGATGTGCTATTAGTGAGGAATTTGTTGCTCGCAAATAAGAGCGGGTCTCTGAAATATGCTCCCTTACTTCATTAGAGCACATTCCGTTGTAGTAACGATAAATCAGCGTAACACATCCAACGTTACGATGGTGTTCCCACGAGTCTTTTCGCCATTTCCTCAATTTTTAAAATACTTTTTTAAGGCATTCTTGCAGTTTGGTTATATAATTTTGTTTTTTTTTTTTTTTTTTTTGATCTGAGGGATCACTTACCTGCCCATAATATTGATTAATGCATAACTTTTTCATTAGTGAACTAATATTCATAATTGCATCCCTTTTGTTAATTGTTCAATTGGCTCTTTGTGTCAAAGTCAGTCTTATTGCAATTATTATTCAGACAAAACGTTTCAAATTTAAATGAAAAAGATTAGGAATTCGTTTCTTATTAAGCTTTTTTTTATACAAATTGCAAATTGGAAATGACTTATTAATGATTCACTCACTCAAATTCTTAATAAATTTCTTTGGGTCTCAAACAATATCCTAGAACGTTGTTGATTTACATTTTCTCGATTGGACCAGTACTCAGGGGATGAGCCCTATTTATGCAGTGTATTGTGTTGGAACTAGAAAAATAGGATTGGGTAAGGAGGACAGTGGGAGTAGCGCCTGTGGACATTCGATTTGAACCTCTCAACATTGGGTATGGCAGGAAGGACATCTGCAGCGAGTTCTTTTTTTACTCTAAGATTCTCTGAAATGAATTGATGTTGCATTCAATCTTTCTTGTGCATTTTAGTCCTTCGATGTTTATTTTAAAAATGACTCCGTAAAGAAGATTTTTAAAAGTTAAACAAGAACAAAATCCTGGCAACAGCGAAGTATATTAGCTATTTCACAGCAATTTTTACGTGAAGATGTTAAGAAAGTTTCTTGAATTCAAAATGCAATAAATTAATACAAAAGTACAATATTTAATATTAAAAAAATAACTGATTTAATTTACAATTGAATATGAAAATCTAATTGAACCTAAAAGAATTGTTAAGTGTAAAATAAGGATTTGCTGCCAACTCTTCTTTTTTCTACTCTTTTTTTTAAACGAAAACATATTTTGTTTATTGAAAATCGCCAAGTTGCACTTAAAGGCCAGTTGTGGCAACTTTTTTTCTTGATACACGCTTATTGCCCCAAAAACTATCTATCATATTTATTTTAAAATTTTGGCACAATAATAATGCAACAAACAAATGCTTTTTCTTTCTTCTCTCATGTGCATTAAGCCGCTTATGCAATTTCGATCCTAATGGCTTTAGCTACTTGTATCGTAAATGTAATTTAATATAAATAAAATATATGAAAATAAATTCTTTTGAAATTTTAATACAACATTTTGTGGCATAAAATGGGTTTAAATGAATTTTCAAGGCCTTAACAGTGTTTATATGCAAAGAATTTGGGAGGACTGCTTAATGGACTTTACAAATAAACAGCAGTATAACTTTCATTAAAGGTCCTAATAAATAATTTCATAATTAGATAATACTAATGAACATTAGATAATAAAGGGAAATTTGTAGCAGCTCTCTTTTTGGAAGCACTGTTTTTGGCAGCTCAGCTGTTTTCTTGTAATATGTTACTGTTAAACAAGTTCAGTTTGGTTTATAATTTACCCATAGATCGACTTATAAACCAACAACGCTGGCAGATTATTGAATTTTATTATCAAAATGCAATGTCGTTTAAGAAAGTGCATCTCCCACTTTTTTACCGGAAATTTGTGTGCGGCGGCGAAGCTCATTTCTGGTTGAATGAACAAGCAAAATTGCCGTATTTGGTGTGAAGAGTAGCCAGAAGCATTGCATTCCGAAAAATGCACTGTTTAGTGTGGATTATGGGCCGGTGGCATCATTGGATCGTACTTTTTTAAATACATGGATGGCAGGAACGTTACTGTGGTTTTAACAAGACGGTGCCACATGTCACACAGCACGCAAATCAATGGCTCAATTGAAAGGCGGGTTCGGCTACTTGGCCGCCTAGATCGTGCGATTTATCACATTTGGACTATTTTTTTGTGGGGCTTTATTGAGACCCATATCTATAGGGGCAAAACCGCAACGGTTGACGCACTGGAAGTCAATACTGAAGAATTTATTCGGCCGATATGTTGGAGAGAGTATTCCAAAATTGGAACCAGCATGTGAACGATTGAATCATATAGATTTTTCTGTTGGCTTAAATAAGGATTTCATAAATTTCTTTTTTTTTTAATCAAATCCAAAAGCTTTTGAAAATAATGCTTTATATAAGGAACTTCCAGTGGACAGAAAGTAAAAGAGAAAATATGCAGAGCCGAAAAATTATAAAGGGAAAAAGAACAGTGAAGATGAAGCATATCCAAAAATAATCTGTTTACAACCCAAACTTGATATGGGATTAGGGAAAATAATTACAATTATATCACATACAATGTCGATTTGAAAACATTTAATGTCAAAATCCATTTTCAACAAAAATCTGTTTTATAATCTTTATTCCCAAAAATTAAAAATACGTTTAATTTTGTAGTTTATTTAATATTGCATTAAAATCGAATGAATAATTTAGTATCTCTTCAAGTGAATACCCCAAATTTATATAATTTGAAATTAATTGAATCATATAATTATTTAAGTTATAAACACTTTATCTGCTTTTTATTATGGCGTAATCCACTATAAATAGAAGCTGTTGTGTATTTCACTAATTACTACTGTCAATTAATTAAAAAAAATATATATATAAATAAGTACGTCTGAAAGCTCTCTCTCTTCTGACGCGTAATAATATTTTTAAATATCGATTTATATAAACGTTAAAAATAATTAGAGCACTAATTGAACAATAATGTAATGACGACATATAAATGCAGGACGACATATAAATGAAAATGAGCTTTTAACAATATATGTATATGAATATGCTCAAAAGTAATATTACAATTTGAACAGGCTGCCATTTATATACAAATGAAAGACAAGAGCTCTGTTTTCATAAAAAGTTTAAATAAAAGTGTAAACTAGAAGAATGGAAAAAATTATATCCCTAAAATGGCCACCTCTCGAGCTGATGTATAATTAATGCCTTTTTACGACATATTGGATTTTGTTGCTCAAGTCTATAAATTTCCATCGTTCCTTAAGGTGTATGACACTTGTTCCATTTTGTTGAAACTAACGCAACAACTTGCAGCAAAAAAAAAAAACTTATTTACCATCTCCATATAACGCTCAAAATATATGGTTACGGTGGTGCTGTAGGCATTTCCAAACAAAAATCAAAAAAAAAAAAAAAAAAAAAAAAAAAAAAAAATCTGATCCAACTTCTTTCTCACCACAAATAATGCGCCAAACGGTCACATTGAGGGGACGCAATGGCCATTTATGCATTTAATGTGTATTCTCTGTGCGCCAGAAATGCAAATTTTGCTTTGTTAATATGACCACCTAAGCGGACATGGACTTCATTGCTCATTATGATTTTTTAAACAAAATAATTCCCTTCCTGCACAAAGTTGAACAAAGTTTAGCGGTGAGCTAAGCTTGTCCGATGAACAGCAGGCAACAACTTGTGTGCAGGTTGCCCTTTGTAGGGGAACATTATAAAATCTTTTACCAGAACTCGTTACGACGAACGTCTGATGATGCCTAATTGTGTACATCGTCATCTTGTTGATGTTTGTGAATCCTCTCCGACGTCGTCGGCAATAGCATTGATTTTCTCGATCGAACGATCAGTACGAGGCTGGTTACTTTTTGCGACATCTGTAGAGAACCCAAATTGCACGAGGCGCTCAACCAAACGATTAATTATTCAAACACATGGAAGAATATTAAGATGAAAATGAACGACGACGAAAATAATTGACGATGAAAATTAATGACGACGAACATGAAAATGACTACGAGATTCACGCTACATTACAATAACATACAGAAAATTTTTAAAATAAGGAGTAGCAATAACTCCACGTTCTTGGGGTTAAAAGCTCTATGGCTTGTTGACAACTATGTCTCTAAATAGCCAAAGCACATTGACATTTGGAGGCATCTACAAACATTTTAAAAATCGCTTTTTTATATACATCCTGTAGCTTTTTATATGAGGAATAAATAGTTCCACATTTCATAAACTAACATACGCGATTTCATGGCTTATTGTTTTAAATGGAATTGTACATCAAAAATGGGAAGCTAAATTTCATTACACTATAACTTCCTGCAAGAGCTTAAGTCAACTTGAGTACTTATCTCTTAATGCCACAGATATATTATTTACAAATTGAAGGAAACATTTTGTAAAATCTTAAAATTGTAGTATAGATAGTTAATCTCCACCCAAAGACTGTGTGTGAAACAGATTGCATGCAGCGTCACATTTAAAATCTCCATGTTGATAGACATTTCTGTAACTTAAAACTTTCATCTTCATTTAAAGTTGAATCACATAGATGCCATCTTGAGCACTACAATCGTAAAGTGTAACATCAAGAGTGATATTACTGATATAAACTGGGAATAAGAACCTTAAACGCTTTTGTCATTTGTACCTGTTAAATGTCAAATGTGGCCATTTGGAAAGTATTTCACAAAACCTTTTTTAAAGCTATTATTGCATGATGCTACAAGAAAAGTAACTATTTTGCTAATCCCACACAACCACAGCTGCAAAGAAATATTTTATACGCCATGACAAACAACAACAGCAATAAACTAAATGCACATAAGCACTTTAGGAGACCGCAAGAGATTTACCGAATGACTTTAATTTAACAGTGCCAGCAAAAAGTTTTTCTATTCGAAAACTTATTGGATTTTTAATCGAAATACAAATTGAAAGAAGTGTTAAGCGTTAAAGCTTTTAAACACCTCAGTCATTGGACCAGATTGCAAACCCATATGAAGTTATAGATTGCATAGTTCTAAACAATAAGAGCGGTATGGCACTAAGTTCTTCAAGATCCTTTACGAAGTTCCTTAAGATTTTTTATAAAAATGCTGTGATTCTACCGATCTCTCAGATCATTTTCAGCTAAATTGCGTCATATATAAATTTGGTTACAATGTTAGATATACTTTTTAAGCCAAAAAGAAAACGGGAAGTATTTATCTTCAGGCAAATTTACTTGGCATTTACCTTATTAAAACTCAAGCTTATTCCTTTGATAACTTGGTCACTAAAAAAAATTATTAAAATATTTAGAAATTTACAAAAACATGAAAACATTTGAAATTTTTTTCAATTGACTTCAGGAAAAAAAAATAAGAGAACTTATATTCAATAGCAGATTTCTTTGACGTACAACGATTTGTCATTATTTGTGGACAGACTTTGAAGATTTCTTCTGTATAAAATTTTTTGCTTTAGAAATTTTCCTCTTTTAATCAATGTTCAATAGGACTAAATGGCACGATGCCTCCCATACAAAGTTATATTTAATAATCTCGTGTGAGACTATTCGATCAGGTTGTTCTGTGGCCAGTGCACGCAGTCTGAAGAAAAACTAACTAGATAAGAGTAAAGGGAAATTGGTACATGCCATGCAAATTAATAACTAATTATTCTATATCTGAGAAAGTCGGCATGTTCTAGAGGTAATTGTTGTTGATATAAAAAATAAAGGTAGGGGAATGGTACGTCCCATACCGATTTGAAAAAATAATCTTTATAAAGTGTAAAATTAAAACTTTTTAACAAGTTATTGAAATGTAACCTCTAATAAGTTCGATATAAATATAATATTAATATATGTATACTAATGAGATCTTTAAAGCTGGTAACAAGGAATCTAAGAACTAAATTTATAATTTAGCAAATACACATTTTTTTGGTGGATCGGTCCCACTGTGCCATAACTGACAAAGAATATCCCTAGAAAATAGTGTATACTTCAATTTTCTATAATCTATTCTTATGCTTAATATATTGAGTTTGTATGTTTATATGGCAATTTGCTTTTCTTCAATATTCGTATTAATGTATTTGAATTGAATTGTCTAAGTTGCCAGAAGTGATTTTATTAGAAATTCAACACAAGTTTTTGCTTAAACAGCGAAACATTTAAATTGTAACTTGATGTCAAAAAAAGGGAGAATTGAAAAACAAATAAAAAGGCGTTTGAAAACTGAGAGTGCAAATCGTTTATATATATTTAAAAGGAAAAGAAATGGTAGCGAAACTCTCTGAACACAAAAATGTTTTGTTCTAATTTAAATATTATATCTACTCACATGTGTTCATAGATGCACTATATACAGTACAAATTAGGCCCTGAGAGGCTGTATGTACATGTCCAGATTATTACTGGAATGCCACAACAGGCTCAATGACCTGGCGACTCATAATCAGATTACTCTGATATGGGTACCAGGGCATCAGGGGCATGCCGGGAATGAGATGGAGGACATCTGTGCGAGGAGAGGGGCTGAGGGGAACTTCGTTGCACCCACCTCATCTTTCGGGCTCAACAAAAATCTCCTTAAGGGGGAGATTTCGAAATGGATATCGTCCAGGATTGTACAACATTGGAATGACATCAATGGATTACGTCACTCCAAGAAATTCCTACACTTTGATGCTGGGAGAGCAGATCTGGCTCTAAGACTAGACAGGAAAAGCCTACGGACCCTGGTAGGGGCGCTCACAGGCCATTACACCTGCAAAGCCCACCTATACAGAATGAGCTTATCTGACATGGACATCTGCAGATTTTGCAGTGAAGATGAGGAGTCGATGGAACACTTGATAGCAAATTGTGGGGTATTGTGCCACAGAAGACACAGGACTTTACATGCATATACGCTGAGTGAAGAGGATCTGCTAATGCTCCCATTGAAGGAGCTGATCCTATTTGCGAACGTATTGGACTGCTAGGGACAGGGGAAGCACAATAGATCAACAATGGTCGCAGCGCAGAGGGCCATCCTGGGCCAAACCCCCATTACATTACATTACATTACAGTACAAATTATAGTACGGCTCGTTTTGTTAACATAACGAATAAAAGAGTTTTTACAGCTCTGGTTTAACATAAATTCATTATTCTATGGAGGTCTAGTGTACTCCTATTCGAAGTCTAAAAATGTTTAAGGTTAAGCTATTGCATATGTCTGGTGTTCCTTGTAAATAATACCAATTCAGCTGTCAACTTTCAATATTTATCTTGCAAAGGCGTTTTTTATCACTCAGTTGTTTTTGATTATATTAAGTAAATTAAAAAAAAAAACGATAATTTCTAATATAAAATTCCTGATTATATTTTTTTAATAAAGTGATTTTTGTAATGTAATTAATATATAAAACAGTTTTATCCACAACAGAAACAACTTTTTTCAAAATTGGCAAAAGACATTAAAAAAATTTTAAAAATTGTTTGCATAATTATAAAATGTATAACAAAATAAAATAAGAGTAAAGAAAGCCAATGTTATGGATTTAAATGAAGAGTAACAACAAAAAAAATTTTAAATAACATACCTATAATTTGACTATAAAAGATTCATATTTCAAAGTAAATCTCACAAAAGTATTATGAATGCTTAAGCCTGTTACACACAAGGATACAAAATTTTTATTACGCACAGCAGGAACTTGAACCTTTTCTTTTCTTATAATTAAACTTATTTTTACCATAGCAATTTGCGACCATATTTCATTCGTCCTTGTTTTAAATAGTATATTCAAAAAAATGAAATATTATTTCAAATTCTTTTAAAATCTTCCGAGTGTATGTGTTAATCGTAAGTAGTTCTTAAAACAGCAAACAAAAGAATATTTCTTAAAATTAGCACATAAACTCTTCCTTTGGAAGAACTATTGTGAACTACTACTGTCGTCAGTGTTTAAATATTTTCTTTGCAAGGACATTTCTGGAAATTGTAACTACATTTTCTACTTAAACCGCTACTTTAATAATAGACACAAAGTCTGTGTTTCATTTAATGTTTCCACAGAACACAACTGTCTGTTAGTTTTCTTGACATTATAATAAAAATAAAACTGAACAAATTAGCCCAAGGATAAAATGTATGATGATATTATGACCTTTTAAACTATATAATCTATTGACACGTTAATACATTTTTAAATGTCCACTCACGTAAAGAGGACATACTGATATTAAATGTTAATTCAATTCAGACTAAATTATTACTGATAAATTTTAGAGATAAACTCAAAATGGGTTCGTAGAAAAGTTGTTGTATATTTAAAATCATCTAAGTTACAGATAAATAGCAACTGGAAATTGTATCAATCAATTAAAAAGCTACAGCAGCCTCATGTCTTCTAATACATATAATTTGATACAAATGTGTCCTTAAGGAAGGCCTCCCTAGAGAAAGAATTTCCTGATTGAAAAACAAGCAAGTCACTATACACCTTATCGTCCTACCCTATCCAACTCCACTTCCATTTATTTATTTCCGTTGTAATAGGCTGCTAGTTTGACTGTGTCCAGACTGGGTTGTTGGATATTGTTATAGGCCAAAAAATCCTTAAGATTTTTCGGAGGCCTTTGTTGAGTAATACCTGAAGGCGTTGTATATCCCGTGGTGCCATGTTCAAGTTCTCGCATACCTATGAGGGGATGAATTCTACATTGAAGTTAAATAATTTGATTTTGGTTTGTTTTGAAATATTAGAAGATTTCCAAACCAGGTTTAACTGGGCAAATGCACTGTATATATCTGCTGTTGAGACACTAGTTGTGTCATTTTTACTATCCAGGTAGCAGAAGGACTTAACATCTTCAGTATCTTGATCTCACATTGAGAAATGGCGATCTGTGTTACAGTTTTGGGTATATTTATCTTCCGCCCAACGAATTTTGCGATATCACTGATAGTAAAAATTTTCTACTGAATCACTGAGAATGAGTGGCCAAGTAGACATATGTCATCGGCATAATCTAGACCCTAGAACCATCCTTAAGACACAATCTTGTCTAACTCCAGTGTCTACAGTGATCCTGTTGGTCAGTTGTTTTTCATGCTACACACGACAAGTGGTATTCTTGTGCAGCGTTTTGATTGGCCGCGTTTGTTTTTCAGGGACACCGTTGCAAACCGGGGCGTTCCATATGCCATTATGGTTGAGTATGTTAAGAGCCTTCTCAAAGTCTATAAAAATAAAGTATAATAGTGAACACCAATCCACTGATTTCTCAACGATAATCCTAAGACTTTTTACATGATCTACACAACATTTTCTGGAGCGCAACCCTGCCTGCCACATAGTAAAATTTAGCATAAATTCAGGCCTTAAGTGGCTTATGCTGGCACTAGGCTTTAGTTGAGCTGATAATTTGGAATGTCATTTTGTGATTATTTATTATATGTTTATTAAAATAGTTTATTCTTTGGTTTTTTTCAATATGCTTGTGAAATTAGCCATTTTGATAATGAAAAATTCTTTTTATTTTAGGATGGGTTGGCGTTTAGTAGATGGCAAAAAATATATATAAAAAAGGGTACAAAAAATAATTTGTTTTAAATAAAAGTTTTTTCTTCCTACTCTTAGAAGAATTTGTTCTTGAGAGTGTAATAAGGAATAGTTCCAAATCTATACTGGAATTTTTAAATCTAGCACGAAAGCACTGAGTCATATTGTATGCATATTGACTATGTTCTCTCGATATTTGAAATGTTACTAATTTTGTAGTAAAAAAGGATCTTACTTATGAACATGGAATGAATTGGAAGGACGGTGTTGAAGACTGAGATCAAACAAAATAAATAAATTAAATTTAAATACACACAAATAAAAGAAAGGATATACAAATTTAAACATTAAATGCTATCAAATTCAATCTGCTCCAGAATCCTTCACATAATTGCTCAGACTGTAAACAAAAAATCCAAGAATCGTAAAGGCTTACTTCGCCTACTTTTGATTATTTTAATTAAATATCTTGAAATTTTTAAAGTTTATAGACTCACAATTCAAAACTTTACTGACTGATTTTAGAAATTTATACAAAAAGTTTGTTTGAATGTTTAACTGTGAGACGATAAAAAAGACTCAAAAGGAGATTTTGGCCAAATTTACAAATTCAATACATCATATTTTTTGTCATCTATTGCTCATCAAATTTTATTATCCTACTATTATCTGGGATATAAATGAGCACTAAAAGTTTTTTGCTGTTTGCCAGTTTGTTTAAAATATTGAAATTTAATTTTATAAATTTATTCAAATAATAAAATCAAGTTTGTTGGGAACTGATGGGTCGGCTGTTGTTCTTTTGAAAAATATATTTACCCCGATCAAAAAAAAAAAACATGCTCAATTGTGGCCTAGTAATACAACAGCAGCACCAATGAAACTTAATTTATTAGTAATTTAAATGTTAATCTGAATCCTTCTATTTATTAAATGTGCGTAATTAAAAATGACTTTCTTTATTTCAAAAATATGGAAATACAAACTCTGAAGCCATTTTGGTTTATATTCACTAACAATGAAAATCTTTGCAGAAATGGAAACCAAAACCCTTCAACTAGTGTAGTATACCATTTAGTAGTGTATGACGGTAACTTTGTAAATTTATTCTACATGCTAAATTGCATTGTAGATTATATCACTGTAAATTATAAATAAAAGTAGAATCATAGAAATTGAAAAGCAATGATCTTTTTCTTCTCTCCTTGAAATAGAAGAAGTTACTGTTTTATTAATATGCAATTTTTTAAAGGAGTCTTATCAAAGAAAAATAAACTTTCTATAATCTTAAATTAATGAATAACGAAGTCATTATAAAAAAAAATTATACGTCTTTTTTATGGAAAATTAAAAAAAAAAATGTTAATACACATAATAATTCTAACTAAAGCTGAGAATAGTACTATAGCTTAACTAAGATTAAAACAGTTTCCCTTTGTAGCTTTGTTTTCTTCTTATAATTTTTTTGTATAAATAACTATATCATTTTTATAACAAAATGTTCCTTCTAGTTAATCACTTGTGCAAAGAAACATCATCTCATAATATTTTTAATTTGCTACATGTTCTATTTATATGTTGTTTTTATTTTCTTAAACACATCATTTTAGCAGAGATACTGGTATCAAACACACAAGAAATTTGTCTCATTTAATTAGTTGAAATTTATTGCAGAAACTGTATCGTATGAGTGTTAAAGTTTTTCATATGGTCATAATATTAGTCATACGTCAGCGTGTTCTCACACGCGTGTATATTCACAAGTTTTTGAGACACTCAAGTAGAGTAAGCAAAATAATGACTTTCTCTAAAAACCGGTTATCGAATTAATCGAAAAATTACCTTTTTGAGAAAACCGGCAACGATTTGGGTTTTGGAGAGAAAAAAACGTTTAGACGGCTTTTATAAAATAAATGCATTTGGGTCTAATTTTTCTTATAATTTTACTGAAACAAAAAATGAATAAACAGTTTAGCAAGAAAAAAAGAAACAGATATATAACCATTGCACATAGTTAAACGCAAACTTGTGACATGCAATGCATATACGAGTAGTACAAGTGTTTTCATACATATAAACAATGCAATAGTACATTAACCATCGGCCTGCATGCACATATGTACGTATATATATATATTAGGTTAGGTTAGATTAGGTTGATTGGAGGGGTGTGATAGCCCATGTCATACGACATACACTTAAGCCAGTAAAGGCTTGTTGTGCGATCCATTTTAATTATTAGACACAAACTGCCAGAGTTCTGCGGCAGGATTCGAACCTGGGACCTTCGCACTACGAGTCTAGTACACTACCTACTAGTCTACGAAGGTCAGTATATATACATTAAATCTAAAAAAAAATAATTCAATAAATGTATGTCTAAATATATATTTTTAATATAATATTTTGATATAGTTTTTAACCGTTTTATTTCAATTAATTAAGCTTAAATATATTATATTTTATATATTAAATATAATAAATATTTTATATAGTATAAATATCAATAATAAAAATTAAAAAAGAAGATTTTTTTTAATAACATATTTAAAAAATAATATAAAGATGATGGCATTTTAAACGATTTTTTGTTTTGCTAATTATTAATTAAGCTTGAGATGCCCTCCCTCCTAGACTAGTAACTAGTGTACTAGACTAGTAGATTGTCTTTAACAGCAGACTCTTGATTTTTCTGTAGACAAGCCGGGTTGCGCGCAGTTTATGCTTGTTAATTTAAAATAAAGAGAGTAATTTTAAAAATAGTCCATAGTTTTTCCCTTTGTTGCATTTATCCATATATATAAAATCGTCATATAGTGACGAATTTGATTCTAGATTTTGTTTTTTTTTTAACTTTGTGTAAGTTCAAAATCAAGCTAGTGAAATTTTCGATACAAGAGCTTGAGCCATCCAAACCTACTGAAGTTTTATCTACAACTTTTAAACTAAACAAAAGTCATATAAAAATATGGTGTTTTAATTTTTTATGAAGTTTTACAAGAAGACGAGGCATCATAAACGATATGTTGCTTACCCATAAATATATTTTGCATGGAAGCAAAATATGACAAAGTAAAAATATAAAAAAAATTAAGTGCTTGAGATAAAAAATGCAAGAAATACCCATTGGAGACAAAAGAATTATTTTTGTTTTTCATTAAAACTTTAAAAATTATTTTCCTTAATAAATTAGTTCATCGACACATAAGAAGAGGCAGGGCGTATTATTCAATATTATAATTTACTCAAAATTTCAGAATAGTAGGAAACCAGATAGATGCTTTTTATTTCCGGTTTTTGCATACACTACACTTGAAACGATTCCAATGTGCAGAGTGCATTTTAAGGATGAGGAATAGCTATAGGCTTTATTAAGTATATTTGAAATGGGAAAAAAGGGAGATACAACTTATTATCAAAAAGATCTTTAATGATTCAGAAAGGGTTTCTAATCATTTATGCCTCCAGCTGAAAACGCATGTGGCTACAAAAAATGGCAGGAGCATGTACTCATAAGTCTCATTATAAATTTATATATCATAATGATTCGATTACATTTTAAGGATATTTTGATTTATATCTCTCTATGCAATGAATTAAATCACGCGATAACGTATCAGATTTTAATGATAATGCACAAATAAAAAGGAACCCTAGGCACAACCTATCCATTTTATGATGCATTTACGATACGTTCCATGATGACGAAGGACATATCCTTGTTAAGCAAACAATACATGGATGCTTTTTTTCTTTCTAGTAATAAATTTCATGATCGTCTTTTGTTCTGTGCAACATTTCATTTATCTTTCTTTTATACATTCTACCTGATTATATCTTGCGGAGTTAAAATTGTAAAAAATCATTTTATAATTTTTAGAATACAATAGAAAAAAACGTAAAATATGAAGGATATTAAAATTAGTACTTATTTTAATAACCATTCGCATAAAACTTTAATTGCAAATGTCCCTTAATATCTCGCGAAGTAGTGC
Source organism: Germaria angustata (assembly GCA_963681545.1). Taxonomy (NCBI): domain Eukaryota; kingdom Metazoa; phylum Arthropoda; class Insecta; order Diptera; family Tachinidae; genus Germaria; species Germaria angustata. The sequence continues at coordinate 114,897,406 of OY812998.1, read as the reverse complement.
GATAATGCCTTCTTTAGAAAAAAATTAATACACAACTTAAATTAAGGGCGAAAAAGTACATATCTAATGTCTTTCAATTAATAGTGGTATTCAAATTTAAAATTTTTTGGCTATGCAAGTCTAACATATATGTGTATATTTTTATATGTGTGTGTGTGTTATTTGGTCTTAAATGAATATTTTATGGAATAATAAACCCACATTTTCATCCTTTCCACCTGTGTTAAAAATGTCGTTGACCGCATTTAATTTAGAATCAGTTTCAAAGGCTCTACCACTATTTATAGGTAATTACGTGCAACAAGAAATATTCTTAACAATGGCAGAACTCCTTGATAGAGTTCTATCTGACCTAAGAAAAATTGGAATTTTTCCAGTTTATTTATTATTCTTAATTAAAGTCTGAAACGAAAACAGCTAGAGGATGTTACACAAGGAAAGTAGAATTTTAATTACCAAAACGATTTCTAGAAAATAAATATGATGGCAATTGGGTTGGTATAAATAAATAATTTTTCTTGACCACCAAAACTGAAAATACGCCAATTGCGTGAAAAAAAATAAAAAACTATGAGCACCTAATAATAATAATGAACAACTAATATTTTTTATCACAGCCAGCGACATGAAAGCTCAGACAAAGATAAATGTCTTCAATTACTCTACGACTGCGAGACTTACAACTTGTCCAAACGCGAATTTCAATGCTTGCAAATTTTTGTCAATCGGTGTCTTAGACGTGTCCTCGGAATTTTCTGGCCAAACATCATCTCCAACATCGATCTTTAAAATTTAAATGTGGATATACGTTTCCGAAAATTCAAATAGCTGGGCCAGACGATGAGAGAGTCACTTGAAGATATTACGAGACAATCCATGGAATATAATCCTTGGATCCTTGAGCCAGTAGAATCGATAAACCTGGAGGCACCAAACCGAAAGCGAATCATGCGCCCATAACGTTTCATGGAACCAAATAAAACAACTTGCAACATAGGGAGTAATGGAAAGCCCCTGTTGAGTCCCTGCGTTCCACAGGACTAAATATATATAATGCTTCTTATTAATGTAGATAACGATATATCACTTTTTTGTATGCATACAAATTTTGAGGGTGAATAATTTTATCTAGAGAACTTTAAAATAACAGATGTTACTAAGAAAGAAATTCAAACTGTAGGTAAAATGGAACTTTAACTATTTTTAGCAGCCGATATAAGCAAACTCACCTTTAATGTTGTAAATTATACATTTCCCACGGAATAATAAGAAGAGCTTTACTAAAAAGTGTTTATATAAAAAGGACTATGACTATTACAAATTCGCCGTGTATCAGCGACAATACCATTACACTCCCTATGAAAACTTAACCATTTAATGCACTAATCATCCTACCAAGAGTAGACAAAAATTATACCATCAGTAAAATTAAGTTTCACAGAGTATTGCGTCATAATATACAACGAATTAAAAGAATGAATATTTTTTACTAGTGCAATAGCACCTGAAAGCGGCATGACTTTTATAAAAATTGTGAACACAACAAGCGACACAGTCACTTTAAGGGGTATTAAACTCCAGGCTGGCCCTCCTAGAAACTGTAACGTATTAAGTTACAGCAATACAAACATAGACAAAAGTTTTGAGCAAAAATTAAATGACTTGCAAATAAATACTAATGAAGAAATTTGCAAGAACACAATTAATAAAAACATTTAGAAAATACCAAAATGTGTTTCGCTTAAAAGGCGAAACATTAATGGGCAACAATTTTTGTTTAACAAAAAAAAAAAAAAAAAAAATCATGACCTTAGAAAACACATTAGTAAAAAAATTATAGATACAGACATAATAAATAAGCAAGTACGAGGTCTAATCAATAGAAAAGTTAAATTTTGAATTTGCTCTTTATGTTGCGGACGATGTCGAGATATCGGTTGGCTCATGCCATAAATTTTTTTTTTCGCAAATTCGGGTATGAAACTTAGGAAATGTTGAATGACGTTAACAACGATCATAAGTAGTGGCGATTACTGGGTTTGTGGTTATGACATCGAAACGAAAGTCCAATTGTCCCAAATGAGCGCTAAGACCAAAAAAGCACGCCAAGTTCGATCAAATATCAAGGTTTTGCTCCCTGTTCTCTTCGATTACTAATGCGTAGTGCATCATGGCTTCTTGCCACATGGTCGTACCGTTAATTAGGAATATTATCTTGAATTTATGCTCCGCTTGCGTCTGGAAACGAAAATAAACCTCGTCACTCGCCATTGCTTGTTCGTATATTTTTTTTGGCCAAAAAGAATACCGTAATCATGCCTCAGCCACCGTATTCATCAAATTTGGACCACTGCGACTTTTTCCTGTTTCCAAAATTGAAGAGACCCATGAAAGGACAGCGTTTTGAGACGATTGAATAGATAAAAACCAAATCGCTGAGAGAACTCAAGGCCATACCAAAAAGTGAATATCAGAAGAAACGCTGACACAAGTGTATTATATCTAAAGGGGAATATTCTAAAGAGGGCAAAATTAGAAAATGATAAATAAATAAACATTTTATTTTTAAATTTCAAAATTTACCTTTTCTACTGAGCAAACCTCGCACATTAGTCAGGATAGAACACTCCTTTAGCAATGCTCCACTCCTTTTAGTACCATAAAAGTACACTGAAGATAAAAGCAACTTGGCGGATTGGTAGTAGATATGAGAAAACTAAATGACAAAATGATTAACGACATATTCTCTTTAGCGAAGTAAGAGGATATTTTGGATACCTCAAGCAGGGCAAAGTGTTTTGCTACATTTTAATTGCCTAGTTCATATTAAATTAAACTAACATTTCAAACCATTGACAATTTTTGTTTATACTATGAGACCGTTATCAATTTTAAGGTGTTCGGACTAAAAATTTCTTCAAACAAGTATAAAACAATACCGACAAAAAACTCTTTCAGGACTAGAGTTTGATGCATTTCTCTACAAGGACAAAATAATTATATGCGGAATGTAGTTGAGTATGATTATGAAGATTAAACGAAATTACTAGACAACATACAGCGATACAAACTGAAACTTAAACCTAAATGTTTTGTTTTCTAAGACCAGAAATAGTTTATATAGGACATCTGATATAAAAAAATGATTTAAGGATGGACTCAGCTAAGCACATTATTAAAAAGTAGCCCAATAGCAAAAAAACACATATAAAGTAACACGAATTGTTGCATTCTTTAATTATCATAGAAAATTCGCAGACACTCTTAAAGACCAAGTTGTCAAGGACAACTCGCTTTTGCTACAATTAAAGATTAACAATTAAGCCCACCAAACTTCGAGAAACCTACGAATAAAGTTTTAAATTAAAAAAATTTATAAAAATAGCAGGATTAACATTAGGCCAAAAAAAGTTCTACGGTCTACGAAAAATTTCAAGCTTAGGAGAGAAGTATGTATATCCTTTTTAGAAGGAACGCATATTCTTTTTACAAAAATATTGCAATTAACTAAACTTAAGAACTAGAGAAGAGGCAAAATATATATAGTTTATTCCGTGTACAACTTTTTTAATTGCCCCAAGGACATGCAAACTTTTTTATTAAGTAATAATATAAGATAAACCGAGCTACCAAAGACAAAAAAATATTAAAAGGATCCATATGTAGCCGATATCCTTACTACTATACACTATATTCTTTTTTTAACTTTTCTAAAAATATTTTTTAAAGGAAATTAATGCTAATTACTCTTATAACTGTTTCACACACGTCAAGATTTCTTGCTCAAGTTTTTATTCAGCTCTAAGAGGGAATACTCTCCTCGAGAGTATACTCTTTTCGAGAGTATTCTCTCTCCCCATCGTGAATTGAAACTTGAGCAAGAACACTTGACGTGTGTTAAACAGGTAAAAGAGTAGTTGGCATTAATTTCCTTTAAAGATATTTTTCTAACAGTTTAAAAAAAATATTTCTTTTCAGCAGAAATTTATGTTAAAAAATTAAAAAAAAAAAATGCTTCGAAAGCAATGAAAATGATGGTTCCCAAATTTTTTGCTGAATTACAATTTCGTATTGAATTTGCCCACAAAATCTCTTTGCTGTTTGGCCTAAAATTTCATACCTAAAACAACTTTTAATAATTTATTTTTGCCAAATGTTTTAGATGCACCATAAATTCTTCTTGTTATACAAAAACTTAATTATAAATATGTAAATAAATGTATAAAATAATAATAATACAAGCCACAAAAAATACCCCAAAATACCAATATTTTTTTCTGAAAAATATTTTAAAATAATAGAATTTTTCTCATATTATTTAATAACGACTAAAACGTTAAATCTTCCATTTTGCCATAATTAGATTTACATAATTAAAAGCCAAAATATTTCAATGTATATATATATATATATATATATATATATATATATATATATATATATATATATATATATATATATATATATATTGTGTTTTTCTATTTTAATATTTAATTGGAAAATACGTGTATATTCCATGTGTTCTGCCAACTGCGGTTTTGGATATTTAAACTCGGTGGCTAAAATCAATTTATCATTTTGTGCTTTGACTACATTTATTAAAAAAATTACCTCTACTTTAGCGCAAATTTGGAGATTCGAATATATTTACGAATTAATGCTGGCAAACATTTGGGTAAATGGAAATTATTGCTAATAAATTAGTAGTTAATGGGGGAATGCTGGAGGGACAGGGAAAAATGACTGAAAAACGAAACTGTTTATTATAATTAAAGTCAAATGATTATTGCAAAGGTTTCCTAAGTAATAAAAGTTACTTTATTTAGCGGATGGTATCGCGTCCTAAGCATTAAATATACTATCACAAAAGGACCTTAAATATTATTATTTATTATATGGACTCAAACGATCACGAATAAAATATGGCTAAATATTTAAATAGATTCATTCATGCATTTGAAAATTATAGCTTACGACCAAACTTTTTGACATGTATTTTTGTGTTAATAATTTTGAACAAGTTCTTTGTTATTGCTATCTAAATTTATCCCAGCAGAAAAAGAACTTCCAAGGAAGTGGTAGTAAAAATCTAATTTTTTTCCAATGATTTTAACACAGGCTTGTCATTGCAAGACGTTCTATTTTTTAATTCTATTCACTGGATTAGAAGTCATATAAAAGATGTTTTGAAAATCCAATTTTTTAGATGTATATCAAATGTTAATCGTCTTTTAGTATATTATAGTTTGTATCGTTTATGAATGCCATCTTTATGACATTAAATTTTTGTTGACACATTTTTTTGACAGGATTCTGAGTCAAATTAGGATCTATAATTTCAGCTTGACACATTAAACGGTCAACATGCGTAACGCCTAAATCATGTCAGCACTGGCCTTTATTAATAAATACAGAGAGAAAGTAGCTGCATTTGTGAGAGTCTCAGTAAAAACAGCATCTAAGAAAGTCATTAAAATTCAGAGATATTAATTCAAAAAAAGTGTGACTTGTGTCAGTGAAGTTTAAGCAGTTTGAAAACATTCAACCTCGGATATTTATGCCACATAAATCAAATACAATATGAGAATTTCAATATTGCGTATTTATTTGTATGTATTTGTTGTAATTCATACGCAATATTGAAATTCCCATATTGTATTTGATTTATGTGGCATAAACATCCGAGGTTGAATGTTTTCAAACTGCTTAAACTTCACTTATGATTTGGTTTTAGCAACCAATGAAATGTCGTTATATGAAGAGCTAAAGCCACAACAAACTTTTGATTTTTTCTATGCATCATAAACTAGAACTAGACTCGACAACTTTGTAAACATGCATAAAGTTTGTGTGAAAGGGAGAGCTAATCTAGTTGTTTTTATATAGATATCTCTTCACACAAACTTTATGCACGTTATACAGTTTATGCAAAATATGATTCGGTCCCTTTTTATACGTCAAAGTTGAGTACTCTGGTTGAATACTCTGTGCTATGCATTTTGAAAAGAAATTATATTTGAAAAATACAAATCACCAACAGCAACAAGCTGTCGAAATGTTTAGTGGCACGTTTATAAAATATATTCTTGCTTCGTAAAAGATTTACTAACAAAAAATTTTTATGAAATCTATTTTATACACTTTAAATAAATTACAAAAAAAAAATTTGTTAATAATAAAATAGTCTATATTTATTAGATAAACAAAATTTTCATGAGAGGCATATTTGAATGGAAACATTTTATGGTTTCTTTTAACATACATAGTTTAGTCTATAGTAGTACCGAAATTCCCTGATACCTTGTCATATGTTTTTTATATAATCGAAAATGCTTTATTTGTTGTGGGATTTATTACGTATATGCCTTTACTCCAATCGCGCTAATCTAATCTTGAGTAAATTTTAGTCGAATTGCCGCACCTTTCAAACTCATATTCTTAAGCAGAAGTAAGCTTCTAGTAAGAGGAATACATGATAATTATGTAGAACGAAATCATATTTAATCATTTTTACTTTGAAATTACGAAAAAAAGGAAGATTAAAATAGTCTTAGAAAACTTTTATATAAATAAATCAACAAACATTTTTTGTTATTTTTATTCCAAAAATAAAAGCAAAGTTTTTCATACAATTATTTGGAGAATATGTTGAATAATAAATTTGATGATTTGATTATAATTAATGTAATTATTTATTTATATTTAGCCAGCACAGATCAGGGAGTGCTGCTTCAGAGAAGGAGGTTCTTGCGATAAAATGTAATTTTAATATCAACAAAATAACAAAATGTTTTGGTGTCTCAGTTGACACAATAGTACACATGAGATTGATTCCTTCGCCGTACATCGAATAGCAAAACTAAATGTGCCTTCATTCACCTTTCAGCACCAGAACTTGCAATTGAGTTGCACAAGCTACTTCTGCTTGTAAAGATTTAGAAATTTATAATGGTCCAATTTCTCTCTCATCTCGTCGAGAGCATAAGTTATATTGAGGTTTAAGTTGCAGGTGGGACAAACTGGAGTTTGAGTCAGGTCAAATAGATATTGGCGAGAGAGTTTACTGCAACCGATTCTGGAACAGTTTTTCGGGTATAATGGTTTGTCTCCCGTTGAACTCATGCGCTAATAATTGTGTGCTGGTTATCGGGCCATTTATGGACGTTTATAGACTTAAGAGAGATATCGATGATATTTAAAATTTCTTGAGCTTCCCAAGTCGAAAATATGAACAAGAGTCGCCATTTACCTTCGTCAGCAGATGAGTAGAAGGGTTTTCACATTACTTTGAGTTTCCTTAAATTTAGGAAAAAATGTTTCTTCATGGATCCATTATCGTTGAATTGAATTTTAAATTTTTGATTACAAGGATATCTTTATTTTACTTCATTTGATTAATTAAATTGAACTATTTATTTAAGTTTGAAAAAAATAATTCAATTAATTTATCGAATAAAATTACCAATTTAATTTATTTGATTTTTATATTAATATATTCTATAATATTTGCTGAGCTGAAGGTCCTTGCGCATAATATATTGTACAATATCATTGATATGACGACGCATATTTACTAAATTATTTCTTCATGGGAAGCACAGCTGAGTGCTACCGGACGCGCCACATTTTGCGGGTAGTGGTACGTTCCGTAAATGTGCAGAGTAGCTACCCTTGGCAGTAGCGGACAGTCAACGGTTACAAGGGAAGAGTCTGGGAGTTTTCTTTGAGCTCCTACTAAATTCCGAATTTTTCTGTGATCTTTGTAACGTCGTGGCGAGTAATTAGCGCCATCAAAAAATCTAATAACACAACCGGCCATGGCCGGCTCTATTAACGTCATGGACTAAATCTGTATGCGATGTTGGCAGCCTCAATATCAGGATCGGACGTTCAGGACTAATCAGTCATTCGTCTTAAAGGAAACATGATTATTAATCAGCAATATTTATTCAATATTTCATCGCTCCTTTGTGTGGCATCATACAGAGAGAAAAAATAGATTCATTAACAATTTAACTAAAAACGAAAACCAAAAATATTTGAAAAATTTATAAGAACAAACCATGTCATTATGAAAAAATAACAAACAAACAGAAAATAAATAAAAATAAACACTATTTTCAAATATCTGATTTCAGTTCTTCCTTTATAGAGTAAATTTCTATAAATCTAAGCAATATTAACTTTATCTGCCCTAAAAATTAATTTTTCATTTCAACTCGTAATATTTCTATCATATAACGAAGTTCATTATAATCCTCTATATTTGAAATGAATGCGTCCTCGATATCAGGATTATGAAATATTAACGCGATTTCTTGTGATTTTTCAGGTACATAAATTTGTGTAGCAAAAATTTTTGTTCAGAAATAATATCTGCAGTTATTTTCCGATTTCTTATTTAATATTGAAATTTATTATTTTTTCGTATTTATCATTTTCTATTTTTGCCTGATAAAATACGATCTTTAACACCCGAAGATCATTTAATTGTATACATGTTGCAAGCAAAATAAAATAGACTCAAGTCAAGTATAGATTGTTTATTGTGTTATTTGTATAAAAGCATTCTAAGCCTATTTTGGTTATGTTTTTTATCATAATCATATACTATAGAGAATTCTCATCTTGCATTCGATTTGTTCTGGTATAAAGAGATGAGGTTGAATGTTCACTGAAGGTTTGCTTTAGCGACCAAAGAAATGTTGGCATAAGAACAGCTAAAGCCACAACAAATAATACATTTTATTATTTTATTTAATGCATAAAAGTTTTTTTCTTATTCCTCTTGCGAAATAGTATACCAGTTAATATTCTATTTCCAATATTTTTAGCCATATTCATAATAATTCTCTAAGGATATCTTGAATAAAAATCAATTATTTTTACTGAAAATGTAGGTTTGTTAAGCCAATCCATTAAGGAAAAACTACTCCTTCTTATTTTCAAATTGGTCAAACATGTAAATCGTTTGTAAATTCAATGCAAGAAAATATTCTATTTAAATATCAATAATAGTACAAAATAAATCATCCTTTTATCTTATCCTTTTTGCCTTAAAATTTAATTACTCAACACACGTGTCAAGCCAAGACTTATGCCGCGATTATGGTTTACAACAGTTGTTACTTTAATGTATATGTATATTTTAAAATGCGACTATGGTTTACAACTGTTGTCAGTATGTGTTGTTCGCACTGTCAAAAATCTACAACAATTCATTAGGTGTTGTTTTATTAACATTACAAGTTGAAAATCGAAAATAGATTAAAAAAAATAAGTATGAATATAAAATTTGTTTTGCAAAACATACAGAACTGTAAAAAATAAAATAATAAAATAAAATAAAATAATAAAATAAAGCTGGTTGAGCCGATGAAAATTAATTCAGATATTGGCCGAGGCAAGCTGCCATTTGCATATAACAAAATACAGCTCAAGGACAAATGGGATCATTTTACTGAACAAATAAATGGCTTGGGACAGCCAATTAGAAATATTAAAGAATGGCAAAGTGTTAGTTTTTAGTTTTTGTGTCAAAAACAAGAAACCATCCTTGTTTATGCCAAAAATTTTTATAAAACTATAAATTATGTTATTGTAATTAAGATATTGTAATAACTTTTGGTTTTATAAAAATTATACATACTTATTCTATATATAGTAGTTCCAATGGATTTGGACTGTATCGAATTCTTTTGCGGATACGTGCTATCTGTGTGCTGTTGTTGTTGTTCTTTTATTTATTTCTAACAAAATCTACGCTTCTCTAATGTTTCTTTAACAGTTTTTGACATGCAGGTATGTATTTTTACGGAAATATGTACTACAAATAACACGCAACTCTGTGGCATAAACAACACCTAGATGTTGTAAACCATAATCATAATATTAATTAATGTTGTGTTGTAGCCGAAACCACACAACATTTAAGTGTTGTGAACCATAATCGGGGCATTAATCTGCTCCTTTTGGAAAAGCTGCAGATCCCACGGAATCTAAAGCTCAAAAAATATTACATAAACCTTGCATCAGTAACAACATTTATATTGATCTTATCTCTTAAAAAATATTGCTTTAATAATCAATAGTTTTTTGATATATTAAAAAATTTCCTCAATAACTAATTGTTTTTCTTATTCAAATACATTTCCTATTTGAAATCCTTTTAAAAAGGCCTGGCCCATGTACTCACACTTTGAAGAGTTTTAAGCTAAATTCGACAAGTGGCTGCTTGAAAACTCATTAAATTTGTTTTAAATATTTAAAATATTTAGTTTATTCAGTAATGTTTTATTTATATATAAAAATGTTTTTTTCTATTTATATATTCATTTATTGAACGAGTATATGACCAGGTGTTTCAACGCTTTTTAAACATTTTAAACAAAATACTACATTTTTTTTGAGCTAAAAGCGTTTTGAATATATTTTTATCTTGTTTAACAAAATATCTCTCCTCAATTATTATTTTTTTTTGCTTCTAACAAATTGAATTTATTATGCATCGTAATTTAATTTGGTACTGCAATTATTTTAAGAGTCTGTGTTTCACGTCTGTCTTGTTGCGATAAACGCAAGAACAATATGTTGAACAGATTTTTTTTTTGTGTATCAACACTAAAAAATCTTCAGCCTGAAGTATCCTTTAAGCTACGAAATAGAACAACTACAGCACATGAAATAGCAGGTTGTTTTCCATTTAAAATAGACAAATTGCAGCAACATAGACACACAACATATTTATTTTAGCCTTTCAGACATTTTTACATAGCTGAGTGGGTAAATGAAGTTTTTTTATTTATTTATTTAAAAAAGTGCTGGCTCTTTTATAAAAAGCAGTGATTTGGCATATGGTGTTCATTTACAAAATTTACTTTGCAACAAGTTAAGGCAGTAGGATGGCTTATTTGAAATAGTAGAAAACATTGGAGCGGGATTAAGAGGAAACTGTTTAAAAAGTTTAGTGATGCAAATATTTTCTTTTATTATCATCTTTTTGAATTCCACATACATTTTTCTTACACTTTTGAAAATTTCAGTTCTCGAGATGAGGAACAATTAGTAGTAACATTGCATTAAGACGTACCATTCAACTCTTCTTGTACCTCCATGATTGAAAGACTATAAAATATATATATGGCCCATTGTTCTTTTCAGACTATCAATAATATACCGCGAAAATTTTTAGCAATATTTGTTCACTGCCTTCAAACCGACATACAACAAAAATACTCTTTTGTTCATATTTATATAAATTCAATCACTACAATTAAAAACTGTGTTTTATGGACAGATCCGGAGGGGTATAAAAGCATATATGGATGCTTCAAATGCCAAATCGATCAACGTCACTTGGAGATTTCGTCAAAGTGCTAATTTGAAAGCACCGCTTCAACTTTTCAGTGTTAATTTTTCAAATAAATTACTGATATATTTATTCTAAGATATTGCTAGAACTATTGTCTAATTAATTTTTTTTTAATTACTTTCAAACTAGCACTTCGAAATAATCTTAAATTGGAGTTAATCGAGCTGGCATTTGAAGCAATCATATAGTGTGAAAATTGACATCTTTACCTTCTTTGTGTGGTTTGTTTGGCTAAAATTCATATTTGACAAAACTATTAAAAATTATTTTATTTTATTATTATTATTTATTTGAATATTCTTCCCAACTAATCGTAAGAAAAAGTAGAGTTTCATAATTTGGTACTGTTTGTAGTGGTCCCAACTGTTTATAATATACTGACATTGCTTTGGCCGCTTAACCAAATCATCAATGAACATTCAACCTTATCCCTCTATACCAAAACAAATCGAATACAATATGAGAATTCTCTATCGTAAATAATTATTATAGAATACATAATGTTAATAGGCTTAGAATGTTTTTATACTAACAACACAACCAACAATCTATACTTGACTTGAGTCTATTTTATTTTTCTTGCAACATGTATACAATCGTATTTATCATGCAAAATAATAAATACAATAAAAGTATTTTTTTGGAGTAATTATATACAATAGAGAATTCTCATAATGTAATTGATTCATTTGGCATAAATAGATGAGGTTGAATATGTTCCAACTGCTTAAAGTTCACTGACGGATTTTCTTAGCGAGCAATGAAATGGCGGCATATGAACAGCTAAAGCCATAAAAATTGTTTGATTTAAATTTTATTTTATAGTATCTTGTACATAAATAGTAGCAAAATAGATCACAGCCCATTATCGGTGAGAGAAGCTTTACTAAAGATCCTTTGAGCCGCGGTGCTTATGGCCTGCATATAATCGGCGATTGCTTGCGAGTAACTATAAATTCTTTTTTAGCGAGTGATTACAATTTTTTTATAACATATTTGTATAATATATTTGCATTTACCAGAATAGAGCAATCGACCACAATTAGCCCTATCATGAACTAATATTTTTGCTACTTTAGTTTGGAAAAAAAAAATAAAATTTTGGCCAACGAAATCAATTGCTGAGCCCATGTGGATCGTGATTTTGGCTTCAAGGTATTAAAAGTATTACTTAAGTAAAAGTTTGCAGATATTATGCCAACAATATGAATTAAACAACTTTATTTATACATTCTTTCATATTTATTTTTAGGGTACCAAAATTTATGGTAAATAGATTATTTAAATATTAAATTTTCCCTTCAGCTAATTACCAGCTATAAACACTGTTTGCCGGTTAAATGTACTTTGGGATTCTAGCATTAGTTCCCTAAGTGCATTTGGTGTGCATTTTAAGGTACTTGAAGCATATTATTTCTAAATTTTTTTTCAGCAATTTTATTTTAGTATTTATTGCTGCCAAGACCACATGTACGTGTATATTTATACAGAATTTAACCACTACATAATTATTATTGTACGTTGCTTTAGCTGCATTTTTTATGAATTTTAATTATTCTCTTGAAGATAATAATTTGCATATTTCAAACCCTGCTTTAATTTTTCCCACTGAAAAAAAAATTAAATAGATTTTTGCAGAAGGTTTATTTATGCTAATTTTATGCTCGAATGATTTGAGTAGGAACGAGTACATTATTCAAATGAAAGTTTATTTAAACAGTTAAATGGAGTTTTCCTGTGAAAATAAAGTTTAGTTTAGAAATTTCGTTAAACTGCTAAAATGTATAATAATTATTATATAATTATAAATATTAAAATGCATTTAATATTCATCATACGTAGATTAATTTTATATTTGAAAATGAATTTAATTTATTTGTAAGACACTTGGCTTCCAGTTACTGCCAAGTATCACAATGAGACAAACAACAAGTACTAATAACTACAGACAATCTTCACCCATCGCACAAGCATTTATCATTCATTTCTAATCAGGAATATTGCCGGAAGAATTAGATTTTAGGGTTTTGAAGACATTATTTTATTTTTCAAAGTTGAGTGTCCCAGCACTCAACTTTGCTGGGACTTGCAAACTATGATGAATTAAAATCAATATAAAGCAAACACATTGCTTTAAGGTAGACGAAAGAAAAAAACATTGTTCGACTCCGAGATTCCATGTGAAAAATATATAGAAAATACGTTTCTCTATTTTCGCATGATTTCATTTGAAATACATTTATTTAAATTTTTATTATATTGCAATGAAATCGATTGTCGATGAATGCATAGGCTAAGCCGTTTGACCAAAACAAGAAGAAATAATAATTATTATACATTTTAAGGAGGCACAGAAATGAGCACGCCGAGCAATCGTTTCCAGTTTCTCAGTTGCTGGTTTGAGCATTGAAGTCACCAAAACTAAAGAAGAATTCTCTTGAAGAGTTAGTGATTTCATTCAAGTCTCTTGAGAAATCTGGAAAATTCTTTGGTCGTAAACCTGATAGGCCTGATAGACCATTTACTTTCAATACAATGTAATTATTTTTAATTTTTTGTGTTGCAGTTAGATATGAAATTATGTGGAATTGAGCTTTTGGTGGCAAAAAGTACATTTCCTCCGTGTGTCTGTCTGTCTTTTCTGTAAACTTTGAAGGTTCTGTTGGCTGAAGCAATTAGCGCGTTGACTACAAAGCAAATTAAGGTTGAGAACCTGGGTTCTCGACCCGTGTTCAGGTCAAGTCATCAACTTTAGAAATCTTGCTGATTTGCGTTTTTGTGTTAGTTCTTTTTGGACTTTTTAATTGATTAAGTCATATTACTGGTCACTGAACAGTACCGCAAGCGATTGATACTTTTCTACGCTAATGTATACACTATATCATGGCCACGACCTCCTTTATCGGTAATATTAGCAGAATCGTAGACAGAGTAAAACACCATTTATTAAGTGACTACAACAAGCCATACAACTTAAGAAATTTATTCTATCTACTCAACACCTTGTTGCTATTACAAAAAATATTAAAAACGCGCAATAGTAAAGTTGCATAAGAATGTAAGCTCTCTCCCTCTCTCTATCTCTCTCTCTATCTATCTTTCTTATTTTTCACCACCTGTCCGCTCTTCGTCTCCATCTCTTTCGAGAAGAAGTAACACTTTAGGATTAGGCATCTATTGCCTGATCATTACTTCCCTTATAAAAATAAAAAATTTGGTAATTTCGAGCTTTAAGTTGGTTTCGCTCCCAAAAAAGTTTTACTAATAAAAACTAAATCAATTTGCTCTTCAAACAAAACTGGATCCGCTTAAAGTATCAAGGATCTTATTTGCATATGTATAATGGTAATGATTGTTTTTATTTCTTGATTATATGACTTATTGGAGGAGATTTTCAATCATCCTCATTTCATCAAAATTTTATTTTACATATTTCTGAAGGCAGGTGACCAGGGGGCATAATGATAAAGCAAAACTTCTGATTGGTTCCACTTGGTGATTCCTATCAACTATATTTCAAGTCGACTCACAGACCTCTACGTGGTAGTCCCTGGGCGATGTCCTTGACACCCGTCAAACATCGGCGAAATGTGAGAGGTGCCTGCAGCATCTGCTCCCCTAGTTGGGGTGGCTGCAAGCGGTGGTTTTTTCTTATATTAAGCGGTTCGCTATGTAAATGTGTTTTACTCTCACGCAGCCCGTTGGCCTTAATGGCAGCCCCATCACCAGATTAGGATGCAGTAGACTAATTATTTGCTTATCCGGGATAGAATGAATAACGAAACCTATGCTCGATGGGAACATATCAATATATATCTTCCTTTCTGATTTTGTTCCTGGAAGTTTTGTTGGTATCATACATTTTCATTGGATCCAACATTGTTTGGTCTTATTACGAGTACATTATCTTTCATTGGAGACAATCTTCTGCAGAATCCTTTTTTGAAACTAAATAAATTTTTTATCGGTTCTGTGACATCTTTTGATGAAAATCTATTCATTCACGACTAGAAGGAGAGCATAGTCGTATGCTGTCAGTCGAATGGTCAGTATTTTTTTGGAATATTTTTAATGCAATTGAAATATTTCTATACAATTGGTCCTTGAAATTATATTTTAATTAGATGACATATCTAATAATAATCACAACTAATCCACTGGCAGCTAGATGAACCATGTCCACACATTTGCGATATAAGGGACTTGTCAATCGAACTGCAATATTAATAGAAAAAAAATATCAAAATTGTTAATACTTACTTTTCCGACATCTAATCTTTATATTTATGGCGTAATTTGAAGTAGTTCTTTTAGTTATAATTTCATTAATATTTGTGGGACTCATATTGAAGTTTTGCTTAAACTTATCAAATATATATTTTGTATTCATTAGTGATAATCCAAATGGAATTAATTTGAACTTATTTTGAAAATATTATAAATTTTCTTTAAGAGTTCTTATAGTTTCTTCATATATTAATAACATGTCTGGGAATACTGTGGTGCCAAAAGATGTCCTTTTATATATATGCAATTATCACTTAATAACTTTATTACTTCTCAAAATCTATGGCCATTGCCCATTACCATTGAAAGGACTTTATTTGTGTATTTTAGGTTACTTATACTTGGAATTATTTTCTCAATACATTGTTCATTTTAAAGCCATAGATATTAATTAAAAGTTTTCTTTTATGATTGTATTTACTCTATATCAATAAACGAAATGTGTACATATCTGCATATATTTAAAGCAAATTTATTTAATTTAATTGATACTTACGTATTTCTTGGGAATGTTGCCACAGCAATAATTCTTGATATATATTTCAAATTAACAACACTGAAGGCCAAACTATGATGTGCATCAGCCAACTTAAGCTACTGTCAAAATTCAATAGAATGCCTTCCAAATACTTAAGTTCATTTGAGAAGGCCTTTAGGTGACTGGATTGTACATACATGAAATTAAGAAGGTCATACGAGCATGTAATTTATAATATTTGTAATTTTGCACAAATTTTATTTCTTAGCGAGTTTCCTATACAAATTAATAAAATAATTATGATTCATATGTTTCATGTTCTAAATATGAAAATCTATAATCAGTCTTTATCATCAATTATTGAACAGGGATGGCAAACTCGCTGCAATTGTATTTTTGTTAGTGCGAAAACCTGCAAAATAATGTTGTACAATTAAAACAAATTTCAAATTTTAATAGATTTATATGCCACCTTCACTCATTGCAGTAAATTTTCTGTGAATAAGTACATACGATTGTGTATGTAACATAAGCGGTTTAAAAATTTTGAGAAGTTTTTAGAACAAAACTATATTTTCCAAAGGAAACTTCAAACAGGAAAACGCAGTCAATGGAAGAACTAATAAAATAGCACCCCTAACATTAATTTTCATTTCACAGCTGCTGCATTTGTTATATAATAAAAATATTACAATGGCTCAAGCAGTAGCAATTCCTGAGAAATCCATTTTATGAATTTAAAAGCAAAGTTAAATAAAATACACATTAGACTATGATTATGATAAAAACTTTCATTTCGTTATAATTCCTTAACTTTGCCATTACGTATGAAGTACAATGTCATTTAAATGACAGCCTCTAGAATGATGGCAGTAGTAAATCCTTTAGATGTCGTTTTCGACCACTTTTTCTCAGCGATAACTTGACGAATGTTGGTTTTCTAATGCTCGGTGCCTAGCCACACAAAAAAGTCCAACGGTGTCAAATCACATTATCTCGGTGGCCAACTGACATTGCCAAAATATGAAATTAGGCGTTCTTGAAACTTACCATGCAATTAAGCCTAAATCGACCGTGGGATCGTCTTATTGAAACCACATATCGTTCAGTTCATAATCTTCCATTGCAGGTAAAAAGAGGTAAAAAGTAATTTTTCGGATGCAAAAGCTTTTCCACAATTACTTCTGCTTTCACTGAGCTTGTTGACGTAACCACCGCGTGAGAAATGAGTTTCATCGCTGTAGAAAATTTCGTTAGAAAGATCTGCATTGAAAGACTGTTGCTCTAGCACCCAATCAGCATATTGTTGGCATTGTGGATGGAAACCCGATTTTAATTAATGCATGAGTTGGACTTTATATAGATGGAGGTGCAAATTCCAAATATAAAATACGCCCGTAAGATAAGCCCAATTGAAGAGAATATCGCCATACTTTCATTAATAGAAGTGACATTTTTAACAGCACGCAAATTACGATGATGCACAGGCTCGACTACATCTGTAGCGCTTCCAGTCTCTGCACGGTAGGTCGATTGTGACGACCATAATCATCCCCATAATGCTTGAAAAGTAGCCACATTTGAACCACCAATTATATAGCAAAAAATAAGTTTTTTTGGCCAGTTGGCACAATTTTAAAACCCCCAGTGTCTTCTCTAGTATGCAACATACTAACAGATATTTTCATACGGAATGCACGCACTGTGTGGCTCTTTACTTAAGCAAATGACATTTGACGATATTTGAGGAAAGTTTTTATTTTGTTTGCCACATACGATTTATATGCATGCAGGACTGCTGAAACGGGCCAAAAATAAAAAATTAATATAATTATGGACACATTCATATATGTTTCTTGTTAATAATAAACGTTAAGAAGGGAGCAGGATATAACGAAAAATGATTAGATTAAAAAAAGTTTGTGCCATGGAATTTTTTTCCATACAAAAATGATTGGGAACTTTTAGTTTTTCTTACAAAATTCAATCCTTCTGCTGGTATTTACAACAAATACTCCATCTTTCCTAATAATAAAGAGAATCGAAAGGTGGACTACAAAATTATTATCATTCAAGCCACCTTTTTGTTTCAAATCCCTTACGAATTTGTATGAAATAAATTATGAATTTATTTGAAATTGGAATCTTTTATTTATACAAAGTAAATAATTTAAATAACGAGAAAGTTTTATAACTCATCAAAAATTCTTGAACTGTGTTTTATTTGCTGATAACTTAATGCCGTAGTGACACGGAAAAGCCTTAATTAATCTTCGTTACGTAGTTTACTTTTCAAACTTTATCGCTGTTTACATATACATTGACATTATTCATACGTGTTTGTCATTAAATAAGAAAATACAACATAAAATTTACTTAATTTCCATTATTCTCGCACTAGAATATTTACAATACAACATGTTGACACGGTTTTCTTTTTTTTTATAAAAAAGAATACTAAACGAAAGTACTATTATCCTTGTGGTTTGGTTAACCAATATGACGTATGACTTTATTTTAAATGTCACACCAGGCGTCACACCAAACGTATGATTGATAGAAGAGTGAAATTATTTATTCTTATAGTCAACGCCACAACATAGAAAGCAAAGGAAAAAAGGAGAAACACTTGTATGTTTTAACAGGATGAGTACTTTTTTCACACCATATTATGTATGTCGCTTTAAATAACCTATTTTATATAACATTAGTTCGTGCTGCATACATAATATTTAGGGCTGTTTCCAAATGACTTTCCAAAAAATTAAGTCCTTGTTGATATTTTCTATAAACGTAAATATCATTTCGGTGCGGTTTATATAACGCAGGCAGTCAACTCGTTGCAAAAATTTATATGAAAAGAGTTCAATCTGATTGTATTGATTATATAAGCCACACTTTACAAGGTTGTATGGATACAACTCTACCCTTATTAAGGCGCATAGTAGTTCGGCAGGCCAAGTTCTGAACGAAACTATTTGCGCTGTTTTTACTGCCCTAATAACTTTGTTTCACTAAGTAATAAATTAATAAATTTTAATATATAAAAATACCCCACAAAGGTCATCTCATAAGAAAAATTTTAAAGCTTTATCTTAACGCTTCCCGAAATAGTGCAAAAAGTGCATATTTTAATACCTTCCTCACTTGTCAATATTATGGGGCATTTCTATTACATGAAGAAATGTAAACGTTTCTGTGAATAAATAAACGTAAGTTTTCATCCAGGATTACTAAGGTGCCCCATATTTGTATGAGACACTTCCACTGCAGCTAAAGAGATAAAACTTGAAGTAAGTAAGTGGAAGTAAGCGAAAAACCTGAAAACAGAAACTAAGCAATTATTTTCATTGACTTCAACAACGCGCTTGATATCCAGCAGCATGGAAAATTGCTCCACATGTGGTATGTATGGAAGGTATTAGGGTAATATTACATTACTGAAGCATTGGGCAAAGATATTAGATCAAATTAGCGATTCAATTAGACTAAACTAAGGTGTAACACAAGGCTAAAAACAGGAACACATCATTTAGATAATTTTAAGAAATATACGAGGATGGTTCAATAAGTACGTCACTTTATTAACTTCCCGCTGCTAAAAGCCATCGGTTATTTGGCTCCTGTCGAAATTTGAACAGCCTGCATTATTTAGTTTGCGTTTGACAGCCATTGATAACAAACTACCGCGTAATTGGAATACAAAGTGGAAAAAAAATTAATTTCGTATGCTCATTACGCATTATATTTTGGAAAAGAGCCGTCACTCAAGCCAATGCTAACCTCGATAAATACTCTGGGAATTCTGCAATTTTAATGGTAAAAAGGTGAGTGCTGAATATTGTGGACGCTACACCTGAAACAATAGGAAAAAAATTCACAATATTGCGTTGGCCGATCGGAGTTTGAAAATGCGAGGGATTTTGGAAGCCATAGATATGGCACATGGTTCAGTGATTTCAGTTTAGAGTTATAACTTGGATATGCCGCTGACACGTTTGCTCATAATCGACCATAATCGCAATCGTCTGACAAATTCGCAGGAGTGTTCGGGGTTGTTCAACTGCAATGTGGACAAGTCTTTGAGCCATTTCGCAATCGTGGATCTACAACAACACATCAGATATCAAAAAGCTGTCAAAATAATGAGTTTCTCGGTGTAAATCGGCGCTAAAGAAGGCCAAAGTAAGTTGGTCTGTCAATAAAGTCATGGCTACCGTTTTTTCAGATGCATACAGTATCATCCACATTCACTACTTTTAAAAGGATAAAACAATTAATGGCAAATATTATGACAACTGATTGGGTCGTTTTAATGAGCATTTGAAAAATGGACCGCATTTGGCCAAGAGAAAACGATATTTCCCACCAGGACAGTTCCTATGGCTACATTCTGTGAATTAGGCTACGATTTGTTCCCTCATCCTCATGAATTTATCCCTGAGTTTCTCTTTCTTGTTTAAAAACCTATAAGAACGGCTTGAAGGAAAGATTTTTAACTCCAACTATGAAATCATCTCACAAACAAATACCTCTTTGGATGACCACGACAAATCTTTTTTTTTTTTTTTTTTTTTTTTTGGAAAGAAGGAAAAATATTGAAAAACATTGCACCAAGTTGAAAATAAAATTTTTATGCAAAAACCTGGAATTATTAAGCCACTCTCATACAAACAAGATGTAAAAGTTTTAAATATCCAGGCGATACAAAAACTGTAGTTGCCCAGAGAAATCGAGAAAAAGAAACATTAATATTGCAACAACAACACAATATCGCTGTGAAATGGTGTCATGACCAGGACTTAGTAATCACTTGGTTTCAAAACTAAATTGATATTAGCGATTTTCATTATACAAATATAAAACTTAAATTGCATCATACAGTCTTTATAGAAATAAATTTAATAATTTAATTAGAACACAGATAATTGCCACACAACAATTCAAAGGTATCCACTTTAAAGACTCTCAGTTCTTTATCATTATTTTGATAAATTTTAAGTTTTTAATATTTGTTTGTCAATCATTTAAAACCTTAAATATTTTCAATAAATTTTATACGTGGATTCCTTTATTAACAATTGACATAAACAAATTTATATAAGCAGGAATGTCATGTATTTAGTGTCTCCACTTATATATTATTTTAATCCTTTTATTTCTTTTTAACTTTTTTTGTATGAGAGAAGAAAAATAACAAGCAAAAAAACTATTTATATGTCATCCTTTTTCCATTTATCAAGCAAATTACTGTTGCCGTCATATTTCCAGAATTTAATATTGTTAAACACACTTATTTTTTGTGTCAGAATTTAATTATTATTATTATTATTATTATTATTATTATTTTTTTGCTTTCAAAATATCTTGTGGATGGACGTTTTGTTAGTTTTATCCTTTCTTCTTGTCTTACTTAATTCTACTTTAGGCACTCATGTCTAAGTATCAAAAAAATAAAATTGAATGCTTAAACTAATTAATGTCTCTTACTAATGAAACCGCTAAAATAAATAAATTGGGTTTTGGATTGGGGGTCCTTTTTTCCGTGTCTGTTTAATTTATTAGAAAAGTTGAGTGAGATTAATATTTGTAGTCTTTAAGCTTTCCTTTATAAAAACTCAAATCCTTTCTCGTCCTTAATGTAAAGTAATTTAATTCATTATTGAGGAAAAATCTTTAATTATTAGATTTTATGTTAGAAATCTTGTTTAAGCACATGCGTTGGTAATGTTTAGAATAAGCTGTACTTTTCCCAATTTGGTGTGGAATATTTCTTTGTCTTAAGAGTCCATTTTAATATTATTTCCCTTTTAATATTATTAGAAAAGATGTCATTGGAATAAAAAATCCATAATATATAGGACTGCTAGCAGCTGCTAGCCTGATTATTGTGCAAAAAGAGCGCAAACTTTACCCAACAGAGAAGCTTAAATGCTTTTTTCGTTTGTATGAATAGAAACGAGGTTTTGGAAAACCTCTTTTGATAAGTTAAGAAGTAGAAAAAACTGTAATTTTAACTGCATATAAGACTGCAACATCATTTTTTCCAATGTATTTGGATCTTTATATTATTACGTTCACTAACACCATTCCAGGTGGTATAAGACAAATTATAACAAAGTTATTTTATTAAATATTTTGGTAACATTTTTATCATTAATAGGAATTTAAAAAAAAAAAATGGTAAATGATATAATTTTTTTCTTTATAAGCTGTGCCATCAAACAAGTGTATTTGCTTCTATACCACACACCCATTAACATTACGATATTTTATGTTATTTACTCGTATATTCAAATATCGTAAATGTTTTACGATCATATGAATTTAACGTTAGAAAATATGGCATTCACCAAGTGGTAATATCCAACGATGATAATAGGCCTAATGTCACGCTGAACTTTGGTGCTGATTATTATTATATTTATAAATTTCATATACGATAGAGAATTCTCATATTGTATTTGAATAATTTCGCATAAACATATGAAGCTGAATGCTTTCAAACTGCTTAAAGTTCACTATTGACTTGGTTGAGCAGCCATTAAAATATTTAAATTGATGTTTTAAATACA
Organism: Germaria angustata; assembly: GCA_963681545.1. Classification (NCBI taxonomy): domain Eukaryota; kingdom Metazoa; phylum Arthropoda; class Insecta; order Diptera; family Tachinidae; genus Germaria; species Germaria angustata. The sequence continues at coordinate 114,874,695 of OY812998.1, read as the reverse complement.
ATTTTTAAAAAAACGTCTGTTACCCTTAAAGCGTTTGTTAACTAATTTGAAGTTTAAGGCTGCAATGAAATATTTTTATGAAATGACCATTTATATTTAATTTTAAATATTTAAGGGCACGAAATCTTGTTTAAATATTTATATCGAAAGCAAAAATAAATTGTTGATTTTTGTTGTTTCCAATATAAATACTCGAAGGATATTTTTGTTTTTATTAATAATAAAAGGCTGTAATATTTTAATACTTGACATACATAAATGTTCTTCTATCCACAACCAAATTAATTATCATTTTATGAAATTATGCTAAAAATGAAAAGGAATTTAAGGACAAGAGTTTCTAGTCAAAGTTAAGCGCTCATGATTTTAGGTCACTTATAAATGGAATACTTTTATCTGCCTCGCATACACGCATAATATAAAAGGTGGTGCAATAGTAACATTATAATTTTAATGGTTTTCCATTTTTGCAGATGGCAACAAATGTTGAGCCATGGAGCGATAAACACCTTAAAACTGTGTGTTTTTTGTTATTGTTTTTTTTTTTTTTTTTGAAAACTTTTCAACTGTTGTTTCAAAGCCGCATGAATTTCGTCCTCGAAAAACTAAGCTTTTGCCTGAGCATCTCATGTAAACTGGCTCCACTACCGATGTCGCAAGAAGTTGCCGGCTTCGTATTACTCGTTCGACCGAGAATATCGCTATTTTTACCGACGATGCACACAATCAGGCATCAGCAGATGTTCGTTTCAACGAATTTTAGTGAAAGATTTAAAAAAGTTCCCCTACAAAATGCAAAATGTTTACAAATTTCTGACCGTCGAACAAGGTCAACCCACTGACGTACTCTGCTATAACTGGTGCTAGAAGATGATGATTTTGTATCATAATAAGTAGCGAAACTTATTTCCATTTGTTTTGTTAACAAATGAAATTTTCATATCGTGAAGCACAGAGAATCCACATGAAATGCATGAAGAGACGTTAAATCCAATAAAAGTGACTATTGGGTGCGGCACTTGCAGTGAAAAAGTGATTGGCCCTTATTTGCTTTTAAGATGCCAAAATGTGTCCACCATAGATGTCGCAAGAAATGGCCGGCCTCTCATTACTCATTACCGAGAACAATGATGGTGTTGCCAATGAGATCAGAGAGAGAATTCACAAACATCTATTATTTTGCGAGCAATAACTCAAAATGCCGTAAAACGATGGCAATTTTTCTTCATCTCTGGAGGCGGCTGTATGAGCGAAATAATTTTCTTAAATTTAATACCATAAATTTTACTCTTCCAAATGAAGTTCTTATGAAAGCAGACCTCTATTTTTCATTTATAACAAAATTTTAACCAGCATAAGAGATTACTTCTATGCCACCTCGTATGTTTAGAAAACCTATGCTCATTCGCGGAAAACTCAATTAAAATCTACATTTAGATACACTTTTAAACGTTCAGTGCATTTCCGGTCGCTGGTACACAATCACAAACTTTCAATGTTTGTTTATGTATAGTTTAGCAATGTTTAGACATTTTCAGGACATTGTCACCATGTTAAGTGTTAGATTACATATTATATGTGATCATGATGCCTTCCCATCTTCACTGATACTATTTTCACACGTGGCAAGACAAGTTCGTTTGGAACAATTGACCACAAGCAACTGGCAGGCCATATATTTCACATTTATAAAAAATTTTTAAGACAACAATATCTTGATTTCGAATACAAAAATTACTGACATTCGTAGACTATTAGGTAGTGCACTAGACTCGTAGTGCGAAGGTCCCAGGTTCGAATCCTGCCGCAGAACTCTGGCAGTTTGTGTCTGATATTAAAGGGAGCGCACAACAAGCCTTCACTGGCTTAAGTGTATGTCGTATGACATGGGCTATCACACCCCTCCAATCAACCTAACCTAACCTAACCTAATACAAATCTTACCCTGATCACAGGATTACAAAATAATTTTTGCTTTTGATATGCATTGAAAATCAATTACCACAAATTTATTTATTTTTTACTTATTTTTATTATTGTTGAAGGAATAAGGAGAAAAACTATTTACAAAAAGGCTTTACAAACAGGACTTTTGACAAATTTTTGAAAATAAATTAAGTCAAATTTGATGAAATTTCAATTAAAACAATACAATTGGAAAAACTAAGTAAATAAATAAATTGCAATAATGTTGACACTCATCATACAAATTTGATTTTTCAAAGCTCAAATCAAATATCAAAAATTAAAACAAAAATAAACCATAAAGACCACCGTAATGGCTTTTTTGTATTAAGCATAGAAGAGGAGGATGAAGAGAGAGGGTTTCTATTATATCTTTGGGAATTTCCCTTTAATTAACTTTATTATTGTGGCTGAAATTTCATGCATAAATTACACTCAAATACCCACTTCATTATAAAAGTTATTTAAATTTTAGCCTGTTTCAAAGCAAATTTCTTCTTGCCAACAAAGTTTATAAAAGCATCTCGATTTTAAAAAACCCCCAGTGAATTTCAATATACCCCCGGTGCCAAGTCTACATGAAAACATTATTTTTCTTCCATCAATAGATGACCAAACTAACTTCATTATAATTTTTAATAAGAAAATGAAATCTTGACTATTGGCAAATTTATAAGCCTTCCTTTCTTCAATCCGCATTTAATATAAAATAATTTTCTTTGCAGAAAAAAATAAAATTAAATACATACTTAAGACATCTTTCAAATAGCAAGGATGAAACCATGTTAACATTAGTGCAAAGAAACCGAATTCGAACTACTTCCGGATCCTAGTCTCAGTGTTTACACTGAATTTTTCGGAAGCTCTTTTTTACTGGGTCGCTAAAACTTCGTTAAAATGCTAAATGGATCAACATGTTGTAACTGAATCTGAATACTTTTACAAAGTATTTTGTTTTAATGTACATGTCTGGTTAAATTATATTAAAAATTGTTACATCAAGCACTAGTCCCAAATCAAATTTGTTTGGCAGTTATTAAAAAACAAACATTAAGAAGTTTTAAAAGGCAAAGAAATCTTTTTTATGAAAACAATGCATGCAATCAGGATATATTCCTTAAAAAAAATTGGTGGTCAAATTGTAATTTGCCAGGCTTTCAACTGAATCGCTACCAAAGCGGAGATAATATAATAGTAACAAAAAGCGTGAAAATACCAAATTATTTTAAAGAAATCGAGTGGCAATTGAGTCTTAATTTGAGTAGATTTTAATGATTTCTTGCAACATTTATTTATATTGCCTGTCTTGTTATTGTTGAGTCTTGTTATTATTTGGGGTAATTGGATCACTCTGGTACTTTTGAGGCAAACTGCCACAATTTATTATTTGTTTTTCAGCCCTTATTTTTATTTCCAGTCGAAAATGCTGTCATTTTGTTAAGCAACCAACCGCAAAGATGATGCTTTAACTTGGAAAAAATTCATAAAAATTAAGAAATTTATTAAAATTTATCAAACCAAAAGTAAAATCTCTGACTTTTTGTGTGACTATTAGAGTTGATTGGAAATAAGTAATGGAAGTGCGCTGTCAGAGTGGATCGAATTTTCATTTATACTTTTTAATTTATTTATATGTCATAATCTGTATTTGGGTCAAAAGTTAAGTCCATGATAAGATTTTTCGAGCGTAGTCTGAAATAGTAATCGATAGTAATTTCTATGAATTGTCATTTAAAAAAAAAAAAAACTTTGAAAATGTTCATTAGCACTTCATAAGGTAAACTAATAGTTTTAACCTGTTTAAACAATTTCAACTAGAGGTTAAGATATATGTTTTTCAAGTTTTATTTATTTTTTTTAATTATATATAAAAACTTTTAAAGTGCTGCAAATCAACTGAAAATATGTCTATCGTAATTTCAATTACAGAGCATAATTTTCGTAAAAGAGGAAATATTCACTGAACTTTGCGAACGTTATTTTTTGAGTGAATTTCAACATGTATTTTTTTTAATTAAATTAATTATTATCCTATATACAGTCGTTTTGCCTTTTCACAGCCGCTGTTTTTCTTATCGTAAAATAATTATATCCTTAATACGAAAGTAAGTTCTTTTCTATTTTTTTTTTTAATTATAAATTAAAAAAAAATTATTTATAAATGTATAGAATTTATTGTATATTATATGAAATTGGAAATAATGAAATAATTGATATAGATCGTACTTGAGAGCTCGGAATGCTAAGACTTTGTGTATAGATTAAGTTACATTTCCCTCCATTTGTTTAATTTTTTGTTAAAAAAATACAGACTTTCAATATATAAACAAATTTAAAAAAAAAATTACATTTAATTCTTTTCACTCAAAAAACTCTTCATCACATATACCGATCCCTTCATCAACGAGACAACAAGAAACTGAATAACAAAGTAAAACTTTTTTTTATCAAATTTTATAAATTTGCCACCAAAAATTAAAATAAAACAAAGAAATAGGTTTTAAGTATCACAAAACTGGCCTCATGTAAAGGATATTTCCATGCCATTAATATTTTAACATATCTTGGCCATGTGGCTGCTGCGGCTGTCGCGTAAATGGCGTAATCTTTATCTCCAATTTTCTTTTGCTAATTGTCGTAGACAAGTGGCTTGACACATCCTCGAAAGCCGCACAATTATCATACCACCGCATTAAATACTTCCTTGTGTACGTCCTTGGAAACATGCTTAAATATAATTAAATATAAATTAAACATTTAATCTTAAACTATTTGTGTGTGTTGTAATCTGTAGCTTGTAGTTTGATTTTCCCTCTCCACGTTGGAGTCCTTCATCATGCTAAAATTCTACTCATTTAAAAATAACGACTAATTAATCCAGACCGGCACTATTTTTAACCAGCATTAAAATGTGGTGAAATTTGAGAACAAAAATGTAAACTTACGGTCCACAAGTTCATTTTTAAAAGCTTTCAAGCTTTTCAACTTTTATATATTTTCAAGAGTGGAATGTATTCTAACAAAAGGTGGCCAGGATGTTATTTTTCAAATTAATGCAGCATACAACATCATACTTACAAGGACTTAAGTTTATATTGGAATTTTTTAGGCAAATTTTTTTTGTATGCCTTGCTAATCAGTGGATATTAGTTGGTAGAAATATTTATGGGATCTAAGTAAAATCAATTTTTTTATTACATTATAACACAAACGAAAAAAGGTAGTTTATCATTTATATAATCAATACATTTTAGAAATTTCTGTATGTATTTAAAGCGGGAAGTTATGTTGAGTGTAGGCTTTAATATAAAAATATCACATTAAAATTAAACTCTAAATAATTTGGCAATTCAACTGCTATTAGTGACATAAGATTTCGATTATGGTATAAATAATGGTTTTATTACACCACAGCCATTTCCATAGAAGTGAAAAATAATCAGGCTAAATTAATTAATATATTGACAAAGATTCGACCTATAATCCTGTTCAATATATTAATACTGTGGCAACAAAGCATATATATATCCCTATCGATCCTACAAGGATATAAGGCCTCTCATTTGTGTTGTTTGAGGTATCGTTAATCATTGTATCTTGGATAAGCAAATGATTGGTCTACTGCATCCTAGTCTAATGATGGGGCTACCATCTAAGCCCATAGACTGACTGAGTGTAAAACACATTTATATAGCGAACCGTTTAATATAAGAACAAACGTCCTCTTGCAGCCGCCTCAACTAAGAGGACAGACGCCTCTAACATTTCGCCGATGTTTGACGTTTGTCAAGAATATCGCCCTTGGACCACTACGTTGCAGGATTTTGAGTCGACGTAAAGTGTAATTTCATAAAGATCAAAAGTTTTGCCTTATCATTATACCCCTAGTCCCCGGCATTAAGGCATAAGTCGAGATAAAACAAGTTAATAGCAGTATTGTGATTTACCTTTTCAAAAGTACGTTTCAGCAAAACTTCACACATTTGGCCCAATTTTTCAGGAACTTACAGTCCAATAAATTCTTGCTTCTCTTGTTTTGATGTACAACTTTATTTGAAACAATGAAATGTAAAATTTTTTATTTCTTATATAAGAAGATCGAGCTAGAAAGTGTTTTCTTTTTTAAAAATCAACTTAAAAATAAAAGAAAGTAATCTGCAATTAAATTTTAAAATTAGACTTAAAAGCCTTTTCCTTGGTGGCATAGAATTAAGTCTAATTATTTTACAAAGCTAAGCTAAGCTCTGAAAAAAAATTTTATAGAATCGAGCTCGAATTGGTATTTCGCTCACTATTCACAAATTTCCAATAAGACTTTCTATTTTAACCTTAATTACACTGGTGGTGATACAAAGGATATCTGTTATAAGCTAGAACAATAATATCACTAGAGTTAAAACGATGTATGAAGAAGTTTAAAAAGATCAAATCCGGATTCGGACCAATTTTACCCTTAGAAGCCGAAGAGTTTAACTCCTATTTGTTGCCCTGTTCTGCAGGAAATGCAAACCTCAGGATATTAAAACAATTTCCTTTTTACATATTTGAAATAATTTATCTTTTTTATTTCAATCCATTTCCTTTTTTGAATTAAAATAATTAATTTTTTTAATTTTTTATTTATTTTTGTTTTTAACACATCAGGTTCATATTTGTTAGTGGTAAAATGTGATTATTTTCTAGTTTCCAGTTAAACAATTAATTTCTTTCCTGCTTTACTTTTCTTTACAATAAACAAAAAACACTTTTTACAATGTACTATTACTAATCCTTATGCATGTAATGTATGCATGCATGTGTGAGTGTATATGTTGCTTATTTTAAAAGGATTATTTATTGGTTTACTCAATTCCTGTTTTAAACTCGCCTTTTTTATTTTATAATTTCAACCCTTATGTTGACTTAAACAAGTTTTAAAATATGTATTACAAAACTTTTTAGTTAAACTTTTATAAGTAAATTGTTTGATTATTGTTTGTAATTAGTTTCCTTTAAATTTCAATCAATACTTCAGCTTGAGTTAATAAAAAAAAGAGTTTAACATCTACTAACGTCCACTCGTTAGTAAACATTAGTGGATATACAAATGTGTTAGTGTACATTTTAATTTAATTTTAAAACAATACGTATACATACTCGTTTTTCCTTCAGCATTTGTTTTGTCTTTGAATTATTTTTAGAGCTTAACGCAATCAGCCATTATTTAATTTAATAATGAGGAAAATTTAAAAAGATAGTAAAATTGCACAACAGAGGAAATTAGAAATTGTGTTTAAAGTTCAAAGGACATGCAATTTCTTTCTTTTACTTTTTATTGCCAAATAAATCAGTTTCAGCTTAGAATATTAGGGTGGGCCACATTTTATGAGATAAAGGCATAAAGCCCTAAATTTTTTTTATTTAAAAGATATTTATATATAATTCCAATAGATTTTATTTTATTCAAATAATTTTATCAATTCAATAGCCTAAATAAATTGAAACGGTTATCACATTGGGTTATGCCAAGGGCTATGGGGCTAAGGGCCTACTCGTCACACTTAATCTAATCTTTGTTAATAACAATGATATAATGAATATTTGTTTTTATTTTTGTTGTGAGTTTCTTTCAACTAGTCTATATATATATTTGACATGTCGGTGATGCTTCTGGCAGTTTGTGAGTAGACCTTTAACCATATTTTAAAAAGTTTTAAATACAGATGACTACAGTTTTTTATAAAAAAAAAAAAATTAATAATAATATTTATCAAATTTGTTATACAAGATATTCTCAGCTAAGCCAACAACAAACAATAAAATATTAAAATTTTTAATAATTATAAATAAATGCCAAATCTCTAACTAACAATTTCTCATAGATCTGCACTACGACTGCGGTGCTTTACAAATAAATCAGTGGAACAAAAGGCTTTCGTTGGAAATTTAGAAATCTCGATTATATAGTTTATTAATTTTTTTTTTTTTTTTTTTGTTAATATCATTTAAAAGAGAGTTCGCTTATTTAAAAATAGTGTTTAGTAATTGGCTGGAAGCTCTCCATTCTAGATAACCGACCAAAACTTAAGAAAAATTTGTATTCAGAAACGGTTATTATTTTTATTAGAAAACCTTTAATAAACCATTTATAACATCCAAAATTTTATTGTATTTTTCACCCTTATAAAAACTTATTAGGGCGCAACATATTTGGGTGGGCTAAGCATTTCTTTAAATTTTCGTCTATAACTTTAACTGTTCCCCAGGCTTATTTTACTAAGTATTAGACTGATCACACAATGAGAAGACGTGTGTGTCAAAGTTGCCTTAGAATCATAAAAATTTTGAGAAATTTTTATAAAATTACCTACTAATACCATTAAAGAAAAAAATTGGAAAATTACAATAACATAAATTTTTTTATTGGGGGTCTAATGGGAAAGTAAAGCGCCAGCAAGATTTTTAAATGTGTCCAAATAGCCACACCTTTCTTAATGTCAATCTTACACACTGTCTAAAAGACTTTATATATCTTGTCGCTCTAATGACGATGAGGCTACCTTGGGCGGGATCACCCTAATGTCTTGTATGGCTTAACACCTACATACTACTGCACGCCAGGTGGCGATGTTGAGATCCCCAACACCTGTATCGGACGCTATGGTCTAATAAACCGTACGTCTGAAATATAAACTTAATTAATGAAACCAGAATAAGAACGTTGACGGAATTTGGCATGAAATCATGCCCCTATACTCCATCGAGGAGTGAAAGGAACGTATATAATTATATTTTTTTACTATTTTACTGCTGTATATTTAAATTTTGAGATCAATCTCGCAGGACAATAAAGGAAGGGGCAGGATAACTTATGCATTTAAAACTATTCGTGCAAAAAAAATATGTGAACGGAAATTGAGTTTTTTTTATTTATTTTTAAGAGTGATGTGAATAAAATGTAAATAAACCCGAATACTGTTTCAAATATTTATTACCAAAATGATTTGAAATCAAAATAGTTCAACATAATTCCTGCTTAATTATATTTTCAACATATTTTCAATATGTAAATAATAAAATAAATAATTTTAGAAGTACAATTGTTGTTAACATTTAATTTCACTTGAATACCCGATTAATCGATTGCTGATTTTGAGCATCACTAACATAAATAATAAAAGGATAAAAATTGATAATTGTGTTCTTTAAACCGGCAATAAGAGCTTTTTATGAATACAGCCGGTAATTTTCATCATTATATTTGAAATTTAAAAATTAAACTTCAAAACGAATACTATTATTTTATTAAAAAATTCAAAGTAATGCATACATCTGTAATTACAAAACTGTGAAATTTTTAATATAAATTATTATTTAGTGTAGAGATTTTTTAACAAATGGTTGAAAATATAATGTGGCTTAATGCATTTAAAAAAAAAATTCCAAATTTCAGGAAAATAGAAAAACTTTCCGAAATTTGCAATAGAATATTTTAAGGATATTTGATATTTTTTGTAAAGCAATGATTTTTTTTTTAATACAGACGTCAACTATTATTTCACTTATAAATTCAAAGTCAAATATTTGAAATTAAAATCGACAATTGAAATTGTAATATGATTAATTAATAAAATAATTTTATAAATAAAAACACTCAAAAATGTAAATGGCCTTTCTTTAGTTATTAAATAAATTTGATAAAATTACACAAACTCTGTTAAAAATTGTTTTCATAGAAAAAGTTTATAGTTTCTAATGGCATTTTTTGCCATAAACAAATACTCTATCAAAGTCTACTGGCATCCAACCGTTAAACTTCTCATTAAGAACTTGACAAAAAATTATACATAAAGTTTGTTATTCAAATTGCAATACATTAAAAAAATATCCTTCAGGACGAACTAACATCATTAGGCTTTATTTAGAAGGTTAACAATTTCTACGTTTTTTTTTAATTAAAAAACGTTTTGTTACTTTAAGACAATTTCATTCAGCTGATTTTTATTTGTTTAGTTTATTTAAAAGAAAAGATTGTACTTTTGCTTAATTTAAGAGTTCATCATCACTTTTCAGTTTTTTAACAAAATATATTTATTATATTTATAAAAAGATTAAAGTTCATCCCAATTTTGCTAATGCATAAAGCGCATTACGTCTATTTGAGCGGTTCCCAATTTGAAAATTGGAAATTCCGCATTAAAGTAGACACTCAAGAAAGTCCTAAAGTTATAACTGACGTTATTGTATAAAATATTTTTCCTTGAATAGCTTGAAAATTTATCACTGTTTGACATTCTTGTAACATTTTCTCAAGATAATAATATGTATATGTTTTCTCATAAAAAATTATTGGCTATGCCATAAAATGTTCCACTGTGCGCAGGTTTGCCATATGCCGTTTTGAAAACAAAAAACTTATTGGTAATATTTTAGTTAAAAAAATGTTTGCAGCAGCATTTATCCCATCGAGCCAATATTAAGAAAGCAACTGCTGGCCTAGAAGTAGGCAGCAAATAATTTTTAGTCCTCCCTAAGCGCAGACACATACATTTTTAGCTTCGGTCTTTGCATTTGCGTGTGTTTGTTTATATTAAATCTCAAGCAAGCATTCGACTTGTGTAATAATGAAGAATATAAAACTGTTTTTGATTTTCGTAAAAAAAATTTGAAGCAGTTTGACGTTGTGTGGCACTGTTATTGTCAATTTCAATTTTATTTTGTTTGACCATCGTGAACAGAAAATATTTTGACGATGGAAAACTTTTCGTGCTAGAAAATGAAAAAAAGAAATTTCATTGTTGAATTAATAGAAGTGCAGCGCACTTTGTTGTCACTGTGAGATGTGAAAGATAAAAAATCATGAAATAGTTTGTCGATGGGAAATTTTAAATGATGAAAAATTGTATCTATCGGACGTAAAAACCAAAGAGGGCTTATTTCGAAATATATAACTGATGCGAATTTGCTTACGGTTTTGAAGCATAAAGTGAATAAAATAATTGTTTATATATTCAGTTGGATTATAGCAAAATAGATATAAAACTTTGGAATTGAGAAAAATAAATGAATTTTGAAGTCAACAAACAGAACTTTATTGTTAGAAAAATTTGTGGCAAAATTTATGGAGAATTCAGCAGTCATTTTTGTAATTCGCTTTGATGTGTTATTGCGCATCATAAATTTTTATGATCTCATGATATTTGTAGAACACACTGTGCATCAAATGCAGTGCATTGATACATTTCCGAATAAGCCCAGAGTAGTATGACTAACATGCATAACCTATGCAATAGAATATTAAATTGGAAAAAATTTCATTGAAAAAAAAAGAAAATATTCTATAAAAATGTCATGGGTTAAAAAACGGAAGAACAAAATTTTATAATAGAATTTTTCCTTATTTATGTTCTTCCTTATTTTTATTTGCATTAACAATGCAATACTTCTTTGTCACTCATCACATTTCATTTATCTACATCTGTTAATAGACCATTCAATTCATGCGTAATATTGGACATTGTGTGTCATAGAAATAAAATTTTGTTACCAACACATATACAAAGAAAAAAATTTAAAAAACTGGTCTGTGTAGCACCCGTTTTATATTGAAAAAAATTTTTTTGCTATTTCAGTTGTCCGTTTCATTTTTCATTGTTTATTTTACTTTTTAATATTTTCATTTAATACCTTTTGTTTTAAGTTTTACGCAAATGTAGCAGACAGGATAAAATGGAAGGTGGATTTAGAGGATAAGGGCACATGGCCGTATAAAATTTATTTTTATTAATTTTGCTTTTAACTAGAATTTGACAAGAACTCAACTATAAATTCATTCAATAATGATGTATTTAGTGTTTTATTTGAAAAGTATTTTCTCTTTAAATAACTTTTGCATAAATAGATAAATTTTTTTAATTCTTAACCTTGAATATATAAGAAAATGCTATCGTAAAAGGGAACAAAAGCGTTCACAGATTGCTATTTTCTTTTCTTAATTTCGCCTTTTTTTATAATATATAAAACTTTTTTTGTTTTTGTTCTCGATTCCTAAGCAAATTGATATTGATTTAATAATATTTTTTTAGTTTTCTTTAGTTTATTAATATTACAATTGCAAACTGTGTGTAATTATTTTATTTTCATAAATAAATTCGAACAAATTGTAAATTTTAAGTAATTATAAGATTTGCGATTTGTTTGTTTTAAACAATTTATCAAATTTCAAATTTAATTTCTTTCTGAATTTATCTTAAATCTATTTACAAAAGCTACAACAAAAAAAGGAAAAACTTTTATTTGTTCCATTAACAACATTTAAGTAGAAAACATATAAATTACAAATTATTAATTAATTACAATCAAAATTTAATTTTTTTAAAATTAATTTTTTATGTCAGTTTTTATTTTTGAGTTTTAAAACTTTAAAAAAACGTTTTTACTTATTTTTTTTTCTCTTTAACATATACATAAATAATTTTGTTTATATTTAATTATTTCTTTTTTTATATAAATAATTGTTGCTCTTTATGGAATTTAATTTTAAAATATACAGTCTAGTTTTAAATTTAAAAAAAGATATATATTTAACATTTAAAATTAATAAGAGTTTTTCTGTGTAGAAATAATCAAAGAGATAATATTTCTTATGTTTTCTATTTCCCTCTATAAATTGTTTATACCCAGGAATATATTTGTTTTTGAAAAAACTGTCAGATTATAATCTATATATATAAAAAAAAAGTTTAAGACTGCTGCAGTGGATGTGACACTATTTTTAGTTTCCATGAAAATGTAACAAATTGTTTTTCATGATTAGAATAAATTTTATTATTGGAATCATAGCTACACTCAAGCTGTCTATCAGCACATTCAGAAGGGACTTTTTTTAACCCGCTTATGCCAATACAATTGGCATGCCCAAACTTTTTTCTTTTTTTGGAACTGACGAGAATTAATTTTCTCGCATTACATTTAAAGAAATAGTTATTTTGTAGATAAGAATAGTATGAAAGATTTGAAGTGAAAGTTTTCTGTTGGGAACAGTGGTCAGTGGGGGCTATTGCTCGCTGGGTATTCTTCTTTGAGATTTTAACACATTAATTTAATGATAACAAAATTTACAAAGGTTCTTATATATTTAGTTTTTCTTATTTATAAAACTATGTATATCAATGTATTTATTTATAATAACTGTTTGTTATTGTTCGAAGACAATTAAAAATTTTATAATTTATAAAAAAAAAATAATAAATAAAAAATTTGTTCCAAAATTATTTTGGTTTAAAACCATTTATTACAAAAAAAATGTTTCCAATGGTCGTGGGGACGGGGATATTTTAAGACATCTTTTAGGGGAAATATATCTAAATTTCAAAAAAAAAAAGAATTATTTTTTTTGTAAAACTCTAGTCATAAGAAATTCAATTTCATTAAAAATATTTTCTAAGCCATTTTTCCATATCCTTTTTCTTTATTTTTCCTTCAAAAACAACACAAATTCCTAGATATTTTTACTTAACAAAATAAATTTTTAGTAACATTTATTAAGGCCAAATGCTTTATTTACCTTTAAAAATTTTTCCTTTAATTTCTATCTTTTCCTTTAAGCATTTCATTTTAAAAACATTGATATTATTTAAATTTTTACCTAATTTGTTAGGTATACTTCCCCCAAAGAAAATCATTTCCAATAAAAACAATTCAAAAATAAAATTCATGATTTGAAACCATGTTTTTTCTACCAATTTTCTTGTTCAAATTTCTTGTTCCCATTTTAAATCTAAAAGTGAAATTGTTGATAATTTTAAAATGATATCTTAATTTGGCACATAGTACTTTTAGATTTCTAGTCCAAGTTTTTCTTTTTTGTGTAATTATAACTTAAAAAGGAATTAGTTAGTTATTAAAATTATTGTATTTTGTTACTGTCACTTAAAAATTAATTGAATAAAAATCGGTAACAAATGCATTACTCTTGCCGCTGTGTTTCAAAAGCAAAACCAACATCAATAATATCATATCCAGATGATACATAATTTGCCACAAATCGCATATGCTTTAAGCAAAATCATTTGTTGAAGCAATTGTACTTTTCTGTAATCGTTTGATGTGTTAGTTGTTGTTTTTCCAACGTTTGAGTAAAACCCGCCAACGATTTTTACGCTTTCGGCTTCAAATTTGCCATATCAGCAGATGATTCGTGCTGTCTTCGCGGCCAGCGATTTCAAACAAAGAATTGGTGCTCTGATTGCGAAAATCTTCGTAGCCATCGCCCCCCGAAATGATGAGTATATTGGCAGCACAAGCATCCACACTCGCTTGATTTGCTTGGGCATTATTATCCTTTTGGGGTTTGGGAGATTTTGAACCAGCCGAAGAGGATGAATCAGGTTCGGTTTTACTGCTGGATGAACTTTCGGTGCTGGAGTTGATGCTGGTGGAGCTGGAAGTTTCCACGAATGTCAGAAAACGAACATGTCCAGTGTGGCCGTGAGGTAGGCCAGTGGGTATTATATTGGTGGCACCCTTGTCGCAAACCTGGGCTGGTAAAGTGAGTAGGACACCGGCACTTGTGCCAATCCAGATAAGATCACGGCAAGCTAGCAACGAGGTGACCCTTAAGCAAGCAGCCTTATGTTGGCGTATGATTTCATCACAATTCGAAAGCATTTTATTCACAGCCTGAGCCAAATTCACTTCAGTGATTAATTGATGACTAGAAAAAGCAAAACAAATAAGTTTAAACATTTTTAAAATTTTAATAACATATAAATTTGAAAACTGTTTCATTTCGTGTTCGTTAAACTCAAAATAACAACTTATTAAATTGACTTTAAAATGTCCCTATAAATATTTTTAATTAAAATGCATTGTTTGTTGTGGCTTTAGCTCATCATATGCCGACATTTCATTGGTTGCTAAAACCAAATCGTCAGTGAAGTTTAAGTAGTTTGAAAACATTCAACCTCGGATGTTTATGCCACATAAATCAAATACAATATGATAATTTCAATATTGCATATGAATTACAACAAATACATAATCATAGTAGGCTTAGAATGCTTTTATACAAACAACACAACAAACAATTATACTCAACGTGAACAGTTCACATTTCATAAAATATCTTCATCTGCATCCCTCCTTATTGAATTTGCTATAATTGCACAAATACAGTCGTCATCACTCTTCCAGTAAATGGAGAAATTGATTATCACTAGAATGTTAAATACCAACAAAAGTTTTATATTGATCATGATCGAGTGAAATTGAGTAATTTCCTTTCAGCTGCGTATGCAGTTTAATCTCTTTTACAATTTTATTTACAGTCATTTAAATAATACAAAAGGAAAACATCCTTTGACTGTAAGATTTTCTCTACCTCGTCTGCTTCCGAAATTTTAGAGGCTGGAAGAATATTTTGTATGTAAAATTTTGGCGGCGTCTTGCAGCTCTTTCGTGTTATTGTTTTTTTTTTCTTCTGCTTTTTGAGTGGCGTTCATCATTTTTACATCACTATTAGTCGACCTTCAAGGCCTTGAATTTTCCCACCCCAGTCCCGCTGATTCGACTACCTAGTTTTTCTGAGTGTCCATCCACTCCTATAACATTCTATAACCTGTTGGGCAGTTTCGTTAGCTGCGGATGTTTTGAAATTTTCTGAAACTTCCAATTCTTGTAAAATTGCATTGTAATTCTGTACCCTTTTATGAGAGATCCTTTAAAAAAAATCTTACAATTTACATTCAAAGTAAAATTTTAACATAAAATACCATTGAATATCAAATTAATATCTAAACAAAATACATAAATGCAAAAGCCCATTTTCATCTTAAGTTGCCATGTAAATCAATTAAATTGTCCGAATTTACAACAAGGACTCTATTAACAAAGAGATAAAGAAATAAAAAAGGAAAAATAGTTTAACTAGACAACCTTCTTCAAATTTGGAATTCGAAAAAAAATTTAATTTTTTTTACTTCATAAAAAAGGGTTTAATTCAACAAAAAAATATACATAAATATGTTTTGGGATTTTATTTAAAATTATTAGAACTAAAACTTCAATAATCAGCAGTTCAAAAGTTTCCTCAAAAACAATATTTTACTTGTGAGGTAGGAAAAAGCACTGATAGCACTCAGTGATCGATCATTTTTCATACACCCGACGATCGTGAACATAAAAACTTACTGGGAATGAAGTTCACGCAATGAAACGCTGAGGGATTTTATTAATAAAACTGACCTTCGTAGACTAGTAGGTAGTGTACTAGACTCGTAGTGCGAAGGTCCCAGGTTCGAATCCTGCCGCAGAACTCTGGCAGTTTGAAAGGGAGCGCACAACAAGCCTTCACTGGCTTAAGTGTATGTCGTATGACATGGGCTATCACACCCCTCCAATCAACCTAACCTAACCTAACCTATTAATAAAAAAATAAAAAAAAAAAAAACTTTTAAATCTTGTGTTGGACTTTCCATAAAATAAAATAAAATTCTGAGGCAAATTACGGCATACGATATCGATTCGAAATTTGATATTAAATTTTCTTCAAATATGTTAAAATTTTGTTCGATATCGAATGCCATAGTTTGCCTCTCTATTATAGATGTATTTGTCGGAAAAGGACACCTTCATGGTTTGATCCAAGCAGCATTAAAATATCCCCAGACACCAACTCTTCTTAAATTATTTTAGTGTATTTTTAAACTAAAAATTTTATAAAATTTTGAATAAATAAATTATTAAGCCCGCAAAAATTACTTTCGGGTTGAATTCGTATATTAAATTTTAACGAAAGAAATTTTTGAATAAAATTTTATTTAAAAATTATTCATATTTGAATGAGCTGACAGGAACCATAATATATAGGAAGCATTAACAGATTTATGTTTAAAGTGTTGTCCTTGTGCCAAAAAAAATTTTTTCTAAAGAAGATGAGACCAAAAAATTGTGTCCTTCATGCCTTTCACCGACCAGGAGCGAAGAAATAAAATACTTGTTTTTTTAATACAAAATATCAATTGGCCTAAAACCACAGTGAATGCCAATTAAAAGCTTCCAAATTTCATTTAAATTTTAAAATATATAATTGAAAGTTTAAGCCAGCAAAACATAAAAATTATCCCATATTTACAAAGGATCTCTGCCATTACAGAAAATTGTACTTTATCAAAATATTATTTTCTTATAAAATCTTGCGGAATCAAATTATACTCACGTATTGGAATGAAAACATTTAATATGCGATGAATTTTGTATCGATATCCATACACAGTTGTTGGAAATGCACATGTGCGTTATGGGCTTATTATCCGCTGATATTTGAATTTGATTAATTACCTAAAAGAAAACAACAACAACAATAACAAATAGAGCATCAACAAATTAGATATAAACATTATTCATTCTTTCTCTCATACCGACAACGTTTCAGTATCCAAAACTTTAATGATGCCCTGTGTCGAACACCATAATTTACCATGCACATTGAGCAATTTCGTTACCGGACTCGTTACGCTGCCAATTGAGAGACAATGCGAGGACATGGTATTCCAGGCTATGCCATCACGTAAATACACACAAATATCACCATTGGCTAATGCCACAAATACACGATTGTCTAGATACCTTAATGAAAAAGAATGTATTCGTTAAAGGACCAAAACTAAAATTTAAACTCAATAAGATTTCACTACTTACAGTATGCAATAGACCGCTGAATGATGTTCAATTCTGATACGATTCTTTTTGATTCTTATGTTATCGGTGCTGTTGTAGACATGTATACAACCATCCTCGGTGCCAATCCACATGGTTGATTGATTGCCATCATCTTCGGGATTTGAGTCCTAGAAAGAAAATCAAATATTATTAGTATGGAAATGTAGATATTTCTATATGTGTTTGAGATCGTGATTTTTTTTTGATGTTTCGTTTAAAAAAATTATTCACAAATATTGGAAACTTTATATACTAGTCGTCACATGCTGGTTAGGGTTGGCTATCCCTGAATAAACACTTCTAAGTGATAATTCGATTCCATACTCTCAGAGTCATACTTTGTATACAGTTTGTATTTTTGTCTATTATGGAAACTATTTTTATAGGGAGTTTAGTATTTTATTAATTTAAAAATGTGTCAAATTTAAAATTGAATTCATGATTAATTTGGGGAAATGTACCTTAAAAAACTATACTCAACCCCCTGTGTTTTATTACCAAAGTCCAAAACTAAACTGTTAATATTGGCTAAATCTTCCATTCGGTTTAATTGCAGCCTCTAATCAACTTTTTAGAGGAACTTACAAGAGCTTGAATACCATTTTTCGTAATTTTAGTCCACTCTTCCTTTAACGATGCTTGGTGTTCGTTTTGGCAGAATATAGTTCATTTTCTAATAAATATATCGTTAACTTCCTATAAGTCTTTTATGGGACTAAGGTCTGGAGATTGTGGAGGTAAATAATACGTTGCACGGCAGCCACACATGGACAACTCGAGTAGTATGCTTTGGGTCGTTGTCCTGCTAGAACATACGTGGCATTGCAAGGCCTAAATTCAAATTGTCTTTTAAACCTCGTGGGTAGTCTCAACTATTAATTGTACTTTTGATCAACACAAAATTATCTAGTCCTGTATTTGACATGACGCCCCAAACCATCTACGAGCCATTACCGTGGCTTGGAGTGGACTGGTACAACATAAATTTAAAGGCTTCTCTTTGGGCACTTTCGCAAGCAGTTGATGGTAATTCAGCCGTCTTTTTATTTTCGGTACGCTTAGTATGTCACCATGTTCCTTAGAAATACCATTTGACTTTTTGACTGCCCTATACTTGGAGTTCTGTTTACCTCAATTACTAATTTGTGCGCCTCACAAACAATTAAAAAGGGTGGCCGTCTAGCGTGTTTCCTCGTACCAGCTCTTATTAACCATTTTAGTATCATTACCAATAGCGTTTTCTTTGTTTCCATTTGAAATGATGTTTCCATTTGAAATGATTTACGGTCATCCCATGGTATACTACTCTGTTCAACAGAAAATGTGCATTTTCAAAATTCTCGGGCTACGTGCATTCGATTATGGATTTTTTCCTTTTATGTTGTCACACTTGTCTCGAACATATGTTGTTAGTTGAATTCGATTATGTTTTGCGTGTTCGGTGATTAAGTCCTTTCATGAGTCTCTTCAATTTTGGAAACACAAAAAAGTCGCAGGGGCCAAATCTAGTGAATACGGTGGCTAAGACATGATTACGGTTTTCTTAACGGCCAAAAAATTGCAAACAAGCAATGGTGCATTATCGTGATGCAGAAGTCATGAATTGTTTTTCCAAAATACCGGAAGTTTTTTTCGTATTGCTTCTCGCAAGTGGTGCATAACTTTAAGACTTTAAGATAAAACTCCTTATTAACCGTACGACCATGTGGCAAAAACTCATGATGCACTACGCCACGGTAAGCTAAGAAAACAGTGAGCACAACCTTGACATTTCTTCCGTTTGGACGATTGGACTTTGGTTTTGATATCATATTACGGAATTTGATACCGATTTTAATTTTTCATTAGAAAAAAAACCATTGAAAGTGACTTGCTCATGAAACTGGCATGTGTATAAACCAAATTTCGCTTGAAATGTCGAAAAATTGTTTTAAATTTTAATTCATCCTTAAATTTAATAAAATCCCGATTTGATATTGAATTCCGCAATTTTTCCCATGGAAAACATTTTCTAGACTTTGAGAAATTAAACTCACCTGATGACCATGATATAGAGTTCCGCTACTGCCCACTATTGCCGTCGAAGCTGTTGACGATGAGCCTGTGGTGTGTGTAGAGGGAGCAGGACTTGGTACTCTTTCACTGGATGCCGCAGAAGAACCAGCAGTCATACTGTTGGCCAATGCAGTGGCTTCAGTCTCTTCATCACTTGAACTTAAATTTAAATCTAATTGAATATCACTACTATTGCCAGTTGTTGTTGCTGCTGCCGTTTCTGCAGAAGACTTAACACCAGTCTGCGTCTTATCACTGCGTTTCTTTTCGGGCGTACCAATGACCGAATTGGGCGTGGAATAATTGGGAGAAATACTCTTACGATAATCTAGCAATTGTTGAGTATAACTATTGGGGGGCAGAGAGGAGCGCTGCTGCTGTTGCACTGATGACAATGACGAGGAGTGCTCCTCATTGGAAGAGTTGGATTTAACGGAGGCTTTATGAGCATTATAAGCAGGTACAGAAGCAACGCAGAGTATACGAGCATTACACACACCATTACAACTGGTCACATTTGGTTCGGGATGAAGCGACATAATGCACACTTGACCCACGAAACCATCACTATTGCAAACCCAAACATCACGCTTATCACTCAAAGTGGCAGCGGCACAGGTGAATTGGAGACCAGCTCGAGTTTTTCGTATGGGTATGGAGGTGAGAAATTCCGGTATGGGGTACTTTTCCAAAGTGGCAGCTAAAAGGAAGATAAAAACAATAAGCCAACCGCTTACAAAATTGAATTCAATACCAAATACCCAGCTTTTGTTTGGCTTCATTAAATGTTTCCTCCCACTGGGTTCTCTTCTCAGACTTGCTAAAAACTATGGATAGTTTCTGAGTGCCATTTCTACAGGAGAAAATAAGATGAAAACATTTTTTTTAATCTTTTCGAAAAGCTTTAACTTACGGCAAGTTCAAAGCTAATTCGAGCATATTCAATTGAGCATCATTCGTTTGTCTTTCGGACAACTGGCGCTGCACATCACGGTGTAATTCTCGGATAGCATCTTCCAAATACTGATGGGGACATTTAAGGGAGGCGGTTATGTCAGTAATTTGTTGCAATTTATTACAATCTTCAGCCAAGTTTTCGATTTCAGTCATTATACGTTTCAGATTTTCATCTTTTGCTGAAAGAAGTGAACAGTGGAAATGATAAGTAAGACACTGAATTATCCAAAACTTACTTTTAACAATTTCTAAACAATCAAGCGAAAGTTTCGTCAGAAACTTGTATTTATTTGTGTCCAATGTTGACGCCACCGTACCCGGGCATGTGGTTCTACAATCAGGCTTATTAATGGAAAATTTATAAGAGAAATAAATATTATAAATATTTACGTATTGGGTTTTCGTATGGTGCCACTACGTTTCTTGATGCTCGTCAACACCAGCAAATCGTTGAAGAGAAAGAAACCTCTTTCTTTCCTGGCCCCCTGGCCCGAAGGCATTGTTACCAAATCGAATAATAAAAACTGTCGATCTGGCGTTATGAGATCGGTTATGCCTTCAATTACTCCCTCCAGCTCTCTGAGTGTTGCCTCTCTTTGACCATTTTCCAGAATTTCACGTTCTTTACAGTTGATGTGCACCAGAATGTCGTGGACAAGCTTAAGGACATCCTGCAGATGATTTTGATCGGGATGATCGTGATCGGTGTGTTTGATAAGTCTTTGAAATAGTAATTCATAGCTGTAAGGGAAGAAGCAGAAAATATATTTCAAAGGACTAACAAGTAATTAAAGCACCAGTGCGTTCAGTAAACAATATTTTTATTTGCACAGCAGTCACATTTTAGTACATGTATCGTTTTGCTACAATGGATTGTGGTACTTACTTTGGAAACTTTTGCACTGGCTTTATTAGCAAATAGTCCAATGTCAACTTTCCTTTATGCTCCCGAGCTGTGGATTCTAAAAATTTGGCAAAGGCAGGTCTCTGATGTTTAGAATTTCTTATAGCATTCTTAGCACGACTGCAGTTATTTACAAACGATGTATAGACTTCTAACACTTCGAGTTTTGAAAACTAAGAAAAATAATTTCCTTTTAAATAAATTTGTTTAAAAAAAAACCCCCCAAAATCTTACCGTGTCCATAAAAGCATCACCCACTTTCTGCTGGGCATCCCAATTATCCAAACGACTACGCAGTTCCGCCAAAAATTTCTCATGAATTTCTAAAATATCAGGGACCATGAAGAAAATCTCGTCTACAGTGCGCGGCTCCACCATGCCCACATTCTCTGGTGACTTCAATACTCTTAAATAACGATTGACCATAGTCTGAAGTGACTCAACATAAGACTGTTCGTTGCGGAAAATTTCCTGGACTATATGAGTGCGGGTGTCCTGCAAAAGACAAAGAGTATATTATGCAACAACAACTATTTTTTATTTTTAAATATTCATCGAGGAAAATATAATTTAAGCAACAACTTCTCTTTATATACAGAGATATAACTGAAGGACACTCGTGCCAACTTACACCCTCATAACCCTTTATATTCCATTTATGCGTACTACCACCGAAACAATCCATAAGCAGGCGCCGCTCGGAATCATCTTCGGAATCTGAACATGTTATCGATGTCATTTTTTTCAATCTTTCACATTTATCATTTTGATATGCTCCACCTTTGGTTAGTTTACTGGGCCCTGTGGCAACGACCTGATTTGCTAACACTGACATGGATTGTGATGAACTAGATGTACTCGATGATGTATTAATGGGTGCTGTTGTGGTCTGTTGCAGATCATGCAAACTTAAACGTAAATTTTCACGATTGTGTGTCATTTTGTTAATTTTTAATGGAACGTGATTTTGGTGAAAAATTAATTAATGCGTTTAATGTCCTTTTTTTAAGCAGAAAACGGAGTTTAACTCTATTGAGTAGATCTTTATTAATTTTGAGTTTTTTTTTTTGAGATTTATTGTTAAATTTCCAATAGGAATTTGATTTATTCACTGATTATTTTTTAATTTATATATTTATTCTCTTTAGAGATATTTTGCTTGTGTTCTTAAATTTAGAATTAATTTAACAGCATTTTTCTTTGATGAGCTCCTTTTTTTGGGAAAAATTAGAAATTGTGTTAAGAGTCTAATGAAAACTAGAGGAAGTAAAAGTATATTGCAAAGCAAATAGAGGTATTATTTTCAATTAAAATTTCAAAGATGTGTTAGAATGGCCCTAAACAAAATCTTATTTTTGTAAATTGACTTTGTAAAGCGGGCAAATATAAGACAAACGCTTTTAGGG
This sequence comes from Germaria angustata, assembly GCA_963681545.1. Taxonomy (NCBI): domain Eukaryota; kingdom Metazoa; phylum Arthropoda; class Insecta; order Diptera; family Tachinidae; genus Germaria; species Germaria angustata. The sequence goes on along the minus strand of OY812998.1, from coordinate 114,851,709 downwards.
GTGAGCCTTTATATCTATTTGGAAGGTGTATATGATATAAAATGGCCAATGGATTTAAAATTTAATAAGCAATTGGTTTATTTGCCATTAGAGAAATGGTTTTAATTGGAAACCAGCAAAAGGACTTTAATACACTTGACCAATAATAGCAACAAACCAAAAGAATTGAAACAGGCATTAGGTGGCAAAGAACATGTCTAACTATTTCGAGATTTATATAGTTAAGCCCTCTGGTGAATTTCAAATCAATCGGTTCAGGAACATGACTATTCCACAAATATCCTTTATTTCAAATATTAAATTTACACTACAAATACGATCAGAAAGGAATGAAAATGTTTAGTTACTTCGTAAATTATGGAAAGAAATCACTACAATTTTTATTCATATTTTACTTTTAGTAAAATAGTTTTGAAAAATTTTAGTACTAATAACTCGTAAGTCTATTTTGGAATTCTTAAGTAAAGTACGGTAGGTCTCACTTATTGTAGGTGTATATCTAAAATGTTGTTGTTGCTAAAGTAGTAATAAACAAATTTATTTACTATATATACACATTAGAAAGAGAATATATGGACTATAATTCTAAAAATTGTTAAATGAAGTTTTGTTCCACGATTGAATTAGAAAAAATCATTTTGCTTGGCGTCGCTTGGATTTTAAGCCATATCCAATCCAGAGGTAAAATATAATTTTCTTGAAATTATATTTCTGTTTTTCTGATTTGCTTCAAAATCAATCCCAAATCCGTATTGGAATCAAGAAAATCCGTACTTATCGTACTTTTGTTACCAATTTGGCTTGATTTTCCTTTTCAGCAAGGCCCCTATTCACCCTTTATTTTACAGTTTAGGTTTAAGATGCAGTCAAGGTCTGGATGCAGCGAAAACTCGTTACTATTTCAAGAATTATATAGATCAACCATCAGGTGAATTAACTAATTAAGTCCTTAAATAGGAATAGACGAAGACAAGAATATTCAATACATACTTCTGCTCCAAGAAAATTTTGTTAATCAATTTTCACAAGTGTCTCTATTTCTGTTTCGGAAGCTGCTATGTATTACCAAACTTAGCCGATATTTTTTGCATTTCTCCTCTTTCTTCTTTTTAAAATTTCTTTCATTGCTGTTTCAGCAACGGCATGGTTTTCAAGCTTCTCTATGTAGTGACCATTAGTAATCACTCATCACGTTGTTTTAATAAAAGCGTTTTTATACCCTCATACGAGGTTAAAGGCTTTTCAAACATCGCCATTGAGATCTAATGAAGAGTTGGCATTACCGTTGACGACAGCTTAACCCATAACAGACAAAAAAATTTGTTTGGGTTTTTATTTAAGATTCAAATATAAGAAATCGATCGGTGAGACGACTCCTTAAGTGATGACATTAAAAAAGGAGGAAGTTGTATATTTAATAGTGATTTTTTTTCTGTACATAAAATTTTGAAAAGTTAAATTTAATAACCTTTCATCTTGCTTAATATCGTGCCATTACCGCGAAAAAAGCTTAAGTAACTTAATTTTTAACTTTCACTTCTTCAGCGCAAAGGATAAAACACGAACACTAAAATTACATCTTGAAAATTTATAATCGTTAGAAAAGGCAACAGAAATTTAAAACGCAATAAATTTTTAATGCAGAGGAAGTTAATAAAAACACTTCTCCTGTAAAATTTGGTCTTTGTCGCTTAAACTTAAACTTTTGGACGGTTAAGGCTCAATACAATAATGACACTGTTAACAATGGGTGCGGATGGCTTTGCAACCAATTTATACAGTTTTAAGAAAAACAGAATTGATAGGTTCAAGAGGATCATTACATCCCATACAAATTAATACCTGTAGTTATCCTACGCCTAATTAACTACAACAGTGTAAGTGTTCAAAGTTGGCATGTTTCAGAAATGATCGTGTAAAGGCCTTCCTTTTTAACGAAAAAATAACATCTAATAAGATCCATATAAATATAATATTACTATAAGTACGCGTTACCTATTGTTATTTTTGAATACGATGGCAAAAAATTTGATAACGAGATGTAGAATTCAAATCATTGTTTCAGTCATCATTTCACCTGCTTTGTAGATCTCTGTAGGTGATGCATATATTATCATATTTAATTTGAACTTCTTAGGGATGAGGTTTTGGTTAAAAAGTTTTTTAAATTATTTTTATATAAATCAGTACACAAATTACGACAAGAATTAATTAAAATTTTTGGAGACGCTTTTTCATCGTTGGCTTGGTGCCATTTATCGAACAAATTGTGAACTTTAAAATTAGTATTCACAATTAAAAGAATAAATATAACACCCAGTTATCGACAATTATTTTGCTGAAACATTTTAAATTAAATTTTCAAAACCATTCTTTATAGAAAATTATTTGAATTAATCGCTCTGTTTTAGGAATATGCATTATTTCTAAAACAAAATACATATTCATTACATTTGCGGGCGATTAATATTTCTGATTTCAACGTAAGAGAAGGGTCACTGTGAGCCTACGCCATAATATTATGCGCTAAATAAAAAAAAGCATGTCTTGTTTGGACGTGCTGCTAAACTTTTTTACTTGTAACTTGCGCATCAGTGAATGAATAGTAAACAACAGCTTGGACAGAGCCCGCCAACACAATATGTCCACCACAGACTGCCAACAACGAAGCGTCATTATGTTAACAAATGTTTGTATTTAATATCATGAAATTAAATTAATAAATCGGTTAAAAAAACCATCTATTATAAAAACTTTATTCTCCTTGTATGAAATAACTAAATTAAATGTAAACGAAAACAAATACAAGGATCAAAAACCTTGACTTTCAAATGCATATTGAAAACAAAACTTTTATTCCAGCTGCACAAAAATGTAACACAAAACACACACATACATCGACAAGTGCATGCACTTAATTACTGATATACCACTATCATTGTAGCGAAATAAAAATTGAACAAAAGGATTCGAAAAGAAAACACGTAAATCACAATCACTGGGTATAAGAATGAGAATGAGAATGAGAAAAAACTCATATTCATGTCCCTGAAAATAAGAAAAACCATCAACAAAAACAAACAAACAACAAAAAATGTCAAAAACAAAATAACATTGCCTTCTAAATGAAAACGAACAATAACAACAATATCGTCAGCAGGCAACATGGTTGTCACAAACAATAACAAGGACTTCAGTCCCAGTGTGTATGTAGCATTATGTCAAGTTTATCACATGCATGCATAACTTTCGTTAACACAACAAGTTTTACTTTAGAAAATACGACGGCTGGAACAAGAATTGTTAAGGACATTTTTCCACAGAAAATATAAGGATACCTTTCTCTCCAGATGCTCTACCGGCAAATTACCTTCATCATCAAAAAGCACTCTATTCATCATCAAAGCACCCATTTTAACTAAAGTATAGTCGCAAAATTAAATTGATAATCAATTTAGGAATGATAATAATATTGATGAAAATAAGTGCAAGGACATGGATACTTTTTACTGCATATTATTTATTTTAAAACTTGAATTTAAGCTACAATTATATTCAGAGTACAATACAATATTTCAGTATTTTCTGGCTTCACACATTTAAGTGCTGTAGAAAAATTTAATTTAATTAGTGCAAGGAAGGATAAGCTCATCTTTCATATATGCTTAATTTAAAATTAATTAAAATCAGAATGCAGCAAAAGTCTGTCTTGTCGTTTCTGCCCTTTCAAGTAGAACAAAAGGATATAAATGCTTATTAATAAGTCTAAATTTATTAAGAATGAGGGTGGAATACTTGAGGTTATAAAAACTTTCTGAGCAAAAACATTTTCTTTTTGCAATTAAAAAGAGAATAAACGGCACTATTTTAGAGTCGCAAACTTAACTTCTAAAGTAAAACTAGTTCCAATCGTTGCAAGGATGTGGTTACATTCCCATTGATTCTTAAATGAAACAACTGGACTTCAGCCTCAATTATGATTAGAATACCATGATGATTTTTGACTACTTTTTTAATATAAAAGCCAGTCTATGCGGAAAGTTTTATGATGTTCATTGCAAGGATATATTCCTTAATTTAAAACACTGGATTTTAACCTCAATTAGAATAAGAATAAAGCAAAAAATTTAAAATCGAAGCCAAGAATAACTTAAGAGCTAAAGGTTGAGATAGCTCGACACATTAACGACATTGAACCCCAATTATTCCTCAGAGTCTTTGAAAATAGAGACCATCGGTCGGATAGAGGTATGCCACCGAAGCAGTGGCAAACATTTGGACGATAATTTGTTTCCGTCGATAGATATTAAATCCTACTTTTCTACTAAAACAAATAAAAGGCAGTCTTAATTCACAATTTCTAGTAAATAGAAAAATAACTCGCCGTTAAATAAAAAGCTATAGATTTTTGAGTAATTAATACGAGGGTGGCTTAATAAGTCCGTCACTTTTTGAATGATACGCATGTTTTTTGACTAAAAACTATTTTATTTTTTAACATAGTCTCCCTTTAGCTCTACACACTTTGGTCAACGTTTCTAAATTTTTTTGATCCCTTCCAAAAAATAAGATTAGTCCAGGTCATCAAAATATTTATTTGTTTGTGAGACGATTTCATCATTAAAATCAAATCTTTTTTCGCCGAGGCTTTTCTTCAGGTTTGGAAGACAGAACTATTCACTCCGTAAATCCGTATAATAGTACACACGAGGAACTTATGGAATTTTGCAATGCAAACTACATATGTGGGCATCATTTCATTTACATTGGCCAAATGCGGTCGTTTTTTTTCAAACCATCACTAAATCGACCCAATAAGTTGGCATAATATTTGCCATGAATTATTTTACCGCCATGACTTTATTAGAGGACAAATCCACTATTTGTCTGCTGTTGTGGTGGACCCACGTTTCGTCCGCAATAACGAAACAGGGCAAAATGTCATCCATGTTGCGATTGCACAACGCTAAACGCTCCTGCCAAGATGTCACACGATCGCATTTGTGGTCATTTGTAAGCAAACGCGGCACCCATCTTGCAGAAATCCTTCATGCGAAATTTAAACCACTGAGCCATGTGCTGTGCCTCTAATTTCCATTTTCTCTTGCACCTTCTATCTCCGATTAGCCAACATCATTTTGTAAATATTTCTAATTGTTTCGGGTGTAGATACCTCAACAGGATGTCCAGAACGTTCGTTATCTTCCGTGGTTGTACGGCCACAACGAAAATCAGTGCAATCCCTATAGGATTGATCAAGCTTAGCCCTGGTTTGAGTGATGGTTTTTTACGAAAAAAAAATATGCTTGATGAGTATAAGAAATTTAATTTCCATTTATTCTATTATTATGTCCTCCTATGAGAATAAACTTAAAATAAACGTGGCTAATGCTTCCAAATTATATGGATTAGCCAAATATAGATAAAGAGGAGATTTTATTAGGGCGCATTTGTTCTTGTATAAATTCACTTTCTTATGAAATTTGTAAATATATTACCTATAAATATCCTTAAGAGGATAATTGTTGACTCTAAATACAATATTATGAATTCCATACAGTTAAAAAAAATTAAGAAAAAAAAAGATGCAAAGTAATGAGAAATTAATTTTAGATGTAGTTTAATAGATAGTTTCCTGATATTTATATTTACGTATTTTTAGGTTTTGCTTTAATGATAATCATTAATTTCCATATAAAAATAAAATATATTCTGACCTAAAAAAAGGACTCCAGCTTCTCCAGTTGTGGTAGATATTGTAATGGGGAAATTAGTGGACATTTATATTATTAAAATAAAAATTAAGCGGAAAGTTATTAGAAAATAACTGACCTTGTAGACTAGTAGGTAGTGTACTAGACTCGTAGTGCGAAGGTCCCAGGTTCGAATCGTGCCGCAGAACTTTGGCAGTTTGTGTCTGATAATTAAATGGAGCGCACAACAAACCTTCACTGGCTTAAGTGTATGTCGTATGACATGGGCTTATCACACCCCTCCAATCAACCTAACCTAACCTAACCCTATTAGAAAATATGTTGATGATTTATTTTGTATCATTTCGGAAGACTGAATAGAGCTTAACTTATTAATGCTTAATTTATTTTAGCCCAGTGTTAAATGTGATCACAATATACATTAATAATAGGGAAAGTTAAGAATTTATTAACAGATTGTTAGCAAAAATCAACATCTTCTGGAAGAATTATAAATTGCTATTCAAAACATCCGTAAAGGATAATTATTAACACAGCTAGAAGCCTTATAGAAAGTGCTTTGAAAATTAATGATATTCAATTTCACAAAAGGAAAAAATTATTAATTAAAAATATATTAACTGGCAATAGTTTGCCTATAGAACTGATTTGTAAATTAATAGAATGGCGTAATGCAAGACAACAACAACAACTATTGATTTTGAACATTAAATAAAATTCACAAATCATTAACGTATGCACTTGGCTTATCAGAAAAGTAAAAAAAATATAATATAAAAAATATATATAAAAAATATATTTCACGGCAGGTAGATTAACTTGTAAAAGTAAAGACAGAATTGACAAGTCCAAAATGTTGAATGTGCTCGTGATATGCAAGAGTCCATGTAAAATAAATAACAAATGTTTAGAAGAGCAAATATTTGGCAGGACATACATATATCGAATCAAGATCATAAAAATAATCCCCCTTATTATGATTGTCGACGTCTAGATCTCGATAACGATCTCGCAATTGCCAATATATTGATGTCGACTTGGTGTGACATCGACGTCGACAATCAGAATAAGGGGGAATATATCTTCACAAAAAGACAATGAAAAATATAAAAGTTACTCTTAAGGAATAATACGTTCATTGCTTTCGAAGTATCCGTCAGAGCATTTTTTCGACTTCCTGGATTCCAATTGACAAAATTTGAATTTAAAATAGAAATTACGTTAAAAATTTTTTTTTTATTTAAAATGAAATTTGTCGAAATCAAAAATACATCGCGCCTCTTAAAAATATTATTGATTTCTTTAAATCTACTTGAAAAATTAGTTTTCTTTAACCAATACACTCCCATAATAAAAAAGAAATCGTGACTACTGGCGAACTTGTATGCCTTACAGATGTACCAAATAAACAATTCTTGTTTAGTATAAAATTTGTTTCTGTAAAAAAAATCATAAACAAATATTTTGCTTCACACAATAAAGACAACTTCCGAATCGGTGTAAAGTAATCGCAAAAGAGAACATCCTGCAAGGACAAATTTATGTTAATTGTTTAGAAATCATTCAAGTTTGCACTATTTTCGGATTCTAATCTCAACATTTGCATGACTTGTTTGGAAGGTGTTTTTCTTTACATTTTTGTCCATTGTGATAATACAGAAACTCTGCCCAAGTGGAGTCCCCGTGATCCATGCAGCAGGAGTTTATTGTGAAGTACGTTATCTATTACCATTTAATATCTGAAGTGGATGGCAGATCTCATGGTATTTTTCATCCTCCATTCTTGCTGATCCCAAAACTTTATTTCATAGTTCTAACAATGAAAACAAAAATACAATGCAATTAAAGACAAAAATAGAAAACTGGCTAAAGTCACATAAGAAGTATTTTCTTCGTTTATGTCGTGGCAGCATCGAAAGTTTTTTTTTAATATTTAGCTTGTCGGGTGCAAACAATTTTATCCTGCATGCTCGACCATCTAGAGCGGTATTGCGAATTCCACTTTACCAAAAAAAATCATGTTTTCGCAGTCAGCATAAAATATATTTCAGTTTATATTTCATAAAGAACACCATTGCCATATTTCTTAACTAATAAAAATTTCTTTAATTGAAAAATATTTTTTGACTAAAAAGCTTCCTCACCAGATATATTCACGATACATTCATAAAATTGTAATTCAGTGAACCTTCATTTTATTCTGCTTAAGTATAGCTTTACCCTTGAATTAGTTCCTATTATGAAATTTGTTTCCTAAAGCACTTCTCATTCTGACCTCCAAAATAATTTCGAAAAAAAAGAAGACAAAAATACAGAAAAATATAAAAACCTGCATATGAAATTTTAAATAACATTCATATAAAACAAAACAATAAACAAGTACATACATACATATTCACATTGAATTAAAAAAAAGGAAATCAAATAAATACTCAACCTTCATAAACACTCACTCACACGCATAAACACTCACATGTACATGTACAAGTTACTTTTGCATTTCCATCAACTACAAGAAGAACAGCAGCAGTCGATGTAGTAGTAATAGTAACAGCCAAAAACCCACTTGTTGATGTTGTTTTGACATAAAAAAACATGCACAAAACTAAAAACAACATCAGCAGTCAGCTTTCTGTCAGAAAAAAAACTACAACCTCAAATACAACTACAACCCCCACGCAACCAACTGTAGAACGTTTACGTAAGTGTACGAGCACTCGCTTTTACACCCATTTTGTACTCTACTCCGCAAATACATGCAAGTATGTATATGTCTATATGTATGCATATATACATGTATATGTGTGTAAGCACATACAAGTTGAATACGAGTATGAGAGAACTTAATTGCATTTGCTTTTCTGGCAGATATGCTGTTTGCCCTTTCTGCACGTTTGTGTTTTCTTCCAAAAAAAAAAGAGTGCGATAGTAAAAGCGATAAATGTGGTGCATAGGGACTAGTGTTACTCCAAAAATATAATATAAACATAGTCCATATAACATTACGATATCCTGGGGCAGGACCATGAACTTCCGCATTTCATGATAACAGACTAAATGACCACCCACAGAATAACGATTGGAAACGTGAAAATACAAATGCTTGTTTAAACACGACTTGGTGGTCCATAACTACATTCCAAAGAACCACTTCATTTTGGCTAAATTGGACCACCTAGTCCCAGAGATGTTTGTAGAGTATGTAATTTCTTTTTAATTTTATAAGTTAGAGTAAATTAATCATTTTTTAAATCGTGAAAAAGTTATTTTTTAATAAAGCACAGGTTTTTGAATGATAAAATCATTTTATTTCTCAAGGATTTGTCGAGGTCATCAAATTGAATATTTTTTTTTTGTGGTATGATTTCATCGCCGGAGTATAATCTTTTTTTGAAAAGTCATTTCTTCAGGTTTTGGAAACGAGACAAAGTCTCTCAGGGATAAATTCGGTCGTAGCCCCTAATACATAAAAATTTAAAATGGAAACTGCACATGTGTGCATCCTTTGTCCTGGTGCAAAACAATATTTTTCTTGGCCAAATGCGGTTGTCCTTTTTTAATCCTCATTAAATCGACCAAATAAGTTCGCATAATATTTGCCATGGATTATTTTACCCTTTTGAAGATAGTCAATGCGAATTATACCCCGTGCATGCAACAAAAACCGGTCGCCATAATTTTATCGGCTGACAAATCAACCTTGGCCACCGAGGGAAAAATTCGTTCATATAGCGATTGAACAATACAAAACACTTCTGCGAAATTGTCACACGATTAGGTTTCCGGTCGATTGTAAGCAAACTCGCACCCATCTGTCGGGATGCTTTCTCATACCCAAGTGATCATTCAAAATTTATACCACTGAGCCATGTGATATGCCTATGGCTGCCGCAACTTCACTGCACCAATTGGCCAATACCACCGTATCGTGAATTTTTTCAACTGCATATATTCTAGAGACCTCAACTGGGCGTCAAACATCTTCCAAGTCTGCACGGCCACAACGAAATTCACTAAATCTCTTTTTTGTCAATCGAATTGATGGTACCGACTTCCCGTGGTTTGAGTTATAGTTTTAGCCGCAAAAAACTAGCGCTTAATAAGCACACGAAATTCATTTTTTTAGATTTTCTCCTTAAACCTCAATGCCTGTCAAACACAAACATAATGATGCAATTTGTTAAAATTTTTCCTGGTGTCATTTGACAGATGCCTGTTGACAGGAGTAGGTTTGCCTTTCAAGTTAAGAGGCGGTAAATTCAAAAAGTATTGACTCACTGACCTGTCCTCGTATAAACTTAACATTTTGAAAACGTTGAAAAATATATTAGAAAATATGTGTGTTTTTCTTAAAATTAAAAAAATCAGGCAATTTTTGCTTATTTAAAGCATTCTTTGAAACCAAAAGCCATTAGTTCAAACGAAAATCCAAGGTTTCAAATTACAGTTTAGCAAGTGCTATAGACCTCAATTTAAACTGGTTCCGGTCTAGTTGAATTTTTGTATAAGATCATGTTTTTTGCACTTCCTGCACTACATAAAATTTATTTCTTAAGATCAAATTGACAATAGACAGCTTATTTAGATTAGATTTTTTTCATTTTTTTCTTATTCCACCAAATTTTATTTCAAATATTTCCTTTTTTTATTATTTATTGAAAATACATTTAAATTTTTTGTTTTATTAATAGCATCTATGGTAATGAAGCTTAATGAATATTTAATAATGACATTAACGACCCACTTACACTTGAATAATCAATAGTAACACCAACATGGATAAAGTACTAAAAATATATTTTTAGTACAACCGCCGCATGTAGGAAATTAAAATAATAATTGCTTATTTAAAATAGTATACAACTGATACATAAATATTAAGGACTATTTATGAAAATTTTTTTTGGGTATCAATTTCTTATAACTAAAGGGTCTATCATTAAGCGCTTCTAACCTTTAAATTAAAATAAAAGAAAATAAAACGACAGTCTGAATAGCATGACAAAAAATAACTATTTCGGTATGCATTTAACGCTCTTGGATCTCAAGTGGATTGCTATCGTCACAGCTTCGACATTTTTGTTTGTTGATGTACACATTCATCCAGGAATGGAGTAGGATTATGGTGTGTCATAAAATGAGAGAAGAGCACGGACCGTTCCCCGAGCAGAAAACTCATTTTAGTAAAATTAATTGTATCATGTGCACTATATCCGTCCATGGTGATATTGCAAATATGGCCGCTATTAAGTTTGGAAGTCTGTATTAGAAGACCCGATAAATCTAATCTACACAATATAGTAAAAATATTTGTATAAAAAAATATTTACAGCCATATTCCAAAAAAAATTGCAAATGGTTTATAAGAGAAATAGACTAAATCTGTATTTCTTTTTAATAGTCGTAGTGAAAAACTTCTTTAAGCCATTTAAAAAATCAAAAATTTTATTGTCGGTTTTAGACTTTTGTAAACCAAATTTCAAATAATTAGGGCGCAACTTATTTATATTTAGGTAATAATTTGTTTAATTAACATACACAGACTGCGACGCTACTTGCCTTGTCTGCAGAAACACCCACAGTCCTCGGCAGTAATCGAACCTGCATCCTTCGGACAACTAATTTAAAATACTTGCTACTAGTCGACGAAGGGATTTAATTGTATGAAGCAAATTTTTTTTTAAGTTTTGATTTCGTACTCCAAATGTTCTTTTAAATTCTTTAAATATATTTTACAAAGTGTTACGAGAAGATGTATAAGAATTGTGTTAAAATTATACAAATTTGAAAAATTTTAATGAAATTTCATGAGAAAATAAATTATTCTCAAGCACGCGAGAACCATATCTCAGAAAATGTCTACCTTGTGCCAATGTGTTTGAATTAAGCAGCACAGAATGTTGTACCCCTTGGGGACAGTGGATACTTAATTAAGCGAATAAATTGTTGACAGACCAAATTTCTTTGTGAGTTTCTAAAAGCGAAACGAGGGCGTAAAAAATATTATTTATCATAAGTTAAGAAAATTACTAAAATTTTAAACTTCTATTATATTAGACTTTGAGACCAATATATACTTGGCAACATACTTGTAAGTAAATAAACTTTTATAACTTCCAAATCCTGTAGTCCGTAACTTTCTAGATTTTAACGGTCATACTTGGCTGAGAGGGAGGGACACTATCGCCCTTAGCCACACAATAAAGACGTGAATACAAGCAGAAAAAGGTTTTTTTGTCTGACAAAAAAAAAAGCTTTACGATAAAGAACTCACGAAAAAAAATTTTTAAGCCCCTAATCAGGCAGTGCAGTTAGTTTAATTACCAATTGCTCCTAAGATATCGTTCATTTACTTTTTTGTAAATTTTTAAAAATTATGGCAAAATAATATTAAAAATTTCGGCATTCGTCTCAGTTAAGGCAAGTTCATATATCTTCTATTTTTTTTTTATAAATATTTTTTTATTATTTTTTTTTTTTTTTTTTTTTTTTGAAAAATAAAATAAAATTAAGTTTTACATGGCACACAAGTACTTATTGCTGGTTGTCCTATTTTCAAAATGTACATATTTAAAAATGTATTACGGAGCAGGTCTTACGTTTTCACTCAACAAAAATTAGAGCTGCAAAGCAAATTGTTGCACTCAATTGAAGAAAATTTTTCAGTTACTCGTAATAGAGAAACAGAACATAAATTTTAGTTGCTTAATTTTCCCAATGAACTTTTGTAACACCTTAAGTGTTAAATTATCTGTAGAGAAAACAAGTTGCTTTACTTTTTTTTAGAGATATACTGTTTATGGCGAGATTTGTCCTCCCTAATAGGGTTTGTTGCCGATAAGTTTGTTACGCATAAGATGTTGCAAATAATAAGCAAGTGGTAAAATGCGAAACTTTGTTAAATATCGTACAAGGTGGCGTATAAGTATTGTCATTACTTGAACTGGCTGCCATTTTGTTAAATAACACAAAAAAGTTTATATGAAAGCGTACAATTGTATACATTGATTGAAAAAGAGCCGCCTTCCGAGTTGATGCATATTCGTATTCGGATTACGGCATTTTGAATTATTGGCCGCAAAATATCTGGCTTCAAATTAGCGATTGCCTCAATGTTAAATTTTAAGACTTGCAAGATTTGTTGTTTATTGTGGCAAATATAAGATTTTGAAAAGCCTCAAAGGAAATGCCTAGTGCTGTTAGATCTGGTGATCTGGAAGGCCATTTCTAATCTCTAAAATCGGTGTCTCAAAATAACCATCATTAACAGAGCAGTGTGAGCGGCTGCTCCGTACTGTTAAAACAATTTAATGAACAGGACCTAAAGCAGCTACTTGTGGAAAAAAAATCTCATGCAATGATCGTCTGCTGATGCCTAATTGTGTGTATCGTCATGTCATTGATATTTGTAAATGTTCTCTGATATTATCGGCAACATCAACGATGTTCTCGGTAGAAGGAGTAATACGTGTCCGACCACTTCTTACGACATTTGTAGCAGACTCAGTTTTCACGAACACCTGGCCATACGCTTAATTGTTTGAGCAGTTGGAACAAGATGTCGATGAAATCGATGACGAAATCCATGCTGCGTTAAAACAGGAAACTAAAAATTTCTCAAATAAGCAATAACAATAATCCCACGCTATTGAGGTGTGTGTATCACCGATCCATGGGTTGTGGACAACTAATTTTCTATACTCGTATATCAACATCATAAATGTCAAAGCATAGTGACATTTAGCGCCATTTGAAACAATGGCAGAAAATTCAAATTATGACATTAGCTTTGTGTCACTTTGTATGATGCGACTTTCTGTAATTAATATGTCAATCACTAAATTTCATATATAAATATTTTCTTATAAAAAATAATAAAATGGTAGAATTTTTCAAACTCCAAACAAATAATTTTAATAAGAGAAATAGAATTGTCCACAAAATGTTAACTTTTAATAATAAAATATTTAAAAATATGTTTCATACTTTAAGATTATAATACTTAGTCTTAATTAAATCTCTATTAAAGATTCCATAAGTGAATAATTATAAAATATTAATTGAGAAAATAATTTTCAAACAGTATTATCCTTCCACTATTTTTAGTTTATAGTTATAAACCATATAAACTACTAAACTCTCAATTGGAATTAGTTTAAAGAAAATTCCTTGGAATGTCCAAACAAGTTCAAATTACTTGCTAAATTAAATTAAGATCCCTTTTAACATCTTCCTTTCATAGACAACAACTATTTAATACCATATTTCAGTTTATCTGCTTTATGAAATATTTAACTTGACATTAATTCCAACAGTTTCGTTGGGGAAAAAAACAAACATTGAAATAAGAAAGAGTCTGTAGCCACTTTATCCCGCTCCTTATCAACAATATCGATTTGTCAGAGCAACGGACATGGCAACAGAGTGAAAACACAAATCACAAAGGCGCAGTACTGCCGCTGATAACTACAACTAACGATAATATATTTAGGGGTTTATTAACAACCCTTCCGCTACAAACAATTATTGCTTGAAGGGGTGTGGGTGTGGAAAAATATTAAACTAGACCAGCCATTGCAATTATTTTTATCTCTTCATAAAAACATGCTGAAGTACATCACGTTAGATTAGTGCAACAACAAAAAAGTCGTGTAATTATTTTGTTAATATGAAGTGGTGATTTGATAACGAAAATACTGATTGATTGCAAAATGAAGTGTTTGATAAGTGGGACTTAAAATAAACAGATTTCCTAAGTTAAAAGGCTATTTTAGTTTATTTTGGCTTAAAAAACACACAATTAACATATTTATAATTAAAAGACAAGTGTTGAGTTGCAAAAACAAAAAAAAGGTAAATAAAATTCACCACTCTATTTAAGGGTAATAAGGGGTCATTTGCCATACTCGCAAGCACAATGAATCTCACATTAAGTCAATATTTCTTCAATTTATAAACTAAAGGCGCTAAAAAAATTTCTGCCTATGAAATGGAAAATTTTCAAAAAGAAAATCAGTGAAATGGTACAATCAGAAAATAGTATTAAGTGAGGACCATAGTGCAAATAAAAAAAAACTAACTGCCTTAAATATATTAATTTGTCGAAACATACAAGTAAGAAGAACAGCAAGGACTCCTAAAATGACGGGAAAACTGAAAATAAACAAAAAATTTGGAAATAGTGGAAAATGTAAAAAAATCAAATTCATTTTTTTTCTTAATAGTGAAATTTATTATTTGGGGTTATTATCCCCAATTAATTGTTAAAACAATTAGAGTTTTTGCAACATGTTTTGTTTGTTTGAAAATTGCTTAAAGTTTACTGACATTGTAGTTTAGCAACCAATGAAATGTCGGCATATGAACAACTAAAGCCACATCATACAACATATTTCTATTAAGAGGTTTTTAATTCAGAAACACTAATGCCAATTAAGCATATTATATGGTAAGAGAAGCATCTTCTGAACACATTTAGCATGGAAACAAATCAATTTACCATTATTTGTATGGTTTCAAATCCATTGATGCACATATACATGACGTCAGGCATCATCTAGTCTAATTTAGAATTCATAACATACGAATAAATATATGTTGGCCTTCAACGGCAATTAACATTTTAGTACAATTTACTCTTTGTCGGAGAAGTGAAGGAAATATTTCCAAGCAAGTTGCAACTACAGCAGTTTATAATTTTTAATAGTGTTTCAGAAAAAAGTGTAATAATAATTCTACCAAAAAAGGAAACCAACTTCAAAACATAGAGCCAATCGAAAAGATTATAAAACCGAAGCAACTATGGATTATTTTAAAACCCGATCTTATCCATTTCTTTAACTCCCAGGAAAAATACCTCCTTAAAATGGGGGAGTTATTTATAGTCAATATTATCGGCCGCTTTGTCCGTCCGACGTGCAATTGTATTGTGAAACCAAAATGAAAGCTACACCTTCAAGCAAAATAAATAATTTTTAAAAATCGTATAATAAATGGAAGAGTTTTGCGATAACCAATATTTTGGGCGGGCAAAGGATCGGCCGATTTTCTTTAAAAAAATTGGAAACAACAACAAAACAATTTCAAAACAATTGTTTACAAAGTCAGACCATAAATATGGAAATTATGCGTTGGGGGTAAATTTTCCTTCCTTTCGAATTAAAATCATGGAAACAAACTACAAGCAAACTCTTTCAAAGAAAACAATAATTTTGAAAATCGATCCATAAATGGGTATTATGCGTTAATGAAGCCTCTTAAAACAAATTTAAATCGGTTCAGAAATAATAAAGTTTTCGGTCTAATTCAAATAATTTAACTCATATGATTGTGTGATCTTTTCTAATAAATGTTTGGTTAAGAAGGAATACAGAATTCAATTTTTTCTTTAAAAAATTTGTAAAATAATTTACCCTTTTTTGGCAAAAAAAAAACGTTACAAGCTCAACCCTAAATATTTCACAATAATTTAAATTTTTTATTTATTTTTTGGCTAAACCTAATTTTTCAAGTCAATATCAATGTCAGTAGTTTTACCCAAATTCAATTAAAAAAAGTGTGGTTGAGATCAGAATTAAAAATTGCCACAATTTTTAAAGCCGGAGGATAGTCTTATTATTATTATGACCTCTTTGAAATAATTTCAAAAATGACGATATACACAGTTGTCAGTCATTCCAGAACTAAAATATGATATGAGGAAATAGTGCCAATTAAATGAATGATACTGCAGCACAATATTGGTTTCGATGAAAGCAAAAAAGAGTTTTCCCGCTTTTCTATAAAATTATATCAAAAAAGCAAAATTACAATGTCAAAATTGAAATCAAAGCAAACAGATATAAATTCCAATATAGCAAAATACAACAGATCTATATCGAAATAAAATAAATATTCTGTTTTGGACCAAAGCGCATCATTTCGAAATTCAATTCAGAGCGCTGTGGACGTATGATAACCGACTTTTTTGGCCTTTAGCTGAAGATTATGAACAGAGCGATATGTGGTTTCAACAAGACAGTACCACGGGTTACACGATATGACCGTTTTTTTTTTTTTGCTTTATTGCATGGAAAGTTTCTAGAACGCGTAATTTCACGTTTTCACGAAGTCAAGTGGTCATCAATTTCATGCATCATTTGAAAACAAGCATTAGCCAAGTTATCGCCGAGATTACGCCCGAAATGTGTGAAAAAGTGGTCAAAAACTTTTCTCAAAAGAATCCACTGCTGCAACCAATCTAGTGGCAATTATTATAATAAAATTAAATCTTATTTAACTTTCGAAAGCGAAAATGGATAACTCTTGATAAATACTACATGAGTTTTAATTAAATTGATTTGTTTTTCTAAAAAAAATTTAAGTTTTGTTCTTTGGACCTCCTCATTTAGCTCAGAATAACACACTTACTAGGCTTCTAATTGATATATAACATGACTTTAATTGACATTAAATTCATATTATAAATAGAATGAGCTCACTATCGATATGCTGTAACAAATTTGTTGAACCGTCACGTATACGTAATAAATTCTCTTTATAACGTATACGCATTGTGTTACATACAGGGAAAATTTAAATTTTCAAGGAATTTTATTCAAATTATACTTTTTTCTTAATTTTATCAGCTTGTAATACAAAGACATTTTATATATTAATGAATGAGAATGTGATGCTTTGTGGAATCGCAAACAAATATTGAACACCTTTTCCATTTGCGCCGCAATTTACACAAAATTATTGTCAGCAAAAAACGTTAAAATTAGTTAAATTTGTTTAATTAATTCCTTTTAAGAATTGCAAGAAGTTATTGTCGACAAATTGATTCACTTTTTCTCATCTAGCAACAGAAAAAATGCATGCTACAAATTTCACAAATAGAAAATCTATCAATTTGTCATCATGCAAATTGTACAAATAAATAAATGAAATAAAAATATTGCATAGATTTATAAGTATAAACTTTTTGTTACAAAATGCAAGTATATTGACTCTTTCACTCGATTAAGAACTAAAATTAAACTCGTGTGCTTCTGAAAACCTACACACACGTCGTTATGTAAGTATCCTTCGGCGGCTCGTGGAATACATACTTCATTAATTGCATTATATATTTTCTATTAATATTATATTGACTGTCTATTTGGATTGTTGGATTAAAAAAAACACTAACATTTTTATATTAAATCCAACATGATAAGCACTCAATTCATGGCCAAAATTAGACGGGTAAGAAAAAAATGAACAAAATACATGCATTCTTAAGTGCCATGCCAATTTGAAAATTCATTAGCATTATTATTTTCAATATATTCAATTAGCATCAATTAAAAATTATTGCAAGATTGGAAAAAATTTTGTTTATTAAAATATATTGTTGTCATTCAGTAGGACTTTGCATCTAAGGTCACATAATCCAACTAGGTATTGCTAAAGAGCTCTTCACGTCTTTGCTTACAAGCACTACTTACTGGTTAGCGAAGCGGTAAGTAAAGTAGCGATCACTTATTATATTATAAAAGATGTCACTAGCACAGTATATTACAATATTACAATTCAGTATTCATGATAAAATAAACCATGATAATAAGGATTACAAGCCAGGAACCCGCAATACTTGATATTTTTCTTTAAATATCTAAATGGTTAAAGATAAAATACTCTGAAAAATGTCTGCTTTGATATAAAAATTACATACAAGCTACAAAATTTTAGTCCTGCTTTAACTGTCATGAAAGATTTTTATTTTTCGGAATTCTCTTAACCTTTGTAAAAGACCTGTCCAGCCCTAAGGGGATGAAATTGGTGACCTAATTTTGGATAATTAGGTTTTTGATACTTCTTTTCCGCTTGATCTACGATTTCAGAATATCCTAAATTGAGAGCAACAGGAGGCTACCAAAGCACATTTTATTTCTATTAAGCATATCTACATACACACACCCACACACTTTTAACGTTTTCGCTTGACCTATTGGTCCGGAATACGTTGATAGAAGCTTATATACGAGCACCATTTCCATAACAGATTACTAAAAGTTGACCCAGAGTCCGTATAAAAGACCTTAAGCTATAAAAAGTCAATTATTAAAGCCTCATTGGGTGAAATCGATTTTTGTCAGAGAATACAAACTTGATGGAATATTAGAAATAAAACATATATTCGTAGCCCGTTCCAGCAACACAAAGCCTAGCTCAAAAAATTATATAAAGTGACTTACGCTTTAATTTCTCTGGTTGCCTGTCCGCCGGCATTAAAAAAGGAGTCATTGTTAATATTCTTAAGAAAGGGGATCTCACCAAATGCCAGAACTGGAGAGAGGCAAAGTTTCTTAGCTTGCTACATAAGATGTTGCAAGAATTATAATTAGCGGATTATCCACAGCGTTGTGTGGTGAGTTGCGACAAGAACAAGCAGCACTTCATACTGGAAGATGCTGTGTTGACCACGAAAATAGCGTGAGAATAATCATTAAACAATCCGTGGAATGGCGCTCTCCCCTTTACCTAACGTCCATTGAATTTGAGAAGACTTTCGATACTCTCTCGCATATAGCAGTATTGGTGGCTTTACGGTGCAAGGGTGTCCCGGAGAAAATAATAAAGTTCATAAAGAGTCTGTGAAGCCAAGTGCTTAGTACTGCACAAAATTTAATTGGCGGCATTATTGTAGTAAAGCAGGGTATTAGATGGAGCTGTTTATTGTCCTCTTTATTGTTTGATATCGTCGTTGGCATAATTATGGCAGATGCAACACGTACCAATAGAGGCTGAAGCTGAGGACTGCAGGGATGTTTAGAAGACCTCGATTACGCAGACGATGTTAACCTTCTTGCCACAAGATAATCTGAAATACAAGATAAACTCTGTATGATAGTGGAAATGTCGGCAAGAGTGGGACTGAAAATTAACCTCATTGCTGCTCATCGCAGGATGCGAAAATTAAATTGAACAAGGCTTTTGGAAGGGCTTTTGCAATTCTAAATCATTTATGGTGATTCACCCAATTATCTACCAACACCCAAACACATCAGTAGAATCCTAGTATTTGAAATAGATGTTTCCGTAGAATCCTACGTGTATTCTAGCCTGAAAAAATAAGTAACATCAATCTTTGGAATACCACCCACCAAATACCCATCCAGTTGGAGATACGTAGACGTAAGAGGCGCCACCCGACGACATTAGCAGAATAGCCATCGACTGGAATCCCCAGGGTCAACGATGCATAGGAAGGCCTGCTTATACTTGGAGAGACAGCAGGATAATAAACATTAAAGGACGCAGCTAGAGGGAAATAAAACATAATGCAAATAAAAGGGATGATTGGAAGTACCAAGTTGAGGTCCTATGTTCCTTGTAGGAACTACAGTTTATAATATATATGAAACTCACATAGATACTGAAGGTACAATTATTATTAATTTTTTAAATATTTTGCTCTATAAATACCACATGAATTTATTTATTATTATTTTGTTTTTATGTAAAATAATTTACAAAAATATTCGTTCAAAATATGTTGTGGATATATGAATCGAAAAAACCGCATGAGCAATTTTTTTCAAATAACGAAAAACTTCAGATTCATCAGATCGTGTTTTATTAAGAAACTAAGATTGATTGGAGGTATCAAAATAAAATCACTGATGCATATTGTATACTTGTACACAAATTTTTTTCTAGGAAAACAAATTTGAAAACTTCTTAGGACTTCAAAAAACTTGCAAAAAATTTAAATCTTTCTATATAAAATCTCATAAATAATCGCAAATAAAACTTGAAATGACACGAAAATGAATCGAAATTTTATCCGAAAAGAGCGCGAGATTTGGGTACTATTTTCTATGGGAAAAAGTATTATCTATGATCAGAAGATTAGCGTATTTCTGATCATTTTAATCGCATATATGAGTCAAAAAAATCATAATATGCCAGCTGGAATTAACATCATGGGCACATAAATATCTTTTCATACACATATGTACATAAATATGTACATACTAAATCTACATATTTTATATTTTTCTGTCAATATTATTCCCCAAAGAAAGATTTTGTATATAAATGCGTATGCCAGTATTTTCATTATTTTCTTTATCTATTGTCTATAATTTTTAATTCTTTTTCATTCAATATTCAATAATTTTGATTTCATTCCATCTTTTACACTCCACACACACACACACACACACACACACACATACACATTTGAAGCAATTCCATTCATGCATCCCGTTATTGTTTTATTTATGTACTTTTTTATAAAAAAAAATTTAAAAACAAAGATAGTATTTATGAAACCGTTAGAGACAGCTGGGGAATGAGAGAGTGTAAGAGCATGATTCAAACAATGCATGAGAAAGTGTGGCATTTTCACATTTCTTTTCTCTATTTTTTACGCCTGTTGCTATTTCCTCTTCCTCTACTTCTGTTGCTCTTTTAATTCGATTAAAAAATCATATAGAACATTGTTGCTGAAATTATTGTTGTTTTGTTATAAATGTGAGTATGTATATTTTAAATAAATGGTCTCGTTTTTTTCCTTCAATGTGTTTGTTTGTATGTATTTATTTGTTTGCCGTTTATTTCATACAAATTTTCCAAAAAGATATTAAAGACGTGTATGTATATTGTTTATAATAATGGTTTTAATAGGGTATGTGAACGAACGTAAATTGAATTTAATTAAATTGAATTTAAAAGATTCAATTCTTTTTTAATGGAAAATATAAATTTATTATTTATAATTGTCACAAATTCTATTGAAATTAAAAGTCCTAGTAAAAAATGGACTTTCAAAGAAGTCAATAAGATCCACATATTCTAATACAGAAAAGTAGAAAAGGTTAATCCTTTCCAATTATTTTAATATAGACTTAACATTACAAGATGTTCTCTTTTTTGAATCCTGTTCCATGGATATAAAGTCATGTTCGAGATGTTATGAAAAAAACGAAATGCCATTCGTCTCATACTATATTTATTATTGTAGTAATAGCCTTACTGTTCTTATTATCCTTCTTATGTATTAAATTTATGTTCACATAATAAAAATTTTGTATTTATATTCTGGATGTGAAATGGGAAATATTATTCTTTCATGCAATGCTTAACAGTCAAACTGTTTACAATCTCATCCACATGTGCACATAAAGTATTAGCAACATTAAGTTAATAAAAGTTCTTGATGTCAATTTGCCACAAAGAAAAGGGGCTTCAAAAGAGGTCCTGAAAAATGACCTTTCATGAATTATAAGCGGTGTTTAACATATTACATACTAAATATTGCAAGAGCTACTTAATATAGGAATCAGAAATTTTAAAAGGATAAAATTTGTCAAATAGTCAGAATTAGTTTTTCTTATTAAGAAGTAAAAATATTTTTTATTGGAAACTTAAGAAAATTATTATTTTTACATGTAAATTTAAAGAAATTATTTTTTTTTAAATTAAGAAAACATTTTATCTGCTTTGTTTAACCCTTTATAAAGGTTTTATTTACTAAGGAGTGATTTATTCTTGAAAATTCTTACACATCCTTCATAACAGCATCTAACTGTTGCAAGAAGTTGGTATGAGAATTCATGTAAAGTCTGCTT
The DNA here is from genome assembly GCA_963681545.1 of Germaria angustata. NCBI lineage: Eukaryota > Metazoa > Arthropoda > Insecta > Diptera > Tachinidae > Germaria > Germaria angustata. The sequence continues at coordinate 114,829,394 of OY812998.1, read as the reverse complement.
TCATTATGTGAAATAATTTGAATTAATAGAAGCGCCTTTCGGATTGTCATCTAATTATTTACTTGTAATTTTTTTATGATTTACAGACGAATTCAAATAAACGAACGGAGCAGCATTTAATGATTTTTTACATGTTCCTTATTTCAAGGCATGTAACTTGAAAAAAAACAAAACATCTGCATGAAGTTAAAAATCATTTTATTCTAAAGTTGTTTGGCTTTATTTTTGCTATTTTAAATAAATAATTATGAATGATATACGACAGTTAATCAAGACTGTGCAAAATTAAAGAAAGTTTTCAAAGGAAAATATCTCGAAAATTCAAAAATATATTCCACAATTTCAGTTGACTATCTAAATTAGAAAAAAACATTCATTCGGACCTTAATTGCTATTTATAATAATTGGTACAAAAAATTAAAATTAAGACGTGGTCAACTGTCGAGACGTGACCTCGATTCCTCCCTTAATTTGATAGGCAGTTCTATTCTTGCACATTATTTGCCAGACATGTAAATCATTTAATATCTAGCTTTGTTATTTTAAATTATTTTTTCTATCAAAAATTTTTTATGATTTACAGACGAATTACGATAAACGAACGAAGCAGGATTTTGTGATTTTCTACATGTTCAATATTTCAAGGTGTATAACTTTTTAAAGAAACCAAACATCTGCATGTATATTTTATATCATACTTGTTAAGCTTTATTCCTGATATTGATAAAAAATTATACCAGCTTTGGTTCACTAAGGATATCAAAAATATTTAATTAAAACCGCGCAAAAATTAAAAAAAAATATATATATTCGAAGAACGTATGTATCTCTAAAACTCAACCAAATATTCCACAATAGACTGTCTGAATATGAAAAAAAATCATAGAAACTATAAATGAATTTATGGCAATTGTTCTCAAAAATTAAACTTGCGACGTGGCCAACTTTGAAGGCGTATTGTCGATCGCCCTTTGGTTTGGTAGGCAGTTCTATTCTTGCACGTTAATTGTTGTGTAAAATATCAACGAAGTCGTTTAAATAGTTTATGAGATACCGAATTATTTATTAAATAAAAAGTCTTTAATACACTCTGCATCGTTTCAAAGAAAAAAAAATCGCTTATAAAAGAAGAAACAAAATTTTACTATTTTCTAGCTTAAGAGAAAATACATTTAAACGAAACACATTTTGTTTATAAAAGTGAAAGACTCTATGAAAAAATCTTCGCTTAAAAGAAAATCACCGCTGAAGCAATGCCGTACAATTTCGTGTCTATTTAATTACTTGGAACCGATAAAATCTCAGTTTATAAAGCAAAATTTGAAAATATTTTTCGTATAAATCATTTTTCCAAGTTCAGTTTAAAGAACAATTACTTAGTAATACTCGTAAAATTGGAACTCATATTAAAATTAATTATTAATCAAAGCGATAACCTTTAATTTATTAATCATAGAAAAATATAAATAATGGTACTCGTAATATAACCCACCACAAATGTTGTTATGTTGACTAAATTTCAATTTTCATAGTTACACTCCTTCAAGGTACTGTCTTTTGTAATCATTCCCATAATTTCCACAAGTTGCCGCAAGTGTGTTAGCAACAGTTTGTTTTTCAACAATAAATAATCATACCAAAAACACAAACTTATTTATTCAAGCCATACTGATGTTTGCTTTTTTATTGGAACGCATTAATATTTTTTGTTTATTAAGCTTTTGAAGGAAATTAAAAAGATATCAAAAATAAAAAAGCTTATTCTTGTAGATCTTACAAGTTGTAGACATTTCCTTCTCGTAAGTCACGGAAATACAGATGTCAATCTCAAGTATGAACTTCATTTAAGTTTACAAGTATTATTGTTCCTATGCGCTCTACAGGCAGAGGACGATTGTTTAACATTGCAAGGTTGTTGGGAAAAAGGACTTGTACATACATATATAAATTGAATCTGCACATATATTTATTTAAAGGACCATGAAATTTTTAAATGAAACAATTCTATTCTTCAAAAGTGTGAAATGTGGAAGTTTCTACAGGCAGCATCTGTTGGGAGACCCAGAATTTGAATTAGGCTTAAAGTTGTTGTCCTTTTTTGCGGTAAACGATTGCTGAGTAAAAATTATGAAAAGTTTAACAACCGAAAATTTGGAATTGTGTGAAAATTAAATGATAAACGAGAGAGTGAAAGATATTAACCATCTGCATCTATGGCCTTTCAAAATTAATAGGCAACTTGCTTGCAATAAAAAAATTTCTTGGCTCAACTATAAAGAAAATAGAAGGAACATATACTGGGAGGCTAAGAAATAATAAAATTTAAGCAATACGTGATTGCATTCTTTGTAACCTAGAAACATCAACAGTGTATCGCGAGCAAAGAATCACGAAAATTGAGTTGTAGGACAAGTGATTTTAACAATAAGAGGCGATAAGCCATATGGCAGAGGAAGATTGTTTAACGTTACAAGGTTGTTGGGAAAAAGGACTTGTACATATATACATTGAATATGTACATATATTTATGTAGAGGACCATGAAATTTTTAAATGAAAAAATTATATTCTTCAAAAGCGTGAAATGTAGAAGTTTTGATCCGCAGCATATATTTAAAAAAAATACCTAAAGCTTAAAAAATTCAAAAATAAGAATTAAAAAGTCAGAGAGAACAATAAAAATAATTATGAATTCGACTACATAATTTTATTTATTAATTTTATTATTATTATTATTATTTTTAAGTAGACCTAACGCCCAAGATAACTTTAAGTTTGTACTTGTTACGAAACTCTTATTTCTCGTTATTTCTATATTTATTTGAATAGCAAACAAATTTTTTAATTCCATTTTCTTTGCACTCATTTAATGGTATTAAATACCTGACAGTTTTGATATCCTACACAAAAACCATATAATGAAGGACCAAAAAAAAGTAACACAATTGTTCCTTGTTAATAAGTTGGTCTGTTTTGCAATAAATGAGAAAAAAATTAAAAGTGCCCAAAGTAAACGAAGTGCATTTGTTAGCCAAATTGAAACATACTTCAATAATACAGGTTAAAAATGAACAACGAGTGGGCCATTCAAAAAATATATCTTAGACTATTTCCTTTCGTATATGGGTAGATGAATAAACTTTAAAGAAAAAAATCACTTTGAAAAGACTAGTTTTTTGTGCTGGAAAAAATATCATTTGGATATTATTTCTCTCAGTCTTAACGAACAGTGTTGAAGAAAACTTTAATACAAAAAAATATTCTAAAACTGAAAATTCGTACTTTAAAAATTAAAAAAGGAATTAAAGCTTTAGGTGCAGACTATCATTAAAATGTCTAAACAATAAGCAAAGGCGGTGTTTAAGCTCATGATAATTTCATAAAAAAATTGTGTTTTACTTGATTCCTTCGCATCCTAAGTTTTTATAAAAGACGGATGTGAACCATACAAAGCAAAACATACACTAGGAGTGCTGACGAGCGATAATGTACAATTTTAGTCCACCAATTCACCCTTTTAATGGTTGATTCCAACAGCCTATCTAATTTAATTTAGAAATCTCTGTATCATTTATTTTTAATTCTTACCCTTTCTTGGCGTTACCAAGCAAAGTTTAAAAATTAAATTTATAATTTTCAAAATCTTCCTTCGCACCTCAAACATCGAATTTGGTTAAGATGAGTTATTAGTACATTGCTTTTATTGCATTACTTTTTATTACCTATGTTGCATTAATACATAAAATATTGACAACATTTAATAAATTTATATAAACTAATGAATGAATGAAAGTGAATATATGTCTGTTTGAAATCTATGGACTTATCAACCAAATAACCAATTCTTACAGTATCTCTGAAACAGATGATTGTATATTCCTAATCATATATCAAGCATTGGTGGTATAGGAATGGGTCCAAAGTACTTATCCGCGTCAAAAGTACTTATTGTTTAGTTCATATCTGATTAACTACAATATCTAATTATTTGGTACTTTACTACCGGACTAAACTGATGAAGAAGTGGTAGGTGGTTACCTCCATACAAACTAATTATTATTCCACAAGGTGGCGCCAAAGTAGCGTCATTATTTAAAATGGCTGCCATTTTATTATACAAACAAACAAAAAAAGCTCTGTTTTCATTAAAAGTTTATTTGAAAATGTAAAATTTATGACATAATTGGAATTAAATTATAGCACTCAAATAGCCGCCATACAAGTTAACGCTTAAATGCCCTCGTTTTAACCCACTTTGAATTGTTGCTTGCAAACCATCTGGCTTAAAATTGGCGTTTTCTTGTTATATTTCAGGACTTGCAAAGACTAAAATAAATGCCAAAGACAAAGGTCTAGTGCGGTTAGATATGGCGATATGGATAGCCAGTTGACAGGAAATCATTATTTTAAAACCCTCCATCGTTGCCCAAGCTGTGTGTGCAGTTGTTCCGTCCAACAATGATCGAGACCCAATGCAGCAACTTGTGTTTACCACCTGCCTGTAACTTTCACTATACATGGTTACATCGGCGTCTTAAAAACAAATAAGTGCTAATCACTTTTTCATTGCAAACGTCACACTTTGTCATTTTGAGGGGGTGCAGTGTCTCTTCACTTGAATTCCCTGTACCTCGTAAGCTCAAGCTCAACTCAAGCCGTACCCACTTAAATGCAAATGTGCTTTGTTTCTCATTATGATTTTTGTTGCGAAATCGTACTCTTCTTGCAACAAGTTTAACAGATTATGGCAGTAAATGAACATTGTCCTACGGTTAGCAGGCAGCAATTCGTGAACAGTTTGCCTTTTCTACGGAAACATTTCTCTAAAATTCATTGCAATGAACATCTGCTGATGCCTGATTGTGTGCATCATCGTCTCATTAATGTTTGTAAATTCTCTCTGGCGTCTGTGGCAACAGTAACAATATTGTCATCGAGCAGCCCAGTTGCGACAAACTGTAGTTGGACCCAGTTTATATGAGTCACTCAACCCATTCCATAATTGTTCAAGCACATGGAACACTACGACGAAATTTATGTTGCATTAAAACAATATATTGAAAATTTGTCGAACAAACAGTAACAAGAACTTAACACTCTGCAGCTGTATATAGCTCCATGGCTTGTTGGCAACTAATTCTCTATTTGAGTTTCCCTCCGGGTGGCTTGATGTTGTGCATCCTGGGGTATAGGGTTATCAGGTTTCAAACCTAGGCCTTTTATCTGAAATTCCTTAAAAACGTTTATGTTGCTACACAATCACTGAAATAACAGGGTAACGGGCGTGCATATAGTTATTTAAGGAAGTAGCCTTGCTCAGGTTTGCAAGGGACCTAAAATCGGAGGTGTTTTTAACACAAGGCTAACCAGAGATCCTATCTGGTGCCAAGGGAACCAGTAGCAATAAGAACCTCTTCCGAGACTGGTTATTGGTGAGGCCCCACCGGGGATTACGTGGTGCCTGTGGTTAAAACCCAAAGATACGCGGGAGGAGTTATGGGTCGGATCAGTGTGTCTGCGATATGGTGTAAGTGATCCTGTTGTAGGCCCTATATCTCTATGTGCTGTTGCGGTCGGTGAGTGGTTCATGATAGTGAGGTGTCTCGCTGCTGAGCCGTTGGTATGGTAGGAGTTTAGATAGCTGCAGCACTTTAGCCTGTACAGAATTTTCTACCATGTCATCCTTGTCTACAATAGTGAGACTCTCCAAAGTTCATGGACATTACTATGGGGCTAGGGGTGGATTTTAGCGAGAGTATGGCGATGTAAGGGAAAAAATGGGAGTCCTGGAGATTTGTAGGTATGCTCCTGTAGGAACAAACCGTGTGTTCAGGCAAAAGAATATAGATATAGGAGTGGGGTGGTGGAAAAGCCCAAAAAATATATTTAACAACTGTTTTACACCTAGAGAACTGTAATAGCGAGACTCTTCGTGTAGATTGTTCTGGCAATAAAGTTCTCTTTCACAAAAATGTTGTGGTAGGTTTAAAAGGCAGACGGGTTCCTCACACATAGTAGCTTTTAATTATTATACAAAGCGGAGTCATCAATTTTTGTGGGTTTACTTTAAAAAATGAAGTGCATTGTCAGTTAGAGGCGGTAGATGGTTTTTCACTTACAAGGATATTAAATAATTTTTTTTTTTCGAAAGAAAGGAGATCGTGTGAGTTTGTTTGAAAACAAAGGTCTCGGCAGAAAACACAATCTCCTGTATAATTATCTGTATATCTTTACCCATAAATCTTTATTTTATTATACCATGATGGGAATAGCGAAGCACAACCGATATGGCTAGTTTTCTATAGAGAACAAATACAATTCAAAACACTTGGCTATTAAACTTATAAGGAGCAAAAACAATTTAGTAATAAATAGATTGCTTCAGGCAGAATAATTAGTTACTACAACAAACACAATAAACAGAATATCAATAGAGCTTAACATTTCATAGAAGAACCATTAACCATAATGGACAAGAGATTCCAAAGTAAGAATAAAATAAGGATTATGGACATATTTAATGACATTAATTTTCCAATTGAGTTAACTAATAGATAAATATAATAGAGAAAATGGCTTATAAGCCGTTTACTTATATGACGCAAATATTCGAATGTTTAAAATTTTTCAACTCTTAGACACATCGATATAGAAAATGGCAACAATATGGACATATAGACAACTCATTGAAGAGATTATTTTGTAAAACCATTAATAAAACTGAAAACTGAGATGTGTCAAATAGAGTATATGAGACAACAGTTAGAGGGAATATTAAAGAATATTAAAAAAACATATATAGGGCTACCCATTTAGTAGTTTCAAAGCTATCGGTTAAATAAGGCCGTCAGCTATTAGAATATCTGTCCTTTAAAATGTGACTTATTTAGTAAAAAGTTTGCCATTTACGAAAAACTCGTACAAATATTTAAAAATTACGAAAAGTGCTGGTGCATATATGGTCACTTTTCTAGCATTACGGGTTGATTACGCTCGTCCTAATCGACCTACTGTGCAAGGAATTGACAAGATTTGACAGAAATCTGCAGAGACTGGAAGCATTATAGATGTGGTCAGGCCTGTGCAATATGCGCACTCCATATAAAGTCCAAAGGTATACTGATTGGGGGCAAGAACAACAGGCTTTCAGTGCTGATTTTTCGAGAAAAAAATTTTCTTCAGCGATGAAACTCATTTCTTACTCCGTAGTTACATCAACAAGCGACATTTTCGCATAAGGGGCATAGAAAAACCAAAAGTGATTGTGGAAAAGTCATTGCATCCGGAAAAGTGACTGTTTGGTGTGCATTATGGTCTGTAGGCGTCATTAGGCCGTATTTGTTCAAAAATGATGCTGGAAGGACCGTTACCGTCAATTAAGACCACTTTGGCCGAGTGATAACCCAATTTTTTTGCTTGCATTTAAACATTATGAGCTTGAGGAAACGTGGTTGCAACAAGACCGCGTGGGCCGCGAGGCACACAACACTACAAATTTTGCATTTATAAAATTACCCTGTTTCAATTCGCTTCAACCTTTCGCGTGATATTTTTCTTTGGGCACGTTTTATGCCCTAGTGCCCCTTAAAAATTTAAATATGGCAAGTAAGAGTGCTATATTCTGGTGTGACAAATCATAGATACCCTTTTTAATTAATTTTTTTTGTATATACAATCAAAAGTTTAATTAAAATTGCACATACAAAGATTTTTGTAAATACAAATATAACATTTTTATTCAAAATCAACTAATTTCTTTTCATCAAATTTATTGTTTATTTGACAATTGAGTTGTTGACCTAAAAAAATATTTTCAATATTTTTAAAGTATTTTTCAGCAATAATTACTTTGCTTTTCATTAAGCTGATTGTTTATTTAAAAATAATTAATTAATTTTTTTTTATTATATGAATTTGTTATATTAACAACAACGTTTGTTGTTCAATTTTTTTTTATTAAATTTATTAACAAAACCTTTTGTTACTTTTCAATAAAAACTTTAATTAAAACCATTGCTGCATCAAACCTGGGTTGTGTGTGTGTATTTGCCCATATTTTATTGCCGCTAACGACATCATCAATACAATTTAGCCAAATCATGTTTGAAAACCATTAAAATACTTATTAAAAAGCCACAAATATTATGGAAGAATTTTATGGAATCTGTACAACAAAAAATATTAGATTTAGAAAACTTTACAAAGGAACGAAGAGACAAAGTGTACGTACGATCTAAAGTGTAAATACGAACATGGTTATGAAGAGAGAAAGGGATGGTGAGGATAGAGAGAGCTACAGGTGGGACAATAGACACAGGCCAACGAACAACGGCGATAAAATGATATGAGGTAGATCGAGAGGCATACAGAGGCACAGGGATGGACACACACAACCGCAGGAAGTATATAAGGACAAGGAAAGGGAAGAAAATGTTTTAGTAAGACTAAAAAAACAATAAGGGTGGGACACAATCGAAATCGAACCGTTTAAAAATACTATTGCATTAAGATTAACAAGACTGGCATTTTATTTTACAACTTGGAAGAAGTTTAGACTTCTAAAAAAGTTGTCAAATGATTTGTGTCAATATATATATTTTCCAATACTCTCTTTCACATTTTTGTTCGATTTGAAATGTTAATTTGTTAATGAAATAAAAAAAAAAGCTTGTGAAATAAAACCAAAGTCTAGTTAATCTAAAAATATCAGTGTTTCATTTATCTAGTTATTGTTACCTTTTAGTGAATAACACAATTCATTAAAAAATATGCTTTTGTTTTCATTAAATAATGCCCAGGATCTAGGAAAATTTATTACAGGAAAAAAGATGCAGTGAATACTATTCAAGGATATCAATTCGAGCTATTCCACGCTAAAATTGGGAGCAAAGACCTCTGCTGAGATTTTATATTGCATACAACTTTTCTCTGTGATTCGTGTTGCAACTTACTGGCATGTGTCGACCATAAATGGATGTGCTTTTAATGAGCAACTTATTTTTCTCAACCGTACTTCTAATCATCAGAGATAATCTTAACAGTAATCTAGACATAGAATGTTCGTGTGTGCGACTATCATGTCAAGCGCTCTATTATTTCACCATTTGAATATAGTTCTATTCTTATCACGTATTCTGTCAGAAATTACCCCAAAGTTTCCTAGTTTCATAAGTTATAGTCAATTTGCTTAGTGACATATTGAACCAAAGATGTTGATGTCTTGAAAATTATATAGTAGTAGTTCCTACAACGAATTCTGAGAAAACTATTGGCTTCTTTTCAATAGTTTCAGGCTTTTGGAGTCTCTCCATTCGAAAGTATAAGGTCATTATTTTTGTAAACAACACCTTGTATTTATTTGAAACACCTTTTAATTTAAATGGTCTGGTTTTTTATTTCCCCAACTATAAAAATATATATAAAATATGAATTATAGAAATACATTTTTATGAAACCTTTTTTCACCCTCCTTTTGATGAGCTTATTTTTTTAATGAATATTTAAATTAGTTTGTGCCTGTTTGCTCCTTTGACGTGTACAAGTAAATCTTGTATGAATGTGTAAATGTAGCTGTGTGTCTCCATATCTGTATATATGTACATATGTGTTTGTATCTCTTGAGAACTTTCCCATTTTCCACCTTAACAAATACTTTTAAACATTAACTCATGAAAATTTAAAGATAACAAAAAAAAATTCCAAAAGAAGTTATAAATGTCATTTGCCTTAAAAAACATGTTGCAATGAATGTTTGCCTGTCAGTCGCTCGTTTCTGTGTGTGTGTTCGTGTGTGTGTGTGTTTTTGAAGATAATACACATACAATATACGCAGGTGCAATTATTATTGTGTGTACACAATGTAGCAAATAAAAAAAGTTTCAGATGAAATTTATTTAGAAACAGAAAAGTGAAAAAGTATTGAAGCAGAAAAGGATTTTTCTTTTAGAAAAAAATAAGGATTAATTGTTTTTCCACAATTTTTTTTTCTTCTATAAATATTTTGTATAATTTACAGTTTAATTTGTATTTATGGACTTTGCAAAACTCTTTTTATATTTGCAATGCCAACATTTTATTTGCATATTTTTTCCTTTTACTCTAATTTGCTTTGATAAAGTAATTTTTTCATACTTTTTTTATAAAAATAAAATAAATTTCAGTTATTTTTCCTTATATCTCATAATTTTTGCATAATTTATTTTTATTTGATATATTTTTCGGTTTGCACATTCAAACACTAAAACAATTTAATAACATTTTCACTTGTGCTTTAAATTTATTTGAATTTTTAGGCAACGCTATTTAAATTCTTTTCATCTTTTCACTATTTTATTTACATAAATAAGGCGAATCTAAACAAAATTCCACTTAAACATTAATAAAATATTTGATTTGCTTTTCTTCCGACGTTCCTGTAAAGCCAGCAAAATGTTATAATTTTATGTTTGGAATCCGCGTTCACTTCAACAACAACCTCTTTATTTCGGTATATGGCTGCCGCTGCTCTTGCTGCTGCTGGGAATTATTACTTTGTACTACAGCTGCCACTAACACTACCAATTACAGCACTACTACTACTACTACTACAACCGCACAAGTGGCTTAAAAGCATTTTGTTTTTATTTTACTTTTTCCCTTTTCACATGTATTTCATGTTTTGGCCAATTGAGCGCAAAAGTTAATATTGAAAACATTAACTGAAAACTCTTCTACTGGGGCCAACGAAAATACAAAACCAAGCACCAGGAGAGATTTTAATACTCAGTTCCAGCGAAAGCTTTTATTTTTTACAATTGCATTGAATAATTGATGCAAATTTAAAGGATTTATTATTTTTATTGAATTGCATTTACAAAAGTTTATTTAGAAATTCAAGAGTCATTTATCAGGTACTTTCAACTATACAACTACAAGGAATCGCATGTAATTTAATGTCGCAAGAATTTGAAAATTTAAAGGCTGTTTTTATAAAAGTCCACAACTTTAAATTAAAATAAAGTAAAAGAAAATGACTTTTAAGAGACTACTTATCAAATGAAATGGCTTTAGAGGAAAGAGAACTTATGAGCATAATTTTTTTAATAAGATTTCGGAAATGAAGCCGCCCTAGCTGACGCATACATGGTGCAATCTCTATGTCTAATCTCAATACAAAATTTTTCGTAGCACTTAATACCGCTTTTTGCCAATAACTCATCGAATGTTGAGTTCAATCACCTCTTGCACAGACAAGTAAATTGAAATATCAGTAAAGCAAACAATCGAAAACGCACGAGCTTGTTGGTCAATTATATGAAATTAATCCTTCATCAAAGGTTTCTTTGAATTGGGTGAATTAACGCAACAAATGCATGGCACCCGAGATCATGGGAAAAAGCTACCATAATATAAATATTTGATCTCACTAATCACTGCATTCCGAGATCCCTACTAGAAAGAAGGTTCAACTACTCTCTATCTACAATCTCTCTCTCTCTCTCTCTCTCTCTCGAAACTAAGGTTCTTCGTATTTCCACAGATGGCTAAAACCGGGGTAGGAGTTCGAACGGGTGTCTACATTGAAGCTCTCCGAGTCAAATCCCTTTTAATATTCCAATTGAATACAGTTGCAAATTAGTTTAGGTTTTAGTACTCAAATATTTTATTTTTTCAATTGGACCAGTGCTCAGGTTATGACCACTGTTTATGCAATGCAATATGCTGAAACTGGGAAAATAGGTTACAGGAGGGAGAATGGAAGAAGAAGTGTTAATAAACATTTGATTTGCCTCTCCTCATAATGGTAGTGACAGGAATGGGTGAATTTTTATTTAAAAACACATGTCTTAAAATTGTTTCTCCTCTGCCAGGGAATAAACCTGGGTTATTTGGTTTTGTAGGCAAGCAGTTTACACACTACACGACGCCACCACTACTCCTAGTACATCCCCTACCAATATATGTATGTGCTCTTAATGAAGACCGTATTGTTTGCAAAAAAGAGCGGGTTTCGGGAACATATTCCTAACTTCATTAGAGCATATTTCATTGTAATAACGATAAGCCAGCGCATATATATTAATTAATTAATTTACTAATATTGTTAAATTATTAACCAGATTGGTTATATATATATATATATATATATATATATATATATATATATATATATATATATATATATATATATATATATATGTATATATATATATATATATATATATTCTTAAGAGGATGTTTTATCACTATCTTTTCTTTTTTACCTCCAAACTGCATATAAAAATAAATATATAATAAAAATTAATTATGTTATTTATTTGGTGCAATACTATAAGTAAATTCTCAAAACTAATGATATTATAGTAATATATATTAAAATATTATAATTGTAGCATTGATAGAATAAATAAATAAAAATAATATATATATATATATATATATATATATATATATATATATATATATGTATATATATATATATATATATATATATATATATATATATATATATATATATATATATATATATATATATATTTATAAACAACTTGCAACCTCTACTTCTCTATCATTGTATTAGTCGACTCTCTTATATTTTGACCGAATCTTCCCACATGCGCCGACTGCTCTCTCTCTCTTTCTCTCCCTCTTTCCTTTTCGTTTTAATCTCTCTTACATCCATCATCACTGGCCCACACATTCTATTACATGTGCTCTCAAGCACTTTGTCTGCCGTAATAGCAACAGTTTTCTTTATCTATCTTATGAATGCTGCTTCGCTGAGTCCACTTTAAAGGTGTTTATATTTTGGTGCTTTCCAGCTGCCCTTCCCCCAACAGTGCACCCCACCTAAAGAATAATAATAATAATCCTCTACAGATTTTGTTTGCTTTCAATAACCAATTTTCCTTCGTTTCACTTCAAGTTGAGATTTTTGCATGCGACAAGTGGTAAATTGTATGTGGCAGTTGACTTCTTTGTTGATTTGTTTTTTATTTTTTATTTTGTTTGCAGTTGTCTTTTGTGTTTGTTGTTAGTATGCTTGTTTTCTGTCTATCTGTCTGTCTGTCTGTGTGAAAATTCACTTAAAGTTCTCTATGTTTCTATTTAAACGTGCGTGCGTGTTAAAGTTTCTAGGATCTGTCTCTATGAAATTTAGTTTAGATTTTGTATGTTTTGATTTCTGAACGGTGTTAATGATGTGTGAAGAAATAATGCAATTCTGGAAAATTTATCAATAATTAGTTAGATTTCGCTTAAATTTTTCGATTCGTAGAATAGCTCAGCTTTTAAAAAAATATTTTTTTATATTGTTTGATCACGAAAATTAAAGGAGACCTCAACCCTTAGCAAATAATTATCATGAAACATACCAATCACTATTTGCGTAGGATGTTGCTAATGGAAACAAAACAAATATTTACATAATAAGCAGATAATGATTTTATTTAGGAATTCAGAGAACATCATTTATTTATTTAACGAAAAAACAAACTTTCATAGAAAATTTAAAAATATCAGTGTCTTAAAAAGAACAAGCGCAGATTATGTAATTAGGTACATTTTCAATAAGAATTGAAAGGAAGAAAGATATAAATAAATGATGATAAAGATCTGTTTAGTCCTTGCGCAACGATACGTATCCTAGGATCCGATTTGTACGGACTTTTTTATTGAGTGAGGCAGTATTCCGAGGATGGCTTCTACTCATATTTTGTAGGGAGGAAGATGAATCAAATGTGTGAATGGTCCTTTTTTCAAAAAAAAGGCCTTAATATTTCATCCATTACTTAGGAGGCAAACTATAACAGTGTATAAGACATTGGGATTTTGGCCCATTTTGTCAGTTGTGTTTTAATTTTACGATATTAGTAGATTATACCTGCCTTAATACTTTACATGCATTGCGTTCCTGTTAGAAATATACATCCTTAATTTACATATCGATCTGTTCGTAGGAAAGACAATTAATTTTCGTTAATTTTATTAGTTCGTGCTGGCTGCCTACTAAATATCGCCATTTAGAACCGGCGTTATACCCAATATAAGCTTGTGAATTCATTGCCTTGTAATTTGGTTGTGACCCCGAACGAAATTGAACGCAAATAGCAGGAGAAAATATATGTTAAAATATATTCGTATGGTGGTGGACGTCGATGGAATATAAATGCAACATCAAAGCAATACAGAAAGTTCAGAGAACCTGCTGTCCTGGTATAAGTGGGGCCTTCCGACCGACATCAACAGGGGCGATGGAAACAATATTATCTATCTAGCCAATCGAAATTCGTATAAAATACGAAGCGGCTCTTGCAGCAAACCGACTAAAGGTAATGGGTGAGTGGATCGATCAGGAACACGAAGCGCATCATCAAAGAATCTTTACGGCCATAGGAGAGTCCATACCGGAAAATGTCGCAAATGACCGCATACCGGAGACTAGACTAGAGGCCAACTGCGGAACATTGATCCCCGACATCCATTCCTGGTTGACCGACCCTTGGAACCAGATCCCCATGGGGCTTCATTGTTACACGGATGGATCAAGGTCGAGAGGGAAAACGGGACTTGGTGTTTATATAGAAAACACCACAGAACTGTTTTTCCGCCTGCCGGACTATTGCACAGTTTTGCAGGCGGAAGTTCGGGCGATAACGGAGTGTATCAGGGAACTCAACGTAATGGGGAGGTCAGGACTTGTGAATATATTCACAGATAGTCAGATGGCCATTAGAGCAGTCTCAAAGGAACGCACTAAATCACGTACAGTTTGGGATTGCAAAAAAGCTATTAACAGTTACTCGACACATGGTGAAGTGCGCATCATATGGGTGCCAGGGCACGCGGGGATAACTGGAAATGAGAGGGCAAACTCACTTGCTTCTAGGGCAATAGAGTTAGGTAATATAAGCTTGGAATGCGCGAAACCTTTCGATGCAGTTAAATCCGAGCTAAAGACTTGGGCACATAGGGCCCATTCAACTCTCTGGAATAACGAAACCATGGGAATCATGGGGAGATCCAGACGAGAGAAGAACGAGGGAGCTACTAAAACTTAGTAAGCTCGAACTAAGTAGAATAATGGGAGTTGTCACCGGGCACTCTCAACTACTGGCACATCTTAAACGCGTCGGAATAGCGGGAGGAGATGAATGTAGAGGATGTGGGGAGGAGAGCGAAACATTGGAACACTATTTGTGCCAATGCCCCGCCTTCTCACAAATAAGATCCCGATATCTTGGTGGTGACATCTTACCGGATATAAGCCGATTACGGGGAATATGCTGGAGGAAATTAAGGAACTTTGTGAGTGACACGGAGTTTCTCTAGACCCTTGGGTCAATATGTTATGGTTAAATTCAAAGGAGCGCACAACAAGCCTTCACTGGCTTAGGTGTATCTTGTATGACATGGGCTGACATACCCCTACAATCAACCTAAATTAACCTAACCTATTCGTATGGTACGAAAACGTAGTTATGAAAAACAACGAGTTTTGGACAAAGTCCACCCAAGAGAAGGTGTATATCTCATACATCCTTTTTAGAAAAATAATGATTTAAACTAAACTAAGCAACAAGAAATAACAAGAATTTAGGGAAGAAATAAAGAAAAAATATGAACTTTAATTTTTATGTAAAAAAGTTTTTTAAAAAGCACCAAGAATATAATTATCTCCCATATATCCTTTTTTGAAAAATTAGAAGCCAAGCCGCTATTATAAGCAAAAAATATTCAAAATCCGAAATAAATAGCTTGTTATTTATCTACATTACTTTATTAAATTCGCAACAAGGATATGCATACCTCGTCTATATCCTTTTGAGAGAAATATATTGCTTAAAGCTAAACTAAGCAAATGAGAATAACAAGATTTTGTTGTGATGCAAAATATTTATTATAATTTGTGCACAATTTTTAAACCATAGCAAGGATATGCGTATCTCTTTTATATCCTCTTTTTTTAAATTACTATTTGAGCTAAACTAAACATAAAGAATAACGAAAAATATTCAAAACTTCAAAATATTTTTTCTTGATTACAATATTTTCTTTTGAAGGATAAAAACCTTTCATATATCCTTTTTAGACAAAAGATGATGCAGTCTACTTCAAGCTGACAAGAAGAAATATATTACCAATTGTTGTAAAATATAACAATATATGTAAATATAGTTAGTTGCATATAAGTATGTATGTATAATATTTTAAAATCGCAATGATACGCGTATTTTGCACACATGTATTCTTTTTTCAAACTACGATAGAAACTAAACTAAGGAATGAAAAAGTAACATTTTTACAAAAAGTTGCAAGTGTAGCTTATAATTTATATAAAAAAAGATTATTTTTTTAATTAAACAGTTTAATTTTTGGCAATAAATCAACTACACATAGACTTATTTGTTAGAAAAAAGTTTTAACGTGAATATTGCGGGCTGTTAGGTTTTACATGTTTAGCTTGGAAGAGGCAGTCCAATGTGACCATTTGAATCATGTAAAAACTATCCAACTGCTGCTGGAGGTATTAACACTTTCTGCCTTCAAACTCTTGTTAAAAACAACCTCTTCATTACAGCAACTTTTAAATATAGATAATCGTATAAATCATAAAATGGATTTATTTCTTTTCTAGAAGAGATTTTCTTGCAACATTTGCTTTAGTATAATAACATGTGTACATATATGTATATGTACATATGTAAGTATAATAACTCAAATTAAAACAAATAATATTGTATATATGTACTTATGTAAGTACAAAAAAAATCAATATTAATATCACATTTAAAAATAGCGGTTAAGCTTGTTGTAAAAGCTTATAGCGTTAAGCTCCTGGAAACATCTACATACATGTAAAGAAACAAGTTCAAATGCATCAATTTCATATACGAGGAGTGAAAATGGCGATAAGCTTTTTGTCACACACCTGAACGTATAAGAGAAAAGCAAAATCTTAAAAATTTATAAGAAAAAAAGTCTGGAAAAAAATAAGGAAAATTATAAAAATTAATAACAACAATAATAACAATTTTGCTTGGAATTTATAAAAGCAAAAGAAATAAATCATAAATTTAAAATGCAGCAGGTATGGAAAATTGAGTTTTTAAAATGCTGTACGTAGAAAATAGAATCAAAAAAAATTTTTTTTAATACCACTTACACACATTAATCGTAAAGCTTTTTCATAACACAGATCTAATGCTTAAGGTAAATAAGATGCTTATTATGAAGTCATACAGAAAGAACGATATTTTCATTGTTTGTGAAAATACATTATTGCATCATCTGAATACCCAGTGAATATGGCAAAAATAGTTACAATAGCTTTCCAGTATTTTAAAATTTTGGGTTATTATAAAAATTCGATTTTAAGATATTGAAGTGAAATCATTAACTTAGCAAGATGAGGTGGAATTATCACTAACGATATGCAATCATATAGACTACATAGCTTAAGCCACAGCAACGAAAAAATGATATCAAATATAATTCTGATAAGTCTTTGATATTAGAATTTTATATTTTATTTTATCCTATAAATGCAATTATTATCGCCCCAAATGGGATTAGTTGTGTAGAGAAAAGTAGAAATATTCATATTGAATGTATGTACATATGTACAGGCATACATATGTATATCTTTTGTTGTTGTTTGTGTAAGCTTTGTAAATATCAAATATTTTCAAATATTTGTAAATATCAATTATTATCTGACTGTTTTTTTATCTAACTATTTTATGTACAAAGGGTGATTTGCGACAAATAATAACTTTCAGAAATATGGATAAAAAATTATACATTAATCAATGTATGGACAATATATGTTGACACCATATAACATAAGTAGATTAATAATTTAATATTTTTAAAACTTCAAAACTCTTGCAGCTCAAATATAATTTGTTATTTTATTTTCGTTAAAAAATTAAAGAACATACTAAAACTATTTACAATAAACTTTCCTTCTCTGACGAAGTGTATAGCACTCATTGAATGGCCTTGTAAAAAAGAGAGTTCGTCTACGTACACCTATTCAAACAGCCAAAAAAAATCTCCTTTTCTCTCTTAATACAACACAGTAAATAATTAATAAAAAAAGCAGCGTTGCCACCAAAGAAACAAAAAACTATATAGAATTCGGGTAAAAATAAAACACAACTAAATGTAAAGCATAATATACTTTTTTCTGTAAAGTAAAAAAATGTATATAATATTTTTGGGAGTTTTTTTTTTTGCTTGAATTTCACTAGCAGGTTCAAAATTTGCATCTTATTTTTTAATACCCTCTCTAGTAAAACGACAGATGCATTTTAATCAGTTGGCAATTTATTTCTGGAATAACTTTCAATATTGCTTTACGCGATAAAAACTCCTTCTACAGAAGTATTTGAAAACTATAATACCAGGAGATGTTTTATAACATATTGTTTATATGTAAGAATATTTCACCAACACAATTCTTTAATTTAAAAAATTTTAATCAATAAGTATTTCATTCTAAGTCACAAGAAAGATTTGACCCTTCGTGGTCATCGATTATATTCGCATCATTGATTATCTATTTTTTGATAATCTATTTTAACAAATGGAAATGTTGTTTTAAACTTTTATAGCGATTTTATTTTGTTATCTATCTCATTGCATAGAGAGGCTATACCATTTAGCAGGGCGTAAAGGTCCAATTAAACGTGATATTACCATAACCACACAAAACAGCTGTTCGAACCAAACTTACGGGCAACATTGTAATTGATTATAGATGAGTCGCCATTAAGCCATAGCCATAACCATAACCATAGAAACCAATTGAATTTTGGTTTCTTGCCATAACCATAAACAGCTGCTTGCTGATTATACTTATTTGTTGTTTTGGTTTTTGTGTTTACAAATGAAATGAAAACATTATCAGCAGTTTATTTCTATGACAGCACTAATATGTGAAGCAAATACATTTATGGTTATTTCAACTGTTATGGCTGAGGCATTATGGTATGGCATGTCTGATTGAACCTTAAACGCAATGGTATTGCAAAGGAAGCCTGTGTGTTTTGTTGTTATATTAAAAATAAAATGTACGATATTTTGCTCTTGCACTCCCGCAATGCTCTTGCAGCAAACATGAAGTTCCACTGCTGTTTCCGATGTTGGAAAACGAAAACATAAAATATATTACCGCCAAATGTACATAATAAACTAAAAGAATATAAAGGCCAAAAGGCTTGAGGGCCAAACACAAAACAGGAGAAGTGTTTTTAATAACTGGCTTTTCTCTAAATTGCATGGCTACTGCAACATTGATTTTGCTCTAAATACGAGATGCCACTTCTGACTATTATAAAAGTGTAAAACTTATTTTTTTTGTCGTAAGTTATCGATTGCGATTATAAAGTGAAAATCAAAAATTATATTACATAAGCTTTTTCCGTGGAAAGGGCTCGATATGCTACGATACACTTTTCAAAAAAAGCTCATGAAGCGTTTATAAAATTTGCTAAGATAGTACGAAGGAGGTACATAATTTTCATGATACAAAAATTACACAATTTTTGTACTGTTATAAAGTGGCAACGCTGCAATAATTACAATAAAAGAGTGAGAAACAGATGCTCACAAATTTGTGTAAGTATACATACGTATGTACTTATGTGCATGTCTTGGCATGTTTTATGCACAACTGCTGGGGATTAAAAATAAAAAATGGTATAAATAAACAGTATTCATAAACAAAAACAATAAACTGATATTCAAATCATATCGACAATGGGTCAATCCATTTGTAAGTGCTCACAAATATTTAGAATAGCAAAGCCAAGTACAAAAATCTAACAGCAAGAAATATTACTTTAAGCGTAAGAATACAATAAATAAAGAAAACAATTTAAAAGAAAGAAACACATGCGTTACAAATTGAAAATTGCTTAGAATCAGAATTCAATTTTAAACAAAGTATGTACTTAAGTATGTATTATACTACAAAAGCAAGCAATTACAAAGTTGGTACGAGTACGCACAGGCATTTCAAAAATAGTTCTCTGTTTTTAATGTAAATGTACATATACATATACATATGTATGTATGTATGTACATTTGTACATACATATGTACATACATACTACATAAATACATAAGTATGTATGTAAGTATGAATGTACTCATGTACGTATGTATGTACATACATATGTACATTATGTATATTAGGGGGTTTCTTTTTTTCCTAATATGTACATACATACATACATAAGTATGTATGTGATTTTACGTAACTTTTCATACGTCCCGAATGTTTAACAAGCAAAAAGGATAAAAGGAACATTTCAAGATTGCTTAATATTTAGAGGCAGTAAATATTGATTTCTTTTAATTCTACTAAACTGATTAAAGTATACAAACATATTTACATACTTATGTATGTATGTACATGCATAGATGAATTATTTAATGATATTAAAAATACTCGTACACATACTACATACATATGTAAGTACATACAAGTACTTATGTACATATGTATGTATGTACCCTTTTTACATTATACACAAATGCGTCGAAAGCGAATTCACTTGAAAGTCTCATCTTGGGGAAAAATATGAAACGCCCTAATGTAAGTAAATACGGGGTGTGTATTATATATTCACGCAATTACATATGTACATACTTAGTTATATGTACTTATATGTATCGGGTGGTCCAAGCACAAATATATCCTTAAAAAGTCTGTAATCATGAATCATGGCTCTGTAGCACTCACTATTGACTGAAATGGTGTTGTCAGCAGCAATTTGAAAAAAAAAAACAATGAGACAATGATACCACCAGTCCAAAATCCAAATCAAAATGTAGCCCTCTATGGATGTTTTCGTATACTAGTAGCTAGTGAGAAGTAGTCCGAAAGCCGCAGGATCGATTCCTGCCGAAGGCCTTGGGTGTTTCTACAGACAAGCCTAATAGTTCGAAGTTTCTTTGTTAACTTAAAAAAATGTGTGCATGCTAATTTTTTGATGCCCAGATGCGGCAATTTTGTTTTGTCGAAATGAAAATGCACCTCGTCAAAAAAGATTAATTTTTTGCCAAATTTGGTGCAATATCTCCCAATGTTGTTGAAGCGTAAAGCGACTAATTTTGGTCCGCGGAATGGTAGTTAATATTTCAGATAGAAAAATATTTATCATTGTCAATATAACACATAATTTAAAAAGAAATTTGTATGTGGACCACCCGTTATGTACGTGCATAACTACTTGCATGCACAATGGTGCTCAACAGGTTTGTCAGGAGGAATAAAAAATCATTTCTAAATCAATATTTAAGTTCGTTAGCTTAGAACGTGCCTCATTTTCAAGCTTCATGGCAAGAATACGTTTACGTGAGAAGGGTTAAGGTGAGTTGCATACATCTGTGTGTTTAAAAAAAAAAAAGAGAAGCTGGGCTTATTATTATAAAACACACATTCAGTAAGCAAGAGCCCTTGTAGCGTATCGTGTGGTTTATTGATATACAACTTGAGAACAGTGGATTTAAGGCGTTTTATCTTCTGAAAAAAATGTTACCTTGAGAAGTGATGAGCAGTTTTTTTCTTTAAAAGACAGTAGTTTTAGGATTATTTCAATGTAATCAGAGACACAATTATATGCTCCTGTCCGAGGACATTGTTATTCTTAAATGCAACATGTTTATTTCATACTCTCCCTTATGGATTACTCTTCACATGCGTACATGAAATAACCACGTTTCTTGAAAGGATGAGGTAGAAATCATTAAATCGTTATTTTATTCAGGCAAATTTGAAGTCATTTCCCTCACCATTTTATCCATTGATTATAAAAATATTAATACTATAAACATTATTAAATACATTTAATGTTGAAAAAGTACGGTCTGGCTCTAATTAAAGTACACTGCACTTATTATCAATTTTCTTTGCTTTTCTATTACATATTTAAAATGCAAATTTGTTTCAATGTAAAACCAGACAACATAAACTCTCTGAAAAAAAAAAACAAAAAACATTTGCTGGTTGACTTTAGCCTCGTGACAAGGGGTGCGTAGGTGCATACATGCATCAGTGTTAACGTCTGCTGATGCTGATATACAGAATTTTGTATCAAATGATTTTTAATTGATAATTTGCTGCAGAGATGGACTCCTCATCAATGTAATTTTTGTAAAATTAAAAGTATAACGAAATATGATTGATAGAGCCTACGTGATAGAAGACCTCTGAAATTTCTTTAGTTCCCAAAACCCCCAACCTGTGTTTCCATAACGTCGTTGCTTCCAAATAAATCCTGCAATCAACTGCTAAATATCTGAACGAGCAAACAATTACGAGACCGGCCACTTCTTGCCACATCTGCAGTGAACAATGTTTGCGCGAGACGTTCAGCCAAATGCCTAATTATTTGAGCACATGGAACACGACGACGAAACTCACACTGCATTAAAACAACACATTGAAAATTTCTCAAATAAGCAATAGCAATAATTCCACGTTCTTGAGGTGTATACCGCTCCATGGCTTGTTGACAACTAATTCTCTATACAACTCTACATCATAAATGCCAAATATAGTGCTGTTTGGCGCCATATGCAAAAAAGTGCAGACAATTCAAATTATGACACAACTTTTACGCCTCCTTGTAGAAATTATATGAATATAATCTTACGATTAGTGCATATTGTTCTTCTTTCAATAATCATGCAAAGTATTACAAGAACGCAGACAACGAGGAATTAGTCGAGGAAAGATTGTATTCTGAATATAACTACTAGTAAATCCAAATTTGTTGAATATTAACCTTGGTTTATTTTAAATTTAAATTAAACAAAATATAAAACCTGACATTTATTTTTCTATTTTTGCAAACTAAATTTACTTTTCATGACTTAAGAAAAATATATTTGAAAAAAAATTTTCCGCAAGAATGGTGCCGCAATATGGAAAGGTTTTTACGCCGTTTCGTAAACGTGGACAATTTGTGGATCTACCACAGCACACCATAGACCAAACAGCGGTCAATATAATGGATTTCTTGTGGCGAAACCGTCCCAAAGAATAAAAAAGTGGGCTTGTTAGCCAATAAAGTCATAACGGCCATTTTTTGGAATGCACGCAATATAATCTACATTGACTATCTTCAGAAGGATAAAATAATCAAAAGCGAATATTATTCCAACTTCTTGTTTCGATTAATAATAATTTAATAAAAACGACAAAAAACGCATTTCCACTAGGATAATACAAGTATGCACACATGTTCAGTTTGAGTGGGAAAGTTCTTTGAATTCGGCTACGAATTGCTTCCTCGTCCACCCTATTCTCCAGATTTAGTGCCGAGTGACTAGTTCCTGTGCCTAAGCCTGAAGAAATGACTTCTTGGAACGACTTTTGACTCCAGCAAGCAAATACCTATTTTAATGACATCGACAAATCTTTTTTTTAGAAGGGACGCAAAAATCGGGAAACGTTGCACAAAGTCTATAGAATTCGAAGAAGACTATGTTGAAGAATTAAATAATTTCTTATCTTATGTGCTGCATGCAAGAAGTTACTTACTTATTTAGCCACCCTCGCATATGAACAACTTAACCCACAACAAACAATAAATTTTTAGAACACTAATTGTTAAAATTTTTTTTTAATCAATCAAACAATATTATTGCGAAAAACTACACCAAAAGTACCTCAGCGACTTTGGCGAGGTTTGTCATTGAATTTGGCAAAAGAGGTAAAAATAAAAGTGACAGCCCTGATTGTAACCCCAAATTGCTGTAGATTTAGTGTTGAGAAATCATTATTTAATTATGAATAATTCTAAGATTTCAATAAACAAATCGGTTGGGGACACCTTCCCTGTAGTCGCGTGAGAAATTGTTGCTTTACTTATTGATTTTAACAAATAATAATAATAATAATAATAATAATAATAATAATAATACACCCATTGCTGGCAATAATTTGTATATGTCTGTATTATTTATATTGTTGTAATATTTAACTGAACAATAACATCGGGCGAAACGCATGAGTAAAATACGAATGAGGGAATCAAAATTCAACAACTTACCGCATACATTTGCTGACGTTGCTCCGAGAGTAGTTTCTCACTGGAACCTTTCAGCAATTGAGCCAACAGCTCAGGCGTGGGCAGGATATTTGTGGCCGTATGACTCGTTTGTCCAGCAGCTTTATGCTCTGTTGCTGTATTATTGCTTATATTGTTGTTGCTGTTATTACTTTTATTCGCTTTGTTGATGCTGGTAGTGTCTAGGCTGCGTTTTTGTTGATGCACATGTTGCAAATGGGCCATTGTTGGCTTTTCGGTGCAACTCATCGATTGGCTGCGTTTGCTGTGTGTTTTAGTTGCGGGCGCTTCAGAAGAAGCTCGTTTTTGTTCGCGTTGCAATATTGTAGAGGATTTAGATGATTTGGCTGCTTTGGAAGCCGTTGAAATGGATGGCATTGTTGACGCTACCGTTGTGGCAACTGCAACAGGTGTTGTAGTTGTTGTTAGCAATTCGTCCCTTCCTATCGTTGTAGTATCGAAAGTACTCTGACATTTTTTGTCTAATGGTTTGATTTTAATCACAGAATCATCGTCATCATAATCATCATAGTGTTCAGTGTCAGCTGAGCCATTTCTGCTGCCACTACTTCTGACATTTTCCATTTGCGAAGGTGTGGAGGCGGCACGCGCATGCTGGGGCACTGGCAAATATGTGTTATTCGTCGTTTTACGCACACGCATCGAATTGGAATAGTGGGGCAAATTACTACGACCACCTGCATCCTCTTGTGAAGAACGCTGGCGCCTCGGCTGTATGGAACTGCAAATTAAAAGAAACCGTAACGAAACATTTTACAAAAAAAGTTATATATAAAGAAATACTTTTTTCAATCTGACTGAGAGCTTTTCAACAATAAAGGTGTTAAAAGACATAAATGTTACTAAAAGAAAATTCAATTTGATAATTGAGCAAATAAACATAATTATGGCACATTTCCGTTTCTTTCAACGCCTGCCGTTAGTGTTGAATAAATTTAATTTTGTTTGTGTTTTTGTTTTTGTTTGGGAATAATTTGTGAAAACTATCAACTAGTCAATTTATTATTTGTATATTTTCTTTAGATTAAATCGAATTTTTTATATCATTTCATTAAGGTAAGGTGAGCATAAATATCGTAAAAGACCCTGACATATACATATATTCAGATGAAGGTACCGGCAAATTGGCACATCATGAAGGACACATGGATGAAGGACAAGAATAGGAAATTGATTTTCAAAGGTTATAATTGTGAAAACAAAAATTTTACAATAGCAAAATAATATGAAATATTAAAAACACTAAAATACGTAACATTTTCAGGGACTTGTAAACACCGGATCTTAATATTATATAAATAGGAATTATTGGAGAAATCATTTTAAACTTTTCCAAAATTTCTATGTCAGTGACTTTATTTATTAATAATGGCTAATGCTTTCCCCTAATCATTTCTGTTAACAAATTTTATGAAGTAAGTATTAAGGTTTACCTCGACTGACCTTCGTAGAATAGTAGGTAGTGAACTAGACTCGTAGTGCGAAGGTCCCAGGTTCGAATCCTGCCGCAGAACTCTGGCAGTGTGTCTGATAATTAAAGGGAGCGCACAACAAGCCTTCACTGGCTTAAGTGTATGTTGTATGACATGAGCTATCTATCACACCCCTCCAATCAACCTAACCTAAACCAACCTAAGGTTTACCGCTCTAATGCATTAAAATTTAAAACAATTTTATAAATCATTGTTAAGCAAAATTTTATTAAAAAATCACACATTACTATTAATAATTATTCCAGCCTTGGGTCTATTTTTCTATAAAAATTTTATAAATATATTAATCACCCAATATTTCAATATGCCAGGGATATTTTCTATAGGGGAATGTGTTTTATTCCTTACAGAAAAAAGACTACATATTACTCAAACCTGGGCTAAGCTTGATAAATACTATAGGAACTCCACACTATCAATTTCAATGGAGGAAAATGTGATTTATGGAATTTCGTTGTGGCCGCACAACCACGGAAGATGCCGAATCCGAACATTGGCCGATCGGAGATTGAACGAGCGAAAGATTGTGGAAGCTATAGGCATATCACATGGCTCAAAGGTTTAAATTTTGAATGATCACTTATGTGTGAGAAAGCTTTTCGCAAAATGGGTGCCGCGTTTGCTCACAACTGTCCACAAACGCAATCTTGTGCAAGTTTTTGCGCCGCTACTTAACCGTGGACGTAACGTGGATCCATTATATCACAACAGGAGTAAATCGGGGCAAAAACGGACAAGATGGGATTGTCAGTCAATAAAGTCATGGCGACCGTTTATACGGAATGCACGCGATATAATCCACATTGACTATATATATAAATCAAAAAAAGGAATCAATGGCGAATATTATGTCAATAAATTTGATAGATTTTATGAGAATTTGGCCATGAAAAAAGTTCTTTTCCAGTAGGACATTGCGAGGGTACACTAATGTGCGATTTTTGTGTTTTTCTTCCGACAGGGTTTGTTTGAATTTCAGAGAACACTGAAGATGGCACAAAGCCGAAACCGGTCTGGTTACAAACCAAATTTGACGTGGGATGACGGAAAATCGTCCCAAATACACTAATGTGCAGTTTCCAAGGCAAAATTTTATGAATTTCGAAAATCGAAGAACCTAGAGCCAAACTGATTATGAACTTTAGTTACTGTAGTGCAGGGAATAAGTGATTTGCCACAAAACTTATATTGCAGTCACAGAAGAAATGTTAGTATTTCTAAACGCGATTGCGATATATTAATGATAAATTTTGAATATAGAAAATCTTAAATTAAAAATTTAATGAAAATTTGAAAAAAGAGCTGGCAAGTAGTACCTAAATATATTAATTTAAAGTTTTGTTGAAAATTGTTTTGCTCGACAGTGCAGAAGCTCTAATTTCGAAACGTAATTACTATTGATCTAAAATTACAATTGAATTTGAGAAATAACCATTTCTGTGAAAGGGTGTTATTTATTTGACCATGTTCGAAACTTCGAGCATTATTTTGAAAATCACTAACACAATAAGCTTTTATTATTGCTTGAAAAAAATTGTTTTTCCATAAAATATTTGAGATTTACGTATTCAAAAACTCGAACTTTTTTCGAATTTTAAAAGAACATTGAATTTTTATTTGTGCATGTACAAAATCTAATTATTTATTCTATAAAATACAAAATTGGATTTTTTACTTATTCATTTTTGGATTTTTTTTTCGTATAATCCACTTTACATAAAATCACAAAATATTTCAAAGAAAAAGGATTACAGTGTCATAAGCTGATCCCAATTGAAATATCTTGACGGCCGCGTTAACTTTATTAATTTGGCAGAATTATTTTTTGATTTTGTAATCCTCTAGAAATGTATGTATGTCAAGGATAAAAATTGATGATATCAATACATTTAAAATGAAATGTAATGTTCAATATGTTATTTACTATATGGGGCCTTCCAAACAAATATTTCGTATGTGATTCGAAGATTTAAATATGTGAAGTATGTCTCATATTTAACTAAATGGGAAGGAACATGGAATAATTCATGATCATTTCCCTTATTTCCTCAATCATTTGATTAGTCTGGACAAACGAATGACAACATAAATAAAATTATCTTCAAAAGAACTTTGAACTTTGTTGTCCTATTAAGCTCGAATCAAATGTCGCTAATTAAATGCAGAATTCAGTAAATTAAGAAAAGAAAGGAGAACTTACCCGTCAGATTCTCTTAGCTCCTCCAAAATCTCCTCGAAATGCATTTTATTTGGCTTCTTCATTTCAGCTTCCAACATTTGGCCATAAGGGCCTCTCAAGGGGCGCTTGGAATATCGCTTGAAATCATAATCACTTAAAGCCGGACTGGTGCGATCACGTGAAGGTGGCGGTGTTCGATCACTTTCATTGTCCGATATTGAATCTGTGCGTAAATATGGATAACTTTTATGGTTACGCGGCAATGTTATATGCGAAGTGCTTAAAGAGACGGGCGGTGATGCCATAGGCATGTCATCCTTTTCCTCTGAACTTTGTAGGCTAAAGCTCGCCATGATACAATTTTTAGTGGTCCACACAGGTGAATTTTGGCAGTCGGCTTCAGGAGTATTAAGATCGAAGGGATACATTGAAGCTGGTGTACGATTCTCATCGGTTAAAGGACTGTTAATGTACATCATGTTATCCTCGGGTGAATCCGGCTTAATGGCATTCAGATTCGCTATGGTTATATCCAAAGCCAATGTCTTGGGAACTGATTCGGTAATTTCGCCCTCAGCATGATCATGCCAGTTTTCTATGTAGATACCTTTGCGCCTCTTGGACATGTCAGCTTTACGTCGCTCATCGGCACTATGGCGTGTGGGAATATTTTCCAGAGACGATCGTTTCTCACATGTCATTTCCATGTCGTCATGGCTATAATGTTTTCTAACATCTGCATCATCCAGAGAAGCCTGTTTCCTAGTTGTATCATTATCTTTAGTTGTATCATTATTTGGTTCCTTTTCCTGGGCTGTACGCAATGTGGCAGTTTCATCAAGTTCATCAGATGATCGCGATACAGAAATCGTGGGCACTACTTCGTTAAGATTTTTAGTTTCTGCATTTTCCATTTGACACACATCCAGTGATACTAGCGGCTGTATGGTTTCGGGTACCACATCGAATTTTTCCGGCTTGGCTTCCACCCATTCTTGGGGAGGATTTTCCATGCCCCACTCTTGGGCGGCACACTCATAAACTGGAACAGGTATTAGGCAAGTGGTGGCAGTTTGTAAAAAGTTGTCGGGGGGAGATTCTAAGGGAATTTGCTCTTCCATCAAAGTGGCCAAATTGGGTTCAAATATATCATTGAGAGAATTGTCAGAAGATGCAATTTCTTCCTCTTTGGTATTTTCAAAACTATTAGATTCAGCTTCGGGCAAATCTTTAGCTTCAACAGTTATGGGAAGTTGTGACTCATCTATGATGTAGTCGTTGTCAGATTGTATAGTATCGGTAAGAGATTCCATTTTGGCATGAGAGGCCACCATTGTGGTCACACAGGCCGCTTGCACTTTATCAGGCACCTCCTGTATGGTATCGGCCATGAAAACTTCTTCTTCGGGTAATAAATCAGGTGACTCCATGACATCCTCTAGCGCCTTGTCCTGGCCATAGCATAAATTAATACTGAGTTCTGGTTTCCCTTTCAAGGGTATATAAATCCAATCTGGCTTGGATTTTGAAAGCGTCTTAGTTGCCTCCGTTTTTTCGTTAGTCACTAACGAAGATTCCGCTAACTTTTTGCGCTGCCAAGTTAAGTTATCCACAATACTGTTGTACAAGGAACTGGGTGGACTTGTAGAGTCCACCGATTTTTCACGCTTTAAGTGATCCCTCAAAGCACTTAAAGCGGATTTCTTATATTTACCTGCAGCGTAATCTATGGCTGAGAATGAAGCGGAACGAAAAGGTATGCCCTTCTGACAGTAGGAGCCAATGACTGTGCGCGATTCTGGTTTGTCTAGTTTCGTTGCAATATGCGTACTATTCAGTGAGTCATTTAATTCCAAATCACCATCGACTTGATCACTAGAGACGGCGGCAGCGCATTCCTCTCTTGTGGCGCCTGGTGGCAGAAGTGGTGAGGAGGACTTTTCATGTAGTTGTTTTTGTATCAGCAATTCCAAATTGGAGAGACTTGCGTTTGCCTTGATGGTGGGAGAGGAGAGTGGAGATGCTTTTGGTGTTACTAATGTGGCGTTGTTGGTGGTGGCGGTTGTTTGTTTGCCTTCTTCTAAATTGTTTACTTTTAATTGTGTGACAGCCTTGTGCTCCACCCTCTCGTCTGGCATTTGTGAATTGATCGTAGAATTTAAGATGCTACTGTTGGCACGTTCATCTTGATCCATTGGCAATATATCATCGTCCTGAGATGACATTAATGACAGTAGAGGTTCGTTGCTTGCAGATGCATCTGACACTGTTGCCTCTGTCTCTGCGTTTGTTGCTGCCGCTGCAGCTGACGATGATGTTGATGGTGATGCTGATGCCAATAACAATGACGGCTGTGATGTATCCGCTGAATTATCATTGACATCCGTTATTTCCGAGCATTGCGAAGATGATTGCATGATTGTTCTGGGTTTACGTGGTGGCGGTACAGGTGGAGGTGTGGGTGAAGACCGATTGACACCCACCCTTAACAATTCGGTCAACTCGCGTAATTTTTCGGTCTTCTCTGACGTCTTGCGATTTCTTGATGAGCTGCTGGCTGCTGAAGCGTTTGTATTGTTTGATGATTTTCGACCAAATGCCAAACGTTGAAAACGATCCAAGGTATTACGTCGTCTTTCCATAGTGTTCTATAAGTAAAATGAAAACAAATATTATTTAGAGAAAAAAAAGTTGATATAAAAAAAATTAAATAGCCAAAGAATTCAAGAAAACACAACAACTGCATTTGTTAATTTCGTCAATAAATTTTAAAATTTCATTCTTTTTCTATCATTTCTATGTACTCACTCTCAATTTTGTTCTACTCTCACTTCCCAATTCTTCTCCCTCTCTGTGTGTCTTTATCAATTGCAAAAACATTGGAACATACTGATCTTTTTGCAATAAATTTCCTTTAAAAATTTATTTAGTTTTCTTTTCCGTTTTCTAATTTATCTACTCTTTGTTTCCAAAATTGTAAAATCAAAACAAACTATTAAAATCAATTAAAACAACAGCGAATTGTATGTAAAAAAGAAATGATCGCAATACTTTAGAAGAAAAAAAAATAAATAAAAAACAAATTGTTTTAAACTTAATATAAACAATATTGAGGTTTTCCTTTTTTTGTGAGGCACACAAAATGTGGCAAATGGAGTACATACGTAACTGTAAATTAATTGTACTGGTTAAATTGTTCTTTCTTTTGCTATGTTTTTTTCAACTGTTTGTGTATGTGTTTCTCATCTATTTTTGTTAATGGGCCACACAAATTAGAGGAAAATCAAAAATTTCTTTTGAACATTTATGTGACCACAATCTGTTTGTATGTATTAGAATTTAGGCACAGTGGTCAGAAAATTCGAATGTGCAAAACATCTGAGATATTTTATACTAATTTATAAGAGGATAAATATGATAAAACTAAATTAAACTGCGTAAGACAACAACATGTTGAAAATGAAAGCTTCTTTTTTTAGAAAATATTTGAAATTTCATCAAATAAATAAATTATTACACATACAGAACTATTAAATTAATAAATAAGTAAATAAATAATAATAGTAAATAAGTAAAATATTAGCTTTTTGGAAAACTCTCCCAATTGGCCCAAATTTTATACCGTTTCAATAACTAATATGTATGTTTAGAAAATCTTAAATAAAAGAAGGTTCACTGTTGCACCAACTCGATTTAACTATAAGTGGCTCTCAGTTCGAGCAAAGTAGTATTGCACATGTGTGTTGGAAAGAGTTAGACCTTCACAGAGGTGATTCTTAATCGTTTCCATTTCCTCCAGGTTTTTTGAGAACATTTTTAAAAGGCAATTTATTCTTCTAACATATGAACCTGTACGAAAACATCTCGTTAGTATCGTCATTATTATTCGCAACTATTGCCAAAGAAAATTAATTCATCCGCGATGTGCTGTCGATTGATCTTGAAACTAAACAAGTGCTTTAGATGGGTCTTCCAACCTGCACATATATGACTTCATTGCCTACTTAAAAGGCTCAACTGTGTGTTTGACCACAGCATATTCTTATATTTTCAGGGAATGCAATGTCGCATGTTGGCCAATTAGCAACACATTTCAAAGACGAAAGCTTAGCTTGAATGTTAATAGAGAGG
Source organism: Germaria angustata (assembly GCA_963681545.1). Taxonomy (NCBI): domain Eukaryota; kingdom Metazoa; phylum Arthropoda; class Insecta; order Diptera; family Tachinidae; genus Germaria; species Germaria angustata. The sequence continues at coordinate 114,797,506 of OY812998.1, read as the reverse complement.
AAGTAAATTTTTATTTGAAATTGAGGAAACAATAAACTTATTTCCACTCCGTTATTTGCCCAATGTATAGAAACAGTTCCACTTCTTATTGACAATATTTAGTTAATTTATCACAGAGGATGTATTCAAGGTCACAAATGATAAGAAATGGTGAGGCGCTGTTGTCAAGGATGCTGGAAGTGTAACGTAATGTCATTTCAAGCCCTACATTTCATGAAAACCGATTCAGCATAGCATAGCGTAAAGAGCACCGGTGGTTAGGATGTATTAATCAATTCCTCGAAGTCATGTGTCTTCGAAAACACCAGAAATAACATGATATATTTATTATGTTTAAACACCTTTTAGCAGAACAATACTAGTAAAGGGTTTGGCACATACATACAAATTTCTAATGAATTTCAATACCGGAAGCAATAAATTACTTTTCTTAAGGAAAATTCTATAATTTTTGCTCCAAACCACTGTGCAACACTTTGTTAATATAAATATATTTTCTTATTTTATATGCGAAGAAAAACATAAAAAATTGCTTGTTTTCATTGGAGTGCTTGTTGGTAATTCTGTTCTCCCATAAAAGAAATTGTGGAAAATGCATATTCATATACTCACACAAACACACACAGCAGCACATACTAATACAGTATAAAAGAGAGCAGCCAATAACATAAAAATCCACACATTTATTATATATAAATACATACAAGAGAATAAGTAGCAGCATCAGCCGTGTATACATTAAATTTAGATTTATGTATAACACAAATATATAAAAATATATACCTACATCAACGCAGACATACATTCATAACAATTTATGTATACACATGTACATGCCTGCTTATTAGTATGTATATGTCCATTGGTATGCAAATATATAAATTTGTATCATGAACATAAATTTTTCTATGTACTATTTTTATATACATACATATGGATACATGTATGTACATACGAATACATACGAGTACGTACATATAATGTATTCGGCCATATAAAAACACACGCGCTTAGCAAAAAAATTTATAAAAATTTTATATACTTTTTTCAAAATTTTCTTGAACCGAAAATCTGAACATACTCGTACGAGTTTATTGAAAATGACGGCAGACAGATATCAATGTATACGAGTAAACATACGTTCGTCTTGAGAAACTGTGTACATTTTCATCCATACGCACAGGCACATGGGCGTATCTATAAAATATTCCCGATGGGTCACAGCCTCCCTCGCCGAATTTTCTCAGTGGGGTTTACAATCCTTTAACTCAGGAAAATATTATGACATCTATCACAAATTAAATAAGAAGAAAACAATTCTGGGGTGACTAGGCACACCTCTGCCTATCTACGCCTATGAGCAGACATAATGAATTTTATGGATTTCCTATAGTCAGTGAAGAGAACAAGATATTAAAAAGCAACAAAAACCTAAAAATTTACGTACGATTTAAATTGTGTTTTGTTCTTAGTTGTTGTACTATTCATACATATATACATGTACATAAATATATACATACATACATTTATATAATATATAAGTTTAAGAAAAAAAGTATAAGAAACCTCAAATTCAATATGAACAGCACAAATGAATAAGAGCCTAAATGACAAATTTTTAATCTAAAATATTTAAAAAATTTTAAGCTATAAAAAAAGAAAAAAGTAATAATTATGGCGAATCACTTTGTCAGTTTTTGAATTTCCCCCCTCTTATCAGCAACCGCAATATTGTTCCTGTCAACAAGCATCTGTCAGGCAAACTTCTTTAGAACAGGGGGCAAATGACAGCATTGGATATTGAACGAAATTAAAAAAAAATTCTTAATATGTACTGGAATTTCGATAGATATCGAATGCCGTAATTTTACCCCTCCCCCCCTAGTAGCTTTTTGCAAAGTATCCTAAAGGCATCAATTTCTCTTTTCTATGACAAAGGCTTGTTAAAGTTATAGGTCCCTATTATGTCAAGTGTTCAAAAAAGGAAACGGTCTCTATCCTCAAACGAATAGTCACATGATATGTTCTGTGTTAGTTTCTTTTCATGCAGGGAGGCAATAAATATCTCAATAGCGAACTAGACCTAAAGCTGTAGAAGAAGAAACTGTCGATTACATATTCACTTATTTTATTATTAGAACATAAAAAAGTTTCATTAAGATTTTTCTTTCCCCAATGTGTGCCAGCATCAAGTGATACTTGTTTCCATATGGTTTCAGGTACCACATCGAATTGTTCCTGCATCCACTTGTTTTTGAATAGAATTTCCTCTCACGTTCAGCTGGCTTACTCGTAAAGCGGGACTAGTATTAAGCAAACGTTGGTAACTTGTGAAAAGTTCTAGGGAGAAGCTTTCCAGGGAATTTTTCCTTCTAATTTCTTTATTATTAAGAATAAGTTTTAAGCTTTTGATATTCGTTATCCGACCTTTTTATATTTTAAATAATCTTCTGTGGACAATTTTTATATTAAAAAAAAAATTATACAACGTTTAAAATCTATAAATTTATATAAACCATATTTGACGTGGGATAGCGGAAAATAGTTCCAAATTGTACAAAATAGTATAGACATATAGGATATTGAAATAAGAATTATAAATGAGAGATCTCCTTGATCTGGTCCAAAAATGCCTTAAACAGAACGGGGGTCACTATTGCAGCTAGGATAAGTACACGTCAAATAGTGTTTACAATCCGCACAACGTACGCAGCTTCTGAAGACATTTTTCTATTCCATACGTATTTTCTTCCACCAATTAAGATTTGGACCGAAACTACGTCAAAAAGGAGGTCTGAGAATAAAATAACATGCCCACATTTTCCATGTCTGGCATTTGCCAATTGCCCAAATATAGTAGAAATTAATCAATATTTAAATGTCATTTCGAACAAATTACTTCCAGCTGCAAATGGGTCTTTCAGCCGGAATATGGGATGTCATTGCTTCCACAGAATGCAATATTTAAAATGGGTTTTTATCCCATAGGACACTTATGATTAAAGTTTTGAAATCTAAAAATAGATGGAATATATGGAAACTTGGTGCTCCGTTTCTTCTAATTATAGAAACTATATTACATCTTGATAGAAAATATAATAGTCACGTGTTTATTTTCTTAAACTATTAGTCTTCTTGAGTCTGATTTATGTGTTTCTGTTTTCATTTTATCCTCTTCGCAATTCTGCCAAAGTTATGCGCAAAAATCATAGAATCATGCGAGTTAAAGCTACCGCTTGAACTTGGCCCTACAACATTTTCCTAATTTTAGCAATTTTCTTATTGAATTACACCAACCCTGTCGTTTTCCTAGTTGTCTTTGTTGCCGGTAAATTTTGATTGTAAATGTTAAAAATTGTTTATTTCCTTTAACAACAATTTTGTTTGAAGCTTCTAAGGTATAAATTGGCTTAGTTGAGTCCAAGGTGCCATCATTTTATTGCCTAAAAGAAACACGAAAAAATCTTGTTTCTTATATCCGGTTCGATATTAAACCAACCCGCTGTAAACGAAAAAGGTTTAATATATTTAATATTCATATCCAGGTATGTTTGCTAGATCTGACTGCTGGTTGCTTATATAAGCCGCCCTTTTCTTCTAGCGGGCGGGATAATAACAAAGGATGTAGGCGTTAGTCCATTACTCCTGTTCGTTTGGATATCTTCCGTAAAAGTCATTAAAAGCGCTAGTGTACGCAGCTGGCCTAAAGAGATCCCTTCTGACTCTATAATTTATCAGTTATTATAAATTTTCTTCAAACAAGATAATAAAATAATTTCGAAATATTAGATTTTCAATAATTTTTTTTCCAAAAATTAATCTCAAAATAGAGGTTATACAAAATAAACAACTTGGTCGAATCCTTTTTTAATAAATTAGAACATTAACTGAAAAAACATACATATTCTATAATTATTTAAAATTGCTTAAGAAAATACATACTTTTCTTTAATAAAGGGTGAAATTTTAGCAACTTTCTTTTTGGGCAACACTGTTTTCGTGCAATATGTTAAAGTTAAACATGTTCAGTTTGGTCGACTTACAAGCGAACAACGCTTGCATATTTTTGAATTCTATTATTAAAATTCATGCTCGTTTAAGAAAGTGCATCGTCCACTTTTTTATCGGAAAATTTTGTTCAGCGACGAAGTTTATTTTCGGTTGAAGGGATACGTGAACAAGCAAGAACTGCCAATGCATCCAGAAAAATGTACTGTTGGGTGAGATCATTGGACGACAAAGAAAGGAACGTTACTGTGATTGGTGAGCGCTACCGTGCCATGATTACAAAAAAAATTTTTGCCCAAAATAGAAGAGCTGGAATTTGTTGACATGTGGTTGCCACAATATGGTGCTTCACAGTTTATATTTGTTAAATAGGGAATAATTTTTTATGTTACCGACAACCTATCAGGATGATGCCTTATGAAGTTCACAATATATCGTAAATTACTGCTTGAAATATCTAATGACAATATATTAAAATTTATTTAATTTTTTTATAAACTTTTCACAAAAAATATATATGCACCCTGATGGAAATAAAAACACAGCAAACTCCTTGTTTATACATATAAGTAAAGTAGATCACACAGTTGAAAAAAAAAATTATTTTCCAACCCCGAAAAAAAATTTGTTGTAAACATATTTACATGTTTTATGTGCCGTATGTTAAGAAAAGAACATGTCATTTTGTGCATCATGGTTTACTTGTTTTTAGAATAGCACACACACGTGCATTAGGTTTTAAATCAACTGAACCTTCAATTGATATTAAAGTTATAAAAGTTAGAAAAGTTTTTAACATTAAATTTTCAAAATTAAAGATATGTGACCGGGGAGGCATGTCCTTATGCCGATTGAAGGAAAAATTTTGGTACAGCTTAACCTTATGATTCCAGAAATAGTGACAATCGTTTACTTAATCCGATTTATAATTAAAAGGTAAATTTAATTTTTAAAATCAAGGATATTTGTATGCCAATTATATCCTTGAGTCGAATAAAATAATTGAGCTTGACTGACAAATTCCTAAAATTAAAGAAAGTATTCAAATCATAACTCAAGCTACTATTTATTATATATTCTTTTTGTTATATTGTTATTTATTGCCATTATATAATTTGATTTGGATCCCTGCTAAGCCACACATTCTGACTACTGCCAAATATTCTGGATGTTTCCGGGAATGAATCAAGATGTCACGAAACAGTTTGTGTTATAGAAAATGAAAGTATTTTTAATTCGAAGTTTTATAAAAGAATTTGAGTTGTTAGTACAAATTTTCGGAACCTGATTGGAATTAGAATTGTATATAAATAGTCATGCCCTCACATCGTTTAAATTGGCGACTACCAAAAGCTTAGCTCCATAATTTTAGAACTAGCAGTTTGAAATAATGCGTGTACAATTAAGCTTCTTTTGCCAAGTGTACCTTTTCAATCTCATCCGCCTTTTGTTAATTTATTTATATTTTAATTTAATTTATTTAAGATGATCCATGGTCAAACTTTCTATTATTACAATTCAATACACACTAGAGAATGAATAGAAGCAGTGGGAGCCCACTATAAATCTTACTGCTCTCAGTACCCAGTGAAATCTCAGGAAGATTTAAGCACTGTCATTTTAGGCTTCCTTTAACTAGCCAACGAAAAGTTACAGCAAAGAAACATTTACAAATTTAAATGAAAAAATGCACTTTGGTCCCTCATTCGCACATTCGATTTAAAGTATTCCTAAATTTTCTTATGTCTTCAAATGTAGAACATATAACAACACACACACACACATACACACATACATAAAGTGGCTTTATTTTGCGTAAAAAAAGAATAATATTTTTAAAATCATTTAAAATATTCTTCTGAAAGTAAATGAAACGGAAAAAAGTTGTTGGAACGAAAGATAAATTCAAAAATTCAATGAAATTCAAAACAAAATTACGAAGTAAATAAACATATTATTTAAAAGGGTTGTTACATGACGAAATGCTTAATTGAAATGAAATAATATAAAAGAAAAAAGATCTCAACACGTCCCCACACACACAAACACACACACACACGTGCAAATTGTCTGAGTGAGTGGATGGCGTATGATTAATATTATTACGAATGCGCCTGTGGTGAATTATATTCCCAGAATATATTTATCAATTCATAATTTATAAAGAAATGCGAATGGAATACCTTTCAAATGAAAAGCGTGCGCAATTATTAATAAAATAAGTTAAGACAAAAGCTCAGCAGGAATTTTTAATTTTAGTAATTATTGCTGAAGAAGGAAAATGCAATTAATTAATATCACTTAATTAAACTTCATTAAAGATGGAAATCGCTAGCAAAATTAATTTGAATTCTGCACTATCATATTCTAATATATTAGTCAGGAGAGTGCAAAAGAGCGCGAATAAAAGAAAAAAAGAACTTATTTTTCTAATATAAAAACCAAGACCGCACAAATAGAATTATTATTATTTTTTTAACTCATAAATCTTAATATTGGATGTAAAGCAAATGATATCCTTAATTATATATTTGGTTCTAATGCATTTCATGAGCAAAATTTTTCATAAGAGTGGCCTATTTTTTTCTAATTTCGTAAGAAGAAAATGAAACTGATCTATAGCGTGTCATGATTGTATTTGATAGCGAGTGAATAATTATTTACTAATCCATTTTAACTAAGGTATATAATAGAACTGTAGGATATGACTCTCAATGAAATAACTTCCAAGATTTTAAGAAAATTAAACGAAATAACTTACACTGAATTAAAAAGTCCTACAAAAAATTTAATGAATTAAATCCCAAGAAAATGTTTAATATTCACCAACTTGTAAACGAAATAAAACCAACATTTTTCTATATATTGAAAGGTGGGCCGGGCTTTTACATACCTCGAACAAGACAGTCCTTGAGCCCTGCCTGCTGCTGGCCTTGCTGTCTGAAGTACTTCTGAAATAACAGTCGGGCGCAAGACCTTTCTGCACTGTGTTATATGAAAAAGTAAGGCAATGCAGAAATGCTTTAGAAAGCAACGCCGAGTTTCAACCTACTAGAGAGGAGAAGCCTTTGCACCTGGCAGAAATACTTCAGAAGTACTGCACATGTCCAAATAAACAAAGATTCATGAAAACATGGGCGGTCTGGTATATATTTTTTTCAATAAATATTTTTTTTCTTCACAAGCCAGTTATATTATTGTCTTATTATGAAAATATCATAAGTTTCATTTCATATAAGTATGTACATATTTTAAGAAAGTTATATCAAATCCTTATCTGGGATAATTTATTTTTTTTTTTTTTTTTTTTTTGGATTAGTGACTTAAAAACTCTTCAACATGTACAAGTACTAAAGAGCGCTAAAAATTTAAGTTTATCCCTAACGAAGCATAATTTTGGTTCGCTTAAGCTAAAAAAATTTACCAATTGTACTATAAATGTATTTTTTGATAAAATTATTTGATGCTTTCTTTTTGGATTTTTTTACGTCGATCAATACAAGATACGAGTACAAACAACACATTATAATTGTCTGTCCACAAGGTGTATTTTAAATATAAATATCAATAAATGACACACGTTGAAGGGAGTCTTGTGAATTGGGCAAATTATATAAGTTCAAAAAATCAAAATCGATTTTTGTTTATTTTTATAATTTGAATATGAATCAATTGTACTAATACTGCCATCTTTGGTGTCAAAATAATTAAAAATATAATCTGCAGTCATCAATAATTTTTACCATAAACATTTTCTTATTGTTTATTTTTTTTATTATTAGATTTTTTTTTTTTTTGCTAGAACTAGGGAAATAGTTTATTGGAAGAGAGATATTTTGGATATTTGATTTGCTAAAAGCAACAGGAAAGATTTCTGTTTGACCGAAGAACGAATTTTCTCTGTAAAGCGTAGTACAATTTGCCGGTCATGTCGAATCAGCAAATGAATGTGTATACAGTGAAGAATGTCCAATTTGTAAAATGGAGAGGATTTCAGAGTGTGCCCTCATTAGGCCACATTCCATTGAAGCAACGATAAAACAAGGGGCCAACAGAGTTGGTTACATTCTTGTCACCAATGAGCTTCTTTGCCTTCTCATAAACGCCCATGTCTGCATCATATATGAGAGTTTTATTGGAATTTTGATGAATGTAGGTGATATAAATAGTTCTAAGAAACATGATCCTACTCAGAGATTGTAATTAAAAGTGGTCGAACGATTGCAGCCATAGATTCGTTTTAGACCATACTGTGGACTTATTGTTTCAACTTATTTCTAAATTGATTGTATAACACAGTGCAACACGAAAAAAATAACCATATACGGACACCACTACGTGATAAAAGACGAAAAAAAAAGACCCGTGTCTCCCAATTTTTCCCACTTTTTTTATGGGCCGCCAAAGATTTGGGGCCTCGGTATCATTTTCGCAAAAAAGTGATCATTTTCTCGGGCTTATATCTTGCAAACCGTTCCGAATTTCGATTTACTCTCTGAGGCAAACTTGTAGCTCTTGTCATAAAGAACAAAAGTTGCGAACATATAAAATCAAAAAAACTTCTCCTTCCAGATAAAAATCGCAAAAAACTTAAAAAAATTCGATTTTTTAACATTAGCATGTTAACAACATTTTTGACAGCTTTGTTAATGTTAACATGCTAATGTTAACATGCTAATGTTAACATGCTAATGTTAACATGCTAATGTTAACATGCTAATGTTAACATGCTAATGTTAAAATATCGAATTTTTTTAAGTTTTTTGCGATTTTTATCTGGAAGGTGAAGTTTTTTTTTATTTTATATGTTCGCAATTTTTGTTCTTTATGACAAGAGCTACAAGTTTGCCTCAGAGAGTAAATCGAAATTCGGAACGGTTTGCAAGATATGAGCCCGAGAAAATGATCACTTTTTTGCGAAAATGATACCGAGGCCCCAAATCTTTGGCGGCCCATAAAAAAAGTGCATGACTTTGGGAAAAATTGGGAGACACGGGTCTTTTTTTAGTCTTTTATCACGTAGTGGTGTCCGTAGTTATTTTGCCACGACTTAAAAAATTACACACAGTATAATAGAATGAAGTTGTATATATTGTTGTTTTATTTATATCTTTCCCCAAGGGCTGTTTTGGAGAGCCTTAATGGTAGTTTTAGTTTAAGACGGCATGTTTTTGCCGTCTGAATTACATTTTTCCCACTGCAAAATTTATACATGTAGTCTGAAAGAAACGTTAAATGATTGCTTCTGTAAAAGTCAGATGTAAGGTCAGATAACAAATATTCAATTAGAGCGTGTTTTATTTTCATCTGACAAAATATAAAACAATAAATGTTGACTGGCAATTTGGACAAATATGTGAAATTGCAAGGAGGGCCGTACAACTTAAAAATTAAATGTCAAAACCATTCCACCTTAATTTGTAGGAACTCAGTGCGATCGGCAATATGTATGAAGTTTTTATTAGTTTCCTCTAGCTAATTGTTCTTCAATTTCCCTGGAGTTACCATTTTTCCTGTTGTCAACTAAAAATGCCCCAATTAAAAATCTATCCAATGCAAAATTGCCTCAGAAATGGCCCTAAAAAATATATATAATTTGGAACATGTAATTTTGGAACATTTTTCTTTTAAGAAAATAACAAAAGTTTGGAATGACTTTTCTATTTTTTGAGTCATATTTCATTTTATTTTTTAATTTGGAGCATTTTTTTCTCTGTTCTTGGAGCCTTTTCAATTGTTAATTTTGGGGCCATTTGTCTTCTCTTCTTCTTTATAAAGATTTCCCTCGCAGCCGGCTAACCATGGGGCGCTTCGCTTAACAAATATTTTCTGCATATACCGACTTCGATCAGGCGCATTTTTCAGTTTAAGGTAATTTTTAATTTTGCAATTCAGGGCAATTTTTCATTGGTATAATTTTTCTTAATTGAGAAAATGTGGCCGTAATGAAATACAAACTCCAAACTGAAATTGGCCCCAGCATTTTCTATTGAAAATAATAACGAAATTTTGGGTCCACTTTTAGTTTGTCGTTTTTTAATTTGGAGCAATTTTCTTTGAAAGCATTTTCCATTCTTAAGTTTAGAATCAGTTTTCATTATATGGAATATGAAAAGTGACCTCAAACTACGATATAAAAAATTTAAAATGACTCCAAAATTCGTGTTGATATTTTCAATATTTTTATTGGATTATTGAAAGAAATTCAGCACTAAGACTTGATGGTGAAATTCTTCTCCACAAATCGATCCTAAAGCCATTATGGTGCTATTGAGTTCATCTGACACAGAAAAGATTCAAAGGCAGCAAAATAAAATGCTCCGAAAGAATACTGCAGCTTCCTGGTAGGTAAAAAAAAACTCGCTCATCCAAAAAGACATGTATGTACGTTCCGTTCCTTTGCTTAAAAATGTGGTTTCAAAATGAATGACAATATACATAAAGAAACTTGGATACCATTAAAAACTACTGGCCTGCAACATTCTAAATTATAGAGGCTACACGAGAGATGTGAAGTCAATCACAGAATAAGTCTATACCTTCTTCTGGCTGGCAACTGATGGACTTGAATGATGGTGAATTTTAGGTTTAACATTTGAAAATTTATTGTCAGTTCAATGAATATAGAAGATTTAATAAATAATTATATTAATAACTATAATAATAACAACAATAACAATATTAAAAAGTTTTCAATATATAATTTATTAATTTTTGATTATTGTTAGGATGTTTTTCATATTAAACTTTATATTTTTAATTAATTCATAGTATTTTTAAGTTTTTATAAATCGAAGATATATTTAAAAATATATTTTGCTTTATTACATTGCAAAAAGTTAAAAAAAAATTCAAAATTATTTTGCCACAAGCGCAAGAAACTGAAAAGGAAATTTAAATTTGTTCTTGTTTAATTTTTTAAGACTAAAAAAATATGATAAAAGACAAACGTTTGAAATTTATTGATACATTAAAAATTGTTAATTTTCATAAAATTAATATTCATCTAAGAAGGAAAGAAAAATTGAAGTGTCTTAACTAATTTGAGGTTGTTGAAAATATTTTAGGCAAGATAAAAAATATTAAAAAATTAAATAAAAAATTTATCTCAGAAAATAAGAAATTCATAAATAAAAAAATAACATAAAATAAAATTCGTTGTCCCACAAATGTATTTCAATCTTGTGTGCGAGTTTGTGAGATTTAATTTTATTTCTTTGTTAATAATTATTATGAAAATAAATCAAACAAATAAACTCAGCGGATGATGCCACCAAAATTTTGATTTCTTTTACGAAATTCTAAATGGTTTTTTTTTTTGTTTTTTTTTTTTTTTTTTTTGTTTTAGGAAAAACACATGGAAAGGCAACATTTAATAAAGAATATTGTTCTGGGCCAATTTAAGTCATAGATGGGAACTGCATACGTAATGTGGCATGAGTCATGGCAAACTGGGATGAAGTTGTTCCTTCAATCATGAGAGTGTTTCTTTTTTAGCTGACATTTTTCTTACTCAGTAAGTAAATACAAGTTTTATTTGTTACACTATTTGTTATTATTTAATTCCACTTGATATTAAGAAAAAACTTGAAAATATATCTAGGCTGTTCTTAAATGTAAAACTACTTGCAAAAATCGCAAAATTTGCAGAGCTTTAAACGAATGATTCTTTTTTTGAATAAAACAGCGGAGCATTCAGTCGTTATAATATTTTGAATGCATTAATTTTTCGTAAAAAGAGGAATTGAACTAAAAATATAAATGACTTTAAATTCGTCATACATTAATTGCTAAAAGAATAAATTAAATTAGAATTTTCATGAAATTTTGAATCGTTCACTTTACAAAATATTTGAACTGAAATAAAATTTTAATTAATTAATTATACACTAAAAAGTTTCGAATTGAATGACTTGAAAATTTTTATTTTATCATGGATTCATTAAAAGTTTAATTCAATCATTTTTTTCTCAATAGGAATACATTGAAAATCGTTGCTAATACATTCATTGTTGAAGCATTTATATTTGAATTTAAAAAAAGAATGCATTCGAATACTATAAATAATTGTCTGAATGATTCGCTCAAGAAAAACATCATACGTTTTCAGCTCTGTAGAATTTTGTGAAACGTAAGGAAAATGTGTATTATTAGTGGCAATTAGATTACAAAATATATTTAACGAAATTTTAACAAACCAAATTACTTGGCCGTTACTTTTCATATATTTTCCTTCGGCTGCATTTATCCAAATACCCCGCACTATTGATTTTCTCTATTTGTTTTTGATTTTAAGACCCTGTACAGTTTATTAAACTTTCATGAAAATTGCTTCCACATTTATTAGTGTTTCTACTCGATTTTATGATCACTATAAAAACCGAACAGCAATATTTCTGATATTTGCTCTCCTTTAAAATGTATTCATTCAAAAATTAAAACATTAAAGACAAGCAAAATAAATTTCAAAAGTGCAAAAAGTGTAATTTATTTATTATTACCTTAAAAAATATAAACAAAAAAAAGATTCCAATTTTTATTGATTGAAAAAATTTATATGTTCATTTAACATAGTAAGAGAAAAAATTAAACCCTGCACTACACATGAATAAGGCAGGAAAACTGAATTGCAAAAAATAATTTTATAAAGTAAATAAAAATTTAAATGAAAAGATCACAAAACTAGATTTTAAATAAATTGAAATAAATAAAAAAATTCTTTATTTTATTAAAGAGCTTTAGGTCTTTTTATAAAAAAACTAATTTAATTTAATTCAATATTTCGAAGACGCTTAAGTCTTTTTGAGGAAAAAATTTTATAAAAAGGACGATGCCAAGCAAGATGTTGTATAAAAGATTTAATTTATACCTTTTAGTCATCTTGGCTCCGACACCAGAGATCTCAGCTAATAACGCATCTATCGATATTTGAGTCATTTAACATTTTTTTATTCTTTTTAAGCCTAATAAATTTATTGCAAAATATTTACTTTTATTTTAAATACTTAATATTAAAATTTAACGCTATTGTACCCATAAAATGTTTGAACTTTACAAGCTTTTTTTGGTGTGGGTTCAGCTGTTCATATGTCATCATTTCATTCGTCCCTGCACAAAAGCGTCCGAGATTTTTAATCAATTTAATAAGATTCTCTGACGATTTGCTTTAACGATCAATGAAATTGCGGCATATGAACAAATAAAGCAACAAAAAACATATTCGAAATTTAGAGATTATTTGTAAAGCCGATATGGGAGGTACTATACCCCATAATCCTTTAGCGTATTAGTCAAAACGCGAACATCTCTGGAGCACATAAAAATAAAGAATTCTCACTATTATAATCAGCCAGATGTAAGAAATTTAAGTAATAAATTGTACGGGAGACACCCATTCCTATTCTGCTATAGGGGGGTGATTATGATCGTCATAATCGAACTAATGTGAAAAGGCATGATAAGATTATAAATTTAAAGAGACTTGAAGCGTTACAGATATAGTCAGACCAGTGCATCATCTCAATATGTGCCCTTCTGAAAATATCGCTTCTGTTAGCGAAAGTTTGGCAAATAATCCGAACTGGTCGATTGTCTGCAGTTGCGCTTATCTTACGGCTCATTATGGTGTGGATTTGCACCTCCATCCATATAAACTCCAACTTTGGGTGCTAGAGCAACAGGCTTTCAATGCTGATTTTTCGAACAAAAATTTCATCAGCGATGAAACTCATCAATATATGTTGTCAACGAGACGGTGCCACGAGCCACACAAGATGACAGAATTTGGCTTTATTGCATGGGAAATTTCTAGAACGCGTAATTTCCCATTTTGTGCCACGTTAATTTGCCACCAAGATCATGCAATTTGACACCGTTAGATGTTTTTGTGGTGCCACGATATCTACGCGAATAACTCGCTTGGGTTAGATCATTTGCCAAGTTAAAGCCGAGATACCGTCCGGGATGTACGAAAAAGTCAAAAACTTCCTTAAATCTATCCACTGCTGCGACCAATCTCGAGCGGGTCATTCAAATAATTTTGTATTTTACATAATGGCAATGCCTAAGTATGATTGCGAAATAAAATTTTATTCTAAATCATAGCTTTATGTGTTATTCAAGTAACTTTTGTTTTGAAACCAAAAAGTGGATAACCCACTAAACAAGGATGGTACCTACCTCCAGTGATATCACATATTGCACAGTGGGATCATATATGAACCATACGATTGCATTTTCAAAAAGAGTTTTTAGTCAAAAAATAACAAAAAATCCCTACTCATTCTTATTTTGAATTCGGCTTTCCATAAGAACTGTGCGAATTTCCATAAGAACTGTGCGAAGCAAATAATAAGGGAAATTCAGATTATAAAGTTTCTTTAGCGAATTTTCCGACTGCTGATACTGAAACTAAAATTTATGTTCAGAAATTATTTGGCTGAGGAATTTTTGACATTTGATGTATATGGTGCCTTGTAATTTGTTTAAAGTTTCTTGTATAAAAATTAACGCGAATTTTAATAAACTTATAAATGCATAACTGTCTACAAGCCTATTTTTCGGTGTAGAAGAACTGCATACTAGGATTTACACGCATTTTTTTACATTTCTTGCCTATTACAAGAATGTCTGCCATAAGTATTAGTGGAGACTTTTATTATTTTTTTATTATTATACAAATAAAATTCTCACATTGGACAGTGTCAAAAGCAGTTGAATAAAAGTAGAAAGCCAAGGAAAATATTCCAAAGTAATTAAAAAAATAAAATAAACAAATAATTAAACAAATGCACAATTTTTTGACATTCACTAATGAAAATATTTTTAAAAATTTATCAACTGTGCTGTCAATTCCACTAGTTATGAATTCGCCTTGGACAATTGTTTGTTGACAGAACTTTTGACATTTCATATTTATTGTACCATGTAATTTGTTTAAAGTTTATGTTATTGTTCTTGTATAAAAAAAATATGAATTGGAGTGTATAAAGATTAATTTCTACACACATGTCTACAAGGTTATTTGTTCGCGTAGAAATAAATGTAAAAATTTAAACATAAAATTCAAGCAGAACTCTGCACTGGGCTTAAAAGTGAATATAATCCTTTCGAAATTATGAATATTGAATGTAAAAATTAAATCGTAATATGCTGGTAGTTTATAATGATTTAATTCAGCCTCTCGCAAACTATGGGAAATATTCAAACCTGTAAATATTTATTTGAATATTTCTTTTTTAAATATTGTAAAGCACAATCTGCTGGCCATGAATAATTTAATAAACATTTTAGTAATTGACTGACTGATTTCTTATTACTGGAAAACTCTTGAGAAAATGTTCCCTCAATTACTGTGACTATAAAAACTTATCATTTTTAGTCTTAGGGATGATTTCTGTTAAAAAAGTGAACATGAACATATTTAATTTAATTTACTAATTAAGTCGATATAAAACACCGTGCTACAATTAAGGGGAAAAACACTCTTAATAAAAGTGAGGTCTAAATAGTTTTTGATTTTTTAAATATGCTTTAAGGGAAATCAGATAATTCCGGCGGGCGATAGCGGCGTGCGCGACGGGCCCGCGACATACGCGGCACGCGCGCTCTATATTGCATTTTAACTTTAATATATTGAAAACATTTTTGTCTGTTGCTATGACCAACATTTCAAGTTTTCTGTGTGTTAAGAACTTATCAAAAGAGAAATAACACAATACTGGCTTTATTTCATTCCTTATATGGAAATAAAGCCACATGTCTTTATTTCTCAATGAAATGGGCAATAAAACCATATGGCTTTATTGCCTATGACTTTATTGCACTGCACCCTCAGGCGGCCACTTTGTCCACATAAATCTTTATGGAATAAAACTAAAGGACACCCTTTGAAATAAAAAAAAGTTTTCTTTGTCGGTCTATAAATGGGGAACTATATGGTAATCAATATTTCGTTGTGTTAGAGGTAACAAATTGCCCGTCCGATTTTAGAAACAAATTATGGGAACAAACTATGAGCAAACTCTTTGAAAGCAAAAAAAAAAAATCTGTCAATATTAATCGATAGTCAGTTTTTGGGCGGGTAAATTACCCGTCCGATTTAAAAAAAAATGTGGCACCAATCTGTAAGCAAGCCCTTTCAAACAAACAAATTTAGAAATCGGTCCATAAATGAAGTTCTGCTTGTACAAGCATTAAAAAAGTAAAAATAAATATGCACAAATTGATAACCTCTCCTTTTTTTAAAGTCGGTTAACAAGATATTTTATATAAAAAATTAGGACCATTATTACAACTTGGAATTAATTAAAAATAGGATTTTATCAGATGGAGAAACAGTTCTTCACTATTACAACTTGTCTTTAACTTGAAAGTGAGCGCGATAAGTTGAGTTTATTATACCTGCAACTTTTATCGCGAAGCTTACTCGATTGAAGTTGCCACATTTTCACAAGTTGCCATATTTTTTACTGTTTCAATTATAGCTGTATAATTCTGGCAACACTTTCTCTACTATTGAGTTAAAACTTCTTTGGAAGGTGACATTTTTTTATTATTTTTCATGTTTTATAAAAAGTAAAACTAACCAAAAAATATATAATAAATAATAAAATAAACAAATATCCTGAAGATGGTACTCGATGAGTACCGAAATATCGATAACGAAAATTAAAAAAAAAGATACCTTAAGCTTAAAGAAAATAAATAAAATTTATTAAATAAAATAAAATGGTCAAAAAAGTAGAACATGTAAAAAATCTTTTTTTTTCATAAAGAATAAAAAAAGTGATTAAGTACGACGTTGCCACCATTCAAAAGCAGTTGGTAAACGCTCTGGTATATTCAGTATTTAAAATTGATAACTTTTTTACAGGGAATTTATAATAATGAAAAATTATTAAAAGTCAGTTTGATGCTCACCTTTAATTATAATGTAATAATGGCCCTTATTATAATAAATTCTCGTTAGAAAATACCAAAAAAACTCTTGTCTTGAATTCAATATAAATATCCTCCAGTAAGAAAACTTCTGTTGCACGTTGTAATATACATGATGGATTTTTATTTCATTACAATTTACAAAGATTTTTGTTTTTGTTTGTTTTTTATTTTTTTTTCTTTTTTTGTAAAATTTTCCCATATTAATATTTTAGTTGTTTATTATTTTTTCGTATTTCTTGGTAATATTTTTTGCTTTATTTATTTGATATGAATTTTGTTTTTGCACAAATTACGAAATTAAATTTGGTGTCTGCTTTTAAAGAGAGATGCACATATTTACATTCCATATTAATTGAAATTGTTTTGATTTCAAGTGGCTCAACGAAGATGCCAAACAAAACATTAATAAATTGTGAAGCGCTAGAAATAATTCATTTCAGTCTGCTAATATAATATTTGCAATACGTATGTCCAGCCTTGGCTTGGGCGAATCGAGGCTACAAATCGAAATTACGATTGCAAACTACTTGTGGCTCCAATCGTAGCAGTTGGTGTAAATGCAGCCGCTTGCCACAAATGCAATCACAACATTTTTCGTGTAACAAATTCTATTCAAATCCTTTCAGCCATTTCGTTTTGATTGAACAGCAAACATCTGCACGTAAACATTCCTATTTTCAAATTTTTAATATCAGTAGCCCAACTTTAGTAAATTTTATTTGAGTACATTTTCATACACCATTATAATATACACTATTTTGTATTTTCCTAAGGGGAAGTTATAAATTTTTTATTTTAGTTGAAAATATTTTATTACGAAAGCGCAAAAATTCTTACCAGAACGAACACTCCACCAGATAGTTGTTCAAACAAAATGTTTCCCACTGTTTTATCGGGGATTTGCATTTAAAATTTTTCAAATGTAATTTTCAAAAAATAAAAAGTAGAATATTTTCCGAAGCAACCATAAATAAATACAGGCAGATAACGTAAATTTGAAATATTATGCATTAAAATTTAAATGAAAATAAACAACGATTAAAAAACAACAGTTTTAATTATTTTTGGATGAGCAAAGTTCAACAAATTGTGTTGCAATAAATAAATATGTGTATAAAATTTTCTTTTAATTTAAAAATGATTTACGTTCTGCATTAAAAGCAAATTGAAACGATGTTGCATGAATATCTTTGCAAATCACAATATTTTTTACTATTTTTATTCCTTTTCCATTTTTTTGTTTGTTATAGTACAATAATTTAAATTCTTTAATTATATAAATTTACTATTCAACTACTGATTAAAAAAGGCAAGCAAATGCAACATTTCTAAAAGACATTGTATACAGAAACACTGGGCAACAACCTACAAAATTATGTGTCTGCATATTTAGAGCATTGACAAACTAGAGATGACACGCTCTCGCAGATGGAAATGCTTTATTGGCCAAATGATATCGTCAAAAAATACAATGAAATGCAGCCATTACGTGTCCTGCATTAAGGACTTAATATTTTTAAATTGAACTAAAAAAAATTTATTTATTTGAAAGTCCTATTGATGTCATTATATATAAAATATAATATTGTGTAAGTGTCCAACATGGTTTCGCTGCGTTTCCATGACAATGGCACATAAACCCGACTGAATTTAATAGATGGCATGGACTAGATCTCAAAGCTGCTATAGTTTGTACCTTATTTGCATAGGCAATTGACTTAAGAAAACCCCACAAGAAAAAGTCCAACAGTACATGTGATTAAATTGCTCGTGCAGAATGTCCAATATGGTACGAGCTGTATATAATATGATCTACTGAGGGCAGCAGCCCAAAATTCACACCAAATAGTGACTTTTCGGGTTGCACTGGACGACCTTTGGTCTCAGTTGGATTGGAATCATATAAGGTACACCTTAATTCAGAAATTGTAGATGATTATGGTGAACGTAAACTGGCCGAAACGCGCGAAATATTTACCGAACGGAACACCAGTATTTATAACACAATTTTACCATTTTACACATGTTGTTGCAGGATTTATTATTGTTTATGTGAAAGAAATTTTGACATTTATTGATTCATAATTTTTTCAACTTGACTTCCTAGGAAGTTAAAAATGCACTACTCGATTTTGGAAGCAATGAAAATGTCGCTCTTTTTTACTGAGATAAACGTACTGCTATTCTTTATATTAAATTATTTATTTATATATTTTCCGTATTGTTAGCGAAGCACTTAAGTGCCTTTTAAGACGGTCCCGCTGATATTGATATTAAAATCGTTGTAAATTATCCGAATCCTTATCTCATCATATTATGACTTCTCTGGAAGTCCTTTTTTACTAAATAACTACAATTGAGGCCATCTTGCCAAAAAGTTTAAAAAAAAATCCAAAAATGATGAATGAAAGAAATTGGCGCAGCTTAAAAATAGTCTCTGGTATTTGAATTTTTAAAACCGTTCAGAGATGTTATAAATTA
The DNA here is from genome assembly GCA_963681545.1 of Germaria angustata. Taxonomy (NCBI): domain Eukaryota; kingdom Metazoa; phylum Arthropoda; class Insecta; order Diptera; family Tachinidae; genus Germaria; species Germaria angustata. The sequence goes on along the minus strand of OY812998.1, from coordinate 114,778,075 downwards.
ATTATAAAAATTGCCTGTGGTAAGAAGTTAAGGATACCAGTATCACCTGGGAATTTTACTTTTCAAAGCCCGCTTGAACTTCTGGCGTAATTCTGAAGCGTGAAAAATCATTATTTTTTTAAATTTATTTGTCTTAAAACAGCTACAGGCTTGTGTTATTTAAAATATGTACTTCTAGTAAGAAATAATCCTCATAAAATTCTAGTTATTAGAAATAAAAGACACATTTCCTAAAAATATGAAGGGAAACTCGAAAAATGGAACAAATAAAAGAAAATGGTAAATTATTTATGTATTTCATATCTCATATATATCTACGACACTAACAATACGTCCACTGCTTTAAAAACTTTTAGAGTATCCTGTTACAATATTAAGTTCTCTTATAAAAATTAACACCCCCTAAAGGTCTGATCTGCTTCACTACAAACGAATGTACAATATTGTTACTATATTCGTCAAACCATAAAATTTGTAATTGTATTTGTAATTTGTAATTTAAAAAAAAAAAATCTGCAAAAAACTCACCTCTTTCTCGAACTCCTCTCGTACATTAGCGCTGCCCAGCGAGATTGATGGTGTAGGAATATAACCAAATGATTGTATGGCCGGTAAACGTTTGACAACCAGAGGTCCTTTGAATATACTACCGCTACCGTTACCGTTACCGTTGCCGTTACCACTGTGGCCGTATTGTGAATATTGTCCGGCAAGACCTACACCACTCCCATACAACAAAAACGATGGCGAAGAGGATGTAGAGTTGTCGTGTTCAAAGTGAAATATAGTTGTCTGGTCACTGCAATTCGATTGCACTTCATCCAGGCATTTCTGTGATGATGATGTATGAGATTCAATTGTTTCAGTGCTCAACCAGACGGGACTGGTGAGACGATCCTGATGTAAGACAAGAGGTGTTGAATATGATTTCTTTTGTGGCAACAGGGATCGTGCTATAATGGCTGGTGATGTGGGTGAGTTCAATACTGAAAAAGAGGTCGCAGTAGCAGGATTATGTGCTGTATTGCTATTAGCGCTAGTGTCTATTTGCTCATTTAGTTCACTCGCGTGTGCATGCGTTTGTATTTCGTCGGTTTCATCTTCAGTTTCTTCGTTAATTTCTTTTGTTATGTTATGCTTGGGAGAGTATTGAAATTTACGCGTTAGAGTTGGCGTTAGTTTTAAATTAAACGAGGGACTTTGGCACTTGCGTGGCAAGTCACTATCCAAAGATGCACGTCTATAGTTTGTGACCGGCAATTGGGCTATAAAAGAGGATTTTAAACGTCCATGATTATCGTAACGTAAAGTTCTCTTGGGCGTTAGTGATTCACTTCTGCACGTCGCGTTATGTTTATTATTATTATTGTTGTTATTATTATTGTTATTATTTAAGTGACCATTTAGACTATTCTCGCACGTTTGTACTGTGTGATTCACTATTGCCGCGTTACCATTAGTCTGTTGTGTTACTTCACTATTTATATTGGATTTTTCTTCTATATTACGATTCCGATATAAGGGAAAACAATTTAACAATTCACACTTTTCGGGTGTTATAGATCGTTCTGGGCCACGTACAATGGGTATATCACGCGGCAAAGTTTGTTGTATGAGGGAGGTTTGTTTTTCGAATCTTTGCAATTTACGGTAAAATTTTTGAGGATCATACGAGTAGAGATCTTCAACAGTTTCCGTAATAGGCTTAGGCGGTACCGGTGGTGCCCTATTCTGACAACGCAAAGAGTTTCTTATGTACACTCGGCGGGCAAAGGTGGACGTTTCAAAACTACTACCATAATTACAAGGCAAAGACCACGATAGGGCACAATCGTCGGTGCTGAGATCTATGTTACCGTTATCGTTACGCACGGGTATTTTAACGGGCTTTGTGATTGTGGTATTAATGTTATTGTTGCTATTGCTTGTAACATATGGTATAAATTGATCGCTATTTGACTTGTCAATTGCCCGAGTATAACAACAAGTTGTAGGCGTTTGAATACTGTGATCGCGTGATGTTTTTTTACGATCCACCTCAAAATAATAACGATCGCGGTTCAGCAGCAGTTGTTTCTCTTGCTGCCCCTGTGCTTGCGTATATTCATTTTTATTTTTAAAATTATTCTTTTCGTATCTTATTGCTGTTGTTGTATTTGTATTTTCTTTGAAATCATTGTCGTCACAATTTTCCTTAGCATTAGTCACACAATCCGTGGACCGTTTGATTTGATTATCGTTAGCATTTGAAGACAATGATGACGAGTTGTTGTTATTATTCACTATGCCAATATCTTCATCCGTTACAAAGCGGTACGACGACAATTCTGAGACTGTTTCTGAATCTGAACGATGATAGAGATCCGAGCTAAATGAGGTGGATTCGGGATGTTTTCGATTTTGGCCATTCTTTCTTAGTGTTTGATGACCGTTCGATTGCCTGCTCATACTCTCACAGCAATGTTCGCAACGTAAAAACCCACCACCACCACCACCATCGTCTCCATTGCCATTACCAACATCACCGCGAGGTGTATTTGTTGTATTTTCTTTAGTATTGGCCATGTTGTGTTCTCCATTTTCATTTTCGTATGAGCAGGTTTGTAGAAAACATCCCGGTGTTTTTGGTATTTTATTAACGCTATCATTGTTATTGTTGTTGTTAAATGTTTTACATATTGCTGCATTATTGTTATTATTGTTGTTCGAACTCTGCTCGTTATTTGTGTTGGTTGTGGAACTGGTGTTGCCATCAAGTGGTTGTTTGTAAGATGTTATTGTTGTTGGTGTTGTTTCTTCATAATGTGCGGAACGATGCTTTAATAACATGGGTTTTGTTGTTGTGTTAAATTTCCTCGTTGCTGGTGATGTTGAGATTCGTGTTTGTGTTGGTGTTGGTGTTGCAGGTGGCGTAGGTGTCAGTGATGCTGTGGGTGAACTTGGCGATGGCGGTGTTAAAGTTGAATTCGTTGGTATTTTGAGAGTCTGTTGGAGATGTTGTCTTTTACGAAATTGTTCATACGTCAAAGGCATGTGTACAGTGGCTGCAACTGTTGTGTTTGTTAGTTGTTCGTTTAATTTCTTATAGCACGATCTAACAGGTCTTCGTAGTTGACTTAGATTTGGTGTAGCCGGCAGAGATATTGATGCTTTCGTTAAGTGTTCCGCTCTTTCTGTCAAACTATTGTAAATTTTATTTTTAGCTTTAACAATTTTATTTAGAATTCAAAAGACATAGAAACGCATCGTAGATGCAGACATGCATCGCACACACAAACACATACATAAGCATTTTAAAATAAAAATCATCGCCAACATCAGCCCCATCGCAGCCATTTAAATGCACACAAAAATTCAGTATTTAGTGTTTATTTTTTTTATTTTTTTGTTGCAGCATAATTTTTTCCCATTATTCGGTTCACATGAGTTATACAGCAAATGTAAGAAAAAAAATATGGAAAGACAAAATAAAATTAGAGAGATTTGAATATATTTTTAAAAATACATTTTTGCTAAGCTTACAAATAAATTGTTTTTATTAGACACATTTTATTGTAAGAATAAGAATTCTTACAACAAAAATGAAAAAATAGAAAAACACCCATAAAGAGTTTGAATTTATATTTAAACTATGACCCAAATTTTATAAGACAATTTTATTTCGAATTGTTTTATTTGTTGATGATTTTAAAAATGTTGATTTATTTCAATCGTTATTATTTTATTTATTAAATCCCCGCAAAATTTCAGTTTATTGAAGTTGACTTACAATAATAAGAAAATAATAATAATAATAATAATAATAATAATGCTTTTGATTTTGTTTTCCTTTAGTTGGTTAAATTGGTCATATTTTGTATAACAAAAATGAGATGTGAATTTTTACAACTTCCATATATTTGGATTAATTATTTGTTACGTTTTTCGGAATATTTTATTTTCAAATGAATGTAAAAATTGATTCACATTTGCGGACAGCCAGAGGCAGAGGTATAAAAAAATTTAAAACATTGTATATCGATGTAATGAAAACAAAATGTTTTCTAATAAAAGCATATCAATCTCTCGTATTGTATTTGTCGATGTCGACGTCGCACGAAGCCGACACCAATATTATGGGAACTATAAGCTCATTTTTGACAACAATTACATATTATTTATAAAATGGCAAGTGACCATTAATAATACTCAATTATTGTCTACAACGAGCATAGTACTAACCTTTTTTAATGTCGACTTCTTGTGACGACGATGACGACAATTAGAATAAGGGAGAATGAAAATATATCATGGCCTTTCCGCGAAATAAAGCTGAAGTAGCATAATTTTTGATTTTTACTCTTTCATCGCAGTCGATATTTTACGATCATTAAAATTAAATCTTTACGTTTTATGATCATTAGAGAAGGCAACATAAATTTAGGGCAAAATGAATTTAAATGCAAAAGGATTTATCAAAATCACTTCTCCTGTAAAATTTTGTATTTGCCCCTTAAGCTTTTTCATGTCTGAGTTCATAAAAAAAACTCTTATATATTTAGTCTTGTTAAACTTTAAGAAAATATCATCGTGCAATATCATCGTGGTAATAATGAAATAAATAAAAATGGAAATTGTTCCATGGGAATGACATTTACATTGCTTGCAGTTATAGACTCACATGAAAAAAGTATTTTCTAAAATTTTCAGTAGAAAATTACTTTTACACAAGAAAAATTTTATTGTGAAAACTGTTTATCTTTTCAAGATCTCTAATTGTAAAACCAGGCCCCATCAAGTTGGCTCTGGAGAGACTGAATGTTCATAAGTCGATAATCAGACTGGTTTGGGTACTATTAGCCGAAAGGGTCATTACTTTCGATATATATTAGTGTAAAGGGAGGCATTCCACACGGTGTATTGTCCCTACTTCTATGAAATCTTACCATAAACACCCTGATCATGGAACTAGACTGCATGATGTTCAGGACTGTGGTTTATACCGATGATGTTAGTGTTGTTGCGGTATTTGAAAAACACTCGGAACTAACTACGGATGGTGCTGCATAAGTAGTATAAGTTTTAGTCACGGATCAAGTCGTCATTGTGAAGCGATATAGGATACCAAACTTTCCACTACCTACATTGATTGGAATGCAACTTAACCTATTGCACTGCATGAAATATCTGGGCATATACCTAGACTCCAAGCTGTTATGGCACCGCAACGTCCCAATGGCAAAAGGCCACAGGGAAATCTTACGGAATAAATCCTAGGAACTCATAACACTTTGACACGGTGGTTAAGGCAATATTAACGTATAACACGTTGGTATGATGGCCCATCATAGAGAAGATCACTTACCATGACATTATGGGACAACTCCTAAGGACTTCTGCCTTGATCGTATTGGATGCACCAGCTCCACCTTCTTTAAGGCGTTAACAATTATGTTAAACTAGTTACCAGCTGATCTCATGTTCAAGCAATTGGCCATGAACTCTGCTGCGAGGGTCACTGGCACATGTAAAATAGCGGCCACGGGTCATACAGAAATACTGAGGCTCCTATAGAGCATATCATATTATATCGATTGCCGATCCTACAGTGATATTTGGCGCTTATCCATAGCGGATGTTCAGGACCGACATAGTAGAATTCTCGAAGTCTATATACGGACGGGTCTAAATCGGATTTGGGGGACGAATGAGACATCTCTATCCGACGCTGATTTGGTTAGTGCTAAATTCAGGCATTGCTAAGCATACAAATAACAGATCTTTTTAAAATTTAATTGGGACAATATCCTGAATTGTTTTTCTAAATATTAAAATGGGAACATTGTATTTTCTTGTAATTCTATGTAAATTAAAGCAACTGTCTTTTTACTGCAGGTTTCATATACCAAAAAAGTTTTGTTTAAAAGTTTGAATGATTTATTCGCGCAAGAGAGACGTACAGTTACACTCGCTGTCAGCGAGTCGAAAGTTTACACAATTTTGTTTTATAATTTAAAAAAGGTATCTACTGTGATTCAACAACTGGATCTAAGAACTACTGAGTCAACTTTAACAGCAAAGTTTAGGATTTTGCAATTCAGTAAAAAATTTTCAAAGATATACACTGCGGCCAATCTTAACGCCTATAATTTTTGGGGTGTTAATGAAACGAAAAATTCTCCTGTGCAGTGGAAACACGTCCTATTTTCCAAAAGCGCTACTTGGTAATTTACAACAATATAAAGACATATATATTTGTACATTTAACACTATTTTGATTTTTTAATTACACTATTTTACTTTTGTTAATAATAATCACGGAAATTTATTAAAAAATGTTTTTATACACGATTTGTGCGACAGAAACTCATTCGCTTCCTTTTAATATTATTCCCCATGATTTTCTCTCATGTTATTACGAACGCGACTTGATATTTAATTATAAGAAGAAATTAGTGAATCCCATAAAAGCACGTCTAATTGTTGATAATATTCTTATTTTGGCTAATCGTTAAAAATACTTGCTGCGACAATTTAGAGAGACGCGAGCTCGCGAACCAATTAGAAGTTAAGTAATTAATTAATTAAGCTTTACTTGTGCAATAATTCCCCAAAATATCTTGAATAGTTCACAAGTAGTTCTAATAAATAGAGCAGCTAATATAATATAGCAGTTATATTTACAGTGTACATAAAAAAATATACATTTATATAAATTGCAAATTTACCTGATGCATTTGAGCTTTGTCTAATAATCTGTTTCCTTTTCAAATGCCAACATGACGAGGAATTTGTTCTGCGAGCACAGCAACACAAACTGTTTCCATTCGCAGAAGTTAAACTGCAGGCATCACCCTGACACAGTTCGGTAACATAATCGATGAGGGCATCTTCGTTTGTAGACAAGCCGTTGTTACGGCGTTCGTGTAACGGTATGTAAGTGACATTTATGGAATTAGATCTAAAATATAAAGCAAAAATATAAAGAAATGTTTGCATTCGATCTTAGTTAGACAATTGTGTTGGTTTAGTAAAATTAAGTAAAAAGTTTAAAAAAAAATGTTGAAGTGTTTCATTTAAAAGAAATCCACTGTGCAGAACGTTTATTCAATATTGGCAGAGTGTAATTTTTTATATAACAGCCTAAAAGTATGCTATCACTTTGTTGCTGGTGTTATTGAAATCTTTCCTGTTGAATAAATAATAAACATTTAACACAAATATTAGTGTAGTAGTAGACGGCCAGTATAAACACCCTGAAGGAAACATGGGGACAAGTGTACCCAAGTCACCAGTTTTGTCGACTATTTTGGTGACTCATATGTAGACATCGTCAACGGAGTTGTCAACAAGTTTTTGTTTGATGAGCAGAGAAATTTCTGAGAGCACGCTTATGCCTCTTCATTTTTTAATTGCGTTTATTTGTTCTATGGTGAACTTTTAATCATTTATTTTAACTAAAACTGTAGGGATATATGTATATCAAAAATTGTTTACATGGACCCATTAGAACGACCTCTTCAGTAGTGGGTTTTCAATGATAAGTCCATCTTAAATTTCAATAGAAACAAGTATTGTGTAGAGTATGTCAATAATACTGGTGACAATGTCTACAGGGAAGCACTAGTTCTACGGTCGTCATATGGTCCCATTGGAACTAGTTCGTCACTAGTTCCAACGTCACTAGTGGATTTTCAATGACAAGTGCATGTTAAATGTCAACAGAAAAAAGCATTGGCTGGGGTATAAGTTGTCACTAGTACTGGTGACTTTGTCAATAGTGAATCACTAGTGAATCACTAGTGACATTTCCTTCAGGGCATGTTCAGACTTGTGCACACACACACACACACACACACGGCCACACTCTATAACATTACTCTCTATAAGTAAACAATTGAGTTCATATGCCGGTATGCGCGTGTGTGTAAGAGTGAGAGCGTGTTTGATATCACCAAACAAAACATGCTGTATGTTAGAATTACTCATGCATTTCATTTTAAATAATTTTGTTTAAATAAGATTTTGTTTATTATAAAAAAAATATATGTATTAACAAAAAAACAAAAACAAAAAAATAACAATTAACATTTAGTTGCTGCCGCTGTTGACTTTCATAAGCAAAATATCACCTGTTCCACTTGTGCACGGGCGCTTTGTTGGTTGCACTGTCATAATTGATGCGATTAGACATCGTGGCAATTTCATCATTTCTTTTTGCAGCATTTGCTTCGGGCATAATCATTTGAGAGAGGAACGCACTGCAACCACTAGAAGCTAAAATTAAATTTCCGTTTTAATTCTTACTAAATAAACTGCAATTATTTATTGCAAAAATTTGTTTCAAATGATGTGCAAAATAAATGCTTTTTGCGTGCACATTTCCTTTAGACATTAAATATAAAATCTTTATTTCAATTTAATTATAAATTGGGTGTTAATGAACAGCTTTGTTGCTCTATTGGAAATAGGAAAGTAATATTAGTTTTATTCGCAAGCTGTTAAGGCTGATGGCATTATTTAAATTTTAAAGACTTCAACAAATGAATAGTAATTAATTGTTTAAAGCCGTTTCACACTGTACAAGTACTTAGATTTGCAGTGATTTTTGCAAGAGAGAAATAAAACGAATATTATTAACATTGTTTAAGCTTAATATGCTCCATTTGAAAACTGTTTCGTTGAAATAAGACAACAACAAAAATTTGGCTGCATTCAAGGATATTTCTAATGATTTCTCTTTTTCCCTTCAAAGCCTTTTCAAACATGTTTAATTTTTTTTCAATTGTCATATATCTTGTTATTATTATAATTTTTAATTTTCTTTTATGATGTCCTTACTTTCTAATTGTGATTTTGTGAAGTAAAATAAATTTGTGTTTGTATGTTTGCTTGATCCTTAAAGGACTTTAAACGACAAGATCGATCTTTTTGTATTTTGCAGCCGTGATAAGGACAATTGAAAAAAAACAAATATTTTTAACGGTGCTGTGGAAAGGTTACAATATAAAAAAAGTTATTAATTATTCTATATCTGGAGAACTAAAACAATGAAAAAATTTTTAATACGTTGCAACAAGAATAAAGACATAAAGACCAAGAGTAGGGAGACGGGTACTTTCCAGCAACCACGCACAAGGCAATTATACCTAGTAATTGCTTACATCTGACAAATTACAACAGTGGGACTGTTCAAGCTTTATGTACGTTACTAAGGGACTAGAGTGCATATTCCAGCAAATGCTTGGCATGTGCAATGCAGTGAAGTTATTTTTCAAGCAAAAGTCTGAATTAATAAGAGATACATATATGGACCCGCTCACACAATACAAAACTGAGTCATTAAATTTTGCGAAACTTACTTTCAAGATAAAGTACACAAAGAGAATTACTTATGTAGATGGAAGCGAGGATAAGTAAACTATTTGAGAGTTACAAAAATGAGAGAATTTATCTTAATTGTTTCTTAAAAAACAGAGGCCAGAGCAAAAACTTATACTATTCCATATATTTTTATATTTTTATAAAAGTTTATTTTAGTTTTTTGAAAACGAGGGTGCCGGGTGTGTGTAATTAATCATAAAATTTACAATCAAATAGTTTCTTTAAATAAATATCATATTTTACTTAAAAATATATACATGCGTATGTATGTATTAAGGTATACATTTATGATTTATATGTATGTATGTAAATATATTAAGTATGCGTTTGGATCCTAAACTTTAACGTAATATAAACTAAGAATAAGTTCTAGTAGTGCAAAGTAGTAGCTTTCTTCTAAATCTAGGATTATAATAGTAACAGTTCAAATCCTATTGGTTTAATGGTCTCAGAAAATTTTGGAATGGTTGAGAGCTTTTAAATTTTGTAAACACAAAAATAATCGTGCTTGAGTTGTCTTTTCTTATGCTCCGTTAAAAGTTTCATTTGTTTTGTTCTACAAACACTCGTTTTAAATTTCATTAATTTAATTTTATAGCCGAAAGCGAGTATTTTGTAAATGAGGAAAGCGTGCAAAAATATTTAAAATTTTGCGAAAATTATTAAATCAAAATTTTTTTAATAAACCGCATAGTCGGCTAATCTGGTGCAGGTTAAGGCAACTAAAGTAGTACGACATTGCACCTTCCAAGAAACTAGTCGAGCTAAAGAAAGGCGAGGGAAGCAAATGGGTAGCGGAGGATTTGGAAAAAACTTATCCAATCTGTTTGAAACAATGAGATGGGCATACTCTTCTCACCAAATACCTTCAATGTCCCCCATGCCACTTTACAGCGAATCTCGAGACGCGAAAAAGAACATTGAGGAACTTTTTGCAACTAATATAAATTGTCATTGAGTAAAAACATGCTGGAAAATATAAGCTGCTTCTAAACGTTTTCAGCTTTTGGAAACAAATGAGCAAAAGATGTTCACCGTCCTTGTGGTTTATTACAAGAAATTGTGGCCAGTATCTTTTTTAGTTCCTGAAAGGCAAATACACGAAGAACAATTATACCGCCCACACGTATATGGAATGTTGATGAAACTGGAATATCACAGACCTACCTTCACATCAACCAGAATTAACCTTAACAGAAGACAAAAAATAATAATAATAACCATAACTTCAATTGAGCAAGGATCACTAGTAATGATTATCCCTTCCATAACCGCAAGAGGTGGGTGCAATTTTACTTCTGATTTCAATTTTTCCACTCAAATAAGAATCCACTGTTCATGAAAAATGCAACGTTTCATTTGTGGAGGTGGATTTTAACGTTATAAAACTATAGACCTATAGTAGAAGGACACTATAGCCACTCACAAAATATCCTAAGCAGTGTAACAATTAATTATATCACTGGCACCTCACTTAGCTCACGGGCTTTTAAAAAAATTTGTTTTGCTTTCTTACATGAATTAAATTTTTTTTGTTGCGGTTTTCTTTTAAAAATTTAACACAATTCACTTATAAATTAAAATACCATATACGGCTAATGTGGCATAGTAGATCACGTTACCCTCCGAATTATTTTAAATGTCTTGTTTATGGGTCTTTACACTTCTTTTTAAGTATCTTCGTATTTAAAGATTCTTATACCTTCTCGAATGTATAACTAAGACTTGTAGTCGAATACCAGCTGCGATGTATTATAATCGAATTAAGTCTCTAAAAATTTTATAGACAAATAACAAATAAATGTACCATATTACCCGAATTTACTCTAAAATAAACTTTGGGTACATACAAACATGTACATATGTATGTATATATTTTTATGTACATACATATCTACAGACGATAATGTATTAATGTGCAATTACTTCTCTTCAAACGCTCAATTACTCTTTCCTTTTAATAAGCAAGAATTTTATATTAAAAATAATTTGCTGTTAATTGTAACATTTTTTAATAACAACAACTAATCGCAAACAGCAAATAAAGCAACAGCAAAAACAACATTAGAATATGTTACTCCCATTTATTCTCACGTTCAAAGTTGCCAGAGAGTTGTATTATTATTAGAATAAAAACCAAAACGTCGGTACGAGGACGCTATATATTTAATGAATAATTTATAACTTCAAAATATATTTTTTATTCGGAATGATTTTCCGTCATCCCAGATCAGCTTCGGCCATCTTTAGTGTTTTATTCTCGTTACTAAATCGTTGCCTTGTTGTTCGTTGTCCTTATTTACTTCCTTTGGTTGTGTGGGTACCAGCTCGCGTGTCTCGATCTACTGCGTGCCACTCTCTTGTCGTTGCTCGTTTACCTGCGTCTCTCTTTCTCTCTCTCTGCTCACCATCCTCATATTTTCTGTTTCAATGGGTGAGCGTGTAGTTACCTGGGGTTTCTTCCATAATCCGTAATTGTTCGTTTCCGGCTCCCTTTCTTATTCTGGTCATGTGTTGTTGCGTTGCTGTCTTCCATTGGGCTATTATTTTAATTTGTGTAAAAATGTTTTATTAGTTCGAATGTTATGTCTGATTTTTTTTCTTTGTTTATTTTCATGTTTTCCAATACGTTCTTCAGTCATCGTCCTTTTGGGTATAAATGCAGCAGATTAACGGTTCTCCTAATGTGTGCCGATGTACATTTGTTGTTAAATATGTGGTTCGCTAAGTTCGATTCCAGTGTCGATCGTGGTTCCTTTAATTTCCTCATGTGTTTCTGGTATCCCGTTTTGATTTTGAACATGAACAGATTAATTTATATCCCCCTGTTTGTCTAAACTGTCTGCTTCGCTCGTACTATTCCATAACATTCCACCCCCAAGTTGTTTCCCATACTGAATGCTGTTTTAATGTTGTGTTTCCTTAAAAATTTTGTTAGCTTGTATGTTATTTTGCCCATATATGTCAAAGTAGTCCAAGTAATCCTATCTTATGCTTGTTCTTTATTCGGTATCTTGATTAGCCTTCTGATTCCCTACTAATTCTGATTGATATCTCTTCTGGTTCTGTCCACCAGCTCCTTTTTGTATCCATTATTCTCCGCCATGAAATATATTGTACCCATTTTCTTCACGTGTAAGTGGTGTTTGTTCAATTCTCGTCTAATCGTTGCGTTTTGGTTTGTTTAGGATGGTTCCATGAATTGTGTATTATTGTGTTTGTGTTTGTGTTGCTTTTCTGCATGTTTCGTATTTAACGCTTTTTAAATTCTTATTTGTGTTAATTGTTATGTCCAGGTAATTTATTTTCTCGTCCTCTTCCATCTCCATTGAAATGATAGACATTTCAAAAACTGCTATACATCGCAATTGATCGAAAATTTTGAAATGAGAAATTGGTGAAAGCAATATGGGTGCCGCGTTTGCTCGCAATAGAACAAAAGTATCATCATTAATATGTTTCAATACGGACAAAGGAATAGTCAAAGTGGTGGACTGGAATGGAAGAATCGTACGAAGAGAAGTCGAAGACAGTTGCATTTGCCGGCAAAGTCATGACATCTCCTTTTTGGTATGAGAGTCAGATAATTTTTATTGATTATATTCAAAAAGGAAAAACAATCAAAGATAATTATTGTGCTAATTTATTTCAAAATTCAAGTTAAAAAATTAAAGTAAAAGGAACGCATTAAGCGGAAAATAAAGTGCTGTTTAATCAAATGCACCAGTTCACACTTCCACTACTTCGATGGCCATAATCAGTGAATTAAAGTTTGAATTGCTTCATCACACACCTTATTCACAAGATTTATCTCTCTCGAACTATATTCGATTCTCAAACTTGAAAAAATTGCTCGTTGGTAAGATATTTGCCAACAATGAATGGCTATTGAAAAGGAGTTATTATTATAAACAGCTAAAAGGAGATTATGTTGAAAAATTAAGAAAACTTTTCTTAAATTTGTTAAATTTGCTTGTGTAGGTTGGATAATTTTGATAGCACACTAATATATTAAACTTTTATAAAGTAAAATCAATAATTTAAATTTTTCATAATTTTTTTTTTTTTTTTAAATCAAAATGAAAAAATCACAAAAGGCATTGTTTTCTTGCTTCCAAGTATACAAATTATTGTTATGTACTATTGGACTAATAACTATGTCCATATTTTTGTAACATAATGATCACAATATACAATAGCAAATGAGGAATGACAAAATTGTAGATCTGGATAGTAAATTTTTTTATTTTCATAACAGTTGGTTCGAGTTCTTCAAATCATACTTGCAAATACAAGTATTTCATAATTATATTATATAATCTAGACGGACAACCCATATGGCAAAGGACAGATTATGGACTTTGAAACTTATCTAATGATTGAAAAAAAGTTGTTCATGGAACCAGAAACCAAAATAAAACTCCATCGATTAGCAAAGTGGGACTTAAAGCAAAATAAGTATCTACTTATTTTAAGTTTTAAGAAATCTGCAATTTCAAGTAAAAAATTTCCAAATGTAGGTTAAAAAAAATCTACAAATTGCGGCTAAATCTGCAACAGTCTGGCAACAGTGCCAGAACTCTCTTCATATTTACACTTCCAGTATATTTTTCTTCTCAGCCTTTGAAAATGTAAACAAATAAGTATTGTTTTGGCTTTGGTTGCGGTTGTACGCATATAAATAAATGTGTGTCCCAGCAAACACTTTTATAGAAGCCAGACGTTTTTAGATTTAATACATTATTTGTGTGGTCTTTACGATGCATGTAGAGAATACACTTTTTTAAATATATTTAAATTGTAGAAATTAAATTAAATGAACCAAACTCGATTTCTTCTGGTATAGTATGATTTTATTAGACATATCATATATTCCCCTTATTCATGGAACACCATTTCACTGCGTAACTGCCACAGCTGGGTTCGGAGCAGCTTATCTTCTCAGTTCAATTTTTCATTCGATTTTGTTGACGGTTTATGGTTCTATCCCTCGAATAACTACGATAATATTATTTTTGAAATTTAAATTTTTAGCTAAATTTCCATTTAAAGAATTTTATTTAATTTTATTTGATTGTATCAGGTCTCTTAAATTTAAATTGGAATTTTCTGCAAAATTTTATTGTGAGTACCTACACACCTTTTTGAATTATCGGCTCTTAATTAAATTGCAACACTGCTCCTTTCAACAGACATGTGCAAAGTGACTCCTATCAAAATTTTAACAAACTGCATGATTTAGTTTGTGTTTGACAGTCGTTGATAACAGACTACTGTGTGATTTGAGGAGGAAATGGGGGAAAAATTAATCACGTGTGCTCATTAAACATTAATTTTTGCAGAAAAATCACTTAGACCAAAGCTAAGCTTTATAAATACTATTGGAACTCTGCACCATCAATTTTAATGGTAAAAAATGGTTTACTTAATATCGCTGTGACCGCACAAGCACGCAAGAATCCGAATGCTCTGGACGGCCAGTTGAGGTCTCTACATCCGAAACAATTGAAAAACATTCAGGATACTGTGTTGGCCGATCGGAGATTCAAAGTGCGGTGAGGCTATAGAAGCCATAGGCGTATCACATGGCTTAATGGTTTCAATTTTGAATGACCACTTTGGTATGAGAAAGCCCTCCGCTAGATGGGCGCGAATTTGCTTACAATCGACCTCAAACGCAATCGCAGGAGGGTTTGCCGTAGTACAACCGCAATATGAATGAGCTTTTGCACAACATTTTTATCCAGTTCAACGTGCCATAGACTAATCAGCAGTCAAAATAGTGGGTTTCTCATAAGGAATACACGCCTAAGAAGATCAATGTGGATTTGTCAGCCAATAAAGCCATGGTGAGCTTTTTTTGGGATGTACGCTGTATATTCCACTTTGAATACCTTCACAATGGTAAAACAATCAATGGCGAATGTTATGCCAGCTTAATGAGGATTAAAAAAAGAACGCATTTGGCAAAGTTCAAAATAGTTCTCTTCCAACAGGACAATGGAAGGGTGAACACATTTGCAGTTTGCATGGCAAAATTTAAAGAATTACCTACCATATTCTAACTATTTCTTGTTTCCGAACTTAAAGAAATGGCTCGAAGGAAAGAGATTTGACTCCAACGATGAAATCATCTCAAAAACAAATATGTGTTTTGACGACATCGACAAGTTTTAATTTTTGGTAGGAATAAGAAATTGAGAAATGTTTGAGAAAGTGTGTATACCTCAAAGGATAATATGTTAAAAATAACATATTTATTTCTATCTCTAAAAAAGCCACGGACTTATAAGCCTGCCCTCGTATTTGCAATCTGATTTTTAGTCGCTCTTAGGAAAAAATTAAAAAAGCCATGCCTATTCTTACTACAATGAACTCCATCAATGCAATAGATTTGGCAATATATATTTTTTG
Source organism: Germaria angustata (assembly GCA_963681545.1). NCBI lineage: Eukaryota > Metazoa > Arthropoda > Insecta > Diptera > Tachinidae > Germaria > Germaria angustata. Next base: position 114,762,298 of record OY812998.1, on the reverse strand, counting down.
TATTGTTGTGCTCGCTCGGATGTATTCACGTTCCGTCCCTATATTCATCTCTCCCACTCTCTCCCTTTTCGTCAGCGGGCCTGTGTGTATCTTCCTTGAAGAAAAATGTGCTTTATTTTTATAACACCCAGTAAAATTTAGATTCTAGTTGTTTATTAAATTGAGTTTATTCTTGCATTTTTTATTTAAAAGTGTATTTACGGTGATATTGAATCGTCTTATTTAAATACATGCATGCATCATACAACCATACATACACACATGCCTGAAAATATATTTACATTCATTATTACCTACCGATGCATTTGCATTACTTTCATTTTCTTCCTACAAATTTTTCACAGATCAAGTGTAAACAGAACATTAAATTTTACTTTCGATGCAAGATTGTATAAACAAGTGGAATATAAAAAAACTAAGGAGTTGTAAACATACGTATATATACAGGTATGTATGCATGTATATACTTCTATGCACGAGTATGTATGTATATATGTTCACGTCAAGAGAAACCTCAAGGTTGGAGCATGATTGATACGATAATTTTTAAATGAAATAAAGTTTTGTCAAAATTTTCTATTAACAACGTCCAGGGGTAAAAGGTAAAGTTACTTTTTCTCTACGCTTGTATTCATGGTTGCAGAAATTATATAATGATCTGTGCAACAATGCTTGCTTGGATTAGTTTACGAATAGAGCAGGTTTGGCTTTGGACTTGGTGTACTCACGAAGGAATATCTGGCGAGATATCGATTGGATTTAAGGAGTGGAAAGAAACGATATTCTTTATTTGCAGAATATCTAGAATTTTTCGTCCCTCACTCTTCAGTGATAAGACGAAACAGCAGCTGGTCTTTGAGGGCCCCTGGTCCTGCTAGGGGACATTGTTATGGGGCACTGTTCAATAGTTCACATGTCGGTGTGCCTAAAACTCTCCTATGATTGTCAGTCCTGGAGCCTTTTCGACACAGGGAAGGAAGAGTCGCTTCAACGCTTCCTATGCAACTGTCCAGCTCTACAGCAGCGAAGGCTTAGATATCTGAAACAACCGCTTTATTAAGCATCTGGACTGTCGCCGGGAAATGACACTGATTATTGCGTCTTGTGAGAATTTCTGGTTATTTTTAAAAAACTTGGATTTCAGAATTTCGCAAGTGTAGTCTAGTCCTTAGGGCAATTTAATAAACCTTAAATAATTTGCTTCTTGGTGCAATGAGGAAAAACTTTCCCACGTCAAATTTGGTTTGTAAACAGACCGGTTTCGGCTTTGTGCCATCTTCAGTGTTCTCTTGAATACTCAAGATGACGGGATGACGGAAAATCGTCCCAAATTCAAACAAACCCCGTCGGAAGAAAAACACAAAAATCAAAAACTGTCCCACAATTTACTCTATATGAGCAAACGTATACGTTTTATTTATTAATTGGAGAAAAATATTGTTTTCAATGAGATTTGCAAGAGTAAAAAAATTATCAAAAACTATTTCAAAATAAACAGAATTGCCTCAGTCAAAGTATTCACCAGATATGGCCCCCTGCGACTGTTTCCTATTCCCAAAATTCAAGAGACCCGTCTAAGTGTTATGCCTCTCACGAACAAACTAAACTACACACACAAATTAAATGCACATACTACGAGAAATTTCAAAACACACCTTTTCTATTGAAGAGTCCTCTATATGGAATTTACAAGGAGCAAAAATAGTCCTAAGCTCGAACCGATGCTATTGGCCTTTATATTATTCCTTCTTGTAATAAATAAAATCAAAAACTTATTTCCATTAATTTAAGTACCGGCCCCATTGTGCAATATAATGTACATATGTTTGTATATTAAGTTCTATGGACTTTTTTGGCTTAAAAAGTAAATGAACTTTGTATAAAATATGTTGCGAGTGACCTTTGAATTTTTAATACATACTGATATTAAAATGAAGAAAAATTTGTGTTTACGAGTATTTTTCATCATTTAAAGAAAAATTATTGACACAGTTGTATCGCATTGAACTACTTACTACACTTACACTGTATTTGTATGCCAGTATTGAATAATTTAGATGATTTTTGCTTTTCTTATTTATTTATTAGACACACTTTTTACTTTTTAACACTTGCAAATATTGCAATAAACTTTGTGGCAGCTACGAAATACCCACAAAATGTAAGATGAAACTGTGCATAGAAAAAAATATTGTTTAGACACTCGTACATATCACAACTCTCAACAATTAACTGAAATAATTTCGAAAACTTTATTTTAAATTCTGTTTTGTTTATGAAACAAAACCAATGTGATTTGTCTTCTTTGCATTTAGATATAAAATTCATGCATGTGTAGAGTGTGATTATTTTTAAGTAAATATTTAAATTATCACATTTTTGAAATTCCATATAAAATAGATATAGATATAAAGTTTTGCGGCAGAAATGTAATAACTCTAAAAATAATATAAAAAAAATATTTTTCTCTAAAAAGTTGTTCTAACTACATAATTCTTGTAATTTTATTAATATTATTATTTATATATTAATATTATTATTATATATAACTAGCGGGCCCGTTGCCTGCTTCGCACGGCAAAACAAAATAAGAAAAGAAACACACTTGTTTTTAATAAAGTTGGTTTTGTTCCCAAAACCACACTCACTTCACATACGCACCGCACACACATGCGTTATCGGATTTTAACCAAACTTCATATAAACCATATATGGGCCACTGCCTACGTAGTGTATAAGTTGGTTGAAATCGCTCGACGCGTTTATGATTAGTTCGGCGACGTACATATACGGACTTATTTTTATATATATAGATTTTAATCATGGTACCCGTTAATATTTTTGTAATATATTTAATTAAAATAGTTGACAATTAAATATTAATTGCAATAATTGAATAATTAACATTCGCTTTAATTAGTTTTAGTTAACAAATACTTTGAAGGATAACAAACGTTTGTTAAGAAATCGTATGCGAATCACACTATTTCAACAATTTTATGATTTAAGGAATTTTATTTACAACGTAGTCGTACTTCATGGTGGAACGATTACAATTTCAATCGAGTAGACCAATATGAAAAACATATTTGGTATTTTCCAGCAAAATAAACTATTTTTTTTTAATAATGAGTTTCAAATGAAATAAAATCAACAAAATTACAATGAACAAAAAGAACACACAATATTCTTTTTATTCGATTGGAGAGAGCTTTTGAACATCGAGTCTTTTATATTTGGTTTAAATATACAGGGTGGCGCAAAGGCAAATCACAGTGATATTTGGCGGCATCTACAAAAATGGTATTACCTGCAACAAGCCATAAACCTTACAAGTCTTTAATATAAAATGCTATAAAACGAGCGCAATTATGAATCAAATCGCGAGGTGGCCATTTGAGCGATATAATTTTTCGCCATAAATTTCATAAATTTTACATTTTTAAATAAAGTTTTCATGACAAGGGAACTATTTTCTTTTATTTATAGCAATATGGCATCCAACTCAAATTAAAGCAATACTCTTGCGCCAGTTTGTATGTTGTAGCTGTTTAATATCATTCAAAACAAAAACGATACATTAGAAAAAAGCAAAAAAAAAAAAAAATTCTCATCACAAATCATAATAATAAGGTAAAACTTCTGATTGGTTCTACTTTGTGGATCCAGTGATCCTTAATAATTACACTTCAAGTCGACTCACAAATTTCCACGTGGTGGTCCCCGAGCGATGTTCTTGCCACCCGTCCATAATCGGCGAATTGTGTTGGGGCGGCTGCAAGCGGAAGTCGGTTCTTATATTACGCGGTTCGCCATATAAAATATGTTTTACACTTAGCCAGTCTGTTGGCTTAGATGACAGCCTCATCATTAGACTAGGATGCAGTCGAATAATCATTTGCTCATCCGAGATAGAATGATTAACGAAATCTCAAACAACATAAATCCCAAATATAGTTAAAATTTAATTTTTCTAATCAAGCACATAAGAAAACTTGATATGTCCTTGCATAGAATGAAACGCAATTCTGGCGAAAATCAAATTTTAAAAAAATTAGGGATATATAAACATAGACAAGTCCTTATCTTGATAGAAAATTAAATTTACCGCGGAGCTAACTAAAAAATATATTTTTAGAGACCGTCATCAATTTTCGATTTATTCTGATTGTAATGGAAGCTGAAATTAAACTTAAGCTTAACGATATATGGGCATTTCCAACTAAAACCGCCATTCAATTGCTTGTATTCTAATACCAAGCAATGCGATATATTTCTTCTCTTCTGCCAATAATAAAGGCGTATATGTTCTATACAAAAATTTAAGTAATACAAATAAATATGTACTAGATGCTTCCTTCCCGCCGTCGGGAATGGACTGAGCAATGAACGGAAATTAGATTTGCGGTCTTGTTCAAGTGAGCTCATTCCACGACCTAAGGAAGCATAGCTGAATGCTACCGGGCCCATCCACAGGTTGGGGGTAGTGGAAAGTTCCGTAGATATGCGGAGCAGATGCCGTGGCAGTGGCGGACAATCAGCAGTTCCGAGTGTATAGTCTCTGAGTGCCTACGATACATAGAACGTCAAGGCGAGTGATTGGCGCCTTTAAATAAGAAATAGTCAACGAATAACAGTGACTGTTCCACATGTTATAGGCGGCTGGAAGCGGGCGTCGGATCTTGTAATAAGCGACTCGCTATATAAACGGCTGGAGGCCATGCAAAGGCCTTTGATTTTAATTTAAACTCTACAGCCACTTAATCTTTGTAATCAAAAAGTCCTTCCCTATATTTTTTACGATTAGTAACATTATTTAAATTTCTTCCAAACTCGAATATAATCTTCTACTATAATTTTTGATAGAAATGTATTTCAGAATATTGTTCCAAATAATTGTTAAAAACTTATTGTTGCTTAGCTGCCTTTATGTCTTCAGTAGACTTCAGCCATAATGTTTGAAAAGCATTCAACCTCGTATGCTTCTATATAAAAACTATCAAAAACAATGTCAGACTATCATGAAATTCAATTATATTGGAAACTTAAAAATATATATAACCACAGTGGGCCATAAAAGCTTTTATGCAAACAAACAAACAATTTTTATCCGATGAAAATCTATTTATTTTTCTTCAAACTTGTATACAATATGCCCCCTTTTTGGAAGACTATTATTGAAGTTATAATTTTTAAACATTGGGGCCTTCCACCAATATTTAAAAAGTTTTAATTTTATTTATTAAAATAATTTAAGTAAACAATTTGAATGATTTTACTAAACAGTCTAGTTTTGACTTATGATGGTTTTGCTGTAAATGAGCAAGACGAGTGAGTAGCACATAAGAAATAGTACTAAATAAAGAGTTTTTTGCCTTTTGGACAATTTTTAGAGTAAATTGCTTAGAAATAAAAATTTTAATAATATTTTCTTTGCAAACTGTGGGTGGCATTAATTTTCAAGGCACATATTAATTAGTTGAACGTACCGATGGTTATCTGTAATCTGCTGTAAGCCCGTAACTCCACTTCTTTTTCTATCGCCCTTTGAGGATTAATTTATATATTTTAAGGAAACTACAACTGTAATTTTCGTTATTGCTGTTCGGCTTCGTCAATGTAGAGTTGGTCCATATACAAGTATATATCTTAATTTTTTTGGTACATTATTTATTACAAATAACAAATATACCCCTTATATATGGAACACGGTATCTCTCGCGTGACTGCCGCAGCTGTCAGTCGAATTTTCCAAGATTTTGTTGATGGTTTCTGGTTCTATCTCATGAGTGACCACGATGATATTTACTTTAAATTTGTAGACCGTTTCAAATTGCATCTCCAAGAAGGATAATTGACATATCCCAAACGGCCGATAACACGTTTTATGAAAGTGCATAACAAATTCGATTGATTGATGGGCTGCGTGACATGGAGAGCCATCCTGCTGAGATCAAAAACTATACAAGTTCATATCTTCCATTTCGGGTCTTAAAACTTCCGTAATCATGTGTTTGCACCGCTCGCCGCTGCTCGAAATGTCATTTCCAGCAGCATTTTCGAAAAACATTTACCACCACAGCCGTACCAAACTGTCGCCCTCTGTAAATGCATTGACTTTTCGACAATTACTTGTAGATTTTCCAATCTTCTGATGCGGCAACTTAAGAATGCACCAAGACGAAAATATTCCCCGATGGAAGAGATGATTTTTCGGCCAAATTCAATAACCGATTAGAGCTCCTGTAAGTCATAAACTGAGCACCCTTAACGAAGTAAATGGTTGATTGCCTTCAATTGATGAAACAACTGAACTTTTTAGGCGAATAATCGGAGATCCTTCTGAATATTTCTTCATCATGCCGGTGCGCGAAATACCGATTTCTTAAGATCGATTTCAAGTCGACGTTTTTGGATTTAGTTGCCCATTATCGACCACAGCAGTCACATTATCATCGGTACAGACCACATCATGACGGAGACCATGAATTTCGTCCACTAGCCAGTCAGCCAAACTTGCGTACAGCATTCACGTTGGGTACTTTATTTCATCCAGATCTCACTTTGAAAATACATTTGCATTATTTTCCAACATTATTCCAGCGTAAAGCGTACATCTTGATACTGATCGATAATCAATATTTCGCACAGAAAAAATCGATCAGTGTCAAAATATCATATGATTCAAAAAGATATTTGTATTGAACCATCCGTCATTCATGGAATCGTAGGGTCTTTTGGTAACCAACCACTTATTTAGCATTGCGTGCCACTGTGCAATGTTGAAATCAAAACGTTTTTTATCTAAATTCGCTGCCAAAAAATTTTTAAGACAAATAAAAATAAATAACACTGTCATTTACAATTAGGACTGTGTACGCAACACGTACATAAATCTAAAAGAAGAAACTGACAAAAGAAAAGTCTCGTTATCGCAAAAAAAAGATGTCAACAATTTTTTTTTCAGTAAATTGTTGATAAGAATCTCAAAAATAAATAAAACTCATTTTTATTCATTTCAACTCGTACAGAAAAAAATAAAAAATTAAAAATATTTAAAAATTTTTTATATTAAAAAAACAGCCAAGAAATATTAAAATTTCAAAATTGTTTTGTAGACTTAGACGATTTGAAAAAGAGTCGTGAATATTTGGAAGAAAAAAAATAATAATAATTAAATATTTGTATACAGCGACATCATTTTGGAAACTGCCATAAGTTTTCAAAATGTTTGCACTTGCTTTTTAATTAATTCCCAGCAGATTTAATAATTTTTTGTAGCAAAGTATGGAATGACCAATGCAAACCGTGAATAGAAAATTGCAGTCAGTATTGAGTTCCAAAAAAAAAAAAAAAAAAAAAAAATTTAACATAATTTTTTTTACATTTCTAACAATTTTACACTATTTTCTATGCAAAAGAAAAATTGCACCTTTTACCGGAAAAAATTCAATACAGTAAAATCTCACATATTCGAAATCACATGAACTCGATGAAATTGCGATTTCAATTAACTTCTGTTGATAATTTTTAGGCATTTTCTTTAAATCACTTTGAGTTTAATAAATTTTATATTAATTTGAATCGGGCGAGAGCAAAAGCTCTTCAGTAAAATTTGTTGATACAGGCATGTGGTGATGTGAAATAAACGTGAACAATGACATTGTCGACAAGATTTTAATTAAATTCTATATTAAAAACACGTTATGATTATTAGCTTTTGCATTTAAGAAAATTGGCCAGAAATTAAATCACTTCAGATAATCTAATGTAATGTAATGGGGTTTGGCCCAGGATGGTCTTTAGCACTGCGACCATTGTTGATCTATTGTGCTTCCCCCGTCCCTAACAGCTCCTTCAATGGGAGCATTAGCAGATCCTCTTCAATCAGCGTATATGCATGTAGAGTCCTGTGTCTTCTGTGGCACAATGCCCCACAATTTGCTATCAGATAATACAACCAACTGAAGCACAGAGTGGTTATACTTATTGAGATTCTACTATACATAATTTGTTTCATATATATGCTACCTAAAGCTTACTTTTGTATGATGTCCTGTAATGATATTTTATCTAACATATTAGAGGAAATCACTCTTAATAGTATACGGGTATACAGTCGTCTAGGATTTATGCAATAGATTTTTGTATGAAGCATGAGTGTGAGTGTTATTTATTTTTGACTCTTAAAAATACATTTGGAAATATTTTCTTGTAAATTGGAAAATAAATTCATTGCCGGAAAAGCTATCTGAGCTGTACACAAACACTGAATGAAAAAGCAGCCCCAAAAATAGTAAGTTTATGAGGAGCATCTGCTTTTTAAATAAATAATCTAGTGAATTAATTCACTAATTGTAAATTTGTTTAATATTAAAACTTTTACAATTTCAAATATACATATTTTTACTTGATCATTCTCTTATTCAATATAATTCTAAAGCTGACATTTACAGAAACGACAACCGGCATCGTAAAATTTCTTTGTAATCGTCCCGTAATACGTTTTGACAAACAATATACTAAATTGTATTGATATAGGGGATGGAATATGTTATTTATTTGTTATCAGAAATTTATAACCCATTAATTCTATGGATATGAATTAAAAATAAAATTTTATAAATTAAAAATCTGAAATAAGTAAATACCTGAGCAGGAATTCTAAAATAATTTCAATATGACAATAAACCGGAAGGATATTATAAATTGTTCGTCTGTTAAGCAGCTCGACCTTTTGTGCTCTATTAAAAAGACCCCAGGACTTGTCTTATACTGTTTATTCATAAGGCACCTTTGGGTATCACGTGGTTTAAACCCAGAGATACGTGGGAAGAGTTTTTCATTTATGTAAGTAGCGCAGGCTTTAGCTCATAATGTGGCTCATAAAGAAAAAAAAACTTCTCGCAATTTCCTTCTTTTGAAATCTAACTCGCAGCTTAAAGTAATGATGATTGAACAAAATGTGAATCATTAATCAGATTTACCGTCTAGCTGACAGGATTTCTTAAAAGATCCGTTTAAAAAATGGTCCTCCAAATTGTGTTGTCGGATAATCCATGTCAACTTCGACAAAATAGACGGACAGAAACAAAATGTGTTCACTTTGTGTGGTCGTAAAAAAATATTGCAGAAATTACAAAAGAAATTACAAAATTTATATGTTTCACATGCACATTTATGTGAATGCATATACAGTAGACTCGCGAAAACGTGAACTAATTTGTAAAAAAATAGACATTGTTAAAATCGTTTACAAATGAAATAATAATTAAAAATATTTACACTAGCCAATATTGACAGTTATCGGGAGTGTACCTACATTTTTCTTATTTCTTATTTTTTTATTTTTATTATTATTATTTTATTTTATTTTTTATTTTTTTATTTTTTTATTTTTTTTTATTTTTTTTATTTATTTTATTTTTTTTTTTTTTTTTTTTTTTGTTGCAAGACAAATCAAGTAGACTCAGGTTGTGATGTTTAGCATAAAAGTATTCTAAGCCTACTATTATTATGAATTTTTAAATATTTATATACAATAGAAAATAGAATTTTTTATAAGCAAATAAGGGTGAACGTTTCCAAACTGCTTACAATTCACTAATGAGTGGATGTAGCGACAGTTTATCCTTTCCCTTAAGCTTTCTCAAGAACCCATGGTTTAATTTTCAATCCTGGCCCATATTCTTATTAAGTGTATTTTAGGAAAAAATAATTCTTTACTTAAAGCAGAATACACGACTCATGGAACAAAAAAAATGTTCAAAGCTCTATATGAATTCATTGAAAGCGGTCTAACATTAACAGAAAAAATATAAATTCTCCTGCTGGGATTCCTGAAATTATGGAAAAATACGAAAATCAATTGAAAATTTTCAAAATTTCTCCCCTCCGTTTTAGAACAGTCAATTAGGAAAAATATGCACGTTTCCGAGTAGATACTAGTTTCCGGTTGTTCACGTTCTCGCAAGTCTACTGTAGATGTGCATACACACAAACACATGTATGTGAGTATACCTTAACCATCTGTGTTACAGAGTATATAAAGCATCCAATTGATTTATCTGGCTGAATATAAAAATTAAATAAATCCCATATAATTTATCATAATATTTTTTTGCCACACAGCGGAATTTGTCGCGCTTTCAGCCCTTTCAGATTTTTTTCCTTGTAATTTTTTTAGGGTATTACCAACAGTATTTTAAAGTGTTAAGATAATAAAGCTGAAGGGAAATACGCATCCACATACACACACACACATACATATATAAGCGAAGAAATCTATTATTAAACCTTTTAAATGATTTCACGACGACGACTAAGTCCCTAAAACAAAATTAACACACTCACACACACACACATTCACAAAATTACTCCCAACACAACAAGTTGAAAAAAGCCAGAGAAAATAAATGAGAACAACAGCAACGAAAACAAAAAATTAATAATGACTAAAAACTTAAAAGGTGCCAACAACTAACAGACACTTTAGATACAACAACTGAACTGCGCAGAAACTTAAAAAAAGAACAAACTAAACAACAACGTCACATCAACAAATAACAAATAAAACACATCAACACTCCGCCACCACCATTGTTGTTGTGATCATCACCACCATCATCATGACGATCATCGTCTTCGTCAGCATCGCCATCGCCATTACCATCGCCATCTCTGCCTGCATCTCATGATCATTTTATGGTACAGTGAACAAATAGACAGATAGTCAAAACTTTTTGTTATTATTATTATTGTTTTTTTGTTGTTGTTGTTGCTTTTTTATATGCCATTCATTTATCCTTCAGTCAAAAGTTTCAATTTCAATTTACGGTTTTAGTTTCAATTTCAATCTTTTTTTCGTTTGTCTTGCCAATTTTTGTTTTTTTTTCTGCTGAGTGCAACAGATTCATTGTGTTACTATTTTTTTTTTTTTTTGTAATGTGGATAAATCTCTAAACATTTTAAGAACTTAACTGATGATATGAAATATTTATGACTGAAAAAGTTGCGCTGTTTATGACGTATTAGCCAAACTAAGGCACTTAAGTGTTGGCAAACAGGTGGTTAAAATGAAAAGTATTTTAAATTATTATTCTTTTCCAAAGAAATGTCATCTTTTTTTATTGAATTACATATTAGTTTTGATTTAGCTGCCTTTTGTTTAACAGCACATTTGAGTTAAGTGCACAATATCTCTCTTTTCTGCCTTTATTCTTTTAAGTGCTCATAAAAGATTTTTGGCATTTTTAAACCATTTTCACAGAAATGATCGATGTTAGCACCATTTTCACTTAACTACACAAAATTTGTATTTGTTTGTAATTAATTTTCAAAATCCTCTTTTAAGTACACTTTGTATATCTGCACAAAATTTATATGTATCTTGAGTATTTCAGGCAGTTCTCAACTATTTTTATCTAAAAAGTCATATCGGACATACATACAGGCTACATCGGTCGAATTGGCTGTCATTTATTCAGTCTGTTTCGACAGATCAAGCAAATGAAAAAAAATTGTTTTATCAAAATGGAAACTTTTGTTCGGGAAACGTTCCACGCACCTCGGCCACTTCTTTTCTCGCCCCATTCATTTTTCATTTCGACAAACAAAATTATCCACTCTAATCCATCAGGATCAAGAGCATACAATGCATTCCGGAAAAGTCCATATGGCCAGAACCATAAACGGTCTATGATTATCGATTTCCTTTGGACTGAATTCAATGATATGGACATCAACGACATGTTATTTCAACAAAACGGTGCCATGTGGCACACAACTCAAGCCACATTGGACATTATGTAACCCCGATTTGAAGGCATGGCCACCTCACGTGAAGGAGATATAAACTGGTCACCGATATTTTGCTATTTGACACAGTTAGACTTTTTCATGTGGAGTTTTCTCAAGTCACAGGTCTGTGTGAATAAGTCAACAACCACAACAGCCCTCTAAGCCAAAAAAGCCCGAGCCACCGGTCATTAATATACGCAATCTTAGCTTCTACTATGACAATCTTCAATACCTGTTTACCTGCTGCCTAAATATACAAGTATTGATGGTGTAATGGAGCAAAATCCTTAGACTTTTATAGAGGTAATGCTCATCTTAAGGCCTCTAATTGCTTATAGCAAATAAATATCCCTCAGATCGATAGTAAGTTGAAATTGGAAAATCGGGCATATTAAGTCATAAACATATTAGATTTGTCACAATTTGGGGTCAGCTATCAAGTAGACATTTATAAGAGAAGTGTCGAGGTTGTGCAATCTTCATTCGCGGTCGTTACTTTACAAATTATATTATCTGGAGATACTAAATTTTCTATCTAACGTTGGCTACCTGGGTCCTGCTCTGTTTTCCAGGCAGTAATTTATGCATTAACCCAGGTTAGAAAGCGAATCTAGGGGTTCGTCTCAGAGACCAGAACCAGCAAAGGTGTTGAATGGTACTTGTCGTAGTAGATTTAAAAACAAGTATTCTTGCTTTATTAATTACTTTGTCAAATGGGTTGAGAGAGTAGGCTCTGAAAAACACGACAGTTACATATGTGCGTAGTCCGCAAATACCATTCCTTGAACATTCAGCCGTCGTAGACCCTTACTAAGAAGGATCCCGATCTGCTATAGCATTATAATAATGATTGACATATTCTTGGGACGACTTTGGAGGAAGATCTAAGGTGCCTCTAAGTCGGCAAGGTTCTCAAAACCCAAAACATTCTAGCCTTTTTAGAAATGTGCAGGATATAACAAACACCCTGATAATATCCCTAATGGCCTACTAGTGAACTAGTTATATATAAGGGACTAACTTTCACCTGTCTCCGAATTAGTCAACATTTTCTCCGATAGAATAGCTGGAGAAAAACTCAACGATGTAGACCACTATGCCTTCAAGGGCGGCGAAATATAATAGAGATAATGTTAATATTCCTCTAAATTTAGGCAACTTATTGAACTAATTAAAGAAAGTCTTAAAATTTCCATGTGACAGTTCATGAGATCATTTGAGGGAAAATTTAACAAGAAGCAGAGAGAACGATTAAGTTTGTCTAAGCCAGTAATCGGCAACTAATGCTTCTACATTTCACAATTGTATGAGTAAATTTCAAATCTTGCTCTCGCCGCAAGTAAAACCGTATTTCTCATTTATACTCGTACACTTTCGTTAGACTGTGTTCAGACACATCATGTCTTATTGACATGATTCTTCCATTTTCTTCTTTGAACTTTCTTTGGCGTTCACACAAGTCATGTCTTGTTGACGAGTTGTTTTTGTGTATGTGTGCATAAAAAACGTTGTTTGAGCATTTTTTACATTACGAATGAGAAAGCAAAACGTACTGACAGAGTACGTAAACATGCGTACTCGTTTCTTTTCCCCTCGTCGATCTCGCCTATAAAATAGCAATCATGTCAATAAGACATGATGTGTCTGAACACAGTCTTAGTGTAATAGCAGCAACGAGCGACAGCAGCACCTTCTTCTTTCAATGCTCATGCGAGGTTGACTGATTCTTTTATTTCCATCCCATGAGAGTAACAGAGTAAAGTACCCTGTAGCGTCAATTTTTACTTGTGCTTGGTCTAAGTTACCAACAATAAAAAGGAGAGAGAGGGAGAAAGCTAGATGGAAGATCTTAACAAAGTTATATGATAAAAATATCCTCTGTTTCAACGACAGCAATGTGAATTTGCACTAAAAATTTGTATCCGGGATTTTCTCGATTAAAGAGATCTTAAAAATATCTCAAGACTCACAGGCTTTGAAGTCAGAATCAGGAAGCTAATAGGATTTTAAATAATTATTAGTAATAATTATTGGTTGTCGATTGGATATTGTCATTAAACCTCTACTCGGAGTTGTCCCAAATAGTCGTAATGTCGACTAAGAAACTAACATTCGTGGAAAATACTAATTTTAACATCACAATTGCTTCCTCATACGTAGCACTAGTTAATTAGTAATAGATTTGTAAGTGATCCCTGCAGTCATGTACAATGATCACCACCTGTATGCGACAGTGGCCTCCAAGATCCGCTGTGGGCACATTAGGTAAGAAAACTTTAAAGCAACTACTTAATAAGTCAATAAGTCATTTTAAATTTAAGGTGGCACAGTCCAGTGTTCTTTGCCAACCATCTAAATATTTTAATGGTCATCATCTAGCGAATTAAAAGTTAAAGAAGGAAGGTGTTACTCTGGAGCGCTAAAATGCCAAAAGATTAATCATAAATCGTAATTTACAACAAAATCGAAAAAAGTCTAAAAAGAAACATAATAAACTAAAGTATTAAAAAAACGGATACAGAACTTAAAATTTTTTATTATTTAAAAATGAATTTTTCTTTTAACGCTTTTTTGTTTCGCTGTCAGTTGTCAGTCAACAGGCTGTTCCAAGGAAAAAACCCAACTGCAAAACCAGCAAGAGATGGAGCATGAAAATGCCATGAAATGAACAAAATTTCAGAGGTTTGCTTTCCAATTCTATTTGCAGTCAGAAACATCAACATAATTTGAATATTTAAGCAAAAAATATGGGCGTATTTGTTATAGTTGTAAAAAAAAGCTGGCCACAGTTACAGAAATATACTCGCATGTACTTATTTTTTTATTTTTTTTTTTTTTTTTTTTTTTGCTAACAAAATGCTAAAGTAAGAAAAACGCCTCTTTTGATCATTTGTTCGCTTTATTTTGAACTGAACTCTTCACTGTGAATATGGGGAAAATGTAGATGCATTTCGACTGGTGCATGTATTTAATATTAATTTTTACTCATTGTGTTTAGAATGCAACTGCGTGGCGAAGTATTAATATTTTTTTTACGTAAATTTAGCTGGGGAATATTTTTTTTTGTTCAGACTGAAGACTGATGAAGTGGAAAATCAGTGGTTGATGGTTTTCTATGTGAACATCATATAAATGACGTTTAAAGAGTGTATGTCCATTACTTTTTGAACTCTTAAGAACTGCGTTACTGCTTTTTTTTTGTTGTTGTTATTGTTTTTGCTTTTAAAATCTAAAACTAAATTGAATTAATTGATGGTCTGTTTTTCAATTTACGCGTAGTTAAATTGAATTCATAAATGAGAATTAGTGGTGAAGGCAAGAAGTAAGGTTTTGCCCGTAAAAACTGCCTTAAGGTTTTTGGTCGAGGCTGTTTTTGTACGCCATTCCATTAGATTCAGTTGCGAATTATAGGTTATGTTAGGTTAAGTTGAAGAGACAGGGTGATTTATCTCAGGGCAAAAGAGTTACATGCAATGAAGGCAGTTACCCAATTCTCTCCAGTCAACATATCGGAGGTTACTAACGTCTGGTAAATTCTAACTAACAAACAATCGAGATCTCGCGTGTGTAACAGCTGAGCACTGACAGAAGAAATTTTCCACTGTCTCGGTATCCTCCTTACATGCCCTGTATTCATACTTCTCCGCAGCACTGATTCAAATGTGCCAGTAAGTCGTAGTGCCAACTTAAAACATCAATCATATAATTTAAAATTGGGCTTTCTTATTTACAAAACGCACCCCATTCAATTCTCGTCTAGATCGCTTCATAGGATCTTGGTTATATTACCCACAGTTCCGCTACAGTTCCACAGTTTCCTGTAGGTAAGGTTCAGCGAACTATGGAGCTCGGTTCTCGAAGACCCAAAGGCCGATTGGCTGTCCTTAAAAACGTTGACCTCCGTGGCCTTAAAGTTTACCCCAAGCCATCTCGCGGACTCCACAGTCGAACAGACTTCTGCCTGGAAGGTTGCGTCGTGGTCAGGTAGACGGAAGTAATTTACGGTCTCTGATTCTTCTACAAAGAAGCCATGTAGCACCATGTCTCTACAGGTAACTGCCGTGGAGTTAGGTTGATCCAGGAGTCTTTTCCATTATCAGTGTCTCACAATTAGTTTTAATGTTTGTGCATACCCGCTCTGAGTTTCCGGTATATCCCGATGGCCTGATATGTAACCGAGTTCGATTCATTCACCAATCGCCCATAGACATTTCGCCATTAATGACATTTCATATCATATACGAACGTCTATAGATTGAACATATAAAATAGTATATAGTGCTCTAGTGAAGCACCGCTTATGCCTAGGCAGCACATGCATGGAACGTTCTCCAATATCCTAATACGAGTATTACATTTCATATTCATTGACCTCCACTATACTACTGATGCGCAGGATAATTACATTTCTATGGAGCCAATGTGACATTTTGGGACTAAATCCACATTGTGCACCCTTGGCTTTCCTGCAGAGTGATCACAATAAGTTAACGTTATTTGCCCTCTCTCCAATGTCCTGTGGGTAAGAAGTTTCGATCAGATTTGTAACTCAACTGAGCCAAAGGACTTTTTACTGACCGCTGTAAAAACCTTCGAAATAAATTTTAAAATGACCATGAAAGCAAGAAATATCTGATTTTATACAAAACTTAATTAAAAAATCTCATTATTACCAACAAAAGCATATACATAAAAATCTAAGTCTTTATTTGGGATTCCCTTCAAGGGCCAATCAATGTTTTATTACGAATTTAAAGGTCTTGGGCTTTTATAATCTTTTTTATTAAATCCTCTGGGAATTAATCAAATATTTCTAAAATAAATAAAAACAAACCACTCATTCATAATTATTGTTAATTTGAGAAAATATTAACTTGTTTACCTAAAATTTCAAAAACTTGTTGTTCAACCAACTCCCACGGAAGTTAAAATTAAAATATCAAATTTTACTCGCAATTGCAAAACAAACAAAAGCTGTTACAATTTGTTGCCCTTGAATTAATTTTCAACTTTTAAAGCTTATTTCACAAAACGTCATATGTGTACTTGTATTTCCTAGAAAAAAAATTTAAATATATTTAATGGAATAAAGTAACAAAAGGTATTTGAAAATTAGCGAAAAGCAGGTAAAAATATATAAATTCATATACATTTGAAAAAAAATTCCAAAAGTCGTTTCTAACACAATCAATGCATGACTTTGTCATGTTTAGTTTAGAAACAGGAAATTGAAATTACTTTCTAAAGGGTGTTTATTAAAGAGGGACATTTAAAAAATTCCAAATTATTGTTTTCCAGCCGTAAAGTAAAAAAATTTTAAAACTTCTAACAACAACTGGAGTTTGTTTTAACTGGTCAACAATTTCGGATCTTTCTTTCTTAAGGGTGTCTTAAAGATATACGAGTACATTTTGCTCCTTTAATGGATTGACTTCGGTTTAGCTTCAGATGTGATTGTGATTTCCTTTTCTTCATGTAAATGGGATATTGAGGATGGCTTATTTGTCAATAGCAAACAGATTTAGATTTGTTGCATTAAATGACCTATATGCATAACATCAAAGTCATTCCAAAATAGCGGCCATATTTTAATATAATTCGAAGACCTGCTACTGAAACCAATTCCACATCTGAATCATATATATACCACTTGTCCAAGAGCTCAAAACAATTTAAACTTTCATTTCTAAAATGGTTCGGGTGGGGGGCAAGAACAAAATCCCTGCGACTCGTGTTTGTTGGTGAGAGGTGTAGAGAAGCTGAAGTTGCAGTCTAGTACGCACGAAATGAAAATTGGAGTAAAAGTGTGTACATTTCATGTCTTTCTTTCTTCCTTTCGTATTTTTGCTGGTAGTTGATAGCAGCCTTATAGTTGCAACTGCATCTGTAAAATTGGCTGTAATTTATTCAGTCTGTTTCTCCAAATCAAGATGAACAGAATAACAACACTTGCATATGATAGAAATATTTTATGAAACTGGGTGTTCTGTTCAGCCAGCGTCCCGCCCGCTTCGCTGATTTTGCAGTCGCCATAGTCGACCTCAATTTCTGAATGAATGGGTACGTCAACAAGTAAAATTATCAAATTTGGGATGATACCAATACATATAAAATCCAACAGCGTCCAATGCATCCCAAAAAAGCCAGTATTTGGTTGGATGTTGGAGTGGCGGCGTCATCGGTCCATATATATTTTACAACCACATATTTGAGGACATCAACGTTAACGGAAATCACTATGTATATTTAGATGATGAATGATGTGAACACGAAAAACATTTGGCTTCAACAGCTTAGAGTTACGTGCCACACAACTCATACCGCAATCGACGTTCTCGTAATGTAAACACATTCTATGAAAAAGTTCGATGTATTTAAAAAAGAAAAGTTTAGGGGAACTGAAGGAAATTCTTTTATAAAACCATACAGAAGCTGCCCATTTATTTGTCATCAGTTTTCCTAAAAAATATATAAAATTTTCATTAAAAAAAATAATAAGAATTCTTAAAGTGCAAAGTCCTTCAAAAATTGCAAAAGATGAAAAAATTAAAAATCAAGCACACAGTTTGACTGTCTTTTGTCTATAGAATAATAATGAGTGTATAGTGGTCTTCCAGTCAAAAAGAAAATGCTGCCGCACGGTGTTATTTTACCAAGGCTTTAAAAAGTTTTCAGCTTGAATGAAAATTGCTTCTTTACTGGATGAAAATTTATTAGATTTTTGTTTCACAATTTTTTTTCTTGTAATTACAATGAAAAGGAGACTCTTTTGTTTGCTGGAATAGTGCCTAACAATGGAGGATTTATTTGGTGTACGATACTTAAGTTTTTTATTCAAAATATTTCTTGTAAAATAGCGATTTTAATTGATGTAAACAACACACACAATATACATATGCTGGAGCACAAGTACATGTATGGTCTGACAAGCTACGACCGCCAAAGCGATACACTACTGTTAAACATATTTTTCGTCACTCTACTGAAAATCAATATGACAAAATGCTCAGTGAAAGCAACAATACCTACTAGAAATAATAAATAAAAAAATAAGATTTAGAAGTGAACGAAAAATCTAAATATTGAATTTTGAAAATCCTAAGGTGCGGCGTAGCATAAGATTTGAATTTATGATAAAGTTAATGGGAATTGAATAAGAAGGCCAAGTTCATTTGAGGAAGGGCCTTTTTCATATGACTGCAGTAGAACGAGCATCTAAACATGGAGGGAATAATTTCCCTTCTGTCAAAAAATAGATGACAAATATAAATGGACGATATCTCATAGGAAGGCATGCGCAAAAGTTAACAATACAACTTCTACAGCAGCTGTGACGATATATGTAGATTAGAAAAAAAGCACTTCTAATAGAACTATCCTGGTTTTGAAAGAAAACGAATGATTATCACAGCCTTTATTGAATTCGAACATCCCCTAGTCGTTGTACAGTAGCGTACAAAAAACAAAAATGTGGCAAAAAGTAGGATATTTTTAAACAATAGGGTGACTTTTTAAGAGCTTTCGGATTTGATTAAAAAAATACTTAAAATTTCGAAAATGTATAAAATCTTTGTTTGAGTTGATAGAACGATCTATTTAATTCAATGCTTAAAGATCATTGGTCACTAAACCAAATCGTCAGTGAACTTTAAGCAGTTTGAAAACATTCAGCCTGTTACGTTTATACCAAAACATTCGAATACAATAGGAGAATTCTTTATCGTATATTATTGCCTTATTCAAACAGCACAACAAAGAATAATGCTCAACACGAGACTAGTTTATTTTTCTTGCAACATGTATACAATTAAAAAATTAGTTGGAGAGAATATCTCAAGTAATAAATTTCCATATTAAGTATTATTAATTTTTTGTTGAAAAAGTATCCTTTATTATTATAAATTTTTTTTAATTAATCAAACATTTGTAACATTTCTAGCCTTCAGCTAGTAGTGCGCAAAATCATTATAAATTTTTGGAAGTGCACCCTACTTCAAGCATTATTCGATATTTATTATTTTTCACTTTTTTTAACATTTGATATGATTTCACGCAATTTTTTGCCATTTTTTTAACATTTGTATTATAGTTTACATAAGTAATGCAAGAATTAAGACATCCTACTCATAAATGTAATAAGTAGAGGGAATTAAAAAAAAATTTTTTTTGATAGAACATGTTATTTTAAACCAAAGAGGTGATATTAAGTTATTTTAAAAAAAATAGTAACGAAATTTTATTACGAACACCTTAATCCTTAAAGTATATAGAGTATTTGCCAAAAAGCTTATAAGTTTTAAGATATTTAAAGTCACGTTTTAGTCTAAATTTTACTTTACTTTACTTTGCAGTCACAGTCGTTACCTTCGATATAGATTTACAGTGATGGAGTGTCTTAAAGTAAAATTGACAAAATATTGTGAACGCTTTCTATGAATCGCAATTTGTTTTTTACAAATCGGTTCATTAGTATAAAAGTTGATGAATTTTTAACACTTTTTTCTTTTAATTTACGCCACTGTGCGTTATAGACATTAAGCTGCAACATAATATGCGCTTTGTGGTATTCTTCGATTTGGCGCTGAGTATATTTAAATGAATTCATAGTGCCTAGCCTAATCAGGAAAAGCTTTATTGAAAAATTAATTTCGTAAATACGACAGATAGAAGCAAATGATTCTAAATTACAAAAAAGCCTACGAGTTCTTACATTAAATGATTTTATTGTCTTATATATTGTCCCAATATATTTCATTTCTTTCTTTTTCTTAAGTATTCATTCCTTTAACTGTCTGTTCCGGCTGTTGATATGGCACTGTGTGTGGTGTCATGTAAACCGATCATGTTTTGCTACTGGTAAAGTGGAAAAGTCAACAGAAATTAATAGACAAAATGTCACTAAACCTTGTTCGGCTTGCAACAACAAAATTTATTTTACAAGTAGGATGTTGTTGAAAGTATATACACACACATATGTATACTTATGTGTACATGCATGTGTAAAAACAAATTATTTGATTTGCTTAGAATATGGCATCGAACTTTTGTTACATACAAAAATTGTCAGCCGCACCTTAAAAAGCTATATTGAGTAACTTGGCCATTATTAAAGTTGCAAGTTAAGATTTTGAAAACTTCAAGGACATAAAGAGAGAATAAATTTTTTTTGACACAAAGAAATGATGTGTCGAAAATTAGGCAAGAGATGAATTTGTCGTCATTAGCCATTTGTTCTTATGGGATGCAAATGGAATATGATTCCAAAAATCCATTATTAACATTGAAACGCAGCGTACAAGAGCAAGTCCTTTTCATCTTCAAATAAAATTTCAAAAATAATAGAAGAGAGGCAGGTCAATAAATCCGTGACTTTTTTTTTAATGACACACAGGTTTTTGCATAAAAAAATCATTTCCCATAAATTTCTCGTATTCTTTGTTACAGGCTCAGCGAAATTAAAAAAGAAATGAGTTTTTTTTATGAAAAGTGTAAGAATTTAAATTAATTGGGTTGAAAAAAACTACCCATATCATTATTTTGGCTATCGAAAAATTACTTTAGAATTTATAATTTTATTTTGTTCTGCACTGCATATGGTTGTAGTATAAAAAATCTCACTGTGCTGCCCCGAAACTCTTTCAAATTTAAGCTTTTTCTATTTAAATGTATAAATTTGTTCTTAAATCCAAAAGCTACGATCAGAAAAATTAGTCAGGCAGAAATTCTAATTGTGAAAATTCTTTGCTTGTTCCAGAAATTGGGGATCTTGTTATGATCAACAGGTTAGGTTAGGTTAGGTTGATTGGAGGGGTGTGATAGCCCATGTCATACGACATACACTTAAGCCAGTGAAGGCTTGTTGTGCGCTCCCATAACATATTGACCCAAGGTCTAGAGAAACTCCGTGTCACTCACAAAGTTCCTTAATTTCCTCCAGCATATTCTCCGTAATCGGGTTATGTCCGGTAAGGTGTCACCCCCAAGATATCGGGACCTTATTTGTGAGAAGGCGGGGCATTGGCACAAATAGTGTTCCAACGTTTCGCTCTCGTCCCCACATGCTCTACATTCATCTCCTCCCGCTATTCCCATGCGTTATGATCAACAACTTAACTATTTTTTTAACACTTAAAATTGTCTCTACCAAACCATACATGCAAAAATATCATTCGATTATAATTTTTTTTCAATATCTATTAAATTTATTATTCGAGATATTATCTAAAATAATTATTTGGATAATATTTACATAATTTCTTGTTGTTGGCCGTAAAATGAGCGCAACTATCCATCAACTCGGAGTTGTTCATTTAAATGATATAATTGTTTTCAATTAATATCATCACTTTTACACTTTCAAATAAATTTGTAATGAAAACAGATCTTTAGTTTTCCATTTAAAAACAAATCGGCAACCAGTTAAAATAACGGCACTACTCTTGAGCCACCCTGTACATGAGTTTGAATGATTTTGAAAAATGATTGGACTGAATACTACTGATGATTTGGCTGTCGTCAATGAAATGAAGGCCTATACTCAGCTTAGCCCAAAACAAACAATA
The DNA here is from genome assembly GCA_963681545.1 of Germaria angustata. Lineage (NCBI taxonomy): Eukaryota > Metazoa > Arthropoda > Insecta > Diptera > Tachinidae > Germaria > Germaria angustata. The sequence continues at coordinate 114,739,937 of OY812998.1, read as the reverse complement.
AATTTTTTAATTCGCATAAATTTTTATCTAAATTTAAGCAAGAAAAAGGCTTAATTTCGTATTTTAAACCATCTAATGGTTCCAAATTAGGAACCAGCTAAGACAACATGGAACAGAGGACATGACATAAGTTTTACAAACGGACCAGCGAATATATTTTATGCAATATATATTTTTTATGTGTAATAAAAAAATTTTGTTGTGGTTACTTAAGATCTGTGCATATACGAGTGCATAAGATAACCCACACACAAGCAAAAAAAAGGAACAGTTTTCCAACAAGGACCTGTTGATGTTGAAAGTCTAAGACGTTTGTGCTGTTTTGAAGGTGTTTGTTAAATTGTTCATTTATTACGCAGTCATAGATGCCAGAACACCGTGACAAGTTATTGAATTGTGCACTATGGGATAAAATTTTTTTACTAAAACGTATATTTGTTAGTAAAAAAGTAGAACTTTTTTTAACGAATACTCACACTAAAAATCCAAAAATTAGAAAACCAACTTTTAAGCCGGTTTATTTCGAGCTGACAAAATCAATTTCTTGTACCACTTTAAAAACGGCAAAAGCATTTGGAGCTTTTTCACCATCAATGGCGAGCAAAACAGGCAAGTAACAAACGATTTCTTCTAAACTGAATTGAACGATATGGAAGATAGTAAGAACAGGATGGCACTTCATTCCACACAGCGATTGTGATTCTTGATTGACGATTTCGGGGTGACATAAATTGATAACCTAGATCTTGCGACTTGAAACCGCTGGAATTCTTCTTGAGAAAAATGAGTGGCAGTTAGCCGATGATTTCAAAGTCAAATTTAGCCGGAGCTTTGAAGCATTCAAATGATATATTTCACTTACATCCCCCTCTTATATAAAGAAAAAAATTTACTCAATTTTTTTTTAATTTTAACATCTAACCACACTTATTGGAAAACATTTTACATGCAATTATCTATTTGTATTTTAAGTACGATTATGACAGACAGTTGTTGGGAAAAAAGACAAACTTGTGAATTGCACTTCATACTTCATTTGTTTAAGAAAACAAATCTTTTGGTATAAAATATTTAAACCAGTAAACAAATCTGCTGTATTTGCTTTAGGTTTGTTTAAAATGGTTTTATCTTTCTCTCTATTTCGCGTTTATTTTGTCTACAAAAAGCTAAACATTATGCATGTACTTTATTTGACGTACACTTGTGGAGTCATATTATTAACCATAGACAGTGGGGCACAAAAATTAGCTCGAAGTGAGAATTTAGGAAGGATACGAAAGGCAATTAGTGAAAAAGTAAATGAAACTAAGTTTCCTCTCTTTCAAGAAAGGCCATAACATAAGTTTTTCTCTCGAATAACGATTGTTACAATAACAGAATTAGCTAAGGTCGGCTGCTTTTTATATAAAAGCTCGATTTGCGTTACCTTATTAATACATATTAACTTACGCTAGGCCATTAAGGTATAACTTTCAAGCATATTGCTTGCTAAATACAAAAGAGTCGCAACTCAAAAGATCCAAAATGATCAGGAGAAGGAAAAAAAACTGTTGATTCAGCACAAACGACTCGAGTACAATGCAACAAGTAGAACGATATTTTATCTGCTAAAGATACCCCTAATGGAATGGGAAATTTTGAAGTCGTTATACATTTGTTGTGTGAAATGATTTATGAAAAAAAAAACATTTTCTGCTTCTGTTACTGTTTTGTATTTAGTTTCCTTTATTATGATTAAGTGCGACAATATCACATACATATGTTTTGTTTATAATATAAATATAATAAAAATAATTGTTATTTGTTGTTCGTTAAGCTCTGTATACACGTTTCGTAGACGCTAACCTAATCAAACATCAGTACACTTCACCCAAAAAATATTTGTAAACCATTGAAAAAGAAATAATTTTTTTTAATAACTCTTTTAGAGAATACCTCGAGTAATGATTTTTCTAAATTTATGCAATAAAATATTATTTATAAGATAGAGGACTCGTTAATGTAATATTAACATGATTTGTTTACATTTACAATTCCATTACTATATATTGACCTTAGATTATGGTCACCTCAACCATAATTTTTCTTTGATTTAGGAAGCTCAATGTAAAGCCTATAGGCAGAAAATATATCAGTATTTTATTAATCCTATACAATTGTTAGAATTGATTACATACAACCATACAAAGATGTGGAGCCTTTACCACAAAGCAGACTCAAGTACAAACATAAAATTTTACTAAGCAAATAAGTTTATTAACTGGCAACATATCGGGCGATTTAATTTTATTGATCACAAATTATCGTTGGTAATGAGATCCTTTTAGCAATAAGGGCTCAATGTGACCACGGCTTCATACTATAATTACTTACGATCACTTCTTTATTTTCAGTTTCACTTTGTCTGAGACCAAATTCTTGATCTTTTAATATTCAAATAAATAATCAAGGCTTTTATTATTTATTTCACATAATATTTCGAACTCGAGCTAGGCTAATTAAAATTTTAATTCAATCACAGTTTCATATTTAATACTATTTACTTTTCTAACGGCCTGAATATTTATTAGTGGCTTCAATCTACAAATTTATTTAAATTTTTTATATAAATAATTTTTTAAAATTAATTTAGGAAAACAAAAGTCTACCAACTCGCTTCACTTTTGTCATCCACTGTAAATGTTCATGTATGTATGTATGTATGTTCGCATGTAAAACTTTAAATTTAACTCTCGTCAAGTCAACCCACCCACCACTACATGTGGCGTTTTGGCAGAAAATAAAAAAAAATTATCATTTTAAACTTCACATGAAATCAAATACCACAGTTCAAGTGCAGTTTTGTTGTTCAAACCAAAACAAACAACAACAACAAAAAAAAAAACAAACATAAAAACTAAAATAAAACGAAATAAACCAAAAACAAATAATTAAAATAAAAATTCATTAAAAATGCAACAACTAAAATGTTAAATAATTCACTTATTGATATTTCATTACAACCAACAACAAACCATACACTCAAATCAATGAATATTTGTAAGAAATCTTAAAAAGTTGTGACATTTAAGGAATACAGTGGACTCTGGATAACCTGAACAACAAAAACAACAACAAAAATTTTAATGTAAGTGGAGATGAAAAATTCTAAATAAACACGAGTTTAACTAAAGATTCTTCCCTACTCACTGACTAGAATAAGGAAATATCAGTTTCAAGCAAAATATTTATTTACTATTATTATTAATTGATCTTTGGCTATGGCTAAGGCCATCGTTTGCTGCTGGATGCAATTTAGAGGAACTAAAAAAAATTATTAAATTCTTTATTTATAATACAAAAACAATCAGATTGAGAAACATGAAGGAATAAATGGAAATACTACATAGAGGAGAGGGTAAATAAAACAAACTTATGCTGGTCGGTCTACAGGAGAGCCAATGGAGCACAAGAGGAACTCAATGCCAAAAATACCACAGTGGCTCTACAGAGGTATAGTTAGACCATCAGTAGTATGGTGGAGGTCATTTAATAGAAAATTTAATACTCGTATTAGGATATTGGCGAGGGTTCAGCACATGTGCTACCTTGGCGTAAGCGCTCCTCACTAGGAAACACGTTGAGAAACGTCTACGGGCGATATGTGAATACATCGAACGCGACTACATATTAATATCAATTGGGACATTGACCTTTTTCTCATTGCCCAGCTTCCATTGTCCAGCTTGTGTACTTCGTAAGATTGTTCAGGGTAAACTTTAGGCCTACCTGGGTCAACATTTGCACGGACAGCCAATCGTCAATTAGAGCAATTGGATCTTAGAGGGTTCATTTTAGTACCATATTAGCTGGCGAAAATATGATTAACGATTACGCTGTACTCGGTAGGACCCATTTCACTTAGGTGCCGGTCTATCATGGCGTAATCGGGAATGAGCGTGCTAATAGCCTTGCGATTCGGGCCAGAGCATTTCAGATAGTCGACTTGGTAAATGCGAGGACCTTTGCGGCTGCGTTAAACAACTATCAAAGTTGAGCACAACTTTCTCCCAGTACACCGTAGAATAGCTGAACTGCGGACCTACCCAGGCGAGTTAAGTAAGTTGATTGCCGTCTTGAGTGGAAACTCCAACTTGCAAGCACATCTACATCAGATCAAAGCTGCGGCGGAGGACGAGTTAGGGCCGTGTAGGGAGTACAATGAAACAGTGGAACACTTTCTCTCTTATTGTACAGACATTACTCACCTCAGATGTATTGACTGCCGGTAATTCAAGAATTAACTTCACGGCACGCAGTTCCTATAGGGTTATAGGTTTTCGTATTTAATATGGGAGCGCACAAAAAGACTTTTTATTGGCCTATGTGCTAGCTTAAGTTATGCTAACCGAAAGGGACGTATAACTTCAAGCCATATGAGCCACATTTTATCTATTTTGCAATCGTTAAGGTTGTTAAAGAATTCGAATGAGCGACTAACAACTGATTAAGAGTAAACCGTATATACTGAAGAATTTAATTTAAATTTTTTAAATATGGTAGTGTGCAATTGGATTTAGGTGACAAAAAAGCTGAATATAAGATTTTCCAAACCGCACTCTGAAACACCTTAATGTTTTTATATCGATTACATACAAAATTAAACAGCAGGCAGCGTAATACGAGTTGCAACTTATGATACGTTTTTCAATCAAATGAAAAGCCTAGAAAAACTGCATTTTGTTAAAACGTTTTTGGTTTCTCAAGCCAATTGGAATACATACACATCCATTTATGGTTTTCCATTTAGTCGTATGTTCATTGATTTTTAAACTTGCATTATTTCTGTTGCCTTAAAACGTAGTACCAATTTATTGATAGATGAAATATAGAGGGCCACATTCATTGAGTTGCAGGTGTTATCATTAGGTTGGCTACAAAGTCAACGAAAACAAAGATGATGTTACTATCTTTCGTGATATGGCCTCAAAACGGCTAGAAAGATTGCAAGTATCAGCAGAGGATGACAATGAATGATCCCTTTGCCTTCCCTAATGCAATATGCACCATCTCTTTACATTTAAGTCATAATTAAGATTTGCTATTTTTAAGAAAAATTATTTAAATTTTAACGCATTCACTCATACATGTTTGACAATGAATGATACGTGAGAGACTCTTGCCCGTCTCTGATATACGGCTCCGTGGCCGACAGACCACAATTTATTTTCTTTTTAATATTGGCAATTATAGCCACCGAACTAGTACATATTCTGAGAAATTTTCTTAAAGGTACATTTTAAGATTTAAGGGGTTCTGTAAGGTTAGATGGACGGACACACACATGGATACATTCAATTTTGCTTCAGTTTTTTATCGGTTTAAATAAAAGAAAAGGCCTGTATTTGCTTTTAAGCTTAATACACGCATAAAGCAAAGAAAGGGAAAGATATCTCCCTTACAAAGTAATTCCTAATTATTGTATATCGAGCTGACTTTAATAGTGAGAGTGTTTGAAATAAGTATGGGTCACTCTGCATCTAATGCACGCAGTGCCAGAAAAACTAACTGGATAGGATCAGGGAAGAGGATACCTGCCATGTAGAATAAAACCTAATTGTTGTATATCTGTCTGACTATAAAAGTGAGAGTGTTCCAATTTGGCGAAGGCTAAGTGCTTTGAGGACATGATCATCTCATTTTGAGATGATGTGAACTGGCCACATACATCGTGCAATTTGTCTCCGTTAAACTTTTCCTTGTGGGGTTTTCTTTAGTAGCAGGTCTATGCAAATAAGCAAAAAAACTACAGCGGCCCTAAAGCCATGTCATCGGTCAAATTTAGCCTGATTTATGCGCCAGAGTCATGGATAATTAGAAATTTTTGGATGCGCGGCCTACAGGAAAACCGCGGCAATAAGCTTTTTAAATTTATATAAAAAGATAGGAACCGCTTAATGAAAGACCTTTTAAATAGAGCTTATTTTTGATATAGGCTTTAAATCTAGGTTAGGTTAGGTTAGGTTGATTGGAGGGATGTGATAGCCCATGTCATAGGACATACACTTAAGCCAGTGAAGGCTTGTTGTGCGCTCCCTTTAATTATCAAACACAAACTGCCAGAGTTCTGCGGCTAAATTAGAAATATTTTTTTTTTAATTTTTTATTTCCACCATCATATCTGTATAGAAAAAGCTCTGCCAAAATAGGCACATGTTTCATCTGTTGTATATTTTGAATATTACAATACTGTTGTTGTATTTTTGAACCTACCTCGAAAAAATGCTTAAATTGTCATGGAAAAATAATTAAAAAATATTAAAATTAAAATAGAAGTGGCTAAAAGATGACTAATAGCTGAGGTAACGTTTGTAAACGGGATACAAAATTAGACAGAAAATAGCTAAATTCACAACATTGGTATTTTAATAAATGTAAGTGAGTTGAATTTTTTTAATTAGGGACACAAATGAATTTTCTTACAAATTGATCAGCAGAATGCTAGACTTTTTTACAAACAAAAAATAAATAAATAAATAAAACACCTTTAGTAAACAAAATCGTTTCAAAATATTAGATTTACAATTGGTTTCGATATTGTTTCGAATGGTGCTACAATTTTCACTTGAGGCTTTAAATATTCTATTTATACAATTTATTTTAATAATTTCAATGAAATTAAGTGGATTCTGTTGCACATTTAACCGCAAACTGATGAAATAGAAAACTTTTATTAAACAAAACAAATTTTTTTTATGAATAAAGAAAATAGTATCAAATATTGTTAGAAAATATTTTGACGCAGATCTAGTGGTAAAGACTTTAAAGTGTTATAGTAGATGTATTTAAAAAATGATTTGTATAGATTTCTTTAATAAGATGGAACATCGAAACACTTCAGAGTCCTTGATAACCGCTGCGACGGCAATACAAAGTACTTGCATACATAAGTTATTAGAGATAAATCGTTTTTCAATGACAGGGCTTTGGATAGTTTGATAAAAAGTTTATTTGAAAGTGTGAAATTTATGACATCTATTGGAAAAAATTATATCGCTCAAATCTAGAGATGATGCATATTAAAGATATCAAAAAGCCCATAAGGAAGAAATCAAATGCTGATAGTTCTGGTGATCTGGACTGTCAGTTCAAATGTCTAAAACCGCAGATCATTCAACCTGAAAATAATAATTAAACTAAAATTTCTATCGTTGCCCGAACTGTACGAAGCGATCGCTCGTCCTGTTGAAACCAATAATGATCGAGATCCAATTCAGCAATTTGAGGCAAAAAAAACCCGTTTAGTGCCTACCTGTAACACTCACCATTTGCGGTTACCGTGGAGCCATTAGTGTTAAAAAAGAAATAAAGGCCAATAATATTTTTATTGCGAGAATTCACACTGCAAGTAGTCACTTTGAGGAGATGCAATAGCTCTTCATGCATTTCATGTGAAGTCTCTATACCCCAGAAATGCAAATTTTGCTAGTAAGCATCGGGCTTCGTCTTTCAAAATTCACGCTGCGTCAAAGCAACAGAGAGAAAATCAATCAAATAAGCCGTAACAATAATTTCACATTCTTGAGATGTGTATCGCTTAATGGCTTATTAAAAAATAATTATATATATATATATATATATATATATATATATATATATATATATATATATATATATATATATATATATATATATATATATATATATATATATATATATATATATATATATATATTTACATCATAAATTTAAAAGCACAATGACATTTGACTTCATCTGCAAAAATGGCAGCCAATTGAATCGATGACATTCATTTTGCGCCACATTTTATAAACGATTAGTCAGTGTGGTTATTTGTACTGGGGAAATGATTTGAATTGCACAACAATGACATGATATTTCACTACTTGGGTATATTGTTTGTAGATCTGTGATCTTAAGCGGTAAATGATCGTATGTCAATGTAATCAAAGTGTCCGAGTCTAAGTGTCACAGTCATTATAAATTAGACCTACTTTATTAAATTCCAATACTGACAGTCTATGATTTTGTTATAAAATTTATTTAGGTATTTGTTTAACATTTTATAAATTTGTGTATTTCTCCTTTCTGAAAAAAGTGTAAGATTTTTTTTTCGACTGACAAGAAATCAATTTAATGTTTTCGCTTAGAATTTTTTTAATCTCCTAAAGTATTGCACGCTTTTTCTTAATAAATTTCTAATTACTGATGAACATAAAATATATAGGGCAGAAAAGGCTACACTTTTCTTTAGAAAAGAACATGCTATTAATTAATTGTAATCTATGTTAATGTTTACAAAAGATTTCATCAGGAGTTGAATACCATTTTGAAAGAAAAATATAATGCCACATACTAGCAGAATATTTCTGCTCAATTTGTCATAATTCTTATAACAAATGAAAAGGACAAAAGAGGCGAAATCATTTTTTTCAACTATATACATGTACTAATAACTAATTTTTCTTTTTATTAAAAAAATTAGCAAAAATTATTTAGATTAAAGGATATTCTCCTAAATTCGTAATATAATTTTTTTTATTTTAATTTTTTTTATTTATTGTGGGCTTAGCTCTCTATATATGTATGTTCGACATTTCCTTGGTTGATCAGATTTTTATATAAGATTACGAGGTCTAATGACCTGCAATAAAGTGGATTTCTACCGATGAGTTGGTTAATACCAGCGGTATGTATCCGACATACTTACAGACAGCTAAAGCCGCGAATTGACTCTATCAGGCGGATTATTATTGCAATTGGCTTTTTGGAAACTATGCCATTATTTTATAATACATTGTTGGGCCTCTGATAAGCAACAAAATAAACGTGAAGGCGAATTCAATTTGCTTCTGATACCACCTTGTACACGTATTAATGCGCCTTTGTTTTTTACCTAAAGGATTTTTTTTTCATATTTCTACAATAAATAAATTTATTAACTAACTTCTATCCTCTTAACATTTTTGTTTCTATTGCATTAAAATGATTACTTCTAAGTTTTATTAATATTTATATGTATTCTTAATAAACAATTTTTTATTCTTTTCTTTTATAAACAAAAATGATCTGTTGAAATAATAATGGTGTTCTCTTTTCTGCAAAAGTGCACAAAAGTTGTACGTCAATTAAACAAAAGATCATTTGTGGCACTTATTTATAATTTAACTCCGTCAGGTTATCACGGGTTTTTTTCCTAATAAGTTGGCGAAATCCAAATTTTTTTCATCTCTGCCAAAGGGCAATAAATGTTACTCTTTTTTTAGGAAAGAAAGTGCCGTGTAGGTTTTAGAACACAAAATCTTGCATTTTAAATGAAATTTCGATAGATTCATTATGGCAAATATCGATGATGAATTAAATTCTTTGCATGAATAGAACATCGAAAAGTCTATATTAAATTATTTAACAATATATTTATATATTCAACTATCATTAAGGAAGCGTCACTCGCAAACAATCACACCAAGCAAAATACATATACACTTGATTCATAACGCCCCAATAAACAACTTACCACACGCCCACAAGGAAAAGGATTGTTCGTTTCTGCATTTGAGACAATGTATGAAATGGTGAAAGTTGGAAATCGCCAAAAAAAATTATATAAAAATAACATTATCAAAATTAAGACGCTTGCTGATTTTAAAATTGATACTTTATTCAAATTTCATAACAACAATTACAACATTAAATATTTCAATTTAACGAGGCAACCAGCAATTGAAAAAGTTGCTTGTTGTTGAGCTGCTTGTGAATGTTGAAATTTGTATAGTAAAATAAGCGAAAATAAATTTTAATCAATATCTAATTAATATGATAATTATAATGAAATATAGCTATTTTATTTACTGAGATGAAAAAAAAATGTTGGAAAACTTAAATAATAATAAAAACAACAATAATTGCAAGTTTATATCAATGGCCCACTAGGTGGCAACACTTCCCTATGAAATGAAATTTATAATAAAAAAAATACAACAAACAAATGAAACAATGAAAAAAAATAAACAATCTAAAAATAAAGTCTGGTCAATAGACACAACAAGCAGCCAGTCGGATCCTCAAACAAATGTAAGTAGTACGAGAAAAAAATATTAGCCAAACATTTTTTTCACTACTATACATGCCACACATACAACAACAATAATAAAAAAGTCATCAATCGCAATTAATAATAATTTATATGTTCCTTTATGAAATTCGGTTTTGCTTTTTTCTTGCGTGTGCCACTTACCAGATACAAACAAATTGAAATAAAGTTTAAATCGACTGGGTCGATGCCCTTCATTTAAAGAAAAACTTCCATGAGTTATGAGCGGTACATATAGTGCAACAGGAGGTGAACATCTATGCTTATTACTTTTTTTGTCCAGTACTCTTCTGCTGTGTAAACAAAAACCTGAGTGTATAAATTTAATTAGCGGAGACAAAAACCATATTTTTTAGCAATGCCAATTGTGCAGTTATCGCTAATTGGATTTGTTTTATTTAGAAGGCGAAATATAGGAACCAGATGAACAGATGCATAATAATAGTCAAACAGAAAATATATTCCAAAAGTTGCTTAACAATATAATAAAAATATGTTAACAGAAATAAACACATTTTGAGAAAGTTTGTGGCCATATTGGAGAAGCGAAGAGGGGCAGGTACTACGCACTACCTGGAAATTGTGTCCCATGGAGTACTTAATGCGAAGTAGGATTTTTCATACACTTCCAAAGAAATTTTCGAGACAGCAATTTTTTATATCGCATTCCAAAATTATTTCTTTTGTCTCAATATTATATTCCACTTAAAACTTATTACATTATCATTAAGTATCCCTTGCATCATATTTCCCGTTTGCTAATTATTATGGACTTGGTCTTTGTGTCTATATTTCGCCTTCTAAATGAACCTAATGCAATTTGCGATCTCTGTTAACTGGTCAACAGAGCTCTGTTAAATTCGAAATTGTGATTGCAAAAAATATGTGGTTTTTGTCTCTGCTAGTTAAATTTAAATTACATACTTACATACGAATATAAAAAAAATTACAGTCATTGAGAAAACCGTATAGAAAAATTGTGTAGCTTTAATTGCTTTCCCGTGTGGGGTTTACTATATCCTCCATCAGAACCCTCCCAATATGGAGGGTATTGGGCAAATAAAATACTCGGGGTTTATAAAATTCTATTCTAAAAAAATGGCAGTTGGTTCTTTAGTATCATAAGCGAGCGGAAGTTGAGTCAAATATTACGGTCACAAGCAGTGGCGCTGTGGCCAACTGCATAGGAGTCTGTCTGGTAGGCTATATTGGCAGCCCCAACACCAGAACCGATTGCTTAAGACTAATCACCCTATCTCCTCAAAAGAACTAAATAGCGAAACCTCAACAAATTATAAGGCCATATGCTCCTTGCATGAACGAGGAGAGCATATGTATCTATATATATATATATATATATATATATATATATATATATATATATATATATATATATATATATATATATATATATATATATATATATATATAATGTGGCATGGCGGAAAATGGTTCCAAATACAAATATTAACACTTTGCCTATTAAATCCTAATCTAATCTGAATGAGTCCCCTTAAGGATCATGCAAAATTGTTACAGACGTCTAGATAAATGCAAATTTCCTTCTACATCAAAAGATTTGAGCAACGTAAATACCAAAAAGAAGCCAATAAAAATAAATTGTATTAATTTTACTTTCATTCGGATAAATAAGTTGAATTGGAATGAAAATGAAAACAGTCTCCTCCAGAAAAATGGAAATAAATAAAAAGCAAACAAAAAATAAAAACATTATTTACGAATAAACATTATTATGCCATAATCATTGAATAAAAAAGTAAGATAAAATTTGCATCTGGTTGGGATGCTGGCTAAATAGCTGCCAACCAAAACAACTGTCTGTCCATCTGTCTGCCTGTCCACCCGTCCGTCTGTCCATCTGTCTTGCCTACCTACGTTAATAAACAAAATTGAATGGAATGACGTCAACACTATCGATCGAGAGAGCGAGAGAGGAATAAATAAATAAATGATCGTAACAGAAAAATGAAACAAGGATCGCATATTTATTTTATTGGCATAAAGATGAAGCACCAAAATAAGCGGGTCAAACATGTATAACCTTTTTAGAGAGAAGACCCATTTAAATGATAAACATTAAATATGGCAGCAGCCATCATCTGCAACATGGTCATTATAATTATCATATAAAAAGCGAAAAAAGAAACAGAAACGGAAAACAAGGAACATGGCCTACGTAACAGATACAAGCAAATCTGTACGGGTCTGTCTATATGGACATGCATTTATTTCAATTCGTATTGATATGACCGTTTGTTTCTTGTCTCTTCCTCATTTTTATTTTTGTGTATTGTGTATTAAAGTATTAATGCGTTCTGATATCAATTTTATTGAAAAAAAGAGGCAGAAATTAAAACCTTAAGATATTAAGGAAAAGTCGCTATTGGTAAGCATAAATATAAATTTAACATGCTTTTCATTTTTGTAATGAAAGTAAAAGCCATCATTATAAATCAAAGAAATTTCTGTTAAGTCTTTCTTCTTTCTTTGGTCTTATGGATGACACTGTTGCAGCCCGCACTTTTTTCTGGAATGTCCCAAATCACTTTTAGTTTTATTATGCCGTTACTGGGCCACATTAATTTATGGCAATTATTTCTCAAGAATTTTTCAGAGAGTGTGAAATGCTAAATTTAACTTTAAAATGCTTTTAAATAATCGTTTGTAAAGTTATGATTTAAGTGCCAAATTAATTATAAAAGAAAGTCATCGCATAGAGCAGGGATGTGAAGTTCTATTTTTTGAGATAAGCTAAAAAACTATTTTCTTTTTTTAATTTTGACTGAAAACATTTATTTGAAATGAATTCTTAACAGAAAAAAAAGAGTCGGAATCAGTTCCGTTTGAAATGAAGGAAAGTTTTTCTGCTTACAAAGCTTTTTTTCACTATACGTTCATCTATTAGCGGTCGACTGGCCAACAGTCGGTGCTCTTTGTATATTGGACAAACACCCATCAGTAGGCTCTTCTAATTTTAATAATATAAGAACTCAACGTAACAAATGTTGGCTAATGGTTTTTAGAACACTTTCACATATTTTTATTATTTATTTAAATGGACTATGGCTAATATAGATGAAATGCGATGCTGTCTAAATATACATGGCTTATTCATAGTGTGATATTGAGTTCTGAATTTGAATGAGTCTTAACCAAGTATTTTCTAAGTTTTTAAGCACCGACATAGACCATGACCTTGGAAAATCTACAAGAAAAATTTTATCAAGTTTTTAAGGGAATCACGATGTCACCTCTAACGATGGAGTACCAGAAATAGTGATGAATAACACTGTAGCATCAGACAGAGACAATCATTCAAATTATCCTTTACAACTTGTCTACGATCCTTCGAACTGGATGGTAATAAAAGAGATTAATGGCACAAAAACCAGATCTATTGAATGGTATCCAGAAATAAATAACTCTCAAGAAGTTAGAAAAGCGCAGGAGTCTTACACAGTTGAGAATTTTTCTAAGTTTTGGGAGGATGGTGGTCTACGACTCTTTAGCGAAGAGGAAGCTTGTGATTTTTTTTTTATTCCATATGAAGGATGAGAATGGACCGCAATTCTAACTCTTTGTTTGACGATTAGGAAAACTGTTTTAATTATTGCAAATTCTACCAGTAAGAAAAATTGTAGAGAACTACATTGAGCGTTCCCTACACAGTTAGAAGCTCCTTTCTCTGGAGTAGCACTACCTGATCTGTGTTAATTAAATATAGAAACATACAAGCTCAGGCAAAGAGGCCAATAAAATCCAGAATCTGTTAGAATCTATTCCAATAACTTTAATATTGGGTTGCCATTGCAGGATGTTTCCTGATGTTCAAGATGTTATGAAAAAACCATATTTTAAAGTACATTATTAAGAGCTATTCCAGATAGTATTTCACATTGAATTGCTAAAGAAGATATAATTTTTGTATATTTAATTTTTATTCAAATAACAATTGTTTTGAATTTTCTGACTATTAATTAATCACGATATATTTGAGAGTAAACCCAATTAACACCTTAGCCACGTCAACATAAAAAACAATATCAGCACTCACTTATTTAAGAAAATAACTTCATATTGATTAACGAATAAACTGTTTACTTATAGAAATAGAAGTATGAAGAAGATGAAAATAATTTCCTTTTTTCGAAGTTAATCTAATAGTTTCAATTAAAAATTAAAAAAATATTAGTTTCCTTTATTTCATAAACGAGCTTTAGGTATTTAAAAAAACTATTTTCACATTTCGATGCCTTTTTGGGCCTCTTCTTCAGGAATTTTTTTTAATAAATGTAACAATAACAAATGAAAACATTTTTAAATTATTTTTACATACATAAGCAATTTGAAAAAATTTAAACAAATCAAATGAAAGTAAAAAAAATTAAAAAAAAAAACAAAAAGTTTTTTCAATTATGAAGAAATGAAAAATTTTTGATAATTATATTACAAAAACCAAAAACTATTTTCACTCCTGTTTTTTGTGAAGTTAAAACATTCCTATACTTTTCATCTGACTGCTATCCTGCCAATCTAGTCTTTAATTTATTCTTCCCGCCACTCCATCCAGAGAGTCAGTCTTTCTTTAAAAAAAAAAATAAGGCTGTTTTACCTTCAAATGAGAAGAACTCTCCATGTTTCAAGTTTTATTTAAATAAGTTGATTAGTTACAGATCAGCATAAATTGAACCACTCGTCCCCTACACTGTCTGGGTCTTAGTTTCGAGAAAAGACAAAAACCAAACAGGAAGCCACAAATGAACATTTAGAGATCCCAAGGACATCAGGCAACTAAGTATGCGCTCACGCAATGAAGTGGGATATACGAACATATTGATGAAAAGAAAAGGGAATGGTGAGAAGGGAAAGAGAGCGACCGAGGCAGGTAGGATCAGAGACACAGGCAAACGAATACCAACGAGTAAGTGACACAACAGGAAAAATAGTAAAAACACTGAAGATCGCAATTAGACGAAATTAGTAGGGGAATTCACACCGAGTCTGTTAATCCGGTAATTTGTTAGTTGGTAATTTGTTAAAACACTTTACTGTGAACACACTTTTTGTTCTATCTCAGTAGTGCGGTAACTTTTGCTACAAAACAGATGATTTAAATTTATTAAAAAGCAAAAATGCCTCGAGAAAGTGCAAAAACAAAAATAGTAAAAAATTTAATTGAAAATTCTTTGTTACTTTGTTACTCGGCAGTTCGATAATTTGTTAATTTTACAAAAACAAAATACACGTAAAAAACTATCGAATAACGACTAACGAATTAACAAGGCCGGTGTGAATGACCCTAGTCTATTTCCAAACCAAATATGACGTGAGATGACAGAAAATGATACCAAATTTGAAAAAGACACATTTTAATCTTAATTTTAGTTCTAAAATTTCTTTATTTTAACTTTCGTTAAAATCGGTTTCTTAATTTAAAAGAAGCAGTTGTAGGAATAGTTTGTATAGAAAAAAATAATGCTGGGGTTTATTCAGGCAATTCATCAGTTTTTTTTTTCTCCATTGAAAACTTCCTCGGATTTTAAGGAATGTTAAAATTAAATAAATTTTGTCCAGTTGTTTAAGAGTTCAGCGCTTGGCAATACATGATTTTTTATCTAAGCCAGCCTCAATTCATTATTATATTATTCCGATAAGCATAGAAGAACGGATCAATATAATGCTCTTTGAGGTCGTCACAGTCCCATCTGCTTGTTGTCTGTTTCAATATGAATGTGTATATTAATTTTAATGCTTTTAAGCTTCGAAACCATAATGTACCAACAATAATTATCTTGTATTTTTGATACCCCTTTTCTATTTTTTATGCATCTGTCCTAATATCTACCAAGTATTGATAGTAAAAGTAATACCGCAAATAAATTTTAATTAATATACATGGTACGCTACTTAAATGTAAATTTCCTCTGCAATATAAATTCACCAACGAAAAAAGAAATGTAATCCTTTATAAATAAATGGGACAACTTTCTGTAATTGACAACACAGCCAGCACTCCCTTTCTCTTAAACTCTATATATACAGTGGCGAGCACTTGTGGGTACATGTTTCTTTAGAAAGATATTAATTATTATTAATTATTTAAACTACTCAATAAAAGTTATAAAAGAAAACAAATAGAGCCTTTGCAAAATGCATTTTTTGTTGTGGCTTTGGCTCTTCATATGCCGACATTTGATTTGTCGCTAAACCAAATCGTCAGTGAAGTTTAAGCAATTTGCTTTTATACAAACAACACAACAAACAATTAAATTCAAAGTGAGTCTATTTTATTTTTTTTTTCAACAAACAATGCAATTTGCAAAGGCTCTAATTGTTTTAACGATTAGTTGGGGAGAACATCCCGAATAATAGATTTCAAGATTAAGAAAACAAAATTAAATTCAATCATTCACTTTCCTTCATTCAATTCACCAACAAAAATTTTCTTTAAATGTTCAATATATTTTCCAAAGCCTTTTTCCTTTAATCATGGTTTTGACACGTCCTGGCATACTTTTCACCAAGTTTTCAATGGAATGATTCGGGCTATTTGACTACTCCTTTTGGAGTCGGTATCAAAGTTTATTTAAATTGGTTGGTGCATTATCGTACAGTGAAAGAGGTGTTTTTTGGCAAATCCCATAGGTTTTCGATTGGCTTGAGATCTGGCCATTACATTGTTAGAAATTTTTGACTTGACAATCAATCCTTAACGATTTTGGCTGTATGCTTGGGATATCCATCCTGTTGGAGAACTACTTCTTCCTCCGGTTAAGCACTTTCGTCTACAAAATCTGATAAATTATCACCTAAAATATGAAGATAATCTTCTTCTTTCATTATACTCCAAATTTTTACCACTGAACCAAGGTGCCACCAAGTATAACAGGCCCATACCATTAAGCTTCCACCCCCATGCTTTATGGTTTGTTTTACTTGGTATTTTTAAGGGTTTCATAATGACGGTGCCAGTAGTACTCCTTGCCATCCGACTGAAAACGTCTTATTTCGGTTTCATCTGACCATATTATCCGTTTTCAGTCTTCTACACTCCAGTTTTTGTGCTCTTTACAGAACTTTAGTCGAGCTTTAACATTTTTTCCGAAAGTGCTGTGTCTTTTAGGTTCCCTGGTTGCTGTCCACTCACAAACTGGCTTGTTCATTGCATCTGCTGATTGCTTTGGTATTTTTTTTTTTTGCCTTCTTCGCGATTTTTTACACCTCGCCCTTAAATATTTGTTTTCTTTTTCTTACCTGAAGCACTGTTCGGTGGCAAATTCCCAATGATCTCGTGATTTCGCGTGCTGATTAATTGTTTTTTGTCATTTCAACAATTTGATTTTCCAAAACAGAGAAAAATTTTCGCATTTTTATTGTAAGTTGAAAGTTTTTGATAAAATAATGACAAATTAATAAAACTTGCTACCAGCTTAAAGTCTTTGCATCATTTATTTTACAACCAAGTAAAATAACAACAACAAAAGAAGACAACAGATATATTCCTATTTATTGTGCTGCTAGAAAACAAAAGTTAAAGTGGATACAATGACTTTTTTCACGAAATCGGGCAATATATTGGTATAAATTTAGATAAAAAAAACAATATTTTTTTCCGCCATTTAATTGGATCGTAATAAATAGTTTTAGTAGACAATCTGGTTGAGTTTTATATATTTTGCACGATCGATGCGTTTTTTAAGCAACACATGCCACACATGTAACCACAAGCGCACGCCACTGTATATCTGTGTCCAATGACTGCATATCAATTTTCATATTAATTATAGCCGTGTTAATTACCCTACTGCCAACTTGCAGGAAAAACAAAACAAAACGTCAAATGCAAAACGAATGAAGTTGAGAAAAGAATCGTGAAACGTTTACCAACTAATAACCATTTAATTATGATGGCAAACTCTTTCTTTCTATTTTTATTTTTTTGCTTCCCAATTTCATGAAAACCTTTTCAGTTTGGCATCAAAAACAAACAAACACATTTTAACAACTTGCAAACTGAATAGACATTGAGGCGGACATACTTTTCAAATACTTGTAACTAAGAAGTTCCTAAAGAAACAAACAACAATCAAACAAAATTACAAAGTAACTATCGGTTTTGGCCAACAAAATAGATGATCTTTCTTTGCTTTTGCCTTTTGCCACTCTCTTCTTTTCGTAGACAGATCACTGATGATGGCAAGAAATGAAATGGAAAATATCTTCGTTTCAAACAATTTTTGCAGTAAATCTTTTCATGGTAGACATTTAGATTACACGACGTCCTAAAACTGTCGTCATTTGATATTTTTTTCCAATAATGTTTTTGTTTGTTTTTTTTATAAGTTTTGCCAAGTTTATTCTTTATTTTTAAATATAAATTTTGTAGCATTTGTTTATTACTTTAACAATACGATGTGTTGTCTGGTCGTCATCGGTAGTATCCAAAGAGCAAGTTGGGCAAAAATAAATAAAAATATAAAAAAAAATTAAGAAAAATTACCAACTGTGGTCTAGCGAGAGATAAATACAAGAGGACACAATAAAGTTTACTTTTATAGGCGATAGAAATAGGTTAGTATGCTTTAAATTTTTTTTAAGTATGTGTTAGAAAAAGAAATAAAACACTTGTAGATTTCTTACTCCCTATGACTGCAATTATATGAAACTTAAGGCAGTATTGAAATAGTATTCAAATAAACTAAAACTGAAAGAGACTTCATTAAGAAAAGTTAGAAGAGATTTATATTTAACTTGGATCTTAACAAAAACAAAATCATGTTGCTTACGATTCAGCGAAATCCACAATCTTGTGGATCAGAATTTTTGACAAATATTTTCAAATATTTTTTAAATATTTGCACACTTTCCTACAGTTGTAACTCAACGCACTTAAATTAGAATTAAGGTAGAACACAAATTTAATTACAGTTCACCTAAAACTAAACTTGAACACCATAATCTTTCAAAATCATATCGGGTTATCCATTTAGTGATTTCAAAATCGCCAGCCTAACAAGGCATTCAGCTGTTAAATATCTATTAACTAAAATACCATTTATTTAGTAAAAAAAAAATTGCCATTTAGAATAAACGCGTAAAAATAATTTAGGACAGTTTAAATTTGACCAATTTTCCACCAATACGAGGTGATTATTGGTGACCAGGTGGTATAATGATAAGGCAAAACTTCTGATTGGTTCTACTTAGTGATTCCAGGTTGATCCTTGTCAATTACACTTCAAGTCGACTTACAAACCTGTACGTGGTGGTCCCTAGGTGATGTTTTTGACATGCGTCAAATATTGGCGAATTATGAGAGACGTATGCAGCGTCTCTTTTCCTAATTGGTGCGGCTGTCGAGCACCGGTCTGTTCTTATATTAAGCGGTTCGTTATATAAATGTTTCTTACACTTAGCCGGTCTGTTGGCTTAGATGGCAGCCCCCTCATTAGAATAGAATACAGTACACTAATCACCTGCTTATCTGAAAATATCCGATTAAAGAAACCTCAAATAATACGAATGAAGAGGCTCCAGAAGGAACGAAGGGAACTAATATATATTATATATATGGTCGTCATAGTCGACCTACTGTGCAAGGAATAGGAGAGATGATAAAAAAAATTTGAAGAGACAAGAAGCGTCACAGATGTGGTCAGGCCTGATCATCATCGCAATGTGCATACTGGCAGAAATATCTGTTAGTGAAAGTGTGGCAGATGATCCGATTTGGTCGATTCTCTGCAATCGTTCATATCTATATAAAATCCAACTCATGCAACAATTAAAGCCGGCTGACCATTCACAACGCCGTAGATATAAAGATTTGTTGCCAGAGAACAGGCTTTCTTCAATGCTAATTTTTCGAACAAAAATTTCTTCAGCGATGAAACACATTTCTTACTCCATAGTTACGTCAACAAGAAAAATTACCGCATAAGGGGCTCATAAAGACCAAGAGTGGAAGTGTGGAAAAGCCATGGCATCCAGAAAAATGACTATTTGGTGCGCATTATGGTATATTGGGGGCGTATTGGTTCGAAAATGATGCTGGAAGAACGATTACCATCAATTCAGAGTGCTATGGCCGTATGATAACCGACTTTCTTTGACCTGCAATTGAAGAATATGAATTGTAGAATATGTGGTTGCAACAAACCGATGCCAAGAGCAACACAGCACCACCAATTTTGGATTTTTTGCGTGAAAAGTCTAGAGAACGCGTAATTTCACATTTTGGCGACATCAATGGGCCACCAAGATCATGCAATTCGACGCCGTTAGACTTTTTTTGTAGAGCTTCAGCAAAATTCATTTATATGCAGATAATACTCTAAAGTTGAAGCATTTGAAAAGCAATATTCGTTAAGTTATCGGCGAGATACTGCGCACCTCTAAAGGATCCACTGCTGCAACCAATCTAGACGTGGTCATTTAAATGACATTGTTCTGTTTATGTAATGGCAGAACTTAAGCATTATTATGAAATAAAAGTTCTACCAAAATCTTAGCTGTACATGTATTATATTTAACTTTACTTTTGAAACCGAAAAATGGATGACACTGGTTTATTATACATAAAATTTTATACTCGCCATGCCATTCGATGTTGTGTCGAAATATTGAAAAGAATTAAATTTCAGTAAGCAATTCTTTTAATAAAAAGAAAAACTGCTGCTGGAATAAAAACTTATTTAGTTGAATTAAAAAAGGTCGAAGAAAATTACATTATAGCAATATCCGATATCCTTAAACCACTGTCCGATGCAAAGCATAAAACAATTTAAATAAATTTTAATGCCACCTTCAAAACACATTTGTCAGTTATTTTATGTATATTTTCTTTTTATTTTGTAAGGTTAGTACCGCTGCAGCTTTTTTCACCCTGTTGCCGTCATTGTCACTTCAGCGTAGTTCAGGTTGAAAAGGTTAAAGAAACCAAACAACAGCTCCAATTCTCAACAAACAATACAAAATTCCAAAAATATCTACGTATATAAATTAAATGAGGGAGTAAAAGATGAAGAAGGAGTTACAAATCGAGTGGCATATTAAATGAAACTTGGCGCACCAGAACATGATAGTTAAGAGAACTTTTTACTATTTTTTAGATGACAACTACAGACAGAAAGACAGGCCAACAAAATAAGAGGGAGAAATAAAAAATAAAAAAATAAAAAAACAAACAACAATAATGTAAAAAGGACAGAGACAGTTTTGTTGTTGGCACATCTTAACATTGTCATCCAGCAGCATTAACATTAACAGCAGCAGTTGCTGCGAATAAAACTAAATCAAAAGTCAACTGATCCTTTTGTTTTGTCATGTCGTAGTTGATACTTTTGTTTTCTTGTTATTGTTGCTGTTGCTGCTGATTTCATTTAATTTGTTGCCTGCCACTTGGCAAAAATAACAGATAGATACATGATGGAGGTGAGCTTTTTTGTTCCATAATTATTGCTACAAACCTCTTGAAAATAAAAATAAAAAACAACAGCGGTAATAGCAACTACAACATCGTCGACAACAAAAACAAACAAAAATTTTAAGCAAAACAAAGTACTTTCAATCCAGCCATTTATTCCCTTAAAGACCCTAGAGTCAGTCAGTCAGCCATTCATGATATTTGCTGTCGTAACATTAACAAATATTAATGATTGGATCAATTGCAAGTCATAAGTCTGCTCACCGAGAGCATAACAATTATGAAATCGTTCAAGGGAATAGTCGTTATTTATTTATGAAGTTAAAAGATGACGAACATTTAAGTTGATTTCAGTTGAGTCAATAATAAATAAGCAAAATAAAGAAAGTATGAAAAAATGGACGACATATCAGAAATCAATTATTGGTAATGGACACAACTTGATTATTTGCTAAGGATGATGGCCTCTAAGACCGGGTTAATATCTTCAAATACTTACGAAATCAACGTTGACGCGCTTATTAAAGTGTATAACTTCAACGTTAAGGCTAGGCCCTAGATATCGCTAAGCTTGACGCGCTTATATACGAGTATGATGGTACATAAGGGACATCAGTCGATTGCCGTTAATGGAAATTTCCTTACGGCTCCAAAAAATTCCCGATGAGGTCCAACTAATGATCTTTGTGACCAATTAAAGTAACTTCAGTTGCTTGCGGTTTTAACGAAATTTACTTGCAGTTGCAGAAAATTCCCGGTGACGTATCCTCAACTGGAGATTAAATTACCCTCAAACCCAGGCATTACATGTATGTCCTGCCGTAGTCCTTTGTCATCTACGTATGTCACCCTCAAACCCTACCACGATAAAATTGGTTTTCACTTATTCGAAAATCTCTTTGTTAACAATGATGGTCTCCTAATTTCATTTTTGGAAAAGCACCTTTCATTAATGCAGCAATATTTTGTGGATGCATACAAATGTAACTGGGTTTGATATAGAGATCGAAGCTTTTTTCGATATTCAATCAATGATAATTTCAATTAAAGTATTAAGTATTATTAAATATTATTAAATGTTGTCCTGAAATTTGTATAATCTGCATAACATGACCTTTATCCTTTCTGCTTCACATTAATGGTATCCAGCGACACTATTTTGGAAAAATCAAGCCTTTAGCTTCCTGAAAACATTCCTTTTAAGAGTCATTCTTTTGAACGTTCTTGGGACGTTTTGTAACAAAACGAAGAGGCTTTAACTCCGATTCCAGCCAGAAGTCATCTGAAAGTAGGCAAGATATGAATCACATATTTCCCTCATGACCAGGAATCCAGGACAATGTTAGCATGCTGTAGACTTCAAGTTTATCCAGATATGATGTGAATACCCCAGGCGTAGCTCGCAACCTCATCAAACATCACTGTTCTGTATTTAAAGATCACTATATTTCTAATCCTTTTCCTAAAACTTGTCCTATCATAAACGAGGCTGGGAAGGATATACGCCTGAAAAAAAAAACATAAGAGTTCACCGTTGGTATTTGTTTTTTAAAAGTTTTTAAACAAAGAACACCAGCACTAATTGGACAATTTTTCTATTTGCAAATAATCAGTGAACCACATGAAATCAGTCGTTTTGTGCTGGGGAATGTTGTTCATCTATGGGTCTAATAGCTACACTAAGCTAAGAAAATTTGTAATAATTGTGTAACAATATAATGGATTTCTCGCAAGCCGAAGGTTTAATATAACGTTCATCTTCATAGACACTAAATGTGCTGACTGATACCCAAATGAAATGATCCGTCAAAAGAACAACGACAACCAGAAGGATTCCATTGTTCAGTTTCTTGTAGAGCACCAATGGGGATGCAAAATAAAAAAAAAATATATTGGATTGATAGACAACAATAGGTTAAGCAGAGCGAAAAAATTTTTAGCGTATAATGGAAGATGTGAAATGAACAATAGAGAAAAAATAACATGTCGTATTCTATTTCCTATCACTGTTCAATTAAATACTCGTAGATGGTGTTTTGAACTTAATCACTAAAAGTCCTTAGATAAAGGGTAGAGATCACATGTACCATCCCTTTAAAGCATATCATTTTAAAGAAAATCTTGTTCACTTCCAATACAGAATATGGATAACGAACCTGATAAACACTATTTATAAATATCCTTCCTATTTTGTATGAAATTGTTACAAGTAACTGATAAAAATTAACCACATTTTAACTTCATTATATTAAAGACTCTTTCTGCCTTTTAAAAATATATGTATCTCGATTACAATGCTCCGTATTTAACAAGCTGGTAAAGTTGTAAAATTACACTGCAATTGCAACTGCCACACAATGACGTGTTTTGTTACGTTATAATGCTTAAGTTCTTAGACTCTTCTAGCAAGTGCTGAGTTGCATGTGTTCCTACTTTGATTAAATGTGTTGCATGTTGAAAATTCTCATTTTTTTATTGCTTCTATTATTTTTTAACCGATATTAAGTTTTAGATTTTTTTCTATTTTCTCTTTTTGTTTGATGTCTTGTTGCTGTTGGTTGCAGTTATAAGAAATGTTGCAGCAAAGGTTGAAGGTGTATTACAACAATTACAAAAACAACAAACACTTAAACAGTATCTTGTCTCTCTAAAGCCATCAGAGAAAAAAGTGAAATAAAAACACAACCATCACTTTGCGCCACAGTCCAGTACCAAGTAGTTGAAGTACTTGATGTAAGTTTCTTATATATTTTTTTTATTTTTTCATTGTAGGACGGACACCACTTACAAAAAAAAAATTTTTTACGAGTATTTATATAAAAAGTTTGTGTCTAGTTTTGTTCAAAGTCCTTTCCTTCTTCTTTCTAAGATGAGTTTCGAGAGATGGTTATTTGCTGTTAGAGATGACGATGATGATGCAGAAGACAGAGCCGGAGACGGAGACGGCCAAGAAAACAACGCTGTCTTTCTATGGTGCTGGTGATGATGATGATGATGGAACGAAAAAAAATTGTCTCTTATCAGTTGCTGATCTAGTGTCATGTTCGTTTTTCATTTATTTCTCTGTTGTGATTTCTTTTTTTGTTGTAGATCATTTTTAGTTTTTTTTCTATTTTTACTCCTTTGGTGTGTTGTAAGAGTTTTTGGATTTTGGTTTGTAGATAAGTAGGTTGTTATTTTTTTAGTTTGTGATTTCTTTTGCCTTGTGAATTGCTTCGATCAATGTGAATTCATAAATTTCGAAGGGAATGAAAGAGCACCAAAAGTTACACAAAAATAAACTCATTATGATCGTAAGGGTATTTTCTAATTCTAGCTAAAAAAAATGGAAACATTGCCAAAATAATTAAGAAATCTTCAAACGTAAATTAAAACCATTCAAATGAAGATGTTTGAAATTATAAAAAAAAATTACGAAACCCTACATAAAGTAAAAAGAAGTATTTTCTAAACAAACCACTGCCGGGAAGGATTTTCCTACATATGAAATCCATTTTTGGGGTATTAGAAAAATTGGTAAGGGGAGAAGAAAAAGTGAGATAACAGTGTTACTGCCCATTCGATTTGAATTTTTATGCGTTGAAAATTACACCATTGCATGCAGTTTTTCCATATACGAATTGGTCGGCTCGAAAAAATTGTCTCTATAATTCGATTCGCCCATAGAAGGCCCTGCCCTTGATGATTCTTACATCAATCGCAAAAAATACCAAGTTTAAGATACAAGTTTCCTCATTTCATTAGAGCACATTCGATTGTAGAACCGATAATACAGGGAAACACACCCCATATTGTGTAGTTGCTCCATTGAGGCTACACTACTGTCACCATTGTGATTTTTCTTCCTCTCCTATACGCAGTCATGTATACTGTGAAGTATTTTCTATCAGACAAATTTATTATAAATATTACGGAGATCGGATGGAGTGGAGTAAAGTATATACTGTACCGTCCTATAAATTCGAGACATTTCATTGTGCTACATTTAAGATTAGAAAAATGTGGCAATGATCGACTATTGCAGCTGTTGGCTTTTCAACATGTCATAATGAAATAATAATCCCATGTTCGAATTCGTGTCCAGTTGAAAAATTTATCAATAAAAGAATAATTTTTATCTCAAGAAATTGACATTTAATTTATAAATATTGAATTATTGGCGAAGAGGCTCCATCGGTGACGGTAGTGTAGCCAGTTCTATTGAGATATTTTAACAACGACGCAACGTGGAATGTGAGTTCTGATAAAATCAGGAAACCTGCTCCCGAGATCCACTCTTATTTGCTAAAAATTAGGTCTATATTCAAATCACATCAATTTGTGGTCGATAAAATATTGAGTGGCACTACGCATTACCAGGAAAATTCATTTTTCAGTCAAACTGCTTCGAGAATGTTCCCAAATACTAGTAGCAGCTCTCTAGTAGCATCTCAGGGTATTGGATAAGTCGGGGCAATCAGGGAAGTACTGCTCCAATCAAAAAAGAAAAAAATAGCCACTGATGTTACAGTCCTCCTGCTGCTCTAGTTAATTAAAAAAAACTATTCCTAAGAGCGAATTGAACAAAATGTTTAAAATTATTTCGATTTGGGCATTAACGGATACCTTCTCCTATTTGCCATTGATATTATTTTAGACCAACACTGCAAAACGATCGACGAATAGATTCAAATAAAAAAATTACAACAATTTTGTACAACTATTTTTACCTATTTCTATTACATAATGAACACAATTTAATATATTTATATTTTTTTCTCCCTCAAACGTTATTTCTTACTTTTCTTTTATTACCAGATTTTGTTGAAATGATAAGTTAATTTATGAAACTAATGTTGACTTTAAAATAAAAATAATTAATGAAATAATTTGTCAATATATTTTGCTGCGATTTGGCTGTATTTTTTTTTTTACCTTCATAGTGAAATTTTTCATTTCAACGTCATTAACGAAACGTTTTTCATAAATACAATCATGTACTTTAATATCGAAGTAAAAAATTATTTTAAAAACGTTTTCATAAACGCTTAAGAGTCATTTAATAAATTGAAAATTTCATTAAATAAAAATTCACCGAATGGAGGGACAGAGAGAGAGAGAGAGATGAGAGATACAGACACACAACCAGTGAAATAGAGGGACAAACAAACAAAATCAGTTTAGACTTTAAAGCCAAATATTTTGACCCTAATAATCATTTTGTTTTAATAGCGATGCCGAGATTAAAATGGAAACAGTGAGGAGTAACGGAAATACCAAGAAAAAAGCAAAAAGAAATTGCATACAATGTGAAGAAATTATGGGGCTTGAGCTAATCACAGTCACAATGGCCTGAATTGCAATAAAGAGAAGTTAAAATTTTGTAAGATGAGTTTGACTCTTTATGGGATTGAATTTAAATGGGTTGGTTGCTTGAGTGGCTCATGTATTTATTTAATCATTGGATACAGTGTTGGCTGCTGCTGCGACTTGTGTTGCTGTTGATGCTTTTAATAACCTCAATAACTGTGAAACAAAGACTTAAAAGAAACGATTAATTCAAGTACCTGGTTACCTCATCAATTTTATATTAATTTTATTATATTTTTTTCTTGTCTTTGCATCTTTCAAAAAAAAAAATTTGTTCGGTTTTAAAAAAACAACTCATTGACTCGATTACTACAAGAGCTAAACGATTTGTTTCGTTATTGTTATTTTCTCGACCTTTTTGGGTGAGGTGACCTCAGCAACAAACAATAACTGCCACAACTGCAATAACAAACAACAAAATTAGCAGCCTTTAACTTCGGCAGCAGCAGCAGCGGCAACATCAACATCTATTTCAAAAGTCATTATGTTAAGACGACAACAAATTTTCAGCGTTTACACCAATTACCAAAGTTCGAGTTTGATTTAAAAATATTCCTTAAAATATATTTAAAAAAAAATAGACTTTTAAATTTCAACGATATTCATAATTTAAGACTTGAGAAGATGCTAAAACAAAGCACCTGTCTTTGCTGTTGTTTAACCATAGTCCGTCCATAAGTTCTCTTTCGATCTAATAAATCTAGTCAGTAGTATTTAAAACTACCAACTTGCTTATGGCTCTTTGAATTGGATTGCAGTTATAGGAATTCATGGTAGTGCAACCGCAACTACAACCTGCCCCTGAAACTGCTGAATTGTGCGCTAAAAATTACTACTCACTTAAACGAAAGATTTAATATATGACACAGGGAATGTTAGGGAAATTGTCGATAATACTGAATATCACTCTCTAGTTTCTTTTGAGATAGTAAAAAAAATTTCCGGAGAAGAATTATTGCACTCCTCTTTCTTTTACTAATTTCGACTTTGATAAAGAAATTTTATGGTTTTAATTCTCTGCAAAATGGTGTCGGCTGTAACAGCTTAAATAGACGGCCCCACATCATCTGAACACTGACTCTTCTTTAAAACACCAGCCAAAAAAAGTTATTAAACTCGGCCATAGCAGAGGAATTTTCGTTTCTGTAAAAAGCGCGACATTTTCCTGATCTTGTCAAAAATCTATCTATTCCTCTAATTTAGAAAATCTTACTTCCTTACAGGAAGGCGTGTTGGGTCTTAATAAGTTTGCGGTTATTAAAAAAGAATTAATTTCCTTTTGTCTCCTATTCCTACCATTAGAATATACCTTTGCAGGGATCATAATATAGTTGTGGCATTTAAGTTGTTACGCAGTTGTTAGAAGTAGCAGTGCGAGTTAGTATTTGTCGTAAATTTTCTAAATATATACATATATGTATGTGCATGTATATATGAACGTTATAAGGTTTAATTTTTTTTTAAATTTATGTCATTTTGGAAATGGTGTAAGTCGCATTTAATATATACATCTTTCCGTACACTTTACTTGCTCCTATGTACGCTAATTCTGCTCGTTAAACAAAAAAGAAATATATTTAAAAATAGATTGTCAAAAATAAAATAAGATGAATTGCTTAAAAGATGAAAAATATGATTTAAAACTAGTGAAATTAGAGAAACATTCAATTGATTCATTAACAAATTTGGGCTCGTAGTGATCACAGGAAAAAGGTTTTGAAACCAAAAAAATTAAACGGATCATATGAACAACAACTTGATGTCATTTACTTTGAAATACTCTTACAATTTGTTGCTTTTCTTTTCCTAATTTATTTTCCAAGTACTTTATTGGCTCTTCTCTCAAATCATTATAGAAAATATCATAGAAATTATGTAGTAAATTACTTTACGTTATGAAAGTCCTGTGCAGTAGAAAAATTTTTTTTTGTTTTTTTTCCTTATTGTCTTTTTTTATTATCACGATTATTTGCTGATTGAAAATTTGCGATAATAAAATCGAAAACATTAGTTGTTTTTAATCATTAATGACATTTGACATGTTTTAAACATGATCATAAATGTACAAGTCGGCAAACGGGGAGACATTTCACCGACATTTCACCGGCAACTGCGGTTAGTGAATGAGCGATTGAATAAATGAATGGATGAATGGTTGAACAATTATTTTTGTTAAAATTTCTGGTCAAAGTTGGAAGGTTGTGATTCTTTTTGCGGTCTTTCTTCACATTTATTTATTTCTTTTTTTTTCGATTATTAAAAAAGTAACAAAGAAAAAAATAAATAAAAATAAGTTGAGTTTTAGTGAAATTGAAATGAAAACAAACTTTAATTGAAAGTAAGATTTTCCTTCAATTTCAATTTGATAAGAAAAAGTAACAGGTCGATTGTGATGGAAACTTTTTTCTCTTTTGAACTTACAGAAGAGAAAAAAATATAAAAGGAAATCTATCAATTAAATCAAGCCAAAAAGCATTCAATGAAATTTAAGAAATAATTCGCTAATTTTCTTTGGAAAATTAATAATATTGTATTATATATAATATTATATATAATATTGTATTATATATAAATAATAATTATTCGTGTTCCCTCTTTAGGGATCATTATAGTCCTCTATTCATAATAATTTTTCAATGTCTATTTTTTATGAATCTAAACACTCTTTTAATACTTCATTACTTGATATTAAGCGATTAAATATAAAAAATAAAACTGAAAAATACAAAATGCTTAAAAAGTAAAATTTTTACAAGAAAACTTGACTTTAATCTTGCAATTTAAATGCAAAACTGCCCTTTACTACAACAACACTAAATAAACCTTATAAATTGTACCTAAAGCTAATGCACGTCAGTGTAGGAACTGTCAATAAAGGCAGGTAGGAAATTAAGAACTATAATAAACATGTCGCTCATAAATCGGATTTCGCAGTTCGTTCTCTTAATTACTTTACGCGTATTGCTCTATTTTCAAGAAACTTTGGTTCTTAATTAAATAAATTTGACACTAATGAAAGAAAGGTCTTTAGACTCTAAAATGGTATGGGATAAACACATAGAAAAGACATGGTTGTGACAACTATATATTAATATCTCTGCAAAAATGTATTTTTATGACATACAAATCATGGTCATTTCTACATATGGCATACAAAACTTTACGATAAACACATTTATATAGAATATTAACATAATATTTTAAAATTTTAATTTGTACGGACCAAAACCGAAAATTTTAATGTGATTGAAAGTCAATCAACTAAATTCCTTCCTCACTTATTAACACTCCAAATGAATGTTACATTTTGCATACTCTGTGTGTATTTGCATTTGATAGAATTCTCACTTGGTTGATACTAGATTAAACATAAGTGATTTCAGTGCAGCAGAGCAAGACTAACACAAGTCCTCTGCATTATCCTTAAAGTCAAAATAGTTTTTACTGAAATATATAGAAATTATTATCCATATAGAATTCCGTAATTTAAGTCGCTTGTCAGGTGCATAACATTAATGCATGTACATTTTTTTTTTTTTTTTTGAAAGGGTTTAGTTGAAGGTTGGTCCATGATTTTTTTTCAAAAACCCCGTGGGCAATATTGATTATCGCATAACTTCATGACATAATTTATGAACCGATTTAAAAATGAACTTTATTATTTGAAAATATGGCCTGCAGTTATTTAAGAAGGTATTTAAATTTTTTCTGCATGTAAACTGCAAATAAAATATGAGTTTGAAACCAAAACACAGTTGTTCGGTTTTGTATTCTGTTGGATGGGCTCTTTGTTTTGAGATCAGTTTCTTTGGCAGAATGGTTTTGTCTCCAAAAGGCTTTTTGCTAATAAAAAATTGGCTTTCCTCTCAAACCTAAACATGTTTTGCATATATTGAAAAGAAAATTCGAATTTGGTAACTTTTAGTAGAAAATTTTTGATTTGCTAAAAGTTAAGAAGAATGCAATATATATCAATAGAATAATATTTAAACCAATGAATCAAATACAAATATATAAGAATATAATATAGGAATTTTTAAAAAATCGATAATATTTAAATATATAACCAGAATAGGCAGATGAGGTCGAATACTTTACAAACATGTTGATAAAAGTCTACTGATGAATTAGTTAGCACTTACAAAATGCAGCCATATAGACAGCTAATCCCGCAAAAAATAAATTTTTTAATTATTATTGCATTTTTTTGTTTTGATATGTTAATCTTATAATATATATATATATATATATATATATATATATATATATATATATATATATATATATATATATATATATATATTTGCTGTTGTAAACGTTTTGTTGTCTATATAAAATTTACAACGTCTATCTCCCTTGTTAGGAAAAAGAATATCTATAAAGGTGCCCGCCAAAGTAACTTAAAATCATTGGACAAAGAAATTCGGGGCCGTTTGAGACATGACATAATACTATTCTATAAAAAATATGTTAAATTCTTGAGGACACAAATGGACCTAGATATACCCTTTTAATCGAAAAACCAACAAAGATTATTGTATGGAAAATGTCCGTCCTTCGGGAAAGCAGCAAAGGAAACGTTTATCGTACTTAGTTTATGAGATAGCCAAAGTTATCCCTTTTGGACAAAACTGTAAAAAAGCAATGGGAGACATAAGTTCGGGATTACGATCTATGATTATCCTGCGTATGCTATATAAAAACAAAATAGTCTAGATCTTCTAGGATCATATAAACACTCAGGGAAATGAAATGCTTGTTAAATAAATAAGAGCAGCCACGATCCTAGAAATTATTACTTTACAAAGAGATAGTCGCATTGGCTTGGCTGAGCTAAAAATTAGGATTAAAAGGTGGCCTCTGAAACACTCACCACTAAAAGGGTACACAATTGCTAGTTGTAGTCAAAAGGACTGAGCATAATAAACTTTGGCTAAATCTTTTTAGAATATGTAGACTTCTATAAACAATAAAAAAATATATATAAAGTTTATTTGCTATTGCCAGCTTTTGAAGCAGCATAGAATTCCCGCATCAATCGCATTTCTCACTTAGATTTAAGAGACGTATTCCTAACTGATATGTAGAATTTTATTTAAAAAGATCTGTTCGTTTTTTATTTCTTTGTAGGAGTGCAAAAGTTGTTAATAGTCCTTTGTGCACATGAATGAGCCAAATGGCTTCCAAACGCTCACATCAATATCTTGCATTCTAACTCTGACAAATCGTAAAATTTTCTACTGACCTCTTTAAAATAAAATATAGTTTTACACATTCCTGAAAAAAATTTTAATGAAAAATACAATCTCTGATAGGATGTATTTTATTTCATATTTATTTTTTTTTTACTTTTAAGTACCCAGTAATTTAATATAAAACGGGGATTTATTATTATTTTTTTCATATTTACAATATTTTTGGACTAGAAGAAGGAAAATCTCGCTTGCAGTGTATGTTCAAATCTTAAGTTCAACATGTTAGTAACTTTGTAACGTTTAAACATACTGATGTGCTTTCAATGCAACATTATTTTGCTACTTGTACTTAGTACCATTAAGTCCATCTATCTAATTTTTTCTCCTTTCGGGATAAAGCAAAACACAAGTTTGTTTTTGAATAACAAAAAAGCAGTCTTCTTCCTCAATCCATAATCTTTTCATATTTTTTTTTCTTTTGTATTTTATTACGAAAAAATTATTTTTTATTAAAATTTTTGCATAGAAGACAAAAATTCAGCCACACATCAGAGTGTGTATGAATGGAAGTGTGTAAGTATGTTAGAAGTGTATGAGAGTATTGCATCTAACAACATGCAACATTACATGCCTATAATTTGTTTTTACACAGCAGGACGTTTTCACTCTATAAGCCATCAGAAAGAGGTCTTAAATGGTCACATTAATGCCATTTCCAACAGTGTTCGAATGGCATTTCTTAGCCCCATGTAATTTTTATTATTTTTTTTTTATTTTTTTATTATTATAATTTTTTTTTTTGGTTTATTATGGCAACCAGAAAAAAGTGAATTTCATTACAACGTTTGTTGGCAGTTTGTTTCTATTGAATATGTGTGTATGTGATTTCTATGTTTGTCTCCTTTTGGTAATATTCATACCATTTGAATATTGTTAGGTAGTAGTAACTTTGCGCCCCCCTTTTCTATAACATACACAAATAAATTTAATGTGTACTACTTTTGTTAATCCATTTATTTATTGTGTCTTAAACAGTGTCACTTCAACTGCGAGTATTAATAGAATTCTCAATACAGTCAGTCCCTTGCACAAATTTTATATTTCCATTTTTTTTTTCTCTAATTTCTTTGATTTTATAGCATTTGAATAAATAAATCCAGATTTAACAGATTTTCAATAAATAACCCTTACACACACATTTTTTTTTTGTCAAAAAAGTTAATATTTTTTTAATACTCACTACGATACGAGCATTAGGTTTTTTTGCCTTCATTTAAGGAAATGGTGTACAATAACTTACATTGTTTACATGTCAATTATTGCAAATTTTGCAGTTTTATGTCCTGCCATGCTATTTATTGTGTTCTTATAAATCAAAAATAAAAAACTTTAGTGTTCATTTCTGCTCTTAAAGTTAGTCGTAAAAAGGATTACATGGCTAAAATTATTTAGTAATAGAAGTAGATTACCTACTAAAAAAACTAAGCAAGTTATGACCAAAAAGGTACCACTTCTACTAAAATGTGACCGGACAGAGGCAGTAGTAGAACTGGTTACTTTTTTGGTCATAACTTGCTTAGTCTTCAAGATATTGACTTGATTTCTTTTGCGTTGGATAGATAAACATATTGGCTATAATTCGAAATTTTGTTTTTTGCGAAAATAAGAAAAAAAAAATTTTTTAAATTTTTTTCAAAAAAACAAAGGGGTTAGGTCATCATAATTTTTGAGGAAAAAATTTTTTTCGCACTACCCGTAGGAAAAAAATTTCGAATAAAAGCCAATAAATTTTTCTATCAAACGTAAAAGAAATCAAGTCGATATCTTGAAAACTAAGCACGTTATGACCAAAAAGGTAACCAGTTCTACTAAGAAGTGACCGGAAAGAGGCAGTAGTAGAACTGGTTATCTTCTTGGTCATAACTTGCTTAGTTTTCAAGATATCAACTTGATTTCTTTTGCGTTGAATAAAAAAATTTATTGGCTTTATCAATTCGTATTTTGTTTGCGGGTAGTGCGAAAAAAATTTTTTCCTCAAAAATTATGATGAACTAACCCCTTTGTTTTTTTTTTTTTTTAAATGACAAAAAAATTTTCTTATTTTCGCAAAAAAAAATTTCGAATTAAAGCCAATATGTTTATCTATCTAACGCAAAAGAAATCAAGTCGATATCTTGAAAACTAAGCAAGTTATGACCAAGAAGATAACCAGTTCTACTACTGCCTCTTTCCGGTCACTTCTTAGTAGAACTGGTTACCTTTTTGGTCATAACTTGCTTAGTTTTCGAGATATCGACTTGATTTTTTTTGCGTTGGATAGATAAAAATATTGCCTTTAATTCGAAATTTATTTTGTGGCGAAAATAAGAAAAAAAATTTTGTGTCATTTTTTCAAAAAAACAAAGGGGTTACATCACCATAATTTTTGAGCAAAAAATTTTTTTTCGCAGTATCCGTAAAAATTAAATTCAAATTAAAGCCAATGCGTTTATCTATCCAACGCAAAAGAAATCAAGTCGATATCTTGAAAACTAAGCAAGTTACGACCAAAAAGATAACCAGTTCTACTACTGCCCCTTTCCGGTCACTTCTTAGTAGAACTGGTTACCTTTTTGGTCATAACTTGCTTAGTTTTCGAGATATCGACTTGATTTTTTTTTGGCGTTGGATAGATAAAAATATTGCCTTTAATTCGAAATTTATTTTGTGGCGAAAATAAGAAAAAAAAATTTTGTGTCATTTTTTCAAAAAAGCAAAGGGGTTACATCACTATAATTTTTGAGCAAAAAATTTTTTTTCGCAGTACCCGTAAAAATTAAATTCAAATTAAAGCCAATGCGTTTATCTATCTAACGCAAAAGAAATCAAGTCGATATCTTGAAAACTAAGCAAGTTATGACCAAGAAGATAACCAGTTCTACTACTGCCTCTTTCCGGTCACTTCTTAGTAGAACTGGTTACCTTCTTGGTCATAACTTGCTTAGTTTTCAAGATATTGACTTGATTTCTTTTGCGTTGGATAGATAAACATATTGGCTATAATTCGAATTTCCTCTTCCTGCAAAAAAAAATCGAATTTTTTTTTCTACGGGTAGTGCGAAAAAAATTTTTTTCCTCAAAAATTATAATGACCTAACCCTTTGTTTTTTTTAAAAAAGTTACAAAAAAATTTTTTTCTTATTTTCGCAAAAATTATGATGACCTAACCCTTTGTTTTTTTTTTAGTTACAAAAAAATTTTTTTCTTATTTTCGCAAAAAACAAAACTTCGAATGAAAGCCAATCTGTTTACCTATTCAACGCAAAAGAGATCAAGTCGATATCTTGAAAACTAAGCAAGTTATGACCAAAAAGGTAACCAGTTCTACTACTGCCTCTTTCCGGTCACTTTTTAGTAGAAGTGGTTACCTTTTTGATCATAACTTGCTTAGTTTTCAAGATATCGACTTGATTTCTTTTGCGTTGGATAGATAAACATATTGGCTTTAATTCGAAATTTTTTTCCTACGGGTAGTGCGAAAAAAAATTTTTTCCTCAAAAATTATGATGACCTAACCCCTTTGTTTTTTTGAAAAAAATTACAAAAATTTTTTTTCTTATTTTTGCAAAAAAAAAATTTCGAATGAAAGCCATTACGTTTACCTATACAAGGCAAAAGAAATCAAGTCGATATCTTGAAAACTAAGCAAGTTATGACCAAAAAGGTAACCAGTTCTACTACTGCCTCTTTCCGGTGACTTTTTGGCAAAATTTATAAAAAATTGTTTTCAATTCAATTTAAAATCTATTTCTTATACATATTCTCAACTTTCCTTATAATAATTTTAGTTGCTCAAAGTGCTTGTCCTTTTATTTTCCAATTACATTGAGCTTTTGCCATTCACCGTGACACCGTATATCATTCAATTCAATCTTAATTCACCACAGCTCACAGAGCAAAAAATAAGTAAATAAATAAGTGATAAATTGCTAGAATTTTGTTACATTTTTTCTTATTTGTTACGATCTTATCATCATTATCTTTTAACTATTTAAGCATAATATGACTTCAAACGAAATTCAAACGTAATAAATCCTTCCAGCACAAAAAAAAAAATTCTAAAGAAGACTGAAGCATCAAAGATTCAAATACATATTATTCGTATCTCAAGTGAGAAGAACGAAAAAATGTCGTCCTATTTAGATTATCTGAGTGGAAGCAACCAACAAGGAAAAAATATGGGGAAAGAATAAACAAAATCTGCCGTTTAGATGAAAAATTGCTTTCAAATTAAAACGAATTTTCGCTTCAAAATGCAACCCGCCTTTGAGTGCACAAGTATTTTGAAATGTTGTATGTTATATGGCAACAGTTGTTATTTATTTTCCAATCATTTTTGCTAAATAGTTTTCTAATCGTTTGTCACATTTCAACAACATTAACGTTGAAATAAATTTGCCATTTGAAATGTTGCAGCCAAATGAACATATTTATAAGAACGATGGACGGACGGACAATTAACAAATGCTTGTAGTAGTTGTGGTAAGAGACAACTGCAGTCGGACGGACAGCGCGACAACTTTCTGACTGAACGAAAAAAAAGACCGACATTGCAACAAATAAGAATAAGAATTCATTAAAAGCTAATTTAGCTGATAAAAAACTAAAAGTATTTCATTTGTACACAGTGTTGGAAAAAAATATATGTGCATACGAAAAACCGATACATGTTTCTTTGACGACTGTAGTTTTATCCCTTTAGGCCAGTGGACGGCAAAAGTAGTCCCATGGGACGTTTTACTCTAACATGCAATGTTTCTTCCATTAGGGACTTCCAGACTTTGAAAGTTGACAGGACCATATTATCAATTTACTTTCATTTATTTAGTATGTTTTGCCAAGTCACCATAGATGAATATAGGGTTTAACAACACGTGAAAATCATATGATTGTTCTGTTGTGGCAATATTTTGGGCGCTTTTCACACTTTGCGATCGCCCTCCATTTCTGGTGGACTGAGTACGTCAAAAAACTAAATTGTCAAACTGTCGATACCAATCTACATCATATCGAAGGGCGTCCAATGCATCTGAAAAAGTCTCTATTTGGTGTGGATTTTGGACTAGGGGTGTTATCGGTCTATATTTATTTTAAAACATCGCTTTGAGAACCATCACCATCAACGGCGAGTGCTATAGGTCAATGGCTATCAACTTATTTTTCTTGGACGGCATTACAGCTCATGCCATACTGGACGTTCTGCATGAACGATTTGAGGGCATGATAACCTCATGTCGAGGTGTTCATATCACCTCCACATGAGGTTACCAGGCCATCGAGTTCATTCAATTTCACTCGCAGTTCTACGCGAATAAGCTGCAACGGTCGGCAAAGCCATCATACCCCATGCCATCAGTCAAATCCATCCTGATTTGTGAGCCCAAGTAATGGTGTTTATTTTTTTCCATTATAACTTGTTTCTTCCTTCATACACTGAACGAAATTTGTATACGATTTGTAGCGCTAGTTTTGTTTTTTATCAGTATTGGGACATATGAAAAAAAGTATAAAAGCGAATCAAAATAATAGTAGAAGGAGGAAATAATAAAATATAAAAATTAAGTTGACTTTTTTGCTGTATTTGGACCAATAAAGAACCAAACTCCTATTCTACAGCAAAAACTTCCGTTGTTGTTATCTGGTATTACGAGAGTTAATAACTTCTTCATTTAAGAGACTTATGGTATAGCTCGTGATAAAATTATTGTTTGCTTAAAGTATAAATTAGTTATTTAGCATTTTAAGGTTAGAAAAACTTTGATAAAAATTCATATTTTATCGTGTTCAGAAACCATTTTTTATCGTGTTCACAAATCGATTTGTTGTTTATGATGTAAAAAAATGATTGAAAATTCATTCGAGTATTGGAATATGCAACCAATAATTTGTTATACAAAAGAAATTTAATTTAATGAAAATTAGAAGTTTCTTCACGGTAGTAAAAAATATAAATTTTTGTATGGGATGAGGCAGGAAAATGAAATAATGAATATCGAGTTTTTTTCTATTTTTGTACTACTGACACTAACCTTTGGTTAGTGTAATCAGGTCAAATAAAACTATATACTTATCTTATTACTCCTTTTTTCTTATTCTTCCTCCACTTTAAAATAAACCAAAAAGTCATTTAAGGACGTCCCAAGCTTTCAAAACTTTAAAATCATTATCGTGACTAGAGATTTTTTTGTGCTTAGCCTTTTAACGAAGACGTAACTTGCGTCATTAGGTATGAATTTCATAGGTAGCAATTGATCCTAGGTGGACCAACTTACAGACTTATTTGCACTATTGGACAAAATTTCAAGACTTAAACAAAAATATTAACAATCCAGTATAGGCTTCTGACGTAATTTCCCTGTTTCAATTTTCAAACATTTTCACATTCCCTAGATACCTTCTATGAATAAGAGGCATTAGCAGATTTTGTAGGAAAATATTTTATCCCCTCTTCCGCAACAATTAAGGTAGCATATCTTTCCTAATACTGGCCTAAGAGCATAAGCTAAATCCGTCCTACACGTTCATATACTTAACACGCAAAAAATGCTAATAAAAATATGGGTTATAGGAAAATATTTTCTGTGATTTCTTTTGCTTTCATACATTTTTATTATTGTAGAATCTAATCGAAATATTTATCTTTATTGCAAACTTGTCATGTTTAATTGCCAAGTTTTGCATTTTTAGCATCAAGCGGAAAGAAAACAAAATTTTGTGCAAATAAAATAGATGAAACGGAAAAAAATATATATCATTTAAAGATTCAAATCGAAATTGTGCTGTTACGTCTGTCCCGCTGATGGTCTATGGAGTATGTAGATAGTTTGTTTTCTTTTTCATTTTATGTCTCCTCCATTATGAGTCTTTTGCATATTCGCGCAGAGAAAAAGCAACCAAGGAAGCTTTTCTGATGTTTTGAATTATAGTTAGAGTTAAAAGCCAAGGCTGTCTGACAGCCAGACAGCCAGCAAGTCGGGCAAACAAGCAATCGACCACAGATACTAACTATAGGCAATACTGTTACAAATAAACAGTTTAACAACTGCAACAGTTTAACAGTTCACAATTTTAGTTGCAATTGCTGCTGTTGTCGTCGTTGTCATTTTTGTTGCTGCTGTGTTGTTTTTTTTTAAGATGTCATATTAAACTTAAATGAATTTATAGTTTGAGATATGGTCATTACGACAATGCACAGTGGGCTCGAATACCAAATAAATGCTATATGTTCTAGAGCGGAACAAAATAACACAGCATAAAATATAATTGAACAAAATTTTTTTATATTATATTTATGTAAGTAAAATTAAATAAAAATATATTAAGTTTAATCAATTCAAATTAATTTCAATTAAATTATACCTATTTAATCAAATGAAATTAATGAATTTTAATATAGACTTGCCATTGGTAGGTGCAAGGTGTTTTTATTTGTAACTTTTTCATTGAATCTTCAGTTGTAATGTAATGGGGGTGTGGCTCAGGATGGCCTTTTGCGCTGCGACTATTGATGATCTATTGTGCTTCCCCTGTCCCTAACAGTCCAATACGTTCGCAAATAGGATCAGCTCCTTCAATGGAAGCATTAGCAGATCCTCTTCACTCAGCGTATATGCATGTAGAGTCATGTGTCTTCTGTGGCACAATGCCCCACAATTTGCTATCAAGTGTTCCATCGACTCCTCCTCCTCACCGCAAAATCTGCAGATGTCCGTGTCAGATAAGCCCATTCTGTAAAGGTGGGCTTTGCAGGTGTATTGGCCTGTGAGCGCCCCTACCAGCGTCCGTAGGCTTTTAATGTCCAGTATTAGAGCCAGATCCGCCCTCCCAGCGTCAAAGCGTAGGAATTTCTTGGAGTGACATAATCCATTGATGTCATCCCAATGTTATGTAATCCTGGACGATGTCCATTTCGAAACCTTTCCCTTAAGGAGACTTTTGTTGAACTCAAAAGAGGGGGTGGGTCCAATGAAGTTCCCCTCAGCCCCTCTTTTCGCACAGATGTCCGCCATCTCATTCCCGGCATGCCCCTGATGCCCTGGTACCCATATCAGAGTAATCTGATTATGAGTCGCCAGGTCATTGAGCCTGCTGTGGCATTCCAGTAATGAGAATCTTCAGTTGACTTCCAGATGTTATGAAAAAACTATAAATAATAGTATATACCATTTTGTAATGTATATGAAAAGGCTTCTTATTACATTTTATTTTGGTTTGGATAATTTAATTTTAGTACAGATGTCATAAAAATGCAGATATTTTGAAGCAGGAAAAAATATTCATCTCCAAATGATTTTAATATGGCCTTGTCATTAAAATATTTTGTTTTTTTTTATTTTTTTTTTATATATTTAACTAATCGTAAGTTATCTTTAGTATATTAAAATGAATAGATTTTTTATTTTAATTTATTTTTAAGAAAATAATTTGACAATAAACATTAAATACGCAAATAATAAATACGTCATAGTAGATAATTATATGTCTAGAAAGGATAAATACATACCAAACGGTCACGATCTGCTTTTTTTATAACGAAAGGTTATAGTTTTAATTACAGATTAAAGAAAAATTTTGTTTTCATGTATAGTAAATCTAGAGAAAAAACTACTGTTCTCAACTTAATCAAGATTTTCGCAACTTAACTTCTGAGCAAGTCAAAAAGATGCTCTTGCGGACATTTTGGAAGCAACAATAATAACATTTCTCTAGAACAACTTCATTTTTTTGTCACTAAGATGACTTTTAAAGTCCCTTAGAAGTTATATAAGTGTATCAATTTATTTTGCTTTCTTCCCACTGTGAACACATGGGGAGGAGAAAACCGAATGCCATAGTGATTTACTGAAGATTCTA
Organism: Germaria angustata; assembly: GCA_963681545.1. Taxonomy (NCBI): domain Eukaryota; kingdom Metazoa; phylum Arthropoda; class Insecta; order Diptera; family Tachinidae; genus Germaria; species Germaria angustata. Next base: position 114,698,962 of record OY812998.1, on the reverse strand, counting down.
TTTTAGAATTTGGATGAAGGTTTTTTTATGTTTTTAAATATACAAATATATGTACGTATATAGGTAACTTGACTTATGGAATCTCCTTTTTCTAATCATTGTAACAAAATTTCTTGCATGTGAGAAATTTAATAAAAATTTAGTCCATTTACTTGATACGATAAAATTTCGAATTGTAAACACAACAAAAAAATATATAATAAGAGCATGATTGATTCGACTATATTAATATTTAGTGAAGAACATATTATGATTATTTCAAAATATTTGCGAAAATTGGCCTATGCTCAAATCTAAAATAACTACCTACGAAACCTCAAGAAAAAATTACCCATGGTTAAGCTCATTGAAAACACTGCCCTCCATTTTATTGCCTTTTTCAAAGTGAAACAGTTTTAACTGTCCTAACTTAAAACTAAAAGCGAATAATAAAAGTTCTTCATTAAATTCCTAAATATGCAAGATTAGTTCTATTTTTTCTCTTGTATAATATCGACTTTAAATAGCAATAAATATATTTACTAAGCAAAAGTTTATCAATATCCATGGAACTCTTTTCGGTAGTGAAGAAAGAAAAAAAGCCAATAAATAACCACAATTTTTCACAATTCAAAGAAATTTTCCATATCACTTTTGACTAATGATGTCAATTAATATTTTCCATAAAAATACAGCGCAAGAAAAACTGACGTAAAAGCAACATCATGAACACTAAAAAGAAAATTTTCGTTTTTATAATTATGACCATAAAATATAAAACTTAAGCAGCGAAAAAAAAGCCAGCAAATAAGAAAAAATTTTATTAAAATTGAACATTGACCAACTTACCTTTTTTTACAGCAACAACAACGTTCGAGTTGAAGAAGATGAAGTAAAAAATTTTCAAATCCAAATCCAACAACTGTTTAACAGCATAATAAACAAATTTGTTATTGTTGTTGTTTTTCTTTCTTCACAAACTAAAAAGAAAAATTTTTTTTAAAAAATACAAACTCGTACAATAAAACATTAAAAATTCAATAATTGGCAATACACTTGGTACAATTGAAAAATTAATACCAAAAATATATGTATACATGTATGTATGGAAGTGTATGTTAGAGGAAAGAAAAAAACTAATACAAATGGGTGGTAGGTTATGGTTAAGATAAGAGCTTTTCACATGCACACAATAATTTATAATAAATATAAAAAAAAAAATTAAGGAAAAAACTGAGATCTTTATGGAAACCAAACTACGAGCACAAAGGAAAACTACTTTTTCCATTTGTTTAAAATTGCGATTTTTCATTAACAATATGCGAAACATGAAAGTTTTCAAATCAGAAAATGAACGAAAAAAATATGAAAAATGTTTTTCATTAAAATAGATTTTCACACACAGTTTAGCATTAAATGTACAGAGACACACAGCAAGAATAGTCACCAAAATGCTAACAAGCATGTCATTCAGCTTACAAGGGGCTGTGAGGAGTACAAACCTAGAAATTAAATTTAAAAGCCAACCTTGATATCAATGATGGTTCCCTGGGATATATGTACATGCATATATACATACATATATATTCACAACGTTATATACAAGGTGGCGCTAAAGTAATGTCATGTTTGAACTGCCTGCCATTTTGTTATAAATGAAAAAAGAGCTCTGTTTTTATAAAAAGTTTGTTTGAAAATTTAAAATTGATGTCATTTATTTTAGCTGCACTTTTAAGCAGATAAGTGAGTGCATTAGCAAGAACAGCATTGTGCAGGTAAGGCAAAAATAAATATACTATCAATTAGAACAATTATGTTTACAGCAGCCTTAATTTCAAAAATAACATGATTCGACTACAACCATATACGGTCACCTGAACCATAGTGTCTCTTTGCGTATAAAATTATTTTGTAGTTCCAAAAACAAGACTAAATATGAAATATATATTACGGCGGCTGTGACACACCGTATCCAACTTGTTTCATTAAGTTTTAACATGAATCTGCCTTTGTTGCAAAGCATTATATGTATGTCTGTCAATTTTTGTAAAAAAAAATAGTTTAGGCAAACATTTAAGGCATCTTGTTAATAAAATGTTAACATGAAATTTCCGTATCACACGCATAAATTTTATAAATTAATAATAATAAATGCGTGTGTGTTAAAAACAACTTTCTTCTATCATCTAAATCAAATCAAATGGATGATGAAATAATTGTAATGTTCTGCTGACGAACTTCATCAATTAAAATATAAACATGTAGCGAGATCATTTTAAAAAAATCTCAAGATGTACAAACAAAAATTCATTCTTCTTGTTTGGAAAACCCCCCCAAAAAAATGAAAACTTTGGCACACCCCCTTAACACAGTTTTCTTTGCTCAGGCCGGCAGCGATATATCTTTCACACACGCCAAAACTCAATTTTTATTTCCGAAATTATAAGTATTATTCAAATCCATATACATAAAATCAAACCGAATGCCAATTAATCATTATGTCACACTTTTTTTCTTTGCTTAATGAATATTTTATAAACTTGTTGTCTCTGATGCTGTTGTTGGTGAAGTTGTTGCATGTTGTTTAATATTGTGGCATTGTTTATTATTTCCCAGACATTGAATGCACAAGTTACATGTGTGTTGCATGCACCCAACGCACAAGCAAATAGAGATGGATTTGAAATCGAATTTTCGCTCGAATGTCAGATATTTAAAAAGGATTTGTAAAAAGCCAAGGAAATACTGACGCAGAACCTTTTCGAGTTGCATCTCATGGGTCTAAAAAAAATTTTATCCAAAAAACACTATAAACGAAATTGTGGCGCTGATGTAAAATAACCAAGTCGTCACCGCCTGTTATTATGCTTAGGCTTGTTGTTCCGCTCAAGAGAGCACTTCTACTTTACAGAAGGGTTACAAATTAAGCCTTTTGAAAAGAACTGTAAACTGCTTGCAAAAATCCAAAAACGCATTTTTTTCAATTTGCTGAAGATGATCTTCATACATCGCGCAGTGCATAATAAAACATACAATGGAACGAATAGCATTTAAAGTGCTTTTTCATAATAGATTTTTCATAACATCTCGAACATGACTTTGGATCCAATGAACAGGATCCTAAACAGAGAATATTTTTCAATAGCAATGGATATTATCAAAATTTTCACTACCTCCAGATCATAAGTTATAGATCTCATTGACTTTTTTGGAAGTTCTTTTTTACTAAGATATGTCAAAAAGTTCGTCTTTTGTCTTTTTGAACTACATACTGCAAGAAATTGTAAAATTCTCAAGAAATTTACCATTTCCTTACCTGAATTTTTGAAGTAAAAAATACAAAGTTCTTATGAGAACTCGAAATTGTGGAAGAACTCCGAACTAGGCCTTAGAATTTATGCTCATTTGGCAATGAATGCTAATAAATTTCTATGTTTGTTGGGTTCATACAAACATGAACTATCTGATGAACTTACGAGTATATAAAATAAGAAAATTATTTTGAAAGAATTTAATAAGGCGGGGTGCTTTTGACTGCCAAATAGAATTAAAAAATAATAATAGAAGAGAATGAAAAATAATATGTGATATTATTGCTAGTTTTCCTGAATTTAAAGATGTGTTAGGATTCTGAATGCCACTATTGCTTAACATTTCAGAGCAAATTTACATATCAAATTGAAAACGACATTATTAAAATTTTTAATATACAAACGCATTTCTGTATGTTTGTTGGGGAAAGAATAGTTATGGAACATACCTACTCCAACTGACTGACATTTGTGTTTTTTTTTGTGTTGGTTTTTGTTGACGTTGTTGCTGAGGCTGCTCATCTACTTGATGACTTTGAAGTGGACGGGTAGTGCCTGCCTGCTTGTTATTTAAAACTTTTGCTTTTATTTTAAATATGTTTCGTGTTCAGTTGTTGTATTTTTGTGTCATTTATTTTAATTTTTTTAAACAGCTTTTGCAAGCTCATTTATTTCCTTCAACAAATGAAGTAGCAAAATACATTTAAAGTTCAATAAATTGAACTCTTCATATGCAGGGGAGTTTACTGGTTTAGAGGACTTAAAGATTTCGTTTAAATCAAAAAATGCCATGACAGTTTTGAACCACTGCGCTGGGTTGCCAAAATAACATTAAAATTGTAAATACAAATCATCATTTAACTTGAGGAATTAAAGGTTTGAAATAAAAAATATTAAAAAAACTACTCATGATTAGAATTATTACCAATCTTGACAGATTAAAGTATTTATTCTCAAAAAAAGGAATTTTTTTCTGTAATGAGGATAAAAAACTGACTTCGAGAACTAGGGAATTTATTAGGGACAGGCAAAAGATTTTTGAGAATTTTTTAATTTTTTAAATTTTTCATTAATATTTCATCAAGTTTCTGATTTCTATTGTTCTCTTCTTGTTCGTATACATACACATAAATGTGTTTTAATAAGGTAATAATACTAATTATTCAGAACTAATATTTACGAAATTCTTTCGGTTTCATTTATCACTGAGATTTCAGATGAGCAGCTGATTGGCGCATTGCACTCTAGACTGGTGCTGGGGTTGTCAACTGTAGTCTCCACTAAGACGTCCACCACACGTAGAAGTGAGCATTGATTTTCGTAAATTGTATCCTTAAGTGTAGTTGCACAATATATGTGTGATATGTTATACATATAATTCCCATTTAGTTGATATAAGATTTAATTGATAATTATTCTAAATGCATTGAATTCTTTAGAGTTTTCGTATAAGCATAGAATTCTGAAATCTATTTAGTTTTTTTGCCTTTCAACTCATTTAAATTTAAAAATTATTTTAATTTATTACTTAAAAAAATATATTTTTCACTTTCGATATTTCAATACTCCTTGAGCGTCATCTTCACGAAAATGCATCCGATTATATAGAAATAAAAAATTCCTGGAGGTGATAAATTTAATTTATGAATCAACTTATTGAGAAAAAAAACGCTTGGATAGAAGTCTTTAGCTTTTCGAAATACGGTTGACATAAAAAGCAGAGAAATATCAGGCAAATAAAGCTATAGACAAGGTATAAAGACCACAACGGGAAAAATAAGAGTTTTAAAATTACTGACAGTCGAATAGCGACTTCTTTAAGAATAGCATAGTAAATGCAACCTTATGGAGCTCTTCAAATATAAAATTATTTTAATTTATCTTAGCAAGATCTATTTTTATAGCGTAACATAAACATTGATTTGATTACATTTGATCGTAATATGATAAGCCTAGAGTACATTGTGATCATAAGTACCATATTTTGTTAAAATTTACATATATCATAATAGTTATATGATATATGATCATATATACAACTTTTATAAATATATATTGTGGTAATGTATAGTAGTGTTATATTATTCATATATAATATTCTTATACTAGACATACATACTCATCATAAAATTTACTAAACATTTATAAGTTGAGGTTGTATATATGTAAGTATACAGACAATTCTAAAATTCTACTACATCCTTTGTTTTCAAAAGAACAAACACTAACTAACAACTTCGCTCACTATTGAATAATGTACTTGTATGCCACCTTCTCCATATCATAACAAGGTACTTTATCTTCAAAGTACTTCCCACAAAATTTAAAGACTCTGATAATTTGTAGGAGAGGGCATGTCCGCTTTCCGTTATAGCTACAGATTTTTGCTAGAAAAAGCATTTAATTGCCAAAGTAATCTGCATCTGCTGTATTTCCCTAGATATAAAATAATTCATAAATGCTTCTAAGCCTCCATTCTTTTGCTCTTAAGTAATGTACATTAAGATTTGGATAGTCTCGCTATTGTAGAAATAATATAATTACTAATTATTTTGTATGAGGAGTGCCCTTTCCACAGTGTGGTGAAAAAACGATTTAGCCTATTTTAGTTTCCCGACCGCGAGTAAGATGGTTTCAAAATTTCAAGCCGACTTACTATGAATAACAAACATGCAAACATTCAAGCACAGATTTAAATTTATATATAAATTTATATTTTCTTTATTTACAACATGTTGTAGATGGTACGTGTAGTAGAAAATACAACTGCGACAGTTGTAAACACTCCATTGTAAGTTTTTTGTGTTAGAAATTAAAAAGAATAAGTTTAAAAAATAAGAAAATAGTAACATTAAATTTAAATTTAAATAGAAATAAACAGGGATGGAAAACTATATTCTTCACATTGTTTTTATTGCGGAATTGTTTTTGATTTTTGCTAATACTTAAAATTTCCTCAATTCAATTAATAGCTCCATCTATGGTTTCATGAGATACAGAAAGTTGTAAATGTTTTAGCAAACGTTTACATCGATAATATTAAGAACATTTGTACAACTATTGTACCATCCGACGGCTTACAACTCATACAAAAACTCGTGCGTTCCCCAATTATAATTATGTGATGAATAATCATTATTAAATCAAAGAACAATATAATTCCTAAAGTAGCATTAATTTTGATTATATCATGATGCCACTGAAACAATGTAGTCCCATCATAGTATGATCATCCCAATCTTGCAACTTAATTGCGTTGGTGTGAATGTTAGCGAGTTGCAATGAAGATCATTACCAGGGAAAAATATATCTCCTGTGATAAACCAATAATTCGGATGTGATTTTTAATAGTTTAACATCTTATTATAGATTTCGGATTTGCCCTTTGGCAAATTTCAGCACACAATGAATTTTATTTTTTTAATGTTTACGCATTTTCTTTTAAACACTTTTCTTTTAAACGCTACCAACCACGGTGTTTCATCACACTCGCCTGAAATTTAGACTTTCAGCCGTCATATTGTGTTGAGAAAATATTTTTAAAATAATACACACTTAAAAACCGATCAACGTCTAGATTTTTCTAGTCATGTCTTTAACTTGAAGATTAACGAACTTTAAAAAAAAATATTAAATTTATCTTCTACCGTTTAGTTTAATATTTTGTTTGCAGGCACATGCTGTTTAATTTTCAACAACTAATTTTAACGAGATTATTTAAAGTTAAAATTTATGTGCTTTTAGACATTTAGAAATACAACAACAGCAACAAAAATATTAAGAAGAAAAGAAAAAAATACATTAAACGAAAGAAAAATCATTATTGTAGTTTATTATCAATTTGAAAATTGCATTTCTTTAATTTCCGCTCAATTTTTAACACTTTCACAACGACAACAACGGCAGCACGATGCAACATTGCGAAAACAAAATACCAACAACAACAACAACAACAAATAAGAAAACATTAACTAGCTAACAACAGCAACAACAACAGCTATGGCAAGCCAAATGTAATAATAATAACAAATCCTCCAACAACAATATTAAACAACGACGACATTACAGATAAGAAAACTAATGTGCAACATATGCAACAACATATTCATAAAGACAGCCACACAAACGCATGCTTGCAAACTCTTATAGAAAACGAATGAAATATACATATCTGTAGTATATGCATTATATATAATATATGTATGTATGTAAGTATGCATGCAACAAACTAACAAAGGCATAAACAACACAATAAACACTATTAATGTAGCTGCTACCAAATGAGTTTTTTTTTTCTTCAATTTAGTCATTGTCCTCCTCATCGTCAGCGTGGTCATCGTTCCCTGTTTCATGTGTGGAAATGCTTTGAAGCGACTTTTTGTATGTACGAGTAGATACTTAATTTAGTTTTTGGCGATTTCTTACGTTTTTTGCTTTGCATCGCAATAGAAGGAGAGAAGTTAATTTAATGTGGAAATGTGCGAATTGTATGCAAAGTTTTCTATACGTTTGCACTAATATTTTTCATTTGATCAGGGGCTGCATTTGATCAAACACCCTACATTAGGCATAACAGTAGAGATGCATGCAACAGGTTATTCGGCCTCATCAAAAAAATTCAAAGGTTACAAAAATAAAATCCTTCGTACTATTACAGCTGCTCTCTGATGCGCTAAAAAATAGCAAACTCATAAAGATCTGGAGGTTTCTTTGGTTAAAACCATGATTTCAAAATATGTGACAGCAAATATAAAGAAACTAGAGTATCATTTAAACCCACTAGTCTGCAACACATTCTACATTACAGAGGTCACACTCGACTGAGGAAGATGAACACTCTTGCTTTTAGTCTAACACGACAGATGTGAAAACACCACAGAAGTAACTGCAGAAACTAATGCTTTTTGTCTGGCATTGGCGTTAGACTTAAATAATTAATAATATTAGATCTAAAATTTAAATACTTATCGTTAGTTAAATTTTTGTTGAAGTTTCAATAAATTAAAATAGTTGTTGAAAATCTTGTCATGATTTAAAGATGACAAAAAGGTTAACGGAACGTTGTTAATCAACCGACAATCTTTCTGAGTTAGTACATTGCAAGTTGACAGAAGTTCCATGTCCACTAAAGTATTAGAATGGAGCAGGGGAAACCAGTGAATATTCAAGGTCCACAATCATTAGATGCAAAACAACATCTTCATAAGCTTTCCCAAGGCAAAAGTCTTCATTGTAAAGTATTTAATTTAGAAGTTGTAAGTCTCAAAAACTGGATGTCTATATACATATATGCCCATGCTTCCTGCCACACGCTAGTGCTTGGGAAGGTGCATGGTTAGAATGTTCACGTACTTCCTGCCACAAGCTAGTGCTTGTGAAGGTGCATGATTAAATTGTTTGAGAATCTAATTTTTTTTATTTATTTCTGAATAAAACTTGTTTGAAAAAACCCTCACATGAGTATTTATGAACGAGAGCTCATCTTAAATGTACAGATTTTGCAAAAGATTCACGTCAGTACCTGCCCGAAGGCCTAACCTGACGGTGCACTCCTGCACAAGGGTGAATAAAGCCGTTCACCACCATCCCCGTTGTCCCCTTCAAGGGCACATACAGGGGGCGGTCCTAAATGTGCCCCCAATTGGGACAACATGGTAGCAATTCTGTACAGGCTGCAGAACCTTGTACAGACACCTTGCTAAAGTGCTGGAGCTATCTAACCTCCAAGCCACCCCAAAGGCCCGCAACCATTAGAGCAGCTCTGTCGAATAGCAACAGCACCTAGAGATATATGGCCTGAAGAGAGCATCTACAACGGGACTCCACAACCAATTGCAGACACACTCACCTGACCCATACCTCTTCCCGCGTATCTTTGGGTTTTAACCACAGCCACCACGTGATTCCCGAAGGGGCCTCACCAACAACCAGACTAGGACAAGTCCTAGGGGCTACTGGTTCCCGTGGCACCAGATGGTACTCTGGTAAGCCGCGTGTTAAAAACACCTCCGATTTCAGGTCTCATGCAAACCTGAGGTATCGGTAGCACCTCTACCCAGACAAGCATAGGCAGAGCTACTTCCTTATATTTCTTATATGCACGCCCGTTGTCCTGTTATTTCAGGGATTGGGTAGTAACATATTAAGTTCTAGGGGTAATTGGCCAAAGGTCAAGGTCTGGAAAGACCATATTACCCACTTACCGGACGAGCGAGCGAACCCACTTTAACCTTTAATTTACTTGCATGCGCGCCCGTTGCCCTGTTGATTCAGGGATTGGGTAGCAACATACAAGTTTTTAGGGGTTATCAGCAAAAAGGCCTAGGTCCGGAAACCTGATAACCCTATATCCCAGGAAGCACAACATCGAGCCACCGTGACAAGATGTATAAACCGTGCCCCCTGGGGGAAATCTTAAATGTACAATTGTTTTTTTTTTCTAAATCCTATCTCCCTTTTTTTAAATAAAAAATTCGCTTGGCAAACAACTTTTCACTTATAGCATATTTCGCGGTCGTCTAGCAACTTCTCTTTGGTGATCTCTTCGTATGGACTATTCGTTAAGTCAGTAGAATTTGTACACCAATTGAATTATTTGGTATTTATCAGTTGTGACAAAACAGATTTATTAAATTGCGGCATCCGGAAGTCAGTCAGCTGACATTATCTCTTAAGAAGAGTACTCTCCTTGGGCTTAATAGAATTAATAATATACATATAAATGCATACTCATTTGTAAAACTTAAAACTTTTAATCATTTGTTAAACTCTTTTTGCCTACAAAAAAAGAGCTTCATCACTGAATAGATAAAACATTTTGAGAAAATAATTCATTTGAATGTGTTGTTAAACGTTATATCCATCCATGGTGATTTAGGAAAATAAACTGAATAAATGACAGCCAATTCGACAGATGTAGCTTCAATAATATGACCGTTTGAAAGTCTCTATTGGCAGACCCTTTATTTGCGCTTTTAATAAAATTATAGATCTTTATTAACTATACCAAAATCTTAATTTTTTCTGTTTAAAAAAAAATTATATTTTATTAAAAAATTTTTTTTCTTACTTAATATTGAAATTTATTATTCGGGAGAATATCCCGACCAATCGTTAGAAACAATTAGTTTTTTGCAAAATGCATTGAAAAAATGTTTGTTGTGGCTTTAGCTCTTCATATGCCGACATTTCAACCAATGAAATGTCGGCATATGAAGAGCTAAAGCCACAACAAACATTTTTTCAATGAATTTTTTTTTCTTGCTAAATATAGTAAAATTTGTCAAAAATTTCAATTTAACGAAATCTTAGACAGTTAAAAAGTTTTTTACTATATATTTATTAATTTATTTAATAATTTGTCTATCAGCTCATTTATTTATTTATCTATTTATTTATTTACCTATTAATTTTTTATCTATTTATTTAATTATTCATGTTTATTTATCTATTTATTTATTCATTCATTTATTTATTTTCGCATTTACTGTATTATTTATTTGCTTTTGATTCACTCATTTATTTAAAAAAATTAACTAACACATATGTAAATGATGATTTGTTTATTTATATGTATGTATGTAATATAAAGGGGGTTTGGGCCAGGATGGCCTTTTGCACTGCGACCATTGTTGATGTATTGTGCTTCCCCTGTCCCTAACCGTTCAATATGTTCGCAAATAGGATCAGCTCCTTCAATGGGAGCATTAGCAGATTCTCTGCACTCAGCGTATATGCATGTAGAGTGCTGTGTCTTCTGTGGGACAATGCCCCACAATTTGCTATCAAGTGTTCCATCGACTCCTCCTCCTCACCGCAAAAACTGCAGGTGTCCGTGTCAGATAAGCCCATTCTGTAAAAGTGGGCTTTGCAGGTGTAATGGCCTGTGAGCGCCCCTACCAGCGTCCGTACGCTTCTCCTGTCCAGTCTTAGAGCCAGATCCGCCCTCCCAGCGTCAAAGCGTGGGAATTTCTTGGAGTGACATAATCCATCGATGTCATTCCAGTGTTGTGCAATCCCGGACGATGTCCATTTCGAAATCTCCCCCTCATTTACACTTATTCTTATATATTTACTTACTAGGGGACCAGGCGAACTTCGCCTCGCCCAAATTTTAAGCCTTCAGACAAACTTTCTATTTTTTCATTTGAAAAGCCGCCTAATCAATATATCAAAAGGCTTAAAATTTTTTATATTTATTGAAACATTTTCAATAAATAATTAAAAATATATAGGAGCATATACAATTTAAAAATTTAATCAAAAAATAAATTTAATTATTTGAATTATTTTTTTTTTTGCATTTGAGGTCATTTTTTAAATTATTTGATATTTTTACACACTGTGGGTGTCTTTAGGAAATTGCAATTATTTAAGAAAATTTTAAACTTCGAAATAAAGATCGAATAATATCATCATCAATTTAATTTTAATTTAGATTTTGGACTATTAAAAAAAATTTAAACAAACAATGAGAACGAAAAACCGCGAGATGGGGAAATGGAAACAATTATTAATTTTAAATAAAGATTTTGTAAAAATTAAAAAGTTTTATATTTATATATCTAAGGTGTTCCAATGGACATTTTCGATAATCGGCTTGAGGGAAGTTTTGGAGAATGGCACAAAGATAACAGTGAATGCAAAAACAAAGCAAACAAAACTAATATATCAATTTCAAGGATCTTCCTGGAAATATGTTTTACGTTAAGTGGCCATTTTAACAAATACAATGAATTTGAAATGATATATTCTTTGAATGAAATTGTTACCTTGCGATACAGAATTGTTTACATCAGGAAGTTAAAGCTTTCAATTTGACCGTTACTGTATCATGTGCACAAGTATAACGTGTGTAATTTGGTCTACAGTGATATTATGGTCACTTGCATTCGATGTGCACGTATATACTTTTTTGCTATTCTTCTTTAATTTCATACTTTTTGTGCAAGTTTTTTTTTCTTTAAATTTTTAGTGTAATAAAAAAGTGTAATATTTATTTTCTACCTTTTCACTGTAACAACTACAAAAGCCATTGTTTTGTTAGGAGTCTTAGATTTCAGTTCTTTTTTCAATTTTTTTTTTTTTTAAGGCAAAAAATCATTTCAAAAACTAAAGTTTCTGTTTCACTTCTTTTTTGTGTATGGCGTTTACTTGTTGTTTCTCTTTGTCAAGTTACTTGTGTTGTTATTGCAAAGAGGTCGTGAAGATCATTTAATACGCGCCTCTTACTTGTGATTCACTTAAAACAACATCAAATTGAACAATAACGTTATAAGTTGTTGCTATTGTTGTTGGCAATTTGGTTTGTGCCACATCCTAACGTAATAGTTAGTTGGGTACCACACTTTCATTGTAAATAAATACGAGTACATCTACGACGACAATGTGTTTTATGCCTGCCACACATGCATATTTGTTGCGTTGCATTCGCACACACACAGGCCCACAAGCACACATAGCCTTCCGTTGCATTAAGTCCAGATTGCAGCAACAACACACAAAGATTTTGTTTTCGAAAATTAGGTTCATTAGAGAAGCTTGTCATTGGGAAAATTAAGAGCAGCATAGTTAACAAGAAAATAAGATAAAAAGGATAACAACTGGTGGCAGGCAACTGTATTATGCTGACAAAGTTGTTGCGATAATAAACGAAATGACTTGAGGTTTTCTTGATTAAACCTTTATAAGAGTAACAGTGAATTTGGTGACGCTTTCTTAGATTGCAAACTTGCCTCTAAGGTGGAAAGATAATTTCTAAATAAAGACTTTATTGGCCAGTCGCCGAAATGAAAAGAAAAATAGTCACACATTTCACATCAAATAAAAACGTGAAGAAAGAATTGTCCAATAAGGACGGACAGATGTTGGAAGTTTGTTAGTCTAAGTAACCATAGTGGCAAGTAACCCGTTGAAGCAGCGTATCCAAATAATTAAACTTTATTATCATTTTTATTATATTTTACGACAGGCGCTTTGGAACTTTAAAGTCTTTGTTGCTCGAGTCTAAGAATATCGGTTCTGTAAGCAAAACATGATTAAGGCATTATATTTCTTGCGGCAGAACTTTCACCTCGAATAAAACTATAAAGAATTTAGGACGAAACGAATATATTATCCTTAACAGGACTTATTTATAGAGAGAAGAATTTATCATTTCGCATAATTTTTAGACGCTGATTCACATTTGAAATTTCTCAATTAAATAACACGCCAAAAAATTTAATTAAAAACCCTATAATTTTTTAAACGTTTGGATAAAATTTTGCCCATGCTTCAATGGCAGTAAAGCTTTAAAAAAAAATACAATCTAGCTAATATTTTAGACCCACAAATTCGCATACTTACGCTCCATGAAAGCCGTATAAATGAAGATATATGCAGTTTTGGGGCATGATCGTTGAAAATAAGCACGCCTGGGTTCATCTTTTAGAAAATTTAAAGCTTTATAAAATATTCATGGAATTTTTATTTCATACGGTTTAAAAATTACAAGATTTTTATTTTAAATAATTTTTGGGATGTATTTTAAATCAAGATTCCAATACATACACCAGTGAAGGATTTGTTTTCTTAGTAAAGATGTCCTTCTAAGACGATGAATTCGATAGGTTAGTACCAGAGAATATATATGATTCTTTGATAGTAATTCTATGCTGCTTTAATTTTTATTTATTCATCCATTAGGAGATCATTAACAACATTAATGGGCATAAAGAAATAAAAAAAAACATCCCAAATAACAATATATTAAAGGTTGTCCCCACCTGTTGCGCCTAAAAACACTGTTATAGATTTAAAAAAGAATTCCATAAGAAGGCTTCATTGTTTAATTGACGTTCCACTCACTCATGCAGCGTTTATAAAATTTTCGAATTTCTTAATTTCTCTGGCTCATTTTACAAGACACAATAATTACATTTAAATCTGTTTGCAACAAACAGTGATTGATGCCCCCGAAATTGAAATAAATTAACGGCATTTAATTTCATTGCTACAACAATACAAACAACAGGAAATCAATGTTGCACAACCATCATCCACCGCAGCAGCAGGAACAACATAAAACAGGTCGTTAACAATTCTTTATTAGGAGACGATTATTTGCCTCCGAAAATAAAAAAAAACGTTCCTTCCAAACAATTTGCATGTTGGCACCTTCATCATATTCTTTATTGCGTTTCTTTAACGACTACGAAAGTATTTGCAAAAACGTATCTTGAAATACCAATTTCAAACACAAATCGTTTTTGTATCTTCTTCATTCTTCTGCTGATTATTCCATTTGAGTTCAGGAAAAATAGAAAGAAAACTGAGTTTTATTGCCAAACTGGGTCTTGTCTTTTATTTATTTATTTTTCTACATTTTTTATAAGTATGTATGGATGTATTTAGAAACATACATATGAAAAACTTTCGGCAACCAGGCAAGAAGGACTTGCCAGAATTCTCGCGTTGTGCAGAAAAGATATACTTAAAAGAATTCATTCTTTAAATAAAGGCACCATTAAATAAATATTATAAAGTTTAAAGGAAATCTAATCTTCATTTTAAATACAATATTCAAACAAAAAAATGCTGAAACAGGAAAGTGCCTCAAGATTTGAAAATGAAAACGCAAACTATTAAAAAAAGTAAAAAGCTGAATAAAATGCTTAACGAAAATGCAGTTAATAGGCAATAAAAGTCCTAGCGGGGTGCATATTTATAATTCCTCTAGTGAAAACTTTAGAGGAGCACGGATGATTGTGTAGCATTCTATTGTTTATTTTTAAATGTTTGACATTGTGATTTTTTTCATCATTAAGATTTTTCTGGTGATGTATTATGATCCAGTAGTCTCCTCTTGTTTTCAAAATTTTTTTTAATTCAGCCGCCATACGAAACATATGCTGCTCGCAGCCGTCCACTATGGACAAACACTACGGGTAAAGGGTTTTTGTAACGCATATTTAAAGGCAAAAATTATCTTTTCTTGCTTCCTGACTGTCCTGGGTTATTTATTACTAAAAATGCACATATGGGCTAATCACCATATCTCAGGACCCTTCGCCATCCTAGAGCTTCAATTCGGCTCTAGCAAGTATCTTTAATCTCAGCTGCTCCGATACTAATTTATTATCTGATAACAATTCAAATCTCCAAACAGTCCTAAGCAATCTCTAGGTATGCAACACCATTTATGATCTAACAGTCGATATAGATGAAATCAATATGATGAAAGTCAGTCGCGATTATGTAATATATATGTACTTAGATGCACAACGTGTTATTAACACAAAATTTTATACTAATTATACGGTACTAAAATATCCCACAGAATTAAATCTTTGAGGGCAAGCTTGTTTGTTGTAGCTGGTAGAAATTTTGGCAAAATATTGAAATATGAAACTAAAAAATATTTCTTTAAATTAAAAAGAAATAGGGTTGAAAGAAATTAAAGTTTACCACTGGCTTTATGTGCCGACATTTAATTGGTTTTCAGTAAATTTTAAGCAGTTTGAAAACATTCAACCTTATATGTTTATGCCAAACAAATAGAATATAATATGAGAATTATTTTTCATATATGATAATCGGTTACAATTCCGATAATTTTGAATATTATTGTTAAAAATTAACACTTTTGATTTTCGTTTTGTCTTATTGTCAACCAAAGATCATCTAATTGCTGACCAGAAAAATAAAATAGATTCATATCGAATTGTTCGTTGTGTTGTTTGTATAAAAGTATTTTAATTCTACTATGATTATGTATTTTCCAATATTCATTTACGACAGAAAATTCTCATATGTAATTGAATGTTTTGGCATAAAGACACGATGTTGAGTGTTTTCAAACTGTTTGAAATTCACTTACGAGTTGACTTAGAGACCAATGAAATGTCGGTCAACTAAGGCAACAACAAATAAATTTGAAAAATTTATTATTCCAATAATTCCCGATAAATTTGAACTCGAAGTATAATATTTATTAATAACAAGTCCAGAGCACATGTATATAATTTTTTCGTTAGATCCTTTGCATTTTTTTTTTTTTTTTGTTGCACGACTCAACGCTAATTGTAGAAGCAGAGGGCAAATTACGGCATTCGATATCGATCGAAATTTCAATACAATTCGAATGCCGTAATTTGCCCCCAGAATTTTAATGGTTGCAAAAATTTAGCAGAGATGCTCTCTAGCCAAAAGTCAAACATTACAGCGTCTTAAACCTTGACGCTCTCTAAAAAAATACTAAATTCAGATGAGTTGGACGCATACTTGTAAATAAAATAAACTAATTGAATAAATAAATTTTAACCTGATTATAACTACGAGCTTTCCAGCAATAACTGCACATAGGACACTTCTGTAAAGCCCAATAAAGTTAATTGCACCTACTCCAGATTAGACTATAAAATTATAAAGCTCAATAAAGTTAATTAGATCTACTCCAGATTAGACTATAAAATGATTCACAATTTCATAAAAACTATGACCCATTAGGAACCCTAAATATATAATAAAATTCCAACTTCAAACTTATTAAGTTTTCAACTGGCCAGGAACATATTGCATTTTTAATTTTTTTTTTATGTAAAACAACATTGCTTATAATTTATATTCTCCTTTAATTATTCTTTTTTCAATCATTGCACTCTTTTAAGTTCCTGTCAACACCCAATTACACAAATATGAAATAAAGTTGATGTTTTGTGCAACAACAACGAGACACACTTTTTCAAAGACCCAAAAGGCAGATGAGTTAATATGAAAAATATATGTGTTTGAACTGCAGAGCTTTGGTGTTGCCTGCACCATGAGTGACTGAAATGAATGCCTCAGGCAGTTGTTATTGTTTTTCTCGTATTCCTTCAAATTTATTTCAACAAACTTACTTATTAAACGCTTGACTTAACTAAATGACTGACTAAATGTCCAATTTTGTGACTGTCCATTTGTCTTTGTGGCATCTTAATATACAAGAATGAAGGAAAAATGTGAAAACAAGACAGAAAAAAAAATTAGCAAATTAAATTTTAAGATACATACGAGTACATCTTCGTTTTTATTTTAATGCTCCGTATGCATATTAACAGTGGGAATCATTAAAATAGATGCAGAGAACACGTACAAGTAGCTGTGAAAAGAATGTGCATATTTGAGGCATATTCATAACAGGTAGACTTGCCCCAATTCGCTTTAAAAAGAAACTTGTTTGTATGTAAAAGCAATATACATAATTAATGTACTTATTTTGCGCGCGAACATATTTTAAATAAACAAACATATAGAAACAAACTTTGAGATCGCAACAAGCTCAAAATACAAGCAGCAAAATATCGTCACCTGAGCTGTCAAAACAACCTTGAATGAATTTGTCGTGATGTATATAAGAAAAATGGTGGTAGCGTGTTGTAATGGTTAAAGTGCTTGCCCTGCAAAACCAAGTACCCCAGGTTCGTTCCCTGACAGATGACAAAAATTTTCCTGCATGGATTTTCGAGTTTTAAAATTAAGTGGTTTCAACCCCCTCCAAAAAATCAATCCAATAAGCCCCTTCACCATCCCTCATGGCAAAGATCAGGCAGCCACCACTCCCTGGAAAAAAAGTTTGGATTCAAAGATTAGCAAGGTTCCTCACCACTACACCAAATACACGGAGGGCGTTGCTTCTAGGCAACGACAGATGGCAGCCCCATTATCCTAGGACCTGGTACAGGAGACCAATCATCTACTTAGCTGGAACAACAAACAACCGATTAACAAAACTAATGCAGGGCCGCTGCTTCAAAGTCTATTTCGAAGCTACTGGAACGAGTACAGGAGAGGGCGAAAAGACTCATTGATGACAATAGTGTAGCCAACTCTATTGACTCTATTGACTGGAGCATCGTCGCAACATATTTTGTGTTACGCTGTTTTATCCTTACTTCAATGGAATGTGCTCGAATGAAGTAACTGAACATATTCCCGATACCCGCTCTTATTTGCGAACAACACCTAATGTTGGGGGGTTCAAATCGAATGTCCACAAGCACCACTCCCGCTATCCTCCTTACCCTATCCTATTTTCCTAGTTCCGGCACAATGCACTGCATAAATAGGGGTCATCCCCTGACTACTGGTCAACTGCAACAACTAATGTAAGATAGAGATGCTTTGTGGAAGCCAAATGCTCTCAAGAGGGTTAATGAGGAAAAAATATTAGAAAAATAATCAGTACTGAATTTCACTTAACAAGGTCTATGGAAATCGAGGTAAATTGTTCAACGCACTTGTCTGCTATATTTATGATGTTCTTGTGATATTTGGCGTTGAAATTTTTAACAGAGTTCGAATAGAAATTTCCAGCGTTACTGAGTGAAATAATATCACCTGCAGTTATGAGACCCAAACCTATAATTGCTATATTTCTTAACTGCTATATATTTGTGCATCGTTGTAGCTTTTTTTGTAACATGCATTCATTTGCTAAGCAGAGACACATCATTTAGGAAATCAAATGAAAGAATGAAGAAAAAAAGAAATCAAATTCGGAAAATGAAGAAGAGTTCTTACTTATAATTCGGTTACGTTTTTTAATGTATTTGTTTGCTATCTTGTTGTTGTTGTTATTATTATTATTGTTGACGACAAGAAAACATAAATTTATTTAAAACATTTAAGGAGTATGTAGTCACATTTACTACAAG
This sequence comes from Germaria angustata, assembly GCA_963681545.1. Taxonomy (NCBI): domain Eukaryota; kingdom Metazoa; phylum Arthropoda; class Insecta; order Diptera; family Tachinidae; genus Germaria; species Germaria angustata. The sequence goes on along the minus strand of OY812998.1, from coordinate 114,679,995 downwards.
TACAACACAATCATTTATACACACAAGTCAAATTGCACTATGGGCTTTAGATTACAAAAACTGTAATTTTTAAAATTTTTATGTTTGCAATTTCTGCAATACCCATTTGCAAACCCATAAAGTATTGGTAACAAAATTGAATTAGCGATCCATTTGTCATTGAAAGTATTGAAAGCAATTTTCCTTCCTAGTGTATTGCAAGTTTATTTCCTAGTGTACCCAGTCCGAAAAATACAACCCTTACCTCTGTGCTATTGGAAATTTAGCTGCGCCTAATCATAAAAGTGTATCTATACGTTTTTGAATTGCTGCTGGTTGTTTTAAAATTTGCAGGAAATAAAAAAATGTGGTTGAAGTTGTGGATCATGACAGGAACATCCCCCGGTTAATATCAGCGATTTGAAATTAGTTTTCGTAGTGATTACAAGTACGACAAATCCTTTCGAAGCTTTTCGACAAAGATTTCGCTTGAATCAGTAAAAAAATTACATAAAATTTACTGTATTCGCTGCTGTTAAAAAAGTGAAAAACAAGCCGCTTAAAATTCACTGAGGATTTGGCTAATGCCAATAAAGTATTAAAAAACGAACAGCTGAACCCACAGCAATTTATAAGTTTTTGAAATGTTTAGTTGGGTTTGATATCCCAAATAACAAATTTTAATATTACTTTGTATATGTAGGTCTAGCGGGAGCCAGTAGTGTTTGGACTACCGATAAATCATTGTTGCAGTAGTTCCTCCATAGTTGGTACTCAAACCAGATGAATTTCAGTTTTGTAGTGTGTAACGTGCGGAACTAACAAATCATGCATACCAGCCAGCGGTTCTGGCCGCGAGTACTCTTATCTTATGAAGATTCCACACCATCAGCATTAATAATGGCAAAAAAGCACACAATGTCTTTACATTACAGAAAAGTCAGACAGTATACGACCGGGAAATTGTAATTGGCTTATTTGTTTACCTTCATAAAAATTAATTATTAATAATGCTATAGCTGGGAAACTTCAAGATAAAGTAAAAATTCAGAAGGTTGGGAGCGAGAAAAGCAGCACGCCTTCACAAGAAAATTACTTATTACCCTATATACCGAAAAGTGCTATAGTGAATTATTTTAAAAACAAAAGAAATAGTCGGTGAGTCGAATCAGTGACAGTGGCACTTATCTAAATAAACTATTTTTTATTTGGCGATAGCGAAACGAGGCTGCAGTGATTAGCACACTAAAAAATCTGACAACGAATATATTTTCCAATTCGTTTGTTCAAATACTTAAAATAATTTTTATACATATTTTTTGCTAAACCTTGCCATTGTGCATAGAACATAGTATGAATTTGTACTCCTTTAAATTTATTTTCTATATAATTTTTGGATGGATGGATGGCTGACTGAGTATTCAAGTGGATACTCGAGTGTCTAGCGAAGAAGTACTTGATTGTGCTTTAGCATGTCTAAATGTTTAGCTTTAGCAAAAAAAAAATATATATATATACATATATATATAAGAGTGGAGATGTGTTGCGTTAAGACTATAAAAATAACATGCCAAAATCTATTTGGACTCTATGGCTCATGTAAATCATTATCAACATCATCATCAACATCATCATCGTCATCATCATCGTGCATATAGACCTGCATATGTAAAGTCCATAAAAATTTGTATATGCAAAAGTATCTCAGTGTGGATACGGGATACGAGTACAACACATACATACATACAACACACATGTGTACACATGTAAGTATGTGTTTGATATGTGCATCTGTCTGTCTTTAAGGTGGTGATGATGAAGTAAATGTTGGCTGCCGATGTGGTTTAGTTCGAATTTCAATAATAATTGTTTCCATTCATTTAAACATCGATATATTTATATTTAATGGGAAGTAAAATTAAATTCTAAATATTTTTTGTTGCATTCTTTAATGAGTGCGCGTGTGTGTTTGTGTGATTTTGTGTGTGTGAGTCTGCGTATAGTTTTGTGTGGATATTATTTAAAGAACATGTTCTAACATTAACTGGTCAATGGACATACATGACTTTTGGTTTGTTGCATGTATATTTATTATTTTTTTCTTTATAAAATGATGATGAATACGTTTTGATTGATTAAATGGTAAAAATAATTAAATCGATTGCCTTGAAAAGCACGGCATACCTTCCGTCAAATATTGTTTATTCGTGAAATCATTGAAATAAAAAAATACAATCCTGCAACAAGTAAGACTACATTTTTTTGTTCTTACAAACAGAAATAAAAGTTTGCAATTATTTTTAAGTTTGAAATTTTCTCAACTTAATGAAAAATACGTACATGTAATATTATTGATTCTCAATTTATACATTTAAAACTAAGACACTGACATGTTTAAACTGGAATTACTAATGCCAACGCGGCGTTTAAATGCAAAATATATTTTAGGAGCAAATGTTCCAGACTGAAAAGCAAGAAATCACTAAAACGTAAGGTACGTACTCTTGATATGGCGGTAATCGGTGAATGGTATGTGCGTCCGATTTTTAGGCGGGGTCAAATAAGCACAGAAATCGTTTTCAAATGGGGGAGTCGAAAAGGCACACGTTTAAATTTTACAGGTTAATATCATATGAATCCGGCTGTTTGAAATTGTCTTACAAGTTTAAATGTGAAAAAAATTATTTACCAGAAATACTTTTGACATCATTTTTAACCCACTAAAGATCACGGGGAGTTTGGCTGGAAATGAATTTGCCAGAAATGAATTTATTTTTATTCAATCTTGGAATAAATAGTATTTTATGTATTATAGGAAGATTGTAGCATCAGATATAGAACGACGGCTCATGTAGCACATGCATGAGATAATAAAAAAAATGAACTGAATTCAATTAGTTCAATCTTAGAACAACTGTTAATTTTATGTATTTTGTGAACCTTGTGATGACAGAAATAAGACAACGCCGCAGATAAGATTATCTTGGAATGACATCGTTCAGACCACAAGAAATTTAGACCCCTTCCCCTATAATTGTTTCCTTCTTATGGAATTTGTAATAAATTGCATAGTGCTCTCTTTCAGGGGTATTAAAACTTCCCTAAAATTCTCTAGCTTTGCTCATGCAGAAATTAGCACTTTGGTACTTCCCTTAAGCAGAAAAAAGACATATGTGTACATAAAGAATTATAAAATTGAAAAAAAATATAAAGCTAAAAATTGCAAAACACATGTGTGCTTAGTTCTGGGGAAAAAAGCTGCAAGACGCATATCGAGCCTTTGCTGCAATAACGTAGTAATTCAAAAAAGCTTGTTTTGCAGAAATTGAGTTTAAAGTTTTGAATTTACACACAACTTAATGGTAAAAGAAAATTTGGTTCTTTTCTCAAGAGCTGAGTACACAAAATATTTTTATGAAACTTTTACAGAATATAAAAAACGACAAGGCGAATAATTTCGAAATATAACCTTAAAAAATTCAGATTTTGAGTTACTACGGTATTGCACCAAAGGCTCGATATGTGCATCTATTGGCCGTGGATGGATTAAAGTAACATTAAGAATTTTAAGTTCTACTGGAAAGACGTTAATTTCTCTAAAACTTTTATTGCACCAAAAATTGTTTTGTCCTGTAGGAGAGTAATTAAAAAAGTTCAAGACCTTTATATATGCCTTTGCTTTGTGGCATGAATGGTGATCAAATATAAAGAAAAACTATTTGCTCTCTATTTTCAGCAAAATATATATCCAAGAGAAGTCATTAAAGTACCAAAGCTTTAGTCCAGATGTAGCTCTGATTCTAATATGGATTCTCTATTTTATATCTATTCAATTGGAATCGAATGAATTTATATAAAATTACAATGATTTGCTTTGCTACAAGCTGTAGAGCTTAAAGACTTGCCACTAGCCTGAATTTCTTTTATGTGAAAGCAAGCAAAATATTATTTAAAAAAAATATTACAAATAATTATTAATTTATTTGAACAAAAATTACTTTGAAACACAATTATAGAACTTAAAAATCTTGTACAAGTAAATAAAATATTTATTTATATAGAACTTTTTAATTAAAGATCCTAAGAATTCGCCAGAAACACATTAATTGATACCATAGAAGCAATGAAAATGTCGTTATTTAATAATGCCCTAATAAAAATTCATAATTTTATTAATATTTTATTCAAATTTTATCTGAAATTTTTCAAAATGTTGAAAAATTTTCACAATTTTTTATATTACAACCAACTTATACTCGAATTAAAGAAATTTTCGAAATTATAAATCATGAATTGCCTCAATTTGCAGTAAAACGGTTTTTTTTTTTGATTTCTTAGATCCACAATACAAAAGAAACTTGTAACTGACTCTTTAGTGGAATTGAACTCGTAACCTTCTGTTTATAGGTGCAGCAATCTAGCCAAGTTCCTCTCGGACATATACATATACTAATTCATATAAACTTTTAAACTTATGAACTAAGAATCACTTTTTAGAAAATGTTTTCTAAATCCTAAGAATATTTTCATGCTAAATTTCGTTACCGATAGAGCGGATATTTTATTTATGTTGTTTGAGGTTTCGTTGATTATTCTATCTCGGATGAGCAAATGATTATTCTACTGCATCCTAGTCTAATGATGGGGCTGTCATCTAAGCCAACAGACTGGCTGAGTGTAAAACACATTTTATACAGCGAAGCGACGTCCGCTTGCAACCACCCCGCTTGCAACAAACCCCGATGTTTGACAGGTGTCAAGAACATCGCCCAGGGACTACCATGTGGAAGTTTGTGAGTCGTCTTGAAGTGTAATTGATAAGGATCACTCTAGATTCATCAAGTAGAACCAATCAGAAGTTTTGCCTTATCATTATACCCCTGGCCTTATGCTCCGTACAGGATCGATGGGAACATATATGTATGTATATATATATATTAATATTTTACAATATGAAGGAAAATATTGAACTTAACTTGAAGATACTGACCTTCGAATCCTGCCGCAGAACTCTGGCAGTTTGTGTCTGATAATTAAAAGGGAGCGCACAACAAGCCTTCACTGGCTTAAGTGTATCTCGTACGACATGGGCTATCACACCCCTCCAATCAACCTAACCTAACCTAACGTAACCTAACTTGAAGATCAAAATGTATAATTTTTATCTAGGTAAAATTTTGTGAACTAGTCGGTATTTAATTTTTTTAATAAAACGACAATTTCCTACATGCATGATATAATTTCCTGAACTTTGTTCAGCAATTACTAAATTTTATTAAATAGAGTTTTTCGTTTAATATAAAAATTTCATTATGAAAATATTTATAAAAATTTATGGCTTGTTGTGGGCTTAGCTCTTCATATTTCGATATTTCATTGCTGCTAAATATATATGTATATATATATATGTATATATATATATATATATATATATATATATATATATATATATATATATATATATATGTATATATATATATATATATATATATATATATATATATATATATATATATATATGTATATATATATATATATATATATATATATATATATACATATATATATGTATATATATATATATATATATATATATATATATATATATATATATATATATATATATATATATATATATATATATATATATTCATTTTACTCCTCTGGGGACCATAGGACCGCTAAACATAACAAACAATAAATATTTGAAACACTAATTGTTCAAACGATTAGTTGGATAGAATATCTCAAATAATAAATTTCAATATAAAGTGTGAAATTATTAGATTTAAATATAGTTTTTCTAGTTATAGGAAGACTTCAATTCCAAATTAAGCAAATTTGCCAAACATTTTATAGGAAATTTTTTACTTAAATTTATCACATAGCTGTCCTTGACTGCATTCTTATTCCTCACAAACTTTATCTATTTCAAATCTAAAACGCACAGTGCTAAAAAGGAATACACAATTTTTCTTTTATATAGTTAAATATATTTTTTCAAATTATTAATGTATTGTAAATATTAAAAAACTTGCTAATATCATCGTTCATCTATTGTTCCTCTTTGTTGAAAGTCGACAATATAAATTCGTTCTAATCTCTGTGAACAACATTTACATACGAGTATTTAAATTACACGAAAGCCAAGCATACAATGTTGCAAACATTTTGATCATGTTACGTGCGAAGATTCTACAATGTTTATTTATGACTATGAAGATCACTTTAGAAACTCTTTCCCATAAAGGATGCTAGGGAAATATGTTGCACTTCGCTGTAAAGTAAATACAGATCCTCGCAGTTAGTTGTCTTAGAAGGAAAGAGAGAGAGAGAGAGAGAGAGAGAAAGAGAGAAAATTGTACTAAAATTAAAATATGTTTTTCTTAATTCCATTGTCATTGAACTTTTGCTGTTGTTGTTTTTTTTTTTGTTTTTGCTACATTTTCAGTCAATGAAAATTTATAGCGCACATCAATCGACGATGATTTAACAGAAAAGTACACAAAATAAAACTACGGAAAATCCCACAAATATCCTCTGCTCTGTCAGACGAAAAACGCCCAATTAAATAAATAAACAAATACATTCGATAACACATTAAATATTCAACATACAACTTGCAGCTACAGCACACTGCATACAAACTATAAAACGACAACAACAGCAATAAGAAAAGAAATCAATGCATTAAGAGTGCAAGTACTTGGAACATAGTGCAACAGCTACAAACACACACATACATACATGTAGCATATACAATTGTAAAGTGGCCAGATGTCATATGTTGAAAATGTCCTGGACTTGTTGAAAAATTAGTTTTAATTGAAAAAAGTCCCAACAAAATGATCATCTTAGCAGCTGGAAAAATCTTGACTTACTAAGAAAAAAAAAGTGCAATAGTAAAAAATACCAATTATGAATTATATGGCGTTGGATTTCTGCACTTTGACGTTTTTGGGAATCATCGACTGGTCTAAAATGATACGCAATGCGATGATAATGTGTTTTGTCTGCCGCAGAGAATTGCCTGCCACACATTCTCTCGATATGTTTAAGTGTCACAGCGATATTCTCCGAGTAGTTTTCTTACAAAAAGTTTGAGGGGCCCTCATCTGCAATAAGTTGCTACGATGCTTTTAATTCAGTGAAGACACATGAAAAATCTGATTGAGATTGATGTTAGTGTTTGCCTTCGTCCTAGGCCAATGAGGATCTTAACATCAATTGAAGACAAACGTCCGCCAGAGTCCATGTTCTTAATCGGAGACAAACAGTGGTAACCGTACTTGAATCCAGAGACACAGAGAATTGCGATATTGGACTCCCTATTTAGGGACAACACGATAACGAACACTATGCTAGAATTCTAGTGCTTTTAAAATTTCTACTACCAACAAGGGTGAGGGAAGATGAATATTACAACTTTTCCAGATGACTAATCAGCCACAATCGCCAACGCAGCTCGGTCGAGTAGCAACAGCAACAGAGACGGTGTCCGATCAAACTAATAATATCCATGGAGAACTAAGCTTAACACAAACCCTGTTGGTACAAAGAGCTTCGCCTTAATCATCACCAGCTTTAGCATATCCCTCTCCAGTGAAATTCGGATTTAAGCCGCAGCCACCACCTAATGCCAGAGGCAGCTTCACCAGCAGCCAGTCTAGGACAAGTCCTGCTGAATACTGGTTTTCATTGTACAATGTAATGTAAATCTCTGACAGGACACACGCTTAATAAACACTCCCTAACTTAAGGATACTGCAACCTGCGGGTGCTATAACACCACTACGCAGATTAGTTAGTTTAAGCAAATGTACTTTCTTTAAACACTTATATGTACGCCCGTTGCTGTGTCATTTCAGAGTTCGGGGCAAAAGCACATCAATAGGTAAAAGATCTGAAAACAAGGTGATAAGACAAGACAAAATTTAAAGACATGCCGCGCAGAAAGCTTTCGTTTGGACAGAAAAATTTTATAATTTCGATATGCTGCTCAGGCATGTGAACTTATATAAATGATAACAACAGATTTGATACACACCAGACTATTAACATGCACCCATCCTTATTGGAATATCCTTTACTAATATTTTATCTGTTATCTGGCATCATTGCCTCTAACATTGCGAACTTCACAACAATTGTGAATTTTATTTTAACTTGATGCAAGTACGAGTACGTCGTGTTCATTAGGTGTTATATACGAGCATACAAACAACACGAATGCAACACTAAATACTGAAACACTCTGCGCATAGATCCAGGCACTAAAGAAACAACTCAAAGCTTGTTTACCCTCTTTCTTAGAGCGCATTAATTTTTTGTTGTAACTATATTTGTTTGTTTATTGTTGTCGTAGTTTAATTTTCTATATTTTTTTTATATAAAACTTTTGTTTTTGGGAAAATCAATGAGTCTCCTTAGAGAAGTATTGTTGGAAAATATTGAGCAAATATCCAGAGTATTGTCTCGTGTCTGGTCTGTTGTTCAAGATGACGATGAAATTGATGACGATAATGCAATGTTGGATTTTGTTGTTGCCTTGTAATGTTTGTTATATAAAACGTAACAATGCCACCACAACCACCACCACCACCTCCAGTCTCACTGAGAAAGACAAAAACTAACGAAAACAAAAAACTTAAAATGAAAAAATCAACAATTTACAATTTAGCACACGCGCTTAATGTTCACGTTGTTGGTTGTTCTCGTTTGCGTTCCTTTCCCACTTTTTCTTTTGTACGTTCTGGTTGTTTATGACACCAGAGACTCTAAGCGAAATTTTAGTGTAGTGGACTTTCATTGGAATATTGGGTAGTTGGGCGTTTATAACGTTATCAAGCATTTTTAAAAAGATCCTCATTCGTTACAGGGAATTAAAACAAAGTCTATGATGGGCGTCGAACCCAAAGTATGCCACTAGAGCATAATGACGTGACCTCTGCCATTTATTTAAATAATTAAAAAATCAGATCATTCATTTTTGATTCCTGTAGAATCCAAATTGCTTTTACAATGTTTTTACTAACTCTAGAGGTTCAGTGTTGTCTGGAGAATAGCTTCAATGTTAAAAAGGTTAGGAGGCTTTAACCACTCGGCGGTCTTTTGGAGCGTTAATGTCTATAATTTAATATTGATTCTTCTTTGCCAATATATCATTCGAAATATAATTTTCAATGTTAAAATTAAGCAATAGGATCCAGAACAACATTAAGAGATACTTGACTCCCTCTATTCTCATACAAATTCATTCCTGGCCTTAGAGCTCCAGAGAACACTAAATGAGCATTTTGAATATGTATCAAATATTCTCTCCGCCTACAAGCGTCAAGGAGCTTGGGCACAAATATTATCTGTGACCGTCATGTACAAGAACTGCCACCTGTATATGGAGTAGCGACACATACGGTTACACTCAGTTAACCTACTGTTAAGAAGGGGCCAAGGAAAAAGTATCCACCTTAATCTTAGACTCTTCTGTCTCTGAGATTGCCGGAGGCATTTCATCAATAAGCATTCCGCAATAAAATTCTATATGCTTCCGTGTTATCGTATAATTCGATAGATTAGATAGCAAAACCTTGTTTAAATTTAGGTTTCAAAGCATAGACCAATACAATAGCATCAAGATGTCATAAATCACCAAGATGATCTTATCATAGATATGAACCAAAGCTGATGGTTGGCCATGGTCGACTTTTGCTGAAATAAAATAGAAGCTGAATAAGAATGAAATAGATGAGTAAACAACTTGTGATCTTTTTCGTCGAGTCACTCGGTCTAATAGCACGAAAACAGAGAGTCTAACTTTCCCATATGAATCTTTTTCGGTTTTAGCACTTTATTCGGATAATTGGATAGTATTTTGGTACTAGTTTACAAAAACTTCCAAAGTATTTCGCTGAGGCTAGTTTTCTAATCGAGTTGATACTTTTCTAATATTATTTTGAAAGCTTTTTTCACGATAACCATTAACTCACATCACTAGTCACTACTAACGACCCTTTTAAAGTAGGAATCTCTATGTGTGTACGTTGCGGAAGATTTGTTGAGTAAGATTCCTTGTAGTCACTTACTTTTTGTATCCAAAAACTAAACATGTGGATAATGTAGACAGACATTTATACTCGTATAAGTCACTATGAGCTTCTGTTATTGCTTTCGTTGCGTAGACGGTGGAATTTTCAATTCAATGAAATTCTTACTTGTTGGAATAGACAGATCGAAAATAAGGCAAGAAGAAAATTGAAAATATTGCAATGAAATGCAGTCTTAGAAATGGAAGTGGAAGAAGATGTTGGCCAAAACAATAACAATATCAACAACAAGAACAACAACAACAACAAATAACATTAGTACAGAAAACGAAAATGCATTTAATGACCCTTTTTAACGTTCGCAAACATTTTATGTTTATTTCTTTAAGTGGTTCTTTAATTTTGTAAGACTTAATTTTTTCTACTTTTTTTTAATTCTACATCATAATGAACTTCTTTTAGTTTTTTTCAAAGTCATATTGTATAAATTGAGATTTTTTCATAAAGAAATTTAGTTAAGGTGGACTGTCAAATAGCTTTAGGTTAAAGCATGAGAAAATTGTACCAATTTCTACTGTGGTTTTTTAAGAATGTTGCAAACAGAATTGATTTTAATAGCAGACAGACTTAATCTGCAATTTTTCATTTTCTAAAGCCACAGTTTCTTAATTGTATGATAAATGTTGTTTTCCGGGGATAATCCAAATGTAGTTGTATGTTTATTTTTTAAGAACTTGCAACATAATGACAGCATGCCTATTGCACATGACGAATATATGGTATATTCAAACCACTAAGTGCATGCTGACCTCAATTTTTTCCGATGTGAAACACTACATCTGCAATACGAGGGTTGCTATTCATGTTGTGAGGTTTAGCCTCTGTCAGTTTATGAAATATTAATGAAGTGGCCATGCAGTGAGTGGCCTGCCACAGCCGTTTCTGAGCGATAGAGTGGCGCCGGCTCAGAAATGGAGCTTGTTTTAATTTCGAGTTGATTTATAAGCGGCAAATAGCAATAATGGAAAAATTTAAGTAAACAGATTGCCAGATTTTAAAAATAAAATTACTACCGAGAAACTATGTAGCGAAGTTGGTGCAATTTGTGGTTGCACATTAAATTGTCAAAGTCTGTCTGTAAGGTAATATAGCAACTGATTTAAGTTCATCATGATTTAGTTCATCACAACGTGCCCCTCCTCGATTTATGAGCTGAGCATCAAATCTTATTTTACGCAGACACACAATCATTCTAAACTATTTTCACTCAACAAAATTAAACAAACAGCTCTTGGCAATTGCATTTTATGAACTATCCGCTCAGACGTGCCGCTCTGCAAAAGGTCGCACGCCGCTCAAACCTTTTTCGGTGATTGCATGGCCACGGTATTACATTCTATCAATGACAATTAGTATTAATTAGTATTTCCATCACCAAAACATACATAGATTATTTAATGAAGGATTATAAGGTGGGTCGAAATTTGAAGACCCTGCCAATCATGCTGTCTTAGCATCATGTGTCCAACATATTATTTACCATTTAGTCACTGGTACTACATGATTAAGAACCACTTATAAATGATAAAACTTTATTTTCAAAATAAGTTTTCTCTTGTACAAAATCCAGGTTTTCCGAAAGTTTAACCTCCCTTTAAAAGGTCTTTCGAAGAAAACTTTCCAACATGTAAACACACTAGTTACTATTTGGAACGGATATCCCAACGGCAGTTACATCTCTTCAGAAATAAGTGAGACCATTACAATCAATTGCGAGTAGTTCTTTAATGACAACCTATTTCTTTCGAACCAAATTAAAACATGTGGACATGAGTGTCATGTGATTGCAACAGGACAATTTGATTATATGAATTTTGTCTGCAAAGACCATGTGAGAATTCTTGAAGTTCTAGGTATGTGCCAATAAACGACGAAAGATCAAAACCGATCTTCTGTATTATTTGATATAAAAGCGTAAGCAGCTTTCAGAGAAATCTTTCCCACCAAATCCTTCCCGGACATGGATTTTGTCCAGTTCAAGTAATTCTCCTGAAATGCTATGAAATACTAGCATCACCTTTTTCAAGCATGAAAATTATACGGTTGAGCTCTTTCTTCACCATTTGTCACCTTATCACCTTTACGAAGAGAATGAGTGAGAGTTGTTGCTCCAGCATTTAGTAACGTCACTAAACATTACATTGATATAAAGGTACAAGGACTGCATGGATCTCCGGGTTTGATTTTTCCACTGAAACCAACTGATAATAAAATAATAAGGAACTAGGATAAACTAAAACCTAATAAATTATCAAATGGTCAGCCCAGTTAAAACACGTGCGCAATCAAAAATTTGTCTGCTACCAGCCTAATATGCCTTCAGTTGTTTACCATTCAAGCACAACCCACTTACAATACTGGCCACAGGTCATCTAAGTCAACCAAAGAATTACTTACACTTCCAACCTCAATCCTCAAAGTATCGAAGCCATGCATAGTGTCACGGGACAAGCCCCAAAAAGTGGAGCAGCAACAATGCCTAGTGACTTTTGTTGCTTCGTCAAAGTCTATCTCCAGCATTTTCAATATTTGGCTTTAAGCCAAAGCCAATACAAGACTCGCAAGGGATCATCATTATGTACTAGTCAAGGACTACACACAAGATAGGACTCTGGTCAGCAACGAATAAAAAGTTCTTTAAATTTTTGGAATCAAGGCAAACCTAACATGTCGATAGATTTATTATTTAAGGGAATAGGGAATCACCCAGTGAGCGAGCCAATGCTAATTTTTTGAGGAGGTGTATTAAAAGCTCAATTAGAGTGCAATCAATAGCAAAAAGCAGTCGGGAGTGGAATGATAGAAGGCATAAAAAATCAGTATCTAATATAATCTTGTGATAATCTTTATTAAGCCGCTTTCATATATTACACGTTCATTAAGGCAATTTCCCTTTTTGACCATACGACTGTAGAGCGAACAACTTGCAATTTTAATCGAAAATTTCGATTTATTTCTGTCTTGGCTACTCAGTCTGCTCCCATGTGTATAAATTAAAATTTTTTATACTTATTTCTTTAGTCCGAAAAATCATACTCAATTCATTATGGTTACTTTGTAAACTGCTATTGAGCTCATTCAATAACATCTGAACTGATAAGCTTCGAAAATTACTTCAATCGACTTTTCGGGCACTACAATCAGGCGGCTGTCAATGCGTAACGTCTATACAACATGCTTAGGCTTTCCAGTACTAAAGGAATTTATATATTCTATTCCAAATCTATTAAAGTGTCTGCTATTGTTTTATTTAGAACTTTTCTCTCCAAAAGCTTCAAAGGGAACGCATCTCTTTCTACACATAGTGAACACCACAAAAATATGGACAAGTAGAGATACAGCGTACGTAAAATCTTTATGAAATTATTGAACACAGTCTTGAGAGAAAGTAGATAAATCAGGACATCAGCTTATGCTTGATTAGATGTCCTTTTTAAAACGCCTATTAATAATAATAATATTAACATTAATCTATTTAAACATTATTTTACACTAAAAATATGCAATGACTTACATATACCAATTCTTGTTTGTCGGAATCCATAAAGTATGAAGGGGCTTACAATTTTTCTCGATCACTACGTGGCCCATTTTTATTCGCGAAATACGGTTAATCGTTAAATTTCAGCTTCAAAATATTATAGCTTTGTTGTCCTTAAAGTTAAGAAGAATATTTTATCCATTCCTTTCAAACAAAATTCTTGAAAATCTGCTGATAAACGACCGAGACACGATCGATTGATCTTCACTTCATTTTGGAAAACGTTATATTATTTGAGTTTTAGCTTAGTTTTGGGCAGACTTTTAGAAGTCTTCTGTTTTTCGAAAGGTAGGGCTCATATCTTTCAGACAAAAGGAAAATTTTGAAAATATCCTTCCTTAAGAGCAACAGAGTTAAGATTTTTTGAAGCTGAAATTTAGCGAATACTTTGCTTTCACGAATAAAAATGGATCTATGAACCCCGACAAATACGAATTCGGTATATGAACTCTTGACTAGGTTTTACGTTCACTTTTGTATCATAGAGTGAATCATTATTATTTGCCACATTTCAAATATAAACAGAACAAACAACTTAATCTGTCTCATAGAAATTGTTTCGAAAAATCTATTATGTTTTTTTTTTTTTTTGAAATTATGCTTTTCCCGAAAAATATGTCCAGCTCAATCTACTGCCACCCTAATGTGTATTTTAAGAACGACATTATTTTCGTTTAATTCTACACCACCTTGCAATAATGCTGTTTCATAATGATGGTGATAATGAGGATGTGGTACGGATTTAACTGATCTCTGTTAAGCCAGGAATACATACATGCACACACAAAAAAATTAAGTTAAATCAAAATATGTATAAAATAAATGCACGAGAATTTAAGTTGAAAACAAACATTGAACGAAAGATTAGCAACAACAACAATAACAAAAAGACTGTGAACAAAACGATTATTTTGCGCTCGCCTAACGGCCGTTAAATGAACGAAAAATAGTATCTGTGATTATATGCATTTAACAATGTGAGAGCGTGCGAGCATGTACGTACATGTGTATGAGTCTGTCCAAGTGAAACAAAAGTATGTGAACGACGGATGGGATGGGATGGGATGTATGCACAAATAGCCAGGAATTATTTTTAGAATTTTATTTTTAATAATATGGGACACTGCAAATAAAACAGTGCAGTTGAAGATCTAAATAATTTTTGAGTGGAGCAACAAGAACACCACAACCATTTAACAGCATGTGCCGGACGTTTCTTTAGATATTTCTGATAGAGCGGATGCAACAAAAACATATGAAAGAATGCTTATTTCCAAACAAATGAGATAAGGAGACCTAAAAAAGCCGCCCGTTTGTGAGACAGAAAAAAATCACCTGTTTTGAATAAAGACAACAAACAAATAACACCTCTCCTGCAATATCATTCAGCATTTATAATGAACTAAAAGGATATACCATCCTCGAAGGATTGTCACCTTGTCGTGGTGAGGATGTTGAGTACGTGTAAAGAACCTGAGAACGATGCCGTCAGTAGCGTAGCTACTGGTATGATCTCCCAAGCCGGTAAGGTCGTAGTGGAGCACTAGAGCCAAGAACAATCAACAACGTGGCAAGTGAACGGTGAATGGTGAAGATTTGCACATCCAAAGCGGAGGAACTAAACGTTGATGCGTCGGTTCATTATGTTAGATGCGGCATATTTGTATTTGTATTTGTAACAAGCGGCTCGCTATACAAACGTGTACAAAAATGGCTATACTGGTTGGCTTACAACACCAGTTCGCTGCCATAATCCCATTGTGGTTGCTCAGGGTTGGTATGCCAGACGTAAAAATCAATTACCCAAGAAACGTATCCGCCCTATGCTCCGATTAGAAGCTGTAATTTAGGATTTATTTATATGCATATATATATATATATATATATATATATATATATATATATATATATATATATATATATTAGTAATTTGTTTCTTAAATATAATGTGCGCATGTACATGAAAATTACTAAAGGTATAAAAATTAAAAAAAGTTATACAGTGGAATTTCTCTTGAGCGTTCACCGAAGTGCCAATTGAAATGTAGAAATATCCGCTCAAATAAAAATCAGTAAAATTTCTCAATAACTCTATTTAGTATGTTTAGTGATAATAAAGACTACTTTTAATCTATTTTCAAACGCCATGTGCGTACAAGCCAATTAACATCGAATTTCCTAAAAAATTACTCATTAATGTTATAAATAATGGCATAGATTACAAATTCTTAAGGTACCCATAAACCACACAATATTATTGAGTATTTTACTGTCTTTATTATTGTCGCCTTGCTCCATATTATGCCATAACTTTACCAATATTTTTGAACAAAATATGGCAAAATTTTTCTTACAGAGCAATCCAAACCTATTTTACGTGATGTATGAAAGCTTAAAGAAATTAAGCAATTTGGCATTAAATGGCTTAAAAAATACAGAGATATTGTTTTCCTCCATCTTGGCAGGGAAACCGTTATAATATTTTTGATATTGCTCACTATATTGTTCCTCCTGCACACACATGGAAAAGATAGTGGCACTGTAGTGGCATTGAAAGGATATTTTGACATAAGAAGAGCACTGTGGTTTGCTTTTTAGAAAGCTCATTCAAGTGTTGTCACAACTGAATCGGCAATATCACAGTATAAGATCACGCCGTTCTTCCGTTTCAATACCCAAGTTGAGTGGCGGTAATCTAGCCTTTTTTTAATATCCAGGCTACAGCTATAAAGGCCCTGACCCCCACACAATAATTGAACCGATACTATTTTGTGGCACGAGCAAGAAGAATTATCTTCCATCAAATAAGCAGCTCAGATTATAGTAGACATCGAAAAGAGATGTCCAAATTATAACCGCCAACAAAACTACAATCAGCTCATACCAAACCTAGTCCAGAAATGCCAAATTTCCCTAAATGGGATGGCGGAATGTCAAATATAACCTATAGATTGGTGTGTGGACACCCATGCTGCAGCATGCCGATATGGAATGTCGGCCCTTCTCTCAGCTTGCATGAAACACATTGTTGATGTTATCATGCACAAGGCTCAAAAAGGATGAACCTAAATGTCTTAGGGCTTCACTTCAAGAATAGAAAAGCCAAAGAGTGTAAATCACGAACTTAGTGTCTGTAGTCATTAGACACTATTCGCCACTCACTGTCAAGGACAAGGTCTTCCATATCACAAATAGCTTCAGATGTTATAATGTGAAAGAGGAGGAAATGGTAAGCCAACTTCTCTAATACCCTGCCCTGGACAAGCAGCGAATATGTGTCTTATGCAATAGACTATTTAGAAGCCTTTCAGAACTATTAACTAATTACTTAAGATGATTTCTTGCACTAAGAGCAGACGACGGTTTTCATACTGACTCACCCTTTTCATACAACCCACCGATTTCCCACCAACCTTATTCAGATTCTATATCCTGCTTTTGAACTTTAAGATCCTATTATCTTAATCCAGTTCACCAGTAAAGGAAGGCCAATTTTTAATATGTTCAAAAATTGAAAATACAACAATACGAAACTACAGTCAAAATTTTGGAAAAAGGGGAACAGAATTCTCGCCGTCTTTTATTATATATGTAGGTACTGTGTACATAATATTACTGTACATATAATATATAAAAAATAATATTTAATTTTCATCAAGGAATACCTTGTTTTTATATATATAGATTTGTCATTTTGTTTTTCTTAAGAAAATTTAGAATTTTAAAAATATTGGAAAATATAAAAGCAATTTATAAAACAATTATAAAATATAAATTATATAATTCTTAATATAATTATTTGTGTTAATTGTGAGTGTTTAACCAATAAAGACACCACAAATTGGCGATCCTGCCAGGAGCTAATATAGATATATTACATTTAAAAAAAAAAAACAAAATCATCAAGTGAAATTCACTGCCGTAGTCAAGAAGACCGTAAGAGAAATCGCCAACAGAAATTAAATTCAACATCCAAGCAGAATACAAGTTTTCTTAATCTACTAAAGGAAATAAAGCACGAAAATGATCATGTCAACATTATGAAATCCGCAAATTATTACCACTTTCAACTTTAAACAATCATCAATCAAGATTTTTTTAACGCGCTGTAAGAAGATAAAAAGAAAAGAAGCAAAATAATAGGTAGCCTTTAAATATTTATATATATATAAATTTAAAACAATAACAAAACAAACAAAAAGATTTATTAATTAGTAACAATCATTAATTTCATACACATTTAAAATATCCTTAAATTTAAATTTAATTTTATTTTGTTTTAAATATTTGTAAACTTTCTCTCTTAAAATGATGCCTCGCTCTCCAACACGTAATGATACTCCTTCAGGAAATTCGACATGTGTGCCTGTCATAACTACAGATAATAACACAAACACAAATAATCAACAAGCTGATACAATTCCACAAGCAAGTTTAGAAATATTTGCTTCATCTGTTAAGATCCCTCAATTTTGGACAAACTGCCCTGAAGCCTGGTTTTTGCATGCTGAAATGCAGTTTGCAACTAAAGGTATTTCTTCGGATCAAACCAAATACGAGTATATTATAACCGCTCTTCCACAAGAAGTTGTAATTAAAGTTTTAGATGTGATTCAGAACCCCCCCAGCAATAATCGATATCTTAATTTAAAGAAATTTTTAATTGACCGACATTCTTTAAGTGAAACCACTAAGTTAGACAAAATCCTTTCTGATAGTGAGCAACACTCATAGAATGACACCCAGATGTGCAACTAGGAAAATAGTTCATGGGAATGGAGATAGAGGGAGTAGTGTCTGTGGACATTCGATTTGAACCTATGCTCACGGAAAGTGACAGGAAAGACCTCTGCAGGCAGCTTATCGTACGAATTATACGAATTGTTCGGCTAAAGAAGGAATTCTTTCTGCAATGCGTAAATCGATTTGCTGTCTCATCGATCAAGAATGGAAACGTTCTCAATGTAGGACATGTAGTTCATAGAAAAGAGCTGAGTTAGGGAACAAGTTCCCTTGTCTCATTAGAGAACACTCTATTGAAGTAACGATAAGAAACCCAAAGGCATCAACACAAACTACTGTCAGCGAAAGGATATAGCTGGTGTAAATATTGCAGAGATGAGAAAATCTTACACCGTTGGAAAAAACCGTGTCACTGCAATACTTCTTTAGCGACATGATAAATGTGCTCAGTCCATCGAACATCACACTGAATTTTCATGGAAAAAAATTTGTTTTCTCATATTCGATCGTACGCATATAATACTAAGTTTTACGAGGTTTAAACTCTCTATCCACACGACCGCAATCGGAGTCTGTCATACGATCATGATTACGTGTATCATTGATATTCTGCCTCATGTCCCCAATCTCCGATAAGAATGAATATGTGCCACTATTTCTTAATCAGTATATACCTCTATTCATGAAATATAAGATTTTTTGAACTTACGTCTTGGGCTCGCATGATAGATCGAATCTGAAATGTATAAGTGTAAATGAGCATGCATCATTGATCCAGCTGAACTCGAACGATGATAAGGACTTCATTATCTCTGATACCATCGGTCGATTAAGTCTATCACCGTGAACTTCCTTTTGCAAATGTTTAATGTGACATTCGCTGTGCCCAAGTCCATATTGATGAATATGGCTCAGTATTGGTTGCTTTACAATGTTGTTTTTGAAGAAGTAGCGGTCAATAATAATGCATCAATGGATGCATCACAATTTAGTGAACTTTGTTTTTTTATTATTAAAGAGAAGTTACACTCAGGTAATTAATGCCTACTACTTAATTAAGGTGTTACTTTTTTCTGAAATGGGTGGGGTAGAGAGGACAGTCGGTGAAATTAGAAGACAGAATGAGGAGATCTTAATTTCTGTTTTACAACTGAACTATTCCGCGTTATTTATTATTTTTTTATAGCAGAGTTGCGGCGCCTCTGGTGTTAAGTAGACGCATTATGTCTCTTAAGCTGTATGTGTGGCCATTTTATTAACTGTTTTACTTCGCCGACGATTCTGCAGTATGAATTAGCGTAGGAAGTATCCTTAAATAGTCCAACAACAATTAACACAATGCCACGCTAATGTAAATCAGAAAAATTCATGATGTTTAATTTTTTTTTAATGACTGTTCAAGACAAGAAGTATCGGACCCACGTTCTCAGTCATAAATTGCTTTGTAGTCAACGCGGTAACTGCTTCAGCCAACAGTACCCTCTCGTTACCTAATTTGAAAAAAAATCCTAGCAAGCATTTAAGACCGTTTCTAGACGGTCACTAGACACTACCGTTCAAAAAACTTAGTAATTGCATAGTCGCATATTTTTATGTTCAAAAAAAGTTCAAATTTTGTGTTTTTTTTCGAAGTCTTTTTCTGAACTCTTACGCAGTTATAGTAGAGTTTTTTATTGCAATACTTACAGGACTTATCAATTCCCACAGCATGGAATTAGATGAATCTATTAGAAGATAGACCAAGTTCGCAACGTCTGTAATACAAAGTTTTTTTGTTGTTGAATGTTCCAAATGACGATTAACAAAACATTCACAAAGTTTTTATTTCCTGTTACTTCTCGAAACCAATGACCAAAACAGTTTTCAGTTTCAGCATCTTCGTTTCCTTTTCGAATCACTTAACGCAAATGGCCTTTTATTTGCTTTAAGCATCATGATCATCAGGATTATTTCTATTATCATGGAGTTACCCATAATCTATTAAATGTAAAATTGTGTGAATATTTTTCGCTGTCAACTTTTTTTTAATTTCATTTACATGTTAAAGTACATTTTAGAAAACACTTTTTATTTTTGTGAGGATTATTATTCTTGTTCGTTTATTTTTTATTTTCTTTTCTAAATATATTACGCTTAGAGGAATGTAGTTTTTTTCGAAATAGATTTTTTTTGATTGAAAAAAAATGCAGGTTTGTTGTTGTAATGGACTTATTTGCATGCGAGTGCAGAAAAGGCTGAGAAACAAACGAAAAAAAGCTACTTTATTTATATTTACTTTTATTTAAACAAACATTCTTTTGGCGTTTAGAGTGTGACTACAAGTGATTGTAGAAGAGGAAAAATATCCTATACACCATCTACGAACACACTTCTGGCACGATTGGAGTTTCTTGGATAGGAAAAGAAAAACAACTACGAGTACGCCAAAAAAAAAAGAAGAACAAATGGACAGATATAAAAAAGACACTCGTACTGGTACTTAAGCAAAAAATGTGTGTGATGTATGAGTAAATTTTGGTCAATTTAAATTGTGTTGTGAATCAAATTTGGGGAAAATACATGTACATATTTATGTACAATAAGATTACGTTTATGTCTAAAAGTGTGTGCACCTCAGACTGAGTATAATAATATATACAGTGCAACTTCGACAATCCGGACACATATAACATTAGGGTCAGTGGGATTAACGAATTGTCCGGAGTATAGTAGGTGAAAATATTGAAATAATCTACGTGTATGCATGCATTGTACTATGATTTATTAAAAAACTATAAATTATTATATTTAATTATGTATTATATTAAATTATTTAAATATGTAATCTAAGTGAATTAAATACATATGTACATACTATGATTTATTAAAAAACGAAGTTATTTTGTGTTGACTAACTTTGTTGAGGTGGTTGATTTGTGCTTTTTGCTCTAGTCGCTTTAACAATAGAATATCCTGCATATCCAAATTATTCTCCTCAGCCCACTGAACGCAAACTGAAAATGATTTCTTTTCAGCAGCATTAGAGATATTTGTTTTTGCATCCATTACTACTAAATCGTCTTCAGAGTCCGTAAACAGCACTGACGATTCATTTCGTTTAGCGTGTTGTATTATACATATTAAGAAAATGGTTTATTACATTATTCTGGTTTAAATGTTACCGGGTCCATTATAGGCATTCGAAATAAATTTTTTTATCTTCTCTTTATTTTTTTAATGTCGCAAATCGTTGATTTAGGAACATGGTATTTTTCATCAACCTGCCTAATAGTTTTTCTCTTATCAAGACTGCAAAATATCACACTTTTCCTTTAAGGTATTTTATGTTTGCGTTTATTATTTAAAAAACATGACACTTGGAATGGAATTAGACATACACGCTTGCGAAAAAATGAATCGAAACTGAAGTAATGATAGTGCAAAATATAAATCTAAGTATGAATAACAAAACATGCGAGTAAAAAAGGAAAAACTGCCGAATATTAATATTTATTCTTGCATAAAAAAATTTTTCCGGATTGTAGAGGTAAAAAATTTTAAATTGTCCGAAATGTAGAAGCGTCCCAATTATTGAAGTGACCGGACTGGCGCAAGTCCGAACTGTCGAAGTTGTACTGTACATCTAAGTGTGAGTGTGTGTGAAAGTGTCATGTTGCTACATACTCGTGTACATATGTGTGGGTATGTGTTAAGAGAGAGAGATAGAGAGATGAAGAAAAAGCACTTAAATTGCCTTTTTGCAAATGAATGGCATACATTTTATTTTAGCCATATCCAACATATTTGGTTATGGTTTATTTCATAAGCAGAGGATTAAATGTTTCAAATCATTTTTGTTAAAAAAGGCACATTCTCCAGAAAACTTATTTTTAAAACAAAGCTGGTACAAAAACAATATGGTTCCCATTAAAAAAAAACTCATTTATAAAAACTTTTTTAAATTTCTTTCGTAAGGAGTATTTAAAACAAGTACGTAAATAAAAACTTCCTTGCTCAATATAAGTAATAGTTTTTTTACGTTACGTTTTTAAAAATTTATTTTCATAAGAGTACCTGTCCTTATAAGTACCTCCTGTAAAAAGTACATTTTGTAAAAAGTACATTTTCATTTTCATTAAAAGCGCATTTCGTTGCCTTTTGACGTGATCCTCGTATGTGCAAAATCATATTTTACGAATAATCAATGAAATATTTATTATTACTTAATAATCGTACATGTATACTTATATTCATCATAAATGTTATCTTTATAGTATAATCTTTAAAGTTATAAACAAAGAGTGCAAATTCAACATTTCGTTATGAATATTCGCATGAACTCATCAATAATAAATATTTTTGTTGATTTCTAGAAAATTATGATTTGCTATTTGATACAAGGTTAACGTAGAAAATGAACGCATATAAATATTTTGCAAAAAGCACATTTAGGAAGAACTGTATAATCTTTTGTAAAAAGTACCTTTTGCCAAAAGCATAGGTTTCCTAAAAACTATATCTTCTGGAAAGTAAATTTTTAAGAAAAGAATGCAAAATGTATATTTCATAGAAAGTACGTTTTGTAAAAGATACTATTCCAAAATCATCTTTTATATGGTATGCATTTGGTGAAGAGAACCTTTTGTAAAAGTACTTTTACAACAAAAAAGTATTATTTTGAAAAAAGTACGCTTCGCACAAGGCCCTCTCTGAGAAAAATTGCTTACTGTAAATCTACCTATTGTAAACAGTACTTTGTCGAAAACTACATTTAGTAAGAACGGTTAATTCTTTTGAAGAAAGTACTTTTTGCAAAAAGTATTATGTATATCTTTGGTAATAAGTACTTTTTGTAAAAGTTATTTTTTGCAAACAACACCATTGTTAAAGAGTATTTTTTGCAAAAATTACTTTTCTGAAAAATTGCCATTGTGAAAAAATTGCTTTTAGAAAAAGTAGCTTTTGCAGAAAGTGTCTTTTTTGGAAAGTATATTTTGCAAAAAGCTTCCTTTGAAAACATTTCTTTTTTGTAAATCTTATGTTTTGTAAGATATACCTGGTGTAAAAAGAACTTTTTGAAAAAAGTATGTTCTGTAAAACGCATTTTTGCAAAAAGTACATTTAGCAAGAACTGTTTCTTCTTTTATAAAAAAGTACCTTTTGCAGAAACAATAGCTTGAAAAGTATTATAGACAAATTATTGATTAAAGAGTTTGATTTTAATTTTAATAACTTGTGTTAGACCTCCCATTTAGTTCGCCGTTTGTCCAATATGAAGATACTTTTAGCTCTAAACAAAATTTGATTAAATGATCCTCGCAGAAATGAACCCCTCGAAATTCGCATAAAAGTTCTTTTTTGCCACTTGTTAATTAATTTCAATGTCCTTGTAAGAAAAGCAATTATTTTTCATTGAATAAAAATATATTGATCCGGGAAAAGTACGTTAAGGTTATGCAAGGTGGCTTAAAAGTAATTTCATAATTTGAAATTGCTACCATTTTTGCAGATGGTGCCGCATATCACTGTGCTTTAACATTTACGGTGTAAACATATAGAGAATTAGTTTTCAACACACCTCAAAAACGTCGAATGATTGTTAGTGCTAATTTGACAAATTTTCATTTTATTGTTTTATGATATTATCAAATTTAACATTTTTTATGCGCCATCTCGTACAATTAAAAAAAAGGTATTTCTTGTGAATATCAAATATGCCGTGAACTTGGGCCCTTACTAGATCACAGCTTAAAAATCAATTAAATAATGGCTAAAGCTAATTTCTAATAGTGTTTGCACTCTTTCATAAGCCACTACAAATCAATGATCATCATATATTCTTGATTATGATGATCGCAGTGACGATGATCGTCATTATCTTCATATCGAATATAGGTCGAAATGATATAAGAATTAAAATATTTAAGAAGAAAAAAATAAATAAATAAACATATTTTTTAAGCCAAAAATAACGGTCTGGAGGAGAAAAAAATTTTCAAGTTTTTATTTTAAAGTTAAATGTTAAATTTTTTTTTAACTTTTCACATAATGCCAATTGTATGCGAAGTTAACAATCATTAAAAAAAGGCTAAAACCAAAAACAAAGTCCAACAGCAAAACTTTAAAACAAAAAAGGTGAAACAAATTAAGGCAGTTCCTTTAAAAGCTTAAGTAATGACGCAGACACACACACACACACACTTGTATATATTCATTCATTCATTATTTAATATAGTTTAAAAATAAAATCACGAACTTTTATGAAAAATAATGTTGGGTAAAAAATGCAAAACAAAAACAAAAAGAAGTTCAACCAACCCACAGTGAATCCCTCCAAAAAAAAAACATAATAATAATAATAATATATAAAAATAAAAAATAACTACAACAACAAAAATACTATGGCAAAAAAGCAACAACTGTAATAAAATATATTGTATAATGAAGGTTGATTTTTATATGATTTCATACGTGGTTGTAGTTGGTTTCCTCGTCTCCAGCGCAGGTGAAAAAAGAACCGATAAAACAGATAACAAACACTTGATGTTCATATCTCGTATACAAATTTTGTTACTTTTTTCTGTGTAAGTTTATTTTTCAGATCTCTACGTGTGTTGCCCTGCCGACTAATTGAATAAATCAGAGAACCGAAACAACTAAATTTAAGACCTTAATTTGTTTCTGCCGAAAATAACAAAACTCTCATCTAATTGTATGTTCGGTAACAATTGAATGGAAAGAAATAATACTGTTGTTGCTGTTATGATAAGATGGCAAGAAGGAGGTAGAACAAGAATTGTTGCAGCTGAATATATATATATGGATTTGTGCGAATGTTCTTTATCTTTAATTCACTACAGTCAGTCAAAACCATATGACTTTAATCGTTGTTGTACATTAATTTCGATCAGGAGAAAAGATTACGGGAAGTGAAAAGTTTTTGAAAGAGTACAGTACAGAACTGGGATGTAAGTTTGCCATAAAAATTGCACAAACAAAATGTATATTAGACTGAGTTTGCATTTATCAACTTTTGTTGATTTAAAATTTCTTTTTCTTCTTTGAAGTTGAATTTACGTTTAAATTTGCAAAATTTTTATTTGTGCAATTTTTCTTCTTCTTAGAGCTTGCAATGTGTGTGTATATGTATGTGTGAATATGTACACACGAAAGAACAAAACGTAATGAACGTACATGCACACGCGTACTAGTTTCTCTTTGCACTGCCACCACCACAACCCCAGCCTTGCCATTAAACTAAGAATTGATTCAGCAAAAGTTGAAAAGTGTCAACTCTATGAAAAAATACCCAGTTATCGCAATTTACGACTTAGAACCTGGGTTCGAACCCTATTCAGGACAAGCCATCAACATCATGAGTGTTTCTGATTTACATACATTAGCGTGGCATTGCCTTAATTGTTGTTGAAACAGTTTAAGCGATGAAGCACTGGTCACTGAACAATATCGGCAGCGATTGATACTCTCTATGCTAATTTACACTACATCACGGCGCCCTCCTTCGTCGCTAATGTTAGTAGTACAATTGTCGACGAAGTAAAATATATTTTGAATAGATTATATATAATATATAATAGATTATGCGAATAAACCACAAACAATTCCTGAGCTCAAATTCAACATCCAACACGCCATCGGTGAGATAGAGCCACATCTCTGTGAAAAAGTCATTTAAAATTTCATAAAAAGAGTAATGGCTTGTGATCGGAGCCTTCCATGAAGATGGAAAGATTTTGGAATAGAAAAAATAGAAATTTTCGTCATTTCCAAGTGATTTTAATAGAATCTTGTAATAACAAAATTATATTTATTTACCTGATTTATATGATTTAAGGACATTAAGAAGAGTAATTTTGTTTTTTCTCTTCAGAAAATAATTTCATTTTAAACAACAGAAATCTTAAAAGGATAAAAACACAATTTAAATCACAATTTAATTAAAAAATGAAAAATACGACTTTTATGTAAATCTAAAGATATAAGTCCTTTTTTCTATTCGATCAAGATTTGCTCAAATTATAAAAAAATCAATATTCTTACTTAAAAAGAAGGCGATTTTGTAACATCGTAATCCTTCTTATGCGAAATTCGGGCGAGGCAAACGTTTTAGGAGCCGTACCATACGACCTTATCACCTATTGAGTTCATATTACTGGTTTCCCGACAAATAAAAATGCTGGGCTTTTGATCCGGAAGTATTGCAAATTTTAATAATTTCCTATGATGGCGCCACCTTTTATTAAATTAAGAATGGTTTTTCATCACTGGCAATAAACTTCAGAATTCAAAGGCGTACAGTAGTCGCGATATCATATTTTTATGTCAAAATAATTTTGTCAAGTTTAATTTTTGGAAGCAATGAAAATATCATTCTCTATCATTCGCGGAATGGAAAGAATACTGAGTACAGCGGCCGCAACAGTTACTCTGTTTGCACAGAATAGTTGCTTCATCTGTACCCATCTTTAATAATTCAAAGCTTTAAATGTAATATTGAATTTCTAATTAAAAACAAAGTCCAATAATCTTCAAATCGTCCCAAATTTAATAAATAATAAATCATTAATTTACGGTTTCAAAATTTTTGCAATGTGCCACATACAAGTGAGTACTTTTGCATTTCATTATTAGGGATGTTAAATTTGATATTTATGTCGCTACTGGTAACATTTTAATGCTGCTGTTGCATTTGTTGTTGATGATGATGTTGTTATAGTTATTGCTACCTGCCTGTTGTCGTTAGTTCATTGAAAGCAATTGCACCCAAATTTGCAGTAAAACAAAAACTGAAGTGAAAAACGCACACATACAAAAGTAAAAATGAACAGTACATTTATTGGACTCAATGATAGTAAGGAACTTTTTGTTGCAAGCATAAAGTTAATATGCTAGAAAAAAGCTTGTGAAACAACACTAAGCCTACGCACAGTTGTGCGAAATGAAAATGGGGAAAACATTTAAACAAAATCCGTAAATCTAAATTTCATAACGAAATAGAAATTTTACAAAAAAAGTCAACATTAACAACAACAAAAATGAAATTTCGTCAAATAGCCAATATATCACAAAATCACAATAAATTGCAGTCCAAATTAAGAAATATTGCAAAAAATTCAGTTTCAAAGAAAAATAATTGCAGTTTCCCCAAAAAATTTTAATATTATAAGAAAAAATTATAAAATACAAATAATACAGGAAAGTCAAACAAAAAAAAATTAACATGAAAACGAAATTATATTTAATAAAGAATTAAATGGCGTTTTCATTTCTAAAAAACGTGCAAGAGTCTTACAGGACTTAATACTCTTTGCTAATAAGTTTAAATAAAACTTAATTTCCTTCTTTATCTTTTAAATACAAAAAAATGCACTTTTGTCTAAAAAGGAAGAGACCATAAACTTCACCAAGAAAGGAAACATTCACTAAAATATCCAAATCCTGTGGAAAACTGATATGAGAATTATTAATTTATGTATTTATTTTATTTATGAATTAATTAATAAGAACTTGATGTAAATGGAAGGCAAATCAGTATTCTCTTCATTTAAAATTTAAGCGAACAATAATGTTCGACATCATAGAACAGACAGTCAACTTTGCCAAGCAATAGAACTTTTATAAAATAATAGAAAAATCACCCTAAAATAAATACTAAAAATTATGCAACTTCAATGAAAAAAATTAGTTATATATTAGAAAAGTGTTTATTAAATAACATATGCATGTTTTTGCAATATCATTAAAAAAATGTTAATTATAAAAATAAAAATTTATTTTGTCAAAAATGGACTATCACGAAATTGATGTACATGTTGCAAATTTGCCTAAACAACGTTATATCTCGACAAAAACTAATTTCTACGCAAACGAGTGCAATGGGAATTTTCAAATAATAATAATTTGTCAAGAGTTGAATAGATACAATATTCATATGAATTTTTTACACAGGAAAGAAAAATATGACTCTCTGATTCGAAATGAAAGAAAATGCTTTTGAATCTCAATTTTATTAACAAACAAGTTTGAAAAGTTTTCTTTTTCCTTTCGAATCAAATTACAGAGTAAGCAACCCCCTCACCCCGAATTATTAGCTAGAAAATAGCACTTTTTGAGTTTGCCAAAAATCTATAATATAGAAATTTCAATAAAAATATAAAACTCTCCGAGAAATCACAATTTTTGTAAAATATGTAGAAAAAACAAAATCAGAAATATGTGAAAATAACAGCAGCTATCCAAAATCTTAATTTCACTATTAGATAAAATTACGTCTGGAAAGTTAGATTTTAAAAAAATCAAAATTCAGATACGAAAACAAAGATTCAACGAAATATGAAATCCAAATTGTATCAAACAAGCAAAATTGCGCACAAAACAAACATCGAAAAATTTTGAATCAATGAATAAATAAAATGAATTTTAACAACAAAAATTCATACTCACGTATTTTAATTTATTTATTGAATCTCAATATTAAGTTGAACTTGAATTAAAATCAAAAGATATTAAGAAAGTATAACGATTATTTGTTTTCCATTACTTGTATATCGGCAAGTGAAAGGGAAATTATGTTAATAATATTTAATTCTTTCCATGCTGATATTGAATTTAGAATTTAAAATATATGTGTATGTATTGAATTAAAATCTTAACTCTAAAATAAGTCCAAAATTACACCCGACATTGAAGATTGTATCACCAAAAAAAAATTTAATATACCATAGAAAAAATATATATTTCTTTAAAAGACGAAAATTTAGCAAAAAATCAGAATCAAAAATCATTTCAGCAAACAGCGAAAAAAATTAATTCTCCAAATATATCATAATTTTACAAAAAATAATAAATTTCACCTTAATTAAGAAATTGTACTAAAAAAATTTAATTGCATACGATTAAATAAATTGCAAAATTTATAAAGTACGCAAAAATAACGAAAATTTCGTCCTGAATAAAATTAAAAAGAACTAAAAATTTATATTGTATAGAAAAATTTTGTAAAACAATTGACATTTCACCAAAAACTCTAAATGAGTTTAAAATTTACAATACAAAGAAAATGTATTAAATAATTTTTAATTTCTCTTAAAAACCACTTAATAAAAAACGGCAAAGTTCAGTGAAACAAAAAGCGGAAAAGTTTATAAGGAACGATCATTTACCAATGAAGTAAAATATTGTAGACAAATTTAAAAATCACCGAAATTTATATTGCTAATTGAAAAATTTGCTTTAGTTCATAAAACTTCAGAATTCTGGAAAAAATAAACAAAACCAAACGATCGAAATTTTAACAAAATACCTCAAATTTATAATAAATAAACAGTGAAAATTCAATGAACAATAAACGGATGTTTTGCTGTGGCAACCATAGTGTGGTTGATTTTGAAAATTTCAAAACATTGTTCATTAGACTGTTAATTTAAATCCACCTTTTACAAATTGCAAGGCGTTTACAAATTGCAAGACTTTTACAAATTGCAAGGTCTTTACAATGATTGGTTCCGCACCTGATACTGTGTGTCAATGTGAGTAGTTTATTAATTATTTTATCATAATATTTATAGTTATACAGGGTCTTGCTGTATACAAAACTATGTAATTATCATAATACATTACTCTTAGATTATGATCATCATAGCAATGGACTCAAAAACTCTGCAACATATTAAAATTTGAGGATATTTTTTCTTAATTGCGATTCTACTTTCCACAATTGTATATTACATTCCATCACAATCTAAACAATCGAAACTCTTTTTGCAAAAGAAACTCAGTTTCTTTTTAAATGTTATATAATTTATATATCCCATATAGTAGTTTTAATTTCCAGTTTTCCTAAGAATATTTTTAAAAATCTGTTGCGAAATTTAGCTTTATTTTTTTTTCTAGAATTATTATTTCTAAATATATGTATATGCATACATTTTTACATTTTTTTAATGTCTAGTAGAATAGAAAGGAGGATTAGCCTTTACTTACCCTAAATAATTTTTTATGTAAAGGCTGTTGAAAATTTGCACACATATATTTAAAATTTGAAATTTTATCTCCCGATTTGTTTGACATGCAAATATTTGAAATTTGCTGTTTTTTTCTTGCACATATAATTTGCCTCTTTAGATTTTATACAGGGCAAATTAAAATTTTTCTGTTATCATTTTTATATTTTTTTTATCAATTACTAACTAATCATTTTTATAACTTATTTAACAACAAAAACAATATTTCATATGACAAAAAAGCACAAATTCATGCCGAAACGCACACGTACACACACACAAATTCGGAAAAATATTTTATTTGTTTTATTTTCAGCTGTTGTTCGCGTTTTTTTATATTTATTTTAATTTCTTAGCTGCCGTTGTTGTTATTTAATTCTGTTTTATGTCATTTATTTTCTACTTCATTTAAATTTCATTATTTGTTTTAAATATACGTAATTTATTTTTTTTTTTTTTTTGTTTTGTTTTCAATTAAGCTTTGAGATGAAATTTGTTTCAATTAAAATATGTATGTACATATATTTTGCAAACATACTTTCAGTAAAACGTTATAATAAACACTCACTGAAATCTAATTTATAATTAAATTGCATTAATTCGTGTTCGAGTTAAAGTTTCCGCACATCAAAAAAAATTAAAACAAACAAATAAAAACTTAAAATTTACTTTGAAAATTGCTTATAAAACACAACCGGCCGCTTCGAAACGTTGTTGTTAAATAAATGATCAACTACCTGAGCTCTGTGTAGTCTATCTAAACAAAGTCATTATGACGATAAAAGTGTCTGTGTGTGTTTTTGTTGTCATTTTTAATAATAATGAAGTTGATGCACATGAATTAGCGCCACAATTTAAGAGCAACTTATACCTTTAACAATGAAAAGATCTAAAAGTTTGCACACAAACACACAATCGCGCAAACACTTAAGGCCATGTCACATACAACTTTTGCTTCGCGTTGCGTTACAGCTTCGCTTTGACATCTAAGTTGAAATGTACATACTTATACGAAACATGCCACATAAAACACTTTTAGCGCAGCGTGACGCAAAAAGTTCGGCAACTCTCAACTTTTTGCGTGCTTTGACAATCAAAGTTATGTATGTATGTATGTTAGAATATGATAGAATATGAAAATGTGATGTGATATGAAAAATACTTATTTTTTTATTTTTAAAATTTATTTCCTGTTGAAGAATATGAGCTTGTTTTTTTAAACTAATTTATAAAATAGTACCTATTTGCATGCTATATGTAAGTATATAGCATAAGATTATTTTATTGTAAAAAATCAGTGGCAGCGTATTATTAATAATATTTTACCTTTTTATATGAATACATACATACATACATATGTATGTATTTGAAAATCCAAAAACAAATGAATTGGTGACAATAAAAAGCTTTATATGGTATAGTGGTGTATTTTCAATAAACTACAATAGGTGATAACAAAATAAACACACAAAAGCAAATAATATTTTGACTTTAATTTTTATAATAAAAAATAATTAGCAAAATTCATAACCACTTTTTGGTAAACATACAATGCGCGCGTTGTGTCAAAGTTTTCATTGTGTCATACACCTTTTGCGTTACGCTTTTCTCTCAAAGTTAAAGACGTCACGCAACGCTACAAAGTTTTATGTGACACGGCCTTTATTAATCGCATATACTTATGCATTCTTGAAAAGAGAACTCCATGAAAGAGCATAAGAGAGCCGCCAATAAGAAATGTAAACAAATTTTAAAAGAGTTGAATAACATAATTAAAAGAGTATTTTTATAAGCAACACAAATTAATAGGAAGTAAATACAAATGTATTTGTATTTTTTCTAATGCATAAATATTTATGCAACTCTTTCTGTGTGAAATATGATTTTTTTATAAAAAAATTGAATTAGAACATGCATTTCAATTTAAACAAAGTGTTGCCAATGGGGAAAAATTTTGTTGATATTTTTAATATTTACATCTCATTAAAATCGAAATAATTATAATTGGATATTTGTATATAATATTAATGGTGCCAACTATACCACTTTAAGGGTATATCTATTTATTTTGGGTTTCTTACTCAACTCTATTATCTGCCGAAAAATATCTACCACCCTTCTAGTTTTCCAAAAGTAATGCTAAAGTATTGTTGCACAACATTTCGTAGCTAATACAGTCTAGAAGTTCAACTAATATTAAGTTTTTCACAATGCTAACCCGATCACACCACATAAAATTTGTTAAATTTTTTTACAATGCATGTAAACAGTGTTTAAAATGCAGCATTGACTACACTTTTTAGCAGCTATTAAATTTTCCTGAATTTTTTTTGCGCTTATCTGCCATTCTTGGGGGAAAAAAGAAGCAAGTGAATTTGGATAAAAAATGGAGACTTTTGAAAAATAAAACTCTTCATCAAAGTCGAAAATTTTTGGCGTCATACATCTAAAATGAAAATATGTGACAACGCACAAATATTCCCTTTATTGATCGATTTTATGAGAAAATAGCACGTTCTTCCACATAGTAGTGAGAATGTTGAGAGTCTTTCGGAAGCGAATTTATTTAAAAAAAATTCTAGTCGAAATTATACTAAAATTCCTTTATATATTAGAATTATAAAAAGTTATGCTATATGTTTATGTATGTGTTTCTTCTCACAGACCATTTAAGACCAATTAAATTACGATATCATAATTAAATTCTTAAATTCGAGTTCTTTTCTATTCCAAGTTTGAGTATTAGAGATCTATAATTAGGATTTAATGTAAGCTCCTTTGAGGGCCTATGCTCCTAAAAGGAACGACGAGAACTTATCTTTTATTAAATATATTTCTCAGTCAAACGAAATATAAATTAAAGGTATGAAATTCGTTTTCTAAGCTAATAAAAATACAAAAAAGTAAAAGCGGTTGATCTACTATTTTTCAAAATAAAATTTGTTGGAAACTATCACCTTTTCAAATAGTGTGTACCTCTAATGAAGATTTTGCGTTATCATTACTGTTTGGGCGATTTTTAATATTTACATGTCATAACATTCGAAATAGTTTTAGTTGAGTTTTTGTATATAATCTCAGTCAGAAACTAGAAATTTTATCAATTCTATTTTTGAGACTTATATGTTTTAAATTAACATAACCATTTATTTTATCCAAGGCGCAGAGCTCTGTCATCGCTAGAAAGTTACTCAAAAATAGAACGAGAAGACAACTTAAGTTCGTAAGCTATTTTATATCATACATTCCTTTAAAAAATGCAGTTTAAGATTACCAAATGAAACCAATAACAATAAGACTTGAAAAGCATGTTAGGATATATCTTGTAATCACTATAAGATTTTTTTTTTCAATTGCAACAAGAATATGTCTATCTCAAATACAGAAGAGTCTACAAATATAGCATGCAATATGTATAGAAGATTTTATTTAATCACAACAAGGATGTGGCTACCAATAATACATCCTCCTTATAAAAATTGACTACTTTAGTCTTGGGAAAACGTTTCGGATATGTGAATGACTGACTGGGTAACATTAACACTCTTTTATATTGACTACTTTAAAATGTAAACGACGTGTTTAACAAAATTTTCAAATATATTTTTTTGTTTTATTTGTTGTATTCTTTATTTGGGGGGCCCCAGTATAAAAATAAATATTTTATATTTACAAATACCTGCATATGTATATATGTAGGTCTATAGATTTAGTTGAGCTATGACATTTTATCTGTAAACACTTAACCTACATCAGAAGTTTTTTTAGTGTTAATTAATGGTAACCGCGAATTGCGGATTTCGAGACCACTCAAATTTCACTTCCCTTTTAAAGAAAACATATAAAATTTTATTTAATTATATAAATAATTAAAAATTATGTTTAAGCTGTGGCAATGATCTTCATTCATTTTTAGTAAAACAGACAAAATATTTAGGTGGGAATCGAACAAGTTGGTTCTCCGCAGTAAAAGGGTAGTATACTACCTATTAACCTAAGTCTACGTTCAGACACATCATGTCTTATTGACATGATTGCTATTTTATAGGCGAGGTCGACGAGGGGAAAAGAAACGAGTACGCAAGTTTATGTACTCTGTTAGTACGTTTTGCTTTCTCATTCGTAATGTCAAAAATCCTCAAACATCGTTTTTTATGTACACATACATAAAAACAACTCGTCAACAAGACATGACTTGTGTGAACGCCAAAGAAAGTTCAAAGAAGAAAAAGTAAGAATCATGTCAATAAGACATGATGCGTTTAAACGTAGACTAATCAGGCAATAAAATAAATACTGTTTTTCTCATTTGGCTACATTAAAAAAATATAACGGCAACACTGTCTATCTTTAGCCGTTTTCATGGTGAAATAACTTTATTTCACCACAGCCCTTTTTTATTCTTTTCAGCACAATCCAAAAGGAAAAACTCAATTCATATACACATGCATACATATGCAACAATAGACACTTGCACCCATGCACCTGTTGTAAGTAATTTTGCTACAAACGAGCTAAAACAGAATTATATTAAATACCTCATGGGCACATTTCCTAACACACTTTAAATAAACACTTTATTTTTCTTTAACACTGTTTAGATTTTCTTTAACAAATCATTTATTTGGGTTTTATTACGCGCACCTAGAACACTAACTTAACCCCACTGCGGCTGTCATTAAACTAAAGAAAAGAAAAAAAGCTTAATCCAGATTAAAGCCGTCATGACCTTGTATCACTCACTTCGTCACGAACAACATCAAAGATTATTAATAACCTAGATCAAGAACCAGAATACATATTATCCAAGCTAATATGCAGCAGAGACAACAACACATTTTAATCACAGGCCTTTGGCGATATCTAAGCCACAAAGCTTTTCATGTTATATTGGGTGTTTAAGCAACCATGTTCTAAAATCTCTTTAAATCTTCTTTTCTCAATGTGAGTGCGTTTTTTCTTTATAGTTTTCAAGAACAGATTTGTTTGTTTTGTATATCGAAAATATCAAATTCTGATTTTGCATTGAAGATTTGACTACTTTTTAATTTTTGTTTAGGTAATAATAATTAATAATAATTAGGTAATTGGCAATTTTAGGGCTAATTGACATGTGTCGTACCAATATGCAAGCAATGGATTACAAAGAAATGACGATTTTGAAAAATATATTGCCGAACCTTAATACTAAGAAATACTGGTGGCTTGGCCGATAAGGAAATTAACTTTTAAAATTATTTTTTAATATATAAAAGGAGTTGTTCCAATTGTTTTTCCTACATTGACGAATTTAAAACATCACGTTTATTATTTCAATTCATAAATATTCCTAAAAAGAAATGTATATATTTTTAAAAAAGTAAATGTACTAAAATGATCGAATACGGGGCGGAGTATTTTAAGTTATTTATGCTACTACTTGTTTATTTACAGTTTAATTCAAAGAAATTATTGTTAAATAAATGTTTAAAAAATTATATATCTCGTATGAAATTTTTAAAATAATTAAAAAAAATTTTAAATACAACCTCCAGATATTTGTAACCCCATTCGTAACGAAAATTTAGACGTAGTTTATACGCTACAAAAAACGAGCTGCTAACTAGAATATCTACGTATGCAATTGTCAATTGCAAACTGACAGTGACCAGGGCATGCAATGACAAATCAAAACTTATAATTGGTTCTACTTGATGAATCTAGGGTGATCCTTATCAATTACACTTCAAGTCAACTCACAAACCTCCACGTAGTGGTCCCTGGACGATATTCTTGACACCTGTCGCTAAATTGTTAGAGGCGTCTGCAGCGTCTGTTCTCCTAGTTGGGGCGGCTGCAAGCGGACGTCCGTTCTTATATTTAGCGGTTCGCTATATAAATGTGTTTTGCACTCAGCCAGTCTGTTGGCTTAGATGGCAGCCCCATCCTTTGCTCATCCGAGATAGATATATTAGCGAAACAGCAAACAACATTGAGGCCCTATGCGAAAATGGAGACAAGAAACATCACAAGCGGCTAACAAGCAACAACAGATAGAAATATTAAAAATTGTGAATTGGATCTTTTTCCAGAAATACCTGAAATTTTCTGCTATATGTTTAAGTAAGAGCTTAACGTTTAATCGTTTAATATAATTGAAATTTAAAAATAGCGCGAAAAATGTAATAGCAGATTTTTGGCCGCTCGTTTGTCAAAGTTTGAAAAGTACGTTGAGAATAAGCTCTAGGTTAACTTAATGCATTGTTTGTGTTGTGATTCAGGTTGTTAACTTTGAATTCTCAATCTTTCCGCCGACTTGTTAAATAAAAAGTTTTACAAAATTAAATATAAATACTTATTGGCTACAACTACAAAGTTAAATGTATATAGAGTCGTTCACAGAATAAAATAAGAAAAGAAAAATGACAGAATAAGAATACAAAATAAAACCACAAACTGTCCGCAGGTTGTTTGTTGAATTTTTTTTTTTTTTTTTTTTGTTCTGTATTAAATTTTTTTTTATAAATTTTGTTATTCTTAGCGTAATTTAAGTAGGTACGAAGGTAAAACAGCAACAACTGCAAAAGTAAGTTAAATTTAAAAATTAAGAAGAAAAAAATATATTTATTCTGCCATCGTTCGAAGTAGATTTATAGGAAAATAATTAAACAAACAAAAAAAAAGACGAAGAATAATGATTTTGGGGCGCCGCACAGTGGGATATTATGTTTGCAGGCAGTAAATGAAAGTAAAGCGAAATGATTTTTAAAATCTGAATTGGTATATATAACACCAATGAAATGTTGATATATGTACAGCTAAGCCCACAACAAATAATACAAGCAAATAAATACATTTGCCATATATTGCACAATAAATATTGTGCAATAAAATTTCCTGTGTATATTATGTTAGTAGGTGGCACAATATATAGAGCAATATTAAAAGTCTTTTGATTTATATAGTGCAAAAAGGAAATATATATGTAATAAGTTGACAGCATTGTGACACAACTATTTCCTCGCTCGTCACTTAACATTATTTTTGTATTTTTTAAGGTTATTTAAATCCAAATTGTTAAATTTTTTTAAGTTTTTATTTTTCATGAAAAGTTTATGATAAAATTTGTAAGTATGTGTTTTTAGGTTTTTTTTTTACTTTTATATATGTTTGATAAATTGCGCCATATTTTGTTTGAAAATATTGAGCAACTTATTGGATAGCGTAAAGCGAAACGACAATGATAAAGGCAATAAAATAGACCATAATATTTTACAATCTCAAATATTTATGTCAGTTTAATAACTTCGAAATGACAAACATGAAAAATTACTTTAGAATCGCTTTTTGAAAAGGG
This sequence comes from Germaria angustata, assembly GCA_963681545.1. Taxonomy (NCBI): domain Eukaryota; kingdom Metazoa; phylum Arthropoda; class Insecta; order Diptera; family Tachinidae; genus Germaria; species Germaria angustata. Next base: position 114,642,291 of record OY812998.1, on the reverse strand, counting down.
TACCACAGTGCACAAACAGTATTTAAATAATGTACTCGTATGCGTACGTGTGAGTGAGGATGTGGTTTTCGAGCGGTACAACAAATACAAAATTATAAGAGTTCAATTTGTATTGGACATAATTTTGTTGCAATAATTTAAATGACTTTAAGTTTAGTAATAAAGTTAATGCATTTCATTGAAAATTTAATCAGCGTGAAATTAATTTTTTCTTTATTTTTTATAATTTTTTTTTTTAATTTTTGTCAAAGATGCAAAAACTTGTAATATTTTTAATAGACTTTTTTAAATTTATTTAACATTCGGTATCTTTAGAAAGATTTTTAGTTTATGACATGATGAGTATTAAAAACGGATGCTCTTCAGGAAAAAGGAAAATTGCTTAAAGTTTCATTAGAAGTTCTTTTCAATGTGTATTTTAATAAACCTATTGACATTTCGTGATAGACATTCCAATATTTAGTGATACTTCCTTCAGAAGAATTATAATCCATAGAAATTATATTACATGTGGTAGACTTATTAATTTCTTACGACCAGATTATTGATACCTTCAACAGTCATTAACATGCAACAACATTAAGGTGATGACGACTGTGATTCTAGCAACCTCCATGTATTATCCAAGTTTCTCGAAATTTAGAAAATATAAATTTTGCTTTCACTGAAAATCAATTCTTTGGAAAAAATTAAAGCCCTTTCACTCTCCCCAATCAAATTGGTCATAATAAAAGTCTTCGACAGAAACTAATTGACATAAAATTAAAAAAAGAATTATTTTTATTGTTCTCTAAACCTATGAAAAATTACATGTAAATAAATTCTTTAACTTCGGACTCTGTTATGGAAACACCACATAGAAGATAAGGCAAATAAGGTCAACTTGTGCTGACCACTCAACAAGAGAGCCAATGGTGAAATGTGAGGTCTCAATTCCAAAATGACACATTGGCTCTACAGAAGTGTAATTAGACCAATCTACGCATCGGTAGTATGGTGGAGGTCAATGAAGAATAGTTGTAATACTAAGATTTTGAAGAGGTTTCGGCACATGCGCAGCCCATCTATCACTGGTATCACAAAGGGACAAAACTATGGTCCCAAGTGAGCTAATGTAGCCTGCTGAACATAAGGATACAAATGCAAATGCGAAATACCAAAAAAATGTATGCATATATGAGAGAGGATGGATTAGCTTGATCACATTTATGATTTTTAGCCAACTTCAAAAAATAGAGGAGATTATATATAGTAGTCAATACACTTTTTATATACATAGATCGTCATTAGTGAACAGATTTTATATGAAAGGGTGTACTCCACAGGTGATCCTATTTTAACCAATATGTGATACAATTATCTTATATCTGGCTGTCTATAATAGTAAGAATAATCAAAGTCGGTATGCCCCAATGGTGCTCGCATTTGACCAATATGGAAAAGAAGCAAGAAGAAAGCGTAAAATAAAAGTTTTTTAACGAAATATTTTAAATGCCTTCACAATTGTCCTTTGAAATGTTTGAAATAAATGAAATATTATTATTTATTATATGGTATATGTTTCTTGCTGGCAAGATGCCAATAAATTAAGTGCATACATTAATATTTTTGTTTCTTCACACTTTTTTAAGACCATTTTTAAAGTCGCTAAAAATTTTTATTAAAAAGTTTTTATTTTAAACTTCTTCTGCAATCTTCTCACTTATGATAAATGACGAAATTGATAATTTTTATACATGAGCAATCGAGCTGAAACCAATTTCGTTTTCTCATTTTTGCACCAGCGAAATCTGAAGCGCACGTACTCATATTCAGGATTGGTTGGAATTAAAGTTAAAATTATCTCTGTTGACCTTTGAACACTATTAAAATTTTTCTTATGGCGTTTTCTTTTCTGAAAAAAGTGTAACATTTTGTGCTACAGCTTAAAAAATCTTACATGCGTATGGAATTGTGCACTCCTTCCTAATATGATTGGGCTTATTAAAAAGGCCGAACAAATATTTTATATAAAAATTTAAAATTGTATATACAAAATAAAAAAAAATTAACAATAATGCTTAATAAATTATTCGCAAAAGCTATTATTAGCATACTACAAATAATCTTTGTTTTGAATTTATAGGATATTTTCGTCATGCATAAGAAGTATAAATAAATATGTAAGACTTCAATACAAAATTACAAATAAGGAACCTATCTAGAGAACTATTTCTAGCCGAAGTAAATATTATTGCAAACCTTCTAAAGATCTTCATGCATTTCGCATACTAATGGTCTTTACAAAAAGTTATTTTATTCAATATTTCTACACCTCTTTGGGCGTCATCCTCAGGAAATTTTATTCATAATATATAACATACAAAAAAATTCCCTAAAGAAGACGAGCAAAGAAGAGTCGAAATATTGAATAAAATGAATTTGTTTTTTTTATTAAATAAGTTATATACATACACTAGCGGGCCCGTTGCCTGCTTCGCACGTCAAAACAAAATAAAAGAAACACACTTGTTTATAATAAAGTTGGTTTACTCATCAAAAAATGCGAAGAAATTAATAAAATCGAGTATGATAAGATCAATCACCAATGACGTCCAAAGAGAAAAGAGAAATGATAACAAATTGCTATTTGCATTACTCCGTGCAATGCTCTCCAATACACAAACGACCAAAATGTATTCAATACTAATGAATGCTGTATGCGGTACAAAAAATGCCTGCGGCAAAAACACACTCACTTCACATACGCACCGCACACACATGCGTTATCTGATTTTAACCAAACTTCATATAAACCATATATGGGCCACTGCCTACGTAGTGTATAAGTTTGGTTGAAATCGCTCGACGCGTTTATGATTAGTTCGGCGACGTACATATACGGACTTGTTTTTATATATATAGATATGTATTAAATTTTGGTATTCTCAAAATATTTAAGCTTCAATATTTTAGAGTTGTTCATATCTTAAAATTGCGTCAAAGAATCTGATTTCAGACAAACGTGTGAAATGATTTCTTATGAAATTTTCAACTTGTTTAGAAAATTGTTAATAAAATCAGGGCCTCATTTTAAAATAAGAAAGCTTTTTCTAAATGTTTGAAATTCATATGAAAAATACAAGAATATTTTTTTTTGCAAGTTTGCAATGTTTAAAAACTTGTGCATGAATAGTTAATAAATATTCAATACTTATAGGCCTTAAGGCTTGAAAGTTTGATTAACGAAACACACACCCTTTGTCATCAGTGAATTCAAAAATTGCTAAGAAAATTTTGATGATATCATCCAAAAGTACAAAGTTTACATAAGTACATTTGAGATTTGATCTTTTTTCAAATCCTTTTAAAAACTCTTTATAGTACAGTTTCTCCGGGTTCAATTGGAAGGAATGCGGCTAAATAAATCAATTACGCTACAATGAGACTTTACAATTAAATTTTAATTCATGTTAATATTGAGTGAGTGCATTTAAACTTACTAATTAACTCAAGCTGATATATCGTTGTATACAAAGTAGCAACGCAGAACTTTGTTTAGGCCGCCAAGCTATAGATTGAAAATTTTTAATAAAAGCCTGTTGAAATTAAAAGCAAGTTATATGCTACTTAGGAAATTTTGTACTAATATATATTCCCTACCTGAAACTAAAGTACACAAGCGCTGTTTAACCAGTGTTTGCTGTACGCAGTTTTGCTTCGCCAGTATATATGGGGAAATTATTTCAGCAGTCTCTATACGGTTGGTTAATTCCGCTAACAATAAAAGCATACTTGTTTGTAACGAGCGAAGTCAGTAACAGCAGTACGCCAGCGTTGCTGCTGCAAACTGCACCTATCAGCTTGCTTTCGTATATTGGACAAGGGTTGTGGCAAACATTTGCGAGCAGCAGAGATTCCCAAGACGTGTATGTATATATATATATGTGGTTGCTCTAATCCTGCATTTAACTAAAATCTGTATCAAATTCTCTTAGAGAGAATACTTCACACTTTAGATTATACTACATCCAAATTTGTAAAATCTTGCACAACCTTTTCACATCCTTAGAATTTCCAATTGATGACCTGAAAAACGATTAGTTTATTCAGAATCTACAAGAAAAAACATTAACTTACCTTTCTGATTGATTTTTTTTTTTTGTCCCGAATTCTATTTTCGTTCGAGTTCAATTGCAAAATCCATCTTCATCCAACAAACAAGACAAAATCAGGAAATAGTGAAAAAATACAGTTTCCCGCCAATTTTACAAAAACAATTTGCATTATAAACATTAAGTGCTCTAACTCTACGGAAAGAAAAGAGATAGTCATATAACATGGATTTTAAATGAATGATGCCACCCGGATACTTTCATTTAACAATAAAACTCGCTAGTTGGGCACGCAAAATTGTTTTGCTGATATCCACCTTTTTCCTATTATTTCTTGGTTTATGTCTATGCTTTTAGCCTAATGTATTGGTTAATGTTTAGAAGACTTGAATTAAATTAATCTTTCAGGTCATATACACACACCTATAGAATGCATCCATATGTATATATTTTTGTATATATTAATATATCGTGTGTAGAGAAGTAAATGTTTCAAATATATATATACAGTAGAGGCTCGAAAAAGTTAAGTAGTTTGTTTTGAGGGTGCTTAACTTTTCCGAATTCTTAACTTTTCCGTGATATGAAAAATGCATGTGTTTATACATGTATTTATACATTGTATATATATTATTAATATGTATTTAATACACATGTATATATGTATGTATGCAAATGTATTAATTTTTAGATTTTAAAATAGGACCACTTAGTGGACAGTTTCTTTCACGTTGATATAAGAACCATTTGTACAGCTGCTTCTCCAAATCTACGAATTCTGCCTTATGTAAAGTCTTTCTCTCAATTTCGTCACATGTACCTGACACTGCAGCATAAATGTTTGCTTTGTTTCTTTTAATTTTAGAAATTGAAGATTCAGAATCATGAAAATTAATGGCCAATCGATTAGCCAAAACGCCTTCATCTAATTTTTTAAAATCTTGCATTTTTCGGCAACTGATAACCTTTTTTGCTTACGTGCTGCTGACATTGTTACGATCAAAAGAAAACTAATAACTGATGCAAAAATAGTATGAAACATTACGTACGAATGTAAAGAATTTTTTAACGGTAAATGACGATTGGATATGTGTTGAATTTTTTATGCTGCCCATGTACTTATATAGTACTACATATATTAATGCAACAATCGACATACATATAAGAATTCAAAATGATGTTAAAAATAGAAAAATTAAATAAAAACAAAAATTACTCAAAAAAGTTAAGAAGCACTTAACTTTTTAGAGTTCCGTATGGTGACAGAAAGCTGCTTAACTTTTCCGTATTCTTAACTTTTGCGCGTCTTAACTTTTATGAGCCTCCACTGTATATATATATATATATATATATATATATATATATATATATATATATATATATATATATATATATATATATATATATATATATATATATATATATATATATATATATATATTTATATTTATATTTGTATAATCGAGCTTTATTTTAATAAAAGAGCTCTAAATATCCCTTTTTCAAATTATTTTACACTATTTAAAAAAAAGGCCATAAGTGTTATGTTCGAGTATGCAAACTTTGATTTTTATTGAATAATTTATTAATATTAACTTTTAACCAGGTCAAAAAACTTAGATTTCATCAAAACTATTTAAAAAAGTTCTCGTCGGATCTTAAACTTTTGAGCTCCTACGAGGGAGGCTACTGGGACTATTTTTGCGAATGAAATTTTCACTTATCGTGTAAGTATGATTTGATTCGACGTGGTGGACTTCCGAAAAATTTATATTTGTAATAAATTTAATATACAACTTCGACTGAACCCAAAATCTAAGCCGCACTGCCCTCTGGAAAACGTCAACTACAATAAATTTTATTAAAATGTAATGATTTGTTCGAGAGATATCGTTATTGAAAAATTCAAGATAACTGTTAAATATCTCCGAAAACTTTATCATATCGATTTTATTTATAGTCCAGCTAGTCTTGGAAAACGGCTTCGAGTGACTTAAGTTTGATAAAAATCGGTATATATTATAAAAAAGAATTCCAAATGCATTGTTTGTTGTGGCTTTAGCTCTTCATATGCCGACATTTTATTGGTTGCTAAAACCAAATCGTCAGTGAAGTTTAAGCAGTTTGAAAACAATTAACTTCGAATGTTTATCACACATGAGAATTCAATATTGTATATGAATTATAACAAATACATAATCATAGTAGGCTTAGAATGCTTTTATATAAACAACACAACAAAAAAAGCTCTAATTGTTTTTAACGATTAATTGGTGAAAATTTCCCAAATAATAAATTTCAATATTAGTTATAAAAAAATTGTTATATAAATTTTTCGAAAACAGTGCTATGCAGCTGGGGTTGTATAAATTAATTAACCTTTTCTTTCTACGTCAAACTTCGAACATTTTTTTTAAGTTGGCTGATTGATTCCAAGGATATCGTTGTCGAAACATTTCATATACATATGTAATTTTTAAATACTTAAAATCTAAAAATTCTAGAACATCTCACACTTATTATCAGCGATAAGCAAGATAAATGGTTTACGAGATCAACTGATTTTATATTTGTTTACTGCATACTAAAACGAATTCTTAATTTATAATTAAAATATTTATGATTCATAGCAAGCATAGAATAACTACATAAGAAAAATTCTAAATGAGTCCAAATAACAAAATTAATTATGTCTTTGTTTGTTAATGATTTATTTTGTTAAAAACTTTGTATAAAAAGTACAAGATATTTTCAATATATTTTAACACTGTAATATGTTTAATGTCACATAAAGTCTATACTATAACTTTATATAAAATGGACGGACTGTGGAAAAAATGTGCTTATTTCTTTAGATGAACATATTCGGTAGTCTTAACATTAAAACATTAGAATATTTAGTTTCATTAACACTAAAATGAGTAATTAAATATAAGACCATAGAAATGCATACATGAATTAACTAAATTAATTCAAAGTGGAATTATTAAGGCATTAAAAGCTCGATATTGGGATTCTGAATTTCCAAAAATATTTGATATTGTGAGAATACACACAGCCAGCAATAGAACTAGAAAAAAGAAACAAATTTGCATAGTTATTCTTCTAAATTATACTTATGCAATATTATTTTTTATATACTTACATTATATGCCATCCAGCAAAAATTTAGCAAAGCAGAAAAGGTTTGATCCAGCTGTTTAAAACATAGATATAAAATATATTTTATTTAAAAAATATTGAAAACTCACATATATGTAATAGCCTCCAATAAGCCAAAGACCAAACACCAACTGGAATAATATTGCAATGCCAATTAAAATCAACCAGGGTAAGAGCCAGCCTCGAACGCTGCATTAAAAAAATAATATAGAAACTTAATTCTAGTTACTATATTGCTATTTTCTTTCATCTTACCATATTTTGATGCCGAAATAAACTAAGTAGGACGCAAGTATAATTAGAATAAAGTAAAATATAAAGAAACCACCCACTATGGGCATGGAAGAGCGAATGTCGGCTTCAAACAGTGGTGAATATAATTGAGTCGATTCACCCCCAAGCAACATATAGGAAATCTTAATATAAAACTTGTTTTAATGTATGAAACTATAAAAACGGACTAATTTTTACCAACCATTGTTATCATTACCACCGATAGGGCAGCCGTATAGGCTGCAACCGCATAGCTGCCCGTCTTAACATTGTTCGACCATATAATGGGAGACCAACAAGAGTCTAAAACCACCATATTGCTAAAATATAAAAATTAAATAATTCATAAATTTCTTTGGAAAAATGTTGAAAACAGTTTGGGTTTTTTAAGATTTCACATAAATACAGTGATGTCTCAAAAGTAAGTTGTATACATGAATAATGGGAACACGCCCTGGATTTTTTAGTATTAAGCTAGCTTTTATATTCCACTAGTTTAATTTAATTTTTCATTCTCTTACCTTCACTATTTTAATTGATTTCTAATTTTATTTCTATTTTTATTTAAATTTTCCTTTAAAAGTTTTATTTATAACTTTAAAATTGCTGATCTATTAAATGTAAACAAATTAATTGAAATTGTACAAAGCCTCTCTTCTATTTTTCTAATTGGTGTTGACCACAGGTGTTGACGAGGAGAAGTGCAGCAGCTGTCAATTCAAGATCAGTGTTGCCAGAAGTATTTTCAATATAACACTAGCAGAAGACAAACTTAACAATGATAATGAAATTACACCGTTTCATTGCAAAATAATACTTAATTTGGTTTTTGTGTCACACACTGCTAGAGATATACTTGGCTGATTTTAAGCTTCTTATATGGAGTTACTGAAAGATCAATCCTACTTATATTCTGAAACAACCTCGATTTTTGAGTTTATTTGGCGGAATTGATCATATTGTGTAAAAGCTTCATACAAGTGTTTCGTTCATACTCGCCTTTGACGAAGATAATATTACTTTGACCCCTTAACAATATGGAAATGTAAAGATATATAATGGAGTTTACTGTAGATTAGGCGAAGATGTGTGGTACGCAAATTGTGGGATACGCAATAAATTTTACACTCTTCGAAACTAGCATCTTGTAGCTTCACACTACTATTCTTATGTCTTTCGGGCCTACGTCAACAAATTTTCAAAAATTTGTTAATTTATTTTGATTATTACATATTTGTATTGACCGCTTTTGAATAAACTTAATTTCTAAAAAAATGTTGTTTTGGCTTGCCAATTTTTTAATTACTAACTGCGGTATTCATAAAAATTATTGTATGTTTATTAAGGGCTTATTTGATAAATTTCTATGGGATATTTGTCAAATAAACCTTTAATAAACATACAATATTTTTTATGAATAAGGCCGTAAGAATTTTGCTAAAAATCCTCTTTTGATATAACCAGTGTGATACCTACTTCGGTGTTTCCACTATGAAAAAGTTTTTGTATAGTGTTGGCAAGTAAGGTAGACTGAAAATAAGCATATACTTAAAATTCGTTATGATCTCTTATGTTTATTTAATTTAGGTCCAATGCAAGAGTAAAAAAAATTGCTGCAAGAAATAGCTTTTGGTGGAAACGCAGACTATTAACTATACTTCGATTTTTTATTACTCCAAAAGTTAGCCACACTGACAATTGTTACCAGCTGTATACCTTATTATCTTATATCTTTCTCACTCTAGATGTCTTCTGACATTTCTCTTCTATGGTGTTGTTTTCCATTAAACAAAAGTAGGTTTTTTTCACATCGAATAAAATTAATGTTGTGAATTTCATTGGTCGATAGTTTTTATATTTTGTGTTATATTTTCTAACTTGTGTCGTCTATTTTAAACAATAAGTGTGTTTCTCTTATTGATAATAACGATGTCGTATTTAAAAATTGCAGAAAATTAATGTTTTAATTGAAATATAATACAAAATAAATAAAAAATCTTGTGCAATTTTCCTGTGAATATTCCGTCCTTTTCCACTGAGAACATTCTGTGAAAGCCGTGTATTTTTGTAGAAATTAGTAGCATGTGGGAAAGAGAAAATAGTATGTCTGTTCTAAATGCATGTGTGTGCCAATGTTTTTGAGTTAATTGTGCTGCCAGAAAGACAATATATATTTTATACAATAATTAAATAAATTAATTAAAAAAATTTTCAGAGAATTGCTTATAATTTTATTTGTCTAGTTTCTTTGTAGTGTCCTATTTTAGTTGAAAATTAAAACCTTGTCCTTGTGGCAACACTCATGGCAGTGTTTTGCAGAGTTTTAACGTGTGTGTGCGCTTTTTGCCTATACATGTAAAAACTTTGGTTGAATTTTAGTTAAATTTTGTTCGTGCTGAGTCGAAGACGTAAGAAAACGCCAAATAGAAACTTTTGAAGTCTGTGAAAAAGAGAAATCAAAAGGCAAAAAGTCTGAATTGTAATAAATTTTGTAGGAATTTGCTAAAAAAGGACAATTGTAAAGAAGGAAAAGTGAAGAGAAATATAATAACATTAAATTGCGTTTTGTGTTAATAACAGATTTAACAAAATTTTAGCAAAAAAAGAGCCCAATACTTTTGTTGGTTAAACATAAAAAGTTTTTAGAAAATGTCGACACCCGCACGCAGACGTCTTATGAGAGATTTTAAAAGGTATGTATAATAAATAATTGTATATAATATAAGGCGAATTTGCTTAAAATTAAAACGCAAATTAATCGTAATTACATATATGGATGTTTGTGATGTTAATATTCTTTAGTTTGTTCATAAAATTAATTTTTCTAAAAAAACACATGAATTACGTGTGACTTATTTTGTGGTGTAATTTCTTTGCTTCCCTCTTCCAGTAGTATTAAATGTTGATTTTTCTTATGAATTGCATTCGTGTTGGTGTATTCAACTTCTCTCTCATTCTATTTGCTATTGTGTTTTTATTTCTTCTTTATATTTTGTTTTTGGTTGCCAGTTTTCTTCATTTAGTTGTTTTTTAGTTTCTTGTGTTTGTTTTTGAAGATTTCAAAAAATTGCCAAGCAATCTTTGTAACAAAATCAAAATACTTCCCGATTTTTCCATTAGTTGTTTTGTTTTTTTTTTTGTTTGTTATTTACTTTATTGTTTTGAGGAATTTTTATGTGAGAAAAGCTAAATATCTATTTAAGAAATTCATTTATTTTCACAATTGATTAAAAAAAAGTGTCTCCTATTTGTCTCTGTTTTCTATGTTTGTCTTTTGCATTTGTTGACTCATCCCTGTGTTTATTTTTTTATAATTTTTGTATTCTTAAGTTTCTTACTTCCCCTTTATATTTGACTTTGTTTAATATGTTATTCCCATGTTATTATTATAGTTGTATTAATTTTCGTTTTCAAGGATATTTCTCTCGCCTACAAAAATCTCAAGGATAATATTGTTAATTATGTTGTATTTATATAATAAATAAAAACTGTTTAACACATGTACGTACATATGTACATATGCAAATATATCGATATAAACAATCCGCAACAATTGAAGGTCAAATGCACATGTCAATTGTCAATATCGCGGATTTGTTTACGTTCATTAGGAATTTCAATTGAATTTACATATTTACTAGGTTTTTAGAAAACGTATACACGTACCTACGTACGAGTATGTATTTATGTACATACATACATATGCATTTTGAAACTCTCATTTTAGTGTTGACCCGTATAGGTAGAAATGAAGGGCCCTTAAACTTTGTAGTAGGTATGAAAATAAAATAGTTTCCCGCTTAAGGCTAGAAATATACTATATGCTATAAATACATAATCGAACATTTCTTACGAAATTAAAAAAAATTTATATTCATATAACATGCTATGCCTTAACCGCAAAAAAAGGTCAAGGAACGAACACAAAATTTTACAGAAGTGTTTTTATTAACTGCCTTTGCAGTTGTAGGGCTGTGGCACTAAGTTCGAGATACTACTTTTAACGATTATAAAACTTAAGGACTTAATTTAAAGATCGCAAATAATCGATTGCAATGAAAAAGTGAAAATCAAAAATGATGCTACTTAAGCTTTTTCCGCGGTAAGGGCACGGTTTCTTGCCGGTTTGGTATATGTCAAAGATTTTACGTCGGTACCTGCCCGAAGGCCTTACCTGACGGTGCTCTTCGCACTGGGTGAATAAAGCCGTTCACCACCGTCCCGTCACCCCTCCCAGGGGCACATGCCGGGTGAGGAACGACATGTGCGCCTACGAGGGACAACTTGGTAGCAAATTCTGTACAGGCTGCAGAACCATGTACAGACACTTTGCTGAAGTGTTGGAGCTATCTAACCTCCTACTACCCCGATGCCCCCATCTTACCTGAGGCTTCGCCCACCGCAAAACATCAGAGTAGCTTTGTCGAATAGCAACAACACCTAGAGATATACGGCCTGAAGAGAGCATCTACAATCAGTCACTAGCACCTCTTGCAGGCACACTCATCTGACCCATAACTCTTCCCGCGTATCTTTGGGTTTTAACCACAGCCACCACGTGATCCCCGAAGGGGCCTCACCAATAACCAGTCTAGGACACGTCCTAGGGGCTACTGGTTCCCGTGGCACCAGATAGGACTCTGGTCAGCCGCGTGTTAAAAACACCTCCGATTTTAGGTCCCGTGCAAACCTGAGGTATCGGTAGCACCTCTACCCAGACAAGCATAGGCAGAGCTACTTCCTTAAATTAAATATATGCACGCCCGTTGCCCTGTTATGTCCAGGGATTGGGTAGTAACATATAAGTTCAAGGGGTAATTGGCCAAAGGTCAAGGTCTGGAAAAACCAGATTACCCACTTACCGGACGAGCGAGCGAACCCACTTTCACCTTGGTATAATGAAGCCGAAACTAATCTAAGGAAACTTAAAATTATGGAATATAAATTTCTTCATATTATTAACTTCAAACGCTGAAAATACGCTGATGAGATAAAATTTGAAATATTGGATTTTTTTTCATAATTAATAAATGTCACCTTCGAATAATACAATTGTACACATTCATACATATATTTTTTGATGGAGCACTTCTCGGAGATGAGTCCTGTTCGCGCAATGCATTGTGCTGGAAATAGATGTATATACATACGTATATACGTTAGCACATATACATATATGTACATATGTATGTACATATGTATGTACGAGTATATAGCTTATATCTATATACTATATGTATAACTAGACCGCAGCACTAAGTCGTTCAAAGTCGGTAAAAAAATATGTATGTATAATACATTACATTAGTACATAGATATGTATATTTAATAATTATTTATGTTATTATTGTAAATTTTGTACTTAAGCACCAATTCCGCAATTTAGTTTTCATGGTCGAGCTTATAAAAACAGGTTTACAGTTGTAGTGTTTATTTTTTAGAAAAATTAATTACAACAATTAATTGAAATATCATTGTAAATTTTGAAATTAATTTTAAGGTTAGGTTAGGTTAGGTTGATTGGAGGGGTGTGATAGTCCATGTCATACGACATACACTTAAGGCAGTGAAGGCTTGTTGTGCGCTCCCTTTAATTATGAAACACAACTGCCAGAGTTCTGCAGAGGGTTCGATCCTGGGACCTTCGCACTACGAGTCTAGTACACTACCTACTAGTCTACGAAGGTCAGTAATTTAATTAAGTAAATTAATTAAATTTAATTAATTTTAAACTCGGTTCGATTATTTAAATTGTTAGAGTCTGAACGGTCAGGATATTCAAAATCCTGAAATAGTCATGAAGGCGTACGAGTATGCATATGATATCAAGTGCTACTTAATTAGAGGAATATTTGATATTTCAATTAACAATTGTAGGATAGACACTTGTAAATATATGTTATTATTAACAATCTTTTTTTTTATTTTTGCTGTACGAAGTGCGTACAAAAAGTGAGGGAATTTTTTTATTTTAATCGAAATATATTTATTTTTTCATCAATATCCACATCATCGTTCTTAATGTAATGCCGCTCCGACTCTTTATCCAATTACCAAAGCACTTCTGTTTATGGTTTAGTCTTGAGCACTTTGAGCGATGCAGTCTTTATCTCCTCAATCGATGCAAATCTCCAGCTACATGAATTTCGATGTGGTAATGTCCGCTTGATAATGTGCTTGATTCATGAATTTGGAGTTGTTTACTCAGAAAAAAGGTAGACAATCAAATCTAACCTTTATGCCTGCAACAAACAAGGAATGATGTACAGTTGATACTGAACATATCACTTCTTTAATGTAACATAGACGTATTTTAAAAATAATGAACTTGGCCAAATACCATTAAAATTTTTTTAACCTTTAGCTTCTACATCGATACTTTAGGATACAATTTCGGTTTATCTTTAAATATAATTTGGAATTTTTTATATACACACCAAGGGATACTTTCCTGGGTAATTGAAAAATTTCAAGTTTTTGAGATATAACTATTTTGCATTAAGGCGCCATATCGACTTTAGCTTGGACTGAGCTCAGGATATGATTTTGATTTTTTTTTACATGTAGAGAGGATGTCGAGCAATACAATTGCATCAATGTGACATAAAAGGAAAAATCTACGTAGTCTCTACAAGTACAAAAGTCATCTTAGTATTTGTGTGTTCCTGGTATTATATCCATAAATTCTATCAATCCTATTTTGTTAATATGTATATGTGTGCAAAGTTCAGAAATATTGTGTACTTTGTCTATCCACCGGTTACTGCTTAACAGCTTTAATTAGAATTAGTATTTTGCATTTTATAATTGTTTGAAGCAAACGGTTTGTCATGCATGGCTGTTATAAATAAAAAAAACTTTGGAAAAATTTTGCAGTGTAAAATCGATTTGATATTTGTGGTGCAACTGTAATAAGATTCAATGTAGTAGATGAAACTACATCACATTTATGTATATCGCGAAGCTCAAAAAACTCCGAAAATTAAAGATGAATGTAGAGAAGAAAAGAAATTACATTGTTATATTTTTTCAAGATATTCAATCTACAATTGGTTTATATTTACTTTTAAATTTGGAACGCAGTACAAAATAAGGTTCTATTAAGAAATGGGTAGTTGAAGTTTTGTTTGTTAAATCCGTTCATATTTATAAAGACCTATAAGTTCAACAAAATAATTTTTATTAGTGTGGAGGCTTGACATTTGTTTTTTCTATCAGCCGAGTTATTGCACAGTTCTTATTAATGAGCACATTAATGCATTATGTTTGTAATGATCTTTTTGTGTTGCAAAAATAAATTTAAAGAAACGAAATAACGTTACCAGCGTAAAATATGTTTTACATATATGTTACAATCTTGTGGGAATTGTTTGCTTAATTCCTTCTCAGGATTTGCTTTTCGCCCATTTCTGAAAGCGAAGCTGCCGTGGACAAGCGCAGTCTCGCCGCGGTGGTGCATTGCGTTTTCCTCCTAGTAGTGGGATATTGTGCGTTTTGCTTACTACTTATTTTTATATTTTTGCACTCGAATTATCTGTTTTTCCTTTTGATCCCGAATGCACGGGAACAATAAACGCGTTAAGTTTTATAACGTAAATATCGGTATTTTTTGTTATTCATTAATCGCATTAATGTAACACTGGGATTTCCTTTATTTATTTAATTTTACATTCTCCTGGAATTTACGACTACTGGACATTGCTGACCTACCCCAGCATTATACTTTTTGTGTACAATTTCATATTCTTCAACAAAATGGCTAAATTATAATTTCGTAAAAGGGAATTGACTGCGCTTAAAACTTTAAATTTGTCTATAAATTCGAATCTACTACATCACAGTTTGATCACACAGTTCTATTTTTCTTCTGACAAATTTCTTAATAAATTTATTCAAATGTCCGATAAGTACCTCATAACAATGTACTAAACAAAAATGTTCAGTCTAGCTAATTCAATTTTAAATAATTAATCGTTACCGTTCTCAATAATTCTCGTATTTCACGCCATAACATTTGTTTATATTATTAATAATTTGAATACATTATTTATAATTCTAATGTATATTTGCAAAAATAGGTAGTTATAATTTTTCTATTTTCTTATTATCTTCAAAGTTGCTTTAAAAGTCTTGTAATAAATGTAAAATTTATTTATGCTAGGGCAGGTCAATTCGTCAATTAGTGAAGAAAACATAGGTCTTTGGACTAAAAATCATTTTATTTTCCAACATAATCTGTTTCGAGCTCTATGCACATTTTCCAACGCTTCTTCAACTTTTTTAGTCCTTTCCAAAAAATAAGATTTGTCGATGTTATCGAGATGATTTCATAGTTGGAGTCAAATCTGTTTTGGCCAAGCCATTTCTTCAGGTTTGGAAACGAGAAATAGTCACTCGGGCTGAAGCCAAAGGGTAGGACGGATGAAACAGCGATTTATAGCATAATTCATGAAATTTTTTTCTGTAAGAACAATATCATATTGTCAATTTTTTCAATTGTTTCGGGTGTAGAGACCTCAACTGGACGTCCAGAACGTTCGTAATCTTCCGTCTGTCAAACACAGACTAAATGGTACAGCTAGTTCAAATTTAGCCAGGAGTCAACTGACAGATGCCTCCTGATAGGAGTAGTGTTTCTCTTTTATTTAGGAGGTGAGAAATTAAAAAAATACTGACTTATTGACCTGCACTCGTATGTATCTCAAATATTATGGCAACAAAATCAAATTGTACGAAAATCGTTTTGCGATTTCATTTTAACTAATAAATACTACGTTTATACGCACGTCTTATTTGCAAATAACAAAGAGGAATGTTGCCGTATAACTTTTTTATTGTAACTTATTAACTCACTTAACAAGTCGTGAATAACGACACTATTTGCAAATAAAAAGCAAGACGTTGCCACTTCATGAACGTTTTTTGTGTTTTACTTACCAAACAATCATATTTTCGTCACATGGCATCACTAATAATAACATAAGTTCTGTATGCAATTTCCCGTATAAACAGTGAATTAGTTATTTGCAAATAGTTCTATTTGCAAATAAGACGTGCGTATAAACGTGGTAAAAAATATAACAAGATATCTTCGGTATAATTGAAAAAGGACGCAAAAAAAATTTATTTTGTTTTCTAAACAAATAAGTGTAGTAGTGGTTCAACAAGTAACCTTTAGCGTGCCGGGCTCACTCGGGTATTTTATTGACTTTTTGTCTTCTTTGCTATGACAGATGTTGCAGCTTTTTTATATTTATTTTATTTTTAACAAGTTCAACGTTTTAATGAATTTGAAAATATAATAAACAAAAATTACTACTACAAGTGAAAACTAGTGTCTGGCTATAAGCCAACATGCAATAATTTTGAACACACAAGCTCTACATGAGTACTTAAATTACTTGCAATATGGCAGGGAAAAAAACAAAAACGAATCAACAAGCAAACAGGCAACCAAATACAATGGCACCTGATGCAATCATTTCCGAATTAATGGTTCATTTAATTTATTATTTGATTTTACGTTATATTATTATTCATTTAACATTTTTATATTACATATTTTCTAACATTATATGTACATATATACTTACATATTATATACATGTACATGTAAGTGTACTGCAAATGGATATTGCTCGTAAATAAAGAAACTTATCAGAAAAATTAATGTTCTTGGCTAAATTTAGACATTCCTTAATAATTATTACCTGATTGAGATTTACTCGGGACGGCCGCCATTTTTAGTTTATAATGATTCCATTTTATTTTGAGCTCTATTCTGAGAAAATCCTTAAGTTTGATACTCATATTGTTTGGAAAGCTGTGTAATAGAATGCTTCATCCGGCTGAAACAAACGATTATCCAAGTGTCCCGATGAGTGTTTGAGCGGACAATAAGAAATAAAAAAATGTCATTTTCTGCACGGGGTTCAACACAAGTTCATTTCTTCTGTTCAAGCCATAAAGTTTCCGTAATCATAGCTCTATAACGATCACGGTTGATTGAAATTACATTTCCTCCATTTACGAAAAAATGGGCCAAAATCCACACCGAATTGTCACTCTCTGTGGATGCATTGGCTTCTCGACAAAGACGTGCGGTTTTTTCGATCCTCCAATGCGGCAATTTGGCTTGTTCGCAAACCGCAGAGGAGAAAATACGCCTCGTCAGAAAACATGATTTTTCGGCCAATTTCGATGTCCGACGGTTTTGCGATATTTCCCAATGTTGTTCAAGCGTAAAGCGACTCATATTGACCTGCGGAGGTGTGATACTGACTGATAGTTAATATTTCGCAGAAAATAAATCTATATTTAGAAGAGAAATATCTATCAGTAATTTGACCGCCCTGTGTTTATATGTATATACATATGTACATACATACATATGTAATAAGAAGTGCGCATTTAAATATATTATTAATTAATGACAAAAAGTTTAATTTTTATATTTAATAGAGAAGAAATGGCGTATTTTTTAATCTTCATTGCATTTCTTTTCAATTTTATAAATTTTTTGTGAATCATTTTAAATGTCAACAAAAAAAAAAAACAGACTGTGTTTGTTGAAAATCACTTTCTTTCATGTGCGTAAGTATTTATTATTTCCATATTTGTGATTCAAAATCAAGACATTTCGTGTAGGTGCGCATATACATATGTATACGAAGTCGTGTGGCTTTTTAAAAATAATAATTACAAATTGTTTATTATTTTTTTCTTTCTTTTAATCTCTTCTGTTCATTTGCCGGAACTTTTTGTTTTGTTTTCTGTGGAACAAAGAAATTTCGTCATAAATTCAATAAATAAATAAATATTTAGA
Source organism: Germaria angustata (assembly GCA_963681545.1). Taxonomy (NCBI): domain Eukaryota; kingdom Metazoa; phylum Arthropoda; class Insecta; order Diptera; family Tachinidae; genus Germaria; species Germaria angustata. The sequence continues at coordinate 114,623,937 of OY812998.1, read as the reverse complement.
AATTGCAAAAAAAAAAGTCGTTTGTGTGATTTTTTTTAATCAAAATTTTATGCATAAATTTATTTAAATTGAAAATGCAACTCTGAAAATTTTGTTATTCTTAAATCAGTTACTCATACTCTTTGCCGTTACTTTTTGTCACACTGTTGTGTTACTAATATCCCACTGTACAAAGGATGGAACCTGTTCTTGAGTAATGACATTTTCATCGCTCTCAAGGCATTTTTCGACTTCTTAGGAAGTTACGCTAAGAAAATTTTGTTTACATATAAAAAAGAATACTTATTTCTTCAAATTTGCATGGAAACTGTGCTTTTCTAAAATTGCCAATTGAAACTAAGTATGTATTACTAAAAAAAGTACTATGTATGTATACAAGGTCAGGCAAAGGTAATGCCATAATTTCAGCGGGCTGCCATTTTGTTATAAATAAAAAAGATCTTTGTCTTTATAAATTTTTTTTTTTATTTATTATTATTATTTGAAAGTGTAAAATTGGCCACCTCGCTTTTTGATGTATAATTGCCCTCGTTTTCCGACATTTTGAATTGAGCTGTGAACTGAGTGAACGGTTGCTTTATCCTGTTAAAAGGAATAATGATCGAGACTCAATGCATAAACCTGATGCAAAAAGAAAACCATGCAAAAATGGCAGCCAATTCAAATCATGACATTACTGTTGCACCATCTAGTAATTATATAAGAAAAACGTTTTGGAGGAAAAAATAGGGACACACTAACATTCCAATAATTTCTTAAATGTTTATTTACCATAGCATAAATAAAACAAAGTGTCGATTTCAATTTATAGATATTCAAATTCTCTACATGAAAAACTATAAAAAATAACAATCAAAATGGAATACCAAGCCAGACTATTTTTATTCCGAATTTCTTGCTTATTTTTAGACTTTAAAGAAGCGATTTTATGCTCAAAGACTGCCCAGAGGTGCTCGAAAACATATTGTATTCGGAAAAATTCCTAGACAATCAGCAGCGGTAATTTTTCTCCAAATCCAGAAAATGGAACACCATACGAAGAAAATCATTTCCAAATCAATGTGTTTGTCTTTTTTGTACATTTCGAGTCATACGCTTTATTTGGGGGATGGCGAAGTACAAAAGCTTTCCCATCTAATTGAAATAAATTGATTTTCGTTTCGTTAGACTACAGCACGTAATTGCAGGTATTACGGCGGAATTTTGGTTCGCAAACTTAATTTTTCGAACATTCTGTTGTTCACAGTAAATTAACGTTCTTACGTACGTTGAATATTATTCTCCTCGAACTTCTGAGTATTTAGGAAATGGCTCTTTTGAATTGTTCCTTAATTGATTCTAGGTATTCCTTTGTTTATACTATAAGCAGCTCAAACAAAAGAAGAAAAAATCTTTAATTGGTATCAGAGAATATGCAGTTATAACAAATACCAACAAAAGAAAAAACTGCAGTAATGATGAAATGTACGTTTATTTATCTAAAGTTAGAACGATTCACCTTTATACCAAACAAATATTGTCACAATTAAAATCATCACTCATACGTGTACGAATAGTTTGAAATGAATAATGAATTCCTTCTCACTTACAGTTCATTTGAATGCATAAACGAACGCACACACACACACACACACACATGGCTATGTATATATAGAGATTGAATTTTTATTTGCTTTATTTCTTTAATTTGTTGTTTTCTGTTTTAATATTTTTTAGACTTCAAGAAGATCCACCAACTGGTGTCTCTGGAGCGCCAACAGATAATAATATTATGATATGGAATGCTGTGATTTTCGGTCCACACGATACACCATTCGAGGATGGCACCTTTAAATTAACAATAGAATTCACTGAAGAATATCCAAATAAACCGCCAACGGTGAGATTTGTATCGAAAGTATTTCATCCCAATGTTTATGCAGATGGTGGCATCTGTTTGGATATTTTACAAAATAGATGGAGTCCTACATACGATGTATCAGCTATTTTAACATCAATACAGGTATGGAAAAGGCGTCTAGTTGATTAAAACGTTTCAAACTCTTTCTCTGTAGTGTTTCAAAAGCTTGATCACGAGTGGCAACTGTGTTTTTCATAACTTTGAATATTTCACAATCTGTGTTCAGAAAACGTACCGAAAACCATGTGAGCGGTTGACAAGAATTCGCAACTTTTTTCTCGAAACTTAGAAAATCTTGCTGGAATAAAGTAAAAATTTCTATCGCGTACGTCTTCTCCTTAAAAAGGAATTTTAGAAACCTCAAACGATTGACTAATAAAGTTTCACACTGTTTCTGACATCAGAAATTTTCAGGGGGAACATACGAAAATGTCGTTTAAAATCGGTTATGTGCTTCATAGTCTCCACTTCTTTTTTAGGATTTAATCCCTAAAATGTATACCTTGATTTACTGTATCATCTTGAGAATTTTGCGGAATTTCGCATTTGTATAAGCAAATCTTCAAAAGATTTTGTGCTTTATAAATTTTTGGTTTCTTCCAATAATGTATCTATATTTATATTAAAAGACCTTAAGCTTAAATATTAAAATAAACAAACTGGTTTCTTCCTTTATAAATTAAAAACTTGAATTGAAAATATTTTATTGTAGAATAATAATATCAAAGAAACAAAATATATAAATTTTGGATCAATAATACAATCAAGATTTAAAACAAATCTTACCACTTCCTTTTCTATAGCCTCCACGGTTTTGAAAGGACACTTGCCGTACTGATGCTAAACAGTTTTGCATTTAAAGCTTGAATCCCTTTTACGTTTCTCCTCGAGACATTCGCATTGCACTATTCCTTTAGTCAGTTTTATATGATTGGTCAATCAATTTCTCATAATTCGGAAGAAGTTTCTTATGTTCTGTTACTTCAGACACTTTCCAGAAGATCATAGACTTTTAAATATTTTATCATACACAGACCGTCAACAATAGTTTTTTAAAACATTGATTAGGGCCGTGAAGGATATGGAATTACCGTAGGCATCCCCTTCAAGGATCGTTTCTTGGGCCAATTAAATTTACCAATAGGGATAAGACCTTTGGGTTTTCTTATGCCGTTGGTAATTACAGTGGTTGAAGTAAATGAGGATAGAATTGTGACAAATGCGAGCATCCGAGTGGTGGAATCGGGCTGGACTCAAAGCACCAAGTACACAAATTTTAAGATTTTGACGTTTAAAACATTAAAACTCAGATTTTCTTTCGATGTCATGGCAGAAAGAGATAAATATGTCGATTTGCGTTATGCTCTTTATATGCATTGAAATTTTACATCCAAAGAAAATAAATATCAAAATAAAATAAAGAAATCAATCTCGAGACACCTTTGTATACTTTGTGCCTCGAAGAGACTAGCGCTAACGGACCACAAGACATAAATTGTAGCCATATCAATTTTATGCCGAATACAGGAGGCTTAAAATATAGGCGATTAACTATTGACTGAAATCGCTATACAGAACTGGCGGCTCTCAGAGTATGCTGTGTGTATGGAACAGAATCGACCAAGACTGCGTTTGATATAGCCGACATGATTCCAGTATACTTCTTAGTGAGACAATGTGAATTCGTTTATAAAGACAGGATGACTAAAATAAAAGTTAGAACGAAGATTTTGGGAATCTGGCAAAGTGGTTGGTCGACCACCACCAAAGAAAGATGGATGATCCTAGACCTTAAAATTTCGATGAAAAAGAAACTCTTGGGTTTTTGCATGGCACAATTTTTTAGTGAACATGGTGCTTTCAGGCAATACCTATACTGCTTTAGACTAGTTAACTCACCTTACTGTACTCGTTAACGCTGTTTTACATCTGTCCTGAAATTTAATACGCAGAGATCAACTTTCAAACAACGTTTAGGCACTGAGATTAGAGTAGACAATATTATAGGGTTGATGCTAACTAAGTTGCAAATTGGACGCTGGTTGCAAATATTGCAAAAATGGTTCTTTTGTAATTTTGTAGATCTCAAACGAGAGAACGTTAGGGGTTAAATGAGTGATCCATCTCTGTGAAGTAGTTCCTCCACAGTTAGTACCAGCTGAATTTCAGTTGTGTGGTGCACTACGTAGGTGCGTGCGTGCCAGTGGGTTGAGCCGCTGGAATCTTATGAAGATTTGACATCAGTAGCATTCATGACTGAAAAAAAACACATGTATACTTATGTACAAGTGTGTGTGAGAAATAAAGATGATGGACGTCCACATTCTTATCTTTTATTCATGTATTCTTTTGCTAACAGTTTATTTTTCATTATTTTATTAATAAATATCCATTTTTTATGTTTCATTTCAGTCGTTATTGAGTGACCCAAATCCAAACTCTCCAGCTAATTCAACAGCTGCCCAACTTTATAAGGAAAATCGCCGTGAATATGAGAAACGAGTGAAAGCCTGTGTCGAACAAAGTTTCATTGACTAGCCATCCGCCGCAGTCGCAGCCGTTAAAGCCTTTAATTTAATGAAAATTAATATTAAACAACAGCAAAAACAATTTGTACGTACACCTGGAGTTCATCACACTCGATTCACATCAGCAGCAACCGCAGCAAAAAATATAAATTCAACCATTTCCATTTTATAAAAACAAAACAAACAACAACAATAAATAAAGCTTACACACACATACACGGAGACGTTGAAAAAGGAACAAACAATTAGTTTCCCCAGAAATATGGCAAGCAAGAGAAGCAAAATGGAATCAACCATAAGGAAATGGTTTAATTTTTTAAATGCTAATTATTAATTTCTTCGTGTCCTTATTTCTTAAGTCCTACTCCCTCGAAAAATCCTCGTCCTTCATTAGCAATATTAAATATTATATGTGCAACTGTATAAGCAGCATCCAAAACAAATTTAAAAACAAAATAAGAAAATTAAAGATAAATATAAAACAAAACACAACAACATTTAAGAAATATTAAATATGAATTAAAAACTCATTGTTTTAATTGAAAGTAAATAAGAGAATTAAAATAAATTAATTAAATATCATTATTTCCAAACTTTACACACCAACACTCTTATAAATCCACATTAAACAAAATACATTGAAAATTTTAAAACAAAAAATAAACATAAAAATATTAATGTTTAAATATATTTAAAAATTAAAAAGAATATATATATATACATATATACATATTAAATTTTTTTAATTTGTGGTCCTCTTTCTTTTATTAACTAGCAGGTTTTTCGCTTTTCTAATTCACATTATTATATTTAAAAATTATTATTATTTTTGATCCAAAACTTTGTTCATTCGAAATTCTTTTAAAGAAATCATGCAAAGTTTAACTTCGTCTCTACTCTCCTTTCTTTTATTTTTCCTCCTACTCAGGATTTAATTTTATTTTCTATTTGATTTTTTTCTAATTTCCCTATTAAGCTTAAGCTTTTTCTATCTGAGAACGTACTCAGAAAATTTTCTATTGTTTAAAAATATTTTCTAAATATTAAAATTATTTCTCTACTTAACATTTAGAAATGTTTTCAATTTATAATAATATTATTATAAATGTAATTAAAAAAGTAAAAAATTAAAATAGAAGCAAAGCATTATTAAATTATATGGCAAAAAGGAAAAAAAGAACACAAAAATATAAGAAATCAATAAAATTAAACTTAAAAAATATAATCAAAAAGATCTTTTAATTGTAATATATGCGTATGTATGTATGTATGTATGTATGTATGTATGTATATACATATGCTGCATCAAAGGCTATAGATTAATAAATTTACATACATATTTAAAAGGGCGCGTATAGCCTTAAGAATTCATAGGATACTTTAAATTTGTGTTTAAAATAATGAAAAATTGATTTGATCCTTATTTCTACGTCTATTCTTGCCATTTGTCCCTGTAAGAGTATTGATGGCGTACCGAATGGTTCGTAATAATTTTTATAAAATATAAGAAGTATTTTAAATTTGTTTATAGTGGCTTTAGCTGTTCATATCACAAAGTGACACAGAGTTGGAGATTTTGACGTTTAAAGTTGAAAAAAAATCAGATTTTCTTTCGACGTCACGGCAGACGTCGTGAAATTTTTCATCGCCAGAAAATGAATAAACAAAAAGTTAAAAGATGTATGTCGCACCAGAAAGAGATGTGTAAAAACTACAATATCTTCCGTCTCGTGATACCTCTGGCTACTTTGTGGTTCATATGCCCACATTTCATTGAACGCTAAACCAAATCTTAAGTGAACTTTAACTTTAACCTCCTCATACGTTTATGCTAAAGCATTCAAATACAATAAGAGAATTCTCTATCGTATATGATTGCTTTATACAAACAGGACATCAAACAATTAATACCCGATATGAGTATGTTTTATTTTTCATTCAACATGTATACAATTGGAGGCCCGTTGGGTGCGCCAATAATTGTATTTTTAGGCGAAATTGCTTCACTGACGATTTGGTTTAGCGAATAATTAAAAATCCCAATATGAACAGCTAAACAAACAAATTTGAAATATATATATATATATATATATATATATATATATATATATATATATATACCGATAAATTTAAATACTATATATTTATAAAATATTAAAGAATTTCAGTTAAAAAAATTATAGAGTGTGGAGTTATTGGACAAAAATGTGAAGTAAAAAGAATTAATAGGTCAGTTATAGATGGCAACCGAACCTCAGTTGCACTAGCACTCGGTACCGAAAATTTGTAGTTGTCCAAAAAATCACTGATAAAATTTTCTGGGTATAAAAGTAGAACTGGTTACCTTTTTGGTCATAACTTGCTTAGTTTTCAAGATATCGACTTGATTCCTTTTGCGTTGAATAGATAAACGTATTGGCTTTTATTCTAATTTTTTTTTTTGCGAAAATAAGAAGAAAAATTTTTTGTCATTTTTTTCAAAAAAACTAAGGGGTTAGGTCATCATAATTTTTGAGGAAAAAAATTTTTTTCGCACTACCCGTAGAAAAAAAATTTCGAATTAAAGCCAATAAAATTTTCTATCCAACGCAAAAGAAATCAAGTCGATATCTTGAAAACTAAGCAAGTTATGAGCAAAAAGGTAACCAGTTCTACTACTGCCTCCTTCCGGTCACTTTTTAGTAGAACTGGTTACCTTTTTAGTCATAACTTGCTTAGTTTTCAAGATATCGACTTGATTTCTTTTACGTTTGATAGAAAAATTTATTGGCTTTTGTTCGAATTTTTTTTTTGCGAAAATAAGAAAAATTTTTTGTAATTTTTTTTAAAAAAACCAAGGGGTTAGTTCATCATAATTTTTGAAGAAAAATTTTTTTCGTACTACCCGCAAACAAAATACGAATTGATAAAGCCAATAAATTTTTCTATCCAACGCAAAAGAAATCAAGTCAATATCTTGAAAACTAAGCAAGTTATGACCAAAAAGGTAACCAGTTTTACTACTGCCTCCTTCCGGCCACTTTTTAGTAGAACTGGTTACCTTTTTGGTCATAACTTGCTTAGTTTTCAAGATATCGACGTGATTCCTTTTGCGTTGAATAGATAAACGTATTGGCTTTTATTCTAATTTTTTTTTGCGAAAATAAGAAGAAAAATTTTTTGTCATTTTTTTCAAAAAAACTAAGGGGTTAGGTCATCATAATTTTTGAGGAAAAAAATTTTTTTCGCACTACCCGTAGAAAAAAAATTTCGAATTAAAGCCAATAAAATTTTCTATCCAACGCAAAAGAAATCAAGTCGATATCTTGAAAACTAAGCAAGTTATGAGCAAAAAGGTAACCAGTTCTACTACTGCCTCCTTCCGGTCACTTTTTAGTAGAACTGGTTACCTTTTTGGTCGTAACTTGCTTAGTTTTCAAGATATCGACTTGATTTCTTTTGCGTTGGATAGAAAAATTTATTGGCATTATCAATTCGTATTTTGTTTGCGGGTAGTACGAAAAAAATTTTTCCTCAAAAATTATGATGAACTAACCCCTTGGTTTTTTAAAAAAAAATTACAAAAAATTTTTCTTATTTTCGCAAAAAAAAAAATTCGAATAAAAGCCAATAAATTTTTCTATCAAACGTAAAAGAAATCAAGTCGATATCTTGAAAACTAAGCAAGTTATGACTAAAAAGGTAACCAGTTCTACTAAAAAGTGACCGGAAGGAGGCAGTAGTAGAACTGGTTACCTTTTTGCTCATAACTTGCTTAGTTTTCAAGATATCGACTTGATTTCTTTTGCGTTGGATAGAAAATTTTATTGGCTTTAATTCGAATTTTTTTTTTTTGCGAAAATAAGAAAAATTTTTTGTAATTTTTTTTTTAAAAACCAAGGGGTTAGTTCATCATAATTTTTGAGGAAAAATTTTTTTCGTACTACCCGCAAACAAAATACGAATTGATAATGCCAATAAATTTTTCTATCCAACGCAAAAGAAATCAAGTCGATATCTTGAAAACTAAGCAAGTTACGACCAAAAAGGTAACCAGTTCTACTACTGCCTCCTTCCGGCCACTTTTTAGTAGAACTGGTTACCTTTTTGGTCATAACTTGCTTAGTTTTTAAGATATCGACTTGATTTCTTTTGCGTTGGATAGAAAATTTTATTGGCTTTAATTCGAATTTTTTTTTTTTGCGAAAATAAGAAAAATTTTTTGTAATTTTTTTTTTAAAAACCAAGGGGTTAGTTCATCATAATTTTTGAGGAAAAATTTTTTTCGTACTACCCGCAAACAAAATACGAATTGATAATGCCAATAAATTTTTCTATCCAACGCAAAAGAAATCAAGTCGATATCTTGAAAACTAAGCAAGTTACGACCAAAAAGGTAACCAGTTCTACTACTGCCTCCTTCCGGCCACTTTTTAGTAGAACTGGTTACCTTTTTGGTCATAACTTGCTTAGTTTTCAAGATATCGACTTGATTTCTATTACGTTTGATAAAAAATTTATTGGCTTTTATTCGAATTTTTTTTTTGCGAAAATAAGAAAAATTTTTTGTAATTTTTTTTTTTAAAAAACCAAGGGGTTAGTTCATCATAATTTTTGAGGAAAAATTTTTTTCGTACTACCCGCAAACAAAATACGAATTGATAAAGCCAATAAATTTTTCTATCCAACGCAAAAGAAATCAAGTCGATATCTTAAAAACTAAGCAAGTTATGACCAAAAAGGTAACCAGTTCTACTAAAAAGTGGCCGGAAGGAGGCAGTAGTAGAACTGGTTACCTTTTTGGTCGTAACTTGCTTAGTTTTCAAGATATCGACTTGATTTCTTTTGCGTTGGATAGAAAAATTTATTGGCATTATCAATTCGTATTTTGTTTGCGGGTAGTACGAAAAAAATTTTTCCTCAAAAATTATGATGAACTAACCCCTTGGTTTTTAAAAAAAAAATTACAAAAAATTTTTCTTATTTTCGCAAAAAAAAAAAATTCGAATTAAAGCCAATAAAATTTTCTATCCAACGCAAAAGAAATCAAGTCGATATCTTGAAAACTAAGCAAGTTATGAGCAAAAAGGTAACCAGTTCTACTACTGCCTCCTTCCGGTCACTTTTTAGTAGAACTGGTTACCTTTTTAGTCATAACTTGCTTAGTTTTCAAGATATCGACTTGATTTCTTTTACGTTTGATAGAAAAATTTATTGGCTTTTATTCGAATTTTTTTTTTTGCGAAAATAAGAAAAATTTTTTGTAATTTTTTTTTAAAAAACCAAGGGGTTAGTTCATCATAATTTTTGAGGAAAAATTTTTTTCGTACTACCCGCAAACAAAATACGAATTGATAAAGCCAATAAATTTTTCTATCCAACGCAAAAGAAATCAAGTCGATATCTTGAAAACTAAGCAAGTTATGACCAAAAAGGTAACCAGTTCTACTACTGCCTCCTTCCGGCCACTTTTTAGTAGAACTGGTTACCTTTTTGGTCATAACTTGCTTAGTTTTCAAGATTCCTTTTGCGTTGAATAGATAAACGTATTGGCTTTTATTCTAATTTTTTTTTGCGAAAATAAGAAAAATTTTTTGTCATTTTTTTCAAAAAAACTAAGGGGTTAGGCCATCATAATTTTTGAGGAAAAAAATTTTTTTCGCACTACCCGTAGAAAAAAAATTTCGAATTAAAGCCAATAAAATTTTATATCCAACGCAAAAGAAATCAAGTCGATATCTTGAAAACTAAGCAAGTTATGAGCAAAAAGGTAACCAGTTCTACTACTGCCTCCTTCCGGTCACTTTTTAGTAGAACTGGTTACCTTTTTAGTCATAACTTGCTTAGTTTTCAAGATATCGACTTGATTTCTTTTACGTTTGATAGAAAAATTTATTGGCTTTTATTCGAATTTTTTTTTGCGAAAATAAGAAAAATTTTTTGTAATTTTTTTTAAAAAACCAAGGGGTTAGTTCATCATAATTTTTGAGGAAAAATTTTTTTCGTACTACCCGCAAACAAAATACGAATTGATAAACCCAATAAATTTTTCTATCCAACGCAAAAGAAATCAAGTCGATATCTTGAAAACTAAGCAAGTTATGACCAAAAAGGTAACCAGTTCTACTACTGCCTCCTTCCGGCCACTTTTTAGTAGAACTGGTTACCTTTTTGGTCATAACTTGCTTAGTTTTCAAGATATCGACTTGATTCCTTTTGCGTTGAATAGATAAACGTATTGGCTTTTATTCTAATTTTTTTTTTTGCGAAAATAAGAAGAAAAATTTTTTGTCATTTTTTTCAAAAAAACCAAGGGGTTAGTTCATCATAATTTTTGAGGAAAAAAATTTTTTTCGCACTACCCGTAGAAAAAAAATTTCGAATTAAAGCCAATAAAATTTTCTATCCAACGCAAAAGAAATCAAGTCGATATCTTGAAAACTAAGCAAGTTATGACCAAAAAGGTAACCAGTTCTACTACTGCCTCCTTCCGGCCACTTTTTAGTAGAACTGGTTACCTTTTTGGTCATAACTTGCTTAGTTTTCAAGATATCGACTTGATTCCTTTTGCGTTAAATAGATAAACGTATTGGCTTTTATTCTAATTTTTTTTGCGAAAATAAGAAGAAAAATTTTTTGTCATTTTTTTCAAAAAAACCAAGGGGTTAGTTCATCATAATTTTTGAGGAAAAAAATTTTTTTCGCACTACCCGTAGAAAAAAAATTTCGAATTAAAGCAAATAAAATTTTCTATCCAACGCAAAAGAAATCAAGTCGATATCTTGAAAACTAAGCAAGTTATGACCAAAAAGGTAACCAGTTCTACTACTGCCTCCTTCCGGCCACTTTTTAGTAGAACTGGTTACCTTTTTGGTCATAACTTGCTTAGTTTTCAAGATATCGACTTGATTTCTTTTACGTTTGATAGAAAAATTTATTGGCTTTTATTCGAATTTTTTTTTTTGCGACAATAAGAAAAATTTTTTGTAATTTTTTTAAAAAAACCAAGGGGTTAGTTCATCATAATTTTTGAGGAAAAATTTTTTTCGTACTACCCGCAAACAAAATACGAATTGATAAAGCCAATAAATTTTTCTATCCAACGCAAAAGAAATCAAGTCGATATCTTGAAAACTAAGCAAGTTATGACCAAAAAGGTAACCAGTTCTACTACTGCCTGCTTCCGGCCACTTTTTAGTAGAACTGGTTACCTTTTTGGTCATAACTTGCTTAGTTTTCAAGATATCGACTTGATTCCTTTTGCGTTGAATAGATAAACGTATTGGCTTTTATTCTAATTTTTTTTTTGCGAAAATAAGAAGAAAAATTTTTTGTCATTTTTTTCAAAAAAAAACCAAGGGGTTAGTTCATCATAATTTTTGAGGAAAAAAATTTTTTTCGCACTACCCGTAGAAAAAAAATTTCGAATTAAAGCCAATAAAATTTTCTATCCAACGCAAAAGAAATCAAGTCGATATCTTGAAAACTAAGCAAGTTATGACCAAAAAGGTAACCAGTTCTACTACTGCCTCCTTCCGGCCACTTTTTAGTAGAACTGGTTACCTTTTTGGTCATAACTTGCTTAGTTTTCAAGATATCGACTTGAATTCTTTTACGTTTGATAGAAAAATTTATTGGCTTTTATTCGAATTTTTTTTTTGCGAAAATAAGAAAAATTTTTTGTAATTTTTTTAAAAAAACCAAGGGGTTAGTTCATCATAATTTTTGAGGAAAAATTTTTTTCGTACTACCCGCAAACAAAATACGAATTGATAAAGCCAATAAATTTTTCTATCCAACGCAAAAGAAATCAAGTCGATATCTTGAAAACTAAGCAAGTTATGACCAAAAAGGTAACCAGTTCTACTACTGCCTCCTTCCGGTCACTTTTTAGTAGAACTGGTTACCTTTTTGGTCATAACTTGCTTAGTTTTCAAGATATCGACTTGATTCCTTTTGCGTTGAATAGATAAACGTATTGGCTTTTATTCTAATTTTTTTTTTTGCGAAAATAAGAAGAAAAATTTTTTGTCATTTTTTTCAAAAAAACCAAGGGGTTAGTTCATCATAATTTTTGAGGAAAAAAATTTTTTTCGCACTACCCGTAGAAAAAAAATTTCGAATTAAAGCCAATAAAATTTTCTATCCAACGCAAAAGAAATCAAGTCGATATCTTGAAAACTAAGCAAGTTATGAGCAAAAAGGTAACCAGTTCTACTACTGCCTCCTTCCGGCCACTTTTTAGTAGAACTGGTTACCTTTTTGGTCATAACTTGCTTAGTTTTCAAGATATCGACTTGATTCCTTTTGCATTGAATAGATAAACGTATTGGCTTTTATTCTAATTTTTTTTTGCGAAAATAAGAAGAAAAATTTTTTGTCATTTTTTTCAAAAAAACCAAGGGGTTAGTTCATCATAATTTTTGAGGAAAAAAATTTTTTTCGCACTACCCGTAGAAAAAAAATTTCGAATTAAAGCCAATAAAATTTTCTATCCAACGCAAAAGAAATCAAGTCGATATCTTGAAAACTAAGCAAGTTATGAGCAAAAAGGTAACCAGTTCTACTACTGCCTCCTTCCGGCCACTTTTTAGTAGAACTGGTTACCTTTTTGGTCATAACTTGCTTAGTTTTCAAGATATCGACTTGATTCCTTTTGCATTGAATAGATAAACGTATTGGCTTTTATTCTAATTTTTTTTTGCGAAAATAAGAAGAAAAATTTTTTGTCATTTTTTTCAAAAAAACCAAGGGGTTAGTTCATCATAATTTTTGAGGAAAAAAATTTTTTTCGCACTACCCGTAGAAAAAAAATTTCGAATTAAAGCCAATAAAATTTTCTATCCAACGCAAAAGAAATCAAGTCGATATCTTGAAAACTAAGCAAGTTATGACCAAAAAGGTAACCAGTTCTACTACTGCCTCCTTCCGGCCACTTTTTAGTAGAACTGGTTACCTTTTTGGTCATAACTTGCTTAGTTTTCAAGATATCGACTTGATTCCTTTTGCGTTGAATAGATAAACGTATTGGCTTTTATTCTAATTTTTTTTTGCGAAAATAAGAAGAAAAATTTTTTGTCATTTTTTTCAAAAAAACCAAGGGGTTAGTTCATCATAATTTTTGAGGAAAAAAATTTTTTTCGCACTACCCGTAGAAAAAAAATTTCGAATTAAAGCCAATAAAATTTTCTATCCAACGCAAAAGAAATCAAGTCGATATCTTGAAAACTAAGCAAGTTATGACCAAAAAGGTAACCAGTTCTACTACTGCCTCCTTCCGGCCACTTTTTAGTAGAACTGGTTACATTTTTGGTCATAACTTGCTTAGTTTTCAAGATATCGACTTGATTCCTTTTGCGTTGAATAGATAAACGTATTGGCTTTTATTCTAATTTTTTTTTTGCGAAAATAAGAAGAAAAAGTTTTTGTCATTTTTTTCAAAAAAAACCAAGGGGTTAGTTCATCATAATTTTTGAGGAAAAAAATTTTTTTCGCACTACCCGTAGAAAAAAAAATTCGAATTAAAGCCAATAAAATTTTCTATCCAACGCAAAAGAAATCAAGTCGATATCTTGAAAACTAAGCAAGTTATGACCAAAAAGGTAACCAGTTCTACTACTGCCTCCTTCCGGCCACTTTTTAGTAGAACTGGTTACCTTTTTGGTCATAACTTGCTTAGTTTTCAAGATATCGACTTGATTCCTTTTGCGTTGAATAGATAAACGTATTGGCTTTTATTCTAATTTTTTTTTTTTGCGAAAATAAGAAAAAGTTTTTGTCATTTTTTTCAAAAAAACCAAGGGGTTAGTTCATCATAATTTTTGAGGAAAAAAATTTTTTTCGCACTACCCGTAGAAAAAAAATTTCGAATTAAAGCCAATAAAATTTTCTATCCAACGCAAAAGAAATCAAGTCGATATCTTGAAAACTAAGCAAGTTATGACCAAAAAGGTAACCAGTTCTACTACTGCCTCCTTCCGGCCACTTTTTAGTAGAACTGGTTACCTTTTTGGTCATAACTTGCTTAGTTTTCAAGATATCGACTTGATTTCTTTTACGTTTGATAGAAAAATTTATTGGCTTTTATTCGAATTTTTTTTTTTGCGAAAATAAGAAAAATTTTTTGTAATTTTTTTAAAAAAACCAAGGGGTTAGTTCATCATAATTTTTGAGGAAAAATTTTTTTCGTACTACCCGCAAACAAAATACGAATTGATAAAGCCAATAAATTTTTCTATCCAACGCAAAAGAAATCAAGTCGATATCTTGAAAACTAAGCAAGTTATGACCAAAAAGGTAACCAGTTCTACTACTGCCTGCTTCCGGCCACTTTTTAGTAGAACTGGTTACCTTTTTGGTCATAACTTGCTTAGTTTTCAAGATATCGACTTGATTCCTTTTGCGTTGAATAGATAAACGTATTGGCTTTTATTCTAATTTTTTTTTTGCGAAAATAAGAAGAAAAATTTTTTGTCATTTTTTTCAAAAAAACTAAGGGGTTAGGTCATCATAATTTTTGAGGAAAAAAATTTTTTTCGCACTACCCGTAGAAAAAAAATTTCGAATTAAAGCCAATAAAATTTTCTATCCAACGCAAAAGAAATCAAGTCGATATCTTGAAAACTAAGCAAGTTATGACCAAAAAGGTAACCAGTTCTACTACTGCCTCCTTCCGGCCACTTTTTAGTAGAACTGGTTACCTTTTTGGTCATAACTTGCTTAGTTTTCAAGATATCGACTTGAATTCTTTTACGTTTGATAGAAAAATTTATTGGCTTTTATTCGAATTTTTTTTTTGCGAAAATAAGAAAAATTTTTTGTAATTTTTTTTAAAAAACCAAGGGGTTAGTTCATCATAATTTTTGAGGAAAAATTTTTTTCGTACTACCCGCAAACAAAATACGAATTGATAAAGCCAATAAATTTTTCTATCCAACGCAAAAGAAATCAAGTCGATATCTTGAAAACTAAGCAAGTTATGACCAAAAAGGTAACCAGTTCTACTACTGCCTCCTTCCGGTCACTTTTTAGTAGAACTGGTTACCTTTTTGGTCATAACTTGCTTAGTTTTCAAGATATCGACTTGATTCCTTTTGCGTTGAATAGATAAACGTATTGGCTTTTATTCAAATTTTTTTTTTGCGAAAATAAGAAGAAAAATTTTTTGTCATTTTTTTCAAAAAAACCAAGGGGTTAGTTCATCATAATTTTTGAGGAAAAAAATTTTTTTCGCACTACCCGTAGAAAAAAAATTTCGAATTAAAGCCAATAAAATTTTCTATCCAACGCAAAAGAAATCAAGTCGATATCTTGAAAACTAAGCAAGTTATGACCAAAAAGGTAACCAGTTCTACTACTGCCTCCTTCCGGCCACTTTTTAGTAGAACTGGTTACCTTTTTGGTCATAACTTGCTTAGTTTTCAAGATATCGACTTGATTCCGTTTGTGTTGAATAGATAAACGTATTGGCTTTTATTCTAATTTTTTTTTTTGCGAAAATAAGAAGAAAAATTTTTTGTCATTTTTTTCAAAAAAACCAAGGGGTTAGTTCATCATAATTTTTGAGAAAAAAAATTTTTTTCGCACTACCCGTAGAAAAAAAATTTCGAATTAAAGCCAATAAAATTTTCTATCCAACGCAAAAGAAATCAAGTCGATATCTTGAAAACTAAGCAAGTTATGACCAAAAAGGTAACCAGTTCTACTACTGCCTCCTTCCGGCCACTTTTTAGTAGAACTGGTTACCTTTTTGGTCATAACTTGCTTAGTTTTCAAGATATCGACTTGATTCCTTTTGCATTGAATAGATAAACGTATTGGCTTTTATTCTAATTTTTTTTGCGAAAATAAGAAGAAAAATTTTTTGTCATTTTTTTCAAAAAAACCAAGGGGTTAGTTCATCATAATTTTTGAGGAAAAAAATTTTTTTCGCACTACCCGTAGAAAAAAAATTTCGAATTAAAGCCAATAAAATTTTCTATCCAACGCAAAAGAAATCAAGTCGATATCATGAAAACTAAGCAAGTTATGACCAAAAAGGTAACCAGTTCTACTACTGCCTCCTTCCGGCCACTTTTTAGTAGAACTGGTTACCTTTTTGGTCATAACTTGCTTAGTTTTCAAGATATCGACTTGATTCCTTTTGCGTTGAATAGATAAACGTATTGGCTTTTATTCTAATTTTTTTTGCGAAAATAAGAAGAAAAAGTTTTTGTCATTTTTTTCAAAAAAACCAAGGGGTTAGTTCATCATAATTTTTGAGGAAAAAAATTTTTTTCGCACTACCCGTAGAAAAAAAATTTCGAATTAAAGCCAATAAAATTTTCTATCCAACGCAAAAGAAATCAAGTCGATATCTTGAAAACTAAGCAAGTTATGACCAAAAAGGTAACCAGTTCTACTACTGCCTCCTTCCGGCCACTTTTTAGTAGAACTGGTTACCTTTTTGGTCATAACTTGCTTAGTTTTCAAGATATCGACTTGATTCCTTTTGCGTTGAATAGATAAACGTATTGGCTTTTATTCTAATTTTTTTTTGCGAAAATAAGAAGAAAAATTTTTTGTCATTTTTTTCAAAAAAACCAAGGGGTTAGTTCATCATAATTTTTGAGGAAAAAAATTTTTTTCGCACTACCCGTAGAAAAAAAATTTCGAATTAAAGCCAATAAAATTTTCTATCCAACGCAAAAGAAATCAAGTCGATATCTTGAAAACTAAGCAAGTTATGACCAAAAAGGTAACCAGTTCTACTACTGCCTCCTTCCGGCCACTTTTTAGTAGAACTGGTTACCTTTTTGGTCATAACTTGCTTAGTTTTCAAGATATCGACTTGATTCCTTTTGTGTTGAATAGATAAACGTATTGGCTTTTATTCTAATTTTTTTTTTTGCGAAAATAAGAAGAAAAATTTTTTGTCATTTTTTTCAAAAAAACCAAGGGGTTAGTTCATCATAATTTTTGAGGAAAAAAATTTTTTTCGCACTACCCGTAGAAAAAAAATTTCGAATTAAAGCCAATAAAATTTTCTATCCAACGCAAAAGAAATCAAGTCGATATCTTGAAAACTAAGCAAGTTATGACCAAAAAGGTAACCAGTTCTACTACTGCCTCCTTCCGGCCACTTTTTAGTAGAACTGGTTACCTTTTTGGTCATAACTTGCTTAGTTTTCAAGATATCGACTTGATTCCTTTTGCGTTGAATAGATAAACGTATTGGCTTTTATTCTAATTTTTTTTGCGAAAATAAGAAGAAAAATTTTTTGTCATTTTTTTCAAAAAAACCAAGGGGTTAGTTCATCATAATTTTTGAGGAAAAAAATTTTTTTCGCACTACCCGTAGAAAAAAAATTTCGAATTAAAGCCAATAAAATTTTCTATCCAACGCAAGAGAAATCAAGTCGATATCTTGAAAACTAAGCAAGTTATGACCAAAAAGGTAACCAGTTCTACTACTGCCTCCTTCCGGCCACTTTTTAGTAGAACTGGTTACCTTTTTGGTCATAACTTGCTTAGTTTTCAAGATATCGACTTGATTCCTTTTGCGTTGAATAGATAAACGTATTGGCTTTTATTCTAATTTTTTTTGCGAAAATAAGAAGAAAAATTTTTTGTCATTTTTTTCAAAAAAACCAAGGGGTTAGTTCATCATAATTTTTGAGGAAAAAAATTTTTTTCGCACTACCCGTAGAAAAAAAATTTCGAATTAAAGCCAATAAAATTTTCTATCCAACGCAAAAGAAATCAAGTCGATATCTTGAAAACTAAGCAAGTTATGACCAAAAAGGTAACCAGTTCTACTACTGCCTCCTTCCGGCCACTTTTTAGTAGAACTGGTTACCTTTTTGGTCATAACATGCTTAGTTTTCAAGATATCGACTTGATTCCTTTTGTGTTGAATAGATAAACGTATTGGCTTTTATTCTAATTTTTTTTTTTTTGCGAAAATAAGAAGAAAAATTTTTTGTCATTTTTTTCAAAAAAACCAAGGGGTTAGTTCATCATAATTTTTGAGAAAAAAAATTTTTTCGCACTACCCGTAGAAAAAAAATTTCGAATTAAAGCCAATAAAATTTTCTATCCAACGCAAAAGAAATCAAGTCGATATCTTGAAAACTAAGCAAGTTATGACCAAAAAGGTAACCAGTTCTACTACTGCCTCCTTCCGGCCACTTTTTAGTAGAACTGGTTACCTTTTTGGTCATAACTTGCTTAGTTTTCAAGATATCGACTTGATTCCTTTTGCGTTGAATAGATAAACGTATTGGCTTTTATTCTAATTTTTTTTTTTGCGAAAATAAGAAGAAAAATTTTTGGTCATTTTTTTCAAAAAAACCAAGGGGTTAGTTCATCATAATTTTTGAGGAAAAAAATTTTTTTCGCACTACCCGTAGAAAAAAATTTCGAATTAAAGCCAATAAAATTTTCTATCCAACGCAAGAGAAATCAAGTCGATATCTTGAAAACTAAGCAAGTTATGACCAAAAAGGTAACCAGTTCTACTACTGCCTCCTTCCGGCCACTTTTTAGTAGAACTGGTTACCTTTTTGGTCATAACTTGCTTAGTTTTCAAGATATCGACTTGATTCCTTTTGCGTTGAATAGATAAACGTATTGGCTTTTATTCTAATTTTTTTTGCGAAAATAAGAAGAAAAATTTTTTGTCATTTTTTTCAAAAAAACCAAGGGGTTAGTTCATCATAATTTTTGAGGAAAAAAATTTTTTTCGCACTACCCGTAGAAAAAAAATTTCGAATTAAAGCCAATAAAATTTTCTATCCAACGCAAAAGAAATCAAGTCGATATCTTGAAAACTAAGCAAGTTATGACCAAAAAGGTAACCAGTTCTACTACTGCCTCCTTCCGGCCACTTTTTAGTAGAACTGGTTACCTTTTTGGTCATAACATGCTTAGTTTTCAAGATATCGACTTGATTCCTTTTGTGTTGAATAGATAAACGTATTGGCTTTTATTCTAATTTTTTTTTTTTTTTGCGAAAATAAGAAGAAAAATTTTTTGTCATTTTTTTCAAAAAAACCAAGGGGTTAGTTCATCATAATTTTTGAGAAAAAAAATTTTTTCGCACTACCCGTAGAAAAAAAATTTCGAATTAAAGCCAATAAAATTTTCTATCCAACGCAAAAGAAATCAAGTCGATATCTTGAAAACTAAGCAAGTTATGACCAAAAAGGTAACCAGTTCTACTACTGCCTCCTTCCGGCCACTTTTTAGTAGAACTGGTTACCTTTTTGGTCATAACTTGCTTAGTTTTCAAGATATCGACTTGATTCCTTTTGCGTTGAATAGATAAACGTATTGGCTTTTATTCTAATTTTTTTTTTGCGAAAATAAGAAGAAAAATTTTTGGTCATTTTTTTCAAAAAATCAAGTCGATATCTTGAAAACTAAGCAAGTTATGACCAAAAAGGTAACCAGTTCTACTACTGCCTCCTTCCGGCCACTTTTTAGTAGAACTGGTTACCTTTTTGGTCATAACTTGCTTAGTTTTCAAGATATCGACTTGATTCCTTTTGCGTTGAATAGATAAACGTATTGGCTTTTATTCTAATTTTTTTTTTGCGAAAATAAGAAGAAAAATTTTTTGTCATTTTTTTCAAAAAAACCAAGGGGTTATTCATCATAATTTTTGAGGAAAAAAATTTTTTTCGCACTACCCGTAGAAAAAAAAATTTCGAATTAAAGCCAATAAAATTTTCTATCCAACGCAAAAGAAATCAAGTCGATATCTTGAAAACTAAGCAAGTTATGACCAAAAAGGTAACCAGTTCTACTACTGCCTCCTTCCGGCCACTTTTTAGTAGAACTGGTTACCTTTTTGGTCATAACTTGCTTAGTTTTCAAGATATCGACTTGATTCCTTTTGCGTTGAATAGATAAACGTATTGGCTTTTATTCTAATTTTTTTTTTGCGAAAATAAGAAGAAAAATTTTTTGTCATTTTTTTCAAAAAAACCAAGGGGTTGTTAGTTCATCATAATTTTTGAGGAAAAAAATTTTTTTCGCACTACCCGTAGAAAAAAAAATTCGAATTAAAGCCAATAAAATTTTCTATCCAACGCAAAAGAAATCAAGTCGATATCTTGAAAACTAAGCAAGTTATGACCAAAAAGGTAACCAGTTCTACTACTGCCTCCTTCCGGCCACTTTTTAGTAGAACTGGTTACCTTTTTGGTCATAACTTGCTTAGTTTTCAAGATATCGATTTGAATTCTTTTACGTTTGATAGAAAAATTTATTGGCTTTTATTCTAATTTTTTTTTTGCGAAAATAAGAAGAAAAATTTTTTGTCATTTTTTTCAAAAAAAAACAAGGGGTTAGTTCATCATAATTTTTGAGGAAAAAAATTTTTTTCGCACTACCCGTAGAAAAAAAATTTCGAATTAAAGCCAATAAAATTTTCTATCCAACGCAAAAGAAATCAAGTCGATATCTTGAAAACTAAGCAAGTTATGACCAAAAAGGTAACCAGTTCTACTACTGCCTCCTTCCGGCCACTTTTTAGTAGAACTGGTTACCTTTTTGGTCATAACTTGCTTAGTTTTCAAGATATCGACTTGATTCCTTTTGCGTTGAATAGATAAACGTATTGGCTTTTATTCTAATTTTTTTTTTTGCGAAAATAAGAAGAAAAATTTTTTGTCATTTTTTTCAAAAAAACCAAGGGGTTAGTTCATCATAATTTTTGAGGAAAAAAATTTTTTTCACACTACCCGTAGAAAAAAAATTTCGAATTAAAGCCAATAAAATTTTCTATCCAACGCAAAAGAAATCAAGTCGATATCTTGAAAACTAAGCAAGTTATGACCAAAAAGGTAACCAGTTCTACTACTGCCTCCTTCCGGCCACTTTTTAGTAGAACTGGTTAACTTTTTTGACATAACTTGCTTAGTTTTCAAGATATCGACTTGATTCCTTTTGCGTTGAATAGATAAACGTATTGGCTTTTATTCTAATTTTTTTTTTTTGCGAAAATAAGATGAAAAATTTTTTGTCATTTTTTTCAAAAAAACCAAGGGGTTAGTTCATCATAATTTTTGAGCAAAAAAATTTTTTCGCACTACCCGTAGAAAAAAAATTTCGAATTAAAGCCAATAAAATTTTCTATCCAACGCAAAAGAAATCAAGTCGATATCTTGAAAACTAAGCAAGTTATGACCAAAAAGGTAACCAGTTCTACTACTGCCTCCTTCCGGCCACTTTTTAGTAGAACTGGTTACCTTTGAATTAAAGCCAATAAAATTTTCTATCCAACGCAAAAGAAATCAAGTCGATATCTTGAAAACTAAGCAAGTTATGACCAAAAAGGTAACCAGTTCTACTACTGCCTCCTTCCGGCCACTTTTTAGTAGAACTGGTTACCTTTTTGGTCATAACTTGCTTAGTTTTCAAGATATCGACTTGATTCCTTTTGCGTTGAATAGATAAACGTATTGGCTTTTATTCTAATTTTTTTTTTTGCGAAAATAAGAAGAAAAATTTTTTGTCATTTTTTTCAAAAAAACCAAGGGGTTATTCATCATAATTTTTGAGGAAAAAAATTTTTTTCGCACTACCCGTAGAAAAAAAAATTTCGAATTAAAGCCAATAAAATTTTCTATCCAACGCAAAAGAAATCAAGTCGATATCTTGAAAACTAAGCAAGTTATGACCAAAAAGGTAACCAGTTCTACTACTGCCTCCTTCCGGCCACTTTTTAGTAGAACTGGTTACCTTTTTGGTCATAACTTGCTTAGTTTTCAAGATATCGACTTGATTCCTTTTGCGTTGAATAGATAAACGTATTGGCTTTTATTCTAATTTTTTTTTTGCGAAAATAAGAAGAAAAATTTTTTGTCATTTTTTTCAAAAAAACCAAGGGGTTGTTAGTTCATCATAATTTTTGAGGAAAAAAATTTTTTTCGCACTACCCGTAGAAAAAAAATTTCGAATTAAAGCCAATAAAATTTTCTATCCAACGCAAAAGAAATCAAGTCGATATCTTGAAAACTAAGCAAGTTATGACCAAAAAGGTAACCAGTTCTACTACTGCCTCCTTCCGGCCACTTTTTAGTAGAACTGGTTACCTTTTTGGTCATAACTTGCTTAGTTTTCAAGATATCGATTTGAATTCTTTTACGTTTGATAGAAAAATTTATTGGCTTTTATTCTAATTTTTTTTTTGCGAAAATAAGAAGAAAAATTTTTTGTCATTTTTTTCAAAAAAAAACAAGGGGTTAGTTCATCATAATTTTTGAGGAAAAAAATTTTTTTCGCACTACCCGTAGAAAAAAAATTTCGAATTAAAGCCAATAAAATTTTCTATCCAACGCAAAAGAAATCAAGTCGATATCTTGAAAACTAAGCAAGTTATGACCAAAAAGGTAACCAGTTCTACTACTGCCTCCTTCCGGCCACTTTTTAGTAGAACTGGTTACCTTTTTGGTCATAACTTGCTTAGTTTTCAAGATATCGACTTGATTCCTTTTGCGTTGAATAGATAAACGTATTGGCTTTTATTCTAATTTTTTTTTTTGCGAAAATAAGAAGAAAAATTTTTTGTCATTTTTTTCAAAAAAACCAAGGGGTTAGTTCATCATAATTTTTGAGGAAAAAAATTTTTTTCACACTACCCGTAGAAAAAAAATTTCGAATTAAAGCCAATAAAATTTTCTATCCAACGCAAAAGAAATCAAGTCGATATCTTGAAAACTAAGCAAGTTATGACCAAAAAGGTAACCAGTTCTACTACTGCCTCCTTCCGGCCACTTTTTAGTAGAACTGGTTAACTTTTTGGTCATAACTTGCTTAGTTTTCAAGATATCGACTTGATTCCTTTTGCGTTGAATAGATAAACGTATTGGCTTTTATTCTAATTTTTTTTTTGCGAAAATAAGAAGAAAAATTTTTTGTCATTTTTTTCAAAAAAACCAAGGGGTTGTTAGTTCATCATAATTTTTGAGGAAAAAAATTTTTTTCGCACTACCCGTAGAAAAAAAATTTCGAATTAAAGCCAATAAAATTTTCTATCCAACGCAAAAGAAATCAAGTCGATATCTTGAAAACTAAGCAAGTTATGACCAAAAAGGTAACCAGTTCTACTACTGCCTCCTTCCGGCCACTTTTTAGTAGAACTGGTTACCTTTTTGGTCATAACTTGCTTAGTTTTCAAGATATCGATTTGAATTCTTTTACGTTTGATAGAAAAATTTATTGGCTTTTATTCTAATTTTTTTTTTGCGAAAATAAGAAGAAAAATTTTTTGTCATTTTTTTCAAAAAAAAACAAGGGGTTAGTTCATCATAATTTTTGAGGAAAAAAATTTTTTTCGCACTACCCGTAGAAAAAAAATTTCGAATTAAAGCCAATAAAATTTTCTATCCAACGCAAAAGAAATCAAGTCGATATCTTGAAAACTAAGCAAGTTATGACCAAAAAGGTAACCAGTTCTACTACTGCCTCCTTCCGGCCACTTTTTAGTAGAACTGGTTACCTTTTTGGTCATAACTTGCTTAGTTTTCAAGATATCGACTTGATTCCTTTTGCGTTGAATAGATAAACGTATTGGCTTTTATTCTAATTTTTTTTTTTGCGAAAATAAGAAGAAAAATTTTTTGTCATTTTTTTCAAAAAAACCAAGGGGTTAGTTCATCATAATTTTTGAGGAAAAAAATTTTTTTCACACTACCCGTAGAAAAAAAATTTCGAATTAAAGCCAATAAAATTTTCTATCCAACGCAAAAGAAATCAAGTCGATATCTTGAAAACTAAGCAAGTTATGACCAAAAAGGTAACCAGTTCTACTACTGCCTCCTTCCGGCCACTTTTTAGTAGAACTGGTTAACTTTTTTGACATAACTTGCTTAGTTTTCAAGATATCGACTTGATTCCTTTTGCGTTGAATAGATAAACGTATTGGCTTTTATTCTAATTTTTTTTTTTTGCGAAAATAAGATGAAAAATTTTTTGTCATTTTTTTCAAAAAAACCAAGGGGTTAGTTCATCATAATTTTTGAGCAAAAAAATTTTTTCGCACTACCCGTAGAAAAAAAATTTCGAATTAAAGCCAATAAAATTTTCTATCCAACGCAAAAGAAATCAAGTCGATATCTTGAAAACTAAGCAAGTTATGACCAAAAAGGTAACCAGTTCTACTACTGCCTCCTTCCGGCCACTTTTTAGTAGAACTGGTTACCTTTTTGGTCATAACTTGCTTAGTTTTCAAGATATCGATTTGAATTCTTTTACGTTTGATAGAAAAATTTATTGGCTTTTATTCGAATTTTTTTGCGAAAATAAGAAAAATTTTTTGTAATTTTTTTTTAAAAACCAAGGGGTTAGTTCATCATAATTTTTGAGGAAAAATTTTTTTCGTTCTACCCGCAAACAAAATACGAATTCATAAAGCCAATAAATTTTTCTATCCAACGCAAAAGAAATCAAGTCGATATCTTGAAAACTAAGCAAGTTATGACCAAAAAGGTAACTAGTTCTACTACTGCCTCCTTCCGGCCACTTTTTAGTAGAACTGGTTACCTTTTTGGTCATAACTTGCTTAGTTTTCAAGATATCGACTTGATTCCTTTTGCGTTGAATAGATAAACGTATTGGCTTTTATTCTAATTTTTTTTTGCGAAAATAAGAAGAAAAATTTTTTGTCATTTTTTTCAAAAAAACCAAGGGGTTAGTTCATCATAATTTTTGAGGAAAAAAATTTTTTTCGCACTACCCGTAGAAAAAAAATTTCGAATTAAAGCCAATAAAATTTTCTATCCAACGCAAAAGAAATCAAGTCGATATCTTGAAAACTAAGCAAGTTATGACCAAAAAGGTAACCAGTTCTACTACTGCCTCCTTCCGGCCACTTTTTAGTAGAACTGGTTACCTTTTTGGTCATAACTTGCTTAGTTTTCAAGATATCGACTTGATTCCTTTTGCGTTGAATAGATAAACGTATTGGCTTTTATTCTAATTTTTTTTTTTGCGAAAATAAGAAGAAAAATTTTTTGTCATTTTTTTCAAAAAAACCAAGGGGTTAGTTCATCATAATTTTTGAGGAAAAAAATTTTTTTCGCACTACCCGTAGAAAAAAAATTTCGAATTAAAGCCAATAAAATTTTCTATCCAACGCAAAAGAAATCAAGTCGATATCTTGAAAACTAAGCAAGTTATGACCAAAAAGGTAACCAGTTCTACTACTGCCTCCTTCCGGCCACTTTTTAGTAGAACTGGTTAACTTTTTTGACATAACTTGCTTAGTTTTCAAGATATCGACTTGATTCGTTTTGCGTTGAATAGATAAACGTATTGGCTTTTATTCTAATTTTTTTTTTTTGCGAAAATAAGATGAAAAATTTTTTGTCATTTTTTTCAAAAAAACCAAGGGGTTAGTTCATCATAATTTTTGAGCAAAAAAATTTTTTCGCACTACCCGTAGAAAAAAAATTTCGAATTAAAGCCAATAAAATTTTCTATCCAACGCAAAAGAAATCAAGTCGATATCTTGAAAACTAAGCAAGTTATGACCAAAAAGGTAACCAGTTCTACTACTGCCTCCTTCCGGCCACTTTTTAGTAGAACTGGTTACCTTTTTGGTCATAACTTGCTTAGTTTTCAAGATATCGATTTGAATTCTTTTACGTTTGATAGAAAAATTTATTGGCTTTTATTCGAATTTTTTTGCGAAAATAAGAAAAATTTTTTGTAATTTTTTTTTAAAAACCAAGGGGTTAGTTCATCATAATTTTTGAGGAAAAATTTTTTTCGTTCTACCCGCAAACAAAATACGAATTCATAAAGCCAATAAATTTTTCTATCCAACGCAAAAGAAATCAAGTCGATATCTTGAAAACTAAGCAAGTTATGACCAAAAAGGTAACCAGTTCTACTACTGCCTCCTTCCGGCCACTTTTTAGTAGAACTGGTTACCTTTTTGGTCATAACTTGCTTAGTTTTCAAGATATCGACTTGATTCCTTTTGCGTTGAATAGATAAACGTATTGGCTTTTATTCTAATTTTTTTTTTGCGAAAATAAGAAGAAAAATTTTTTGTCATTTTTTTCAAAAAAACCAAGGGGTTAGTTCATCATAATTTTTGAGGAAAAAAATTTTTTTCGCACTACCCGTAGAAAAAAAATTTCGAATTAAAGCCAATAAAATTTTCTATCCAACGCAAAAGAAATCAAGTCGATATCTTGAAAACTAAGCAAGTTATGACCAAAAAGGTAACCAGTTCTACTACTGCCTCCTTCCGGCCACTTTTTAGTAGAACTGGTTACCTTTTTGGTCATAACTTGCTTAGTTTTCAAGATATCGACTTGATTCCTTTTGCGTTGAATAGATAAACGTATTGGCTTTTATTCTAATTTTTTTTTTTGCGAAAATAAGAAGAAAAATTTTTTGTCATTTTTTTCAAAAAAACCAAGGGGTTAGTTCATCATAATTTTTGAGGAAAAAAATTTTTTTCGCACTACCCGTAGAAAAAAAATTTCGAATTAAAGCCAATAAAATTTTCTATCCAACGCAAAAGAAATCAAGTCGATATCTTGAAAACTAAGCAAGTTATGACCAAAAAGGTAACCAGTTCTACTACTGCCTCCTTCCGGCCACTTTTTAGTAGAACTGGTTAACTTTTTTGACATAACTTGCTTAGTTTTCAAGATATCGACTTGATTCCTTTTGCGTTGAATAGATAAACGTATTGGCTTTTATTCTAATTTTTTTTTTTGCGAAAATAAGATGAAAAATTTTTTGTCATTTTTTTCAAAAAAACCAAGGGGTTAGTTCATCATAATTTTTGAGCAAAAAAATTTTTTCGCACTACCCGTAGAAAAAAAATTTCGAATTAAAGCCAATAAAATTTTCTATCCAACGCAAAAGAAATCAAGTCGATATCTTGAAAACTAAGCAAGTTATGACCAAAAAGGTAACCAGTTCTACTACTGCCTCCTTCCGGCCACTTTTTAGTAGAACTGGTTACCTTTTTGGTCATAACTTGCTTAGTTTTCAAGATATCGATTTGAATTCTTTTACGTTTGATAGAAAAATTTATTGGCTTTTATTCGAATTTTTTTTTGCGAAAATAAGAAAAATTTTTTGTAATTTTTTTTTAAAAACCAAGGGGTTAGTTCATCATAATTTTTGAGGAAAAATTTTTTTCGCTCTACCCGCAAACAAAATACGAATTCATAAAGCCAATAAATTTTTCTATCCAACGCAAAAGAAATCAAGTCGATATCTTGAAAACTAAGCAAGTTATGACCAAAAAGGTAACCAGTTCTACTACTGCCTCCTTCCGGCCACTTTTTAGTAGAACTGGTTACCTTTTTGGTCATAACTTGCTTAGTTTTCAAGATATCGACTTGAATTCTTTTACGTTTGATAGAAAAATTTATTGGCTTTTATTCGAATTTTTTTTTTTGCGAAAACAAGAAAAATTTTTTGTAATTTTTTTTTAAAAACCAAGGGGTTAGTTCATCATAATTTTTGAGGAAAAATTTTTTTCGTACTACCCGCAAACAAAATACGAATTGATAAAGCCAATAAATTTTTCTATCCAACGCAAAAGAAATCAAGTCGATATCTTGAAAACTAAGCAAGTTATGACCAAAAAGGTAACCAGTTCTACTACTGCCTCCTTCCGGCCACTTTTTAGTAGAACTGGTTACCTTTTTGGTCATAACTTGCTTAGTTTTCAAGATATCGACTTGATTCCTTTTGCGTTGAATAGATAAACGTATTGGCTTTTATTCTAATTTTTTTTTTTGCGAAAATAAGATGAAAAATTTTTTGTCATTTTTTTCAAAAAAACCAAGGGGTTAGTTCATCATAATTTTTGAGCAAAAAAATTTTTTCGCACTACCCGTAGAAAAAAAATTTCGAATTAAAGCCAATAAAATTTTCTATCCAACGCAAAAGAAATCAAGTCGATATCTTGAAAACTAAGCAAGTTATGACCAAAAAGGTAACCAGTTCTACTACTGCCTCCTTCCGGCCACTTTTTAGTAGAACTGGTTACCTTTTTGGTCATAACTTGCTTAGTTTTCAAGATATCGATTTGAATTCTTTTACGTTTGATAGAAAAATTTATTGGCTTTTATTCGAATTTTTTTTTGCGAAAATAAGAAAAATTTTTTGTAATTTTTTTTTAAAAACCAAGGGGTTAGTTCATCATAATTTTTGAGGAAAAATTTTTTTCGTTCTACCCGCAAACAAAATACGAATTCATAAAGCCAATAAATTTTTCTATCCAACGCAAAAGAAATCAAGTCGATATCTTGAAAACTAAGCAAGTTATGACCAAAAAGGTAACCAGTTCTACTACTGCCTCCTTCCGGCCACTTTTTAGTAGAACTGGTTACCTTTTTGGTCATAACTTGCTTAGTTTTCAAGATATCGACTTGAATCCTTTTGCGTTGAATAGATAAACGTATTGGCTTTTATTCTAATTTTTTTTTTGCGAAAATAAGAAGAAAAATTTTTTGTCATTTTTTTCAAAAAAACCAAGGGGTTAGTTCATCATAATTTTTGAGCAAAAAAATTTTTTTCGCACTACCCGTAGAAACAAAATTTCGAATTAAAGCCAATAAAATTTTCTATCCAACGCAAAAGAAATCAAGTCGATATCTTGAAAACTAAGCAAGTTATGACCAAAAAGGTAACCAGTTCTACTACTGCCTCCTTCCGGCCACTTTTTAGTAGAACTGGTTAACTTTTTTGACATAACTTGCTTAGTTTTCAAGATATCGACTTGATTCCTTTTGCGTTGAATAGATAAACGTATTGGCTTTTATTCTAATTTTTTTTTTTTTGCGAAAATAAGATGAAAAATTTTTTGTCATTTTTTTCAAAAAAACCAAGGGGTTAGTTCATCATAATTTTTGAGCAAAAAAATTTTTTCGCACTACCCGTAGAAAAAAAATTTCGAATTAAAGCCAATAAAATTTTCTATCCAACGCAAAAGAAATCAAGTCGATATCTTGAAAACTAAGCAAGTTATGACCAAAAAGGTAACCAGTTCTACTACTGCCTCCTTCCGGCCACTTTTTAGTAGAACTGGTTACCTTTTTGGTCATAACTTGCTTAGTTTTCAAGATATCGACTTGAATTCTTTTACGTTTGATAGAAAAATTTATTGGCTTTTATTCGAATTTTTTTTTTTGCGAAAACAAGAAAAATTTTTTGTAATTTTTTTTTAAAAACCAAGGGGTTAGTTCATCATAATTTTTGAGGAAAAATTTTTTTCGTACTACCCGCAAACAAAATACGAATTCATAAAGCCAATAAATTTTTCTATCCAACGCAAAAGAAATCAAGTCGATATCTTGAAAACTAAGCAAGTTATGACCAAAAAGGTAACCAGTTCTACTACTGCCTCCTTCCGGTCACTTTTTAGTAGAACTGGTTACCTTTTTAGTCATAACTTGCTTAGTTTTCAAGATATCGACTTGAATTCTTTTACGTTTGATAGAAAAATTTGTTGGCTTTTTCTCGAATTTTTTTTTGCGAAAATAAGAAAAATTTTTTTTAATTTTTTTTTTAAAAACCAAGGGGTTAGTTCATCATAATTTTTGAGGAAAAATTTTTTTCGTACTACCCGCAAACAAAATACGAATTGATAAAGCCAATAAATTTTTCTATCCAACGCAAAAGAAATCAAGTCGATATCTTGAAAACTAAGCAAGTTATGACCAAAAAGGTAACCAGTTCTACTACTGCCTCCTTCCGGCCACTTTTTAGTAGAACTGGTTACCTTTTTGGTCATAACTTGCTTAGTTTTCAAGATATCGACTTGATTCCTTTTGCGTTGAATAGATAAACGTATTGGCTTTTATTCTGATTTTTTTTTTGCGAAAATAAGAAGAAAAATTTTTTGTCATTTTTTTCAAAAAAACCAAGGGGTTAGTTCATCATAATTTTTGAGGAAAAAAATTTTTTTCGCACTACCCGTAGAAAAAAAATTTCGAATTAAAGCCAATAAAATTTTCTATCCAACGCAAAAGAAATCAAGTCGATATCTTGAAAACTAAGCAAGTTATGACCAAAAAGGTAACCAGTTCTACTACTGCCTCTTTCCGGCCACTTTTTAGTAGAACTGGTTACCTTTTTGGTCATAACTTGCTTAGTTTTCAAGATATCGACTTGAATTCTTTTACGTTTGATAGAAAAATTTATTGGCTTTTATTCGAATTTTTTTTTTGCGAAAATAAGAAAAATTTTTTGTAATTTTTTTTAAAAAACCAAGGGGTTAGTTCATCATAATTGTTGAGGAAAAATTTTTTTCGTACTACCCGCAAACAAAATACGAACTGATAATGCCAATAAATTTTTCTATCCAACGCAAAAGAAATCAAGTCGATATCTTGAAAACTAAGCAAGTTATGACCAAAAAGGTAACCAGTTCTACTACTGCCTCCTTCCGGCCACTTTTTAGTAGAACTGGTTACCTTTTTGGTCATAACTTGCTTAGTTTTCAAGATATCGACTTGATTCCTTTTGCGTTGAATAGATAAACGTATTGGCTTTTATTCTAATTTTTTTTGCGAAAATAAGAAGAAAAATTTTTTGTCATTTTTTTCAAAAAAACCAAGGGGTTAGTTCATCATAATTTTTGAGGAAAAAAATTTTTTCGCACTACCCGTAGAAAAAAAATTTCGAATTAAAGCCAATAAAATTTTCTATCCAACGCAAAAGAAATCAAGTCGATATCTTGAAAACTAAGCAAGTTATGACCAAAAAGGTAACCAGTTCTACTACTGCCTCCTTCCGGCCACTTTTTAGTAGAACTGGTTACCTTTTTGGTCATAACTTGCTTAGTTTTCAAGATATCGACTTGATTCCTTTTGCGTTGAATAGATAAACGTATTGGCTTTTATTCTAATTTTTTTTTTTGCGAAAATAAGAAGAAAAAGTTTTTGTCATGTTTTTCAAAAAAACCAAGGGGTTAGTTCATCATAATTTTTGAGGAAAAAAATTTTTTTCGCACTACCCGTAGAAAAAAAATTTCGAATTAAAGCCAATAAAATTTTCTATCCAACGCAAAAGAAATCAAGTCAATATCTTGAAAACTAAGCAAGTTATGAGCAAAAAGGTAACCAGTTCTACTACTGCCTCCTTCCGGTCACTTTTTAGTAGAACTGGTTACCTTTTTGGTCATAACTTGCTTAGTTTTCAAGATATCGACTTGAATTCTTTTACGTTTGATAGAAAAATTTATTGGCTTTTATTCGAATTTTTTTTTGCGAAAATAAGAAAAATTTTTTGTAATTTTTTTTAAAAAACCAAGGGGTTAGTTCATCATAATTTTTGAGGAAAAATTTTTTTCGTACTACCCGCAAACAAAATACGAATTGATAAAGCCAATAAATTTTTCTATCCAACGCAAAAGAAATCAAGTCGATATCTTGAAAACTAAGTTATGACCAAAAAGGTAACCAGTTCTACTACTGCCTCCTTCCGGCCACTTTTTAGTAGAACTGGTTACTTTTTTGGTCATAACTTGCTTAGTTTTCAAGATATCGACTTGATTCCTTTTGCGTTGAATAGATAAACGTATTGGCTTTTATTCTAATTTTTTTTTTGCGAAAATAAGAAGAAAAAGTTTTTGTCATTTTTTTCAAAAAAACCAAGTTGTTAGTTCATCATAATTTTTGAGGAAAAAAATTTTTTTCGCACTACCCGTAGAAAAAAAATTTCGAATTAAAGCCAATAAAATTTTCTATCCAACGCAAAAGAAATCAAGTCGATATCTTGAAAAC
Source organism: Germaria angustata (assembly GCA_963681545.1). Classification (NCBI taxonomy): domain Eukaryota; kingdom Metazoa; phylum Arthropoda; class Insecta; order Diptera; family Tachinidae; genus Germaria; species Germaria angustata. Next base: position 114,591,781 of record OY812998.1, on the reverse strand, counting down.
TAAGCAAGTTATGACCAAAAAGGTAACCAGTTCTACTACTGCCTCCTTCCGGCCACTTTTTAGTAGAACTGGTTACCTTTTTGGTCATAACTTGCTTAGTTTTCAAGATATCGACTTGAATTCTTTTACGTTTGATAGAAAAATTTATTGGCTTTTGTTCGAATTTTTTTTTTGCGAAAATAAGAAAAATTTTTTGTAATTTTTTTTAAAAAACCAAGGGGTTAGTTCATCATAATTTTTGAGGAAAAATTTTTTTCGTACTACCCGCAAACAAAATACGAACTGATAAAGCCAATAAATTTTTCTATCCAACGCAAAAGAAATCAAGTCGATATCTTGAAAACTAAGCAAGTTATGACCAAAAAGGTAACCAGTTCTACTACTGCCTCCTTCCGGCCACTTTTTAGTAGAACTGGTTACGTTTTTGGTCATAACTTGCTTAGTTTTCAAGATATCGACTTGATTCCTTTTGCGTTGAATAGATAAACGTATTGGCTTTTATTCTAATTTTTTTTGCGAAAATAAGAAGAAAAATTTTTTGTCATTTTTTTCAAAAAAACCAAGGGGTTAGTTCATCATAATTTTTGAGCAAAAAAATTTTTTTCGCACTACCCGTAGAAAAAAAATTTCGAATTAAAGCCAATAAAATTTTCTATCCAACGCAAAAGAAATCAAGTCGATATCTTGAAAACTAAGCAAGTTATGACCAAAAAGGTAACCAGTTCTACTACTGCCTCCTTCCGGCCACTTTTTAGTAGAACTGGTTACCTTTTTGGTCATAACTTGCTTAGTTTTCAAGATATCGACTTGAATTCTTTTACGTTTGATAGAAAAATTTATTGGCTTTTGTTCGAATTTTTTTTTTGCGAAAATAAGAAAAATTTTTTGTAATTTTTTTTAAAAAACCAAGGGGTTAGTTCATCATAATTTTTGAGGAAAAATTTTTTTCGAAAACTAAGCAAGTTATGACCAAAAAGGTAACCAGTTCTACTACTGCCTCCTTCCGGCCACTTTTTAGTAGAACTGGTTACCTTTTTGGTCATAACTTGCTTAGTTTTCAAGATATCGACTTGATTCCTTTTGCGTTGAATAGATAAACGTATTGACTTTTATTCTAATTTTTTTTTTGCGAAAATAAGAAGAAAAATTTTTTGTCATTTTTTTCAAAAAAACCAAGGGGTTATTAGTTCATCATAATTTTTGAGGAAAAAAATTTTTTTCGCACTACCCGTAGAAAAAAAATTTCGAATTAAAGCCAATAAAATTTTCTATCCAACGCAAAAGAAATCAAGTCGATATCTTGAAAACTAAGCAAGTTATGACCAAAAAGGTAACCAGTTCTACTACTGCCTCCTTCCGGCCACTTTTTAGTAGAACTGGTTACTTTTTTGGTCATAACTTGCTTAGTTTTAAAGATATCGACTTGATTCCTTTTGCGTTGAATAGATAAACGTATTGGCTTTTATTCTAATTTTTTTTTTTTTTTACTTTTTAGTAGAACTGGTTACTTTTTTGGTCATAACTTGCTTAGTTTTCAAGATATCGACTTGGTTTCTTTTACGTTTGATAGAAAAATTTATTGGCTTTTATTCGAATTTTTTTTTGCGAAAATAAGAAGAAAAAAATTTGTCATTTTTTTTCAAAAAAACAAAGGGGTTAGTTAGTTCATCATAATTTTTGAGGAAAAAATTTTTTTCGCGCTACCTGCAAACAAAATACAAACTGATAAAGCCAGTAAATTTTTCTATCCAACGCAAAAGAAATCAAGCCGATATCTTGAAAACTAAGCAAGTTATGACCAAAAAGGTAACCAGTTCTACTACTGCCTCCTTCCGGCCACTTTTTAGTAGAACTGGTTACATTTTTGGTCATAACTTGCTTAGTTTTCAAGATATCGACTTGAATTCTTTTACGTTTGATAGAAAAATTTATTGGCTTTTATTCGAATTTTTTTTTGCGAAAATAAGAAAAATTTTTTGTAATTTTTTTAAAAAAACCAAGGGGTTAGTTCATCATAATTTTTGAGGAAAAATTTTTTTCGTACTACCCGCAAACAAAATACGAACTGATAAATCCAATAAATTTTTCTATCCAACGCAAAAGAAATCAAGTCGATATCTTGAAAACTAAGCAAGTTATGACCAAAAAGGTAACCAGTTCTACTACTGCCTCCTTCCGGCCACTTTTTAGTAGAACTGGTTACTTTTTTGGTCATAACTTGCTTAGTTTTAAAGATATCGACTTGATTCCTTTTGCGTTGAATAGATAAACGTATTGGCTTTTATTCTAATTTTTTTTTTTTTTACTTTTTAGTAGAACTGGTTACCTTTTTGGTCATAACTTGCTTAGTTTTCAAGATATCGACTTGATTCCTTTTGCGTTGAATAGATAAAGGTATTGGCTTTTATTCTAATTTTTTTTTTTGGGGTTAGTTCATCATAATTTTTGAGGAAAAATTTTTTTCGTACTACCCGCAAACAAAATACGAATTGATAAAGCCAATAAATTTTTCTATCCAACGCAAAAGAAATCAAGTCGATATCTTGAAAACTAAGCAAGTTATGACCAAAAAGGTAACCAGTTCTACTACTGCCTCCTTCCGGCCACTTTTTAGTAGAACTGGTTACCTTTTTGGTCATAACTTGCTTAGTTTTCAAGATATCGACTTGATTCCTTTTGCGTTGAATAGATAAACGTATTGGCTTTTATCCTAATTTTTTATTTTTGCGAAAATAAGAAGAAAAATTTTTTGTCATTTTTTTCAAAAAAACCAAGGGGTTAGTTCATCATAATTTTTGAGGAAAAAAATTTTTTTCGCACTACCCGTAGAAAAAAAATTTCGAATTAAAGCCAATAAAATTTTCTATCCAACGCAAAAGAAATCAAGTCGATATCTTGAAAAGTAAGCAAGTTATGACCAAAAAGGTAACCAGTTCTACTACTGCCTCCTTCCGGCCACTTTTTAGTAGAACTGGTTACCTTTTTGATCATAACTTGCTTAGTTTTCAAGATATCGACTTGATTCCTTTTGCGTTGAATAGATAAACGTATTGGCTTTTATTCTAATTTTTTTTTTTTTTGCGAAAATAAGAAGAAAAATTTTTTGTAATTTTTTTCAAAAAAACCAAGGGGTTAGTTCATCATAATTTTTGAGCAAAAAAATTTTTTTCGCACTACCCGTAGAAAAAAAATTTCGAATTAAATCCAATAAAATTTTCTATCCAACGCAAAAGAAATCAAGTCGATATCTTGAAAACTAAGCAAGTTATGACCAAAAAGGTAACCAGTTCTACTACTGCCTCCTCCTTCCGGCCACTTTTTAGTAGAACTGGTTACATTTTTGGTCATAACTTGCTTAGTTTTCAAGATATCGACTTGAATTCTTTTACGTTTGATAGAAAAATTTATTGGCTTTTATTCGAATTTTTTTTTTTGCGAAAATAAGAAAAATTTTTTGTAATTTTTTTTAAAAAACCAAGGGGTTAGTTCATCATAATTTTTGAGGAAAAATTTTTTTCGTACTACCCGCAAACAAAATACGAATTGATAAAGCCAATAAATTTTTCTATCCAACGCAAAAGAAATCAAGTCGATATCTTGAAAACTAAGCAAGTTATGACCAAAAAGGTAACCAGTTCTACTACTGCCTCCTTCCGGCCACTTTTTAGTAGAACTGGTTACCTTTTTGGTCATACCTTGCTTAGTTTTCAAGATATCGACTTGATTCCTTTTGCGTTGAATAGATAAACGTATTGGCTTTTATTCTAATTTTTTTTTTGCGAAAATAAGAAGAAAAATTTTTTGTCATTTTTTTCAAAAAAACCAAGGGGTTAGTTAGTTCATCATAATTTTTGAGGAAAAAAATTTTTTTCGCACTACCCGTAGAAAAAAATTTCGAATTAAAGCCAATAAAATTTTCTATCCAACGCAAAAGAAATCAAGTCGATATCTTGAAAACTAAGCAAGTTATGAGCAAAAAGGTAACCAGTTCTACTACTGCCTCCTTCCGGCCACTTTTTAGTAGAACTGGTTACCTTTTTGGTCATAACTTGCTTAGTTTTCAAGATATCGACTTGATTTCTTTTACGTTTGATAGAAAAATTTATTGGCTTTTATTCGAATTTTCTTTTGCGAAAATAAGAAAAATTTTTTGTAATTTTTTTTTAAAAAACCAAGGGGTTAGTTCATCATAATTTTTGAGGAAAAATTTTTTTTGTACTACCCGCAAACAAAATACGAATTGATGAAGCCAATAAATTTTTCTATCCAACGCAAAAGAAATCAAGTCGATATCTTGAAAACTAAGCAAGTTATGACCAAAAAGGTAACCAGTTCTACTACTGCCTCCTTCCGGCCACTTTTTAGTAGAACTGGTTACCTTTTTGGTCATAACTTGCTTAGTTTTCAAGATATCGACTTGATTCCTTTTGCGTTGAATAGATAAACGTATTGGCTTTTATTCTAATTTTTTTTTTTGCGAAAATAAGAAGAAAAATTTTTTGTCATTTTTTTCAAAAAAACCAAGGGGTTAGTTCATCATAATTTTTGAGGAAAAAAATTTTTTCGCACTACCCGTAGAAAAAAAATTTCGAATTAAAGCCAATAAAATTTTCTATCCAACGCAAAAGAAATCAAGTCGATATCTTGAAAACTAAGCAAGTTATGACCAAAAAGGTAACCAGTTCTACTACTGCCTCCTTCCGGCCACTTTTTAGTAGAACTGGTTACCTTTTTGGTCATAACTTGCTTAGTTTTCAAGATATCGACTTGATTCCTTTTGCGTTGAATAGATAAAGGTATTGGCTTTTATTCTAATTTTTTTTTTGCGAAAATAAGAAGAAAAATTTTTTGTCATTTTTTTCAAAAAAACCAAGGGGTTAGTTCATCATAATTTTTGAGGAAAAAAATTTTTTTCGCACTACCCGTAGAAAAAAAATTTCGAATTAAAGCCAATAAAATCTTCTATCCAACGCAAAAGAAATCAAGTCGATATCTTGAAAACTAAGCAAGTTATGACCAAAAAGGTAACCAGTTCTACTACTGCCTCCTTCCGGCCACTTTTTAGTAGAACTGGTTACCTTTTTGGTCATAACTTGCTTAGTTTTCAAGATATCGACTTGATTTCTTTTACGTTTGATAGAAAAATTTATTGGCTTTTATTCGAATTTTCTTTTGCGAAAATAAGAAAAATTTTTTGTAATTTTTTTTTAAAAAACCAAGGGGTTAGTTCATCATAATTTTTGAGGAAAAATTTTTTTCGTACTACCCGCAAACAAAATACGAATTGATAAAGCCAATAAATTTTTCTATCCAACGCAAAAGAAATCAAGTCGATATCTTGAAAACTAAGCAAGTTATGACCAAAAAGGTAACCAGTTCTACTACTGCCTCCTTCCGGCCACTTTTTAGTAGAACTGGTTACCTTTTTGGTCATAACTTGCTTAGTTTTCAAGATATCGACTTGATTCCTTTTGCGTTGAATAGATAAACGTATTGGCTTTTATCCTAATTTTTTTTTTTTGCGAAAATAAGAAGAAAAATTTTTTGTCATTTTTTTCAAAAAAACCAAGGGGTTAGTTCATCATAATTTTTGAGGAAAAAAATTTTTTTCGCACTACCCGTAGAAAAAAAATTTCGAATTAAAGCCAATAAAATTTTCTATCCAACGCAAAAGAAATCAAGTCGATATCTTGAAAAGTAAGCAAGTTATGACCAAAAAGGTAACCAGTTCTACTACTGCCTCCTTCCGGCCACTTTTTAGTAGAACTGGTTACCTTTTTGATCATAACTTGCTTAGTTTTCAAGATATCGACTTGATTCCTTTTGCGTTGAATAGATAAACGTATTGGCTTTTATTCTAATTTTTTTTTTTGCGAAAATAAGAAGAAAATTTTTTTGTAATTTTTTTCAAAAAAACCAAGGGGTTAGTTCATCATAATTTTTGAGCAAAAAAATTTTTTTCGCACTACCCGTAGAAAAAAAATTTCGAATTAAATCCAATAAAATTTTCTATCCAACGCAAAAGAAATCAAGTCGATATCTTGAAAACTAAGCAAGTTATGACCAAAAAGGTAACCAGTTCTACTACTGCCTCCTTCCGGCCACTTTTTAGTAGAACTGGTTACATTTTTGGTCATAACTTGCTTAGTTTTCAAGATATCGACTTGAATTCTTTTACGTTTGATAGAAAAATTTATTGGCTTTTATTCGAATTTTTTTTTTTGCGAAAATAAGAAAAATTTTTTGTAATTTTTTTTAAAAAACCAAGGGGTTAGTTCATCATAATTTTTGAGGAAAAATTTTTTTCGTACTACCCGCAAACAAAATACGAATTGATAAAGCCAATAAATTTTTCTATCCAACGCAAAAGAAATCAAGTCGATATCTTGAAAACTAAGCAAGTTATGACCAAAAAGGTAACCAGTTCTACTACTGCCTCCTTCCGGCCACTTTTTAGTAGAACTGGTTACATTTTTGGTCATAACTTGCTTAGTTTTCAAGATATCGACTTGAATTCTTTTACGTTTGATAGAAAAATTTATTGGCTTTTATTCGAATTTTTTTTTTTGCGAAAATAAGAAAAATTTTTTGTAATTTTTTTTAAAAAACCAAGGGGTTAGTTCATCATAATTTTTGAGGAAAAATTTTTTTCGTACTACCCGCAAACAAAATACGAATTGATAAAGCCAATAAATTTTTCTATCCAACGCAAAAGAAATCAAGTCGATATCTTGAAAACTAAGCAAGTTATGACCAAAAAGGTAACCAGTTCTACTACTGCCTCCTTCCGGCCACTTTTTAGTAGAACTGGTTACCTTTTTGGTCATAACTTGCTTAGTTTTCAAGATATCGACTTGATTTCTTTTACGTTTGATAGAAAAATTTATTGGCTTTTATTCGAATTTTCTTTTGCGAAAATAAGAAAAATTTTTTGTAATTTTTTTTTAAAAAACCAAGGGGTTAGTTCATCATAATTTTTGAGGAAAAATTTTTTTCGTACTACCCGCAAACAAAATACGAATTGATAAAGCCAATAAATTTTTCTATCCAACGCAAAAGAAATCAAGTCGATATCTTGAAAACTAAGCAAGTTATGACCAAAAAGGTAACCAGTTCTACTACTGCCTCCTTCCGGCCACTTTTTAGTAGAACTGGTTACCTTTTTGGTCATAACTTGCTTAGTTTTCAAGATATCGACTTGATTCCTTTTGCGTTGAATAGATAAACGTATTGGCTTTTATCCTAATTTTTTTTTTTTGCGAAAATAAGAAGAAAAATTTTTTGTCATTTTTTTCAAAAAAACCAAGGGGTTAGTTCATCATAATTTTTGAGGAAAAAAATTTTTTTCGCACTACCCGTAGAAAAAAAATTTCGAATTAAAGCCAATAAAATTTTCTATCCAACGCAAAAGAAATCAAGTCGATATCTTGAAAAGTAAGCAAGTTATGACCAAAAAGGTAACCAGTTCTACTACTGCCTCCTTCCGGCCACTTTTTAGTAGAACTGGTTACCTTTTTGATCATAACTTGCTTAGTTTTCAAGATATCGACTTGATTCCTTTTGCGTTGAATAGATAAACGTATTGGCTTTTATTCTAATTTTTTTTTTTTGCGAAAATAAGAAGAAAATTTTTTTGTAATTTTTTTCAAAAAAACCAAGGGGTTAGTTCATCATAATTTTTGAGCAAAAAAATTTTTTTCGCACTACCCGTAGAAAAAAAATTTCGAATTAAATCCAATAAAATTTTCTATCCAACGCAAAAGAAATCAAGTCGATATCTTGAAAACTAAGCAAGTTATGACCAAAAAGGTAACCAGTTCTACTACTGCCTCCTCCTTCCGGCCACTTTTTAGTAGAACTGGTTACATTTTTGGTCATAACTTGCTTAGTTTTCAAGATATCGACTTGAATTCTTTTACGTTTGATAGAAAAATTTATTGGCTTTTATTCGAATTTTTTTTTTTTGCGAAAATAAGAAAAATTTTTTGTAATTTTTTTTAAAAAACCAAGGGGTTAGTTCATCATAATTTTTGAGGAAAAATTTTTTTCGTACTACCCGCAAACAAAATACGAATTAATAAAGCCAATAAATTTTTCTATCCAACGCAAAAGAAATCAAGTCGATATCTTGAAAACTAAGCAAGTTATGACCAAAAAGGTAACCAGTTCTACTACTGCCTCCTTCCGGCCACTTTTTAGTAGAACTGGTTACCTTTTTGGTCATACCTTGCTTAGTTTTCAAGATATCGACTTGATTCCTTTTGCGTTGAATAGATAAACGTATTGCCTTTTATTCTAATTTTTTTTTTGCGAAAATAAGAAGAAAAATTTTTTGTCATTTTTTTCAAAAAAACCAAGGGGTTAGTTCATCATAATTTTTGAGGAAAAAAATTTTTTTCGCACTACCCGTAGAAAAAAATTTCGAATTAAAGCCAATAAAATTTTCTATCCAACGCAAAAGAAATCAAGTCGATATCTTGAAAACTAAGCAAGTTATGAGCAAAAAGGTAACCAGTTCTACTACTGCCTCCTTCCGGCCACTTTTTAGTAGAACTGGTTACCTTTTTGGTCATAACTTGCTTAGTTTTCAAGATATCGACTTGATTTCTTTTACGTTTGATAGAAAAATTTATTGGCTTTTATTCGAATTTTCTTTTGCGAAAATAAGAAAAATTTTTTGTAATTTTTTTTTTAAAAACCAAGGGGTTAGTTCATCATAATTTTTAAAGAAAAATTTTTTTCGTACTACCCGCAAACAAAATACGAATTGATAAAGCCAATAAATTTTTCTATCCAACGCAAAAGAAATCAAGTCGATATCTTGAAAACTAAGCAAGTTATGACCAAAAAGGTAACCAGTTCTACTACTGCCTCCTTCCGGCCACTTTTTAGTAGAACTGGTTACCTTTTTGGTCATAACTTGCTTAGTTTTCAAGATATCGACTTGATTTCTTTTACGTTTGATAGAAAAATTTATTGGCTTTTATTCGAATTTTCTTTTGCGAAAATAAGAAAAATTTTTTGTAATTTTTTTTTAAAAAACCAAGGGGTTAGTTCATCATAATTTTTAAAGAAAAATTTTTTTCGTACTACCCGCAAACAAAATACGAATTGATAAAGCCAATAAATTTTTCTATCCAATGCAAAAGAAATCAAGTCGATATCTTGAAAACTAAGCAAGTTATGACCAAAAAGGTAACCAGATCTACTACTGCCTCCTTCCGGCCACTTTTTAGTAGAACTGGTTACCTTTTTGGTCATAACTTGCTTAGTTTTCAAGATATCGACTTGATTCCTTTTGCGTTGAATAGATAAACGTATTGGCTTTTATTCTAATTTTTTTTTTTTTGCGAAAATAAGAAGAAAAATTTTTTGTCATTTTTTTCAAAAAAACCAAGGGGTTAGTTCATCATAATTTTTGAGGAAAAAAATTTTTTTCGCACTACCCGTAGAAAAAAAATTTCGAATTAAAGCCAATAAAATTTTCTATCCAACGCAAAAGAAATCAAGTCGATATCTTGAAAACTAAGCAAGTTATGACCAAAAAGGTAACCAGTTCTACTACTGCCTCCTTCCGGCCACTTTTTAGTAGAACTGGTTACCTTTTTGGTCATAACTTGCTTAGTTTTCAAGATATCGACTTGATTTCTTTTACGTTTGATAGAAAAATTTATTGGCTTTTATTCGAATTTTTTTTTTTTGCGACAATAAGAAAAATTTTTTGTAATTTTTTTAAAAAAACCAAGGGGTTAGTTCATCATAATTTTTGAGGAAAAATTTTTTTCGTACTACCCGCAAACAAAATACGAATTGATAAAGCCAATAAATTTTTCTATCCAACGCAAAAGAAATCAAGTCGATATCTTGAAAACTAAGCAAGTTATGACCAAAAAGGTAACCAGATCTACTACTGCCTCCTTCCGGCCACTTTTTAGTAGAACTGGTTACCTTTTTGGTCATAACTTGCTTAGTTTTCAAGATATCGACTTGATTCCTTTTGCGTTGAATAGATAAACGTATTGGCTTTTATTCTAATTTTTTTTTTTTGCGAAAATAAGAAGAAAAATTTTTTGTCATTTTTTTCAAAAAAACCAAGGGGTTAGTTCATCATAATTTTTGAGGAAAAAATTTTTTTTCGCACTACCCGTAGAAAAAAAATTTCGAATTAAAGCCAATAAAATTTTCTATCCAACGCAAAAGAAATCAAGTCGATATCTTGAAAACGTATTGGCTTTTATTCTAATTTTTTTTTTGCGAAAATAAGAAGAAAAATTTTTGTCATTTTTTTCAAAAAAACCAAGGGGTTAGTTCATCATAATTTTTGAGCAAAAAAATTTTTTTCGCACTACCCGTAAAAAAAAATTTCGAATTAAAGCCAATAAAATTTTCTATCCAACGCAAAAGAATTTAAGTCGATATCTTGAAAACTAAGCAAGTTATGACCAAAAAGGTAACCAGTTCTACTACTGCCTCCTTCCGGCCACTTTTTAGTAGAACTGGTTACCTTTTTGGTCATAACTTGCTTAGTTTTCAAGATATCGACTTGAATTCTTTTACGTTTGATAGAAAAATTTATTGGCTTTTATTCGATTTTTTTTTTGCGAAAATAAGAAAAATTTTTTGTAATTTTTTTTAAAAAACCAAGGGGTTAGTTCATCATAATTTTTGAGGAAAAATTTTTTTCGTACTACCCGCAAACAAAATACGAATTGATAAAGCCAATAAATTTTTCTATCCAACGCAAAAGAAATCAAGTCGATATCTTGAAAACTAAGCAAGTTATGACCAAAAAGGTAACCAGTTCTACTACTGCCTCCTTCCGGCCACTTTTTAGTAGAACTGGTTACCTTTTTGGTCATAACTTGCTAAATTTTCAAGATATCGACTTGAATTCTTTTACGTTTGATAGAAAAATTTATTGGCTTTTATTCTAATTTTTTTTTTGCGAAAATAAGAAAAATTTTTTGTAATTTTTTTTAAAAAACCAAGGGGTTAGTTCATCATAATTTTTGAGGAAAAATTTTTTTCGTACTACCCGCAAACAAAATACGAACTGATAAAGCCAATAAAATTTTCTATCCAACGCAAAAGAAATCAAGTCGATATCTTGAAAACTAAGCAAGTTATGACCAAAAAGGTAACCAGTTCTACTACTGCCTCCTTCCGGCCACTTTTTAGTAGAACTGGTTACCTTTTTGGTCATAACTTGCTTAGTTTTCAAGATATCGACTTGATTCCTTTTGCGTTGAATAGATAAACGTATTGGCTTTTATTCTAATTTTTTTTTTTTGCGAAAATAAGAAGAAAAATTTTTTGTCATTTTTTTCAAAACAACCAAGGGGTTAGTTCATCATAATTTTTGAGGAAAAAAATTTTTTCGCACTACCCGTAGAAAAAAAATTTCGAATTAAAGCCAATAAAATTTTCTATCCAACGCAAAAGAAATCAAGTCGATATCTTGAAAACTAAGCAAGTTATGACCAAAAAGGTAACCAGTTCTACTACTGCCTCCTTCCGGCCACTTTTTAGTAGAACTGGTTACCTTTTTGGTCATAACTTGCCTAGTTTTCAAGATATCGACTTGATTCCTTTTGCGTTGAATAGATAAAGGTATTGGCTTTTATTCTAATTTTTTTTTTGCGAAAATAAGAAGAAAAATTTTTTGTCATTTTTTTCAAAAAAACCAAGGGGTTAGTTCATCATAATTTTTGAGGAAAAAAATTTTTTTCGCACTACCCGTAGAAAAAAAATTTCGAATTAAAGCCAATAAAATTTTCTATCCAACGCAAAAGAAATCAAGTCGATATCTTGAAAACTAAGCAAGTTATGACCAAAAAGGTAACCAGTTCTACTACTGCCTCCTTCCGGCCACTTTTTAGTAGAACTGGTTACCTTTTTGGTCATAACTTGCTTAGTTTTCAAGATATCGACTTGATTTCTTTTACGTTTGATAGAAAAATTTATTGGCTTTTATTCGAATTTTCTTTTGCGAAAATAAGAAAAATTTTTTGTATTTTTTTTTTAAAAAACCAAGGGGTTAGTTCATCATAATTTTTGAGGAAAAATTTTTTTCGTACTACCCGCAAACAAAATACGAATTGATAAAGCCAATAAATTTTTCTATCCAACGCAAAAGAAATCAAGTCGATATCTTGAAAACTAAGCAAGTTATGACCAAAAAGGTAACCAGTTCTACTACTGCCTCCTTCCGGCCACTTTTTAGTAGAACTGGTTACCTTTTTGATCATAACTTGCTTAGTTTTCAAGATATCGACTTGATTCCTTTTGCGTTGAATAGATAAACGTATTGGCTTTTATTCTAATTTTGTTTTTTTTGCGAAAATTAGAAGAAAAATTTTTTGTCATTTTTTTCAAAAAAACCAAGGGATTAGTTCATCATAATTTTTGAGCAAAAAAATTTTTTTCGCACTACCCGTAGAAAAAAAATTTCGAATTAAAGCCAATAAAATTTTCTATCCAACGCAAAAGAAATCAAGTCGATATCTTGAAAACTAAGCAAGTTATGACCAAAAAGGTAACCAGTTCTACTACTGCCTCCTCCTTCCGGCCACTTTTTAGTAGAACTGGTTACTTTTTTGGTCATAACTTGCTTAGTTTTCAAGATATCGACTTGATTCCTTTTGCGTTGAATAGATAAACGTATTGGCTTTTATTCTAATTTTTTTTTTGCGAAAATAAGAAGAAAAATTTTTTGTCATTTTTTTCAAAAAAACCAAGGGGTTAGTTCATCATAATTTTTGAGGAAAAAAATTTTTTTCGCACTACCCGTAGAAAAAAAATTTCGAATTAAAGCCATTAAAATTTTCTATCCAACGCAAAAGAAATCAAGTCGATATCTTGAAAACTAAGCAAGTTATGACCAAAAAGGTAACCAGTTCTACTACTGCCTCCTTCCGGCCACTTTTTAGTAGAACTGGTTACCTTTTTGGTCATAACTTGCTTAGTTTTCAAGATATCGACTTGATTCCTTTTGCGTTGAATAGATAAACGTATTGGCTTTTATTCTAATTTTTTTTTTTTGCGAAAATAAGAAGAAAAATTTTTTGTCATTTTTTTCAAAAAAAACAAGGGGTTAGTTCATCATAATTTTTGAGGAAAAAAATTTTTTTCGCACTACCCGTAGAAAAAAAATTTCGAATTAAAGCCAATAAAATTTTCTATCCAACGCAAAAGAAATCAAGTCGATATCTTGAAAACTAAGCAAGTTATGACCAAAAAGGTAACCAGTTCTACTACTGCCTCCTTCCGGCCACTTTTTAGTAGAACTGGTTACCTTTTTGGTCATAACTTGCTTAGGGCCTGTTTGCCGATGTCGAAAGAAAACTTTCTTTCGCAATCTAAGCGAAAGAAAACTGATTTGGGTTTACCTAAATTGGTTCTATGCGAACGATGACTCGAACGACAACTCGAATGAAAACGTAAGTGTTTTCATACAAAAATGGGTTTGTCTATTTCGAAGTTGTTGTCAACTTTGCGAACACAAATTTCAAAATCAGGCACCAGTTATTTTGTGTTCGAATGACAATAATTTGTTGAAAAAATATATATAAATCAACAAATATTTCATGAAAAAAATTTTTAATTAACAAATAGCTTTTTTAGTTGTGAGGACATACATAAATTCATACATATGTATGTACATTTGGGGTGGGTTATTGCCTACATGTACATATACATATATGTACCTACATACATACATAGGTACTTATTTTGTATGTATGCAGGAAACAGGTGGTTGTAATTATATTTTTTTATTTTGTAAACTTTTAGTTTGTTTTGGTTACATTTTCTTTATTTCGACAGCTGATTAATTTCAAAAGGAGTTGCATTTGACTTCAAACAATTTAGTAGTATTTTTTGTATTTTTAGAGGAAATTGCTGTAAAACAATTATACTTATAAGTTGGCACTACTTTGCTTTATTAACACGTAAGATACAAAAATTGACTGACGTAAGTAGCTGCGAACGAAAGTGAGTGACATAGACAAACTCAAATTGATTCGAATGTGAGTGACTAGCTTTCTTTCGCATGAGTTTTCTTTCGACATCGGCAAACAGGCTGTTAGTTTTCAAGATATCGACTTGATTTCTTTTACGTTTGATAGAAAAATTTATTGGCTTTTATTCGAATTTTTTTTTTGCGAAAATAAGAAAAATTTTTTGTAATTTTTTTTAAAAAAACCGTAGAAAAAAAATTTCGAATTAAAGCCAATAAAATTTTCTATCCAACGCAAAAGAAATCAAGTCGATATCTTGAAAACTAAGCAAGTTATGACCAAAAAGGTAACCAGTTCTACTACTGCCTCCTTCCGGCCACTTTTTAGTAGAACTGGTTACCTTTTTGGTCATAACTTGCCTAGTTTTCAAGATATCGACTTGATTCCTTTTGCGTTGAATAGATAAAGGTATTGGCTTTTATTCTAATTTTTTTTTTGCGAAAATAAGAAGAAAAATTTTTTGTCATTTTTTTCAAAAAAACCAAGGGGTTAGTTCATCATAATTTTTGAGGAAAAAAATTTTTTTCGCACTACCCGTAGAAAAAAAATTTCGAATTAAAGCCAATAAAATTTTCTATCCAACGCAAAAGAAATCAAGTCGATATCTTGAAAACTAAGCAAGTTATGACCAAAAAGGTAACCAGTTCTACTACTGCCTCCTTCCGGCCACTTTTTAGTAGAACTGGTTACCTTTTTGGTCATAACTTGCTTAGTTTTCAAGATATCGACTTGATTTCTTTTACGTTTGATAGAAAAATTTATTGGCTTTTATTCGAATTTTCTTTTGCGAAAATAAGAAAAATTTTTTGTATTTTTTTTTTAAAAAACCAAGGGGTTAGTTCATCATAATTTTTGAGGAAAAATTTTTTTCGTACTACCCGCAAACAAAATACGAATTGATAAAGCCAATAAATTTTTCTATCCAACGCAAAAGAAATCAAGTCGATATCTTGAAAACTAAGCAAGTTATGACCAAAAAGGTAACCAGTTCTACTACTGCCTCCTTCCGGCCACTTTTTAGTAGAACTGGTTACCTTTTTGATCATAACTTGCTTAGTTTTCAAGATATCGACTTGATTCCTTTTGCGTTGAATAGATAAACGTATTGGCTTTTATTCTAATTTTGTTTTTTTTGCGAAAATTAGAAGAAAAATTTTTTGTCATTTTTTTCAAAAAAACCAAGGGATTAGTTCATCATAATTTTTGAGCAAAAAAATTTTTTTCGCACTACCCGTAGAAAAAAAATTTCGAATTAAAGCCAATAAAATTTTCTATCCAACGCAAAAGAAATCAAGTCGATATCTTGAAAACTAAGCAAGTTATGACCAAAAAGGTAACCAGTTCTACTACTGCCTCCTCCTTCCGGCCACTTTTTAGTAGAACTGGTTACTTTTTTGGTCATAACTTGCTTAGTTTTCAAGATATCGACTTGATTCCTTTTGCGTTGAATAGATAAACGTATTGGCTTTTATTCTAATTTTTTTTTTGCGAAAATAAGAAGAAAAATTTTTTGTCATTTTTTTCAAAAAAACCAAGGGGTTAGTTCATCATAATTTTTGAGGAAAAAAATTTTTTTCGCACTACCCGTAGAAAAAAAATTTCGAATTAAAGCCATTAAAATTTTCTATCCAACGCAAAAGAAATCAAGTCGATATCTTGAAAACTAAGCAAGTTATGACCAAAAAGGTAACCAGTTCTACTACTGCCTCCTTCCGGCCACTTTTTAGTAGAACTGGTTACCTTTTTGGTCATAACTTGCTTAGTTTTCAAGATATCGACTTGATTCCTTTTGCGTTGAATAGATAAACGTATTGGCTTTTATTCTAATTTTTTTTTTTTGCGAAAATAAGAAGAAAAATTTTTTGTCATTTTTTTCAAAAAAACCAAGGGGTTAGTTCATCATAATTTTTGAGGAAAAAAATTTTTTTCGCACTACCCGTAGAAAAAAAATTTCGAATTAAAGCCAATAAAATTTTCTATCCAACGCAAAAGAAATCAAGTCGATATCTTGAAAACTAAGCAAGTTATGACCAAAAAGGTAACCAGTTCTACTACTGCCTCCTTCCGGCCACTTTTTAGTAGAACTGGTTACCTATTTGGTCATAACTTGCTTAGGGCCTGTTTGCCGATGTCGAAAGAAAACTTTCTTTCGCAATCTAAGCGAAAGAAAACTGATTTGGGTTTACCTAAATTGGTTCTATGCGAACGATGACTCGAACGACAACTCGAATGAAAACGTAAGTGTTTTCATACAAAAATGGGTTTGTCTATTTCGAAGTTGTTGTCAACTTTGCGAACACAAATTTCAAAATCAGGCACCAGTTATTTTGTGTTCGAATGACAATAATTTGTTGAAAAAATATATATAAATCAACAAATATTTCATGAAAAAAATTTTTAATTAACAAATAGCTTTTTTAGTTGTGAGGACATACATAAATTCATACATATGTATGTACATTTGGGGTGGGTTATTGCCTACATGTACATATACATATATGTACCTACATACATACATAGGTACTTATTTTGTATGTATGCAGGAAACAGGTGGTTGTAATTATATTTTTTTATTTTGTAAACTTTTAGTTTGTTTTGGTTACATTTTCTTTATTTCGACAGCTGATTAATTTCAAAAGGAGTTGCATTTGACTTCAAACAATTTAGTAGTATTTTTTGTATTTTTAGAGGAAATTGCTGTAAAACAATTATACTTATAAGTTGGCACTACTTTGCTTTATTAACACGTAAGATACAAAAATTGACTGACGTAAGTAGCTGCGAACGAAAGTGAGTGACATAGACAAACTCAAATTGATTCGAATGTGAGTGACTAGCTTTCTTTCGCATGAGTTTTCTTTCGACATCGGCAAACAGGCTGTTAGTTTTCAAGATATCGACTTGATTTCTTTTACGTTTGATAGAAAAATTTATTGGCTTTTATTCGAATTTTTTTTTTGCGAAAATAAGAAAAATTTTTTGTAATTTTTTTTAAAAAACCAAGGGGTTAGTTCATCATAATTTTTGAGGAAAAATTTTTTTCGTACTACCCGCAAACAAAATACGAATTGATAAAGCCAATAAATTTTTCTATCCAACGCAAAAGAAATCAAGTCGATATCTTGAAAACTAAGCAAGTTATGACCAAAAAGGTAACCAGTTCTACTACTGCCTCCTTCCGGCCACTTTTTAGTAGAACTGGTTACCTTTTTGGTCATAACTTGCTTAGTTTTCAAGATATCGACTTGAATTCTTTTACGTTTGATAGAAAAATTTATTGGCTTTTATTCGAATTTTTTTTTTGCGAAAATAAGAAAAATTTTTTGTAATTTTTTTTAAAAAACCAAGGGGTTAGTTCATCATAATTTTTGAGGAAAAATTTTTTTCGTACTACCCGCAAACAAAATACGAACTGATAAAGCCAATAAATTTTTCTATCCAACGCAAAAGAAATCAAGTCGATATCTTGAAAACTAAGCAAGTTATGACCAAAAAGGTAACCAGTTCTACTACTGCCTCCTTCCGGCCACTTTTTAGTAGAACTGGTTACCTTTTTGGTCATAACTTGCCTAGTTTTCAAGATATCGACTTGATTCCTTTTGCGTTGAATAGATAAAGGTATTGGCTTTTATTCTAATTTTTTTTTTTTGCGAAAATAAGAAGAAAAATTTTTTGTCATTTTTTTCAAAACAACCAAGGGGTTAGTTCATCATAATTTTTGAGGAAAAAAATTTTTTCGCACTACCCGTAGAAAAAAAATTTCGAATTAAAGCCAATAAAATTTTCTATCCAACGCAAAAGAAATCAAGTCGATATCTTGAAAACTAAGCAAGTTATGACCAAAAAGGTAACCAGTTCTACTACTGCCTCCTTCCGGCCACTTTTTAGTAGAACTGGTTACCTTTTTGGTCATAACTTGCCTAGTTTTCAAGATATCGACTTGATTCCTTTTGCGTTGAATAGATAAAGGTATTGGCTTTTATTCTAATTTTTTTTTTTTGCGAAAATAAGAAGAAAAATTTTTTGTCATTTTTTTCAAAAAAACCAAGGGGTTAGTTCATCATAATTTTTGAGGAAAAAAATTTTTTTCGCACTACCCGTAGAAAAAAAATTTCGAATTAAAGCCAATAAAATTTTCTATCCAACGCAAAAGAAATCAAGTCGATATCTTGAAAACTAAGCAAGTTATGACCAAAAAGGTAACCAGTTCTACTACTGCCTCCTTCCGGCCACTTTTTAGTAGAACTGGTTACCTTTTTGGTCATAACTTGCTTAGTTTTCAAGATATCGACTTGATTTCTTTTACGTTTGATAGAAAAATTTATTGGCTTTTATTCGAATTTTCTTTTGCGAAAATAAGAAAAATTTTTTGTAATTTTTTTTTAAAAAACCAAGGGGTTAGTTCATCATAATTTTTGAGGAAAAATTTTTTTCGTACTACCCGCAAACAAAATACGAATTGATAAAGCCAATAAATTTTTCTATCCAACGCAAAAGAAATCAAGTCGATATCTTGAAAACTAAGCAAGTTATGACCAAAAAGGTAACCAGTTCTACTACTGCCTCCTTCCGGCCACTTTTTAGTAGAACTGGTTACCTTTTTGATCATAACTTGCTTAGTTTTCAAGATATCGACTTGATTCCTTTTGCGTTGAATAGATAAACGTATTGGCTTTTATTCTAATTTTGTTTTTTTGCGAAAATTAGAAGAAAAATTTTTTGTCATTTTTTTCAAAAAAACCAAGGGATTAGTTCATCATAATTTTTGAGCAAAAAAATTTTTTTCGCACTACCCGTAGAAAAAAAATTTCGAATTAAAGCCAATAAAATTTTCTATCCAACGCAAAAGAAATCAAGTCGATATCTTGAAAACTAAGCAAGTTATGACCAAAAAGGTAACCAGTTCTACTACTGCCTCCTCCTTCCGGCCACTTTTTAGTAGAACTGGTTACATTTTTGGTCATAACTTGCTTAGTTTTCAAGATATCGACTTGAATTCTTTTACGTTTGATAGAAAAATTTATTGGCTTTTATTCGAATTTTTTTTTTTGCGAAAATAAGAAAAATTTTTTGTAATTTTTTTTAAAAAACCAAGCGGTTAGTTCATCATAATTTTTGAGGAAAACTTTTTTTCGTACTACCCGCAAACAAAATACGAATTGATAAAGCCAATAAATTTTTCTATCCAACGCAAAAGAAATCAAGTCGATATCTTGAAAACTAAGCAAGTTATGACCAAAAAGGTAACCAGTTCTACTACTGCCTCCTTCCGGCCACTTTTTAGTAGAACTGGTTACCTTTTTGGTCATAACTTGCTTAGTTTTCAAGATATCGACTTGATTCCTTTTGCGTTGAATAGATAAACGTATTGGCTTTTATTCTAATTTTTTTTTTTTTTTGCGAAAATAAGAAGCAAAATTTTTTGTCATTTTTTTTCAAAAAAACCAAGGGGTTAGTTCATCATAATTTTTGAGGAAAAAAATTTTTTTCGCACTACCCGTAGAAAAAAAATTTCGAATTAAAGCCAATAAAATTTTCTATCCAACGCAAAAGAAATCAAGTCGATATCTTGAAAACTAAGCAAGTTATGACCAAAAAGGTAACCAGTTCTACTACTGCCTCCTTCCGGCCACTTTTTAGTAGAACTGGTTACCTTTTTGGTCATAACTTGCTTAGTTTTCAAGATATCGACTTGATTCCTTTTGCGTTAAATAGATAAACGTATTGGCTTTTATTCTGATTTTTTTTTTTGCGAAAATAAGAAGAAAAATTTTTTGTCATTTTTTTCAAAAAAACCAAGGGGTTAGGTCATCATAATTTTTGAGGAAAAAAATTTTTTTCGCACTACCCGTAGAAAAAAAATTTCGAATTAAAGCCAATAAAATGTTCTATCCAACGCAAAAGAAATCAAGTCGATATCTTGAAAACTAAGCAAGTTATGACCAAAAAGGTAACCAGTTCTACTACTGCCTCCTTCCGGCCACTTTTTAGTAGAACTGGTTACCTTTTTGATCATAACTTGCTTAGTTTTCAAGATATCGACTTGATTCCTTTTGCGTTGAATAGATAAACGTATTGGCTTTTATTCTAATTTTTTTTTTGCGAAAATAAGAAGAAAAATTTTTTGTCATTTTTTTCAAAAAAACCAAGGGGTTAGGTCATCATAATTTTTGAGGAAAAAAATTTTTTTCGCACTACCCGTAGAAAAAAAATTTCGAATTAAAGCAAATAAAATTTTCTATCCAACGCAAAAGAAATCAAGTCGATATCTTGAAAACTAAGCAAGTTATGACCAAAAAGGTAACCAGTTCTACTACTGCCTCCTTCCGGCCACTTTTTAGTAGAACTGGTTACCTTTTTGCTCATAACTTGCTTAGTTTTCAAGATATCGACTTGAATTCTTTTACGTTTGATAGAAAAATTTATTGGCTTTTATTCGATTTTTTTTTTGCGAAAATAAGAAAAATTTTTTGTAATTTTTTTTAAAAAACTAAGGGGTTAGTTCATCATAATTTTTGAGGAAAAATTTTTTTCGTACTACCCGCAAACAAAATACGAATTGATAAAGCCAATAAATTTTTCTATCCAACGCAAAAGAAATCAAGTCGATATCTTGAAAACTAAGCAAGTTATGACCAAAAAGGTAACCAGTTCTACTACTGCCTCCTTCCGGCCACTTTTTAGTAGAACTGGTTACTTTTTTGGTCATAACTTGCTTAGTTTTCAAGATATCGACTTGATTCCTTTTGCGTTGAATAGATAAACGTATTGGCTTTTATTCTAATTTTTTTTTTGCGAAAATAAGAAGAAAATTTTTTTTGTCATTTTTTCAAAAAAACCAAGGGGTTAGTTCATCATAATTTTTGAGGAAAAAAATTTTTTTCGCACTACCCGTAGAAAAAAAATTTCGAATTAAAGCCAATAAAATTTTCCATCCAACGCAAAAGAAATCAAGTCGATATCTTGAAAACTAAGCAAGTTATGACCAAAAAGGTAACCAGTTCTACTACTGCCTCCTTCCCGCCACTTTTTAGTAGAACTGGTTACCTTTTTGATCATAACTTGCTTAGTTTTCAAGATATCGACCTGATTCCTTTTGCGTTGAATAGATAAACGTATTGGCTTTTATTCTAATTTTTTTTTTGCGAAAATAAGAAGAAAAATTTTTTGTCATTTTTTTCAAAAAAACCAAGGGGTTAGTTCATCATAATTTTTGAGGAAAAAAATTTTTTTCGCACTACCCGTAGAAAAAAAATTTCGAATTAAAGCCAATAAAATTTTCTATCCAACGCAAAAGAAATCAAGTCGATATCTTGAAAACTAAGCAAGTTATGACCAAAAAGGTAACCAGTTCTACTACTGCCTCCTTCCGGCCACTTTTTAGTAGAACTGGTTACCTTTTTGGTCATAACTTGCTTAGTTTTCAAGATATCGACTTGAATTCTTTTACGTTTGATAGAAAAATTTATTGGCTTTTATTCGAATTTTTTTTTGCGAAAATAAGAAAAATTTTTTGTAATTTTTTTTAAAAAACTAAGGGGTTAGTTCATCATAATTTTTGAGGAAAAATTTTTTTCGTACTACCCGCAAACAAAATACGAATTGATAAAGCCAATAAATTTTTCTATCCAACGCAAAAGAAATCAAGTCGATATCTTGAAAACTAAGCAAGTTATGACCAAAAAGGTAACCAGTTCTACTACTGCCTTCTTCCGGCCACTTTTTAGTAGAACTGGTTACCTTTTTGATCATAACTTGCTTAGTTTTCAAGATATCGACTTGATTCCTTTTGCGTTGAATAGATAAACGTATTGGCTTTTATTCTAATTTTTTTTTGCGAAAATAAGAAGAAAAATTTTTTGTCATTTTTTTCAAAAAAACCAAGGGGTTAGTTCATCATAATTTTTGAGGAAAAAAATTTTTTTCGCACTACCCGTAGAAAAAAAATTTCGAATTAAAGCCAATAAAATTTTCTATCCAACGCAAAAGAAATCAAGTCGATATCTTGAAAACTAAGCAAGTTATGACCAAAAAGGTAACCAGTTCTACTACTGCCTCCTTTCGGCCACTTTTTAGTAGAACTGGTTACCTTTTTGGTCATAACTTGCTTAGTTTTCAAGATATCGACTTGAATTCTTTTACGTTTGATAGAAAAATTTATTGGCTTTTATTCGAATTTTTTTTTTTGCGAAAATAAGAAAAATTTTTTGTAATTTTTTTTAAAAAACCAAGGGGTTAGTTCATCATAATTTTTGAGGAAAAATTTTTTTCGTACTACCCGCAAACAAAATACGAATTGATAAAGCCAATACATTTTTCTATCCAACGCAAAAGAAATCAAGTCGATATCTTGAAAACTAAGCAAGTTATGACCAAAAAGGTAACCAGTTCTACTACTGCCTCCTTCCGGCCACTTTTTAGTAGAACTGGTTACCTTTTTGGTCATAACTTGCTTAGTTTTCAAGATATCGACTTGATTCCTTTTGCGTTGAATAGACAAACGTATTGGCTTTTATTCTAATTTTTTTTTGCGAAAATAAGAAGAAAAATTTTTTGTCATTTTTTTCAAAAAAACCAAGGGGTTAGGTCATCATAATTTTTGAGGAAAAAAATTTTTTTCGCACTACCCGTAGAAAAAAAATTTCGAATTAAAGCAAATAAAATTTTCTATCCAACGCAAAAGAAATCAAGTCGATATCTTGGAAACTAAGCAAGTTATGACCAAAAAGGTAACCAGTTCTACTACTGCCTCCTTCCGGCCACTTTTTAGTAGAACTGGTTACCTTTTTGCTCATAACTTGCTTAGTTTTCAAGATATCGACTTGAATTCTTTTACGTTTGATAGAAAAATTTATTGGCTTTTATTCGATTTTTTTTTTTGCGAAAATAAGAAAAATTTTTTGTAATTTTTTTTAAAAAACTAAGGGGTTAGTTCATCATAATTTTTGAGGAAAAATTTTTTTCGTACTACCCGCAAACAAAATACGAATTGATAAAGCCAATAAATTTTTCTATCCAACGCAAAAGAAATCTAGTCGATATCTTGAAAACTAAGCAAGTTATGACCAAAAAGGTAACCAGTTCTACTACTGCCTCCTTCCGGCCACTTTTTAGTAGAACTGGTTACTTTTTTGGTCATAACTTGCTTAGTTTTCAAGATATCGACTTGATTCCTTTTGCGTTGAATAGATAAACGTATTGGCTTTTATTCTAATTTTTTTTTTGCGAAAATAAGAAGAAAAATTTTTTTGTCATTTTTTCAAAAAAACCAAGGGGTTAGTTCATCATAATTTTTGAGGAAAAAAATTTTTTTCGCACTACCCGTAGAAAAAAAATTTCGAATTAAAGCCAATAAAATTTTCTATCCAACGCAAAAGAAATCAAGTCGATATCTTGAAAACTAAGCAAGTTATGACCAAAAAGGTAACCAGTTCTACTACTGCCTCCTTCCCGCCACTTTTTAGTAGAACTGGTTACCTTTTTGATCATAACTTGCTTAGTTTTCAAGATATCGACCTGATTCCTTTTGCGTTGAATAGATAAACGTATTGGCTTTTATTCTAATTTTTTTTTTTGCGAAAATAAGAAGAAAAATTTTTTGTCATTTTTTTCAAAAAAACCAAGGGGTTAGTTCATCATAATTTTTGAGGAAAAAAATTTTTTTCGCACTACCCGTAGAAAAAAAATTTCGAATTAAAGCCAATAAAATTTTCTATCCAACGCAAAAGAAATCAAGTCGATATCTTGAAAACTAAGCAAGTTATGACCAAAAAGGTAACCAGTTCTACTACTGCCTCCTTCCGGCCACTTTTTAGTAGAACTGGTTACCTTTTTGCTCATAACTTGCTTAGTTTTCAAGATATCGACTTGAATTCTTTTACGTTTGATAGAAAAATTTATTGGCTTTTATTCGATTTTTTTTTTTGCGAAAATAAGAAAAATTTTTTGTAATTTTTTTTAAAAAACTAAGGGGTTAGTTCATCATAATTTTTGAGGAAAAATTTTTTTCGTACTACCCGCAAACAAAATACGAATTGATAAAGCCAATAAATTTTTCTATCCAACGCAAAAGAAATCTAGTCGATATCTTGAAAACTAAGCAAGTTATGACCAAAAAGGTAACCAGTTCTACTACTGCCTCCTTCCGGCCACTTTTTAGTAGAACTGGTTACTTTTTTGGTCATAACTTGCTTAGTTTTCAAGATATCGACTTGATTCCTTTTGCGTTGAATAGATAAACGTATTGGCTTTTATTCTAATTTTTTTTTTGCGAAAATAAGAAGAAAAATTTTTTTGTCATTTTTTCAAAAAAACCAAGGGGTTAGTTCATCATAATTTTTGAGGAAAAAAATTTTTTTCGCACTACCCGTAGAAAAAAAATTTCGAATTAAAGCCAATAAAATTTTCTATCCAACGCAAAAGAAATCAAGTCGATATCTTGAAAACTAAGCAAGTTATGACCAAAAAGGTAACCAGTTCTACTACTGCCTCCTTCCCGCCACTTTTTAGTAGAACTGGTTACCTTTTTGATCATAACTTGCTTAGTTTTCAAGATATCGACCTGATTCCTTTTGCGTTGAATAGATAAACGTATTGGCTTTTATTCTAATTTTTTTTTTTTTGCGAAAATAAGAAGAAAAATTTTTTGTCATTTTTTTCAAAAAAACCAAGGGGTTAGTTCATCATAATTTTTGAGGAAAAAAATTTTTTTCGCACTACCCGTAGAAAAAAAATTTCGAATTAAAGCCAATAAAATTTTCTATCCAACGCAAAAGAAATCAAGTCGATATCTTGAAAACTAAGCAAGTTATGACCAAAAAGGTAACCAGTTCTACTACTGCCTCCTTCCGGCCACTTTTTAGTAGAACTGGTTACCTTTTTGGTCATAACTTGCTTAGTTTTCAAGATATCGACTTGAATTCTTTTACGTTTGATAGAAAAATTTATTGGCTTTTATTCGAATTTTTTTTTGCGAAAATAAGAAAAATTTTTTGTAATTTTTTTTAAAAAACTAAGGGGTTAGTTCATCATAATTTTTGAGGAAAAATTTTTTTCGTACTACCCGCAAACAAAATACGAATTGATAAAGCCAATAAATTTTTCTATCCAACGCAAAAGAAATCAAGTCGATATCTTGAAAACTAAGCAAGTTATGACCAAAAAGGTAACCAGTTCTACTACTGCCTTCTTCCGGCCACTTTTTAGTAGAACTGGTTACCTTTTTGATCATAACTTGCTTAGTTTTCAAGATATCGACTTGATTCCTTTTGCGTTGAATAGATAAACGTATTGGCTTTTATTCTAATTTTTTTTTTGCGAAAATAAGAAGAAAAATTTTTTGTCATTTTTTTCAAAAAAACCAAGGGGTTAGTTCATCATAATTTTTGAGGAAAAAAATTTTTTTCGCACTACCCGTAGAAAAAAAATTTCGAATTAAAGCCAATAAAATTTTCTATCCAACGCAAAAGAAATCAAGTCGATATCTTGAAAACTAAGCAAGTTATGACCAAAAAGGTAACCAGTTCTACTACTGCCTCCTTTCGGCCACTTTTTAGTAGAACTGGTTACCTTTTTGGTCATAACTTGCTTAGTTTTCAAGATATCGACTTGAATTCTTTTACGTTTGATAGAAAAATTTATTGGCTTTTATTCGAATTTTTTTTTTTGCGAAAATAAGAAAAATTTTTTGTAATTTTTTTTAAAAAACCAAGGGGTTAGTTCATCATAATTTTTGAGGAAAAATTTTTTTCGTACTACCCGCAAACAAAATACGAATTGATAAAGCCAATACATTTTTCTATCCAACGCAAAAGAAATCAAGTCGATATCTTGAAAACTAAGCAAGTTATGACCAAAAAGGTAACCAGTTCTACTACTGCCTCCTTCCGGCCACTTTTTAGTAGAACTGGTTACCTTTTTGGTCATAACTTAAGTAAGTAAGTAAGTAAGTAATGAAATGGGGTTTGGCCCAGGATAGCCTTTTGCACTGCGACCATTGCTGATCTATTGTGCTTCCCCTGTCCTTAACAGTTTAATACGTTCGCAAATAGGATCAGCTCCTTCAGTGGGAGCATTAGCAGATCCTCTTCACTCAGCGTATATGCATGTAGAGTCCTGTGTCTCCTGTGGCACAATGCCCCACAATTTGTTATCAAGTGTTCCATCGACTCCTCATCTTCACCGCAAAATCTGCAGATGTCCGTGTCAGATAAGCCCATTCTGTATAAGTGGGCTTTGCAGGTGTAATGGCCTGTGAGCGCCCCTACCAGCGTCCGTAGGCTTTTTCTGTCCAGTCTTAGAGCCAGATCCGCCCTCCCAGCGTCAAAGCGTAGGAATTTCTTGGAGTGACATAATCCATTGATGTCATTCCAATGTTGTGCAATCCTGGACGATGTCCATTTCGAAATCTCCCCTTTAAGGAGACTTTTGTTGAAACCAAAAGAAGGGGTGGGTCCAATGAAGTTCCCCTCAGCCCCTCTTCTCGCACAGATGTCCGCCATCTCATTCCCGGCATGCCCCTGATGCCCTGGTACCCATATCAGAGTAATCTGATTATGAGTCGCCAGGTCATTGAGCCTGTTTTGACATTCCAGTAATAATCTGGACATGTACGTACAGCCTCTCAGGGCCTTAAGAACCGATTGGCTGTCCGAGAATATCTTAACCCGTATTCCCCTGTGTCCTCTCTCGGATAGGATCTCCACAGTTTCCAGTATCGCGTAAAGTTCCGCTTGGAAAATTGTCGTATCCTTGCTCAATGTTATAGACCTGTGTGCTCTAGGCCCCACTATTCCCGCCCCAACTCCTTGGAGCGTTTTTGAGCCGTCCGTGTACCACATTTGCGATCCATCTCTTAGCCATCCTGGGTTTGCGCACCATTCTTCTCTTGTGGGGAAGAGGACCCTGTATTTCCTGTCGAAACAGTATACCGGGTCCATATGGTCGCCCGCCTGAGACATATCAAGTATGTCCCCGATTCCCCTGAGGATAGCCAGATGATCAGTTAGGTTTCCCGCCCTAAGGTTCTCTTTTCCGTAGATAGAGATTGCCCTTATAGCTGCCTCCTCTTGTATAGCCAGATGGAGCGGTGCAAGGTTCAGAAGAGCTTCCATACCCAACGTTGGGGTTGTTTTCATGGCCCCTGTGACGCATAGGCATGCAAGTCTTTGTAACCTGCACAGTCTCGATATAGTTGTCCGTTGCTCAGTCTTCCTCCACCATACCAGAGCCCCGTACAGTATGGTTGGTCTCACCATCTGGATATATATCCAGAAGGTCATTTTGGGGCTCAGACCCCAGGATCTGCCAAGTAGTTGCCTCGCTGTCCAAAGGCTCCTCGTGGCCTTTCCCAGTACTGACTCGAGGTGCGGTTCCCAAGTGAGTTTCATATCCAAGACGAGACCCAGATATTTTACCCTCTCCTTGGGAACTATCTCGATGCCACCCATCCAGAGACTGGGTAAATTAATCACCCTTTTCCTGGTAAATGGTACAATGATCGTCTTCGCTGGGTTAACAGATAGCCCTTCCGAAGTGCACCATTCATGCATCTTGTCTAGGGCGTCTTGCATTTGGTCCGTAATCGTCCCTGCATGGTTCCCCCTGATTATTACGGAGATATCGTCCGCATAGCCGATGGTTCTGTGTCCCCTCCGGTTAAGTAGCCCGATCAGGTCATCCACTAATACAGACCATAGAAGGGGAGATAATACTCCGCCCTGTGGGCATCCCTTAATCGCGGTGACTGTGAGATCCGTGGATCCAAGTGAGGCCCTAATCGACCTTTGGTTCAGCATGCAGCTGACCCATCGTACTATCACAGGATCAGCTCCTCTAGTAGTGAGTGCTGTTTCCATTGCGTGGAAGTTCGCATTGTCGAAGGCACCCTCAATGTCCATGAATGCACACAGGGCTATTTCCTTCGATTCCATGGCCTTTTCAATATCCCGAACAATATTGTGCAGTGCCGTGGTAGTTGATTTGCCCTTCTGGTAGGCAAATTGGAGCCTATGCAGAGGTCTCATGGAAAGTACCTCCGTCCTGAGGTATTGGTCCAATAGTTTTTCAATCGTCTTCAACATAAAAGATGATAGACTAATTGGTCTGTAGGACTTGGGAGATTCTGGGGGTCTGTTTCCACCCTTGGGTATGAATATAACCCCTACCGCTCTCCAAGTCCTTGGGACATGTCCTATTGTTAAACTTGATCGAAATATGTTAACCATCTTCCGATAGAGGATGGTACCACCTCTTGACAACAGGGCCGGAAAGATACCATCCGGCCCCGGTGATTTGTAAGGTCTGAAAGAATTTACAGCCCATTTTATCCTCTCAAAGGTCACTATTTTCCTGATGACCTGGTTCGTCGCCCTTCGCTGAGCATGCGGCCATGCCGCTGGAGTTTCAGCGTCCGAAGCTCCAAACCTGCAATCAGGAAAGTGAGTTCTAAGTAGAAGCTCTAGTGTCCCTTTGAAAGTATCTGTATAGGTGCCGTCTGGCCCCTTCAGTGTGCTTATCGGGTTCGTGCCCCCCTTCGAAAGTGCTTTGTGCAGCCTGGCTGTGGCCGGGACGTCCTTAAGATCTTCACAGAAAAGTTTCCATGATTTTCTCTTGGACTTCCTTAGCTCCTTGTTGTAAGTGGTTAGGGCCTCTCTGTACTCTTCCCAATTTCCAGTTTGTTTGGCTCTGTTGAATTCCAGTCTTGCCTTTCTTCGCAGTTTCCCAAGATTTCTGTTCCACCAAGGTACCCTCTTCGTGGAGGATTTTATCCTGACAGGACAGTTGTCTTGAAATGAGGATATGATTGCATCAGTTAGTCTCTCGACTGATGCATCCAGTTCCTCAGGTGATGTAATGGAAAATGTGTTTCCAGTGATCCTGGACTGCAGATCCTGCGAGTATTTTATCCAATCTGTTGCCCTGGGGTTTCTGTAGAGCGATTGACTCTTCACCAATCCCCTAACTTCAAAAAGGATGTGTTTATGATCCGACATGGAGTCCTCTTCAGAGACCTTCCAATCCCTGATCATATCAAGTGATTTGTTAGTTATAAGTGTGAGATCGAGAACCTCTTCTCTGATGGCGTTGCAAAACGTTGGGCTATTCCCCCTATTTGCAATCCCCATGTTAGTAAGTAATAAGTATTCTAAGAGTGACTCACCTCTTTTATTTGTATCAGTGCTTCCCCATACTGTATTGTGGGCATTCGCATCACAGCCAATGATGAGGGTTTTCCTATGGTTTTCCTAGTCCCTTTATTTTCAGAGGTGGTGCTTCGTCTGTGTCCCCCGGGAAGTAGGCTGAGGCAATAACAACCTCTATCCTGTTTCCATTGGAGTCCAACTCGACTAGCGCCACTGCACTGTCGCCATCCATAAATTCTGTAAGAGGCAAGTAATTAATATTGGTGTTTATGATAAGCGCAGCCCTTGGTTTGACTGCGCGCGTGTCATAAATTACCTGAGTGTTTTGTATATTGAGGCCTCGTATGCGGCCTCTTGATATCCAGGGCTCTTGTATAAGCCCTATGTTGATGGTGCCAGCAGCAAATCTTCTGCTAATTTCAGCTGATGCAGCCTTAGCATGATGAAGATTTGCCTGGATGCACCTCATTTTGTAGTTTCTGATGTGGAAGGAGGGCTTTCGTCCTCTTCTTCCAACTCCACTGCCTCCATCTGTTGAACAAGCGCATCCGCATTTATGTTCTCATCCTTAAGCCTGAGTACAACTTGGCCAAACCGGAAGTTTAGCTTCCCTTTTGACTTCGTCACACTAGCTGCTGATTTTTGGTCCACGGAAAGAACCAACGTGACCAGAGAGCCTTTTTCGGCTCTTTTTAATAAACGCCACGTTTCGACGAGGAGACCCTGATTCTGTCCCTGTAACAGATCCAAGATCTTGCTCGTCTCCAGCGTAGTCGAGTTTGGGAAGTATCCCACTGCAATGCGAGATTGAGGAATCTTATGTTCCTCTATGGCATTCAGTGAGATTCCCTCCCATGGTGATGTGTCGGTGATATTAGTTTTCACCCACTCAGCTGACATGCTGTCCTTACAGTGCAAGACTAGGTATCCTGCCTTGTAAGTACAGCCAAGAAAAGCAGGTTTTATGGCCTGATCTTTGCCAGCTACAATTTTTTCCAGAATCATGTTCTGGATGGAGTCCATTTGCTGGGTTGTGAGGGACGTATTTGGATAGTCCCTTGCTAGAATCGCAGTCTTGACTCCCATTGTTATGTCCTTATATGAGGCAGTGGGCCGCCTCTGTATGGACACCGATGGGTTGTCTGACTGCTTTGATTTAGCAGCTTGCGAGGTGGATGGTTTTTTATCATCCTTTATCCTCTTTTTCAGTGAGGATTCAGGTGGCGTCTCCTCTTCAGACCTTTGCCTTTTTGGGCCATGTTTAATGCCCCCAGGTTTCTGGCCTACGGCCATAGGTTGCAAGGCCTTGGCGTATGCCTCCTCCTTGCTAAGGCCCTTCTTGATTAGATATGCCAGCCTTTTCTTCCCTGCACCACTGAGTCTCTTTGGCCTCTCTTCATTTTTTTCTTTACTGGGAGTTACTCCCGCCCCAGTTTCATTTGAGGGCTTTTCTGCCTCTTTATTTTTTTGAGGTATGTGTGCCTCTGCGTTATTTTTTGTTTCATTTTTTTTGTGTACATTCATTTTTGTTCCCACGAGTAAAGGGGAAAAAACGGTCAACTACGCCAGAGCCCCGGTAACGCAGTAAGGCATTTATTGAAATGGGACCTCGCCTGTGCATCCCAAGTCCGCATATTAGGAACTAGTTAACCCACTAGCCATTCATCCCTCGAGATATGCTGTTCCCTCTTGGATTGGGGTTTATTTAGAGTTTTCTCTCCTAGCCCGACTATATTTGCCAGGTACCCAGCAGAGACATGACCGTACTGGGTCCCTGTTACCGGTGGCCACCACGAGGAGGTTATAGCCGCACTTCTGCACAGCCTAGCAGTTACGGCACAGTGAAAAACACTGCGTTATTCCCCCTACATAAGCTGGCAGCTAGACCACCTTGGTCATAACTTGCTTAGTTTTCAAGATATCGACTTGATTCCTTTTGCGTTGAATAGACAAACGTATTGGCTTTTATTCTAATTTTTTTTTTTGCGAAAATAAGAAGAAAAATTTTTTGTCAAAAAATTTTTCTTCTTATTTTCGCAAAAAAAAAATTCGAATAAAAGCCAATACGTTTATCTATTCAACGCAAAAGGAATCAAGTCGATATCTTGAAAACTAAGCAAGTTATGACCAAAAAAGTAACCAGTTCTACTAAAAAGTGGCCGGAAGGAGGCAGTAGTAGAACTGGTTACCTTTTTGGTCATAACTTGCTTAGTTTTCAAGATATCGACTTGATTCCTTTTGCGTTGAATAGATAAACGTATTGGCTTTTATTCTAATTTTTTTTTTGCGAAAATAAGAAGAAAAATTTTTTGTCATTTTTTTCAAAAAAACCAAGGGGTTAGTTCATCATAATTTTTGAGGAAAAAAATTTTTTTCGCACTACCCGTAGAAAAAAAATTTCGAATTAAAGCCAATAAAATTTTCTATCCAACGCAAAAGAAATCAAGTCGATATCTTGAAAACTAAGCAAGTTATGACCAAAAAGGTAACCAGTTCTACTACTGCCTCCTTCCGGCCACTTTTTAGTAGAACTGGCTACCTTTTTGGTCATAACTTGCTTAGTTTTCAAGATATCGACTTGAATTCTTTTACGTTTGATAGAAAAATTTATTGGCTTTTATTCGAATTTTTTTTTGCGAAAATAAGAAAAATTTTTTGTAATTTTTTTTAAAAAAATAAGGGGTTAGTTCATCATAATTTTTGAGGAAAAATTTTTTTCGTACTACCCGCAAACAAAATACGAATTGATAAAGCCAATAAATTTTTCTATCCAACGCAAAAGAAATCAAGTCGATATCTTGAAAACTAAGCAAGTTATGACCAAAAAGGTAACCAGTTCTACTACTGCCTCCTTCCGGCCACTTTTTAGTAGAACTGGTTAACTTTTTTGACATAACTTGCTTAGTTTTCAAGATATCGACTTGATTCCTTTTGCGTTGAATAGATAAACGTATTGGCTTTTATTCTAATTTTTTTTTTGCGAAAATAAGATGAAAAATTTTTTGTCATTTTTTTCAAAAAAACCAAGGGGTTAGTTCATCATAATTTTTGAGGAAAAAAATTTTTTTCGCACTACCCGTAGAAAAAAAATTTCGAATTAAAGCCAATAAAATTTTCTATCCAACGCAAAAGAAATCAAGTCGATATCTTGAAAACTAAGCAAGTTATGACCAAAAAGGTAACCAGTTCTACTACTGCCTCCTTCCGGCCACTTTTTAGTAGAACTGGTTACCTTTTTGGTCATAACTTGCTTAGTTTTCAAGATATCGACTTGAATTCTTTTACGTTTGATAGAAAAATTTATTGGCTTTTATTCGAATTTTTTTTTTGCGAAAATAAGAAAAATTTTTTGTAATTTTTTTTAAAAAACCAAGGGGTTAGTTCATCATAATTTTTGAGGAAAAATTTTTTTCGTACTACCCGCAAACAAAATACGAATTGATAAAGCCAATACATTTTTCTATCCAACGCAAAAGAAATCAAGTCGATATCTTGAAAACTAAGCAAGTTATGACCAAAAAGGTAACCAGTTCTACTACTGCCTCCTTCCGGCCACTTTTTAGTAGAACTGGTTACCTTTTTGGTCATAACTTGCTTAGTTTTCAAGATATCGACTTGATTCCTTTTGCGTTGAATAGATAAACGTATTGGCTTTTATTCTAATTTTTTTTTTGCGAAAATAAGAAGAAAAATTTTTTGTCATTTTTTCAAAAAAACCAAGGGGTTAGTTCATCATAATTTTTGAGGAAAAAAATTTTTTTCGCACTACCCGTAGAAAAAAAATTTCGAATTAAAGCCAATAAAATTTTCTATCCAACGCAAAAGAAATCAAGTCGATATCTTGAAAACTAAGCAAGTTATGAGCAAAAAGGTAACCAGTTCTACTACTGCCTCCTTCCGGTCACTTTTTAGTAGAACTGGTTACCTTTTTAGTCATAACTTGCTTAGTTTTCAAGATATCGACTTGAATTCTTTTACGTTTGATGGAAAAATTTGTTGGCTTTTACTCGAATTTTTTTTTGCGAAAATAAGAAAAATTTTTTGTAATTTTTTTTTAAAAACCAAGGGGTTAGTTCATCATAATTTTTGAGGAAAAATTTTTTTCGTACTACCCGCAAACAAAATACGAATTGATAAAGCCAATAAATTTTTCTATCCAACGCAAAAGAAATCAAGTCGATATCTTGAAAACTAAGCAAGTTATGACCAAAAAGGTAACCAGTTCTACTACTGCCTCCTTCCGGCCACTTTTTAGTAGAACTGGTTACCTTTTTGGTCATAACTTGCTTAGTTTTCAAGATATCGACTTGATTCCTTTTGCGTTGAATAGATAAACGTATTGGCTTTTATTCTAATTTTTTTTTTGCGAAAATAAGAAGAAAAATTTTTTTTCATTTTTTTCAAAAAAACCAAGGGGTTAGTTCATCATAATTTTTGAGGAAAAAAATTTTTTTCGCACTACCCGTAGAAAAAAAATTTCGAATTAAAGCCAATAAAATTTTCTATCCAACGCAAAAGAAATCAAGTCGATATCTTGAAAACTAAGCAAGTTATGACCAAAAAGGTAACCAGTTCTACTACTGCCTTCTTCCGGCCACTTTTTAGTAGAACTGGTTACCTTTTTGGTCATAACTTGCTTAGTTTTCAAGATAGCGACTTGATTCCTTTTGCGTTGAATAGATAAACGTATTGGCTTTTATTCTATTTTTTTTTTGCGAAAATAAGAAGAAAAATTTTTTGTCATTTTTTTCAAAAAAACCAAGGGGTTAGTTCATCATAATTTTTGAGGAAAAAAATTTTTTTCGCACTACCCGTAGAAAAAAATTTCGAATTAAAGCCAATAAAATTTTCTATCCAACGCAAAAGAAATCAAGTCGATATCTTGAAAACTAAGCAAGTTATGACCAAAAAGGTAACCAGTTCTACTACTGCCTCCTTCCGGCCACTTTTTAGTAGAACTGGTTACCTTTTTGGTCATAACTTGCTTAGTTTTCAAGATATCGACTTGATTCCTTTTGCGTTGAATAGATAAACGTATTGGCTTTTATTCTATTTTTTTTTTTGCGAAAATAAGAAGAAAAATTTTTTGTCATTTTTTTCAAAAAAACCAAGGGGTTAGTTCATCATAATTTTTGAGGAAAAAAATATCTTGAAAACTAAGCAAGTTATGACCAAAAAGGTAACCAGTTCTACTACTGCCTCCTTCCGGCCACTTTTTAGTAGAACTGGTTACCTTTTTGGTCATAACTTGCTTAGTTTTCAAGATATCGACTTGAATTCTTTTACGTTTGATAGCAAAATTTATTGGCTTTTATTCGAATTTTTTTTTTGCGAAAATAAGAAAAATTTTTTGTAATTTTTTTTAAAAAACCAAGGGGTTAGTTCATCATAATTTTTGAGGAAAAATTTTTTTCGTACTACCCGCAAACAAATAACGAATTGATAAAGCCAATAAATTTTTCTATCCAACGCAAAAGAAATCAAGTCGATATCTTGAAAACTAAGCAAGTTATGACCAAAAAGGTAACCAGTTCTACTACTGCCTTCTTCCGGCCACTTTTTAGTAGAACTGGTTACCTTTTTGGTCATAACTTGCTTAGTTTTCAAGATATCGACTTGATTCCTTTTGCGTTGAATAGATAAACGTATTGGCTTTTATTCTATTTTTTTTTTGCGAAAATAAGAAGAAAAATTTTTTGTCATTTTTTTCAAAAAAACCAAAGGGTTAGTTCATCATAATTTTTGAGGAAAAAAATTTTTTTCGCACTACCCGTAGAAAAAAATTTCGAGTTAAAGCCAATAAAATTTTCTATCCAACGCAAAAGAAATCAAGTCGATATCTTGAAAACTAAGCAAGTTATGACCAAAAAGGTAACCAGTTCTACTACTGCCTCCTTCCGGCCACTTTTTAGTAGAACTGGTTACCTTTTTGGTCATAACTTGCTTAGTTTTCAAGATATCGACTTGATTTCTTTTGCGTTTGATAGAAAAATTTATTGGCTTTTATTCGAATTTTTTTTTTTGCGAAAATAAGAAAATTTTTTGTAATTTTTTTTTAAAAACCAAGGGGTTAGTTCATCATAATTTTTGAGGAAAAATTTTTTTCGTACTACCCGCAAACAAAATATGAATTGATAAAGCCAATAAATTTTTCTATCCAACGCAAAAGAAATCAAGTCGATATCTTGAAAACTAAGCAAGTTATGACCAAAAAGGTAACCAGTTCTACTACTGCCTCCTTCCGGCCACTTTTTAGTAGAACTGGTTACGTTTTTGGTCATAACTTGCTTAGTTTTCAAGATATCGACTTGATTCCTTTTGCGTTGAATAGATAAAGGTATTGGCTTTTATTCTAATTTTTTTTTTTGCGAAAATAAGAAGAAAAATTTTTTGCCATTTTTTTCAAAAAAACCAAGGGGATAGTTCATCATAATTTTTGAGGAAAAAAATTTTTTTCGCACTACCCGTAGAAAAAAAATTTCGAATTAAAGCCAATAAAATTTTCTATCCAACGCAAAAGAAATCAAGTCGATATCTTGAAAACTAAGCAAGTTATGAGCAAAAAGGTAACCAGTTCTACTACTGCCTCCTTCCGGTCACTTTTTAGTAGAACTGGTTACTTTTTTAGTCATAACTTGCTTAGTTTTCAAGATATCGACTTGATTTCTTTTACGTTTGATAGAAAAATTTATTGGCTTTTATTCGAATTTTTTTTTTGCGAAAATAAGAAAAATTTTTTGTAATTTTTTTTAAAAAACCAAGGGGTTAGTTCATCATAATTTTTGAGGAAAAATTTTTTTCGTACTACCCGCAAACAAATAACGAATTGATAAAGCCAATAAATTTTTCTATCCAACGCAAAAGAAATCAAGTCGATATCTTGAAAACTAAGCAAGTTATGACCAAAAAGGTAACCAGTTCTACTACTGCCTTCTTCCGGCCACTTTTTAGTAGAACTGGTTACCTTTTTGGTCATAACTTGCTTAGTTTTCAAGATATCGACTTGATTCCTTTTGCGTTGAATAGATAAACGTATTGGCTTTTATTCTATTTTTTTTTTGCGAAAATAAGAAGAAAAATTTTTTGTAATTTTTTTTTTAAAAACCAAAGGGTTAGTTCATCATAATTTTTGAGGAAAAAAATTTTTTTCGCACTACCCGTAGAAAAAAATTTCGAGTTAAAGCCAATAAAATTTTCTATCCAACGCAAAAGAAATCAAGTCGATATCTTGAAAACTAAGCAAGTTATGACCAAAAAGGTAACCAGTTCTACTACTGCCTCCTTCCGGCCACTTTTTAGTAGAACTGGTTACCTTTTTGGTCATAACTTGCTTAGTTTTCAAGATATCGACTTGATTTCTTTTGCGTTTGATAGAAAAATTTATTGGCTTTTATTCGAATTTTTTTTTTTTGCGAAAATAAGAAAATTTTTTGTAATTTTTTTTTAAAAACCAAGGGGTTAGTTCATCATAATTTTTGAGGAAAAATTTTTTTCGTACTACCCGCAAACAAAATATGAATTGATAAAGCCAATAAATTTTTCTATCCAACGCAAAAGAAATCAAGTCGATATCTTGAAAACTAAGCAAGTTATGACCAAAAAGGTAACCAGTTCTACTACTGCCTCCTTCCGGCCACTTTTTAGTAGAACTGGTTACGTTTTTGGTCATAACTTGCTTAGTTTTCAAGATATCGACTTGATTCCTTTTGCGTTGAATAGATAAAGGTATTGGCTTTTATTCTAATTTTTTTTTTGCGAAAATAAGAAGAAAAATTTTTTGCCATTTTTTTCAAAAAAACCAAGGGGATAGTTCATCATAATTTTTGAGGAAAAAAATTTTTTTCGCACTACCCGTAGAAAAAAAATTTCGAATTAAAGCCAATAAAATTTTCTATCCAACGCAAAAGAAATCAAGTCGATATCTTGAAAACTAAGCAAGTTATGAGCAAAAAGGTAACCAGTTCTACTACTGCCTCCTTCCGGTCACTTTTTAGTAGAACTGGTTACTTTTTTAGTCATAACTTGCTTAGTTTTCAAGATATCGACTTGATTTCTTTTACGTTTGATAGAAAAATTTATTGGCTTTTATTCGAATTTTTTTTTTGCGAAAATAAGAAAAATTTTTTGTAATTTTTTTTAAAAAACCAAGGGGTTAGTTCATCATAATTTTTGAGGAAAAATTTTTTTCGTACTACCCGCAAACAAAATACGAATTGATAAAGCCAATAAATTTTTCTATCCAACGCAAAAGAAATCAAGTCGATATCTTGAAAACTAAGCAAGTTATGACCAAAAAGGTAACCAGTTCTACTACTGCCTCCTTCCGGCCACTTTTTAGTAGAACTGGTTACCTCTTTGGTCATAACTTGCTTAGTTTTCAAGATATCGACTTGATTCCTTTTGCGTTGAATAGATAAACGTATTGGCTTTTATTCTATTTTTTTTGCGAAAATAAGAAGAAAAATTTTTTGTCATTTTTTTCAAAAAAACCAAGGGGTTAGTTCATCATAATTTTTGAGGAAAAAAATTTTTTTCGCACTACCCGTAGAAAAAAATTTCGAATTAAAGCCAATAAAATTTTCTATCCAACGCAAAAGAAATCAAGTCGATATCTTGAAAACTAAGCAAGTTATGAGCAAAAAGGTAACCAGTTCTACTACTGCCTCCTTCCGGCCACTTTTTAGTAGAACTGGTTACCTTTTTGGTCATAACTTGCTTAGTTTTCAAGATATCGACTTGAATTCTTTTACGTTTGATAGCAAAATTTATTGGCTTTTATTCGAATTTTTTTTTTTTGCGAAAATAAGAAAAATTTTTTGTAATTTTTTTTAAAAAACCAAGGGGTTAGTTCATCATAATTTTTGAGGAAAATTTTTTTCGTACTACCCGCAAACAAATAACGAATTGATAAAGCCAATAAATTTTTCTATCCAACGCAAAAGAAATCAAGTCGATATCTTGAAAACTAAGCAAGTTATGACCAAAAAGGTAACCAGTTCTACTACTGCCTCCTTCCGGCCACTTTTTAGTAGAACTGGTTACTTTTTTGGTCATAACTTGCTTAGTTTTCAAGATATCGACTTGATTCCTTTTGCGTTGAATAGATAAACGTATTGGCTTTTATTCTAATTTTTTTTTTGCGAAAATAAGAAGAAAAATTTTTTGTCATTTTTTTCAAAAAAACCAAGGGGTTAGTTCATCATAATTTTTGAGGAAAAAAATTTTTTTCGCACTACCCGTAGAAAAAAAACTTCGAATTAAAGCCAATAAAATTTTCTATCCAACGCAAAAGAAATCAAGTCGATATCTTGAAAACTAAGCAAGTTATGACCAAAAAGGTAACCAGTTCTACTACTGCCTCCTTCCGGCCACTTTTTAGTAGAACTGGTTACCTTTTTGGTCATAACTTGCTTAGTTTTCAAGATATCGACTTGATTTCTTTTGCGTTGGATAGAAAAATTTATTGGCTTTTATTCGAATTTTTTTTTTTGCGAAAATAAGAAAATTTTTTTGTAATTTTTTTTTAAAAACCAAGGGGTTAGTTCATCATAATTTTTGAGGAAAAATTTTTTTCGTACTACCCGCAAACAAATAACGAATTGATAAAGCCAATAAATTTTTCTATCCAACGCAAAAGAAATCAAGTCGATATCTTGAAAACTAAGCAAGTTATGACCAAAAAGGTAACCAGTTCTACTACTGCCTCCTTCCGGCCACTTTTTAGTAGAACTGGTTACTTTTTTGGTCATAACTTGCTTAGTTTTCAAGATATCGACTTGATTCCTTTTGCGTTGAATAGATAAACGTATTGGCTTTTATTCTAATTTTTTTTTTTGCGAAAATAAGAAGAAAAATTTTTTGTCATTTTTTTCAAAAAAACCAAGGGGTTAGTTCATCATAATTTTTGAGGAAAAAAATTTTTTTCGCACTACCCGTAGAAAAAAAATTTCGAATTAAAGCCAATAAAATTTTCTATCCAACGCAAAAGAAATCAAGTCGATATCTTGAAAACTAAGCAAGTTATGACCAAAAAGGTAACCAGTTCTACTACTGCCTCCTTCCGGCCACTTTTTAGTAGAACTGGTTACCTTTTTGGTCATAACTTGCTTAGTTTTCAAGATATCGACTTGAATTCTTTTACGTTTGATAGCAAAATTTATTGGCTTTTATTCGAATTTTTTTTTTTGCGAAAATAAGAAAAATTTTTTGTAATTTTTTTTAAAAAACCAAGGGGTTAGTTCATCATAATTTTTGAGGAAAATTTTTTTCGTACTACCCGCAAACAAATAACGAATTGATAAAGCCAATAAATTTTTCTATCCAACGCAAAAGAAATCAAGTCGATATCTTGAAAACTAAGCAAGTTATGACCAAAAAGGTAACCAGTTCTACTACTGCCTCCTTCCGGCCACTTTTTAGTAGAACTGGTTACTTTTTTGGTCATAACTTGCTTAGTTTTCAAGATATCGACTTGATTCCTTTTGCGTTGAATAGATAAACGTATTGGCTTTTATTCTAATTTTTTTTTTGCGAAAATAAGAAGAAAAATTTTTTGTCATTTTTTTCAAAAAAACCAAGGGGTTAGTTCATCATAATTTTTGAGGAAAAAAATTTTTTTCGCACTACCCGTAGAAAAAAAATTTCGAATTAAAGCCAATAAAATTTTCTATCCAACGCAAAAGAAATCAAGTCGATATCTTGAAAACTAAGCAAGTTATGACCAAAAAGGTAACCAGTTCTACTACTGCCTCCTTCCGGCCACTTTTTAGTAGAACTGGTTACCTTTTTGGTCATAACTTGCTTAGTTTTCAAGATATCGACTTGATTTCTTTTGCGTTGGATAGAAAAATTTATTGGCTTTTATTCGAATTTTTTTTTTGCGAAAATAAGAAAATTTTTTTGTAATTTTTTTTTAAAAACCAAGGGGTTAGTTCATCATAATTTTTGAGGAAAAATTTTTTTCGTACTACCCGCAAACAAATAACGAATTGATAAAGCCAATAAATTTTTCTATCCAACGCAAAAGAAATCAAGTCGATATCTTGAAAACTAAGCAAGTTATGACCAAAAAGGTAACCAGTTCTACTACTGCCTCCTTCCGGCCACTTTTTAGTAGAACTGGTTACTTTTTTGGTCATAACTTGCTTAGTTTTCAAGATATCGACTTGATTCCTTTTGCGTTGAATAGATAAACGTATTGGCTTTTATTCTAATTTTTTTTTTTGCGAAAATAAGAAGAAAAATTTTTTGTCATTTTTTTCAAAAAAACCAAGGGGTTAGTTCATCATAATTTTTGAGGAAAAAAATTTTTTTCGCACTACCCGTAGAAAAAAAATTTCGAATTAAAGCCAATAAAATTTTCTATCCAACGCAAAAGAAATCAACTCGATATCTTGAAAACTAAGCAAGTTATGACCAAAAAGGTAACCAGTTCTACTACTGCCTCCTTCCGGCCACTTTTTAGTAGAACTGGTTACCTTTTTGGTCATAACTTGCTTAGTTTTCAAGATATCGACTTGATTTCTTTTGCGTTGGATAGAAAAATTTATTGGCTTTTATTCGAATTTTTTTTTTTGCGAAAATAAGAAAATTTTTTTGTAATTTTTTTTTAAAAACCAAGGGGTTAGTTCATCATAATTTTTGAGGAAAAATTTTTTTCGTACTACCCGCAAACAAAATATGAATTGATAAAGCCAATAAATTTTTCTATCCAACGCAAAAGAAATCAAGTCGATATCTTGAAAACTAAGCAAGTTATGACCAAAAAGGTAACCAGTTCTACTACTGCCTCCTTCCGGCCACTTTTTAGTAGAACTGGTTACGTTTTTGGTCATAACTTGC
Source organism: Germaria angustata (assembly GCA_963681545.1). Classification (NCBI taxonomy): domain Eukaryota; kingdom Metazoa; phylum Arthropoda; class Insecta; order Diptera; family Tachinidae; genus Germaria; species Germaria angustata. Next base: position 114,550,779 of record OY812998.1, on the reverse strand, counting down.
TTAGTTTTCAAGATATCGACTTGATTCCTTTTGCGTTGAATAGATAAAGGTATTGGCTTTTATTCTAATTTTTTTTTGCGAAAATAAGAAGAAAAATTTTTTGCCATTTTTTTCAAAAAAACCAAGGGGATAGTTCATCATAATTTTTGAGGAAAAAAATTTTTTTCGCACTACCCGTAGAAAAAAAATTTCGAATTAAAGCCAATAAAATTTTCTATCCAACGCAAAAGAAATCAAGTCGATATCTTGAAAACTAAGCAAGTTATGAGCAAAAAGGTAACCAGTTCTACTACTGCCTCCTTCCGGTCACTTTTTAGTAGAACTGGTTACTTTTTTAGTCATAACTTGCTTAGTTTTCAAGATATCGACTTGATTTCTTTTACGTTTGATAGAAAAATTTATTGGCTTTTATTCGAATTTTTTTTTTGCGAAAATAAGAAAAATTTTTTGTAATTTTTTTTAAAAAACCAAGGGGTTAGTTCATCATAATTTTTGAGGAAAAATTTTTTTCGTACTACCCGCAAACAAAATACGAATTGATAAAGCCAATAAATTTTTCTATCCAACGCAAAAGAAATCAAGTCGATATCTTGAAAACTAAGCAAGTTATGACCAAAAAGGTAACCAGTTCTACTACTGCCTCCTTCCGGCCACTTTTTAGTAGAACTGGTTACCTCTTTGGTCATAACTTGCTTAGTTTTCAAGATATCGACTTGATTCCTTTTGCGTTGAATAGATAAACGTATTGGCTTTTATTCTAATTTTTTTTTTTTGCGAAAATAAGAAGAAAAATTTTTTGTCATTTTTTTCAAAAAAACCAAGGGGTTAGTTCATCATAATTTTTGAGGAAAAAAATTTTTTTCGCACTACCCGTAGAAAAAAAATTTCGAATTAAAGCCAATAAAATTTTCTATCCAACGCAAAAGAAATCAAGTCGATATCTTGAAAACTAAGCAAGTTATGAGCAAAAAGGTAACCAGTTCTACTACTGCCTCCTTCCGGTCACTTTTTAGTAGAACTGGTTACTTTTTTAGTCATAACTTGCTTAGTTTTCAAGATATCGACTTGATTTCTTTTACGTTTGATAGAAAAATTTATTGGCTTTTATTCGAATTTTTTTTTTGCGAAAATAAGAAAAATTTTTTGTAATTTTTTTTAAAAAACCAAGGGGTTAGTTCATCATAATTTTTGAGGAAAAATTTTTTTCGTACTACCCGCAAACAAAATACGAATTGATAAAGCCAATAAATTTTTCTATCCAACGCAAAAGAAATCAAGTCGATATCTTGAAAACTAAGCAAGTTATGACCAAAAAGGTAACCAGTTCTACTACTGCCTCCTTCCGGCCACTTTTTAGTAGAACTGGTTACCTTTTTGGTCATAACTTGCTTAGTTTTCAAGATATCGACTTGATTCCTTTTGCGTTGAATAGATAAACGTATTGGCTTTTATTCTAATTTTTTTTTGCGAAAATAAGAAGAAAAATTTTTTGTAATTTTTTTTTTAAAAACCAAGGGGTTAGTTCATCATAATTTTTGAGGAAAAATTTTTTTCGTACTACCCGCAAACAAAATACGAATTGATAAAGCCAATAATTTTTCTATCCAACGCAAAAGAAATCAAGTCGATATCTTGAAAACTAAGCAAGTTATGACCAAAAAGGTAACCAGTTCTACTACTGCCTCCTTCCGGTCACTTTTTAGTAGAACTGGTTACTTTTTTAGTCATAACTTGCTTAGTTTTCAAGATATCGACTTGATTTCTTTTACGTTTGATAGAAAAATTTATTGGCTTTTATTCGAATTTTTTTTTTGCGAAAATAAGAAAAATTTTTTGTAATTTTTTTTTAAAAAACCAAGGGGTTAGTTCATCATAATTTTTGAGGAAAAATTTTTTTCGTACTACCCGCAAACAAAATACGAATTGATAAAGCCAATAAATTTTTCTATCCAACGCAAAAGAAATCAAGTCGATATCTTGAAAACTAAGCAAGTTATGACCAAAAAGGTAACCAGTTCTACTACTGCCTCCTTCCGGCCACTTTTTAGTAGAACTGGTTACCTTTTTGGTCATAACTTGCTTAGTTTTCAAGATATCGACTTGATTCCTTTTGCGTTGAATAGATAAACGTATTGGCTTTTATTCTATTTTTTTTTTGCGAAAATAAGAAGAAAAATTTTTTGTCATTTTTTTCAAAAAAACCAAGGGGTTATTAGGTCATCATAATTTTTGAGGAAAAAAATTTTTTTCGCACTACCCGTAGAAAAAAATTTCGAATTAAAGCCAATAAAATTTTCTATCCAACGCAAAAGAAATCAAGTCGATATCTTGAAAACTAAGCAAGTTATGACCAAAAAGGTAACCAGTTCTACTACTGCCTCCTTCCGGCCACTTTTTAGTAGAACTGGTTACCTTTTTGGTCATAACTTGCTTAGTTTTCAAGATATCGACTTGATTTCTTTTGCGTTTGATAGAAAAATTTATTGGCTTTTATTCGAATTTTTTTTTTTGCGAAAATAAGAAAATTTTTTTGTAATTTTTTTTTTTTAAAAACCAAGGGGTTAGTTCATCATAATTTTTGAGGAAAAATTTTTTTCGTACTACCCGCAAACAAAATATGAATTGATAAAGCCAATAAATTTTTCTATCCAACGCAAAAGAAATCAAGTCGATATCTTGAAAACTAAGCAAGTTATGACCAAAAAGGTAACCAGTTCTACTACTGCCTCCTTCCGGCCACTTTTTAGTAGAACTGGTTACCTTTTTGGTCATAACTTGCTTAGTTTTCAAGATATCGACTTGATTCCTTTTGCGTTGAATAGATAAACGTATTGGCTTTTATTCTAATTTTTTTTTTGCGAAAATAAGAAGAAAAATTTTTTGTAATTTTTTTTTTTAAAACCAAGGGGTTAGTTCATCATAATTTTTGAGGAAAAATTTTTTTCGTACTACCCGCAAACAAAATACGAATTGATAAAGCCAATAATTTTTCTATCCAACGCAAAAGAAATCAAGTCGATATCTTGAAAACTAAGCAAGTTATGACCAAAAAGGTAACCAGTTCTACTACTGCCTCCTTCCGGCCACTTTTTAGTAGAACTGGTTACCTTTTTGGTCATAACTTGCTTAGTTTTCAAGATATCGACTTGATTCCTTTTGCGTTGAATAGATAAACGTATTGGCTTTTATTCTAATTTTTTTTTTTGCGAAAATAAGAAGAAAAATTTTTTGTCATTTTTTTCAAAAAAACCAAGGGGTTAGTTCATCATAATTTTTGAGGAAAAAAATTTTTTTCGCACTACCCGTAGAAAAAAAATTTCGAATTAAAGCCAATAAAATTTTCTATCCAACGCAAAAGAAATCAAGTCGATATCTTGAAAACTAAGCAAGTTATGACCAAAAAGGTAACCAGTTCTACTACTGCCTCCTTCCGGCCACTTTTTAGTAGAACTGGTTACCTTTTTGGTCATAACTTGCTTAGTTTTCAAGATATCGACTTGATTTCTTTTGCGTTGGATAGAAAAATTTATTGGCTTTTATTCGAATTTTTTTTTTTGCGAAAATAAGAAAATTTTTTTGTAATTTTTTTTTTAAAAACCAAGGGGTTAGTTCATCATAATTTTTGAGGAAAAATTTTTTTCGTACTACCCGCAAACAAAATATGAATTGATAAAGCCAATAAATTTTTCTATCCAACGCAAAAGAAATCAAGTCGATATCTTGAAAACTAAGCAAGTTATGACCAAAAAGGTAACCAGTTCTACTACTGCCTCCTTCCGGCCACTTTTTAGTAGAACTGGTTACGTTTTTGGTCATAACTTGCTTAGTTTTCAAGATATCGACTTGATTCCTTTTGCGTTGAATAGATAAAGGTATTGGCTTTTATTCTAATTTTTTTTTGCGAAAATAAGAAGAAAAATTTTTTGCCATTTTTTTCAAAAAAACCAAGGGGATAGTTCATCATAATTTTTGAGGAAAAAAATTTTTTTCGCACTACCCGTAGAAAAAAAATTTCGAATTAAAGCCAATAAAATTTTCTATCCAACGCAAAAGAAATCAAGTCGATATCTTGAAAACTAAGCAAGTTATGAGCAAAAAGGTAACCAGTTCTACTACTGCCTCCTTCCGGTCACTTTTTAGTAGAACTGGTTACTTTTTTAGTCATAACTTGCTTAGTTTTCAAGATATCGACTTGATTTCTTTTACGTTTGATAGAAAAATTTATTGGCTTTTATTCGAATTTTTTTTTGCGAAAATAAGAAAAATTTTTTGTAATTTTTTTTAAAAAACCAAGGGGTTAGTTCATCATAATTTTTGAGGAAAAATTTTTTTCGTACTACCCGCAAACAAAATACGAATTGATAAAGCCAATAAATTTTTCTATCCAACGCAAAAGAAATCAAGTCGATATCTTGAAAACTAAGCAAGTTATGACCAAAAAGGTAACCAGTTCTACTACTGCCTCCTTCCGGCCACTTTTTAGTAGAACTGGTTACCTCTTTGGTCATAACTTGCTTAGTTTTCAAGATATCGACTTGATTCCTTTTGCGTTGAATAGATAAACGTATTGGCTTTTATTCTAATTTTTTTTTTTTGCGAAAATAAGAAGAAAAATTTTTTGTCATTTTTTTCAAAAAAACCAAGGGGTTAGTTCATCATAATTTTTGAGGAAAAAAATTTTTTTCGCACTACCCGTAGAAAAAAAATTTCGAATTAAAGCCAATAAAATTTTCTATCCAACGCAAAAGAAATCAAGTCGATATCTTGAAAACTAAGCAAGTTATGAGCAAAAAGGTAACCAGTTCTACTACTGCCTCCTTCCGGTCACTTTTTAGTAGAACTGGTTACTTTTTTAGTCATAACTTGCTTAGTTTTCAAGATATCGACTTGATTTCTTTTACGTTTGATAGAAAAATTTATTGGCTTTTATTCGAATTTTTTTTTTGCGAAAATAAGAAAAATTTTTTGTAATTTTTTTTAAAAAACCAAGGGGTTAGTTCATCATAATTTTTGAGGAAAAATTTTTTTCGTACTACCCGCAAACAAAATACGAATTGATAAAGCCAATAAATTTTTCTATCCAACGCAAAAGAAATCAAGTCGATATCTTGAAAACTAAGCAAGTTATGACCAAAAAGGTAACCAGTTCTACTACTGCCTCCTTCCGGCCACTTTTTAGTAGAACTGGTTACCTTTTTGGTCATAACTTGCTTAGTTTTCAAGATATCGACTTGATTCCTTTTGCGTTGAATAGATAAACGTATTGGCTTTTATTCTATTTTTTTTTTGCGAAAATAAGAAGAAAAATTTTTTGTCATTTTTTTCAAAAAAACCAAGGGGTTATTAGGTCATCATAATTTTTGAGGAAAAAAATTTTTTTCGCACTACCCGTAGAAAAAAATTTCGAATTAAAGCCAATAAAATTTTCTATCCAACGCAAAAGAAATCAAGTCGATATCTTGAAAACTAAGCAAGTTATGACCAAAAAGGTAACCAGTTCTACTACTGCCTCCTTCCGGCCACTTTTTAGTAGAACTGGTTACCTTTTTGGTCATAACTTGCTTAGTTTTCAAGATATCGACTTGATTTCTTTTGCGTTTGATAGAAAAATTTATTGGCTTTTATTCGAATTTTTTTTTTTGCGAAAATAAGAAAATTTTTTTGTAATTTTTTTTTTTTAAAAACCAAGGGGTTAGTTCATCATAATTTTTGAGGAAAAATTTTTTTCGTACTACCCGCAAACAAAATATGAATTGATAAAGCCAATAAATTTTTCTATCCAACGCAAAAGAAATCAAGTCGATATCTTGAAAACTAAGCAAGTTATGACCAAAAAGGTAACCAGTTCTACTACTGCCTCCTTCCGGCCACTTTTTAGTAGAACTGGTTACCTTTTTGGTCATAACTTGCTTAGTTTTCAAGATATCGACTTGATTCCTTTTGCGTTGAATAGATAAACGTATTGGCTTTTATTCTAATTTTTTTTTTGCGAAAATAAGAAGAAAAATTTTTTGTAATTTTTTTTTTTAAAACCAAGGGGTTAGTTCATCATAATTTTTGAGGAAAAATTTTTTTCGTACTACCCGCAAACAAAATACGAATTGATAAAGCCAATAATTTTTCTATCCAACGCAAAAGAAATCAAGTCGATATCTTGAAAACTAAGCAAGTTATGACCAAAAAGGTAACCAGTTCTACTACTGCCTCCTTCCGGCCACTTTTTAGTAGAACTGGTTACCTTTTTGGTCATAACTTGCTTAGTTTTCAAGATATCGACTTGATTCCTTTTGCGTTGAATAGATAAACGTATTGGCTTTTATTCTATTTTTTTTTTTTTTGCGAAAATAAGAAGAAAAATTTTTTGTCATTTTTTTCAAAAAAACCAAGGGGTTATTAGGTCATCATAATTTTTGAGGAAAAAAATTTTTTTCGCACTACCCGTAGAAAAAAATTTCGAATTAAAGCCAATAAAATTTTCTATCCAACGCAAAAGAAATCAAGTCGATATCTTGAAAACTAAGCAAGTTATGACCAAAAAGGTAACCAGTTCTACTACTGCCTCCTTCCGGCCACTTTTTAGTAGAACTGGTTACCTTTTTGGTCATAACTTGCTTAGTTTTCAAGATATCGACTTGATTTCTTTTGCGTTTGATAGAAAAATTTATTGGCTTTTATTCGAATTTTTTTTTTGCGAAAATAAGAAAATTTTTTTGTAATTTTTTTTTTTAAAAACCAAGGGGTTAGTTCATCATAATTTTTGAGGAAAAATTTTTTTCGTACTACCCGCAAACAAAATATGAATTGATAAAGCCAATAAATTTTTCTATCCAACGCAAAAGAAATCAAGTCGATATCTTGAAAACTAAGCAAGTTATGACCAAAAAGGTAACCAGTTCTACTACTGCCTCCTTCCGGCCACTTTTTAGTAGAACTGGTTACCTTTTTGGTCATAACTTGCTTAGTTTTCAAGATATCGACTTGATTTCTTTTGCGTTTGATAGAAAAATTTATTGGCTTTTATTCGAATTTTTTTTTTTGCGAAAATAAGAAAATTTTTTTGTAATTTTTTTTTTTTAAAAACCAAGGGGTTAGTTCATCATAATTTTTGAGGAAAAATTTTTTTCGTACTACCCGCAAACAAAATATGAATTGATAAAGCCAATAAATTTTTCTATCCAACGCAAAAGAAATCAAGTCGATATCTTGAAAACTAAGCAAGTTATGACCAAAAAGGTAACCAGTTCTACTACTGCCTCCTTCCGGCCACTTTTTAGTAGAACTGGTTACCTTTTTGGTCATAACTTGCTTAGTTTTCAAGATATCGACTTGATTCCTTTTGCGTTGAATAGATAAACGTATTGGCTTTTATTCTAATTTTTTTTTTGCGAAAATAAGAAGAAAAATTTTTTGTAATTTTTTTTTTTAAAACCAAGGGGTTAGTTCATCATAATTTTTGAGGAAAAATTTTTTTCGTACTACCCGCAAACAAAATACGAATTGATAAAGCCAATAATTTTTCTATCCAACGCAAAAGAAATCAAGTCGATATCTTGAAAACTAAGCAAGTTATGACCAAAAAGGTAACCAGTTCTACTACTGCCTCCTTCCGGTCACTTTTTAGTAGAACTGGTTACTTTTTTAGTCATAACTTGCTTAGTTTTCAAGATATCGACTTGATTTCTTTTACGTTTGATAGAAAAATTTATTGGCTTTTATTCGAATTTTTTTTTTTGCGAAAATAAGAAAAATTTTTTGTAATTTTTTTTAAAAAACCAAGGGGTTAGTTCATCATAATTTTTGAGGAAAAATTTTTTTCGTACTACCCGCAAACAAAATACGAATTGATAAAGCCAATAAATTTTTCTATCCAACGCAAAAGAAATCAAGTCGATATCTTGAAAACTAAGCAAGTTATGACCAAAAAGGTAACCAGTTCTACTACTGCCTCCTTCCGGCCACTTTTTAGTAGAACTGGTTACCTTTTTGGTCATAACTTGCTTAGTTTTCAAGATATCGACTTGATTCCTTTTGCGTTGAATAGATAAACGTATTGGCTTTTATTCTAATTTTTTTTTGCGAAAATAAGAAGAAAAATTTTTTGTCATTTTTTTCAAAAAAACCAAGGGGTTATTAGGTCATCATAATTTTTGAGGAAAAAAATTTTTTTCGCACTACCCGTAGAAAAAAATTTCGAATTAAAGCCAATAAAATTTTCTATCCAACGCAAAAGAAATCAAGTCGATATCTTGAAAACTAAGCAAGTTATGACCAAAAAGGTAACCAGTTCTACTACTGCCTCCTTCCGGCCACTTTTTAGTAGAACTGGTTACCTTTTTGGTCATAACTTGCTTAGTTTTCAAGATATCGACTTGATTCCTTTTGCGTTGAATAGATAAAGGTATTGGCTTTTATTCTAATTTTTTTTTGCGAAAATAAGAAGAAAAATTTTTTGCCATTTTTTTCAAAAAAACCAAGGGGATAGTTCATCATAATTTTTGAGGAAAAAAATTTTTTTCGCACTACCCGTAGAAAAAAAATTTCGAATTAAAGCCAATAAAATTTTCTATCCAACGCAAAAGAAATCAAGTCGATATCTTGAAAACTAAGCAAGTTATGACCAAAAAGGTAACCAGTTCTACTACTGCCTCCTTCCGGCCACTTTTTAGTAGAACTGGTTACCTTTTTGGTCATAACTTGCTTAGTTTTCAAGATATCGACTTGATTTCTTTTGCGTTTGATAGAAAAATTTATTGGCTTTTATTCGAATTTTTTTTTTTGCGAAAATAAGATAATTTTTTTGTAATTTTTTTTTTTTAAAAACCAAGGGGTTAGTTCATCATAATTTTTGAGGAAAAATTTTTTTCGTACTACCCGCAAACAAAATATGAATTGATAAAGCCAATAAATTTTTCTATCCAACGCAAAAGAAATCAAGTCGATATCTTGAAAACTAAGCAAGTTATGACCAAAAAGGTAACCAGTTCTACTACTGCCTCCTTCCGGCCACTTTTTAGTAGAACTGGTTACCTTTTTGGTCATAACTTGCTTAGTTTTCAAGATATCGACTTGATTCCTTTTGCGTTGAATAGATAAACGTATTGGCTTTTATTCTAATTTTTTTTTTTGCGAAAATAAGAAGAAAAATTTTTTGTATTTTTTTTTTTAAAAACCAAGGGGTTAGTTCATCATAATTTTTGAGGAAAAATTTTTTTCGTACTACCCGCAAACAAAATACGAATTGATAAAGCCAATAATTTTTCTATCCAACGCAAAAGAAATCAAGTCGATATCTTGAAAACTAAGCAAGTTATGACCAAAAAGGTAACCAGTTCTACTACTGCCTCCTTCCGGCCACTTTTTAGTAGAACTGGTTACCTTTTTGGTCATAACTTGCTTAGTTTTCAAGATATCGACTTGATTCCTTTTGCGTTGAATAGATAAACGTATTGGCTTTTATTCTAATTTTTTTTTGCGAAAATAAGAAGAAAAATTTTTTGTCATTTTTTTCAGAAAAACCAAGGGGTTATTAGGTCATCATAATTTTTGAGGAAAAAAATTTTTTTCGCACTACCCGTAGAAAAAAATTTCGAATTAAAGCCAATAAAATTTTCTATCCAACGCAAAAGAAATCAAGTCGATATCTTGAAAACTAAGCAAGTTATGACCAAAAAGGTAACCAGTTCTACTACTGCCTCCTTCCGGCCACTTTTTAGTAGAACTGGTTACCTTTTTGGTCATAACTTGCTTAGTTTTCAAGATATCGACTTGATTCCTTTTGCGTTGAATAGATAAAGGTATTGGCTTTTATTCTAATTTTTTTTTGCGAAAATAAGAAGAAAAATTTTTTGCCATTTTTTTCAAAAAAACCAAGGGGATAGTTCATCATAATTTTTGAGGAAAAAAATTTTTTTCGCACTACCCGTAGAAAAAAAATTTCGAATTAAAGCCAATAAAATTTTCTATCCAACGCAAAAGAAATCAAGTCGATATCTTGAAAACTAAGCAAGTTATGACCAAAAAGGTAACCAGTTCTACTACTGCCTCCTTCCGGCCACTTTTTAGTAGAACTGGTTACCTTTTTGGTCATAACTTGCTTAGTTTTCAAGATATCGACTTGATTCCTTTTGCGTTGAATAGATAAACGTATTGGCTTTTATTCTAATTTTTTTTTTGCGAAAATAAGAAGAAAAATTTTTTGTATTTTTTTTTTTAAAAACCAAGGGGTTAGTTCATCATAATTTTTGAGGAAAAATTTTTTTCGTACTACCCGCAAACAAAATACGAATTGATAAAGCCAATAATTTTTCTATCCAACGCAAAAGAAATCAAGTCGATATCTTGAAAACTAAGCAAGTTATGACCAAAAAGGTAACCAGTTCTACTACTGCCTCCTTCCGGCCACTTTTTAGTAGAACTGGTTACCTTTTTGGTCATAACTTGCTTAGTTTTCAAGATATCGACTTGATTCCTTTTGCGTTGAATAGATAAACGTATTGGCTTTTATTCTAATTTTTTTTTGCGAAAATAAGAAGAAAAATTTTTTGTCATTTTTTTCAAAAAAACCAAGGGGTTATTAGGTCATCATAATTTTTGAGGAAAAAAATTTTTTTCGCACTACCCGTAGAAAAAAATTTCGAATTAAAGCCAATAAAATTTTCTATCCAACGCAAAAGAAATCAAGTCGATATCTTGAAAACTAAGCAAGTTATGACCAAAAAGGTAACCAGTTCTACTACTGCCTCCTTCCGGCCACTTTTTAGTAGAACTGGTTACCTTTTTGGTCATAACTTGCTTAGTTTTCAAGATATCGACTTGATTTCTTTTGCGTTTGATAGAAAAATTTATTGGCTTTTATTCGAATTTTTTTTTTTTGCGAAAATAAGAAAATTTTTTTGTAATTTTTTTTTTTAAAAACCAAGGGGTTAGTTCATCATAATTTTTGAGGAAAAATTTTTTTCGTACTACCCGCAAACAAAATATGAATTGATAAAGCCAATAAATTTTTCTATCCAACGCAAAAGAAATCAAGTCGATATCTTGAAAACTAAGCAAGTTATGAGCAAAAAGGTAACCAGTTCTACTACTGCCTCCTTCCGGTCACTTTTTAGTAGAACTGGTTACTTTTTTAGTCATAACTTGCTTAGTTTTCAAGATATCGACTTGATTTCTTTTACGTTTGATAGAAAAATTTATTGGCTTTTATTCGAATTTTTTTTTTGCGAAAATAAGAAAAATTTTTTGTAATTTTTTTTAAAAAACCAAGGGGTTAGTTCATCATAATTTTTGAGGAAAAATTTTTTTCGTACTACCCGCAAACAAAATACGAATTGATAAAGCCTACTGCCTCCTTCCGGCCACTTTTTAGTAGAACTGGTTACCTTTTTGGTCATAACTTGCTTAGTTTTCAAGATATCGACTTGATTCCTTTTGCGTTGAATAGATAAACGTATTGGCTTTTATTCTAATTTTTTTTTGCGAAAATAAGAAGAAAAATTTTTTGTCATTTTTTTCAAAAAAACCAAGGGGTTATTAGGTCATCATAATTTTTGAGGAAAAATTTTTTTTTCGCACTACCCACAAACAATATACGAATTGATAAAGCCAATAAATTTTTGTATCCAACGCAAAAGAAATCAAGTCGATATCTGGAAAACTAAGCAAGTTATGACCAAAAAGGTAACCATTTCTACTACTGCCTCTTTCCGGTCACTTTTTAGTAGAACTGGTTACCTTTTTGGTCATAACTTGCTTAGTTTTCAAGATATCGACTTGATTTCTTTTACGTTTGATAGAAAAATTTATTGGCTTTTATTCGATTTTTTTTTGCGAAAATAAGAAAAATTTTTTGTAATTTTTTAAAAAAACCAAGGGGTTAGTTCATCATAATTTTTGAGGAAAAATTTTTTTCGTACTACCCGCAAACAAAATACGAATTGATAAATCCAATAAATTTTTCTATCCAACGCAAAAGAAATCAAGTCGATATCTTGAAAACTAAGCAAGTTATGACCAAAAAGGTAACCAGTTCTACTACTGCCTCCTTCCGGCCACTTCTTAGTAGAACTGGTTACCTTTTTGGTCATAACTTGCTTAGTTTTCAAGATATCGACTTGATTCCTTTTGCGTTGAATAGATAAACGTATTGGTTTTTATTTAATTTTTTTTTTGCGAAAATAAGAAAAAAATTTGTCATTTTTTCAAAAAAAACCAATGGGTTAGTTCACCATAATTTTTGAGAAAAAAATTTTTTTTCGCACTACCCGCAAAAAAAAAACTAATTGATAAAGCCAATAAATTTTTCTATCCAACGCAAAAGAAATCAAGCCGATATCTTGAAAACTAAGCAAGTTATGACCAAAAAGGTAACCAATTCTACTACTGCCTCTTTCCGGTCACTTTTTAGTAGAACTGGTTACCTTTTTGGTCATAACTTGCTTAGTTTTCAAGATATCGACTTGATTTCTTTTACGCTTGATAGAAAATTTTATTGGCTTTTATTCGAATTTTTTTTTACGAAAATAAGAAGAAAAATTTTTTTGTAATTTTTTTCAAAAAAACCCAAGGGGTTTGTTCATCATATTTTTTGAGGAAAATTTTTTTTCGCACTACCCGCAAACAAAATACGAACTGATAAAGCGAATAAATTTTTCTATCTAACGCAAAAGAAATCAAGTCGATATCTTGAAAACTAAGCAAGTTATGACCAAAAAGGTAACCAATTCTACTACTGCCTCTTTCCGGTCACTTTTTAGTAGAACTGGTTACCTTTTTGGTCATAACTTGCTTAGTTTTCAAGATATCGACTTGGTTTCTTTTACGTTTGATAGAAAAATTTATTGGCTTTTATTCGAATTTTTTTTTGCGAAAATAAGAAGAAAAAAATTTGTCATTTTTTTTTTTCAAAAAAACAAAGGGGTTAGTTAGTTCATCATAATTTTTGAGGAAAAAATTTTTTTCGCGCTACCTGCAAACAAAATACGAATTGATAAAGCCAGTAAATTTTTCTATCCAACGCAAAAGAAATCAAGCCGATATCTTGAAAACTAAGCAAGTTATGACCAAAAAGGTAACCAGTTCTACTACTGCCTCTTTCCGGTCACTTTTTAGTAGAACTGGTTACCTTTTTGGTCATAACTTGCTTAGTTTTCAAGATATCGACTTGGTTTCTTTTACGTTTGATAGAAAAATTTATTGGCTTTTATTCGAAATTTTTTTTTTTGCGAAAATAAGAAGAAAATTTTTTTGTCATTTTTTTCAAAAGAAACCAAGGGGTTTGTTCATAATTTTTGAGGAAAAAAATTTTTTCGCACTACCCGCAAACAAAATACGAATTGATAAAGCCAATAAATTTTTCTATCCAACGCTAAAGAAATCAAGTCGATATCTTGAAAACTAAGCAAGTTATGACCAAAAAGGTAACCAGTTCTACTACTGCCTCTTTCCGGTCACTTTTTAGTAGAACTGGTTACCTTTTTGGTCATAACTTGCTTAGTTTTCAAGATATCGATTTTAATTTTTTTACGTCTGATAGAAAAATTTATTGGCTTTTATTCGAATTTTTTTTGCGAAAATAAGAAGAAAAATTTTTTGTCATTTTTTTCAAAAAACCCAAGAATTATTTGTATAGTGGTGGAACTCACAATATATTTAATTAGTACTATTTCACCTTTTTTTTATATAAATATTTATTTATTTTCTTTTTAAAATATATTTTTTTATATTTTTTTACAATTTTTGATATTACTAATTTCAATGTTTTATATCAATTGAAAAATTCTGACTGACAAAAATAATTATGTTTTCTTAAAATTTTCAATAAATACTTATATATATTGTAAAGTAGATTTATCAAATAATATAATAAAATGTACATATTTATGTATGTATATATGCTAATATATATAACTCCCCCACCCTTTGACAAGACATTACTCCTGGAATGTAGCATATATAAATACATAAAAAATAATTCATTACAAAAATATTAACAAAGTAACAAAGTTTTAAGTATACATTATATTTGAACATTTTTTAATTTTATAAATATATTAATATAAATGTTTTTTTTAGTTTTAACATATTATTTTTTTTTTTGTATTTATTATTTTAAATATATATATAAGTAAATAAATGGTAATAATATCAATGAACAAATTTTAATCAAATTTATTTATTTCTTGGAATAGTTTCTTCCACTTATTTTTCTATCAAAATGAATATTTGGTATTTCATTTTGATATTTAAAAGTTCTTTTGACAATCTGTCTATCTCTTTTACAACCATTTTCATCTAAAAAATGTGTATTATTTTTATTTTTTACTTGTTTTATTATATATTTTGGTTTTTGTTTTAAATTATTAAATCCAAGATTTTTAACAAATTCTCTTTCTCTATATTCGTGACAATCTTTTCTATTTTCATTCATTTTATTAATCCGTTTAACTTTTTTATCATGAACAACGTTATGTAATTTTTTCCAAATTGATTTATCAAATTTATTATGTAATAAATCATTAGGTTTTACACATGTTATACTGTGTATAGTATCATTATAAAGTTCAATGCATTTATATACTATAGCTTTATCGTTTAAGTCTTGATCTTTTTGTTGTAGTTTAAATAATCTGATGTGTTCATTAAGTGTGAGATGGAATCGTTCAATGTCTGCATTTCCCGTGTGTGTATTTGGTGATGTGAAATGATAATCTACTACTTCTGATCGTAAAAATTCTTTAATCAAAGCTGTATTAAATTCATTATCAGCTATAATTTTGTTTGGTTTTCCTAAAATTGCAAATCTTTCTCTAATTTTTTCAACAATACTTATTGAATTTTTATCACTTAAATAATGTTAATTTATCTATACATGTTAGGAATGTTGTATTTTTATTTAAAAACCATATATCCATGTGAACTATTTCGTTTGATTGTAGAGGTGTTTCAGTTACACAAAATTTTGTTTTAATTGGATTTCTATCGTATTTGCACATATTACATAAAGTGCAGTTATTAATAAATTTATGAATTTCAGTTTTCAAATTTGGATAATAAATATTATTTTTTAACTCTAAGAAAGTTTCCTCAATACCTCTGTGATTTTTATCATTATGAAATTTTTCTAAAATAGTTAAGAGATTTTCTCTATCTATTATATCTTTTAAAAATTTAGTACAGCGTACAAATTTCATATTCGGTAAATTTGAAAAATATCGAATTAATGTTTGTTGTAAATTCTTGTAAATATCTAAATTATCGCAAAAAATTCCTATTGTTCCTTTTATTGGAAAGATTTTCTTTAAAAAATTTAATATCTTTTCTTCGAAATAATTTTTTATTGTAATTGTGTGCCTTGTATTTTTATTGAATAATATTTGTTTCTCATATTTAAAAGAATTTTTTAAAGAAATTATTATTTGATTTTTATATAAGTTGATTGGTTTTTCAGATATAAATATATGATCATTTAAATTTTCAACTCCGCTATGTATTGTAGCTAAAGTAGAACTTGGATATTGAATATCTTGTTCTAAAATATTCACATCTAAACGATTGAGATAATCTGCTACTTTATTAGTTTTGCCTTTAATATATTCTATTTCAAAATTATATTCATTTAATTGAATTTTCCACCTTTGTAGTTTCATATTTTATATATAGTTTCATATTTTATATATTAAAGGTCGATGATCAGTTTGGATTTTAAATTTTCTGCCGTATAAATATGGTCTAAAATATTTAATTGACCAAACAATTGCCAATAGTTCCTTTTCAATTGCACTATAATTTTGTTCATGTTTGCTTAAAGTTCGAGATGTATAAGAAATAGGATGACCATTTTGTGAAAGAACTGCTCCTAAGGCTCCGTTACTAGCATCTGTTGTTAAAACAAATAGTTTATCAAAATTGGGATATGCTAATACAGGATTAGTGCATAAAATTGTTTTTAATTTATTAAAAGAATCAATATAGTTTTGATTTTCAAGATCAATTCTTGAATTCTTTTTTAAATATGAAATCATTGGAAGAGCTATTCTACTGTAATCTTTTATGAATTTACGGTAGAAACCCGTTAAACCTAAAAATGATTTCATTTCCTTTACTGTTTTCGGTAATGGTATCTTTTTAATGATTTAAATTTTTTCTGGATTTGGTTTTATTCCATCTATTGTAATAATATGTCCTAAATATTCAGATTCACGTTTAAAAAAATTGCATTTATCAATTTGGACTTTCAGATTATATCTGATAATCTCTTAAATATTTTCTTTAATGAATTGATATGTTCTTGAAGTGATGTGGAAAATATCAATATATCATCAAGATATACAACACAAATATTATTTATATAGTCATGTAATATTTCGTTCATCATTCTTTGGAAAGATGCAGGTGCATTCTTTAATCCGAAAGGCATACGTGTGAAGTCATAATGTCCTGTTGGAGTGGAAAAGGCTGTTTTGTGCCTATCTTCCGGAGAAATTAAAATTTGGTGGAATCCTTTTGCTAAATCAAGTGTACTAAATTATTGTGAGTTTCCTAATTTTGAAAATAAGTCTTCCATATTAGGAATGGGAAATTTATCTTCAATTGTTACGTTATTTAATTTTCGGTAATCTACCACAACTCTCCATTTCTGTTTACCAGAATTATCAATCTTTTTTGGAACAATCCAAATTGGAGCATTGTATGGACTACATGATTTAGTTATAATGCCTGATTTAAGCATTTCATTCACTTGTTTTTCCACTTCTTCTCTATGAATTTCTGGAAAACGATACGCTCTACTATATACTGGAATATAATTTATAGTAGGTATTTTGTGTTTATATTTACTGACAGACGATAGATTTTCATCTTCAATATAAAATACAGAATTAAATTCTTTAATCAATTTTGTTAATTCAGTTATTTCTTCATTATTCAAATTATCTGTTTGTAATTTGTTTATAATGCATTCGATTCGCGGTTCATTAAAATTAATATCAATAGTTATGCTATTAAAATATGATATATCATGTTCATTATAATGCTCAACAGTTTCATTAAAAATTAGTGGTATTTTTGCATTATCAGTTATTTAAATGTTTTCTTTTAAATTAATTTTCGCACCTAATGGATTCAAAATATTACATCCTAATATACCATCAAAATCATTTAATATTTCTGTTTCTATCATTTCAAGTTTACAATTCGGTAAATTGAATTCTTTAAAGAATGGTATAGTAATTTTGGTCTTAGCAATAGTTTTAGAACAAATAGTGTTTAAAATTATAGGACGTTCTAGTTTTGTTTGAAATGACGAGTGAAATAAATCTTTTCTTATTAGAGAAGTACCTGAACCTGTATCTATAAGAAGTTTTAATGGAATTGATTGCGTTTTCACTACTATGCAGGGTAAATTTTTTCGGCTGTTAACTGAAAATTTGCTGTTTGAATATTATCAATATCCTTTTGAACGGTTCTATTTGAAGAATTTTGAGTAGATCTACTATTATTATCACTAATTATATTTCTGTTTCCTATATTATTATTGTTACTATTATTGTAATTATTATTATTGTTGTTATCATAATTATTATAGTTACTACTATTATAATTATTAGTGTTGTTATAATTTTGTCCTGTGTTAAAGTGTCTATTGTTATTAAAATTTCTGTAATTATTAAAATTTCGGTTAGAAGATTCATAGCTGTAGTTTCTGTTATAATCTTCAGCATTATTAAAATTTCTTTTCGTAAAATTTTGGTTTCTATAACGTCGTTCTGAAAAATTGTCCATTTCTTTAAAATTTCTATGTTCGTTTTTATTAAAATTATTTCTATTTATGTTTCTAGAGGAAGATTGTTCTGAATATTGAGAATTATTTTTGTTTAAATTATTATTAAGGAAAAATTTATTTTTGGATGAGAAGGGTTGTAAATTGTCTGGTATATTACTATAAAAATAATCAGTATCAATAAGAATCTCTTTTGCTTGTAACATTGAAAAGGGATTCCTAGATTTTAAAATTAATTTAGGTTCATTTGGAAGTTTGTTAATAAAAATATTTAAAATCATTTGCTCATTGTTTTTACAATTATACCACTGTGTATTATCAATACTAGTTTTTAAATTTAATTTTGTTTTGAGTGACTCTATATAATTAAAAAATTGACTTATACTATTTCTACATTCAGCTGTCTTAATTTTGTTAATTAAACTCTCTACACTGTCTGGTATATTAAAGTTAATTCTTAATATTACCTAGACTTCTTCCCATTTTGTTGGATTGTTGTTGTTGATTAATGAAATGTTGGCTGCACCCACAATTTTGTTACGTATTCTAAGATCAAAAAGTTCAATAGATGTAGCATCAACATGTTGACGAAGACCTTTTTTGCTGCCCTCTTTATTTGAAAAATTTAAAAAAATTGAATATTTTCTTCCTGTTTTTCTGGATTCGTTTCTTGAATAAAAAGCAGGTTCAAAGTCCGACTGCGCCAATTATTTGTATAGTGGTGGAACTCACAATATATTTAATTAGTACTATTTCACCTTTTTTTTATATAAATATTTATTTATTTTCTTTTTAAAATATATTTTTTTACAATTTTTGATATTACTAATTTCAATGTTTTATATCAATTGAAAAATTCTGACTGACAAAAATAATTATGTTTTCTTAAAATTTTCAATAAATACTTATATATGTATATGTAAAGTAGATTTATCAAATAATATAATAAAATGTACATATTTATGTATGTATATATGCTAATATATATTTATAACTCAAGGGGTTTGTTCATCATAATTTTTGAGGAAAAATTTTTTTTCGCACTACCCGCAAACAAAATACGAATTGATAAAGCGAATAAATTTTTCTATCCAACGTAAGAGAAATCAAGTCGATATCTTGAAAACTAAGCAAGTTATGACCAAAAAGGTAACCAGTTCTACTACTGCCTCTTTCCGGTCACTTTTTAGTAGAACTGGTTACCTTTTTGGTCATAACTTGCTTAGTTTTCAAGATATCGACTTGTTTTTTTTTAAGTTTCATAGAAAAGTTTATTGGTTTTATTCGAAATTTTTTTTGCGAAAATAAGAAGAAATTTTTTTTGTCATTTCTTTCAAAAAAAAACCAAGGGGTTTGTTCATCATAATTTTTGAGGAAAAAAATTTTTTCCTCAAAAATTATGATGAACTAACCCCTTGGTTTTTTTGAAAAAAATTACAAAACATTTTTCTTCTTATTTTCGCAAAAAAAAATTTCGAATAAAAGCCAATAAATTTTTCTATCAAACGTAAAAGAAATCAAGTCGATATCTTGAAAACTAAGCAAGTTATGACCAAAAAGGTAACCAGTTCTACTAAAAAGTGGCCGGAAGGAGGCAGTAGTAGAACTGGTTACCTTTTTGGTCATAACTAGCTTAGTTTTCAAGATATCGACTTGATTTCTTTTATGTTTGATAGAAAAATTTATTGGCTTTTATTCGAAATTTTTTTTTTGCGAAAATAAGAAGAAAAATTTTTTGTCATTTTTTTCAAAAAAACCAAGGGGTTAGTTCATCATAATTTTTGAGGAAAAATTTTTTTCGCACTACCCGCAAACAAAATACCAATTAAAAAAGCCAATAAATTTTTCTATCCAACGCAAAAGAAATCAAGTCGATATCTCGAAAACTAAGCAAGTTATGACCAAAAAGGTAAACGTTTTAACCACACGGATTCTTGTATTGCAGCAGTAAGAGACAAAAATTCTGCCACTGTTCCTTGTACTCCACGAAATAGCACCAGACTGATACGAAAAAATGTATCCTGTAGTGGATTGACGGTCATCTAAACTACCAGCCCAATCAGCATGGCTATATCCAATCATCTCATCGTCTAACTTCTTTTGATATACAATACCTTTATCGATTGTTCCTTTCAAATATCGCATTATCCTTTTCACAGCATCCCAATGCGCTTTTCCAGGATTCGAGGTAAAACGACTTAATATGTTTACGGCATAGCATATGTCGGGACGTGAAACTTGCGCAACATATAATAAACATCGTATCACCTGCATGTACGGAATTTTTGACATCTCTTCTTTTGTTTTAGCATCTTTTGGACACATACTTTTTGACAATTTTTGATTGTAATCAACTGGTGTTTTTGTAGAATTGCAATCACTCATACCAAAACGAGTTGACATATCAGATATATACTTGGATTGGTCAATCTTGATTGAATCCTTTTGATTTTCATTCCAAGAACTGATGAAACTTCGCCCATATCTTTCATTTTAAATCGGCTACTAAGTTTTTGCTTGACTAATTTAATCAAATTGAATTTGTTGGAAAATATTAATATATCATCGACATAAATTGATACGCATAACATTATTATTATTATTTACTTTATAATAAATGCACTGATCTACATCAGTTCTATTTAGTCCAATATTAAGTAATCCACTATTAAGGGTTTCATTCCATACTCTACCAGATTGTTTTAATCCATAAATCGATTTATTAAGCTTAAATACTCTTGTTGCATCTCCTTCAAACATTTATGGCTATTGCAACCATTCAGATATGCACATACTGCATCAATTTGATGTATATGCATGTCATGCTTCACTGCTAATGCTAGCAAATGTCTTATGGAAGTATATCTCACAACTGGCGCGAAAGTTTCATTAAAATCGATACCACTAATTTGCGTAAAGCTTTTTACCACCAATCTTGCTTTCCATCGTAAAGGATTTCCATTTGCAACTAATGAATTAATTTCTTCTTTCAGCATTTTCGGAATACATTGCATCTTTGACATTTAATGGATCATCTGACACAAAATTCATTCCACAAAAATTCTGCCCAAACTGAGTTTTGTTAGCTATTCTCTCAGATTTACGTACGCAACTAGTTACTGGTACAATTTGTGACTCGTACACATGCGGCGTCCACTCGGTATCGACAGGTTCATTCGGCTCTGGTAAAGGTGAAGACCATTCCACTGAATCATCATATATACTTATATCAGTATCAGTATCTTGTACATCATCAAATTGTTGAATCAGTCCGCTGTTTACTTCTTCTGTTGGAGACATCGGTTCAACATTGGCATTTTGAGATGTCAATTCTAACATTTTAGTACTCTCCCCTGAATTGAGATTTTCGGCTTGTAATAATTCTGGATAGTAAACATCCTCATTTCGCTTCATAAGTAACTTGCTTTGTTCTAAAAATATTACATCTCGACTTATTATTATTTTATTGTTTTTTGGATTGTATAGTCTGTAGGCATATTTTTCAGAACTATATACTACCATTATACATTCAACAGATTTCGAATCTTATTTGTGACATTTTTCTTTTGGAATGTGAGTGAGAGTGGGACAACCAAAAACACGAACAAATTTTAAACTTGGACGACGACCAGACCATAATTCTTCCGGGCTTGCGGGCTTATCACCACGACAGGAATTCTATTTAATAAAAAACAAGACGTACTTGCAGCTTTTGCCCAGAATCGATGATTTAATCCACTATCAATCAGCATACAATGTAGTCTTTCTATTATTGTGCGATTTAACCTTTCAGCCACACCGTTTTGCTCAGGAGTATACACACAAGTTCTTTGATGCAATATACCATTAGCTTTTAAAAATGAAGAAAAAGGGTTTTCTAAATACTCTCCACCATTATCAGTACGTAATATTTAAATTTTCTTCGAACATTGGGATTCGGCCATATTTTTAAGATCCACAAAAGTTTTAAATACATCTGACTTGTATTTTAATGAATATGCGAAAATTTTTCTGGAAAAATCATCAACAAACGTTACTAGGAGTCTTGATCCAGAAAAAGATTTTGTGGTTAACGGCCCAATAATATCTGAGTGAACCAATTATAATAATTCCGTCGCTCTTGTACCTTCCTCTTTGTTTGGCCTTCGGGTTTGTTTCCCTTTAACACATATTAGACATGGTTCATTCAATTCTTTTTCAAAAATCCCAACCATTATTCGCTTTCTTAACCTCTCGCAATTCTTTATTGCAAATATGAACCACATTCTTCTATGCCACAATTCAAAGTCTTTCGTAGATAAGAACATTTTTTGCTCTTTTCGTGTTGATTTCAGTTTCAATTTGATAAAGATCGTTAATTACTTTGACTTTTGCAACCAGTTTTCCATGATCATCCAAATTTCACATGAATCTTCTTCAAACTACATATAAAAAAAGCGTCGGAACGTTCAAAACGAATAGGTGAATTCACCTTTATTGCCACGGATATTTCCATGTACGAGTTTAGACTGATTTTTTAAAATAATAAATGCGCTTTGATTTTAGCTTTTTTCAACTTTTATTTTTAGTTGCATTATTTTGTTAATAGAGATATTCTAACTACAGTAAATACAAAAATAATACTTAATTCAATAAAGATTTTATATGTTGTTAATATTAAAAATATTTTTATATTTTTGTGTATTTTTTAGAAAAATAAAAATATGAATATTGTTTTGTTTGTTGTTTAAGGCATCATTTGTTGAATTGTTTTACGTAGTTTTTTTTCAATTTGTTTTCTTTTTAATAAAACGTACAGATAATACTAATATTGAAATATTTAAATTAAATATATGTTTGTATATGATTTTTATGACAAGTTTTACTTAATATAGAAGACAACATACAATTTTTTTTTTGAAAATTCTAAATTTTAACCATTTTCTACCACAAAATAAAAGAGAAAGACAATTTAACTTTATAAACACAATTTTTTTTAAATGTACGTATATACAAAACAAAAAATTATTTTTAAAACAATTTATCAATATTATTATCAAATTTAAACAAAGTTTCATGTAAACTTTTCACAAATAAAAACATTTTGAATGTTTTAAAGCAGAATATGTAAATACAATTAATTGTTTTTAGAGTAAAATACATACACATTGCTATATAAAATTTTAAAAAATATTTTTTTAAAAAATACTTTAAGGCACTTAAAGTTTTTTCTTTTTTTTTACCAATAATTAGGTTTTCATATTTGTTATTGCCAACTTGTTTTTTAATATGACAAAACCATCAAATTGCACTCGTTTGTTTTGAAAACAATTTAAATTTATCTGTTGTTTTAAGTTTTTTTATGACAATTTCAATTAAAGCCTAATATTTAATATAAAAATCAATTGTGAGCGCTGGCATGTATATTCTTAAAATCTTGAGTCTGTGTGGTACTGCGCAAAACTTCCAACCATCTGAAAAAATATTAAAAATAAAAATCACCATAAAAGCTTAAAGAAGAATATTAATCACATTTAATTTTACCTGTTGTAGGTGTGTATACTTTCAGCTCTAAAAAAGTAGACATGATTTTTGAAAGACAGCTTGAATACAAACTCTTTTTGCACGGCATCTTGAGATCCCGGCGGTCCCACTGTGTAGCCCAACAACGGCAGGCTGGCCAGGGCGAATTCATCTTGGTATGATTTATAGAAATACAAACAGAATGAGGTAAATACCACCCATAATTTTTGCCAACCACTGCTGTTCTTAAATTTACGCAGTAAGTAGCCAGACAGCTGGTTTTCGGCGGATATGAGATGATCTCCCAAACCGACGGTGGCGCCACGATGCCAACAAACGTGTAGAGCAGTATTGCTTCGCGAGGGTGGCACTTTGTTTTGTGTACTTTGTTGCTGTTGCTGAAGCAGCTGCTGTGCCATCGCTGTCGCATTGTTGCCATTTGTCAGGCCCAATAGATCGAGACCCTCCTCGGAGGAGGCTGAATAATTGAAATAAAGGGAAAATTGACATTTTATTTAACACTGGAGTTTCACTTGTCTAAAAGTAGCTAAATATATATCACAAATTAACAAAATAAAATTTCAAAGCGATTCAAATCAAACAAACTTCTGTTTATTAGCAATTGAGCACGAGTATTGCTGTTATAGAGATCCATTTAGGAGGATGTTACCTACACATTTTTAATGTTATAGATTTTTGTAAATCTTTAATAATAATTTATCGACTTTTTCAATTCTACTTAATAAATATTTAAAAAAAATTATTATATAATTAATTCCATATCTCGAAGCCTATTTGAGCGTCCTCTGCAGAAAAATGTTTTTATAATCAATAACAAATAAAAATTATTATTATTATTTTTTTTTAATAAACAGAGTGTGTGTGAAACGGTAGCAAAGTACTCTGATAAGTAAAATTTTTAAATTTCTGAGGTGAATATATATAATTATACTACCCCTGGGGGTTTGTAGAATTTTTAATAGAAAATTAAATATTTTTGACTCAATGGACTATGCACTCCAAGATATTCTTACGCTTTGACGCTGGGAGTGCGGATCTGGCTCTAAGACTGGACAGGAAAAGCCTACGGACGCTGGTAGGGGCGCTCACAGGCCATTACACCTGCAAAGCCCACCTATACAGAATGGGCTTATTTGACACGGAAATCTGCAGATTTTGCGGTGAAGATGAGGAGTCGATGGAACACTTGATAGCAAAATGTAAGGCATTGTGCCACAGAAGACACAGGACTCTACATGCATATACGCTGAGTGAAGAGGATCTGCTAATGCTCCCACTGAAGGAGCTGATCCTATTTGCGAACGTATTAAACTGCTAGGGACAGGGGAAGCACAATAGATCAACAATGGTCGCAGGGCAAAGGGTCATCCTGGGCCAAACCCCCATTACATTACAATTACAAAATACAAATATTTTTGACAAAAGTATAAAACAGATTAAAATGTTTTATTTGTTGCGGTTTTAGCTGTTCATATGCCGAAGTGAAGTTTAAGCAGTTTGAAAACATTCAACCTCGAATGTTTATGTCATACGAATCAAATACAATATATATTGAATATGAATCATGACTACATACTTGTATTTCACACCATATTCGGCTTAAGAGTACGGATGATTTGAAAAGCGCCAATGAAAAGCAGTCATATATTCTAAATTTTTTTTGTGGAAGATTTATATGGTATTAATTGCAAGTCCGAAATTAAGCTATTGGAATTTTCAATACATGAACCTGAATCATTCAAATCTATTAAAATCACATTCATGAATCAAATAAAAGTTTTAGTTGCAAATAAATTTATAAATATGAAAAGGTGTTTATGTTTTTTTTTATATATATAAAGTTTAACAAGATGGCGACGAGACAGCATAAGATCACAACGTGACCAAGTAAAAATGTAAAAACGGAAGAGTTTCAAATAAAAGAAAATTCATGAAATAAATATTTGAGGCAATGGGTTTCAACATAAGTATGTAAAAGTATTTTTGCTTTCACATCAAAAACTTTACAAAAAATTACATTTTGCAATATTATTCGAAAATATAAATTATTCGAAAAAATCGCTTAAACGGTCTTCGGTTCCGATTTCTGTAAGGATATATCAACTCCATAAATAAATAATGTAAAAAAATGTATATATTTGATTAATCGGCAACAGGTTGTTAGAAGACTGACCACGAAACATGAAGGACTTAAATACTTTTGCAGCTTAAAAATAATTTCAAATAAGTATCACCGAAATGATTTTCAATTGCTTTCGAAGACTTTCAAATACGGTCGAATTTAAACAAACGAATGCCGTTTAAACGAAAAAAAAAATCGCTTAATTGGAAACTAAAATTTTAACTATTGTTTTTGATAATTTTCAAAGCATTTCAATACGCTTAAGGACAACACCATTTGAGCGAATCATATTTTTTTTATAAAAGTGTAAAATTATATGAAACAAACATCGCTTAAGAAAAAAAATAAATAAAAATAATTCATTTACAGCTGTTTCGGCTAATTTTAATCGTGTATTACTAGTATGCGCAACCGATAAAATCTTAGTTTTCAAATCTTAATTTGAAATCGGAAAATATCTATTTTATTTTCAGTATTTATGATGTTTTCTATGATTCAAATAATAGTTTTTAAAAAGCTGAGTCCATCTAAACAAAAGTCTCGCTTAAACGAAAAGCAACTGCTGAAATTTTATTTTTTAATTGTTTCATATTTTCTATCTTCGTTTCAAAGAACAATTTTCAAAGTCCTTTAATTGATAGTCCGAAGTCGGTTTAAATTAAAATCGTCTTTTCTCTCATTCTAACTCAACCGTGGTCTTAAAATAAATTAAATCTTACTTGGTATCAAATCTTCCTTTTCTGGGCAGCCGAAGGAAAATATGTAAAATTTTTTTATAGAAAACTTTAGAAATTTGCGTTTAAAAAATAAAAAAATACTCACTACAATTTTTCAAATTCAACGTCAACTGAGTATGGGGTTTACTTTTAATATCCGCTGCCGCCTTAGACAATTCGGCCAGCCAGAGTGTCTTTTCGGCAGTGGTGCAGGCACTAACCGTAATTGCACATTGGCCACCAAAGATTGAAAATGAATTGTGCTCACCGTTTTCGGTAAGCAACGATCTGACGGGAACATGACCCAATATACGGAACGACTGATCGATCGGTGACTTAGAACCATAGAGTAAAAGATCAGAGAAAAGGAAAAACATGCGCTGTTGCAAGCCACGCTTAGAGTGTTTCAACAGGCAGCCCTGTCTTATTAATTTACGTTGACTTTGCACCAATTTGTCGAAGCCATTTATGTCACGTTGTAACTCACACAGTTGGATGAAATTCATGGAATCGGGCAGCTGGTTGCGTATTTGTTTGGCGGAGCGGGATAGTAAATGATAGACAGCCTGACAGTCGGCATAGTCCAAATGTTCTTCGGTGTAGAATTCACAAAGTCCTGCAAGCATAATTATAAAATAATTAAGATGAATTAAAGAAACAACAAAATACGATGATAAATTTGCCAACATACTTTCCAATATCAGTTGATAGTGTAACATGCGATAGAGCGGTTTCAAGAGCAATTCTCCTATGGGCAAATAGCAAATTTTTTGCTGCTCGAAATCTTTATAGACCTGCTGGAAACGATTATCCGTCTCGAACATTTCATTAAGACATTGCAAAATTTCACCATGAGCCTGCATATACTCATCGTAGATGGGCAAGGCAGCCATATTCTTTAACATGACATCGCCAATGCGATGAGTATCATGAGTTCCACGTCCTTCCCATAACACCATGCGATGTTCCAAATCTCTTAGAAATATATTATGATGTTGGGCCATGGATTCCAACATTTCAAACAGTGGTTGTAGATTCTCCACATCTTCGGGTGTCAATTCTTCACGGAAGTGATTATTAAGGATCTCTAGATCCTTTTTATAGGTGCGTTCACTCATTAACAGCTCCTTGGCCAAAAAGTACGATTTTTCGGTAGGCCATTTCTATAGTGAAAACGAAAGAGAAGCGAGAATATAAAGCATATTCATAAAAATAAAATTATCAACCAAGACTTACCCTCTTTCTCGCTTCAGCATCATTTTCATTACCAGAGTTGACTGCCCCAGCACTGGTTCCATTGCTGGTCACCGTGGCAGTTCCTGTGCTTAGCTCTTGCCTTTTAGAATGTTGTATTTCAGCCTGTATGACGTCATAAGTTCCCGCCTCTGAACGCGATAGCGATGATGACTTGTCCGATCCTATGGTTAAGTCTCTTCTATCCAGCGACATGTTGCCATTAATACCGTGATAAACTTCTGGGGGAAAAGTCATTGTGAATTATTAAAATTATAGCATATTTGAATTGTATGTATGGATGTGTGTATGTATATAATATTTTTAAATATGCAATTCTTATGTACTTATGTACATATGACTCGAACGAATTCGATCGTCTAGCGGTTGAAAAATCGAACTAATTTGGTCTCGATCCCGGAAAAATCTATATTCGCCGTAGCTTTACCCAATTCAACTATTACGGTTTTTGGGTTTTGTACAGTTGCACGATATACCAAAGGATTTTCTAAGAAGAGGGCTCGAAACAAAATGGAATCATTCTAAGCCCAAAAAGGTGGATGCGCCCGAATTTGCGGCCGGCCCAATACGACAGATCATGATCTTTTATACACCCGGATGATATGGGTATCAAATTTAATGAATTTAAAAAGAGAAATCAAAATAAAGTGCAACCGCTCCAAACATAATATCATCGTTTGCAAATTATTGTGTTCTATATGATAAAATTATTTTTGGCAAATCCCTGTTAAAGTTCAGTTGACAATTACAGAGTTGCAAAAGATTCACGTCAGTACCTGCCCGAAGGCCTAAATAAGAGTATATCGACACAGAGAACAGCAATATCTTCGCAATGGGCAAGATTCAATCACTATTCAAAATTTAAAGACACATTAATTTTAGATAGTGAAAATAATCAGAGACGCAGATATATTAGAGATATTAGAAATAATTAATGTACCTACAAATAGAAGGATAAACTTTTAAGCGGACACTAAGAGCGTAGAGTTACATATACTTAATTAGTGGAAAGTAGAATATATAATACTATATGACAGGGGGTGTAGCTTCCCCTCAAGC
Source organism: Germaria angustata (assembly GCA_963681545.1). Taxonomy (NCBI): domain Eukaryota; kingdom Metazoa; phylum Arthropoda; class Insecta; order Diptera; family Tachinidae; genus Germaria; species Germaria angustata. The sequence continues at coordinate 114,522,329 of OY812998.1, read as the reverse complement.
AAAATTTAAACTTAATAAATTTTTCTTTGCGTTTGTTTAATGTGTGACCACAATTTTATCAGTATTTGTATTTAAATAAAAAAAATTTGTATAACTTTTCATATGTACGAGTATGACAGAAAAATTATTTGTTTTTTCAAATGTTGTCTTCATCAGGAAATTAAAAATAAAATATTATAAAATATTTTTAATTTCCTGAAGAAAACATCCACAGGGTGTCGAAATATTGAAGAATCATGAAAAATAAATGTATTGTTTTTTATAAAAAAAAGACGACGATCCCAGCCGAAAAAATCATATTAAAAATATTTCTTTAATCTTAAAAGATCTGATGCTACAATAAACACATTTTCAAAGTGTATAATGCAACTCCCATCTCTGTAAAGTTACAGAAACTCATAAAATAAATAAAACATTAGTTTGATTTTTTTAATGATTAATTTTTATTATTATTTTTATAGTTCAGTTTCAAAGATGTTTCTTATGTGTTTTTTCTTCTTGTTGTTCTTATATTTTCATTAAAGATTAATAAAGGGGATTGATTTGATTAAATTGTTTTATTTTTTAGTCGATATTTTTCGTTTTTTATTTCATTTTCATTATTATGTTTTTAAATTTTAATAGTGTAATATTGATTTGTTAAATGATTTCATTGTTAATAACTATTTTAATTTTCTTTACGTTTATTATATTTTTATTTCACGAGTTTTCATCAAGTTTGAAAAGTGATCTTTTCAGATTATTGAATACTTGGTTTTTCAAAATTAATGTTAACAAGTTTTGCTCGGCACAGTAAACAGAAATAATAAATAACTTTATTTTTTGTGTGTTTTAACATGTTAATAAATACTTTTTCGAATTGAATCTAAATAAAACACCAATTAAAAATAATGAATTAATTATTTTCGTTTCATTACACCATTTCCTAAATACTAATTTAAAATATTTTTGACACAATATGACAATTATTTATAAGAAAAAAATTTTGATTTAAAAAAGCAGTTTAAAAAAATAATTAAAGGAATTTCAATAAGCTATGTACAGACGGTTGTAAGATCTGACAATATTGTCAGTAAAATATGCCTTACAATGTCTTGCAACTGTGTGAACTGCCAATTTTCGTCTTACAACGTTGGTAGAAAAAGCATTGTCAGCCTATTGTAAGCCAATAATATTGTTAGATATCTGACAATCGTGAGAACACTCTTCTTTGCTATTGCCAGGTAATTGTCAGACGTTGTAAGTTCACTTTTTATTGGTAGGTGTGCTTAAAGTAATGCACCTGACAATGGAATCATTGTCAGACAAATATTTCTACTGGTAACACTGCGCGCGCATAAACGTAAATTTAATGTTTTAAATTTTCTGGCAATGCCGAAAAACAAATTTGTTGTACAATGATCTAACAACCGTGTGAACTGACAATTTTTATTGGTAGGTAAATTTATTGCCAGACAGTTGTCTGACAATGAAATTGTAAGCTTTTCTTACAATCGTCTGAACTAACAATGTACCTTTTTGTAGCCATATTGAATTGTCAGAGCATTGTCAGCACGTTGGTAAATCAAACAACATTGTCAGATCTTACAACCGTCTGTACATAGCTATAGAAATGTTGAAAGTTAAAAATTTTTTAATATTTTTCTTAAATCTTCAAGCTTCTTTAATCATTTTTAATTTCTATTGGGTGCACAATTTTGCTTCCGACGTTATTCTGTAGATAGTTGTAATGGTCAGTATTGATCGAAAAAGCAGTTGAAGCTATATGACACTTGTCAACATAATTATAAAGATATAAGTCATATTACTGCAATCGAATACAAATATCACAGTAAGAACTCGATGTGAAAGTAAACCATGTTTTAAGAATGACGATTTCCACATCGCCGACATGGAAGTCTATAGAATAATAGATGATATTGCTTGCTAATTCCACCTCTTACTAGCCCCTAACAAAGGGTTAGACAGTGTTCGACTGACGACTTATCTAGCGATTTCGCAGCACCCGAAAGACATTGCAGTGAATCTAACTGCCATACCTAAATAAAAGCGTCAAGCGCAACGTTTTTTTACGCCGAGCTTTAACGCTGAAATGCCATACCTAAATAAAAGCGTCATCGTTATGTCAAAACGATTAAAACAGGGTTATCGAACACACAAATCAAACAACCCTGATTATTTTAACAGGTTGCCGGAGCACATTGTTGTTTGTGATTTTGTTATTAAAATTTTGTTATTTAAATTAAAATTAAAATAAAATAATTAAAATTTTAAAAAATTAGTTATTTAGAAGAGTTAGAAGATTTTTTTTCTCATTTGGTAACTTTTAAAGCGAATTTTGGTTGTAAAAATTTTTTGGGTGTGGCAGCACTAAGCATAAATGACACATTAAAAAAATTAAAACAATAGTACTTCTGCAGTCAACTTCACTTCTTCACGCGTTGTCAAAATCTGATTTTCCAATAGCAAAGCGTTGACGCCGCGTTATTTCGGTATGCTCCATACAAAATGTATGGGCATGAGAACTTTTGACAGCCAGACAACGCTTGACGCGCCAATTTAGGTATGGCAGTAAGGAATTGCACGAAAGTACAATGATATTCCAGGAATAATTTCACATTCAACACCAATAGGCGGAAGTGGGCATACAGTGAAGAGAGGCAGGTTTTCAAAATTGAAAAATTGAAGGCATGCACTAGTTAATAACAAAAATCGATTCAATGTTCACAATTCAAAAACATAACAAGTCTTGCAAGTAATTCAGAAGTGAAAAAGGTTTTGAGAAACACGTACCGTAGTTTCAGTATTTGTTGGTCGTATTATAAAAGATATTAAAAACAATATAAAAAAAAACAATTACAGATATCTATTACTAAACGCAAATATTGTAGATTTTATTTGAAGAAAAAAATATTTTACGCTCTCATGAAAATATAAATTTTTTTCGGATAATTTAATTTTACGTAATTTACGAAACACCATATATTGGTGAAATTAAAATTAATTACTTTGGATCGAGTTCAATTAATGAACTTGTCAATTCAGATTTATAATTTTTTCAAATAATTTTTATTAGGGAAAAACTAAGGATAAGCCAATTATTACACTAGTAGAACGCAACAGTACTATTTTCAATGGCATTGTTGGTAAAAAAAAAACCAAAAAACATTTTCATTCTTGTATTTTTTTTCTTCATACGCAAATGTGTTAAATAAATGATATTCCCCAATACCAAATGGAGCCAACTCAATAGTGGTACAAAAAGAAAACCAGGCACATCAACGCTGATGGTGATGATGTGGCGTGTGCGACTATCAAAAACAGTATGGTTCCGTTCTGCTAGCGCTATAATTGGCTTCAACTTCTTCCTCAATAGAAAATAATTTGAAAAGACAACGAAATGGCGAATTTAATTATGAGCAATTTAGTTAAAACAACGTTATATACACAGAAAAAGTTATTGCCGAAAAAATTCCAAACAAACATTTTGTCTAAAACAATATTTTATTTTCAGTGAAACTTTTTTATTGTCGCGGTTAAATAGAGAACCTATACTCCTTATAGGAACTAAAGGAATTAATAATAATATTAAAGTTAATTCCACCGTACAACACTGATTCTGTTAGAGATCACAAAAAAATATAATAATAATAACATATACGTGTATCGGTGTTTTGGAAGTTTGCATTTCCATGCGGGGTTAAGTTCACCCCTCTTGCATATAGTTATAATAACTCGGCATAGGATATCTTGTAAGCGATACATTTTAAGTAAAACAGCACGAGGAAAATTTTTGTGGAATATTTTTAAACTTTGCGGTATGTGTCTTTTTGACCCTTTCTTCAAAGCGGTCTGAGGTGTTCCACAAAAATATTTATCGTAAAATTTTACACAAAATTTAATGGGTATCCGAAAACACGAAAGCTCTAAGCTCAACTTGTGGAGCAAGAATATTACCGAAACTTAAAATGCGAATATTTATCGATACTGAAATCGAATAATTGGAACTATTATTTTATAATTATTATATTATTATATTAGAAAATGTTTAGTGATGTCATTAAAGTTATTCGCTCTATATGTTGTAGAACATTTTAATATCGAAGCAAATATTTGAGATCGGAAAATTTGCTGCCGCAAACTGAGCGACGGTTGAGAACTCTACGAGTTCTTTTTTTGATTCATTAGAAATGGTCATTGATATTATTTTCGTTTACCGTAGTCAAGCGGTCAAGTAGCCAAAGTTTGGTTGTTTTTGTTAAAAAGCAAAAAGTGTGAGTGTATTGAGTTCTTCGAACTTGCGCTTACATGTGGCAATGGGGGTTGTTATATGACTTGGAAAAATAATATTTAAAAAAAATTCCTGAAGAAGAGAACCGATGGTGATCGAAACATGGAATAAAAAAAAAAATAAAAAAAATTTAAATAAAACAAAAAAAAGAGTTTTATTTAATATATGACCTAGAGCCGGAATAAAAATAAAAACAAAAATTACATATCATAAGGTCGGAAAAATTAACAAATATATACTTAACTAACGGAGGGCACACCGAAGAACATCAATATGAAATTAATAAAATATTCATACTTATAGTAACAAACCAAACAAGTTTGTCATAAGTAAAAAATAAAATAAGCAAATTAAAATAAGCATGTGTATGGTTGGTAAAGAATAAATAACAATGGTAAGACTGTTGTAAGTTAGTGAGGTGTAATTTGAGCTCTTCATTACAAAAAAAAGTTTTCACAAATTATGATACGATGAATAAAAACAATTCTCGTATTACATTTACAGTGAAGATTTGTATGAATAGCTGAAATATACATCAACTGACACCACAGAAGTGGACCAAACACAAGAACGCTGATGATGAAAGTGTAGCGGCTTTCGAAAACAGCATGTTGTTCCGTTCTGCTAGTGTTTGTCAGAATGATTTACACATTTGATCTTTGTTGTAATTTGTTCTTTAATAACTATCACATGTAATTTGCTTTACTTAAAATTCCTGAAGAAGAGAACCGATGGTGATCGAAACATGGAATAAAAAAATAAAAAAAATTTAAATAAAACAAAAAAAAGAGTTTTATTTAATATATGACCTAGAGCCGGAATAAAAATAAAAACAAAAAAAAAAAAAAAAAAAAAATTTAAAAAAAATTATATTACTCAAGCTTGAAGTCTTATTTTGTGGTTAAACAAACAATTTTATTTAAATTATCGATATATCGATACTCATTGAGTATCATCTTCAGGATCTCAAGCTGGAGTTATATTTTTACCAAATTATTATAAAAATAGGTTAAAAAATATAGAGATATTACAAATAATTTTAAAATATTTCTAATATATAATTTAAAAGCTAATTTTCATGAAACTCGATTTTCTTATGCAATTTGTAAAAGTTGCTTTATTTATTTAGAAACTGAAAACCATAATGGAAAAGAAATCAAGGGATTTTCCAATATTTTCCAAAATCCAAATTCTGTTTCGAGTTTGCGAAAAACAGCACTTACAATTATATGATTGGGTATTATTTTCTAGTTCTTCTTCAAAAAAGTTTGTTCAAAAATATTTCTGCAGAAAATAATTACTGAGTTCGAAAGATGCAGGAAAATATTTGGTGCTCAAATAATAAATTTAAAAAAAGAAAAAACTCCGGAAGCAATATCTATAAATAATTAAAAATGTTTTGAAAATCCTTTAAATATCGCATGCTTATCATTTGGGTTGAATTAATTTATAAAAGTTGCTATTTTATTATTTTTTAGTTCCCAGTTTTTAATAATAATACTAATTCTTTTTTAAATTTATATGTTTGACACTTCGGTTCTTTTAACGAGAAAAAGGTACAAGTTTTTTTTGCATTACCATTTTTTTCAATTATTATTTAAGATTGGTTTATTATTAAAATTATGTTCATTTGTTCTTTCCATTTTTATACTTAATTTGCCACGTGTTCGTTTGTGTTTTGCTGTAACATTTATTTAAGGTAAATTTTCAATTTGGGTTATCTGGATTGTATATAATCTAAAATTTGGCACTAAATCCTAACTAGTTGATCGTACAATACTCAATGTGCGCTGATAAATTCAATTCATGTATATCATGAGGAATTTCAAACTCAATATGAGAAACCAAATATTATATTTAGGAGTGTATATTGTTTTTTTTTTGACATTCAATGTGTTGACATAAATGCATCAGGTGCCGAAGTGGACATTTAGTGTTATGAGTTTTGTAAAAAAATAACACAAAAATAACATAAAAACATCTTGTTAACTGCTGTTATAATTAACAAGAAAACTATAAAAATTGTTGTAAAGGATAATTTTTTTAGCAACTTTCTTTATGGCAACACTGTTTTTGACAGCTCAGCTGTTTTCGTGTAGCATGTTACTGTTAAATATATTCAGTTTGGTCTATAATTCAACCATGAATCGACTTACAAGCGAACAAGGCTTGCAGATCATTGAATTTTGTGATAAAAATTCATGCTCGGTTAAGAAAGTGCATCGTCCACTTTTTTTATCGGAAATTTGTGTGGCGCGGCGAAGCTCATTTCTGGATAAGTGGATGTATGAATAAGCGAAATAGCCGTATTTGTGTAAAGAGCATCCCGAAGCATTGCAAAATACTGCCAATGCATCCCGAAAAATGCACTGATTGGTGTGGCTTATGGGCCGGTGGCTTCATTGGATCGTACTTTTTCAAATACGACGAAGGCAGAAACGTTACTGTGATGATGATTACAGATTTTTTTGCCCATGTGGTTTTAAGAAGACGGTGCCACGTGCCACACAGCACGCGCAACAATGGCTCAATTGAAAGGCGAGTTCGGTGAATAGTTTATTTCACGTTTTGGTTGTTTTTGTTAAAAAGCAAAAAGTGTGAGTGTATTGAGTTCTTCGAACTTGCGCTTACATGTGGCAATGGGGGTTGTTATATGACTTGGAAAAATAATATTTAAAAAAAATTCCTGAAGAAGAGAACCGATGGTGATCGAAACATGGAATAAAAAAAAAAATAAAAAAAATTTAAATAAAACAAAAAAAAGAGTTTTATTTAATATATGACCTAGAGCCGGAATAAAAATAAAAACAAAAATTACATATCATAAGGTCGGAAAAATTAACAAATATATACTTAACTAACGGAGGGCACACCGAAGAACATCAATATGAAATTAATAAAATATTCATACTTATAGTAACAAACCAAACAAGTTTGTCATAAGTAAAAAATAAAATAAGCAAATTAAAATAAGCATGTGTATGGTTGGTAAAGAATAAATAACAATGGTAAGACTGTTGTAAGTTAGTGAGGTGTAATTTGAGCTCTTCATTACAAAAAAAAGTTTTCACAAATTATGATACGATGAATAAAAACAATTCTCGTATTACATTTACAGTGAAGATTTGTATGAATAGCTGAAATATACATCAACTGACACCACAGAAGTGGACCAAACACAAGAACGCTGATGATGAAAGTGTAGCGGCTTTCGAAAACAGCATGTTGTTCCGTTCTGCTAGTGTTTGTCAGAATGATTTACACATTTGATCTTTGTTGTAATTTGTTCTTTAATAACTATCACATGTAATTTGCTTTACTTAAAATTCCTGAAGAAGAGAACCGATGGTGATCGAAACATGGAATAAAAAAATAAAAAAAATTTAAATAAAACAAAAAAAAGAGTTTTATTTAATATATGACCTAGAGCCGGAATAAAAATAAAAACAAAAAAAAAAAAAAAAAAAAAATTTAAAAAAAATTATATTACTCAAGCTTGAAGTCTTATTTTGTGGTTAAACAAACAATTTTATTTAAATTATCGATATATCGATACTCATTGAGTATCATCTTCAGGATCTCAAGCTGGAGTTATATTTTTACCAAATTATTATAAAAATAGGTTAAAAAATATAGAGATATTACAAATAATTTTAAAATATTTCTAATATATAATTTAAAAGCTAATTTTCATGAAACTCGATTTTCTTATGCAATTTGTAAAAGTTGCTTTATTTATTTAGAAACTGAAAACCATAATGGAAAAGAAATCAAGGGATTTTCCAATATTTTCCAAAATCCAAATTCTGTTTCGAGTTTGCGAAAAACAGCACTTACAATTATATGATTGGGTATTATTTTCTAGTTCTTCTTCAAAAAAGTTTGTTCAAAAATATTTCTGCAGAAAATAATTACTGAGTTCGAAAGATGCAGGAAAATATTTGGTGCTCAAATAATAAATTTAAAAAAAGAAAAAACTCCGGAAGCAATATCTATAAATAATTAAAAATGTTTTGAAAATCCTTTAAATATCGCATGCTTATCATTTGGGTTGAATTAATTTATAAACGTTGCTATTTTATTATTTTTTAGTTCCCAGTTTTTAATAATAATACTAATTCTTTTTTAAATTTATATGTTTGACACTTCGGTTCTTTTAACGAGAAAAAGGTACAAGTTTTTTTTGCATTACCATTTTTTTCAATTATTATTTAAGATTGGTTTATTATTAAAATTATGTTCATTTGTTCTTTCCATTTTTATACTTAATTTGCCACGTGTTCGTTTGTGTTTTGCTGTAACATTTATTTAAGGTAAATTTTCAATTTGGGTTATCTGGATTGTATATAATCTAAAATTTGGCACTAAATCCTAACTAGTTGATCGTACAATACTCAATGTGCGCTGATAAATTCAATTCATGTATATCATGAGGAATTTCAAACTCAATATGAGAAACCAAATATTATATTTAGGAGTGTATATTGTTTTTTTTTTGACATTCAATGTGTTGACATAAATGCATCAGGTGCCGAAGTGGACATTTAGTGTTATGAGTTTTGTAAAAAAATAACACAAAAATAACATAAAAACATCTTGTTAACTGCTGTTATAATTAACAAGAAAACTATAAAAATTGTTGTAAAGGATAATTTTTTTAGCAACTTTCTTTATGGCAACACTGTTTTTGACAGCTCAGCTGTTTTCGTGTAGCATGTTACTGTTAAATATATTCAGTTTGGTCTATAATTCAACCATGAATCGACTTACAAGCGAACAAGGCTTGCAGATCATTGAATTTTGTGATAAAAATTCATGCTCGGTTAAGAAAGTGCATCGTCCACTTTTTTTATCGGAAATTTGTGTGGCGCGGCGAAGCTCATTTCTGGATAAGTGGATGTATGAATAAGCGAAATAGCCGTATTTGTGTAAAGAGCATCCCGAAGCATTGCAAAATACTGCCAATGCATCCCGAAAAATGCACTGATTGGTGTGGCTTATGGGCCGGTGGCTTCATTGGATCGTACTTTTTCAAATACGACGAAGGCAGAAACGTTACTGTGATGATGATTACAGATTTTTTTGCCCATGTGGTTTTAAGAAGACGGTGCCACGTGCCACACAGCACGCGCAACAATGGCTCAATTGAAAGGCGAGTTCGGTGAATAGTTTATTTCACGTTTTGGGCCGGTCAATTGTCCGCCTAGATCGTGCGATTTACCGCCTTTAGACTACTTTTTGTGGGGCTATGTTAAGGCACTGGCAGCCAATATTGAAGAATTTATTCGTGAGATACCGAACGATATGTTGGCAAGAGTATGTCAAAATTGGACCCAGCATATGAACCGTTTGAGGCGTAGCCGTGATATACATGTACATTTAATCATCTTTAAACATTGAATTGTATAGATCGTGTTATCGACTCAAATAAAGATTTTATACATTTTTCTAAATTTAATGTGTTTTTAAATCAAATCCGAAAGCTCTTAAAAAATCACCCTTAATATATATTTTTATTGAAATATTCATTCCGAATTTATTAGTTAGTGTAAGGGCTATATCACTGCAAATACTTTTGTTCACTTTAATTTTGTTCAACTGTCAAATAAAGATCCAACCCGAGCTGAAATATTTTACGGGAACAACGTTAAAAATTCGAAATGAATTGCTTAAGTACGAAAAAATACGGTCAGTAAAATCATCATCCAAACTCTGAAAAAATAATTTAAATCAAAAATGACTATAATTCAACAAAAAGGAGCTGGCAAAGAAAAGCAACAAAAAAATTCACTTCACTTTCGACTTTCGAGTCGGACGCAAATCCTTCTTTTTGTCATAAAATTAAAAAAATAACACTAAATGCCGGTTTAGAAAATAATATTCACTTCAAATTGATATATTGAGTATTGTTTCAAATGGAATATATTTCTTGGTATAATCATTTTTTTTCTTTTTTTTTAATATATAAGAACAGTTTTAATACTTTAAAATCAAACTCTAAATGCAAGTTTTATAAATCTCATTCATATTTTTGTTGCTTAATTGCTAAACTAAACTCACATAAATAGTTAAATAAATTTAATTTTTTAAGACTTAACAAGATTTTGATTGCGAAGAATGTTTAACTTAATTTAATTCGTTTTTTTTACATTTTGATTATAAGGAAAAACTTAGTTTAATTTGTTTCTCTATCAAGGACATATACAATATAATTTTATTTTAAGGATCCGTTTCTACCCCTAACAGAACACCAGTTTATTCAGAGACTCGAGTGAATTACTTGCATTCCGTTTATCATACGTAGAAGCTTTTAAATTCAGAAAATCAGAACTTCACGTTTGTTTGTAGATTTCGCTTGGATTATATTACATTTGAATTTTTCTTATATTATCAAATCACATCCCAGCCACTAGTAAATTTGTGATATTATTTAAAAATTAATATTTTACTCATTTTGATTGGCCTTGTTTGGTAATAAATTTATTATAAGATAATCAAGCTGGAAGTCTTGTGAAATTCATTAATAATAATATGATAAAAAATATATTTAAAATATGAACAAACGCTACAAATGTTTAAGCCAAAGTTGCAATATTCTCTTTGCACATTTATCAGCCACTAAATTCTATAAGTCAATGTTCGTCATTTTTCCAATAGTTTTTTCACTCATGTGGAAATTTCCCGAAATAAAAAAACGGATCCTTGATAATTGAAACACTTACAGCAATAGGTTTTAGAAGTTTTTGGCATAGTATAAGAACTGCGTTAGATATAGCAGGGGCAGCCGGTTAAATTGGGTACAGTTTGGACCCTATACATCCCCATGCGTTACGGTGTAATACCAACCCGATTCCCGAATCAATGAGTCCGTTCCCCTAACGTCGCCGTCCGTTATGTCATCTATTACTGGTTCTATCATGACCTTCTTTCACCCTACAAAACCAGCCGTCTCCCTCCTCTTTCTTCTTGTTTAGGCAACTTCTGCAGAAGTCGTAAAACGGAGGAATCAGTCTTCTGTCATGATTACCTACTTATAAGACAATGTCCCGTCAGTAACGCTACCGATGTGCATAGTCATTCCTTGGGAAGCTTTAGTATAGTCTGTGATCTAGCATAATTGAATTTTGGCCAGATAGATCTCTCGATCTAACAAGTAGACTCTGCGGACCATCCAGTCTGCACCTCTCCGCATAGTTTCCGCCATGTAGACGATCTGAAACCGATCAGCGGAGCTCCTAATTGCCAATAAATATACTCGTCCTGGAAACAGGTCCCTTTCCGGCCAGTTCGTCCGTTGTGATGTTGGAACATTGGGTGAAGATATCTTCTTTTAAACCGCGATAAGGCCTATCAGTCTTTCAAGGTCCATAATAGTGATCATTAGTTCCATGTTTTTGAAGACAACATGTATATGAGGACCCTTCTATGGATCTAATGAGCTAGTGCAGTGTCGTCTCAACAGATCTTTTCTTCGTATAGAAATGCTGAGATTGGGAAAGATGGTCCGCATCTATCGTCGATGTGAGTTGCAGATGGATTAGCCGTTCTAAAGTTTTCAAGAGAAAGGAGGATAGATTTATAGGGCTGAAGTCATTTGCGTTACTATGAGAGGTCTTACCTCCCTTGGGAATGAAGAGAATGGAGTACCTAGCTAGGAGTATTTTGGCTTGGCAGTTACAATTTGTTTCCAATTTATTGGTGCTGTTCTGAGGCTGGATTCAAGGAAGGCACCACCGCTAAGAATGAGTCAGCCCAAAATCAGTCGAGCGCTCTAAAGAAATATGTAAAAATATGGCTTAGCTGGGGATCCTTTGGTCGTCCATGTCTCTTAATTGTATTTATAAATAGTTTAAACTCTTAGTCATCATGTTTGAATATTTTTTAAGCTTTTGTACGGAAAACTTCTTACTGTAAGTCTTTCAATTCAGCATTATATTAAATAGAACTTTTAAATTCATACATATACTAATTTAAAATGCCAATTGTTGGGTTAGCAAATACCCACCTCTTTGCAAATCCTACAGACTTAATTATAAATTAAATTTTGATTAATTATTACAACTTAATAAGGTCCTCGTCCAGTTTTCTTTATGACAGTGTTACAAAAAAGTTACCCGGTAACAGGCCTGTCCATTGTTTTAAGTACTGAAGCAACACTGAGAGAAAAGAAACTGCGTATGATACGTAAAGACACATATTATATATAAATTATTACTAATAACGTTAATTAAAAACAATTTGAATTTATTTGTTATTCTTAATAATTAAATGGTCTAAGTAAAACTTTGAATACGCTTTCGTACTGAAAATTTATAGTTTTTAGCTTGAACATTTTGTAAATATTGTAATTAATTTTATTCTCCACTTAATATTTTTTTAAATATTATTTTTATATCATTTCTGGTTTATTTGTCAGAGTTCAGTTTTAAGAATTAAATTTTTTCTTTAGTCTAAATAACTAATTAGTTTATTTTTTATATGTTATTATTTATAGTAATTTTTCATTTGTTTTGGCTTTAGAATTTATTTATAAATTTTTTTCTTCTTATTATTCGATGAATAAACAGTGCATGTTATAACATTTTATTAATTTTTAGTTGTTGTTTAGAAACAAATTTTTGTTATTTATTGGAAATAAATAACTCAACCTAATAAACTCTCTAATATACTTTAGTTTTAGTTCTTTTAAACTTTACACCTACACAGACAACTTCTACTTTAAATTTGGTTGTGTACTTCTTGAACGCTTTTCGTATAAGTTTTATCTTTGAGTGTATTTCTTCTTTTTCTTTTTCTTGTTTGTTTCATTTATAGGGTGTGGCAATTAAAATTTTAAAAATGTTTTCACAAAATGTATATATGTATGTATATTCGTTTTTCCTTTTCTTTTTCTGCAGTATTTTAACAATAATTTTTTTTTAATTTAAAAACTCCGTTTTTTCCATTAAAGTAACGTTTGGAAAAAATAGATACTGTTACTGGAAATAAAATCAGTCTCAATAAATTAAACTGTCAGAAGGGATTTGGGATGAAATAATCAAGCAATATAGTTTCGGAAATTAAAAGGAATACTACAAGTCCTCTGGGGCTGGGTATTAAGAATTGTTTTTAGGACAAGTTTAACTATCTAAAGTATGTGTGTATGTATGTATCTAATCAGCAATTGGGTATCTATCGTTTGATTTTGTGGTCTACCATGTGCTCTTTATGCTTTGCGAGTACAACATAAAAAGAGAGAGATTTGCTACAGTTAAGCATGGAGAGAGCTGCAGCTGGAGAATTAGTGCAATCGAGTAATCCAGTAATTTTTTAATATTTAATATTAATAGATCGGAATTTCGACACAACCTTTAAATAGTTAATGAATACTTTTCTGCTAAGCAAACATCTATACTGGGAGCATCCTTCCAGATGAGTTCATCTCTACTGAGCGTAATTGCGACACACAATGATGTCCTTTGTGATAGTAATATATATATATATATATATATATATATATATATATATATATATATATATATATATATATATATATATATATATATATATATATATATATATATATATATATATATATATATATATATATATATATATACATATATATATATATATATATATATATATATATATATATATATATATATATATATATACACATATATATATATATATATATATATATATATATATATATATATATATATATTTATCATGTGAAAAAATGGGAATTAAGGTATTAAATCACAGAAAACATTTTACTAAAGGTGAACGATCATTTTTATTAATAGATCTTTACTTGAACGATACATTTCATTTAGAGGCATATTACTAGAGGATTAGATACGGAGAGAGAATTGTAAAAGTTTTCGTCACATCAGGCCACAGTATTTGACTACTGGGTTTAATGAATAAATATGTGATTGTATTTGCTACTAATTTTACTCGAAGAAACTCCCGAATCTAAGTTTGCTTCTATCTGTGATTAACTTTTGATTAGTGAAATTGATTAACTGTATGTTTATAGGGCTAAAAATCTAATGTTTTGTTCATTTCATCTTCCTAATTACTGATCACTGAGATCATCTGAATCATGAAATTTTGGTGGCGGATCTACCCGTATGTCTAGACCACAAGCAAAGCGCTCATATTCAATGGGTTCGTTTTCATAATCGGAAAGAAAGTCCGGATAAGGCAGTTCTAAATCGCCAGCGGTACTACAAGCTACAGGTTCACTACTTCCTACAATAGATCTAGAGCCACCATTACGTTTAATAGTGCCGGTGGTGTGATAAAAACTACTACTATCTTCACTACTATTGGCCATGTCGTCAGAGAGACCAGCCTTTGATTCTACTTCGCTCTCTTCGGGGTTACAATAGGATCTACCGTGATATTGTAATGAGGACTGGTGTGTGCCAGTAATGGAATCTTCACGTTTCAATTGTCGTTTTTTGGTGCGTGCTGGTTTAATGGGTTGCCCGGTAGAGGGAGGCATAGGATGGTTTGCCGGTTGTGGCTTGCTGACAGACATTGTGCGCGCTTGTTGTTGTTGCATTGATTGGTACATGGGGTTTGTAATGTGACTTAAACGGTCATAGCGTGGAAAGCCCATTTCATCGACATTATCAGTCATGTCTAAGCTTTCAAATGCTGAAGTTGTAGATGAAAAGGCCACACCTGAATAATGGGGATATTCGTCATAGTCATCGGTTTCTTGTTCGTGATCCTCCAATTCCTCATCGAACTCATGGTATTCATGTCGGTAGGAAGGATCAGAACCTCCAGAGTCCATTTCTGGCATATAACCTTCAGAGCACTCTGAGCTTTCTTGCTCTACCAAAGTGCGATCGGTGGAACGTATGCGTTTGGCGGTAATTTGGCGCTTTCTGCGATAACCTCGCGTACGTAGCTTTGGATCTTGAGCACGTACGTCCAATGAGCTGTCAGTATCATTACCACTGGGTGGACTTTTTACCATAGGCGTGCGTGTTATAGAACTTTTACGGGGCGGCTTTTGTATCAACTGATTTGGGGGCGATTCGGAGCTTAAGCTACTGGAGTAGTATGGAGAGCATTTAATTAATTTGTCAGCTCTAGTTGGCAGCATCGGTGATGAGTTTTCGGTACTCGTTGTATTTTCGCTGTTTAGAGTAGTTGTTGTTGTTGTCGCCGACGAAGCACCACTGGCACCTCCTCCCACTGAAGAGCTTTCCTCGTCTATGCGGGCCGGCATTGAGTCCAACGATGATTGTTGTGATTGCGACAACATGTGTTCATGGAATGAATTCGATTGTCTTAATTTATTTGTTTTATATTCGCGTATCTGAGATTTTGATAATGTTTTGTCATCATAGCTATGATGTTTTGCTAACGGCTTGTCGCCGGGAGGACCTACTGTTTGGGGTAAATCATTGGGAGATGTTATGGGTGGAATTGTAGGAATAGGTGGGGGTTGCTTGGGTTTGGTATCTTGTTTTTTAGGTTGTTCCTCCTCTTCTGCAGCTTTTGCGGCAGCAGCTTCTGCTACTCCAGGGGTTTTCATGTGTCTGAGTAAGGCTTGCATAAGAGGTTGGGTAACTTGCATTTTGGGTTTCGTTGGGGGTTGTGGAGCTTTGGGTTTTGTGGGAGGTTGTGGGGCTTTACCTTTTGACGGCTTGGTTTGGCTTTGACCTGTTTGGGATTGAGATTGTTGATGTAGTGGTATGAATTCTTGACTTTGATAGCGTTCCGTAAGTTTTTCACTGGGAGCATAGAGCCGTTCCACAAACGATTCACTTTCTGAACATATTTCTTGACTTTGATACAATTTTGACATCATTTCCAGCGATCTGCGTTTGCGGGCTGCACTTGTTTCAGCCATGTCATCCTTACCCATTATTCTTATCGGCATTCCTGGCCTAGCATGTTCATTGGTCTTTGGTGGTGATGTCCTTTGTACTACATCGTCTACATTATTTCTTTGATTGCCATTACTTCCACTTCTGCGGTGAACTTGGGGCAAAGATCCTCGTTTTTCTTCTGATGGCGATGTTTTATTACCTACTTTTGACTGTTTCAAAGGTTGATAATCTATAAAACTACCTCTACGATTACCTCTTGTATCAGAGCTTTGTTGATTTTCTCCCGGCGCTACACCTACTAAAGTACGACTGCTCGATGTTGACCACTCGGTAATGGTGTGAGCCATTTCGGTCAATGTCAACGTTGTGTCATCACTCTTGGTAGCCGAAGTTGTTTCTGACATTTTGTCGGTTTCAGAGTTCGATAGAATATCATAACGTAAACCATCCGATGAACCATTATCTCCAGAAAATTTATTGGAAAAGCTATTACTTTGCTCATTTAGGCTCTCGGCAGATTTATTTATAGAGCTCATGCTTGATTTAGTATGATTTGATTTTTCCGATTTAGCGCACGAATGTGTGGATACAGCTGATAAGCTATCCGATCCAGAAAGATTAGCATATTGTCTTACTGTGTTGGTTCCAGTAGACCATTCCGATATACTTAGGCCAATAGAAGTATCTTCAGAATGAGAACTGTGAGTGCATTTCTTTTGTTGAAGACCCATACGCACCGTTCCATCTAGATCAGTACCAATAGAGCTCGTTTCTTCTTCTGAATGGCTGGAGTGACTACACTTCTTACAGCTTCCTGTACTTAATCGAGGTTCATAGTTTCTTCTCACTGTGGTTTGGTCTTCCATATATGTACCCCCGGAGGCCGAAAGTATGTCATCTATTGACGTATCCGAATTATTGGATCCACGAGAAAGTTTTCGCATATAGTCATTTGCTCTAGTTTCATCTGGCGATAACTGAACTCTTATAGTGCCAGGCATAAATACATCATCGCTAGAAAATAGCTCGTCTTCAGAAATCGGACTCCTTGCAGCTGGAGATCTTGTAGGTTGTGATATTACCACGGATTCCGGACTTGAGTCTTTGCGAAGAGGACTAATCTGCTGCGACTTTGGAGAGGATGAGCAGGTGACATTAAAAGAGTTAGATAAGCAAGATGCAGCACTTAAAGTCGAACTTAAGCAAGTTGGTGTATCATGTTGAAAATCATCACTGCCAAAATCTTTATCCTCGAAGGCGGAGGTCATTAAGTAAGCAGTATCTTCATAAGGTAGTACTTTGGCTACATCAGGTGGTGTAATTGGGAAATCTTCGCAAGATAATTTGTCTTCGTCCTCATCCGTTCTGTCAGTGGTTGTAACAGAATCAATCATTATTTGGTCCGCATTTTGAGCTTCTGAAGCATAATAAATTTCGATGTCTTCTATAACGACAGGAGTCTCAACCGCACTAGAAGGAGGTGAAGGCCAATCTTGAGAGTCCTGCGATTGGAAAGACATGCTGGCTTTCCAACAGAATGTCTTTGGTACTGGTTTGTCTAAATCGGGCATTTGATATATAGAATCTTCTGGCTTCACCGGCACATGATCGAATGGAATTTCTGGTAAGGGCCAGTCTTCCGAGTCCTGACTGCCAGCATTAGATAAACACAATAGCGTGTGTCGATCTTCACCTTCACCATCTACCTGTGTTACGGAAAATCTTCCGGTCACGACGGTGGGTGATTTGGGTTCGTTAAAGCTGCCGATACTGGACAAACGATCTCCAGTAGCTGAATCACAAGGTATTTCAGGCATTTCAGCGGAAGTTCGACGATCTGCATCCGATATATAGGCAAGATTTGTGTTACTTCTGGAGTCCGAACTTAAGCTCGGTTGATGATCAGTGGATGCAACTGATTCATCACGCATACTAACGGAATGAGTTGAGGCCTTGCTTACATCATCTTCCATACTGGATTTCTCCGAAGCCGTACTACGTTCAGAGATTCTAGAGAGAGTTCTTCCTAAAGTAAAGCCAGAACTATAACCAATAATATCAGTGGGATTAACACCTATGCCATTAAGGCTACTCGTCATAGATGGGTACCCAAAAGTGGTAGGGAAATCATTAAGTTCATCTTGAAAGCTAGTATCACTTTCTTTTTGATCATCAGGCGACACTTCTTTAAGTTCACTATCCGAAGAATCACGCAGAGGATTATTTGCATCATATCGCTCATATCCATCGGTTTCAACATGATGCCAGGGATCATCGGTGCTAGAACTATTGCTGCTTTCAATTGTAAATGGTTTCCATGTTGACTGCTGTTCTTTTAATTGAAGCTCGCCACGTCTGTGAGCCGCTCCCATAGATCCAGAGCTGCTTTCAGTTTCAAAGGAACCACGGGACTCAACACTTAAGGATCCCTTTGAATCGAAGCTAGATTTGGATTCTTGAGAACTGCTACCTGATTTAGCATTCTTTTCACCTTCTATTTTTGCTACAGCTAATTTTCGTATTGGTTTTTCTATTTTAGGTGGTTTCTTAGAACTTCCAGAGCTTGATTCCGTATCTTCCGGTCGCTGTAAAATTTTTGCTATCTTTTCTTCAATAGGATCCAAATAAGATTCTGTGCTGGTGCCTAGGTCGATAGGACTTTGTTTTTCTAAGGTAGGCGTTGAAGGCTTTCGCGTTATATTTTTATTTTCTGCGACAGTCTCATTGGTAGGAGTTACATCTCTTGACGATGAGGGGCTAGTAGGGGATTGAATTTTGGCATCGGAAGGCAAGACTTGAGAGTCTACATCCAGTTTTAGCATTTTTTGTTTAAGTTCCAAACACTTTTTCGCCTCCGAATCTCCAAAGTCTTGAGAAATTCCTAAGGGTCTAGCTATGGAACAACTAACACTTGATTCTTCCTCCACAGAGCTCTTCTCTTTACCACCACTTACTGATAGGCTCCAATCACCCTTTTCGCCTCTAGCGGGACTGACGTCTTTTTCTCCACTAGTCCAAGAATCGGAGCTTTTTGATTTATCACTTTGTTTTTCAAGTTTTCGTTTATTTTCTGATCGTTCGACCTGTTTCTCAAAGGTTTCTATAACAGACTTCTCGACCATTGGACTAGTGTTCGGGGGAGTCACTAATATGTTTAAATCTGAAGTGGGTGTAGCACAATTGGAATACTCTAAAGGGATAGCATCTTCTAGTGTTGCCTGGGTTTCCAATACATTACGATCTGGTTCTAAAGTACGTGGCTCATTTTCGGAAGTATCTGATCCTACGAATTCATCACATTCCACAGTCATCCACGATCCCGTTTCATCGCTGCGACTGCGATCTAAACTTAAGCGATTAGTATCTAAACGTGAAACCTTTAGATGTCTTGAGCTGTCATCTTCTTCTACAGAAGCTTCTTCACATTCTATCGTGGGTACACGATGGGGATAACCTCCTTCAATTGGCGGTACCGGCGACTTACTTGCAGGCGAGTGAGAATCATCGACAGATACAAATGAGTCCAAGCTGTCAGCTGTTGAAGGTTTGCGGCTATATGTACCGTCACTATCTCTAGTATCTTCGGAGGGCAATGATCGTTTTAGTATTTCTAAGGATCTTCTTTCGGATATCACCGCCTGCATATCTATGTCTTCTTGGACATTATATTGATGTGCAAACATACGTCGATCTCCAATAGCACTACGTACTGCAGGTTTCTCTTCTGGTTTTTTGGCTTCTGCTTGAGTTTGTTTTTTGTCGTCCAAACTTCGGGCTTTTACATCTGTACCCAAATAATGATGTTCCGTCTGAGTTTTTTCCAAACTACTTGACTTACCATCAATTTTTTTATGATGAACTACGGGGCCTTCTATTTTCTGCTTTATTTCCTGGCTTTTGGCAATTTTCTTTGGCGACTTAATAATAATGTCATCAGGCACATCAGACTTTTCTGATTCTTCAAATGATTTGTTCCGATCCTCGAAACTGCGGCTGGCTTTTTCCAGTTTATCTGGACTGCGGCCTTCATCAAAGCTTCGACTAAATTTCACCAAGGAGTTATCAAGTTTCCGAGGAGATTTAGCTATCAAAACGTGATCTTCGGCTTTAGTCTTAAACTCGGTTTCTATAATTATTTTATCTCCTTCGGTCTTAACAAGAATTTTGTCTTCTGGTGCAGGGAAGGGCGGCAAGGTATCCTTGACCGGGCTTAACATGGTAATAGTTTGTTTCATAGCTGATTCATATAACTTTTGTTGCCTTTCTTTTCGTTTGGCTATTTCGGCTTCTGTTTCTTCCTGACTTTTACTCTTATCCTTACTTAAGCGACGCATTTCTATAGTACGAGGTCTTTCTTTTGGACTTGTTTTCTTGCCTTTTCCACTATCTTTCTTTATGTCATCAGCACTAGTTCTGCGGGATTCAGGACGAGATAAAGATAAGCCTGTTTTGATTTTTATGCCATTCTCTCCCAAAGCCAATTTAAGTTTTCCTTTACCAGTGCTTTCGATGCTGCTGGCTCTTGATACTCCGGGTGAGGTTTTGCGTGAACTATTTGCCGAACTGTAAGGCGACCAATCTGTAAACCTGTACTTAGGAATATTTAAAATTAAGTGATCTCCGCTTTTCAATTTCATTTTGGATTTCTTTTTATCTTTAATTTTTACTCCCTGTAAAGCAATTTTTTCAATGAATTTTAAATTATTCAACAAATCCATTTCTTCAGCATCTATGGTAACAGTGTTGAGAATTGAATCTATGCCCACTGACGCATATGCAGTTTGGGTAGGTATAGAGCCCGCGCAGGAGTGAACACTATCAGCTGTATCCTCGTCTTGTTGCGGTTTTACGCTCTCCAGGGATTTCTCCTCTAGTATTTCGGCTTCTTCTTCAAAACCTACCGTGTCATCTTTGGAAGAGAAGGCATTCATTGGTGGTAGTCTATGAAGCGATATTACGGGGGTATCCAAGCTTTTTGTGCGCCTTTCTACCGTTGGCGATTCAAGCGTTGCCTTTTGTCTTTGTAACGATACGGAGCCTTCGGATAGATTTAAGCGAGCATGAGCAAATAAAATGGGTGCATGACCTTTTGATCTCATGACTATAGAAGAATCAATGATGTCTTCTATTAATTTAACTTTCGATTTAGGAATCTCTGTTCGTGGCGAGGTTTTCTTTTTGAGTGTATAGTCAATATCCGCCTCGGTTATCTTCTCCTCGTGACATGTTACATATATCTCATCATTGCTGCGGAAGAATTCATTATGTTCTAATATTGGTGACGGTATATTTTCATTGCGTTGGTAGTCGTTAGTGCACTCCTCCATGCGATTGCGTATGGGCAAATGGGGTTCATCCTCCGATGACGGTATGGAAATAGAACGTTCTGAAATTCTTCTTAGTTCTGTAGCATTAGCATATTGCGGATCCAATTTTTGAGTATGGTAACGGCTTTCTAATTCAGCCAAGCGTCGACATTGTGGTGGTGAACCTTCAATCTCAGTGGAACTCATGGTTTGTCCTCTACCCCAAGCGGCTGATATTAAACGACTTTGTTCTATTCTCAATATGGGTTCAATTTCTTTGCGCGATTGAGGTGGTGAAAATTCTAAGCGATCCGGAATAGCTTCAGCAGATCCAAATACATCATCTGAGTCTAGGCTTTCATCATCAGAGGAAAATGAAGTTATTCGTGTCTTTCCCTTTTTGGGTTTGCCCGTTACCTTTGTTTTTGGTATCACTCTGGCCTTTTGTGACTTACGGGCATTGGCTAGTAGTTCTTGGCGCAAGCTTTGAATTAGTTCCATTTGTTTTTGCTCTAGTTTATGTTTTTGTTGCTGCAAGCTTTCTGTGCGAGAACTGGTTGCTGAGTCTGACTCAATTTGACTGAGTTTCTTATTAAGCTTTTCCAGCAGCGAAGGTTCAATTTGTTTTGTAATGTCCCGCTTAGTAGGCGAGGATAATTGTATGATGGGTATGGTCTTATCCACTTCTAGGGTAATAGGATCAACCTTCGAAAGATCTATGTTTTGGGTAAATAAAAATTCTTTTGTTTCAGCCGGCAGAAGACTGTCTAGAATATCAGGTAAAAAATCAGCTTCTTGAGGTTGCAAGCATTTATTTCCGTCAACTTTAGGAGATTTAGGCGATTTGGGGGACTTAGGAGACTTAGGTGATTTAGGCGACTTTGGAGATTTGGGCTTAGTGTGTTTTTTCTCATTAGGCGAAGGAGCGGTGCCATTCATTATATGGCGCTTGTGTAGCACATATGGTATATCCTCCTTGAGCACCTTTGTGAAACGCCTTTCATACTCGCGGAAGAATGACTTGGGCATTTCGAAGCCCATCTCTGGTAGGTCGTGTGTCTTAGAAGGAGAATCATAACATTTAGGTATTTCAAAATTACCGTGAGCCTTACACAACGGAGGTGCGCTTGGAATTTGTTTATAAATATAATCTTCATCGCTAGAATCGGCTGGTGTTAAATCGATAGATTTTTGATGCATTAATACATGTCTTCTAGAATTACTGCCCAAACGGTTACGATTTGCTAATGAATTTGGATCACTTTTAGTTCTCTCGACGGTGGCATGAGTGTAACTCAAGGGCGCCAATATAGGATTATATTCTTCGAAATGGGTCTTTGCAATTAGTTCTTCTTTGCGTGTAATTATATGATTTTTGGCTCTAGCTTGTTGTTTCTCAAACTCAGACACTAATTCGGGTGTTAACGGATACTCGGGACTTTGTTTAGTTCTCTCTTCTTTACCGGGTGACTCCCATTGCTTACCATAATTTTGTAGACATTCTATACGATCACGATCAAAACTAAATATATTCTCACTGTCTGACCTACGACGAAAAGAGGAAATCTTACACGATTGCGAGTCGGACTTTTTGAAAGGTACCGTTTGGTCTATTGAATCATTGGTTTGGATTTCTTTTTCTTCTTTTTTCTTTGGCGTATTTGCTGAATCAGGCGATTTCGAGCCAAAGGATTTCGAATTTCTTTCAATTTCAACATTTTGCAGGCTAATTGAATGGACTTTAGATGTCTTCGCTGACTTATTGCTAGGGAAAGTAGAGTAAATGTCACGGCTATCATAAAATGAGCTGTTAGCAGAAGAGCCGTGAGTATCAGAGAGCAAGCAATCGTGTGACTTAACCTTAGGCCTACCGCATAAGCTATCTGTTTCAACTGCCTCAACTGCATCGTAATAATCACTCTTCGACTCCTGACTAGATTGCAAGAACTTTTCATATTTCTCCTTCTTACTCAAATGTTTATACTTTTTACCTGTAGTGGTGGGCATTTCATAGTTTTTACCTAAATAGTCCCCTACCAATGACTCCTTTGAATCTTGGCTAGAAGCTACAGAAGTTTTACTCTTAGTAGTTTCTCTTGATTTTTTACTATCGGTATGATAAAGACTGTCTCGGGATTTTTTGCTAGAGTCGGAACTTCTAGATATCTTAGTTTCATATATCTCAGATCTACTTTCATTGCTTGAGGTGCGCGAAAAAGTTCCTTTAATTTTTTTATAGAAATTGCCGTCCGATTTGACACACAGCTTTTCGCGAGGCAAATACCTTGGGTCTTCTGAGTCCCAAATTTCATTCATTAGCTCTACGGCCGATTTGCATTTTACGTCCATGGCGGATCTGTATTTGTGCTGTTCGATATCTGATTCATCATCGGTGGGTATGTAATTACCCGAATCTAGAGAACAAGATCGCATATGATCTTCAGAACGTCTACGACCACTAAAGAAATCAATATCATATTTCTCCAATAGCTCATAGCTATCTTGTGATATATCATCTTGAGAACCACAGTAGTCAACATGATGACCATATCCTCGCCTATGATGCGCTTGATGTTCTTGAGTGTTGTAGGTACTACCCGGATAACTTGAGGAGTAAACCTTTGAATGAGTCAAAGGTGAAACATCTTGCGTGGCATCAATGGAATGGTTTTTGGTAAAATACAAAGAGTGGCGAGAGTCATCATAGCGGGTAACTGGAGAGTCAATGCGATTAAATGAGAAGAAATCTTTATCAAAAGCTGTCATTGGTTTGGATTTTTCTCGATCGTAGTGAGAGAAATCATAAAGATCTTTGCAAGAAGAGCTTTTCAACCAAGATTCCTTCTCTACTTGGTCGTATATATTCTCTTCTTCTTCTTCCTCATCCTCGTCTTCTATATCAACTTCATTTTCAACGTCGTCATCTTCCTCATGTTCCGTGCCATTCTGGTTATATGAAGCGGTGGAATATAAATTAGAAGAGGACATTTGATATTCTAACTTTTCAGAAGAAGTCTTGAAACGGTCAAGAGGAAAGCCTGACAAGCTTCGGTCATCTATTAATGGTTGCGATTTGGGCATTTCTTGAGCATGATATAATCTATAGCCTGTTATCTGCTGACTAGCATTCGACCTTTTGGGTAAGTGACCAATAGAATTATGGGTCAAGTAATGACTGTCATAAGAGTCAACGGAATCTACTCCCGATAATTCGGAGTTTCTAGGCAAAGAATGAGTATGTCTGGGCACATTAGCACCAGACGCAGAGCTTTGCGAGTCCATAGAGGGTGTTAAATAGTTATCAGAGTAGGCGAGCTTAACACGATCGTTGTTCGTAGTAGTGATATACTTTTTCGTATTGAAGCCGGTGCCAAAATAGGAGGAAGAAGAGTCCGAGGGATGATTTAAATCGTTATGACATTGATAGTTTAAACTTGAAAATGTTTGTTGTTCTTGCGGTTCAGTCAGAGTAGTACAACTTAGAGGCATGCGTATGTCGGCAGCTATACCCAACTGCTTAGATCGTGTGTACTGCAAAATGGTCTCATCAATGAATTCATCTGAGAAATGCTTTTCCCGTGTCTTTGATTTAGCTTTTCGATTAACTGTTGCATAAATATCATTGCGATCATTGAGATTAAGCGTCTCACTGTTGTTGATTTTATTTTCCATTTTTGGTGTATTAAAATCGGGGTACTTGTAGTGGCCGATATCAGTGATGTCAGTGTAAATAATGTTGTCTGTTTCGGTTTCGGTAGAGGTTGCATTGTTATTCAGCATGTTTTGCTTAGACATCGAATAGCTGGTACTGCTATAATGATGGGGGGCGATAGCTCGAGATGGGGACTCCGGTAACCGATGCGGCGGAGGAGGGACAATTATTGTTGCTACCGCCGATTGCATACTCTCCCGATTGGTGGTAGATTGTGTCAAGTCCGAATCCACTTCCTCCTCGGGTAAATCCGACTCCACTAATTCCGCCTGCATTTGCGCTTGGACCCGTAAAGATTCTTCCATCTCCTCCTCCTCCTCCACTTCCTCCTCCTCCTCCTGTTCCAATTCCATAGAGCTGCTGAGATCCGTTGAGAGACCCACCGTATTGGTGGTGACCTGCATAGTGCGCAGACTGTAACGATTGTTGCTGCTGTTGTTGTTGTTGCTGATGGTGTTGACACTGTTGAGTTGCGGCGACACAGGGACATATGCCTGGGATGCCACTGAGACTCGACGAGGGGTGTTGCTGCTGTATAAGTGGGACAAGTGGCTCAGCCCTATTGATGTTCCAGCCAGGCATGTTTTGTTGTTTTTTTTTTTTTTTTTTTTTTTGATTAAAACAAAAATAGAAGCATACAAACAAGTAAAATAAATTTTTTTATTTAACATTTGAAAATTTTGGGCAGTTGTTCATGCTTTTTTTGCCACTTGTAACATACAAACCATAAAAATTTTAATTATAAAATAAATCTTTTAAAACACTTGTAACTCAAAAATCAGGAGGCATGCATCAATAATATATGTATGTATTGGTTTTTTTGAGAAATCACTTTAAAGAACTTATAATTCACTAGAGACTTTTTAACACAAAAATAAACACTTTAAAATAAAAATCGTTTAAAAACCGAAAAAAAGTTTTCAACGTAATCATTGTTTTCTTATTTCGAAATGAAACGCTTAAAATGATTAAGTAAACGTAAGAAAATAATACTAATCTCCAGAAACAAAATAGACAATCTGCAAATAATATTAAACAATTTTCTTTAAGTAGGAAAGGAGAAAAATTAATTTTAATCGCTAAGATTTTTAAAGGGGCTTTAAATTAGAAATTTAAATTTAATTGGATGTCGAATGATGAAGGCCTTATAAAAATCATTACGAATTGGGAATACTGATATTCTTTATAGAGTTTGAGAATAGATTTCTGTACAAAAATTATAATTGGTTTTATTATGTGTCGACTTGAAAGCACTTCAAATTTTGAGAGCATTCCGACAATGAACTTGGTTGATTCAGCTCGGATAACCATATTCGGAGCTGTTAAGTTCACCAACCAGATGCTGTTAATATGAATTTATAACCAACTTTACGATATAGAATAAATTTTATTTTGAAAATATTAAAGCCCCTTTAAGGGATACATGAAAAAAAAATCAAAAGGAAACTGAACTAAGAGATTAATATATATATATATATATATATATATATATATATATATATATATATATATATATATATATATGAAAAACTTACCGATACTGTGATCGTTTTGATGCGCACGAGCCGGATCTTGAGCGCGTTGTTGTTGCTGTTGGGGTGTTGGATGATGAGTGTTGATGTTGTTGCTGTGTTGGGGTGAAGTCCATGATTGCGGACCCTGCGGGGAAACAGAGCGATTCGCATTCATTTGATGGCCCGCCACACCCGCTGCCGAGTGGTGTGATTGTTCCGCCGAGTCCGGCGATGCCGAGGCATAGTTCTTCGTCTGATAAATCTCCACCTGGGCTGCTGTGACCTAAATGTTATAGATGTTATTATCATTTTTCTTCTGTTTCTTTTTTACAAATAATTATAAAAAAGTATATAATATTACTTGAGAATGCTTGTGGTCGGTAAGATTGCCTTGTTGGCGATCCAAGGTATCCGCTGCCCTCTTCGTCAGAGAAGGCGTCATCGAGTCGCTGCATTGATTGCGATAATCCCAGGCTGCTAAAAATAGATAAGTAGTAAAAATCGATTTTTAAACTTTTAGAGTTAAACATTTTTATCTACTTGTAAATCGAATCAGTTGCTAATGAATACAAAATTACTAGGAAAATTAAATTTTATAAAGAAATAAATATAAATAAGAAATGAAAATACAAACCGGTATCGATTGGGAGTAAGGGATTGGCTGAAATGCTGGAGTTCACATAAGTGTGCGATTGACTTCGGCTACTTGCATTCAAGGGCCCTTGCCGGAATGATTGTGACCTGCAGCAAGAAAAGAAAAGACAAGAGGATAGATACCACGTTTTCCTTTTAGAAATTTATCTTTTCATTTAAATTTTTCAATCAGTTATTTTAAATTTTAAGAAAATTGCTTTCAATGTTCTTTTTAAGATTAATTTAAGTTAAATAGACTTATTTAATTGAAAATTTTAATTGTGATATTATGTGGTGTTTTTGAGGGTGATTTAAGGAGTTTTTTTTTAAGTTTTTGTAAAATAGGAAAAATAATAACTCAAATAAAATTTATGATAGTAAAAATCAATGTGAATTAAAACCAGGCGAAGTATTGTTTATATTAATTATTTTCTTTTAGAGACAATAACAATAGCACTTATGCTGAAAATCAAGGACCGGTTATAAGCTCTATAAGGATCCTTAATGAAAAACTCTGTCTAGATGGACTTGCTGTAACCCTTTATATAAAACTTTATTTTATGGCGTTTGATTTACACACTATGCATTTGCATTCAATTTCAATTATGATAGGAGGAACATTGCATGAAGGAAACGGGATTGCAAAAGTGGCAGGATATGAAATTTTATACATACGATTTCTTACAATACATATTATTTCCAAACCTGAAGAAATGGCTCGGCGGAATGAGATTTGATTCCAACGATGAAATCCATCTCAACAAATCTTACTTTTTGGACAAACGTTGGGCATAGTGTATAGATTTCAAAGGAAACTATGATGGAAAATAACATACACGAGTTGGAATGACATTATGAAAGAGTGAATGAAAGGTCACATTCATAATTTGTGGAGTATTTTATTCTTTATTTATATATTTTTATACGACTTGTTTAGTTTTTCTGCGAAAAATGCAATTAGTAATTTTATGAAACACAAAGCAAAATTGTATTTTTAATTTTAAAGTCACATATGTGTATGTATATGTATGTAGGTATTAGCTGTTTACAGTTACTTCTTTCGAAGTTCATTTTATATAAGAAAATGTAATACCAAACCGCTACTTTTGCAGAACATCAAAAATAGAAAATTTATTTTTCAAATCGTATTTTATTTTCATTCTACTACTTTTCTGGAATATGCCTGTTTATTCTATTATTTATACAAAAACTTGCATTATCGAAATGCCACTCGTCGAGCAGCAAATCCAACAAACTTACCATTCGCAACCACAAACGTTATTAGCAAAGACACAACCCACATAAAATAACTATAACGGGAAAAGTGTCGTGGTTTTTAGGTTACACTTTCTAATTTTTGTATGATCGTGTATTGCTCCCCATAAAGAGAGAAAATATAAGTGTATAGAAAAAAACTATTAAAATATGATTACAAAAAATTTCAAAACTGTTACAAGGATTCCAAAAAATCGTTTTTCTAAATTTCGTATAAGGAATAATTTTTCTGCTTAGAATTTTTTTTACTTTTGCTATTGAGTTTCGGTAAAAAAAACGGAGTTAGCGCATACTACAAGGTTTTTGAACTTGATTTTAATAAATTTTTCTAAATTTTATAATAAATATTTCTTTATGAGTGCACGGCCTTATTGAACCATTTCGTTTTAGTTACATTCGAATCGCCCCATCTATTTCCTCCTACGTACGAGTACCATGGGGTGGTGTTGTATTTAGTACGAAATCTGTAAAACCTGAGGATGTTCTTGCATTGGTTCGAGGAGCAGATCTCATCAAAAAAAAATTCTAGCAAACATTCAGATGATATTTAAAAAAAATGAATATACAAGGAAATATAGGAAAAATATTAGCATTACAAAAATTAAATTTTGTATTAATTTTAATATAATTGTTCGTATATACTTTCACACGCCTGTAGCAGTAATACCTTCTTCCTAACAATTTATATGCAAAGCCCTTTACAAATACGGCTTTAGCTTTGGTAAAGCTGCCATAAAAGCCATAAAAAATGCATTATTCCAATTTAAAAATAAAAAAAAGTCTTTTTTACTACATTTTTAAGTAAGTAACTTAGATCAAGTTGAACACACAATACTTTACATAATATTGCAAATTTATAACATTTTCATACACAAACATTCACGGCATGTAATAAATTGCCTGTCAAGCAGATGATATAAAAAAAAATATCTATACCTGAGATGGAATAATGAATACTAAATGAGCTGAATGTGCTAAAAACATACTATACCAACAACAAGTATACGTGAAAGGTCATACACATACACAAGCAAACCAAATATTAATAATTAACTCAGCCCATGTAAACACGCTAAGAGAGAGAAGTGCAATAAGAATATAAGTATAACAAACACACGCAAGCACACAAATGCACAGGATATTACACACACATACAAAAAAGTTAAAAAAGTAAGAACGCCCAACATTTGTACTAAATTCATGTATTTATGTGTAAGCCATGAAATTTTAATTTCCCTTGGAAAGTATTACAAGTGTCAACTAAAAGGAATAAAATTGCCGAAAAAGAGACAGATTACAATTAAATGTGCGTCAAAGTGATAATGTTACTTACTTTTTGGTGGATTTATGGAAATATATAAAGTCTTGATAAAATATTTGAACTAGTTCTAAATACCTGTGAAACTCTGTTCTTGTTAAACAAAAATATATTTTTATTAAAAAAAAACTAATAGGTATTTAATTAAGTGCTTCTTATCTTTAAATTTAAATAAAACAAGTCTGTGTAAATTTGTTTTCATTTCAAAGACCTATCGTTGCCATTATGTATCGAATATAACATCGTGAAAATGTCCGCCGCAGCTTCGCTGGGTAGCGCGCATCCGAAATTTCCAATTTTCCATGACTCTCTGGCGTATAAATCAGGCTGAATTTCATGGTTACCTCGCATATGTAAAAAAAAAACAAGAAAAAAATCTAACGATGTCAAATCGTATGATATCAGTGACAAGTTGACATCATCTCCACGTGAAATGGTCATGACGTTAAATCGTTCGTGGAGAATATCGTATGTGCACGTAGCGCCGTCGCATTGCAAACATATGTCCATATAATCCAAATTAAGCCAAAAGAAGTTGGTTATCATAGTTGGTTATATATAGCACTTGCCGACGGTGATGACCTGGCCAATTCCATTCTCAAAAAAATATGGACCGATGATGTCGCCAGCCCAAAATCCACAAAAAATAATGGCGGAATGACGGAATGCATTTGACGCTCTTGGATCTCATTTGGATCGGTATCATCCTAAATTCTATAATTTTGTTTGCTGACATTTTGTTTGGTAACATAACCACTTAAGTGGAAATGAGTATGTCAGTAAGTCAACCATGTCCGACGGTTAGCAGGCAGCAATTCGTGACCAGCTTGTACTGTATATTCGAACATTTACACATCTTACACAAAATTCGTTGCAACAAACGTCTACTACTGATGTCTAATTGTTTGCATTGTCGTCTCGTTGATGTTGGTGGATTCTCTTCAACGTCGTCGGCAAAAGCAGCGTAGTTCTCGGCCGAATACTTCTGCTCAGCCAAACACTTTATTGTTTGAGAGCATGGAACATGACAAACGAAAACGGAATTAACGCTGTGTTAAAACAACAGATTGAAAATTTGTCAAATAAGCAGTAACAATAACTCCACGTTCTTGAGGTGCGTATCGCTCCATGGCTTGTTAACAACTAATTCTCTATTATTCTACATCATAAATGTCAAATATTTTGGATATATAATGAATTAAGTAAAAATTTTAATTAATTTACACATATATTTTGCAAAATTATTAAAAATGATTAAAAAAAAATTTAATTCATAAAGGATTCATTCAAATTTTTACTCAATCCATATATTTTTTAATATGAATTCATTCAAAAATTTTTGATTCATTATGAATGCATTCATATTCTAATCCAATTAATTTTTTAAAGAATACATTCAAAAGATTACAATTCATTGTTAGAATGATTCGCTGTTTTATTCTAAAAAGAATCATTCGTTTATGGCTCTGAAACCACGAATGGATTAAGGAGAGTGAACAGGGTTGGAGATGGTAACGGTAGTCAGCTACAGACTATCCGACGACTGCAGTGTACTTCATGGTAAAATGTCTGCTATAAAAGGGGCTTGGGTATTACGGGATATTCGGCAGGAGTATCAGAATCTTCAAGGCTGAAACTAGGTCCTCACGGGAGTGTACACGACATATTACCTGGTCCGAAAATTCCGGTTGTCCCTATATGGAATGGCGAGACATTTAAACATTAATGGTATCAATTTGTGCAACGAAATTGCCAAATTGGCGCACTAAGACTCTTTACGCGCTTGAGGGACAGGGTTGCTGCTTTTTTGGAAGCCCTCATTTCTGGGTTTTCACATATTTCACAGAAGAATAACGATATCACGATTGTTTTTCGGAATAATCAGACCTATTTCGACTTCAACAGTTTTGTCCTAGAACAAAACAAAATGCTTTAATCTAGTACAAATATATCGTTAATCTATTGCAAAAATCTCAAATCAGCAACGACTTTCGTCGTTGGCTGAATATCCTTTGACACAATCGATTCTTTTAAGCGACAAATGTTGTATGTTCTGTTTACAGAAACAGAAAAAAAAAACAAGTTACCTTATCATTACAACGCGCTATATGTATATTAAAAATAACAAATTCGGAGGAACAATTTGATTAATAACTAACATTTACTACAAGTACAAATTAAACAAACAGAAACAATGTGGCAAATGTCCTGAGATGAATGAAACATCTAGATGAGCGTGATCATGAGAATGCGAAATGTTTCAAAATTAAAATGAAATATTTAAATTTAAAAGAAATTTAAATACTAAAAGCTGAACAAACGTAATTAAATATTGTTATACCAATTATATATTTAAACAATGTATACAAATTGCAACTGCAGGAGAGTTTTTAAAGTAAAATAGATTTTAAGAAACCAAAAATAATTTCAACACACAGACACGTTAGAAAGAGGGGGAGAGAGAAACTAATAAATAAAAAAGCAGTGTTTTAAAAAGAGATAAATAAAAAACAAAAATAAAATAAATTAATTTGATTTTTTATAATTTGTGTTTTTTAACGTTGTAACCAATTATTCATTTAATATTTTAATATAATATTTTGTTAAGTTTCTTTAGAAATCCTCTTCTCTTTTCTAAAATTGCTTTCCTTTTTTTATTTTATTTTTGTTTTTTTTTACATAAGGTTTTTAACTTATTTTTGTGAACTCTTTTGTTAACAATAAACAACTTAATAGTCTTTATGATTTTTTAAAAAGTTCAAAAAATTTTTTCATTTTTTTGCAGCCAGGTTTGTATTTAAAAAGGGTTTGTTTTTTTGTTTAAAATATTTGGGAAAAAACATGTTTTGTTAAACAAATTTTGTTTTCTTCTTCTTTAAAATCAAGTTTCAACTGACAAATTAAATACAATAAATTTGGATGATTTTGATGCAGGTGATACACAGAAAATGAACAAAACAAAAATTGTTTCAAGAATTCTGTTTTGCATAAAATTATATATAAACAAATTAAAAGCAATTTTCAAAAAAGTCTTTTAATCAGCTTTAATTAATTTGGAAATTTTTTAGAATAAGAGAATTTATAATTTATATTTTAAAGAAAAGGTCAATCATTGCAAATATTTGATGAATATGATCTTATCCAATCCTGGATACTTTATTTTGAATATTTAATGATATTGCAATCACGAACAGGAACGGACGATAGAGGTAACATTCAGCTAATCTTTCTTACTTTTCAGAATCTAATCATTTCTAAGCTGGTAAAAATTTATTTATTTTAAATGTTATGAATACAATTCTAAATTAAGCAGAGCAGAGCCAAACCCACAATCCCCGCACTGAGAGGCTAGTGCACTAGCACCAACTAAAAATAGATTTGCTCAAATTAATTCATATCCTTAAATTAATTCATATACTTGAAAACGTTTTGAAAAAGGAAAGTTTTTAAAAAATGTAATTTAGTTTGAAAGGTACTTTTAGGAAAGATATTTTCTTACAAAGTAGTTTCTTTCCGAAAATCTGATGGATCTCGGGATAAATAAATCACGGTTGTTGCTGTTATAACTGGAAATTGCTGTATAGTGGTCCATGCCAGGAGACCGGTTCTTCTTTACAATGACTTCTGCAGAAGATGTAGTAACGTGTAGTAGGAGGAAAGCGTTAAACACCTCCTCTGTCATTGCCATGCTCTTTTGTTTAATACCGGATCTATTGAGGATGGCAGGCGCTAGGGATATATATATATATATATATCTCATAAGCCACCTCCCTCTGCCCGAGCAATACAAAGAGAGCTATCAGTAACCAAGTGGACCAATTATGTCTTGAACTAACTTACGGCGTAATCTAACCTAACCTTTTTTTTAAGGTATTAGAAGATTTTATATTTGATTGTTTGTTGTTGGCTTAGCTGAGTATATGCCTGCATTACATTGGCGCTCTCCCCCGGGGGGGCACGGTTAATACATCTTGTCATGGTGGCTTGGTGTTGTGCTTCCTGGGGTATAAGGTTATCAGGTTTCCGGACCTAGGCCTTTTTGCTGATAACCCCTAAAAACTTGTATGTTGCTTCCCAATCCCTGAATTAACAGGTCAACGGGCGTGCATGCAAGTAAATTAAAGGTAAAAGTGGGTTCGCTCGCTCGTCCGGTAAGTGGGTAATATGGTCTTTCCAGACCTTGACCTTTGGCCAATTACCCTTTGAACTTAATATGTTACTACCCAATCCCTGAAATAACAGGGCAACGGGCGTGCATATAAGTAATTTAAGGAAGTAGCTCTGCCTATGCTTGTCCGGGTAGAGGTGCTACCGCTACCTCAGTTTTGCATGAGACCTAAAATCGGAGGTGTTTTTAACACAAGGCCGACCAGAGTCCCATCTGGTGCCACGGGAACCAGTAGCCCCTAGGACTTGTCCTAGACTGGTTATTGGTGAGGGCCCTTCGGGGTCCACGTGGTGGCTGTGGTTAAAACCCAAAGATACGCGGGAAGAGTTATGAGTCGGATGAGTGTGTCTGCAACATGTGCTAGTGACATAATGAAGATGCTCTCTTCAGGCCACATATTTCTAGGTGCTGTTGCTATTCGACAGAGCTGCCCTGATGGTTGCGGTCGGTGAAGCCGGTAATATTTTGCTGCTGGGCCATTGAGGTGGTAGAAGGTTAGATAGCTCCAGCAGTCTAGCAAGGTGTCTGTACATGGTTCTGCAGCCTGTACAGAATTTGCTACCATGTCGTCCCTATAAGGGGCACATTTCTTTTGCCCACACATGTGCCTCTGGAAGGGGCGACAGGGACGGTGGTGAACGGCTTTATTCACCCAGTGCGAAGAGCACCGTCAGGTTAAGTTTATGACAGGTACTGAAGTAAAATCTTTGACATATTACATTGGCGCTAACCAAATCATCAGTACCCTTTAGACAAATCATGACTGATAAATACTGATATTAGATGCTTTTTGAGACGATATTTTTTCGGAGAGATTAAATTTGCCATGGCACATTTTTGAAAAGGTACTTTTTTTGACATGGTTGATTTTTAAAATGTACTTTTTTAAATAGTAATATTTAAAAATGGCAATATTTTAAATGGATATGTAATTTTTCGAGAACGACGTCTGTGAAAAAATACTTTTCTGGCGTAAGTGATTTTAACAATTAAAAAAAGCATTGCTAGAGGTTTTGATTTTCTTGGTACTTTTGCGTTAAAATCTTTTTTATCTTTTCGGTATTAAAATTCAACATTTAAAATCTTAATGAGAAAAGAATAGGATAACAGGCATATAGAATTGGTATCCATTGTAAAAATGTTATAACCGACTAGATAAGTAGAGCCACTATTTTGCTAACTTCTAGATTTAAAAAATCATTGGATATTAAAAAAGCTGCACATGAAAAGTTAAAAGAGTTGGAGTAACTTCGAAATTTATTTTTAAAAGCAACCGTGAGTATATGACATATTTTATAAAATTTAATTAGATTTACGAGTTAATCAAAATAATCATATACATATTATTTATATAAGGCAGTGGCCAACTTTTAATTAGCTAAAACATTTGCCTTAACGAATTCACCTACATACGCTTCATCAAAATATTTTAGAGACCATAGCCTTTCTTGCTCATTAAAAGACTTTACTATCTTGTTTTTTTTTTGATTTTCAACAAAAAATAATAAAAAACAAACAAAAAATAAACTTTAATTTTCTAATTTTAGAAGTGAATAAAAAATTCTTAAACTTACCTTTGGAAATTCTGTCTTTTTACATAGTTTTCACGAACGAAATCAATAATTTGTTTTTGGGTGCGGCCACTATATCTATAAATAAATTAAAACACAAACAAATAGATAGAAGGACTTTTAATATGATTAAACCATTTAGGAAAAAAATAAAAACACTTACCGAAATGAACTGCCTCTTGACATGACTCGGGTCTTGCGGCGCGGAGTATTTTGAATCACTGTACAGCGGAAGAAGCCATGATTTTCTACACACTTTTTCCAAAAGTTTTTACATTGATTACGGCCAGGAAATAGAAATTCTACTGTATTATTGTAATACCCCTAAACGAAATTAATTTATTGAGTTTTTGATATTGCTGAACAATTTGATAGAGCAAAAAAAGTTGTATTCAACTTTTTCAATAATTAAAGTAATTAGAAATAAATTTAAGAATTTAGTTTTTATTGAAAAGGGCGTTCCAAATTTCACAAAAGATATAAGAGATTTTCTAAAATATTTTTAATTTAATTAAATCACAATGTACTTCATTGTATAGTTTTTTGTATGGAATAACTCATCACGTAAGTGACACTCACAGCTTTGCTAAAACAAAAGTATGGTATAGTTAGTTACCCTTGATCATGCCCGCGAAGATGTTAGCCCTTGAGTTTAAATAATCGCATAGAAAAAGATCCAGCGGTAATAAGTCACATAAACTGTGCCCCAATTCCAATTAACGGACTAAAGATTATGACATCTTGCGTTGTTTTATTGAAATCATATGTAGTAGACATTAGTATAATCCAACTTAAGCAGACACCATATCGATGTCAAATGGCGTTCCTGGGGTTACACATAATGATTGGTGGATTGTTATTGAATGACCGTCCATGTTCAGTATGTTCAATCGATCCACTCTTATTGAATTTTTTAAGCTATTTTTATTAGTCTAGCTCGAGTACATTTACTGAGTGTTTGTCAATTTAGATTAATATTTTTTCATATCATTTTTATTAAGGAAGACGAAGAAGCAGAACGGAACGATTCTGTTTTTGATGGTCGCCACACCATCATCTTTACAGTTTATGCACCCACTTCTTGACCACGTATTAGGTGGCCGCTAGTATTTACGAATATCAACAATTTAACATATTTTTGTATGCCGCAAGAATAAAAGAATAAAATGTTTCTTGTATAAAAGCTTTTCATTATGTATTTTTTAATGTTCATATACGATTGAAAATTCTCATAATTCTGCATACTGCGTATGATAATTCCTGCGGAATTTCCATACGATTGCGTTTGTGGTCGATTGTAAGCAAATGCAGCTCCAATTTTGCGGAAAGCTTTCTCATACCCAACTGATCATTCAAAATTGAAACCATTGCGCCATGAAATTGATGGTGTAGAATTCCCATACTATTTATCAAGCTTAGCCGTCATTTGAGGGATAGTTCTTTTCAGCAAAAAAAAAAAAAAATCGCATGAGCACACGATATTCAATTTTTTCCATTTTCTCTTCAAATCACACGGCATTCTGCTATCAGTGGCTGTCAAGCAGAAACTAAATGACGCAGATTGTTAAAATTTTGACAGCAGTCAACTGACAAAAGCCTGTTGCCAGGATCAGTGTTGTCCCAGTTAATAGGCGGGAAATTAAAAAAGTTCTGACTTATGACAACAAAGAATAAGAAGAATAGGAGAGAAAATGCTAGATAATAAATACGAGTACATGAGAATTTCGAACTCACACGCATTTGTATTGTTGTTAAAAACACAAGAAACATTTAGTGTTTGTAATCTTTCTTTATACAAAAGTGCCTAAAATAGTTGATATTCATAAATACTAGCAGTTTAAAAATATTATTAGTCTGAGTTGATATATTCAGTAATCAACTCCAGCTTAACAAATATATGCCAATTTAACTAAAACAGTCCAAAAAAATTACATAACAACTAACTTTTTTCATAGTTCCGGAAGTTGATTTAATATAGTTGAGTATAGGAAGTTGATTTTAATATATCACGAGGATCTTTCGCATAACGATGCATGTTTGCTAAATGACAACTGTGAAGCCCTTTAATGTCGATAAATTCATATCTTGTGTGAATTTCGAAACATCCTTTGATAAATTAGGTATACAAAGGCGTTAATATTACAACTTACGTAACCTTCAGGATGTAATTTAACTAGGAATCGTTTACGCTTAAATGATATTTTACGTATTTTGGCCCAAGAGAATGTATTGATGCGTGTTAGATTTTGGAAGACTGCTATACCCATATGGGCAACGGCTAAATTCAATGGCATGCCATCGTGATCCATGGCTGGATGCATTTTCATGCCATATAATTCACAACGTCTGGCGGTTTCTAAGAGGTTTAAATCGGCTTCAGCTGGAGATTGGCCACTGTAGCAGAAAAGAGAATACATTTTTCCATTGGTATGTATGTAAAGAATTCAAATCTTTATTAAGCAACTTACACATGCTTTTTGTGATTCTCCATTATTTTCTTTTGCATTGGAGCATCTTGATTTGGTACAAAGCGATATGATGACAAATACGTATGATCTGGATAATCTTCAGCCACAAAATCACCACACGATGCCTGCACAATGTAACTGGCCATTAAGGCGGCTGTATTTTCATTGCACTGTAAACTTCCAGTGGCTAAATCACGTTTGATTTGTAAACAAAATAAATATCTGCAATTGATTTTAACAAATGAAAGACTAAATGTATTGCTGCTGTATCAC
Source organism: Germaria angustata (assembly GCA_963681545.1). Taxonomy (NCBI): domain Eukaryota; kingdom Metazoa; phylum Arthropoda; class Insecta; order Diptera; family Tachinidae; genus Germaria; species Germaria angustata. Next base: position 114,483,957 of record OY812998.1, on the reverse strand, counting down.
TTCTAACTAACCTTGTGTACTCTTCCTCTAATTGCGATGGATCGGGTGTATAGAATTTAACACAGAAACGTAACATTGGATCCACTAGCGACAGACCAACTTGACGATTTAATGGTTTCTCTAAGTCCAACCAATATTTGGTTTGTGTTGCCTTCTCTTGATATTCCAAGCCAAAATAGTCCGCTTCCAAAAGGTTCAATTGTCGGCAAACTTGTTCGAATAGAACTTTACCTAAAGCTTTGGCCTGTAAAGAAAAATAAAGCAAATTAATTACTTGCTATATGTTTTGTAAGGCTTATTAAAGTGAAATTATATATTAATATTATATACACCTACTCCCCGTCTTACGCGCTACTCATTGTAGACGTTCTCCATCTTATTAACATTGACTTCACTGGATTTTATTTCTATTTAACTATAATTCCTTTAGCACTTAAGATATATACATATTACTCTGTAAAAAATTTATACTATGTAATTTAATAAAAAAAATTAAAAAAATACATAGAAAAAATCAAAAAAATCAAAAAATGTTTGTTGTGGCTTTAGCTCTTCATATGCCGACATTTCATTGGTTGCTAAAACCAAATCGTCAGTGAAGTTTAAGCAGTTTGAAAACATTCAACTTCGGATGTTTATGCCACATAAATCAAATACAATATGAGAATTCAATATTGCATATGAATTACAACAAATACATAATCATAGTAGGCTTAGAATGTTTCTATACAAACCAACACAACAAAAATATATATATATATATATATATATATATATATATATATACATATATATATATACATATATATATATATATATATATATATATATATACATATATATATATATATATATATATATATATATATATATATATACATATATATATATATATATATATACATATATATATATATATATATATATATATATATATATATATATATATATACATATATATATATATATATATATATATATATATATATATATATATATATATATACATATATATATATATATATATATATATATATATATATATATATATATATATATATATATATATACATATATAATTAGAATTCACCTTTCCAGGCAACATTATCTTTATCTGTGAATTATTTGGTTTTGAGTAACAGAACGATTTACATAAGTACATACATATTTTAATCTTTTTATCTATCCTAATTTCGTATTAAGAAATTTTGTTTACTATTTGTTTTCGAAATTGCTCGATCGCGCACAGGAAAGGGCGAAGAAGCTCATCGATTACAGTTATGTCATTACTACCATGGAATGTATTCTACTTTTTTTTACCGAAACCCGTTCAACACGTTGTTGTTTAAGAGCACATCCCTTAGTGGTCACCTTACTGAGAAAATCCGTTGTTAAGCCGCACGGTTAGTATGTGCAATAAACTGCCCGAAGTGATCTTTCCTATCATTTTCAGTGTGGGAAAAGACACTGTTCCCCTATTTTCCTTTCTATAAGTTATTTTCTTGGTTCCAGCACATTGCATTGCACGTGTGGGGGTCACCATTCCCTGAGTGGTGGTCCACTATTAAATATTATTCATAATTTTCCTGTACAAAAAGATGCCTGCGTTACTATTATTGTCACATACAAAATTTGTTAATATCAGAGAAATACACTTCATTGTCTTAATAAATTTGTGCCCAATCCTAAATTATTTATAATTTTCTGTCAATGTTTTTTCCCATTAGTTAACAAAGAATATAAATTTTCTTGAATCAATTGCAATGTGTATTTGTAATACTCGGAGTTAAATGGTTGATTAATTTGTGCGTGAATGCATACAAACAATTTGTTTTACAATTTTAGATTTAAACGTTCATCAAGTTGACAATTGATGTTTCCATTTCTACTATCTTTCATCTAAATATTTAAATAATTTAAATATTTCACAGTTTGTTGTGCATCTTTTATTCATTCACTCAATGATATGAATTCAATGCAATTGAACATTTGTTAAAAACAATTAAACTGAACTGATTTGCTTTAAATTTACTTTTTTATTTTTTATTATTATTTAGTTTAAATCTCATTTTATTTTATTATTCGAAACTGGGTCACCCAGTCATGCAGTCAGTCATCCTTACCATCAATCAGTCAGTTAGTCCGAATAGTCAGAATAATTTAGCATACAGTTCTACTTGAGTTGACACTAGTGGTCATGCTAATAGAGATTTGTATCAAATTGCATCATGTTTGGTGTCTTGTTTTATGTTCAAATAAAGGGTGATTTTTTTAGCAATTTTCTTTTTTAACAACACTGTTTTTGGCAGCTCAGCTGTTTTCATGTAACATGTTACTATTAAACATGTATAGTTTGGTCTATAATTCAACCATGAATCGACTTACAAACGAACAAGGCTTGCAGATCATTGAATTTTATGATAAAAATTCATGCTCGGTTAAGAAAGTGCATCGTCCACTTTTTTTTATCGGAAATTTGTGTTTTTGGATGTATGAATAAATGAAGTAGCCGTATTTGTGTGAAGTGCATCCAGAAGCATTGCAAAAACTGGCAATGCATCTCGAAAAAGGCACTCTTTGATGTGGATTATAGGCCGGTGGCATCATCGTACTATACTTTTTTAAGGAACTACCGCGCGATGATTACAAAAATTTGTTTTGCCCAAAATAGAAGAGCTGTATGTACTTGGCTGACATGTGGAAGGCGAATTCTGTGAACAGTTTCACGTTTGCGGCTGGTAATTGTCAGCCTAGAATTTTTTTATTATTTAGTTGAATTGTTGTCTAAATTTAAAAAAAAAAATCTATAAAGGTCCGCATTTACCAATAATTACTGATCCAATGAATTTGGTTACTGAAAATGAAATTTAGTTTTTTCTATGTAAGTTTGCTGAAAACATCGTCGTTCTATGTACAGAACTACGAATATAATTCTCAAGAGGAAATTAATATTTAAAATAAAATTTTAAGCAGTAAATTCTTCTAAATATATTCGAACAACTTTTATAGAAACACAAAAAAGCGTAAGTTCATATGGTTTAATAATTTTACTTTAAAATAATTACGTTACTGCATACTCGTACCCACACACAAGGTCAATTAGATTATACAACTGCAGGTGAAATAATTTTAATAAGTGACCTTTACCATGGAGGTCTTTCTCTAAAAATAGTTGTAGTACACAGTATAAGCGTACGTTCATAAATCCATTAGGTTTCACCTTCTTAATTTATGATTACCCATACACGGGGCTTGTGCTCTACTCAAACAAACAAACACATACAAAACTATAGGCCCAACACTGGCCCATAGTTGTAGTAGCATATGCACTAGTAGTGACGATAGGAGTTGGGAGTAGCAGCAATACTAATTAATATTTGTAGAAATGTTGCACACTTTTGTATTCGTATTCATAAAGTGGAGAGAAAATTTGTGCATAATTGATATGGCAAATAAATTATGCAAAAATGTGCAGAGAAAGAAAAACTAATACATCATTTTCAAAAGTTAATTCAGTGTTTAATTTTATGAGTACGTTTTATTCAAATTAGAAATCCTTGCAGCAGTATGCGGTACCACTGAGAAGCGCTAATACACACAGTGCGTCTCTGCTCTTATAATACTCGTACATACGTGCACCTTTAACCGCAAATAATAAATAAAAACGAAGCTTAAATAATATTGACATTTTCGAATTATTTATGTTGTGTTTATACAAGAACAGAAAGCAATTTTATAACTGTATATACGAGGTTAGAATGAAAAGTCACAAGATTGAACTTTTACTTTTTAGGACTATCCTAGACTATGAAGAGTGCAAGACCGTATTTACAATAACATTTGTTTTTATGAAACTTTCTCTATTTGCCAATAAAAGACAGATTAAAAGAGTTGTCGTGAAATATTCTGTATGAAGTCATATAAAATTCCATGTGCTGCTAGTTTTGCTATCCCGTTTGCTTCAATATCCCTCCTATCAACTAATAAAAGAATTTGCATGCAACAAATTTAATTATAAAATTCCTATTGTAAATCCAGTCTAATTAAAATATTCAGAGCAGAGATGGGATAATCGGTACTATTGTATTACTATGAGTGGTTTGCTCCTGTTTAGTACTTTTGCATATATTGCAACTCATCATTGTAGGTGGTGCTTTATTATTCATTCTACCATATTTTACTTGCATCTGCGGCAGAAAATACGTGAAGACTCTCTTAACTTAACTTCTTTGGTATTGATATCCAACATAATTTTATGATGTTCTAATACAAGATGGTTGCCAAGAGCAAAGGAAGTTGAACATAAAACTATTTCAGTACTATTTTACTTCAATTAATTTGTTTTTAATCTAATTTTAATATATTCCAATTCTGTAATTTTATTTATTATTTAAGCTTAATTTTCATTTTTATATCGATATTTCGGTACTCATTGTCTACCATTTTGAGGATATTTGTTTATAATGTATAACAACAACACTTGCCAATGATAAGTGGGAGTGCTGTTGGGTCAAGTAGTTAGCGCCTTGACTACAAAGCAATTTATAACTGAGAACCTGGATTCGATTCCTGTTTATGACAAATCATCAACATCATGACTTTTTTTGATTTACATTAGCGTGGCATTGTGTTTATTGTTGATGGATAAATGATGAAGGCATAGCACAGGTCATTCAACAGTATCGGCAGTGCTTGATACTCTCTACGCTAATGTACACTACATAACGGCGCCCTCCTTCGTCGGTAATGTTAATAGCAGAATAGTCGGCGAAGTAAAGCAATTAATAAAATGGCTACACGTACAGCTTCGCCGATTTTGCAGTCGCCATAGTCGTGTCCTCCATTTCTGGACGTATGGGTACATCAACAAGTAAAATTGTCGAATTTGGGATGATACCAATCCAAATGAGATCCAAGAGCATCCCGATCCAAAAGCATACCGGAGAAATCAATGTTTGGTGTGGATATTGGGTTGACGGCGTCATAGATCCACATTTTTTTGTATGGAGAATGGCGTTGGCTAGACCATCATCATGATGATTACCAACTTTTTTCTGATATGGACACCAACGACATTTAGTTTCAATAGGATGACGCTACATGCCACACAGCTCATGCTGCACGAGCGATTGGAACATGAAAGTGATGTGAACTGGCCAACGATATCATGCAATTTTTTTTGTGAAATTTTCTATGCGAAAAAGCTACAAACCACAACGGCCCTCAAAGATTTATTCAATTAATTTAGAAAGATGTCATAGTCAAATCATTTTAAGGCGAAAAACGTTTTTGTTATATTAAAATTTTTATTTAACTAAAGTGGGTAACAGTTTAAGGACTGGATAATTAATAAAAAAGTTATACAAGAAGACCGCAAATGTATTCAACATTTTTCAGTTTACAAAAAAAGGTGATACAAATAAATAACATAGTAGAATAGAAATTTGGCAAACTTAGTTGATATTGTACTTAAGATTTAAAAGAATGAGTAAAATTTGCTTTTTAATTTATCACGAATGGTAAAAATTTGACTCCATCCTTTTTTCCCCAAAAATAAATTAAATTAAAACATCAGTGCATTCATAATGAATTTAAATTTTAAAATGCATTCATTTAATAAAAACAAAATAATATGAATTCAATTAAAATTTTGAGTGAATTCCTCATGAATTTTTTTATCCATTCATTTTTCAAAATATATAAATTGGATTAAACTTTGAATTAATTCATTATATATTTAAAAAAAATCTAAGGCTAAAACAAAGTTTAAAACTTTTTTAGAAATTGTTTTTTCATCAAATAAAATTCCGGCTTTGTTTTGTCTATCAATATTTTAAAAAGTTTTATAAAAAACAAACACATATTTTTAATATCGAAATTTTGGTTTCGCTAGCTAAAATTTTAAATCGATTCTATATTTTGAATAATTAATGATTTAAAAACTGTTTATTTCATAAAGGATTCATTCAAATTTTAAAATAAATTCATTGAGAAATTGTTAATCAATTATGAATGCATTCATATTCTAATTCAATCAATTTTTCTTTCAAAGAATGCATTTAAAATATTGAATTCATTGCTTGAATGATTCCCTGTTTCATTCGCAAAAGAATCATTCGTTTACAGCTCTGATATACTATATATACACATTTATTATTGTTAACAACAATATAAATAACTTAAAGTTATAAATTAATACGCTATTGAATATTTTAATTAAATCGGGTATAATTTTGAGGTTGAAACAATTGAAATTGCTTAGTATTAATTAATCTAACGATTTTTGAAGGAATTACTAAGCTTTGTTCTCTTTAGATTAATTTTACCGAGAACTAAAAATTTATATATATAAAAAAATATATTTTATTGCTTGTTGTGGCTTTAGTTGTTTATATACCGATATTTCGTTTGTCACTACAGCAAATCGTCAGTGAAATTTAGACAGTTTGAATAGAATTAACCTCATAAGTTTATGCCAAACAAATCAAATACATTATGAGAATTCCCTATCGTATATAATTATTACAAAATACATAATCATACTAGGCTTAGAATGCCTTTACACAAACAGCACTATAAACAATTCTACTCTACATGAGTCTATTGCTTTGGATTGTTGAGAAATTATGTAGAGTTCCTGTCTGGCATTATTTTTAGAATTATCCTTTGTAATATAAGCAATCCTTGCAAAAAGATAATTTTCAGATTGTCATGAATCTTATATTTTCTCTATTTTTTCTTTGGTTTTCACACACAAGTAACCAAAGCATATAAAGAGAAAAAAAAATGCACAAAAGTAAATTGTAAATAATCGCCAACGAGTGACTGACTGACTTAAGTCCGTTTATCTTTAGTGTAGCACTGTTGCATTATTTAATTTTTTATTTATTATAGATTTTTGCTTTTGTAAGTTTATATCACTTCTATTTATATCTATTACAAATTTTGAACACGTACAGTTTTACTACCATCTCCAGAGTAAGTTGTATGTTGTTCGCTGGTTCATTGCTTGGACTCCAAATGGCAGGCACTCGTATGTCACGAAAGCAACAAACAACCAGTCAGTTTCTCTGTCAGTTTCAACCATAAAGGGTTTCATGATTTTTCAAAAAAAGGAAATACTCGTACTGTAATATTTAGTTCTTGAGCAATTTGAAATAAAAAACAAATATGAAATTGATTTTCAATTTATTCAATATTTTAAATTATTTATTTTGTAGATGGTGTTTATGGCAGCTTAAAATTATATTTATGTATTGCGAAAGTTTAATTGCATGTCTCAATGATTCACATCTATGGAGAGCTGGGAAATTGATTTAAATTAACTTGCAGTAGTTATTTACACAATTTTTTCTACTCTAAGTTGGTGTAAGGAGTCTTGTAATGCGTGGTCAAAATACAAGTATCATTTTAAAAATTAAATGAACAATAATGACATGGTGCGCCATTCAGCTGAAAACAAAAGTTTTCCAATTTCATATATTACATTTCAGGTCATAAAAAGTCCGTAATCATTGCTCTAGTAGTAGTGTTTTCACTAGCATTTTTGAAGAAAAAAGTGGTCCAGTGATGCTTTCACTCCATAGTTCACAACAATCTGTCACTTTCTGTGGAAGCACTATTTTCTCGACACATGCAGTAATTTCTCTTATTACATGGCCGCCGAGATGAAATTGCACTTTGTCTGACAAGAAAATTGTTCGGCTAAATTCGATGTTTAATTATTTTGCAATATTATTTCCGAACGTTGTTCAAGCTTAAGGTGGCTCATTTTCGTCCACGGAGGTATGATACTGGCTGATAGTCCATATTTCGGTTAGAGAAATATCTATCACTATCAGTATAATATATGATTTAAGAAAATATTTGTATTTAAATCACCCGTTATATTAAACGTTTATTTCCAAAAATTATCGTCTGCTACATTTTTTTTTTTTTGAAATTGATATAATTAGTTATATATTCACCATAGAAATCTAAACCTGCTTTCTATTCTTTCGAAAAGACTCTGCAGATGTATCAAAGCCCATTTGACACGTACATTTATCCTCCATGAGCCACGTCCCTTTTGGGCAAAAATGGGGCCCAATTGAAGCGTTGATATCATCCCTGGTTTTTCTTTTTTTTCAAAAGACCATCAGTAGAGTTTCAAAGATCAAGTTCGAAAAAACCTAAAAAAACCTTTTCACGCCAATCCAATTTTTTCCTATATACATATATTTTTTTTTTGTTTTTTTGTAATTATTTATTTCTTGAGAGTCTTTATATATAAAAAAATATATGGATGGCGACAACATATGGTTTCATACGTTCCGCAAGACGAATGTCGCAATATATTATTTGAAGTCTATACCAATTACTCACAATTAGGAGTGTCAACCGTGACTGGGTTTGTTATGGATTGAAAATAAAAGCCGACTGGTTTAATTAAAATATGAATATATATATATATATATATATATATATATATATATATATATATATATATATATATATATATATATATAATATACACCATGCCTTTAAATCGTTCGCGCAGAATCTTGGATTTGGTTTTCCTCTCTTTCTCAATACAGAAAGTTGAGATTTGGAACCAAGATGTAAATAAATTTTAAGTTGACATATACACTAAAGGCGTTTATGTCCTTTTTCAATTAAAGGATTAATACTCTATTGCCATCATTAGTACCAATATTGCTTGGTGGCCAAGTCCAATTTGGTTAAATTTGTGGTTTTTAGCAGCACTAGAGGGTATTATGGGAACTTAGTATAGAATGAGTACATCCATTGTTACCGATTCCAATTCCCGCATGTAACAAAAGTTCGAAAATAATTTCTTTGTGTATAAAGAATTTTTATTTAGCACAATGTAAAACGAGCTGTGTGGCACGTGGCGCCGTCCTTTTGAAACCACATGTCGCTGGTGTTCATTAATAGAATATAGTCCTTTATTGTGCTCATGTGGTTGAGGTGGTAACCGCATTAACTGTGAAACGTGTTATGATGGACTTATGTTCAATAAAAAAATTTAACTTTACGAACATACTCGTGTACAGTATGTACAATGTAAAAAATACCGTGGGACGAAGTACACTGGAGCCTAGATTTGTGTCGTTAATATAGACCGGGGAAGAGCGACGCGAAGCGAAAAACGACGCAAATTGAATTAATTTTCTTATACACAAATACACTGATTTTTATTGATGGACTCAAATGTCAACAAGCTTTTCTCCTGATTTAAAACATTTTAATAGATCCAATTTTAGTTCCAATATAATGACTCATTTTATTTTACTCACTTTTTTCTTCTTTTCTTAAATCATTTTATTGACTCAATCATAGCCCTTCTTGCTGAGAACTCAATTCATACTTTTTTTTAATAAAGAAGCAATCAATACCTACTACTTAAAGTGGTAGTTATTTTTTTTTTGAAATGGATAGTGTAGAGAGGACAGGTGATTAAATAGAGAAGGCTTAATTATTTTTACGTTTTATTAATTTCGATATAGATACAGATATCGAGAACTCACGCCTTCAGTCATAATTTGCTTTGCAGTCAACGGACACAACTCTTTGAGCCAACGACACTGTACATCCGAACACCCAACTGTCTTAACGTTCCTTATAATAACTTTCCTAACAAAATAACATGTGTTCGTTTCCTTTGTTATACACAAATTGAAAAATTCTTCACATGTGATTATTACTTTAACGGAAAAATCCAATCATATGGCGAGACGCAAAATGCTGCTCCAGAATAAGTTCCTCGAACAAATGGTTTTTCACAACATCTCGAAATTGAATTCACATCCAACGAACAGGAAGTGATACGACTTTGCTTAACATAATCATGATTTTTTTTATTTTTTTGTTGAAAACTACGGATGACTATCAGTTGCTGTATGGGGCGTCAAAAAAATTTTGTCTTTTTGAGTTAACGTAACCCTTAGGAAACCTTTAATAAAGCACCTCCATTTATCGTATGTATTTAAATAGCGTGCAGCAACACAACAAACAAGATTATTTTATTGATGACAATGAAAACCTTTTAACACAAAAACTCTATGCAAGAGTCGTGCTAAATCTGTCAATGTAATTTTTTAAATGTAAAAAAGAAATCACTAAAACACGAAACAATTGTTAAAGGGCACAACGAAAATTTCTTACAAGTTCTATTTGAATCTGTCGTAAATTTTATTACCATTCTTAATATCCACTTTGTTTAAAGCAGAAGGCTGAATTTGCACACATTTTCGAAAGAAGAAAAAATAAACAAGAACTATAATAAAAACTGCGGTGTTAAAATCATTTATTCCTTGGGAAGAATACGATTTTAACTCTACTCTGAGACTATAAAGTAAATGAGATTTTGTGTCTTTAAAAAAATCAAAATGTTAACAACAAATTCAGCAAATATATTTTTATTGGCTGTCAACAATAACTGCAGGATATAAAAAGTTAATAAAATAAATTGGCAGATGAAAAATGTATGTGAAATATATTTGATTTTTTACATTTATTTAACTTGATTGCAAAATCCTAAATAGGCCTTGTATTATTGTACAAAAATCTTTTTATGGTCTAAATATTGTTGTCGCAAACAAACAACATAATTTTACTTATGTGTGTGAAGAGAAATTTCGAAATTTTTAACCTTAGACACGAACCAGTTGTCATTACAGGGCTCTGTTAAGCCGATAATATAGGACTGTTAAACATGACAAATGTAGGAGTACGGATTCCAAGTGGAATTACGGTTACATTGTTTGACCCAGTGGACAAAAAATATGCCACACATACCGACTGTTCCATGTATATTTTTTTATAACATGAGCACCTCATGGAAACACAACCGGAAACTTAAATTTTTCACATGCCAAAATATTGAAAGTTTTCAAAACATTATTAAGGATTCCAAGAAAATGGGAAAAATGAGGTGGGGGTGTTAAAATTTGTGTTATTTAAAAACTTAAAGCTCCTCCATGATCCCCTCCCCAGTGATCAAAATATCCGACGTTTTTTACTGAAAAATTTTCTGTTTACCTGATTTTTCAAATAAAGGAATATGTAGATGATGAAGAGTAAGTGATTGATCATAGATCACACATTTTAATATACAAACGTCTCTAAATGAGCTGCATTACACCTTTATTTAGCAATGTTCCATCTAGCCGGAAAAAAATATTTAAACTCTTTTACAAATCACTTGGAAACTCATGAAACTCTGGTTTATCGTATACATTTGTGGGAGAGAAACATCCTTATATCAAAAAGGCATTCCATTTAATTTCCGGTTAAGGAGTGAATATCATGTCAACGAGTCTTTCTACACGTACTTTAATAGTTCTACCGCCATTAGGGCCTTCTGATTTCCGCTATTGAGAACAGAATCATCAATTCTCAAGTGATGATCTTTCATACATATGAAAATAATTTCTTTATGTGTACATACATATTCATCTATAGATTGAAAAACCTTATTATTCTTAGATCTTATTCAATACCTCAAAAGTTCACAATTAAAGCCAAATTTAAATAAATCTCATTGAGACCACACAACAAAATGAACAAATTATTTACAGTTTGCACAATAAACCAGATGCTTCGGTTGCAAATGGAAATAAAATAATATAAAGGAAAAAAAGTACACAAACTAATTGTTTATTTTACCGGAGTAATTATTTGTTGAACAAGCAGTTCTATAAACATTTTCAGCCTTATTCAAAAAAACTTAACAGAGGTTGGTAAACCAACTTTAAGCAAAATTCCTTAAAGTTTCATTCAAAAACGATTATTAGCTTAACACACGTACTTTAAACCAACTTTAACATTAAAGAATTTAAAGCAGCTACTCACCTACTTTAAAGCAATGTTAAAATATTTTATTGTTTTGACAAACAAAGTTTTGTGAACAAAATTATTGATAATATTTGAAATTGTGTGGATTTGTGAAATAAAAAAATGGATATATTAAATTTAATGAACAGAATTGGTAAAATTAATTTTTATTTTATGTGAAAATTATTTTCCAATGTAATTTTTTATTTAGAATGTGCCGCAATTAACGTCTGCCACATAAAAATTTAGAAAACTGGTGGTGATGCCGTGCAATATTACAAGAAAATGCTATACTTAGAGCATTTATTGAAAAATATTTTTAAAACCAATTAAATTAAAATACATAATTGGAAAACATATATTGACATACATATATATATCTTGATTTTATTTTGTTTTTCATTTAGAAATATTTATTTAAATACATATGGACATCCTTTTAAGTTCTTGTAATATCAAAAAATAACAAATAAAATTAATAAAACAAATACTAGTTCAAATATTTCAATGTAAATCAAATAAGGAATTGGTTTTATTTTAATTTACTTAACGTTTGTACTAATGCAGACTAGGTTACCAAAACAAAAAACATAATATTAATATTAAAAAGTTTTAAATAACTTAAAAGTAATTCCTTTTTTCCTTTTTTCACTGGTATTATTCTCATTGCTTATCTGTAGAACGAAATTTGCTTCCAATGCTTTTTAAGGGTGTTTTTTCTATAATTAACATACTCTTGTGTATGTAAGTATGTATGTTTCTTAGCAAAATAATGTAAATATACAAAACGTTATAGTGATATACATACAACCAAAACGAGTAAACAAAGCTCGTTCTTCAAGTAATCGGTTTAAAACCTTTACAAAAAAATAGGCGTATTTATTTTACATTGCGATAAATCTATTTAGTTTATGTTTTTTATGTACTATACATATTAATTTACATCTTTAATAACGAAAAATTACATTTTTTATTAAAACTATGCAAAACATTATCAATATATCCGACTATCCGGATGAGTAATACTCGTTTGTTTTGCATCGTTAACTACAAAGAGACAAGAGAGAATGATGGTGTTGCCAGTATCAACATGTAAAATTTATTAAAGCATACACTAGCTAAAGTACTGTTTTTGAATAGGATTTTTTAACATAGGTTTGTTAGCCTTAAAGTCTTTGGTAACTAATGTGAACTTCAAACCTCAATTAAGTTTTTTTTTTGAATAAGGCTGTTTTTCTTTTATCCTCAATAAAAATATATAAAAAACTACAAACAAAAATATGTTCCCAACACGCGAGTTCGAAATCTTTGACAAGTTATTTCATCGCCACTTTTACTGTACCATGCACAGTGGAGCAGAGTGTACAATATATAAATAATTAATTAAATGTAGATATATGTATGTAAATAAATAATAAAATGCTACTAATATTAATTTTCAAGTTTTTAACTCCATAGAGAGTTTAGCTCTTCCGAGTTTAGCTTAGAACAGATGTAGTTTAAGCTAGAGATAAGATCGTAACTATTATAACTATATATGATTTTTTTTTTTGGATTGAATTATTTTATTAAAGTTATTCGAAATATTTCTCCGAATTAATTATTCAATAAAATTTTATTTGTTCTGATTATATTTCGTTGGTGTTAACCAACTCCTCAGCAGATTTAAACCATAATGTTTGAGAAGTACATTCAAAACTAAATAGACTTATATAATTTTTTTGTGTTGTTTGTATAAAAATTTTCTAAACCTGCTATCGTTATATGTTTTTATAGTTTTTATATATGAAAATTAAAATTCTCATATTGTATTTGAAAGTTTTTTATTTTTTATACGCTACACTTAATTTGAATGCATTTCAAATATGATGTTTGAAGTCCACTGATGAATTGGTTTGCATCAGCAAAATTGTAGACATTTAGACAGCTAAGTCAATGTTAAAGATTTATGTACCAACGATAAGTTAAAAACTACTACTCTAGTCGAAGTCAATATGATTTGAAGGGATTCTGAAATTTACCAAATACTTTGATTCGGAAGGCAAAATATACGGAATCGAATTGTGTAGTATGATTTTCCTTGTGTTTATTACAAAAATACCAAGGTTTTTTGTACTCTGTCGAAAAATAAAATCCTTTTCGAAAGAATATGAGACTCTTTCGAAAGTATAGCTTCGAAAGCGAAAACGAGTTTCTGTTATACAAAAAATGGTAAAAAATTATACGAAAATAAAAAATGTTCGTGTCAAATTTAAACGGAAACAAAAAATGTAAGCTTTTAAACATTTGAGGACAAATAAAAATGTATATATGTATGTATATATACATTTATATGTATGTATGTATATAAATGAAAATTAGTTATGCTTTTTTCGATTAAAAAAACATTATTGTTAATGTTATTATTAGAGTTATTTTACGAGTAAATTTATGTATGATTGGACTACTTATGAGTGACATTAAAGGCTGGGAAAAAGATTTTCTTCAATATGATTGCCGTTTATAATTTTTTACATGTAAACTTCTGAAAAAGAGTCGTACTAATTATTCAATTATAAAAAGAAACACAACATATTATTATAATGAAAAGGTAGAATAAAATATTTTTAATACAAAACAAATATTTAATACTTAATTTCTTTTGACTACTTTTTTTTTCTTGGCACTCTTTTATCCACTATGGCATTTGAGTTATACATATGCCATTATTTACAAATTAAAATCTGTCATTATTTTTATCGAATTACACAGTACGGTGTATCATACAAAATTCCTTTCGAAAAATTTTAATTTTCGAATCGAGGTACACGATAGTTTCCCATATTCAGAATCAAATTAAAGAAAAAAGATCAAACATGTAACGATTGTACAATTCTTCTCATATACTGCCCTTCAAGCCGAACATTTTTTTTGCATTAGTGATTGTCATCTCTAGTTTACAAAATACTGACGCAAATGATGTTTATTACCTGGGCTTAAAAACAACTTAGGACAATTTAGCGCTAGAGTTGCTTTAAAATCCAATAATGCCACTACACTAGCCCAATTAAAAAATCTGCCGAAATTCCTAGCAAAATTTTAATACGTATAATGCCTTCTGCTGTTGCAAAAATTAAAATTAAAATTTAGTGATGTTCCGCATTTCCAAGAAATCTAACTACTACTTCACCATTTATTTATTTATTAATTAACACTTTTTTCACATCTAGACTCACTGTGGTGCAATGATATAAATAAGAGTAAACAAAGAAACCAACAAACAAGTGATGTTTTTCTTCAATTCTTTTCCAAAGCAAACCAAAAAAATCTAATGTGAATGAATGCCTGCCACTTTTTCTTTAGGTAAAAACTGCACCAAAATGCTTTTGCCGCCTTAAGTCTCCAATTGAAAAAAAAAACTTTGAAAACCGCCACATTTTTAAACTCACATTTGATAAAAGGAATGCAGGGAATATAAAAAAAAACAAAATAATCTTCAAACATTTCTAAAGGCACTCATAATTGCAGGGAAAAAATACACAAAGAAAATGAAAAAGTAAAATATTGCGAAATTCAATGAGAAAACTTTTCATCTTCCACTTGTTTCCACTTTTATTTGAAATACCTGCTCGTAAATTGATTTAAAACAAGAAATTATTTTTATATTTAATTTTAAGATAAATTATAATTTAATATATACTATAATTTACCACAATTTTCCGACGTTTGTGCTTAAATGAAAATTTAACGTTTTAAAAGGAATATTTTCTATTTTTGTGTGACGCAAAATGTCAAAAGAAAAAAAAAACTAATAAAACGAACATAAGAGATGCAGTTAAACCATAATGCAGAGAAGACCCTGGAGAAATGAATTATAAAATAATGGCATAAATGCCAGCAATAGTAACAAATGCTTACAAAATACGGCGGCATATCTATGAGTTTTTAAAAAGCGCACAATTCAATTTAGGAAAACCATAAAAGCATATTTTGTTATATTTATTAATATTATCGAAGATATTCTACCAATTAATTATTACAAAAATTTTGTTTTCTATTGCGGGTTTAGCTGTACATTATTGTACATTTGTCTGATATTTCGTTGGTCTAACCAACTCATCAGTAGACTCCAACCTGTTTGCAAAGCATTTAACTTCGAATGCTTAGAAAACTCTAATGAAAACTACTCGTGAGTTGGTTAGCACCAACGAAATGTGGGATATGCTGATTTGATTTTATTTTTAAGATATTTACACATCGATTCTATTGGATTTAACACGCTTGATGTACAGGTTTTAAGCAAACATAGTCAGTCACTGATACTGATGAGTAGAGTACTTCACATAAATTCGATAAATTCGAATTTCACTAGTAGAGATACACACCAATTTCGCAGCGGACAGAGCACTGTTAAATAATTAACAAAAATGCGAAATGAATTACAAGGACAAAATCTTGGAATTTAATCAGGGAACTCCGCCGCAGAACTCTGGTAGTTTTTGTTTGATAATTAAAGGGAGCGCACAACAAGCCTTCACTGGCTTAAGTGTATGTCGTATGACATGGGTTATCACACTCCTCCAATCAACCTAACCTAATCAGGGAACATGAAGTAAAAGAGATTATAAATAATATTATAGTTATATTATAAGAGGACAACGTTCGAAGAAAGAACGAAATGTTAGCTAAGGAAAAATTAGCTTCTTGAGAAATTTCACTAAAATAAAAGTTTTTTCAAAATCAATTTTTTTAATTCCTAAAATAACTACAGATATTTGACTAATAATATGATCATATTAACAAAAAAGGTAGGAATCAAAGATTAGCAAGTTTAATGACCACTACACCAAGTACACTGAGGGCGTTGTTTCTAGGCAACGACATATGATGGCAGCCCCATTATCCTAGGACCTGCTACAGCAGACCAATCATCTACTTAGCTGATGGCAAAAATAACAATGCGAAAACAACTCGTATAAGATGGAGATGCTTTGTGGAAGCCAAATGCTGCCAAGAGGGGTATTGAAGAAGAACAATATAACATATTTTGGACCCCTTGGATTACCCTTTCTACATGGTGTTTAGTGTGTCCATGTTTGTCCAAAATGGTCACCAATCCTCTACAGAAGTTAACTTTTCCTTAGCTCACATTTTGTTCTTATGAACGTATTTCGCATATAAAATAATGATTATACTATTATTAATTACACTCTGGAGGCACTTTAATTTTTTTGTATGTTCCCTGTATAAATTTTTTTCTAAAGATTTTCAGCCTTATTCAAAAAAACTTAACAGAGGTTGGTAAACCAACTTTAAGCAAAATTCCTTAAAGTTTCATTCAAAAACGATTATTAGCTTAACACACGTACTTTAAACCAACTTTAACATTAAAGAATTTAAAGCAGCTACTCACCTACTTTAAAGCAATGTTAAAATATTTTATTGTTTTGACAAACAAAGTTTTGTGAACAAAATTATTGATAATATTTGAAATTGTGTGGATTTGTGAAATAAAAAAATGGATATATTAAATTTAATGAACAGAATTGGTAAAATTAATTTTTATTTTATGTGAAAATTATTTTCCAATGTAATTTTTTATTTAGAATGTGCCGCAATTAACGTCTGCCACATAAAAATTTAGAAAACTGGTGGTGATGCCGTGCAATATTACAAGAAAATGCTATACTTAGAGCATTTATTGAAAAATATTTTTAAAACCAATTAAATTAAAATACATAATTGGAAAACATATATTGACATACATACATATATATATATCTTGATTTTATTTTGTTTTTTATTTAGAAATATTTATTTAAATACATATGTACATCCTTTTAAGTTCTTGTAATATCAAAAAATAACAAATAAAATTAATAAAACAAATACTAGTTTAAATATTGCAATGTAAATCAAATAAGGAATTGGTTTTATTTTAATTTACTTAACGTTGTACTAATGCAGACTAGGTTACCAAAACAAAAAACATAATATTAATATTAAAAAGTTTTAAATAACAAAAGTAATTCCTTTTTTCCTTTTTTCGCTGGTATTATTCTCATTGCTTATCTGTAGAACGAAATTTGCTTCCAATGCTTTTTAAGGGTGTTTTTTTCTATAATTAACATACTCGTATGTATGTAAGTATGTATGTTTCTTAGCAAAATAATGTAAATATACAAAACGTTATAGTGATATACATACAACCAAAACGAGTAAACAAAGCTCGTTCTTCAAGTAATCGGTTTAAAACCTTTACAAAAAAATAGGCGTATTTATTTTACATTGCGATAAATCTATTTAGTTTATGTTTTTTATGTACTATACATATTAATTTACATCTTAAGTACCGAAAAATGACATTTTATATTAAAACTGTGCAAAACATTATTAATATATCCGACTATCCGGATGAATAATATTCGTTTGTTTTGCATCGTTAACTATAAAGAGACAAGAGAGAATGATGGTGTTGCCAGTATCAACATGTAAAATTTATTAAAGCATACACTAGCTAAAGTACTGTTTTTGAATAGGATTTTTTAACATAGGTTTGTTAGCCTTAAAGTCTTTGGTAACTAATGTGAACTTCAAACCTCAATTAAGTTTTTTTTTTGAATAAGGCTGTTTGTCTTTGCAGTTCAGTTTGCAAATACTGTTAAATATTTAACAGTACTGTCTCTGTTAGCTGCGAAATTAGCTGTGATAAAAAAATTGGTTTGTGTCTAGACTATTTAAATTCTAGTGTATCTTCACACACGTTGAAAACAGTCCGTTTTTTTTTAATTTATCACATTCACACTTAAAGCTTGTGTCTTTAAGTCTGACACTGATTTAAGGCATATAAAAGTTTCGATGGGAATAGAAATTGAACTCGCAGTGAATAAAATGCGAGATCAGTCCCTTTATCAGCAGCCTGCTGCAACACTTTCCCAATAACAACTTTATAGCAGATGACTGTTAAGTAATGATTAATAATCGTAATAATTTGTAATTAGATTTCTGTTTTAAACGTGAAATAATTAATTAAATTACAATTTTTACATGATTATTAATTTATGAATATTTATTTCTGTGGGGGCAACTAAACTACGCCACAATAAATTATTTTCAAAATATTTGTTCCCATCCTCGATCGAGAGGTAAACAGTACCAAGTCCTATCTAACGTAGTTTTTAAAATAGAAAAATTTAAAATTATACCAAGTCCAAAGCGTTTAGAGCTAAAGAAAACCAGGTAGTGAACAAATCTTCTTTAGCACAAAATTCAATGACACCATTGATTGATTGTTTTAAAAAATTTTTCAGTTGTTTAATATAACAGTGCTGTTTTCGGAGGCATTTACAATCAAAAAGCAATTCGGAAAATGTTCAAGTTGGCCACAAGGCCACAAGTCCACCTGACGGTGCTGACGTCGCCTTCCTTCCTCTTGCCTTTGACATTTTCTTCATCACATATATTTGTAATACCAGCTCTTGCCTGAGTATCTCCGGGGTACTCGATGGTAGGCCCACATCTTATTTCTCAATGCCTAAACTGATCTTATTTTTCGTTTCCTTGGCGTCTTACAATATCTTTGTAATTTATAGACGTTTAGCTCGTTTTCTGGTCTGGCTCTATAACTTCGTGTTTTGTATTTCTTTCTTTCTTGGATCACAAATGATCTTGGTTATAGCCAGTGGCGGTACAAAATATTACTGTATTATTGTCGGGAATTATCACACCATTTGTTCTTGGACTTGATGCTGTATGTTTCAAAAGACATGGGTGGTACTACTCAAAACCACCATGGGAAGTTAAGAAGAACATCAAGTCCTTTTTAACAAGTCACAGTAAAGTTTTATGACATAAGTTTTATTAAGAACATATAATATATTCGGGGTAAGGCGTTTGTGGTTTTCAACATACGTATATTATTGTAGTCTACTGTAAAATCTACAAAATAAATTGGTGAAGTTTACTTCCTCTCAACAGATTTATTTCAAATAATATTGAAAATGCAACAAACAATTAGATTAAAAATTAGATTTTTGAATAGAAATTAAAAAACAAAAATAAAATAATACAAAAATAGTGATTAAATAAATTTCTAAATGTATTGCAATCATTTCATGAATAAGTTTGGATTTTTTAAATAATTTTATTTTCTATTTAAGTAAATTTATTATTAATTTCTTCCAGCATGCAATACTAAAACTCGAAATTAAAAAAACATTTATTTAAAATAAAAATTAGTTTTCCACCCAAAGATTCATATAAAAAATTTTTATTTTAATTGAAATTTCGAAATCAACTTTAAGTTTTCAATTTCGAGCATTAAATTAAAAAAATACGCAGGTGTCTTACGCGAAAAGAATAAATGAACTTGTTATCCTCGAAAAACAAAAAATAAAATAATTGCAATGTTTTGAAAATTTATAATGTTACAAGCCATTTAATAAATATAAATCATATCTCTTTATAAATATAAAGCATTACAAAAATGACACCTTCCGTGACACATGGCCAAATTTGACATGGGTCGACGGAAAATCATTATATATAAAGCATAAGGTTCTCTTGTTAAACGATAGTCAGTTAAATGTCACCATAGAGAGTAACTTAAAATAGATTGTTAAGTAAAACTGGATGAAAAATGCAAGGATTATAATTTGTTTAATCATTTGTTTGTATGTTCGAAATTTGGAACTTGATTTCGAATTCTCGAATTTAGTCAGGAAATAGTCAAATTCCTAAAAAGATTGTAATGAGAGCAATGTATAGTCGTATATTTTATTGATAATTTATTAATTACGTTCAAAATCGAAATTTACAAAACAATAAATTCTGGAATAAAAACCAAAATTTGTTCATTCAATACTCCTCTCTCGAAATCGACCAACAATTTCCTTTAATCTCTTACAAAATGCCGAAGTCATAAACGAAATTCACTGGCCGCAAAAAGCCAGTTAATTTATATGTATAACCAAATAATTTTTCCTAAGCCAGAACTTGCTATTACTATATCTAAAATCTCATTTAAGGTCCTTTGAAAACTTCTAACTGTTTTCTGTATTCGTAAGTGTAATGTTACTACTACTTGTGGCATTTGCTTTAAATATACTGCAGTACTTGCCACCTTTGGTATTTCTTTGCATTATTGTTGTTGTTTTTGTTGTTGATGGGTATTTTTCGTTTCCTCTTCACTAGTTGATGTTGTTGTCTTCTTTGGTTTAGTTTATGCTACCATTTAACTCCTGTAAGTACCTCAAAAAAGTAAAAACAGTCAAAATGGCACAAGGAGTAAAAGGCGAAAAAAATAATGAAAAATCCTTTTTATAAGTGCTCAGCTCTACAATTATACGTATTGTTTTAAAGCTTAAACAATTTCGAGATGTGCCTGCTGCAACTGCCACTTTTGAGTATTAAGATTTTTTATATATGTTTTTTTATTGTAGTTGCAGTACGTAAAACAGTACAACAGAAGCCGATGAAGTGGTGCAGAAATGAGTATCCTTTTATTTACCTTTTCGTAAAAATACTGAAAATCCTTGCCATTTAATGCTAACTGTATACTACTTTAAGCCAGATAGTTTTAACAAAATCAGTGCAATAATGATGTTTGTTCCTAAGAAGAAGCTTAAGAAGAAGTTTTTTTTTCAGATGAGCAAAGAATCTGAAAAACATGTATTTAAAAGTTAAATATGTATGTCCAAAACAGTTAAAAAGCCTGATTCTAAAACAAGGGTTTTAAGGATTTGCAATTTAACAAAATTATAGGATCACCCACAATTCGCCTCACAGGCAGAGTAAAAGCAAGTTTGTGGCATGGTGATGATAACAATAATATACAATTTTTTATTTTTTTAACATCCGAAATATGATCATGAAACTCTGCTAAAGTTATTTACTGTTAATATTCATAAAATATTGGTAATAAGGGTAATATGTTTGGTTTACTTGCTTGTGATCATAATATGTTAAGAAGCAATTAAAAATTGTTTGTAAACTTAAATAGTGTGTTGTACACTTAACGTTTAGTTATGTGCATTGCATAAGGAAAAATGTGAAAATGGCAACCAACACTCAATTGGATTTTAATGAAAACAATAATATTATTGATCTGGCACTTTAATATGATAAAATATTAAGAATTGCAAATACAAAGTAAGTAGAAAAGGTCCTGGTAGAGTAAACATACATCGATATTAACAAAAAATATGACTGCCAAAGAATAGAAATTTCTCGTATTCTTTTTGCAGTAAATGTTTTTGTTTTAATTTTTTTAAGAAGTAACATCTAGGCAATCAATACCTCCTACTTAAAGTGTTACCTTCTTTGGGAAAAGGATAGAGTAGAAAAGAGTGCTTAGTGTAGAGAAAGCTTAGCTCCTTATACAACTCTGCTATTGCATTTTTTATATTAGTTTTAATGGGAATATTGCAGCGCCTCTGGTGTTAAGTAGGTGCATCAACTATCTGAAGCTTCATGATGTGTAGCCATTTTATTATTTGTTTTACTTCGCCCACGAAGAAAGGCGCTGTGATGTATGTACATCAGCATACAACAGTATCAATCGATGTCGTCTCTCGATGTCGACGTCAGTAGTTTAAATAGAATGGTGTCCAAACAATGTATGTTCAAGTAGTTAGACTAGGGTGCTGATGAGGTTTCTGTCTGTACCAACAACGTCGACATGGAAAATTTTTCTTAACTGGAGTCTGATGAGATCTGAACTTGAGTCTACCAAGAAAAATATGTTCAAATAAAATAAGAAATGTTTTAATGCTAAGAAGTCAGTAAAGCCAATTATATAGTATATGTCTGATGTTTTTGTAACAACGAACGATCATAGGTGTAGCTATAGAGTTTTTTATGAAATTATTACACAGGTGTTTCGTTTGAAAAAAAAAACAATACGATAAAAATCTCATCATGGCTTTCAATACTGTTTAATCTTAGCAATTTCAGCTTACCAAACTCGCTATAACATGTCAAGAGAGGACTAAATACAGTTTAAGACGTAGGTTATCTACGTAAGTAGGAAGCGAGTTCAAACTCAACCTTAAAATGTTCCTGTGTCTTCATCACATAATAATAATTGAGGAGTGTAAAGAAAAGACGTACAACTATTTTGTTGACTAATAGTAGGGCAACACGTTTCCAGCTTGGAATTACATATCGGGCTGTTGTTTGTCACGTTTCTGAAATCAGTCCTTGCAAGATTGTGCAACAGAGTGCTTCAAGGATACCTCTAATACTTTCGAGCTTTCTCTAACAAAATACTAAACATTGAATATGGATGGAATAAATTTCTAATCGATAGATAACCAAATATTCATCCATGCAACGATACTAATTTCTATATAACGAGTCGCAAAGAAATCGCCCATTATTAGCGTCTTTATGAACCAAAAATCTGGTTTGAACATTGTAATCTGGAAGCAATTTGGACATTAAAATTTTCATTTAGAAATAGAGTTGATTACATGCAGTTGGATTCCCTGGTAAATGGATCGTTCTCAGTAAATAATGTCTAATGTCTTTGCACGCCTGAACAACAACTACACATAATTCTGCGCCGCAACGCGCTTCACCAGCATTCCGTGATGTACGCTACTGTGATCACATTAACCCTGTTCATTCTGCGAGAAAAAAAAACAATTCTCTATTAATAGAGAAAAACTCATCTGTCTTCCCTCGTAAAAATAACTCTGAAAATTTTCGGACGAATATAAGCACGAGTAAGTATATCTTTCATGTAGTCAAGTTTTCATATCTGTAAAAAAGTTCTTTCTATTGTCGCATGGTTGTCATAAAAATATTGTAATTGAATTAGAAACTATTTCAATCCCTAAAAACTTTAGGATTTTATTTTGCCCACAAATGAGTTAAACAAAAGAGGCACACATATCCTAACGTGTGTGTGTAACGCACACACACACATAAAAAGATAAAGGAAGGATGCAACTTTTCTTTTATCATTCATGATATATAGTTTGTATTTATTGCTTTGTGGTTCACCATTTCTAGCACTGTGGCAGCCACACCATAAACCAATTTAAAATTAAGGAAAAGCTTTCTGACACAAAAGCTAACAATTATCAGCAACTTAATTGTTGGGCTCTGAGTTTTAGTTATAAAAAGGGAACTCAGCAACTGTGTGTTTGAGGTTTGAGCGGGTGGGTCATGTGCAGTTTCCTGAGACAATGTCGTGTTTGTTTAGCTCCATTAGATAAAAACTTTTTTGTTGCTTGATTCAATGCGGCAAAAAGTACATACACGTACACAAACACAGATTTCTCCTTGTCGTTGGTGCAGCATTTCTCTCGAGTTGTAAATTGTCAGAGGATTTAATAATAAAAATTTTTAAATTGTTATGAAAAGTTTTAAGCTGTTGGGATTACATTAACGACTGTAAATCTGTTAAGCAGTTTAAATTAGATTTTTCTAGGAAAGTTTTCAATTCTTGTAATTTTAAAGTAGAGACATATTTGAAACATCTTAACAAGGCAGGAAAATATTGTTCCTGTTAAAAATATATAAGAGTGCAGTTTTATAATTCCACGAATTCTTGCCTTTTCAGCAAAGAACGAGTGTGTTCGTGTTATGTGTGCCAACATAAAAAAAAATCGCTAATGGAATGCAGAGAAATACCACAATTTACTTTTTCTACTGAACAGACCTCGTAGCATTTGATGCAATACTGCTATCGCTAACTATTATGTATTACTAGCCTACATCTTTAAGCGACCCGCAAGTGAAAAAAGTATTGTTTCTATGGGGCTCTGCACCATCAATTTTAATGGTTGTGATCCGTTTGTTACGCCAACATTCAGATCGCCCAAAGTAGTCAGTCGATAAAATCCATGGAATTATATTGGACAATCGGAAGAAGAAAGTGCATGAGGTGTCCGAGGATAATGGGTGACGCGATCACTTACACTCGATCGTAAGCACAACCGTGTGACCACTTCAAAGGAATGTTAGACGACGTCTTGTAACACTATGTCTCCACGTGCCATTGAAATGGATAATACATGAACGCCGGCAGAGCAGTGGCATTAATTTGTTCTTCTTCTTGTATGTGGCCAATACGTGTTTAATGTTTATGTTCAGGCAAATCATTAATTTTTCGTATGTGTGTTTCTTTGTCTGGCCTGATTTGCGTATGTTTTGTCAGTTTTCTTCTACATGGCAAACATCATAGTGAACATGGTTGTTCGAACATATGTTCGGGAAACAATGCACGAAACATGAACATGATGACTAATGGAGACCGTTAGTAATTGTGGATGAGATATGGTTCCATCACTGCACAGCAGAGATAAAGGAATAGCATTGCTTTGGGCGAACATGGTCATGGCCACCGTTTCGTTCACACCGTTTGCCTTACAGATAAAACAATTAAGGGTGAGTATTATATGGAACCTTTGGGCAGATTCAATATACATTTCAAGCAAAAACGACCTCATCTATAGAAGACAGAAGATGATATTCCATCAAAACGATTCGCGGGTGCACACGTCTATAGTCATAATGAAAAGAAACCATGAATTGGGCTACGAACTGCTACCCCATACAAAATACTCTTCATATTTATCCCCTTGAAACTATTTCCTGTTTCCAAATTTAAATGGAAATGGCTGGATGGTAAATGATTGGGTCATGCAAACACAAGCCTATTTTGAGAGACTGGAGTGATCTTATCATTTTGGGACAAGGAAAAAACTAGAAAGACACTGAAAGACGGGATTATCAAATTGCCCTCGATTTTGGTTTCAAAACATAATTAAATCAATACTTGCCAAAAAAGGTCACATATATTTAAAAATTGTACATATTTAATTAGCTCTTCTGTTATAAAGTAAATTACTAGCTGAGAACTCCTCTTCTTATTACTACCTATTCGATTTCCTCCACTGTGCGGTAACATTTGTTTTTCTATTTTCTTTTAGAATTACAAAAAAAAATAATAATAATAATAAAAGTATTTGAACTTTACGGCAGACCCATCTAGCCGCTGCTCTTATTTTGGAAACAACTTCTTACTTCCTTTTAGAATTTCCTTCTGGTAACAAGTTAACGATCTCTAAACATAATTTTTTTATCATCAATTTCCTTAAAAAAAAATTTAACATACAAATTTCCAATTTGTATCTGTTGGGCAATAAATCAAAAAACTGAAAACTCTTTTCGTTTTTAATTATGTGAGAAGTTCCGAAACAAAAATAAAAAGGCCATAGACTTGCTAAAACTTTTTTAGTAAATAAAAAGCCTTAAAAAATATTTATGGCTATAAAAAAGAATGAACAAAACAGGGAAAATTAAGAAGGTACCAACCAAGTGAAATATCAAGTAAATTTTTTTTGTCAAAACGGATGTTCTAAATAGGAAATGAACTAAAATCTCTGGCAGAGGGTAAAACGAGATAGTGTTACCAACATGCTCTATAAAAGAGGAGAGCAACAACATATTTTTATGGTCTACATGGCAGAAAAACACACACAAAATTAAATCCTTAGAAGTATTCAAAAAGAGTGAAAGAATAAAAAAGTTGCCATTAAATAATGCAGGAAGCAAACAAACAAACAAACAAGCAAAAAAAAAACAGCAACAACAGATATTAAAAGTATGAACGACTCTGCTTGGAAATGCTAATTTTGGCCTTCAGCCAAAAACTCTGATCACATTAGAGTAAATGGTACTGGAGATAAAAGAGGAAAAAAAATGAATGAAAAGAATTTCTTTTATTTCTGTAATTTTTCTTTCCGTAATATTTGGGTGTTACAACAGACAAGTAGACAAACAGTTTGAATATATCAGTAAGATTGGAAACCCATTTTTATATATGTATTTGCTTTCAGACAGTGGGAGCAAAAAGTAGCACTTACATTTTTAGTGAAACTTGGATAAAAAAGCACCAAAGTTAAGAAAATGCAAAAGTTTCAAAGTTTGCAAAAATATATTTTAATTTTTTTTAATGTTGAAATTTGCTAATAATGAAAATGTTGAAAAAAATCATGATAAAAAATTTTCCAAAACAGAAAATAATACCAGTTTGATGAAAGGCATACTGTCATTTCTGTCTCAATATCTTAATAATAATTCTAACATCACGGTTTAGACGCAAAAGAATCTAGCAGAGGATATACATTCATATACACACACACATTCACTCACTCAAAAGTAACAACGAAACGAACTGTCTTAAACAAGTGTAAATGATAAAAAATATTAATGTTGGCCTAAAAGGTATCTAAAAAACTTGGCAACAACTTCGCTCGTACTGAAGAGTAAACAAACCAACTAAAAAAATATAATAATAATAATAATAAAATAACAAATATCTGCACTCCAAAAGACAAGTTAAATTATAAACGCCACTACCCGTGCCATTTCATGAAAACAAACTTTAAAAAAGTCAT
This sequence comes from Germaria angustata, assembly GCA_963681545.1. Classification (NCBI taxonomy): domain Eukaryota; kingdom Metazoa; phylum Arthropoda; class Insecta; order Diptera; family Tachinidae; genus Germaria; species Germaria angustata. Next base: position 114,456,730 of record OY812998.1, on the reverse strand, counting down.
GCTTTTAAGGTCTTTGACCGTTTAGGTCGCGCCAAGGTATTACGTGCATATGAAAATTATTTCATTCAACTCTCCAAATACACGTACATACATGCAACATATTGGTACTTGTACTCGAACTTTACGACAAACCAGCAGCCACAAACATCCGAAGCAGCAGCAACAGCAGCCGCCAACCAACGATACTAACAACTACAACCGAAACAGTAACATTTTTTGCTCGAAACTCAAATATTGCGTTTTGTGTTCAAAAAATAAAATGAAGAAAAAATGTGATTTAAACCACATACTCCAATCAACTTCAGCCGCAATTTATTATGCATTATAGATGGGAATTGCAAAACGTAAAATGTAAGTGGAGTAAAATCGGCTCAGACATTTAATATCAATACAAATGTAGTGTTTTACGTTTTTTGTATTTAAACTCGAACAAAAATTACAGTTTATAAAATGAAATATTTTCAATCGTTGATAAAAAGTATGTATGAGGTATTAAAAAGGTACCTCCTAAAAAGTAGTTTTTATAAAAGTACTTACTATAAAAAGTTGTTTCTATAGTACCATTCATATGCTATAGTACTTTTTATAAAAAAGTAGTTTATAAAAAGAACCTTTTATAAGAAGTGCCTTTTATAAAAAGTACCCTTTATAAAAAGAACCTTTTATAAAAAGAACATTTTATAACAAGTACCTTTTATAAAAAGTACCTTTTATCAAAATTGCCTTCTATAAAAGGTACCTTTTATAAAATGTACCTTTTATAAAAAGAACATTTTGTAAAAAGAACCTTTTATAAGAAGTACCTTTTATAAAAGGTAACTTATAGAAGGTAAAGAATACCTTTTATAAAAAGTACCTTTTATCAAGAATACCTTTTTATAAAGAGTAACTTTCATGAAAAGTACCTTTTATAAAAAGCACATTTTATAAAAATACATTTTATGAAAAGTACCTCTTATAAAAAGTTTTTATTAAGGATACTTTTTATAAAAAAGTACCTTTTTGAAAAGATACCTTTTATAAAAAGTGCCATTTACAAAAATATCTTCTGTCAAAGTACCTTTTTAATAAGGTATCTTTAAAATTACTTTTTATAAAAAGTATTTTTCATCAAAAGTACTTTTTATAAAAAGGAACCCCTCATAAAAAAACCTTTTATAAAAATTACCTTTTATAAAAAGTATCTCATAAAAAGCTACGTTTATAGAGTAATTTTTATAAAAAGTACTCTTCATAAAAAAGTTTTTTTATAAAAATGGCTTTTATAAAAGCCACGTTTGATAAGAAGCACCTTTTGTAAAAAGTACCTTTTATAAGAAGTACCTTTTATAAAAAGTAACTTTTATAAGAAGTACCTTAAAAAAGTACCTTTTAAAAATCATCTTTTATAAAAAGTACCTTTTATAAGAAGTATCTTTTATTAAAAGAGCCGTTTATAAAAAGTATTTTTTACAAAAAAGTACCTCTTATAAAAGCTATAAAAAGTACCTTTTAAAGTATGTGATTTTATAAAAAGTACCTTTTATGCAAGAAAAACTAATTCGTATAGTAATTAATTGTGATAGTTGCATAAGCTCGAATATGGTAGCTATTTATAGGCAGATCGCATGGTGCTCAAAGTTCCAGTGACCATTTTTTTATTACAGGGTTAATTTCCATATGACATTTTATAAGACTATCTGCTTGGATTATTCATGGTTCTTAAAAAGTTTCCTGCGTTGGTAAGGAATTATTAGACATGAAGTATGCGATAAAATTGGTAGGAGATTTAATATCATCATCAACCTAGATATGGCTACTTGAGAGAGGGAGAGAAATGGAAATGGTATTTATCTAAGTTGCAGAAAAGAATGATGGGGCTGCAACGGGCAATTTTGTACAATTTATGCAAATGCCGAAGTTCTGGTAAGAGTGAGCATTTCATTGTTTCCTCGGATAGCCGAGATTTCTAGAATCTCCCTATTTCAAACAAACAGTCCATGGTGGCTCTTAATACATATTGGATTTTGTGGTGCAAGTTGATCTGCTTCAAACATCCGTGAGATGTCGGATATTGAGCGTTAAAACACATTGACTCTATTAATAATATTTTTTATAACAAAAATTACATTCAAAAAATAAATTTTGTTATATTTTTGAGAGTGTAAGGCATGTGTGGCAGAGTCGATGTATTATTACATTTCTTTTTATATAAATCAACGAAAAATTTTAATACTTCTATATTTGTTATTTAACGCTTTTTAAACTTTTATGCTTCTGAGTTGCTGTGGTTTCCTCTCAATACCTTATTTATGTCAACGCTTGTGGTTCCGAAGGCATCCATCTCTTACACATATTTCATGCCTTGTTTAACTTAAGCACGCCACTTTAATGTTCCTCCCATCTACTCCGGCATACAGTAGTAATAATAGTGCCACTCAGTCACTAACTGGAAACTTTTTTGAGACGTTTACTTTACGACTTCAACTCTAAAAGCAGACGACGCTCACAATATATTTTTCGTACCATTAACAGCATTAAATTGTTGAAACAAGGATTTCACAAAACAGTAATAAAGTTTTTTTTGTATCAAAAGAGGCGCAAAACCACTCGACAAGGAAGAGAACAAAAATGTTCATTTTGGAAAAATGAAAACTTTTGCAGTCATATGAAACAATGGCAACTAATTTGTGTTGTTATTGACAAGACCGCACCCAGAATTTTTTGTATGTGAATTAAAGCTGTTACATTGATTTAAAAAAAAATTATTTAATTTTCCACCCATGTAGTTGTAAAAAAACTAAAATTGACATACTTTTTTAATTGTTACACTTTATTTTTCATTAAATAGATTCCCCCAGCTGCCGAAATTATGTTTTATTTGAAAAGGCTTTGACCGATATGGAACGTTTACAGCAATTTTTTTTTAATTGTGAATAAGCTTCCCAATACTTTTATAATACATATTACAGAGAATGAAAGCATCTAAGTTAGCGACTCATTCAAAAAAAAAAAAAAAAAAAAAAAAAAAAAATATATATATATATATATATATATATATATATATATATATATATATATATATATATATATATATATATATATACATATACAGTATATTCAATATTTCTTGAAGGTTGGACTTTAAAATTCTAGTATTCAAAAGCTTAGGATATTTCGAACTTTCGATAAAATTTCAATATAAAATTCGAGCAAACAAAAGCACATACATCCTCGTACAGCAAATACAATTTTATACGAAATAACAACCCAAAGATTTATAAGAATGATGCCTGACTGATGAATAACTCTGGTGCACACAATGAAAATCTTGGTGTCATTGATTTATAATGATATATAGTATAACTTGCGTATTTATTGCAGAGTTTTACATGCATGATGGGGTTATAGCCGCCATACTTCACCAATAGGAGCTTTCAAACTTTGACTGTTGATAGTGGCCATATTGTTGAAGCTATATTTGTCAAATTGGATGTCATTTATTTAGGTTGTTTCGCCAAATCAACGGCGTGTGCTATAGGTCGATGGTTATCAATTTCTTTTGGCTTGAATTGGATGATATGGACACCAACGATATGTGTTTTCAATATGTCGGCGCTACATTCTGCACGATCATCATCTGCATCATCTCTATGTGCACTGGCCATAGAGATTGTTCGATTTGATCCCGTTAAAGTTATTCTTGTGGGGGTCTCAAATAAACCATAAATCGCAGTGGCCCTCAAAGCCAACATAATCCATACCATCGGTTAAATTCAACGTGATTTACGCGCCAGAGTCTCGGAAAATTTACCATTTCGGATGCGCGCCACCCAGCGGAGCCGCGGCGAAGATTTAATTTCATTGATATACCTTTCAAATGATATCGCATACAGGTTTGTTTTACTTAATCTTAGGGATAGGAAGCGCTTAATGACGTACCCATATAATGCACAATATTGTTGAGTATCTTATTGCGTTTGTTACTGTCGTTTTGCCACACACTACACAATAAGTTGCTCAATACTTTTATAGCAACTATGGTGCGATATTTCTTGAAATAGATGTAAAAGTAAACAAAATCTACACACAAATGATTTTAATAAATAGAAACGTAAAGTTCTCGTATACGAGGACGGGTCAATCAGACTGTGACTTTTTGAGCGAAACAAAAGATTTTGGATAAAAAGTCATCCTATTTTTCAATATAGTCTACCCTTTGAACTCTTTACGCTTGTCCCAAAGTTTCTCCAATTTGTTTGTCATTTCTAAAAAAAATTAGGTTTGTCGAGGTCATTAAAACAGATATTTGTTTGTGAAATAACTTCATCGTTGGAGTCGAACGTCTTTCCGGTGAGCCATTTTTCAGGTTTGTAAACAAGAAGTAGTCACTAGGTCCCAAATCCGGAGAATAGGGCGAGTGGGGGATCAATTCACAGTCCATTTTATGGAATTATGCCCTGGCAACTCGGTCCTAAGTCCGGAGAATAGGGCGGGTGAAGGAGCACCTTGTATCCTGATTCATTAATTTTGCCATGGAAACTGCACATGTGTGTATGCTTGCATTGTTCTGATGTAAACGAACTTTCTTCTTGGCTAAATGTGATCGTTTATTTTTCAATCCTCTTAAAATCGAACCAATCACTTGACGCATAATATTCGCTGTTGGTGGCTTTACTCTTTTCAAGGTAGTTAATGTGGATTACACCTCGTGCATACGAACAAACGGTCGCCATGACAGACGAACCCTCCTGGGCCTTCTTTGGCGCCGAAACCCAGTGTTTTGATTGCTGTTTGGTCTCTGATGTGTTGTGATGAATCCACATTTTGTCCTCAATTACAAAACGGGGCAAAAATTCGTTCATATTGGGGTTGAACAACGCCAAATACTCTTGCGAAGTTCGATCCTACTGAAAATTTTCGTAACTAAAATCTCTCTAGTGACGTGCATGGTGGATTAGAAAATTTACGTCCACCAGTAGTTAAAATTTAATTTTATCCTGTCTTCTTTAAAATATATTATGGCCGTGCTTAAAACATTTTTTTTATTAAAATTTAAGAATTTAAAAACGTGCTTAATCATTGAATTTTAATTAAAATCGGTTCGATTATAATCGAAATATAAATAAATAATAAAAATCGCCCAGTTGATTCGATTTTGCTCAATCCAAATAATTCAACATTTACTTGTTCGCAAAAGCAGTATAAAGTATTTTACAGGTCAGAATTTATAAGAAAAACTAACATGAAAACCCGAAAAAATCCTGGCTACAGAAATTAAATCCTTTTTCTGAATGGAAAGTAATGTATTGTTGATTAAAAGGATCGTCTATAATTGAGTCTGCCTAATTGTATATAATTTTTGTACTATAAATTTATAGACCAATTAAAGCTAAATTTGAAAAAAGGACCAAAAAACTTACCTGTACTTGAAATATTGTCACTGTGTCATCGAGCATTTGAATGCGAACGGTAATCTTTTTGCCACCACGATGACGAGGCGTTGAAGGTGTACCATCTACTCCAGACGGTGTGCTTAACGAATGTTTCATATTGGAGCCATGCACATGAAAATCATCACCTTCTCTAACAGCCAATTCGGGAACCATACCGCCGCCTCCACTACCGCCGGGACCACCACCAACTTTCCTTTCGATCATAGACATTTTGTACAACAATGTGTTGAATTAAACGTGTGTTTGAAACACGTGACAAAAAAGCAACTCAAATTGAATGAAAACAGGCAATTAACAAAAATTTAAGAGCTTTAGGCTTCTTTAAAGTTTTCTTTTTAATCGTTTATAATACAACTGCTTGAGTTTCGTTTCCGGCAATATCAATGCAATAATTTCAAATCGGCAGAGAGGGTGTGAGAATTAAAAATATTTCTTGCAGCATTTACTCAGATACGCGCGTTCACACACCAAGAAAAAAGTTCAAAATTAAATGGCACAAGGAATACAATTTAAATAAAAAATATACAATCGTTGATTTGTTATTGCAGTTTTACATTTCAAATGGCGATGTTTGAGAGAAGTAGTTCGAAATTTGATTTGCATACAAACACACTCACACACACACTTGCGTGTATTTTGGGTGTTTTCCCAGGGAATGTTTTATTTTTTCTTAAAATGCATATAAAGAAGATCGTGGGTGCTTCGTTGTAATACTAAAATATTGGAAATTGTTTTTTGGGGAGTTTTATCTAGAATAACAAAATGCAGATTTTCTTTAGAAAGCAGCAGTTTCGTAGTGGTTTAAAATAAACCTGGAAATTTGGGGAAAAAATTGTTTTTGTTTTTGTTCTCGTAGCAGATATTTTTTGTTTTCAAATTTTTATTTCTTTTTGTATTTTCGTAGTATCGTTATTTATTTATATGTTGCAGCTTCATTTGGTCAGTTGTTGTAGTAGTTGTTTGCTTAATTTTCCTAATGTTTTTGGCCTTCTTTTCTATTTGTCTTAAACTCCACATCGTTGTGATGATGTTTAGTGACGTAATGGAAGTTGGCAAATAGAAATGGTGTTAAGTTCTGTAAAAAAAAAATAAGGAAACAAAAAACGAATGAGAAAAGATTAAAAAATATTATTTTAAAGACGAAATTAAGAAATTATTTATGAATAATTTTCTTAAATATTATTGAGACAAAATGTTATTGATGAAAATGATTTGCAGGTATAGAACCAGTATCAAAGACTCGAAATCAAACATTCGTAACAATAAGATTAAAACAAATCTCTTAAAAAAAACCAGATGCCATTCTCACAATAATTTATGATATGTTAACAAAAGATTTATAAAACAAATTTGCATAAAAATGTGTTTCATAAACCTTTGATGATTTTATTTTAAAAATGATAAACAATTTTATACACGTACAGATATTATTTGTATGTGTAAATTTAGATCTGACTACTAGCACAGAATATACATATATGGTAATTGGGACCAGGCCCGTATTAAACCCCATATAGAAAACAGACTCCAAAAGTAAAGTGGTGGCTCTAGATACGAGTATATTCAAGGCATTTGGCAAGGACTTGCATATAACAAGTTTGTCAAAACTTATAGCTTTTGGTGTCAGTGACGATTTCTCCCAATTTATATCGAGTTTTGTCAGGGATCCCACTATACGAGTTATAATAGATGGGATCTCATCAGAAGAGTTTAAGATATTTTCGAAGGTACTGCAAGGAGCCGTTTTTTTTCTTAATAAACTTCTCTACTCTTTTGCAAATGGCAGCAGCATTACCTATTCCTATTCAGTCGAATAGGAATAGGTAAGCCTCTTGAGAGATTTGGGCGATGAAGTGGCATATGAATGATACGCTTAATCATGATCTCCTAACGATTTTGGAAGGGGCTCATACGAATCGGATCGGTTTTAATGCTCGTAAGACACAATAATTTATGTACAAACGTTTGACGAAATGTGCGCACAAACGTATAACGAATTGTGCTGTTTCCCCCATAATTATGGGTGATATAATTATTGAGGAATATGAAGCTCTTGATGTTCTTGGTATGAAAATTCAATGTTATGTTCGACTTTTCAAGACAGTGCAAGAGAAACTTCACTCCTTCTAATCTCTTTACTATTTATACCATCTATATCCTACTGAAAATGGAATACAATTCTAATGTATGGGCGGGTGATTAAAAGTCTATTTTGAAGCTGCTCGACCAAGTACAGGAGAGGGCGAAGAGGCTCATGGGTGACAGTAGTGTAGCCAGCACTGGAGCATCGACGCAACGTGGGGCGTGTTTCATTTTTTTTTATCGTTACTATAATGGAATGCGTTCCAATGAAATCAGGGAATTTGCGTGTCTTTTATATGAAAGGGTATACTTCCGACCACTGATGACTAAATATATTTAGAATAAATAATGTCTTAAAATTGCTTTAAAACTTTGCTGGAAATAAAATTTACTTTAGACAAAATGTTTGTTCGTTCGAATGTAAATAAATCCCAGCAAGTGGGGCATACTTTAATATTTTTGTTATTACAAACATTTTAGAGCATATTTTTGAAATTGTTTGTCAAAAACTTTTTGCTTTAAACTACTACTATGATCTCTTCACATACAATAAATGATCAAAATTGTTAATCATATTCCCGTTTTTACAATAGATTTTCGAAATTCGAATAAGCAAGAAATAAAATTTTTTTATATATGAGCAAACAAAAACAAAGTGTGTTCTGTCTCCTAAACAGGTAGATTTAAGTTCTACATGACCATACACATGAAATAGTTTCTCTATTTGAAACCCTGAATAAATACATAAGAATACAGTAGACTCGCGAAAATCTGAACACTCTGAAATATTAAAAACTTTTTCTAACAGAACGTCAACAAATCTTAAAAGTTTTATAATGAAACTGTTCATTTTATCTTTGTATTTTATTGCTAATATGGAGAATTCCAGGATGTTAACGTTAGGCTGCTTTAGAAAGATGTGTTTTTTTTTTGTTCTATGATTTTTGCTCTCTATGCAAATTAGGTGTTTGAGAAATCTTAAAGCAAAAACTATTTATATTAATGATGATCACACAAAACACTTATACATATCCAAAAAACAAGCGACTTCTTTTTTTAAATATTTACGTATTCCATAAAAAATCCCTCTGTGAAATAGTTTTTTTTTTACGAAAACTGGAGTGAATAAATATAAATATTTCATACTTGTTTACTAAAAATATACTACAGAATTTTTGGTTTAACTTTAATTGTTAGAATCTAAACTATCACAGTTAAGCGTAATCGTTTGCTTAAAAAATTTTACAATCTATAAATCATGAAGAAATTTGAAAACGTAAACATTCATGACCAAAGTTAAGTTCAGGTTTTCGAGAGACTACTGTACCAGAAAAAATATAACGCTGCATATACTTATGTGTGTTGCACAGTGCGAAAATTGCGACATATTTCGGAAACAAATTCTGTTCTTCTAGATAGGCGTAGCAGAGCATTTTTTTAGCCCATTCATTACTACGTGGATATGGCCTGTGGACGCTATAAATCACGTTATTAATCTGCTCAAAGTAAATTTATTTTAATTCAATCTTGGAATTAATGTTGGCTTTATATATTCCATGGAGCATGTGACTTCAGAAACAGTATGGCGATGCATAACTGCAAGCAGAAAGTAGCAATTTGCTACTTGCCGCAAACAAAAGAAAATTAATTGAACACATTAAACATTTTTAAAAAGTTAATTTATTATAGTTAAATCCCTTCTCCATTTTGTGGAGTTTGTAACGTTAGAAAATATAAGAGGACGTAGATAGGCCTGCCTGGGAGTACTTTGCCCTCTTCGATTTTTTTTTTTGCTTCGCCCACAAAATGTTTTCCTTCTTATGAAATCTCTGGCAAATGGCGTAATTTTAATCTTTTTTTAAGGATTGTAGACCACATCTCCCACCATAAGAATTCCTAGAGGTTGCAGAGCTCCCTAGAAATTTCTCTAGCTCTTCTATTTCTATCTATGCATAGTTAACTTTAAATGTGAGTTACGTTTAAACTATTTTTATTTCCTTCATCTAACATGACTTTCAAATCATTCTTTTACAGCTCTGAACTTCTTTTTATCCGTTAAATTAATCATTTGAATAAATTTTAGATTCCGTATAAGTTCTTAAATTTATTTGACATTTGTAGCCGAGAAAAAAGTTTATCTACAAAACAACACACTGATCTTTACTGACTTTAATCAAAATTTATTGAGTCTAATTAGTTGATGTCAAATATTTTTTTCTTTATTAACTTGGCGTATAGTTTAATTTCAGTTTCAATTAGACTGAAAAAAATCAGGGAATTTAAAATACAAAAAACAAAGTGCGATTAGAGCCAAAACCAATAATTGCATCACAGAATGTGATGGTCAGACTCATTAACTTCGCACAAGTTGCGAGGAAAGTTTTTTCCACCAATGGTCGATAATAAAATGATAAAGAAAAGTTTGGAAAATTGTATATTGTGCGAGGTAACCTATTTTAAGCTACAAAGTAGATCTGTTTGGCGGCCTAGCGACTTTTTTATTAATTAGTGGTAGCCCAGTGCCCGACACAGATTTTATAACAGTCAAGTTCGAAAATCTTTGGTTTTGAGATCAATACCGAATGTTTGCTTGGTGCATTATGTCTTCTTCAAAAGCTTAACTGCCTGTTTCACGATGTCGAACGACATCGTTCGTTCGCATAAATACATTAAAACCAAAAACAACATTTTAAAATTTGTTGCTGTTTCAAACGCATTTATGCGAACGAACGATGTCGTTCGACATCGTGAAACAGGCAGTAAGAGTCCCAAGAACGACTTCAATAAAATATTCATTGTATACTAAGAACAGAGGAGGAAATAGTCCTGAACTGTTTATCTTATCAACAGCACTGATAAGATATTCTCCACTCATGTAATGTGCTGTACCGCAGCTAAGAAAATTCGTTATGGCAAAACTTATAGAGGAATAATTGTTTATGAATATTAGATCTCACTTGTCTCGCATTAAGGGAGAGACCTAGAGTTAGACAACCGACCACAAACCTATGTGGTTCCACGGGTCTGGCTAACGTCGTTCTAAGTGATAGTTTCGGATTACATTGAACAGACGCTCTTAGATCTTATGTGGTTTGGTATCATTCCAAATTTGACAATTTTGTTTGTTGGCAAGCCCATTTTAGCCAGAAGGGGGCCTCATCGCTAGAGATGATTGTTCGAAGAAAATTACTGTATTACAGAATAGCCATTTGGATAAAACAGTTATAACATTTGCAGGTGTTGTTGAACACTACATCCGTCCCTGGTTAAACAATTCAAATAAATGACAGCCAATTCGAAAGATTTAACTTCAACAAATATGGCCGGTATCAACTTTCATAGTTTAAAAGTCCGCATATGTTATTAAATGCATTTATTTATATTATTTTCTCATTTTTAAATTTTTCATTCTTTTCCTGGCGTAATTTATTAAATTCGATATTCTAACCATGGCCATAGGCAACAACTAATTGGGGAGGAACCTCATACCCCTTTAAGAGAAATTTAGCCTCTCCCCCAGATTTTTCCCTTATTATGGTATTTCAACACTCATTGTAGGTAGAAAATTTTCTAACTACGTCCACGATTTCAACGCCCCTTTTGGGCGTCTTCTTTAATATATATATATTATACTGATTAAAACATTGAAGTTACTCTTAGAAAATAGAACTGAACTAAGTTTAACTATTAAAAGTTTATAACGTATACGTGACGCGCAAAATAGAAAGGGACCTAAGGGTAAAAACCGGTTTTGTTCAGGAGAGCCATTTTAAAGATTTAAATACGTGTATATTTGGTGTACCACCACTTTCATAAAACGCGCATATCTCTGGGAGGGAACACTTGTGGGGCATGGGATCGGTCTCATTCGATGCTTAGATGTTGTCCACTTAAAAAAAAGTGAAAATTGATTTTTTTATACTTAGGTCCCTTTCTCTATGCGCTGTCACATATTGTAATAAGTTTATATTTTTGAAAATTATTTTCAGAATTCGTTTATTTGTGCAGATCTTCATTAAATAGAAACTAAATAGTGATTAATATTCCACGCGCATAATGAAATCATACATAAAAACGTTCATAAAAGCAAAATGATGGCGATTATGAATTAATGTTTGAATGAAACGAAGTCCATTTCATCATAACTTTCAGTTTAACAATAATTTTAAACAAAAACAAGCAAAATTTATTTATTAAAAAAACAGTTTGTTAAAAATAAATTCCAATTTCAATTTTAAAGTTCTTGCAGCTGTTGTTTGTTTTAGCACAACATGAACTAATAAAATATTCTGGAATTGTAGATTTACCAAGTACCGACGATGACGACGATGATGATGATGACGAAGATGATGATGTTCATCATGCAGAAAATAAAATATTAATGTTCTTCATTCGCTTTAAATTGAAATCATCAAATAACAATCATGATGATAATCATGGCCATCATGGTTTTCACTATTCTAATGTTTCTTCCTGATGTGTGTTAGATAAAAACGTACGTATGTATGTTTCTAACAAAATGTCTAATTTCTTAAGTAAAAATTTAACTTGTATTTTATATATATGTTATACTAGGTGGTCCAAATATAAATATATTTTTCAAATCATATTTTGGCACTGGTAGATTTTTTTTTTGTCCGAAATATTAACTATCAGTTAGCATCGTACCTCCACAGATCAAAATGGGTCGTCTTACGCTTGAAGAACGTTGTGACATATTTCAAAGCATTCAGACATCGAATTTGGCCAAAAAGTAATTTTTTCCTGTCGGGGGCGCATTTTCACCTCGCCAGCTGTAAACAAAAAAAATTATGGCATCTGGGTATCGAATCGATAAGGTAATGGAATTACAAAGAGTGACAGTTTTTTGTAGATTTTAGAGTGATGGCATCATTGGCAAAATGCCATATCAGTCAACGCTGAGCCCCACAAAGCCATAATTACAGACTTTTTATGGGCTGCATTGGAAAATCTTCTGTTTTAGCAGCATGAAGCACCATGTCATTACAGCTTATTTAACTTTTTAAAAGATACTTGTATTTGGTACCACCCTATGGTTACAAACATCTACATACAGCAGCCAACTAAACGTCACAACATGCAGAAAACCTGATTCACTAGAAGTTCCCGAGTGTCTCATCTAAGAAAGTTCATATTTGGCAATGTCAACTTTTTTCTTTTTACCCACATAAATGGCGTGGAAATGTTTCAGTCTTTTATTAGAGTCGTTTTATTCATCTATTTGACTTCATTTAAGATATATTCTACTTGTTTGTGTATGGTTTGGTTGCTTTCTTAACCATTAGAATGTGTAGTAGAATTCTATTGAAAATCAATTTAAAAGTTTAGTACTGTTATGCTGGTGCAGGCAATAAGACGCAATCGAAATTGAAAAAGGCATATTCGAACAGTAAAGTCCCCTACGATTTCTGGGAATTTAATTGTAAATTTTGCAGAGTACAGCAGATTTGGTGCACCTCAGACAAGTAGCAGAGTACAATTCAGCAGTGCTCTTTTGTATTGCCTGTTCTCCGTTTGTCAGCATTGCAGTGGCGCAATTTATAGTACGAGGCAACTAAAATGCATCGGAAACGTTAAGGCTGCAGTTACGGCTGCCAAGTTGTGAATATTGGCCTTCACAATACGGCTCGAGAGGCGATTAACAAGAATGTACTCGTAAACTGCAAAAGTTTTTCACGGAAGCAGAATTTGTAGTTCGTGAATAATTAGCAGAATGAATTCCAAGTACATATCGTTCATCTGCCCAAACAAAATCATGACTAAGAAAAGAGTTTTACAGAAAATAAGGCTAAAAATGTCTAATTTACACACAACTCCATGGAAAGATTAGAAAAAAACTAATAATAACGATGCCATTGTAATCAGCAGATGGGAGGACATAGGGATCAGCTACATATTTTTTATTTCAGAAAATTTTAAAACGCTCTATTTTGTGGCCCTCTGTTATCAAACAATTTATTGAATTCAAAATACATATTCAATCTGATATTTTACGAAACTGGAAGCAACACAAAATAACTATTTCTTGTCAAATTCCAAAGAAAAAGTCCTACGAAAATAATAGAAATAGTTTCATTCTACCCATCGTCCATTGCTTTTGTGCAACAAAAAAAAAAAAGAAACTTGAATAAAAGAAAGAAATACTCGTAAAATAAGAAAAAGAAAATTGTATCCTACATTTTCTAATGCTTGCAATCATACTTCACATGCTTTGCGACAATGATGTACTTCTTCTTTCATGATGTTGTTACACCATAAGATTGATCGTGACGATGATGATGATGATGAGTTTAAGCTTGAAATAAGTTGACAATTTTTAATTCAGTTGCACTAGAACTTTTTGGGATTTAGTGCGTTCATTTTTTCTTCTTTTTTTTAATGCAGACGAAACTATGGCACGTCAATCACAACACTGCACTACTTTGCCCCATTACAAAGACATTTCCAACATTAGGAGGCCAAGTTTAGATTGCGAAAGAAGAATTTTAAATAAAAAATTGTTATATAAATTGAATAAAACTTGATATTAATAAAATAGAAGAATTACTCAAAGTATTCTTCTAGGGGAAGAATATAAATCAAGAAAGAAAAAATTTTTTATTAAAATTCAGGGTCGTTGGAGGGAATTAAAACTGCAAATCTTATTGAAGGTTTAAAATATCTATCAATCCACGAGGGCGGGTCAAAATTCTGTGAAGTTTTTGAGCTTCCTGTCTCTTAACTGAAGGGACGATACTGCTCCTGTTAATAGGCAACACTGCTCCAGTAAAAATTTAAAGAAGCCGTGTCATTTGGTTTGTGTTTGACAACCATTGGTAGCAGCGTGATTTGAGGAGAAAATGGAAAAAAGTTAATTTCGTGTGTTCATTTTTGTGAGAAAAACCCATCATCCAATTTAAGGTTAAGCTTTATAAATACAATGGGAATTCTGTACAATTATTTTCAATGGTTTACTGAATTTCGAAAAATGACAAACGTTGTGGACGACGACCGAAACAATTGAAAAATTCACGATACGGTGTTGGCCAATCGGATATTGAAAGTACTACAGATTGTAGAAGCCATAAGCATATCGCATGGCTCAGTGGTTTCAACTTAGAATGATCTCTTGGACATGAGAAAGCTTTCGGCAAGATGGATGCCGTGCTTGCTTACAACCGACCACAAACGCAATCGTGCAACAACTTCGCAGGAGTGTTTGGCATTGTAAAACCGCAATATGGAGGACTTTTTGCGCCGTTTCGTAACCCTAGACAAAACTTGGATCTAGCACAAAGGATCAAGACCAAACAGCAGTAAAAACAGTGGGTTGCACGAGGTGACTCGGTGCCAAAGAAGGTCAAGGTGGGTTTATAAACCAATAAAATCATGGCAACCGTTTTCTGAGATGCACGTGATATAATCCACATTGACTACCTTCAAAAGGTAAAACATTCAATGGCGAATATTATGCACACTTATTGGGTCGATTTAATGGGGATTTGAAGAAATGAAAAACAGGCGGCATTTGGCCAAGAAAAAAGTTAGTCTCTATCACTATAATGCAAGTGTGTACTCATGTGCAGTTTCTATGGCTAAATTCCATGAACTAGTCTACGAATTTTCTCTCATCGGTCCTAATCTTCGGATTTAGCACCGAGTGACTATTTCTTGTTTCCAAACCTGAAGAAGTGGCACAGCGGAAAGATATTTGACTTCAACGCTGAAATCATCTCGCAAGCAAATACCTGTTTTGAAGACATCGACAGATCTAATTTTTTTTTTTTTTTTGGAAAGGATAAACAAATTGGAGAAACTTTGTACATACAGAGCTAAAAGCATACTTTGTTGAAAAATATAATTATTTTTTTTATCCAAAAAGCTATGTTTTATTACAATAGTCACGGACTTATTGAAAAAAATTTTAATTTGGCAGTTTGCCTAGAATTTATATATGACTCTAGATATCTCCTAGTCAATATCAAATCAAAGATTCCCTAATGACAGTTAAGAGGCGAATGTCTTGTATTTGTAAAGACGAAGGCTCTTTCGCCAGTTTGGAAGTTAACTTTCAAAAAAGTAAACTTTTTGTATTCATCCTGAGCAAAATAATTGCATATTGAATTAGTATTAGATAGGACTTTATATTTGAAAAAGGTACAAACTTACAGGATTCACAATTCTTATACATATACATTCGTATAAGATCATATTTATCATTTATCGATTGTTTTCATGTAGATTTGAGAAAACAAATATTTATTTATTAAGAAAAGTATTTTCAAATCGAGTTTCAAAGAATTATAGCAGTGATTCATACTTCTTATCAAGATTTTGCCAACTTTACTCCCTAAAATGTTGAAAAATTACATTATTGGGTTTGTGAACCGATTTTGAATTTTTTTGTTTTTTTTTTTGTTTTGCAAGGGCTTGTTGCTTGCCCCTATAATTTTATTCAAAAATCGGATGGGCAATTTGCTTGCTCGAAAAGTTGACTATCGCATTACTTCTACATTTATGGACTGATTTTGAAAACTAGTTTTTGTTTAAAAGGGTTTGCTTGTACTTTGCTCTAATATTTTTTATTCGAAAATAGGACGTTCAATTTGCCCACTCCCCTCCGTAATATTGATTATCGCATTACTACTCCATTTGTTTACCGATTTTGAATAAAAAACAACTTTTTTAATTGAAAGTGTAGCTTGTAGTTTGGTTTCGCAGAAATTCAAATGGAAATCGAACCGACAAAGTGTCCGCCGATATCATGATTATGATATAACTCTGCCATTTATGGACCAATTTTCAATTTTATTTTTTTAATTAAGAAGGTATTTCAATATTTCCTGGGAGTAAAATATAAATTAGAAATGGATTATATTGGGTTTAAAACTTACCCACAGTTGCTTCTAGTTTGTAATCTGTTCGAGTGGTACTATGTATTGAAGTCGCGTTTTCCCCCAGAATTATCATGCTTATGTTTTTGAGAGGATTATTATTACTGAGAAAGTACTCAAACGCACCTAATGATAATAAATTGGAAAGAACTGTTTTCTGAAACTCCTATATTTAACATTTTTAGGACATATCCACAATAAATAACTTTCTTGTCTCTGATAATCGTCATCTTTTAGGATCGTTTAATCTTCAAAAAGATCTGTGTATATGCCCGCATTTAACTTGCGCTAACAAAATCAGCAGTAAACCTTAACCATCATGTTTTAAATGAGTTAAACCTCATACATATGCTTATACAAAAAATTTACAAATATTATATGAGAATTTCAAGAATTCAATCATATTTTTCTACTTATGAATTAGAAAAAACCAAGACGATAGTTGTCTTAGAAAGGTTTTATACAAACAGCAATTTTTTACGTCTTTATATATTTAAGGGTGACTGTGCATTGTACCACCATTAATAAGATTTTGTAAAAGCAAATAAAACGAAATTCTCTCCGTATGTAAGAAAAAAGATTGCAAAAGTAGGGGTTAGGTAAGGTTGGTTGAAGGGGTGTGATAGCCCATGTCATACGACATACACTTAAGCCAGTGGATGCTTGTTGTGCGCTTCCTTTAATTATCAAACACAAACTGCCAGAGTTCTGCGGCAGGATTCGAACCTGGGACCTTCGCACTACGAGTCTAGTACACTACCTACTAGCCTACGAAGGCCAGTATTGCAAAAGTAAGTTTTCCAAATTTGCACTATTGATGTGAAGTAGAATCAAAGTGGTATGGTGTAACATTTCTACAACATTTACAAAAGCAAAATACGATTTTCTTGACTTCTGCTAGGCAAGTTATATATAAAATATGTATTGTTTTTGTAATTATTGCATAGAATTGCCACCACCTGCAATATACACAGAAAATGCTGCCAATATACACCTTAAAATATAACTCTGATGTAATGAGAGCCTGTTATTTCTGAAATGGTTGAGAAAATTTAACATCCGCTTGTGAAATTTTCTTAAATTTTTTATATTCTACTGATTTTTTACTGATCTGATTACTTGTGGTACAAAATAAGGCTACCTTAATTGCGCTTCGAGTGACAATAAATGTGCTTATAAGGCAAAATAAAAATAGCCAAAGAATTTTCTAACAATATCTTTCAAAATTAGGAATACATTAATTTTATTAAATTATTATTGTTAGACAAAACACATTACCAATATTCACAAAGAAATTCATCAATCCTATTTATCAGCATATCAAGAAGAAAAAAACGCCCCATTGATAAATCTCTTCATATGCCAACACCAAAGATTAATACGCATTTAAATAAAAATCAATCATAATGAAAAACTAATTAAAAAAAAAAACTTCTTCATAAATTTGTTCTAAAAATAAATTTATAACAAAGAGTGCTACATCCACTCCTCCCATTCAAATATTTCGCTCAAAATTCAGTGCATCCGTACAAGTATTTATTTACGTATTTATTTACATACGAGTATGTACATGTAAATATATATTTTCGTCCATCCATCATAATAATATTTCATTAGAGTAAGAGACGAGTAAATACAAAAAAAAAATAAATAATAAAAAAGTAAAAAATAAATACAACCCTCCAAAAAAGATAGAAAAACAATTTCTTTTGAGAAATAAAAAAAAAACACTGAATGAGGAATATTTTTTTGTATGGCAAGAAGTGAAGGTCGTGTCATCAAGAACACAGAGAAAGAAAATGTTGACGCTTAAAATGGTTGATGGTGGGCTTGGTTGCTTAAAATAGACCCAAAAAGAAAGAAAAACCATAAGCATTCGAAGACAACGACGTGGAAAGGGTGGAAAAAGTCAATATCATTTATGTTGAGAGCTACAAACGCATGTGATTCTCTACATAAAAAATTTTTCCGTCTTCCCTTTTCATTAATTTTTTTAAAGAAATACAGAAATATATAAGTAATTGTATATATAACGGGCGGCCCAAATACAAGTGTGCTTTTAAATCGTATGTTATCTTGACACTGAAAGATCTTTTTCTGTCAAAATTATTGACTATCAGTCAGTACCATACCTCTGCGGACGAAACTTAGTCACTTTACGCTTGAACAACATTGGAAATTATTTTGCAAAACAATCGGACAAAGAATTTGGTTGAAAAACTATATTTTCTAACGAAGCGCATTTTCAACTCGTCGGCTGTCAAAAAAAAAAAAAACGGTCGCATCTGATGATCAAAAATCCCTCACGTCACTATCGGAAAGCCAATGCAAACACAGAGAGTGACCGTTTGGGGTGGATTTTGGAGTGAAAGCATCATTAGCTCATTTTGTTTTTGCAAATGCTGCTGGAAACGCCATTCAGTTAACACAAACTCCTGCGGACCCATAATTACGGACTTCTTATGGCCTGAAACGTAAGATATGAACTGGTCATTAATTTGAGAGAACTGAATTGGACTTGAAAAAGAATAGTCGAATGCTTCGCCGTATCATTTAAAAGAATGTAAAATCAAATTGTATTGAAATTAAATAGTAATCGTGACAATTTGACAATCATTGGTTTCAACAGGATGCCGCACTTTATCACACAAATCTCCAAACAATTGATCTTTTGCACAGTAAGTTCGGTAATCGTGCTAACAGCCGTCTTGGCGATGTCAATTGGCCGCGTCGGATCTGTGATTTGACTCCTTTCGACTTTTTGTTTGTGGTTTGCCGTTAAAGATCGATGCGAATAATCCAGAAAGGATCCACACCCTTATAGCATCCGAGCCATTAATGAGACGTCAACAAAGTTTTGGAAAAATTTCATTGATAGGAGATAAACTACTGCGAAGCCAGCTGTGGCAATCATGATAATGAAATTCTGTTTCCTAAATAATATATAATATATATGTATTTCATTTCTAAGAATATTTTATTTTATTTAACTTTTTAAAAGTATTTGTATTTGTATTTGGACCACCCGATAGTATGGAATTATGTAGGTAAATATAAAATGTTTACGAGTTGTTGTGTGAGCATTCAATTTGTATTTTATTTGTTTATTTGATACTTGTAACTCCTGTTTGTTTTTCAAAACTAATAAAAAAAAACCTTCCTAGAAATAAGAAACTGACAGAGGGTTATTTTGCTCTATCATGTTGTTTTTTATTCATTGTATACAGTGGCTAAATATTTAAAAAATTGTCTGAAAAAAATTGGGATTGGAAAGCACTAACCATGTCTATGTATCACGTCTGTTTTAATAATCCAAGTGTTTCCATCATTTATTCGACTAGGTTTAAAACCAATTCAGAAGACCATTCTCACAGTGGGACTAATTTTGGTAGTAATATGGTCCGATCGACTTCAATCATAATATGGACACATAATGGTTAATTCGACACAAGTTTCTTTTCCAAGTATGTTTTAACTTGTTGGGTATGTCTTGATCACTGAACGCAGTGAACTATAAATACAGTGCTAGTGAAAAAAGAACGTTAAAGGAAGTCAATAAGATTCCAAAATTATGATCCAGTAATGGTGGAAGCCTGGATCATTTCTATTGCGATGTTCTCTTTTTTATATACATACTTATTCAATGAATTTGATGTTAATTTCAGAATTTTAAAAATGATCTGAGTAGCCGAGAGTGAAGGGCCACATAAACCACACAAGCGGCTTGTCAAACAGAGCCAGTTGAGGATACTATTTGTGTGTGTATACCGAAGTTTGAAGCTTATATGATGCAAATTAGACATTTTTGATATTTCGCCCACCATATTGGATGTTTCTCAAACCACTTGTTAAAAATGTTGTGCAATTCTTTCATAAAAACAAAATTATTGTAGTGCGCAGATGTTGAAAATTAAAATGGAAAAAGAAACAATATTTTATTAGGATTTATCGAAATTTATAAATCTTTACCATCGCTCTGGAAGGTAAAGTTAAGAGACTACTGCAATAGAATTATAAAAACAGTGATTATGATGTTTTAGTTGAAAAATTACAGGATACAAATCCAGCAAAACACAACTGACAAATTTATGTTTACACGACATATTTTTGTATAGTCTAAGTGTAAATGAAAGAAGTATGTTTGACAAGCCATTTGCGTACTTTATTTGGCTCCTAGTACATCGTGCGTAATCGTTTTGACTCCATTCTTAAGTCCGAGAGCATTAACATATTTTTTGTTGCAAAAGTCAGGAGCCTGTTTGTTATTCAATTGGTAAATGTTTTTTTTTTCTATTCGTTGCCATAAACTAACTATCTATTGTAATTTGAAAGTGTAGCAGAATTATGCTGATATGACAACACCAACAACAATTCATGAGAGCAAAAGCAAAATATATTTACAATCAAGGTGGCTGCCTTATCTAAAGAAGAAATTATTAAAGATAAACCAAACTGGCAACATTGCTCATGCAAAACATGACAAGAATACGAAAGGAAGAAAAACGTATTAAAATAGTCGGCTCAACTGTAATTTCGTACTATTTTAACTACCGTATTAGATTCTCTACACCTGCCAAAAGTGAGACAAAGGTATTTTATAGCAGCGATATAACCCTCAATCTAAATCGGATCTTTCTGAGTAAGAAAGAAAAATTATGTTCTACTATTAACTGGCGAAGAATTATTCAGGGTTAATAAATCATCATTTTTCTTTCATTTTTAAAAAAATATGTTCGTATCACATTTTGTTACTCTCAACATCTTTCCATAATTTTAGTGTCATTAGTATAAAAATGAAATTCGATAAAAAAATTTTGTTTTTCATCAGCTGACAACTGATGTATACTACGTTTATACGCACGTCTTATTTGCAAATAGAACTATTTGCAAATAACTAATTCACTGTTTATACGAGAAATTGCATACAGAACTTGTATTATAATACAATAATTATTGTTAGTGATGCCATGTGACGAAAATATGATTGTTAGATTGTAAGTAAAACACAAAAAACGTTCATGAAGTGGCAACGTGTTACTTTTTATTTGCAAATAGTGTCGTTATTCACGACTTATTTAAGTGAGTTAATAAGTTACAATAAAAAAGTTATACGGCAACATTTTTCTTTTTTATTTGCAAATTAGACGTGCGTATAAACGTAGTAATAGAATCATTGTTAACTTTTTTTTATCAAGTGTCATTTTGTTTATGAAAAAATAATTATTTACTATGTATTGAAGGAGAGAAGTCAGTTCGAATTCAATTAAAATGAAATTGACTTTAGTGATATAAGTTTAAATGTTTTTTAAACATGATTGGACTAAATAGCAGTGATGATTTGGTTAGCGCCAATAAAACGCAGACATATACTCAGCTAAGCCAACAAAAAACAATAACTTTTTATATGTTCAAAAAAACATTTTTTTATTTGAACAGAATTGTACTGATTTGAAAAATTGCTACTTTGGAAGTAATTAAAGTGTCATTCCTGCAGAATGGGAATTAATAATTGCATCAGATTTTCTTGGTTGCGGGTCTAGCTGATTAGCTGATTAATCAAATAAATAGTTGGAAGCAATTACGAAATAATAAATTTCTGGAATAAAAAATTATATTAATTATATCAATCAATAAGACAAGAAAGGAAAATGGAAGATTAAATTTCCAGAATTGTTTCGCATGGACTTTTCTGGTACTGTGAAAAAATACCTTATATATTTTCTGCAGCTAGTGCAAGGAAAAAATTTTTCATTATAATCTTATACTACGGTAGAAGAGTTAAATATTTGCAAGTAATTCAAAGTTGAATAATTTTCAGTTTCCACAGAAAATACAAACACAAGCACAAGTCTAGCAACACTTATTTTACTCTGCAATTAAATCTGTACTTATATAAGTACAATGGTCTACACTAACAATAAGAAACTTATGGCAGAATAAAATAACTGCACTAAATGCCTACAACCTACAGTGCAATGTCTATAATCCGGACACAATTTAGTCCAGACTATCCAGTAATGCGGACAGCTAATTGTTTCGAACAGTTTAGAAATTTTAGGTCTGTATTCCGCAAAATACGTTTTTTTCTTAGTAAAAGCTGTACGTTATTTTACCGCTAGACAAAACAGACACTTGAGTGTGAGTTAGAATAAGAGGATACTAAAAAATTAGTTCTAACCCCCGTTAAAAAAAAACATCCAAGAAGCATCTGACCACCAATCACCCCGCAAAAGAGGATAACATCATGATAAAGATCAGGCAGCCACCACAATACAAAATACACAGAGAGTGTTGTTTCTAGGCAACGACAGATGGCAGCGCCTCATTATTCTAGGACACGCTACAGCAGACCATACAGCTACTTAACTGGAACAACAACCGATAAACGAAACTGATACAAGGCTAAAATAACAACACGAAAATAACTGCAACAACTCGTGTAAGATGGAATATGCTTTGAAGAAGCCAAATGCTCCCAAGAGGGGTAATGGAGAAAAAAAATTAGTTCAGTAATGTTTACGCTTTCGATTTTTCTTATTAAGATATATGTATGAATGTAGTTCAGTCAGTAAATTCAGACCAATATATTGATGACCGGATAGTCCTTTGGAAGAATTTGAGAATGTTGAAAGCAAAGTGTCAAATAACGAATCGAGTGAGCTATTTTATGGGCCGAACAACCAAAATCAAAGCAAAACAAAACAGGACCTTTCCCCTTTAAAAAAACTTTAGGCTTTAGCAGATAAATTGCATAAATATATTCGTGTTAATTGAAGTTCAAGCAAATCATTTTTTTTTTTTCAAACAAATTGTAGTTGTCGTGTTATTTCCCTAAATTCATGAAATGAATACAAATCCTTAACCTTAATCCTTTTGACATAATTGTTTAATTACGTCTTGCGTTTAAAATTTATTTAGCTGTAGTCCAAATAATTCAGTAATCTGAACAAAATCTGAAACTGAATCTAAGCAGATTAACGAGGTTATACTGTACATCATTTGTATAAATATGTATGCACGTATGTATGTGTACATTTGCATCTATTCATAATTATTGTTATCAACAGAATATAATCAACATGATTTGCAAGAGCTCGTACTAACCCATGTGCACTTCAAAACTTTAGTGGGAACGTCACCACACAAACACAGGCGATGGCAGAGAAGAACTGGAATGAAAAAGAAGTGTTTATTCACGAACGGGATTATCTTAATGATGATTTGTCTGGGTGTTGTTTAAGACATTTTCCTTTGTTTTCTTTTTTCTTGATATAAATTAAAATACCTATTCTTTTTTATGGTCCATAGAAATTTTATTTTTCAGATCTGCACAATAAATTTTGTTATAAAAATGCTCACTTTTGCATGCTTTTGTGCATTTTTATTAATATAAAGATATATTATACACCCATATATAAATATGTATGTATATGTAATTTAGAGCTTTTAATGATTCTTAATTTTATTAAAAAAAAATTGGGAGTAAAATGACTAAAATATATGAGTTAATATTTTTTTTTTAATTTCTAATTTGTAGTGCAACATAATCATACCTTTAAAAAGTTGAATTTTTTAAAGATTTTAATATTATTTCTTCCATATCGATACTTTTAGTTATAACTTCGGTTTAGCTTCAGGTATAACTGAAAATTTTAATTTTTTTGGATCTGACTATGCTGCATTAAAAGAGCGATGTGCATATTTATACAGTGGCCAGCATATTTGGAAACACCCTTAATACAAAACAAAAAACACAGTAGAACCTATATAAAGTTAACAACATGTGCCGATAAGCAAATCTACTTCTCGGCATGTACATAAGTGAATCAGGTGCACTTTAGGGCTCTACTCTCAAAAGCTTTGTCATACTTACTTACAAGCGAACAACGCTTGCAGATTATTAAATTTTATTATCAAAATTCTGCATCGTGTTCAGCGACGAAACTCATTTCTGCATGAATGCAAAATTACCGAAAAATGGTATGGGCCGATGGCATCATTAGACCGTGCTCTTTCAAAGACGACGAAGGCAGGAACTTTACTGTGAATGGCGAGCGCCACCGTGCAATCAATAAATTTTTTAAACCCAAATTAGAAAATCTGGACTTGGCTGACATGTGGTTTCAACAATACGATGCCATAGCACGCGAAAAAATGACCCACTTGAGAGGCAAATTTGGTGAACAGTTTATTTCGCGTCTGGGGCCGGTCAATTGGCCGTCTAGATCGTGCGATTCAACGCGTTTAGATTATTTTTTGCGAGGCTATGTTAAGGCTCATGTCTATAGGGACAAGCCCGCAAGGGTTGGCGCACTGGAAGCCAATATTGAAGAATTTATTTGTGAGATACCGGTGGATATGTTAGAGAGAGTATGCCAAAATTGGACCCAGAGTATGAATCATTTGAGGCGTAGCCGCGGTCAACATTTACATGAAATCATTTTTAAACGTTGAATTATATAGATCGTTCTATCGACTCAAATAAAGATCTCATATTTTTTTCTAAATTTTATGTTTTTTTAATAAATCCAAAAGCTCTTAAAAAATAACCATTATATATATATATATATATATATATATATATATATATATATATATATATATATATTTAATAGAACTCCCTACTCAGGGTTTATTTGGATACATCTTTATTGATACACCCTCGAATTTAATATGCAGGATTAAGGTCAATAGTACCCGTTGATTTTGGGTCTTATCATAGACTCTGTTTCTATTAAAGTCTGGCAAAGTTTAAGTAATTCTCCGTAGGCTTTTCCTTCTCGACTGATTTGTTACATTTCTTCATTACACAGTGATTGTTTATCGACTGAATACCTTTGGAGCCTCTCGGTGATCATCATTTATATCCAATAAAGGTCCAATTCTTTTTTTTGGCTGGAAATTTATATATTTTACTTGAGAATATAAGGTTTTATATGTTTAATATAGAATCTCAGAGTATTTAAAACAATTGAAGTAGTTTCCGATATTTCGGAAGATCATTTAAGTATCACCTCAAAAATAATTTATATACATCATATACATATATTTCACTTATCAAAATGGAATCAGTTGATTCTAGTTGATTGCTATTCACGTATGAAAACTTGCGATTTCAGAAAAAGTATTTTGAAAATATATTTTTATGAAAAGCCCAAAAATTTTATAATAAAAATATTTTTTTTTTTTTCACGCTAATATATGTTTATTGTATCTTCAAATAATTGAACTAACAATAAGTGTTCAAATCTTAAATATATAAATAATTATTAGGCCCAACCAGTGTCGGACATAAACTTAGTGATAATAATTAATAATACATAAAATTCATGTTACGCACAAAAAATATTTTCAAAGAATTTCATCTGGAGAGTTGCGTATTAATGCCGTAGTGTCCCTCTTTTTTAAGCGGATGTGTCCAGGAAAGTTCAAGATGTTACGAGCAAGGGGATTAGGATGGAACTCGAGTTTTGTTAAATATTTTCCAGCATATTTTGCAATTTCAGCGGTCACAAGTGGCATATTTAAATCACGATGTAAAATAGAATTTTTCAAGTACCATGGAGCCGTAGTTATTAACCTTAATATTTTGTTTTGCATTCGTTGGATTCTCTCTACATTGGAAGCTGAAGCAGTGCCCCATAGCTGAATTCCGTAACACCATATCGGCTTCAAAAGCGACTTGTATATTAAAAGTTTACAATCTAGACTGAGGGTAGAATTTCTACCAATCAGCCAATGTATCTGGGTTAATTTAAGCTTCATTTGTGTCAGCTTAGAGTCAATGTGGTGTTTCCATGTAAGCCGTCGGTCGAGGTGAATACCAAGATATTTCACATGTGAATGTTGAGGAACAACTTGATTGTTGATTTGAATGGGGGAACAAGTATCTCTTCGTAGGGTAAATGTAACATGAACACACTTTTGTTCATTTACTTTTATTCTCCATAAGTTCAACCACAATTCCAACAGGTTAATATGTTGCTGAAGATAACGGGATGCCTCGTGAGGGTTTTCATGCATACTAAGGCAGGCTGTATCATCGGCAAATGTAGAGGTGAGGATATTACTGCTCAAAGGCATATCACAGGTATAAATCAAATACAAAACTGGCCCCAGTATACTCCCCTGAGGCACCCCAGATGAAATGGTTTCGGGCACACTCATGAAGTCTCCTTCCACGACAGTGAACTTCCGGGCAATAATGTAACTTTCCAAAAGATTTACAATGTTTATTGGTAGATATGTCTTCAATTTTAGAATTAGGCCTTCATGCCACACTTTATCAAATGCCTGAGAGACATCAATAAATAGGGAAGAACAATACTTTCTTTCTTCAAATGTTCTTCTTATGAAATGAACCAATCTATGACATTGTTCAATGGTGCTGTGCTGACTTCTAAAACCAAATTGATGGTCCGGTATGCATCCATTATCAGCTAGAATTGGGGACAATTTTGTCATGAGAAGTTTTTCAAAGAGCTTCGAAATTGTTGACAGCAAACTTATTGGCCTATATGACTCAGCCTTGGTAAGATCTTTACCCGCCTTTGGAATCATTTTGACCATGGCAAGTTTCCAGCTGTGTGGGTAATACTCCAGTCGTAAAATGCCATTAAAAATAAATAACAATAATAAAAATATGAAAAATAAATATATACTACTTTCATCCTTGTATTTGGAAACCCACTTTATATTGTTTCAGTAAAAAGAATTTTATGTATTTTAAATCAGCATATTTTACCCAAAGAAAAAACACAACTTCAATACAATTACACAAGAGTTCAACTACGCTGTTGTTCTCGTTTTTTCGTCAATAAATATTTTAAATATTATAATTTAAATACATGTAATTCATATAATCTGCTTGCAATTTGTAAACCACATGGAAATTATCACACGTATTTAATTTTAAAAGAAATATAATATTAAAAGTGGAACACATCATTACAATTCAATAGAATTTTATAAATGATTATGATAGTTTGGAATATGCACTTTCAATGCAGCAATTGACATAGATTGTGGCATAAAAATTTGAGTGTGAAAAGATTGTCAACGGGTGGTCCAAATGCAAGTATGTTTTTATATATTCCCCTTATGCCTGAATAAAGTTGGTAAACATTACAAAACAATCGGACATCAAATTTGTCCGAAAAATTATCTTTTTCAACGAGGCATATTTTCATCTCGGCGGCTGTCAATAACCAAACTCACCATATCTGGGGATCAGAAAACCCGCCCGTCTCTGTCGAGAAGCCAATGCATCCAAAGAGAGTGGCAGTTTGATGTGGACTTGGGACTGGATCATTTTTTCAAAAATGCTGAAAACGCCATTTTAGTCAACGGTGAGCGCTACGTAGCCATGACTACGAACTTTTTATGGCCTGAAATGGAAGATTTGAACTTGGATAATCTTTGGTTTTAGCCGGGTTCAGCACCATGTCACACACTTCATCACCATAACATCATAGCTCATTTAATTTTTAAAAATATACTTGTATTTGGATCACCCAATCTATTCTGTTTTTGTAAAGACAAAGAAAATACATAATACTAAGCACGAAAAAATTTATAACGCATTTATGAAAGATCGAATATTTTTTTAAGACACAGTTTTTAAGGAAATAGTAAAAAGGATATTGATTTTTAAGACGGAATTGAAAAGAATAAATAGTTTTATGAAGAAAACCAACTCCAAAAACTTGTTCATAAATTTATTAGTAAAATATATCTATAAATTTTTTAATAAAATAAATTATATATAAATTAATTAATAAAAACAGTTTATGAAAAAATCTTTCCAAATAAATGTTTTAAGAGAGTTTTATTGCCTGAAAACACAAGGTGTCACATTGCGAAAACTGTAAGTTCGCGAAGCTAAATGTCGAGCTGATATAATAAATATATGCCTCTTTTTCTGATTAACTAACAAAAATATGAGCTCTGCAAACTTTTTCATACTTTCGTATGACTAAATTTACCTCCACTGTAATGTCAGCTTAACTAATTCTTTATATTATATTTTAGATTTCAACAGAAAATAATGGGTTATCAAGTTCATATTGATAGAATTTGCTAATTAATTTAGATGTGCCAAAGTGTAAGCTTTACTTACAAACTTTTTCATACCACAGATGGCTCAATTTATTAATACATTTGATATTCTAGATGTTAAAATAAAATGATGGGTTATCAAGTTCATATTCATATATTGTATATTCATAATTTACGGCCCCACGTGCAGCGAATGTTTAAGAGCTTTGCCATCTCTAAATTAGATTTTTAAACTGATTCCCATAATTTTTTTATTCAAATTCATGTTAATTTCTAGTTCTTAGCAGCAGGTGAAATGTCCAATATGAATTTTAAAACCATAAAAATAAAATTTTAATTTCTTTGCTACTCCACTGTAGGTTATTTATAAAAAAACGGTATTATTTATTTATCAAGTTGTCTTTGAATTTTAATTTTTTCTAAATCAACACCAGATTAGATTTGAACGAAATCCATAATGCCAACGAAATAAAGTTTAGCTCTGTTATGGTACGGCCAAGCAGACAACGAAATTCAATTCGTAATTGTAGAATCGGATTTTGAAGTTTGACATTAGAAATAATTAAAGAATTGACACTTTTATCTCTCTAAAAATTAAAATTCATTAGCGTTAAGTATAAATATTTGGCAAAAATATAATTTAGAGCGCTATCCACATTTTGTTATAGCCGATCTTAAATTTCCTTTACGAAAATTATTTTCTATTTAACATTTCAGGTTTATTTAGTAAAATATTTCCTTTTTTAATTTCCGGATTCTGGTGTTAGCTCTTCTTGGGAGAATAGATTTTATAGCGCACTTGAGCCCATTTCTCATTTCCATTATTTTCTAGTTTTATTTTGAATCATAAAAACTTTAAGACATACATACTTCTCAATTAAGATCCTAGAAAAAAAATTTTAACAACAATTTTAATTGTATGGTCATAATTTGGCCAGATGAATCTTGCAACAACATCTAGAGTGCTTCGCTACATAAGCAACCTACAGCTACTCAGCGGGATTCCCACTAGCCAGTCAATGGACCTGTTCTGCAAGTGGACAATATCTTTGAATAGCCTGTCCGAGGTGTTGTTATCGTAAACGACAGATTATCCTGGCACCCAGAACAGCTACAGGCGGGAATTACTGTCCGTCTCATCAAAATATGACGGGCATTTCCGTACTAGCCCGGATGTAATGTAGACTCCTGAAAGAGCATTTAAAGCAGCATTTTTGTAGGTACAAATTCGAATACTTTGACCAATATTCTGATGGACCTTAGCAAATTGTCTGCTTTACTAATTGCCGATACTTCGTTCTGAAGTATGCTGCATTGGTTCGAGAGCCTAATTTTTATTCTCGTTTTATAATCGTTCTATACGGAGATTGTATAGGCTCGCTCCCATATCCTCTAGTAATTCTTCGTGGTCGTAATGGCCGATCATCATGATAGAGATGTCTACCGGGAATCTTCAATTAGGAGGAGGAATGGATGGACAGCAGTCCATGCTTGGTACACAGCTAAGCCAGCACTTCGTAGTCTACATGATCCACGGAATCTAATCATAATACCAGTTTCATCGCCAATTATTTGATCATAAGGTCAGACGGAGCCCAGTTCGGCATAACAAACAGGACCTCTAATGGTGTAGTACATTGTAAAATCGGTGCATACGAACAATCAAACAAAAGTCGGTGAAAAATTACTTTAAATTTTAATTAAAATACAAACAGAAGTGATTTTAATCCCAAACATCATTTAGATTTTCTTTTTCTCACAAAGCAATACAATGGAATTAAAAGCACTTACGGTCGAAATGAAATTCTAAGTGCTTTTTTTTAAATTCAGATCATTAGCTTCTTTTTCACAGTTTCATATTTAACAAATTTTTAAGATTTTCCTTCATTTTATCAACCATATTTTGTTTTGAAGCTTTTTTTTAATTTTCGCTATTAGCGATTTTGAATTAATACTTTCATTAAAAAGGTCTACTATAAAAAATAATTGTCGGAAAACGGATATAATAAAAAAATGTATATTGATTTGTAAAAACATGACGAGATCCAGTGGTCAATTTATATAAATTCATTTTGCATGTAACAAAGTAAAAGAGAAGTCGTCGCCAATTTTTTCCTCATACGGAGGCACTAGAAGTAACAAAAAATCCATTGTAGAGTTCGTATCAAGCGACAAGTTTCAATTTAAGCACTTAGTAAGTTTTTTGTCGCAACACAAAATCCTCGTTTACAGAATTATAAATTTCATGTCCAGTGACATCCAAGGTTTCTTATAAAAAATCTCAATTATTAACTGGAAATATCTTTTTAAAACTTACAACTTTTCACAATTTTCTTATGTGGACAGACATTTGCTGATGAGCTGGCATAAGCATCAAGGATATATCAGTCATATCAGATATATGAACTAGCTAAAAATCGACAAGTAAATAAATAAATTTTAAAACTAATTTTTCTTCTAAAGTCCTTTAAATTTGCTGGCATACCCGTATTTTATTAGGATGACAATTTTAATTGAAAATTGCAGGAATTGAAATACATACATATTATAACAATAAAGAATAATAAGTATTGTGAAAAAAGTTTATTTTCCATAAATCACTTATCATAATGGAAAACATGTGAATTAAAAAAAATTACACATAAAAAAATTAACGTGTATGAAGATAAATTTATATTTAAGTTGCAAAGACATAAACCAATTAACAGTTCTTATTTTTCCGTTAGCAGAGCACTGTTAACCACTTAACATTCATTGTAAATTTCAAGGAAAGTGGGACCAGATCCATATAAGGCACCACATGGAACAGATGCTCCAGAGTATAGGCGTTACATGCAAAATAAGAGAACATGTAAAAAAAATTGGAGCACTAAGAATAAATAGTGAGTTGTAGGTATATTCCGCTATAAAGAAATGGTGCTCCAGACGGGTCTCTAAGGGGCACATTAGAGGGTATTTCTGAAATAATTTTTGGAATTTCAGAAAAATAAATCATATTTTTGAAATCCCCTTGCTCGTAATATCTTGAACTTTACTGGACACATCCGCTTAAAAAAGAGGGACACTACGGCTTTCATACGCCACACTCCGTGCTTAACACGACATTTATGTACTATTAATTACTATCACTAAGTTTATGGCCGACACTGGTTGGGCTTAATTATTATATCTATACTTAAGTTTTGAAGATACAATAAATAAATATTAGTGGGAAAAAATATTTTTGAAAATTTTCTTGAGAAGACTGATGGCCAGTAAGGAAAAACTGAGAGTTATAGGTATATTCCGCTATATAGAAATGGTGCTCCAGGAAAGGGCTAATATCTATATTGCCTAGGTATATAACCGATAGAATCTTTCGGTAAATCGTTAATGGTCCTATACCATCGCACAGGCAGTAGGAACTCCCAAAATCCACTCTTATGATAGAAACGGTTGCACGCGTCAATGGAACTTCCAATAAAAAATGTAGTGTAAGATTGCTCAATGCGAAACCATTAACATGTGTGAAAGCGAGATTCAAACAAATCTCGATTGCACTTAAAATATAATTGCGATGAGGTTGTTTTCCAGCGCAGAGCTGATTTACGGCTGAAATATGAAGAGCGTTACCGTTGAGAAATATCAAAGAGGGTCACCAAGAGGAAAAGAGGATCAGATTTTCAAAGACAAGATATCAAATGATTTATTTCGTGTTTGCACTAATGGATAATAAACAATTCATAACGGCATGATTGCAATAGAAAAGTGATATGAAAAAGTAAAAATAATAGAAATTATTAGTAAAAAATTAACCAAAATTTTCCACTTATCTTTAAGAATATCTATTTATATTAAAATTAAAAAGCTTTTACATGTATGACATACATATGTACATATGTACATATTCAAATGGGCATTTATATAACGTTCGATTACTTTTCTAATACTTAATTTTCGAATATGTACTTTACGTTTTATAAATTTTTTTTTTAATTTCAAAACACACCGTCGAATTAATTTAGAAAGCACGTATAAAACACTAGAAACTGGCCGGATGAGATAAACATAAAAAAGAACTATAAAATATTATTAAATATACACACTTTGGAAACTATAAAAAAATGTAGGAAAAGCTTAAAAATTAATTTTTATATAGTTTTAGCACTATATAGAAATTGTTTATACTTTCTTTTTATAAGTCTTTTTGTCTCCTATTGCCAATATTTTCTAAATATTAAATACTCAATTACCAAATTGAAATAATGATTTGTTTGTATATGCCTTATTTATTACAAATGGTTGATCTGTATTTGTTGATTAAATCTTCACTTGCAGTCCAAACTTCCAGCCCTGTTTTGGAGGAGAAAACATAGAATAGCAAGTTTCTGCGTTAAGGCTATTCGAAAGTTTATTTTTCAGCACAGGGGTTTTAGTTTTGGAAAACAAATCGTTGATCAGAAGCGCTACAATGTGGCAAAGTAAATTTGTATGGCGGAAATGATTTTGCTCTTGGCTGAAAAAGTTTGCGCGTTGACTACTGAGAGCCCTGGTTCGATCCCTGTTCAAGACAACTCATTAAACAAAAATTAACAACATGAGTTTTTCTGATTTAGTTAGTGTGGCGTTTTGTTAATTGTTGTTGGACTGTTTAAGTGATCAAGGCATAACACTGTTTACTGCATCAAAACGACCTCCCTCGTCGGTAATGTTAGCAGAATCGTCGGCGAAGTAAAACAATTAATAAAATGGCTACTCATACAGCTTGGGAAACTTAATGCGTCTCCTTAACACCAGAAGCGCTGCTACTCTGCTATAAAAGAAATAAACAACAAGGAATAGTTGAGTTATAAAAAAGAAAAACAATGAACAAGCTGCGTCATTTAGTATGTATTTGACAGCCATTGATAGCAGATTATCGCGTGATTTGAGGAGAAAATGAAAACAAATGATTCATTAAGCATTATTTTTTGCAGAATAAAAAACATCACTCGAACCCAGGCTAAGCTTGATAAATGCTATAGGAATTCTGCACCAACGGAAAGAAAGAGGTTTACTGACTGCAAGCACGTAAGATGCCGAACGTCGTGGATGCCCAGTTGAGGTCTTTACACCCGAAACAATTGAAAGTATTCAGAATATGGTATTGGCCGATCGTAGGTTGAAAGCGCAAGAGCTTATGGAAGCCATGGGCATATCACACGGCTCATTGTTTTCAACTTTGAATGATCACTTAAGTATGAGAAGGCTTTCCGCAAGATGGGTGCCGCTTTTGCTTACAATCGTAATCGTGCAACAACTTCGCACATGTGCACTTTCCATGGCGAAAGTCCATAAATTAGGCTATGAATTGCTCCTTCATCCCTTATGTACAGCTACAGTCGTCTATGAGTTTAATGCACAAATCGAATATTTCCAGGAAACTTTTTTATTCCATATATATAAACAATTTATTCTCATCAATCTTACGATTATTAATGCATTTATTTGCACAATGTCACTTCACAAATATACTTAAATGGTTTTCAGATTTAAATTTAAAAACATTTTATTTTATTATAAAACTTAATACAATCAGTGATTTAAAATTGTAATTGTATGGATGTGCAAATAAATTTATATAAATACGTTCCAACTAAGGCATTTAGTGATATAGTATAAAGTTGCATATGATTATAGTTAAATCTCAACAGCGGTTCTTAAACTGTTACTATTCAAAACAGGAGTTTGTTACAACGTGGTAAATGAAGAAAAGACTTTTGGAAACATACTTTCACAAAAATTTGTTTAGAAAGCATTAAATTTATGTGAAGATAAATTTAAATTTAACTAGTACAGACAAAAACCATATTTTTAGCAATGCCAATTTCATAGTTAACAGAGCTCTGTTAACCAGTTAACAGAAATCCCAAATTGGACTAGGTTCATTTAGAAGGCGAAATATAGGAATTACGACAATGAACAACAACCTGAGTGAGAGACGAAACTCCTCGGTCGTTGCTCTCAAATTCAAGCGAACACTTTATCTTAATCTCACTTGCTTTACACCGAAAGAAATGATTAATAGCAGTAAGATTTAAAATTCATGTTTGTTTTTTGTTAAATTTTTTCTTCCAGTGTCTTTTACGGAAACAAATTGAAATTATATATATTGTCAATCACCTGCTTTAAGTAGATGCCAGAATTATATTTTCTTTCATATCCATTTTAGTATTGATTTACTTCTGCTATTATGATATGCATGAATATTAGTGATAATTTATTACAAATACTAAGAAAGAAGCTGTAACAGTACGATACAATATAATGGGTGATTTTTTAAACGTTTGGTTTTTGGAAAGTAAAAGAAACACACAAAATTTGCAAAAGTTTATGAAATACATAATTATTTGAAGCGATAAAAGAATGCCTGCCATTTAATTTTTACAAATTATTTCATGTAAATGTTGCTCGCGGATAAGCATACTTTTTCGGGTATTTTGGCTGGTATTTCCCCAATGGCAGCGGTTATGTTGTCTTCCAGGGCTGGAATTGTGACTGGCTTGCTGAGCTTCTAAGCATTCACGGCATTGCCATATGTTACGAAAAAAACTAAGCTAAAAAATTAACAAATAGCAAAAAAAAATCACCCGATACATGTTTTGCTTATTTGTTGCAAGAACATGATATTTCTAAATACCTAGTCACAGAAAACGAGTATATAATATAATCGAATATATAATATAATCGAAAAATAAAATATTATCCTCCTCTAAAGAAATGAGTATGCGATTACAAGATAAATTATATATATGCCGATAGATGCAGCCAAGTAAAAAAAAAGCTTCCAAGGAAGTCATAAAAATGTTGCTCTCGATTCCCATTCACCGATTTGAAAGTTATGTTCGTTGTGTGGAGAAATGTGAACTTTTTATGATTTTTTTTTTGCGTGAAAACTAAATCGAATCCTTATAGATTCGAAGCCGATTCGAAGCGTACAAATTCGTTAAGAGTAACGATTTCTTTTTTTCTTGAGTGAAAATGATTTTATTTTATTATATATTATATATTTTCGTGTACATTTAAAGAAATATGTAAGTTTTTGATGAAATAAAAAAAGAAGTAATTTTGAATTGATTCTCACAAAATTTGTACAAATAGTTCCTATTTTAAATTAATCTTTTTGCAATTGCATCTGAGGAAGTCGAAAAATACTCTAACGGATCCTTTGGAAACAAAATGCCATTCCTGAATAACAACTTCTATTTTTTTTTCTCTCTGAGAAGTAGATATCGCCAAAATTGCCAGAGCAGTTTTGGAGAAACTAATGATATATATATATATATATATATATATATATATATATATATATATATATATATATATATATATATATATATATATATATAATTTATTTATTTATTTATTTATTTATTTACAAAGGCTGGTTAAAGTATCATTTTAAAAATTAAACGACTTGTGATGACAAGGTGATGAGCTGTGTGAGATAGTGCGCAATACTGCTGAAACTAACGATTATTTGTCCAAGTTGATATCTTCCATTTATGTACAAAAATCCATAACAATAGCTCTGCAATGGCCGCCGTTGTCTGAAATTTCGTTGTCACCATTCACGAACTTATTGACCTGTCCTCGTACCAAAATGAAAATTTGGATTTGAGACTTAAAAATCAATGGTAAACCCTGCCATACTTCCTTTCAGGATAATGTAACTCTAAGGTTGTAATAAAAAAGTGCAATAAATAAAAATCCAAACAATTTCTTTTCAAAATATCTGCTATTATTCAAAAAATTGTCAAAGCTCTCAAATTCAAGGATCACCCTCGCATTGTATCGTGATATACAGTTTATTTTAAATAAAATTTGCAGCAATCTGTCGCTAAAACATGGTGGCGATATAAAGATTAAAAAAAACACACACACTCTCATTGGCAAATAAACGCAGTTTCCTTATTATCATCATCCTTATTGTCATCGTCATCATTTGCCTCATTATAATGAGTTTCTTATGCAATCAGATGCAATGAAATATATAAATTTAATGAAACAAAACGACTCATACTGAGTAGCAGGCAATTTTGTATAATAAACTGTCATCATTCTAATTGAAACGAAGCTTAACTAATAAACAGAATATTAAAATTCTCGGCGTTTCTTTTTAAAGGAGTAGACTTTTAAACTAAAATATTGCAAAACATGAAATTGACTTTAATTGAAAAATAATTTTGTGGCATAAATGCTTCAATATTATTTTGGAGATGTGCATCGCTTTTGCGAGAACGCATTAAGTACTGCCTTTCAGACAGAAATTTGTCACTGAATTAAAAAAAAAAATACTCTCTAATCACGTCAAATAATGAGAATGAGGTGCTCTCGCGTAAAATTAGCCGTTTGTCAGATATCTCTTTCAGTAAATAAGTACCCTAATACCGACAGTATGCCACCTCATACGATTCTGACTTGCGCTGGAGAGAGTTCGGCTATACCACCTGGACAATAGTCGCTTTTGAATGGTCAAGCAAATAACTATGTGAAATACACTCATCAGGAGTAGGGTTTGGTTTTCCTTTGGGATGCCTTCGTAGGCTAGTATCTAGTGTACTAGGCGAGTAATGCAAAGGCCATAGGTTCGATTTCATCTTTATAGCCATAAAACTAATACGGATTGTTTATATTGCGTATACGGAAATTTTTATTTACTGTAAGAATTTCTTAAACAAAAA
This sequence comes from Germaria angustata, assembly GCA_963681545.1. Taxonomy (NCBI): domain Eukaryota; kingdom Metazoa; phylum Arthropoda; class Insecta; order Diptera; family Tachinidae; genus Germaria; species Germaria angustata. The sequence goes on along the minus strand of OY812998.1, from coordinate 114,419,560 downwards.
CAAAGCAGTTATTTTTAGATATTTTCATAAATATTTTCCCATAAATTAACACTAACAAACAGCAAAGTGTTCTGGAAGAAAGAATATGGCTATTAATATAGATTGAAAAAATTTAGTTCCTACACACATCGAAGTATTCATTTATTATGGGCCTTCGTAACACATACATACATATACAAATACGTTTAAGTAAATTAAAGCCATTTGAATCTTCAAATGCTTGTTTGGAAATTATTTCATTATCAAGCAAATAAATATTTGACAAATCGAACCTTTTGGAAATATTTAATTTAATCGAACAAATAATTCCCTATTTTTCTTCTTTCTGCTTAACCTTGTTTCGAATTCTTGTAATTTTTTCAATATTTAATAGAATAAATAGCAACACTCAATATTACTTGTCTCACACACATATAGAGAGAAGAAAGAGGATATGAAAAGAGGAAACAAATACAAATAGCTGTACTAGTTTAAATTGGCTTAATAATGAAATAAAGCCAAAGAGCAGATGAACGTCATAATCGGGCCATGAATTACATTCTAGAATTTTAAAAGACAAAAATGCGACATACGACGATTTTGAAGTAGGTTTTCTAAAAACAAGAATACTACAAAATGTCTAAGAAGAGTAAAAAAGGCAGCTTTTAAAAATATTTAATGTACTGCATTTCTTTTATTATTACTATAATTGTTCTTTAGAAAATTATTGACCAGAATAACTTGTAGCAGAATGACACTAGTAGGCACTTTATTTATTTATTCCCCGATCTCTTGGGGCCTGATGAGCAAAAAATTATAGACGGACGAAAACCTCGTTTAGTACACTACCTACTAGTCTACGAAGGTCAGTGACTTTAAACAATTAAAGAGCTGATAGCCTTGGCAGCTATGCTCCTTAAAATGTTCAATTTAATCTTAGAAATTATTTATAAGATTAAAATAATAAATAAATAAATAAAGATTCTGTTTATGCACGACAAGGGAGCAGCGTTTTAATGCCAAGTCTCGTTTTATCCGCACAAATAGACCATCCAAAACATATGAGTTCGTCACTCAGAGAATTCTAAACAATTTGAAAAAAAAAACAAAATAACTCACTCCTATCTAAGCTCCTAAAGGTTTCGACTAAACTTACTTAAATGCTGCCTACATTCCGAAAAATTTTACCTTTAAAAGTCTAGTCATTATGCAAAGCTTCTTTAAATGTCCAACCTTTTGAACAAATTTTTATTCCTAATAAGTATCTACTCAAAAAAACATATATTCAGATCGCATCGGTATGTAGTATGGTCTTTTTATGAAATTTATAGGTCGCGAATGCAAATACATCTCTAAATTATCATAGTGCATATCATCATTTAAAAATTTGTTGGCCATTAAGATATAAGTATACCGATATCGGTTAAAGTACCATTATGTTGAGAGGCGCTTTGCTTTTTGTTTATTTCATTTATGAAAACAATTCAACGAATAGTTTTGGAAATAGTAGTCTGTGAAGATAAATACATACAAGCAAGATTTAAAGCGTTAAATGTGCAGTTAGAGGGTTAAAATGTTTGTTCCATGAAATGTGCCTCTTAAGAGTTTTACATGAAATTGCTAAGCATATTTTATGCCTAAAATATAAGGGTTATAATTGTTTCCATAATTGTGAATAAAAGCGAAAGTAACCCTTAAAACATTTCATGTTTCGTCTTTGAGATTTGGCGTATTCAATGACTAACAAACAGTAAACCAAATATTGATAAATATTGCTGTTTTACGGTTTAAGGGGATATTTTCGCCCCTCTGTAAGAAAGAAGCATAAAGGGGGGAAGAGTTAAAGGGTTAAAATTTTCCATAGAAATGATCCTCACATCGTTATATATTAAATTTCTGAACATAAGCCTAAAACGTAAGGGGTTACAATTGGTGTGAATTACTATGAAATTAACCCTTAAAAACATTTTAAGTTTTGATTTATTTCTGGCGTTCAAGTTAAACTTTAAGATTTGGCGTATTCAATGACGAACAGTCAAATTTCATGACAAATATTTCTGTGGAACATTTCAGTACCCTGTATCGTCATTTAAGGAGAGATTTTTATCCCTTTTCAAAACAAAGAGACAAAAAGACTCATACCGGGAAGAATTATAAGGTTACAATGTGCCTCGTAGTGTTTTACATAAAAGTTCGAAAATACACCTTATGCCTAAAAAAATAATGTTTACAAGACTTACTATGCCGATTCACTATCCAACTAAATTTAGGGCCAGACGTAAACTGTCAAAGCGCTTATATTTTGCTACTTTTTTGCGTGTATTGTACAGTGCTATTTGTCGCTCTGCTTTATGTAAAGTAAACTGTCAAAAATGTATTACAGTAGCGCCACCTTCTAAAATATATTCACATTGTAGTGGACGTAATAAAATAATAAAGCAAAAAATCTTTCGGAATGGTAATCATATTGTATTTTATCTACTTCTAATTGAAATATTGTATTAATTATTGTTTTAAATTTTAAAGTAAAGCTTTAAATCTACTAAGCCAAACACACTTAAGTGCTTTAACATGAATTTAAGCGAAGAAAAAAATCAAAAAGCCGCCTTTATCGTTCTTGATTTGTATTTTCAGTCTACTAAAATGTGTCTTGTGATAAATTTAAATTAATAAATGACTATATTTTATAGAACATTAAAATTAAATTTTTAATTTGTTTCTCGACTTGTTAGTTATAAAAAAAAGAAATAAAAAATGAAACTGGTATAATAAAATTAGAAAATTCTTAATAAAAACTTCAGATTTTTATAGCATAAAAAAAGTAAATTTAAAATGATTTCAAAAGAAATTTATGAAAAAAAGTTGAATAAAGTTGACCTTCCTGCAACTAATAACAAATATGATCTTATTAATTTACCAAGATCCAGTTTGTGACTGTTTCAGACAACGGAGACTGTACCTCGAGAATCGGGCAAACTATTCGAGAGGGCGGTACAGTTATCTATCCCTCGATTTATGTCAAATGTTTATGAAAAATTACAACCTTATTTTTTAAGATCTCTGTTATAAAAAAATGAGAAATTTTAAAGATTGATCCATTGATTTACTGCATGTTCGATTTATTCGTTCATTCGGGTATTTACATTGAAAACAAAAACAATTTTGGACTTGTTATTGTCATTTTCAGTATAAATAATTAAATGAAAATTATTCAAACAGAATCAATATTTAAAATATTTTTTCAATAATAAAGATCTTAACAAATAAAAGGTAGTCCTGATTATTTTTCAATAATAGAGATCAAGAGCTAGTCCTGCCTATTCAAAATTATTTCTTTAATATTCTACTAAATTCCGAAATGTATTTTATTATTCATATTTTAATATTTTCTGGGTTTATAATTTGAAAATTTTTGCATAAATTATGAAGCTTTCTTAACTTTTCAAAATATGGCTAAAAATCTATCGATGACACCGTTCTAATGTTTACCTGCAGATTTTTACTGTTGACCATCATTCCTGAAAACATACACCAGACACCATTTCCAAATATTTAGTCAGTTTTCGTTTCTGAAAAAAAGTGTAAAATTGTAACACTTTTTGCCTTTGAGAAGATCAAAAGGAAATTTACTAGTCTTTAACAAGCGCAAACTTATTAAGAAAGATCCCGTAACCCTGTAGGGGAATTAAATTTTTGTTTTAGAGTAGAGCGAAAACAGATTTTTTTTCTCACAAAATTTACCAAACAAATGTTGCACTTTTTCCAGTAATGAAAACGCCATTAATATGAAATTATTGTTATATTTTTAAAGTCTGCAAGGATTTATTCCATAGACTTTAGTTTATTAAATAAATAAATGAAGAGATATTTTTCTTAAAATACGTGAATCACTTGATGCCGTATGAGTTTATCTACATGATCCATAAGTTTCCCTGATCGATCTATGAGTTTCTCGAATTGATCTATGGTTTTGTTTTAAATCAAATTTGAGTTATTTGCAAAAGTTTTCGGCCTGAATCAATTCATTAAGGATTGCTAATAATTATAAACCAAAAACAATAGAAAACAAACCCCTTAAAAATTAACCCGAACAAACTATAAAAAAAGAATTTTATTCTAGAAAACTGAAAACATTATAAATAAGAAATAATCATTTGTTCCAAAAAGTGGACCATTTTATGACTTGAGTGCTTTCGTATAAGATATTGATTAGTTGCCTCATTCAACTGCCACCAAAGCGTTCTTTTTGACAACTTTAAATTAAATTTATTGGTGTCTTTTTTCCACCACTTTTTTTGGCCATTAGAAAGACTATCCTTTCAAAAAGCACAATTTGTTTTTGAGCCTTATTTGAACACTGGCATCTATTGGCACAAATGTGGTTTATTCCTGTCTGCCCATTTATTTATTTAGTTAGTAGAAGGAGAACAGGCCAGAGCTGTTGTCTATGTCTAATAGAACGTAACGCAATGCTTCAATGAACTTGTTTAATGCACGTACTCGGCCGCAATCATTCATCAACATCCATACATTTCATCCACCTCATCATCACAGATGACTATAGAAAAGAATCGCTTTCATTTTACTTAGTCATGTAGACAAGTTGTCAACGTTAGATAAATGTCAGTTCATCACTAGAACAAGGAGTGTCCAGCGACACCACCTCCAAAATGAAAACTAAAGAACAACAAATAATGAAACTATAAAAGCACCTTAAGACATTTAAAGTTAACCAGGCCATGTTAAACTTTTATCACGGCATCTTCGTTTTGTGTGTCTTTCTAAAGCATTTAAAACAAGCGTTTGAAGAATTTAGTTTATGTTGTAGTTTTTAGATTAAATTCTTAGAATTATTAAAGCTTCATAAATGAAGAATTTATTAAAATATAATTCCAAAGAATTAGGTTACGGTGTTCTTTAATGAAAATAGTTAAGAGAGAATATATATTCACAAATGGTACTGGTTGGAAAACAATATTTTTAAAATAAAATTTAGGTTTTTTTTCCAATAATATCCCAAAATTTTTTCATTACAAAAGACTTTGTGGTGAACTTGAAAGTCCTTAGCTGGAAGCAGGAAGACGTTCATACAGCATTGATCAAGGCACCTTCAATTAATTCAGCAATTTCACATCAATCTGTTTCATAAAGTAGTAACTCAGGTGTTGTGGACCGAGTCCGAGTCAATTGATGGTCAAGGGTAAAGTCATTAGAGTCGTTATACTAATTTTAAAGGCACCTTTGAAATCCTTCGAAAATGTCTACTTTATACCCTCAATCCGAAAAACTTTGCATTGCAGATTCGTAAAATAAGGCTTACAAGCGAAAATAAGCGTTGTATTTTTGGCGAGTTTATGGGTCGATACATCTTTATGTTCGAAGTCATGTATAGATTATTTTCATAAATTTCAAGCAGTCTCTATATCTGGTCCTCCAATAGCGACTTCCGAAATTTGACAATTGATGACGACTATATTGTGAAAGCAAATCTGTCCTTCCAAATCACCACAGATGGAAAAAATTGTTGTATCAAAGTAGGTGTAAAGTTCGGGCAACATTCCACACGCTTCGACTATTTTACGGCTACCAGAATAGTCCACCATTTCAACAAACAAAACTATTGAATTGGGGACGATATCAATCCACATGAAATCCAGTAGCGTCCAATACATCCCAAAAAAGTCACTGTTTGGTGTGCATTTTGGGCTGCCGGCGTCATCGGTCTATATTTCTTTGAGAATGATATTGGCTATAGCACGATCTTCAACGGTAAGCGCTATAGGTCGATGAATACCAACTTCTTTTGGTCTGAATTAGATGATATCGACACAAAAAACAGGTGATTTTAAAAGGACGGCGCTACGTGCCATACAGCTCATGCCACAGTGTATACTCTACACGGCCGATGTAAGGGCATGGTCATCTAACGTAGAGGTGATGTGAACTTGGCACCAAGATCGTATGATTTGAATCCGTTAGGCTCTTTCTTGTGGGGTTTTCATAAGTTGCAGGTCTCTGCAAAGAAGCCACAAGGCGCAGCGGCTCTCAAAGCCAACATAACCCATGCCATCGATCAAATTCAGCCAGAGTTATGGTAAATTGGATACTTCGTATCGGGTTTAATTCCCCGCCAAATTGCATAATATACTTAATTAGAATGGTTCTAAAGTGTTGGACTGAATTAATTTAAACTATAAGAATCGTAATCGTATAATAACACTTAGTAAAATGTAATCCAGAAATATATATTCAATTTCTCCCGGCAGATGGCGCTTGAGTCCTTGTTTTTAAATGATGGAATGAATAAGAGTTTACGTATATATATATATATATATATATATATATATATATATATATATGTATATATATATATATATATATATATATATATATATATATATATATATATATATATATATATATATATATATATATATATATATATATATATATATATATATATATATATATTTTTTTTTTTTTTTGATCCGATAGTATTTCCAACTAAGCAATGTTAGAGTCCCAAACTAAAAACTATAAAAATATCAAATATTTAGTCCGAGTAAAAAAGAAGACATTGCAAGAAATTCTCGGTTTTTATTCTATTAATTTTTTAAGGAAGAACGATTTTTCGCAAGTATATATTTTTATTCAAATTATATTTATTATAATTAATACGTTTATAGGCAAGCTCGAACTAGGAACTTTATTTTATCTCATCAGCCACATTATCGCCAAAAAAATTAAAATAAAAATATAACAGAGTATCTTTTCAGGTAAAAGCTTTTAGCATATACCGGAGAACAAAAAGAGCTTCCAGAAAAGTCATAAAAATGAAGAGGTTGTGATCTGAAAACGGATGAAATTTGGATCGTTTTCAGTGATTTTAACAAAGGAATGTCATAACGAATTACAATTTTCTATAACTATTTATTGTATTGGAAGTATATATTCTTCATCATTATAAAGTAGTTAAAAAAGCTTCCAAAGAAGTCAATAAAATCCACAGCTTGTGATCCCGAAGTACTGAAGATTGGAATATTTCCCAATAATTTTAGCATTTTTGATTATTTTGGTTCAATCTAAAGTTATGTTAAAATGCTATGAAAAGACTACTTTTTGGAAGAACTTCAAGTGCTATTCGTCACCTGTATATTTTTTTATTGTGCTGTAAATGAAATTTATTCTCATTACACATTTAATTTTTGTTTATATTTCTTACTGATATTTTTCTCGACCGATTTTGAACACGAAGTTGGGAATATTATTTCATCATGCGTTTACCACTTCAGCCACATGATGGTGTAAACTATTCTTTCTAAAAACTCAAATAAATACACTTATTAAAACTTTAGAAGCCATGGAAGTATTCATTCTTTAAAAATTAATTCCATTTTTTTATAATTTTTCACACGAAACAAATTGTTGTTTGAACTGTTCCACCTCAATGTGACAATTTAATGATTTCTCGAATTGACTGTGAGATTAAAACGAATCACATTCGTAGTATTTTACAACTGGAAATATGTCATACATCAGACAGGTGACTCTGCACCAAAAACAGAGGTGTGGTCTTTTTTTACAAAAATACAATAAAATACGTTTATCATATGTACTCGTACACACTTTTGTACTCGTATGTTGTCTGTCAAGTCACTGCAAGTGTTTCTCTTTTCTCTTCAGGATTTTCTTTGATCATTTAATGCTGTCCGTGATAAATCAAAAGAAGAATATACTACATCCGTACAGACATTATAATTTTATTGTCATCATAAAATGTGTTTTCAGTAGGGTAATGACATTTACAAAATGTGACCTGGTTTTGGTTTTATGACTCGTTAGAAAATCTAAAAAATTCTAAGTAGACAGTGTAACAACTTATTAAGGTTGTTAAAAAGATTAAAAGCTTGCGGTGAAGAAGATTTCTTTATAAGACATGAAGAAAACTTCCATCATGACCAATTACAATTAGTAGTAATAGCAATACCTAGTTTAGTTTAAAAAAGCGAGATACATTATGTCCCCTACTCATTCCTACAAACTTCCAGAACCATTAAAAAATTTCCATAAATCTTAATAAATTAGTCAAGGAAGGAATTGTCAGTCAAGGAAAGCATTTAACAGACTTCTATATCCGAGCTCCATCGAAACAGAGGTTCGACACAACAGGCCCTACGGTATATAGTTGAGGTTAAGATATGTCCTTCCCCCTACTGACATATTGTCTTGATGATTTCTTACACTTTGGAGTTGTTGCTACGCAGGAATATAAATGCGTTATCAATAGCTTAGGATGCAGCAGCAAAAAATAAGAGGAATTTTATTCATTGCTGATCAGAGTTTTATCTGCTACCGAGGGAAGCATTAGCCCTACGCGGTGGCTGCACAATTGTTTATACTTTATTCGGGGCGAAAAGGATGAAATTGGTAAAAGTTGACGTTCCGATTCCAATGATGCGCAGGATTTTATTACCCAGCTGTGGAAAAGTTTGCCGGTACTGATGCCATCTTTCTTACTGCTAATCGAGACGATAGGTAATCCCGGAAAGGTATGAAGCATTCTTTCGGCAGTAAACCTAATATTAAACTCATAGGAATACCAACTTAAGTGCTAAGGAAAAGTGATGCGTGTTTAGAAGGAAATCAAAGCAAGAAAATGGATTTATTGGACATGTTTTTAATGAAGACTCCATTATTTATATTTAAATTTATCAAAATTTTTGTACAGAATTTTACTCTAAAATTTCAATAAATATGCAATATTCTAATATACTTTCCCGGTCGAGATTTGAAGAAACAATTATTAGAAAATAAATCAGGTGAAGAAAATACCTTTTTGTTTTAAACAGAATAAGCAATTGAATTCTTTCTTTACAAAATTCTTTGCAAAAATAATGTCATAATATGAATTGGCTGCAAAATACCACGTTGCTTTTACATTTATGCTGTAGATATACACAATATTAGTTGACAACAAGCCATGGAGCGATACACACCTCAAGAACGTTAAGGTAAGAATAATACTGCTTATTTGATAAATTTTCAGCGACGACGCACATAATTAGGCAACAGCAGACATTCATTGCAATGAATTTTGGGAAAAGATTTCAAAATGTGAAACAAAGTGCAAACTGTTCATGAATTGCTTGCCTGCAGACCTTCGGACAAGGGTAACTTGCTGCCATACTCTGTTGAACTTGGTGCAACAAGAGTATGGTTTCGTAAAAAAAAATATAATCAGCAACGAAGCCCATTTCCATTTAAGGGGTTATGCTAACAAATAAAATTTGCATTGCTGGGACACAGAAAATCTACATTAAATGCAGTAAGAGCCATTATATCCCTAAAATGATAGTTTTAATTGGCCCTTATTTTTCTGAAGACAGTGGTAGCACCACCGTACCCTTAAATGGTGAAAGTTACATGCAGATGCTACGCGATTTTTTTTTTGCTGTAAGTTGGTGCATTGTGTCTCAATCATTGTTGGTTTCAACAAGACGAAGTAACCGCTCACACAACGATGGAGATATTGAGACAATAGTATCCAAATCAAGTGATCTCTCGTTTTAGAGTTTCGAACCGGCCGTTCAGATCGCTAGTTTTAACAGCACCAGACTTAATTCTTTAGATATTTTTAAAATCTAAAGTCTTGCAAGCCAACATTGAAGAAGAAATCGCCAATTTGGAGCCAGATGTTGTGCGAGCAACAATTCAAAATGCCGTAAAACGAGCTCAATTATGCATCAACTCGGGAGGTGGCCATTTGAGCGATACAATTTTTTCCAATTAATATCATAAATTTTATACTTTCAAATAAACTTTTTATGGAAACAGACCACTTTTTCTACATTTATGACAAAATACAGCCAGTTTAAATTATGAGATTTCTTTTGCGCCATCTCGTATTTGACACGCAGTGAAGGGCACTTCTTATAAACAAAAAAAGGACTTTAATGATAGGGTAAGACATAATTTTTTATTAATTTTTTAAATCAAATGTCCTAGCTATGGCTAAATATCGATAAAAGTCATTTACATTTTTTTTATTCCAGAATTTTTCAATTGTTGTTTAAAAGAATTTCTTTCGTTATCCTTTCTGTCAATCATATAATTCGTTTTTATTGTTTTTAAGGAAGAAAATAATCATTATTATCATACTCACTTTACAAATTTTTATGAAACGCAAACAAAAATAAGATTTATTACCTAAAAAGAAAAAGAATAGAAGGAAAAATTAGTGTATAAAATAAAACTTTTCAAGGAAAATCAATTTATTTAAGACTAAAAGGGAAAAAGAGTACGAACAAAAAGTTTTGTTGAACTTTCAGTACTTAATCAGGTTGCTCGTATTGCTTTAATAATAAAGTTAAGACAAAAGAAAAAAAAATTGTATAAGAGATGCATGCAGTCTGAGCGCAAGATGATTTTGAAAAGAAAATGTCTTTGTAATATTTATGGACAAATCTAGATAAAAACCTACATACTCGTATATAGTACACATTGACCTAAATTATAAAACTTGTTCAAAATCTTTTAGCATTTTAGTATTTAATATACGCCTCCATGGCTACATAGAAATACCTATTTCTAATGCATGCATAGTCCCTACCTCTGCAGTGACGTCTACAAAAAGTCTACAATTTTTAAATATTAAAAAAATATGTAGGTGCTGATTATTGTTAAGCCAGAGTTAGAAACGGTTGAAGAAGAAAAAAATTTTAAATTAAAAGAAAGAATTGTCTTGGGGAAGATGAAGAATGCAAAGAGCCTGTGACTGCAAGATGGGAACTGGTTGACAGTTTGTTCGCAAAGTTTTAGCAGCATGTTAGTCAAGGAAAAAGGTCTGCAGATTAGTTTTGTAATTACAGATTTATGTGGAGCAAGTAGAGCATGTGAAAAAATATTTCATTGTAAATTTTATTTTTTTTTAAACAATGGAGAACGGAATAAGTCCCACTGAAATAACTTCCAATGAAATAGGAGCTGAAAAAATGAAAATGTGTCCTTGACATAACTTAATGAAATAGATCCTAAGGAATATTAAATCATTCCCAAATCTTAAAAAGGAAACAAATTTTCAGCATCTTTTTCACAATGAAATAACTCCCATGCAAAAAAATAAGTAAGTTCCGATGAAATAAAACCCGAATAGATGATAATACAAGGGTGGGTCGATAAGTCCGCAACTTTTTGAATTTCTCGTCTCTTAACTGGAAAGGCAGCACGGCTCCTGCCAAGAGGCATCTGTCAATTGAATCCTGTTCAAATTTAACAAACTGCGTCCTTTAGTTTGTGTTCGACATCCATTGATAGCAGACTACCGCGTGATAAAGCCATGGCGACAGTTTGGTTGGATGCACGCGGTATAATCCACATTGACTACCTTCAAAAGGGTAAAGCAATCAATGGCGACTATTATATGCCAACTTACTGTGTCGATTTAATGAGGATTTAAAAAAAGTTCTTTCAACCAGGACACATCGCAAAGGTGCACACACGTGCAGTTCCATGTATTAGGCTACGAAGTACTCCCTCATTTGTCTCATTTTACGAATTTAGCACCGAAAGACTATTTCTTGTTTCCAAACCTGGTTCGGCAGAAAGAGATTTGACTTTAACGGTGAAATCATCTCACAAACAAATACTTATTTGAATAACCTCGACAAATATTATTTTGTGGAAGCGAAAAAAAGAGATTGGAGAAACTTTGTACAAAGTGTACATATGTATATAGTAGAGCTCTAAGGGGACTATGTGCAAAAATAAAATGATTTGTTATCCAAAAACTTGTGTTTCATGCAAAAAGCCAGGCACTTATTGAGCCACCCTGATATATCCTTTATTTTCTTTTTATATATCTTAGTTTTAAAAATATTTATTTGTTTTGGATGTCGTTTTTGAATCCAGGGCTCCCTTCCATTGCACATTCATAATTTAATCACAGGAAAATTTTAAATATTAACAACACAAAGTCCATACATAAATAAAATGTACTTAATTTAAGAGTTTCAAAATAGATTTCGAACTATTCGTATTTAAAATTTTACTAAAAGAAGAAATAATTTAAATTTTCAACAATTTTTTCCTTTCTATATATGGACTTTCTTAAATAAACAACCGAGTTTCTCATCACTTCACACAAAAGTTTATTTAAACCATTTCAGTAGCGATCTTCCACCAGGAAATTATTAATAAAATAAAATACAATCTTTTGGAACGATATTATTGCCATATAAAAATATTTGGGGGATTCAAACGGTGTGCTATTAAGTCATATTGTCATAGTGTCTTAATATTTTAGTGTGGTTTAAAAGAATCGTTTTTGTGATGCAAACAAAAAAGTCATAAAATAATAAGACTTTTTGAGCTACATATGTATGTTTATTGTTTTGTCATAAAATAATGGAAAAAATCTGAGCCGAACGGCCGGAACTCTTTAGATCAGCGGCAATAAACGTGTGCGCACAAAACCAACCAAAAAATGGAATCTGCTGGATGAAAAGTCGCTAATAGATATTTTGGAACCCCAAGGTGGACACTTCTGCGGATAGTGAGCAAACTAGCAACATTTATTAAAAACCCTTCCTCAGTTTGTTCTTCCTCGTCTTCATCACCTACAAGGAGATGAATTAAAATTTAAATGGATAAATTTTATTTCATACTTACTTGGTCCACCCATTATGATGTCCAAATGTAATTTTCACACAAACTGTGTGTTATTTTAGTTTTTTCGCTTGTTTTTGGCATTTTCAAACAAAATTTTTATAAAGGTTTTAATTTCTTTTATTTGATGTCAAATATTTACAAATGCTTTATGTTCATATAAGCTGACCCAATTCTGAAATAGCATACTAAGTTATGACGGGTTGTTCATAGCAGTCATATATTTTCGAGCTATTTTATGACATATGACTTTATGACTACCATTTGAATCCCCCAATTATATTTTAGTGGTTAATACAATGCCTTTCACCAGGCATTAACAGTCAGCACCGATTTTACATGAACCGTTCTTTATTTTACTTAGTTTTCTATATTATATAATTTATTATATAACATATAATTATATTTACATTAAAAATAGTTCTCCAAATTTAAATCTAAAACATATACAAAACAAAACCATCTGACAATGACTACGTTTAAAAATCAATCCACAACATGCACTTCAATTTGAAAAGCGAAACTTTATCGAGAAAAATGTAACATAAAAACGATTTGAAACTCTGTGTTTACCAGTAAAAATAAATATATCCATGTACCTAAATGTTTATATATGTACATACATTTGTATATAAGCAAGTATATACGTATGCACTTCTGATATAAAATTTTATTAACAATTTATACTGATAAATGAAAACGGAAAGCGTGCCACGGAAACCTACACAATTATTGGCGCCAATTATTTACGGTGGGAAGTGCTGCTGCAAGCCAACAAAAAAAGAAAACATAAAGGAACTTAATAGAAAATCTAAACAAAATTATTATATCGTATGCTTATTTATTTTTATTTTACCACCAAAATTTTCATAACATTTTTTCCTCTCACTTTTTTTTAGCCACAACAGATAAAACCAGTCAGAAGTAAATAAAATTTAGACCAGCAAAAAGATTAACACTAATAGTAAATAAATATATTTTTGTATATTTAAAAGACATGTTTAAAAAAAATTCCAGCAAAAATTTGTTTTTAAGCATAAATTGTGAGAAAACTACTTAAAAAAAGAATTGAAGGACTTTTTGTGTCAACAAAGTTTTGTAAGCAAACTTTTTCAGAACAATTTTTTTTTTTGTGTCAAAATACATCACAACTTTTGTTGAAAGTTGGGATTTTTTTTAATAAAATGGATAAGTTCAAGTGCTTAAGCTGACACAAGAGAATTAATTAAATGTAGTCGGTGGATACCTTAAATATTGAAAAAAGTAAAAAAATTAAGTAGAACGAAAAAGAATTTACAAATTTTGCGTTCTGGAATTTCCAAAGTGGTATGAAAAATAAAAAAGAAATATTGAGTTTTCAACGAAGCCCGTAATAAACAACAGAAAGTATGCTGACAAGGAATGTAACGGCGGCATAGCGTGATATGCAATACGCAGATTTATATCCACTTCTTTTCATAACTATTGCATATTTCTAATTAAAACTAAGTTAATTATTTGATCAAAGTTCGTAGCACTTTTAATACACATGAGACAATTTTGTAAAGAAACAAGGGAAGCTTTAGCTTTCATGCGACAGTCTAGTTTAGGGATTGAATTTGGGGTTAAAAATTCTTAGGAGGAGATTCGCGAGACATAAAGTTTATGGCCCGATTATGGTCTACAACATGTTGTTACTTTAATGTTGTATTTTTTAAAATGCTATAATGGTTTACAACTGTTGTCAGTATGTGTTGTTCGCACTGTCAAAAATCTACAACAGCTCATTAGGTGTTGTCTTACTAACATTGCAAGTTGAAAATCGAAAACAGATTTAAAAAAATTTAAGTATGCATATAAAATTTGTTTTGCAAAACATACAGAACTGTAAAAAATAAAAATTAAATAAATAAATATAAAATAATGAAATAAATATTTCTTAGCAAAATTACAAATAACAAAAAAAATGGACAAGGTAGTTGAGCTGATGAAAATTAACGCAGATATTGGCCGAGACAAGCTGCCATTGGGATATAACAAAATACAGCTCAAGGACAAATGGGATCATTTTACTGAACGATTAAATGGCTTGAGACAGCCAATTAGAAATAAGTATTAAAGAATGGCAAAGAGTTAGTTTTTAGAAAAGTGCTCCGTTTTTGTATCAAAAACAAGAAACCATCCTTGTTTATGCGGAAAAATTTTTATAAAACTATGAAGTATGTTATTGTAATTAAGACATTGTAATAACTTTTAGTTTTATAAAAATCGAAATTGAACTGTCTGTAATTCTTTTCCGGATACGTGCCATTTGTGTGTGTTTTTTCTGTTGTTATTTTATTTATTTCTAACAAAATATACGCTTCTTTAATCTTTCTTTAACAGTTTTTGACATGCAGGTTTGTGTTTTGACGGAAATATGTACTACAAATAAAATGCAATACTGTGACATAAACAACACCTAGATGGTGTAAACCATAATCAAAAAAATAAATTAATGTTGTGTTGTAGCCGAAACCACACAACATTTAAGTGTTGTAAACCATAATCGGGCCATTAATTTAGGGTATTTCCGTGGGATGTTTCATTCAAACATAAATGGTACAATTACTAGGATCAATAGATGTAACAAAATCTTACAGCTGATTCATTAAAGAATTCAACGATTTTTATCGCAAAGTTTTAGGGTTGCATACGAATTTTTTACAAGTGATCAATTTAAAAAAAAAAAAACACATTTTATGCTAATCCAATGTTGTTTCTGTAGTACTGAAATGCTTCTATTTTTAATATTGCCAAAAAAGTTGGCATATTTCAACTGCTGATATTATTTTAAGGGAACAAATTCTTGATTCATTGAATTATGATTTCATTCCAAAAACTGAACTTTAAAAAAAATTCCATTCATATAATAGATCTATTCGTTTACTTTTCCAGTAAGAACTTGCAACGAGAGACTAAAGCAGCCATTTTTAAAATTGCTGTTCACAATTCTCAAAAACTGAAAAATAGTAAATCAATACTTTGCTCCAAACAATTTGTAATTAAAATAAATGTACAGATTGCTTCCGCTGTTCTAAACTTCTGTTGTTCATGAAATTAATACAAATGTTATTGTTCATCTTATTCACAACTTCTGTTTTTTAGACATTCAGAGGATATTTGAACATTTACTCCATAAAATTTTTTTCGTTTAAAAAAAGGATCGATTTCCTACATTCTGCCAGGCTTAATTGGAACACATTGTCACATCTTAAACATTGTTTTTTGGGCTCATATCTATAGGGACAAGCCCGCAGTGGCTGACGCACTGGAAGCCAACATTGAGAGAGTATGTCAAAATTGGACCCAGCGTATGAACCATTTGAGGCGTAGCCGTGGTCAAGATTTACATGGAATCATCTTTAAACATTGAATTATATAGATTGTTCTATCGACTCCAATAAATATTTTATATATTTCTCTAAATTTTATGTGTTTTTTTTTTTAATCAAATTTAAAAGCTCTTAAAAAAATCACCCTATAAATATATGTGCCTTAGTACAATAAAGTTAAAAAAACTACTTTTTCTCTATTAACCAACAATCCGTCTTATAACTTTCCTCTTTTACATTCACTTATTTTTTATTAAAACTAAAAACGAACGTTCGCAATATTAATGGTAAATTATTTCAATATTTATAAAAAGAAAAATAACATTAAGCCATTACACATTGTCCTCTTAAGGCCCGTGTATGGCTAAAAGTTTCTCATTTTTTTCTTTGTCATGTGTAAAATTTGTAATTTTTGTTTTAGAAATAAAAATAAAAGTTTGGGTGGGCGCAGAAGTAATTTCGTTGGAATTTTATTGAATGTTCAAACATTGTAAAATCCCTTTAAAGTGTTAAAACTACGTACGTACGAGTACGTAGACACAATTATATGAACTTTATAAAACGAAGTCAAATTAATGTTTGAACTGTTGTGTGGTACATGGGTGTGAGTGTACTTGGCACGCTCATAGAAATTGTTTAACACATGTTTATACTAAATTAAATTTTTTATAACATACATACACAAGTGGATATTTTTTATTATTATTTTCGTTTCTTTCTGTTTCTGATTTTGTTTTCAACTTATGCTAATTTATGAATAATTGTATTCATAAAATCATTAAATAACGAAAGAGATGTGTTTTTTGACGATGCACAGTGGCGTGGAATGGGGCAAGCGGAGGAGGTTTTTTTTTAATCTGCATATGTGGGTGCACTAGTGCTTAAGATTATCATAGCAACTTTATAGCAATAGAGTGAGCCTGTAGTAAAAAATACAACAACATCCATTGATAGCAGACTACGGCGTGATTTAGAGAGAGAAAATGAAAAAAAGAGAATTTCGCTTGCTCATTAAGCATTATGTTTTGCGAAAAAAAAACCCATCACTCAAACCAAAGCTAAGCCTGATAAAGACTATAGGGATTCTGCACCATCAATTTCAATGGTAAAAAGGGTTCACTGAATTTCACTGTGGCCGTACAAGCACGGAAGATGCCGAAAATGGAGGTCTCTATACCCGAAACAATTGAAAAAATTCTTTACGTTGGCTGATCGGAGGTTGAAAGTGCGACGAAGTTGTGGAAGCAATAGGCATATTACATGGCTCAGTGGTTTGACTCAGTGGATATGACTATGTTGCATTAAAGGAGCAATTTGTTGTCTGTAATTAACTTATTTGAACAACGAATTAGATACGAGACTACAAAATAATTTTTCCCAACTTCTAGGAGCTATAAGAATAATTGAAATCGTCATTTCATCTTTCGCCATATTTATTTCAAATTAATTCCAACAGAAAAATTATTACAGATCATTTTTTATCATTTTTTATAAGAGAAGTTGTTCTGAAATTAATATATAAATATGTATCATATGTATGTTGCATGTAAGTTATTGCACAATAATATAGAATTAATATTGAAGAACTTTCGAAGTAATATTATTAGAGAAAATATTTTTATTGTAAGAGATTTTTTATTTATTTTTTTTTTTTTTGCTAAATTAAAAGAATTTAGTTCATATTTAAAAACGTTACAAGTTCCATAAGATTTATGACGCAATAAATTGCCAAGATTTATACTTTCCATATTTTTTTTACCGCATTATTTTTATTTCACCCCACTGTGCGTTATATTTTTCTTCAACATTAATTTCAAATATGCATGTTAAAAAAATAAATACTTGTATATGAGCTGCCAAACGTGACTTGAAGTTCACTCATGTTTTATGTAGTTTGAAGTGAATATTTTTTTTAAATTAAAACCAGCAAGTAAGTGCGGCGTATGACAAAGCCGCATTTAAAATAAAACAATAATAAAGTTATCCGCGACCTGAACTATCATAAAATTCTCTACAGTTATATTTAGTATAGAGTGGATAGATTAAAATAAATTCCATTTCACCTTTAACACTTTCACAATAAATGCTGTTTCAAGTTGAGTTTCCACATAAAAGTGGTGGCACATTTTTTAAAAACATGTACGTATACATCACTAACAATATGAAATTTATTATCCAAGCTTTTCACAAAATTAGTCATAGAGCAAGATGCTCGTATACAAGCGAAGAACGTGTCAAATGATCCAACCGTGTTATGAAAATGGGCGTTCGAGAAAAAAATTATCATCAAGCTTTACGTGAATGTTTTGGCACACATAATTGAACCTCCTGAGCATACAATTTAGAATATCGTAATATGATGACTAATTTTTTGTATGACTAATTGTAAGATGTATATTTCGGCAATATCTGATTTCAACAAGACGGTGACTGCTGCCATACATAAGCATTAGGTTTGGTTAGAGTGGACGGTCATATACAAATTTACTCGTGAGTTCATGGTTTGATGTCTCAGATCTTTTAATGCAGTCATCTTGACTGCAAGATTTCTTCTTGGAATATACTACAGTACTTAGTACTATAGTACCGCAACTCCCACCCGCTCTCCCATCTTTGAACCGTCAGTATAAAAAATTGAAACTAGCACCCCTACAGTTAAGACCTTTAAAAAAGCTTTATTTTCTCTATAGCAATGTGTAGTTCACCTCCGTAGTTTGAGTCTGATTCTCAGTCAAAATCCTCAATAGCGTATAATGACCAAAAGGTCTATATGTCATCAGTCTCCAATTAGTTTAAGATCCAATACGACGTCTAAAGTCGCAGTGCGTGTACTCTTCAGAGATCTAGTGGTGCACATAAGAATAAACAAATGCACTACTGAGCACCAATATCGCAGGTCACATCATTTTACGATACGTCGCTAATAATTAGCGTCCGATATCGTGTGATTTAACACCTTATTATTTCTCGCTTTGAACTTATTTGAAGACTAGTGTTTAAGAGGCTAAACCGAGCACGATTACAGCACTGAACAGTAGATGTACATATGTACGACGAAAAACTACCGATATCAAACCTGAGCTCTGCAGAAATGTCATCGAAAATTATGACAATTGCATTACATCATCCCACATGAGTCGGGTTGCATATTTAAAGGTGGACGTACATAACACGCGTTACACGCGTGCGCTCGTTGAACGCGTTGTAAACTTTTCACGCGTTACACGCGTCAAGTTACACGACACGCTTCACATTTGCTCATACTCAATCAGCTGGTAACAATACTTGCTTCATAATATGAGCTGAGTAACCGCCATTTTTATACATGACGCGTGAAAAGTTGAAAGTTAACGAACTTCACGCGTTAGACGCGTTGCCGACTTTTTTATGTACCTTGTTAATGAAAATACTCTATTTCAACTTTTTTGACAGAAGTGTACAACGCGTTGACGCGTGTAACGCGTGTTATGTACCTTCACCTTAACCGACATAATCTTCTATACATAATTGTTACAAATTAGAAAAACAATTTAAAAAAGATTAACGGTCTTTTTATAAAAAGAATTATGTTTTTCTTAAAAATTTTATGTATAAGGCCAACTGAATCACTTTTCGCTTTAGAATATTTTTTGTCGCCATAATGTTGTACTTACAAGTCGCTACAGTGTTGTACATAATAGGTGGCGCAAAAGTACTGGCATAACTTGAATTGAATTTCGATCGAGAATATCCCTTCTGTTGCCGACAACGTATTAAAAAATCCGCAAACATCAATGAGAAGGCGATGCACATAATAAGGCATTAGCCGTTCATTACAACAAATTTTGATGAAAGATTTTAAAATGTTCTACTACAAAGTAGAAACTGTTCTCGAATTACTGCTTCCTATCGGACAAGGTTAACTTACTGAAATACTCTCTCTTGGTGCTAGAAGATGATAACTTTGTATCAAAAATCATAATGAGCGGCGAAGGCCATTTCCATTTAATTAGTTGTGTAAACAAGCAAAATTTGCCCTTCTGGAGCACAGAAAAGGCATTACATATCTTCAAAGTGAATGTTTGGTGCCACATTTGCAGTGAAAAAATGATTTATTATTAATATTACTTTTTTAAGATGCCAATGGCACTACCGTAACCGTAAATGGTAAGCGTTACAAGCGAATGCCAAGCGTGTTTTTTTTTTGCCGCGAGTTGTTGCATTGGGTCTCGTTCATTATTGGTTTCAACAGGACTGTGCAACCGCCCACATAGCTCGGGCAACGATGTAGATTTTGAGACCAATTTCTAGGTCAAGTGAACTCTCGTTTTGGCGATTTGAACTGGCCGTCAAGATCGCCAAATCTAACAGCACCAGTCTTCCTTTGGGACTCTCTCGCGTTTACCACCACAAACCAAGAGCTTTGCAAGTCTTGAGTTAACTTTGAAGAAGAAATCGCCAATGTGTAGCCAGAGGTTTTGCGAGCTACAATTCAAAATGCCGTAAAACGAGCTTAATTATACATCAACTCGGGAGGTGGCCATTTGAGCGATATAATTTTTTCCAATTAACGTCAACAATTTTATACTTTCAAATAAACTTCTTATGAAAAGAGAGTTCTTTTTCTAAATTTATAAATTTCAGCCAGTTTTAATTATGGCATGATTTTTGCGCCACCTTGTACAACTAAAAACTATATAAAGTAGATTTTTTTTTGGTATAATACAAATGTTTTTTATGTGTTTTATTTTTGGTGGTTCTTTATCATACCTCAAATCAAACTCTTAAAAACATTTCAATAGAGTATAAAATATTTACACACATTGAAAATAACATTCATGTTGATTCAACGGCTTCAGTTTTAAGAAAACAAATTTTGCCTACATGTCTATCATTTATGTATGAAAACTAACGACAAAGTATAATATGAATTATAGTTCGTGTTGGCGGCAATAGTGAAGGCGTAGAAATATGCTGAGTTCGTTGGTCTTGAGCTTAATATTCAGGGGTGTGTTGGAGGTATAGTTCCGACAGTACTTGGTTTCATTTTTTTTTTCAAATTTATTCGCACTTACATTTACTTATACAAACAAGTATAGTGATTTGCAACATGGCCATAGAAAAAAAAAACATGTCCAACTTCAAACTACGAGGATTAGCATCTGTTATTTTCATAAAAAAGTTCAAAATATTTTAAAATATATATTGTATGCATTAAAGGGTGAAGGTGAAAGTGTTTATTTGACAATTGTCTTCCATTACTTTCATTATGACTGCATGTTTAATTGAACTTCGAGATTGGATATTGAAGCTTCTCCAAAACAAATTTCGAGAAGGCCATTCAAAATATCCATTTCTATATATGTCATGATTGGTACTTCCTTAGACACTAGTTATATGTAGTATATCTTGTTAAATTTCTCATAGTTTTAAGACAAAAAGTCTCTCAGGTCGTTTGGTAGAAACAAATGGTTGAGAAATGTGATCGTTATCCTTTCAAAGACGTTGCATACTGAGATACAAGTTGATCGGATCGTTTTGGACGATTCGCCACCACAGTGGATAATATCGATTTATGCAGATATTCATAGATTCTAAAACACTGCAGAGATCGGCAGAACGAGTGATTTATGATGAACGATTTAAATATTAGCAAGGTTCCTCACCATTACACTAAATACACAGCGAACGTTGTTTCTAGGCAACGACAAATGGCAGCACCTCATTATCCTAGGAGCTGCTACAGCAGACCAATCAGGTACTTAACTGGCACAACAACCGATTAACGAAACTGATACAAGGCTAAAATAACAATGCGAAAACAAGTGCAACACTTCGTGTTAGATGGAAGATGCTTTGAAGAAGCTAAATGCGCCCAAGGTAATGGAGAAAAAAAGAGGCGATTATCATTTCATGTGAATTTTTTACTTTTCTATTTTTAATGTTGAATCGACTTTCAAATTGTTTCTTTTGTGTGAAAGTGTGGTCTTGTATGCAGTTGGTCCAATATTTCTTTTTCGAAAACCGGACGGGTGATTCGTCCCCTCCCTGAAAGATTGATTATCGCCAAAGCTCTCCATTTATGGACGGATTTTGATAAAATCCTTTTTTATTTAAAATTGCAGTTTGGTATCACAAAAATTTAAGTGCACAGCGAATGGGCAACATGGCCGCCCGAAATAATGATTACATAATTGCCTCATTTAAAGACCAATTTTGAAATTTTTTTATTTAATTACTTATTTCAAACTTTTGCAGGAGTAAAATATAATCTAGAAATGGATTATACCATAAAGGCATCGGTTTTGTAATCTGTTCGATTGGTCCTTTGTATTAAAGTCGGATTTTTATTTTTGCCAGAATTATATTATTTGTTTTCAAATTCGCTTACCAAAGTGAAAATACATTGTTTTCCTTTATCTCTGAATTTTTAATAGTGAATATCAATATAAAACCTGCCAGCAAAAGATGCCGTTGATTCACGGTTAACAAAATCCTATTTAACTTCAACGTTAAATAACTATCATTAATTCACTTCTATATAATCAAAAATACCATATCTATACTCGTTTATTTAGAATCAACGTATATTTGATGAACTTGGTTAAACAAGAAGTGAATATTGCCTGTAGTACATACTAAAGGGTAGTGCAAATTAAAGTATATTTTGAAATCATATATTATTTTGGCACCATCATACCTCCGCGGAACAGAATGAGTCGCTTTACGCTTAAACAACTTTGGGAAATATTGCAAAACAAGCGGATATGGAATTTGGCCGAAAAACCATCTGGGCGGCTTTTTCAACAAGCAAAGTTGCCTCTTCTGGAAATCGAAAAACTCGCACGTCATTGTCGAGAAACCAATGCATACACTGCGAGTGAAAGTGCAGTAAATTTTGGAGTAATGTAATCATTGACAATTTTTATTATTTTTTTATTGCTGGGCACGCCATTTCAGTCAACGACCAACGCCACATATAGCCATTATTACGGACTTTTTATAGTCCGGAATATAGAAACTTGAATATGGAATAAACTGTTCACTGAACTCCCCTCTTAATTGGGCCATTGTTTCGCGTGCTGTGTGGGATGTGGTACCGCCTAATTGAAACCACATGTCAGCCAAGTCCAGCTCTTATTTTTTAGGCAAAAAAGTTTGTAATCATCGCACAGTAGTTATCGCCATTCACAGTAACGTTCCTGCCTTCGTCGTCTTTGAAAAAGTATGGTCCAATGATACCACATCGGCCCATAATCCACACAAAGAAGTGCATTTTTCGGGATTCACTGCTTCTGGCTGCTCTTCACACCAATAAAAAAGTGCACGATGCACTTTCTTAATCGAGCATGAATTTTGATAATAAAATTCAATGATCTGCAAGGCCTTGTTGAATTATAGACCAAACCGAACATGTTTAACAGTAACATGTTACAAGAAAACAGCTGAGCTGCCAGTGTTACCAAAAAGAAAGTTGCTGAAAAATCGCCCTTTAATAATAAAATTAGCAACAAAAACAATAACAATAACAATAATATAATTAATAATAATAATAATATTAATAATAATAATTAGGCACAATTAGAGCTTTTGCAAAATGCATAAAAAAATCAAAAGTTTGTTGTGGCTTTAGCTCTTCATATGCCGCCATTTCATTGGTTGCTAAAACCAAATCGTCAGTGCAGTTTAAGCAGTTTGAAAACATTCAACCTCGGATGTTTATGCCACATAAATCAAATACAATATGGGAATTTCAATATTGCATATGAATTACAACAAATACATAATCATAGTAGGTTTAGAATGTTTCTATACAAACCAACACAACAAACAATTTACGCAACGTGAGTTCATTTTATTTTTCTCTCAACACCCATACAATTAAACGCCCGTTGGTCGTTAATGATTGTATTCAGTTGGGCAAAAAAATGAAATATAAAATCTTTATATTTGTCAAATTCGTTATTCGAGATATTCTCCAAAATAACCATTTTAATATTATATTGTTTGTTGTTGGCTTAGCTAGGTATATGCCTGCATTTCATTGGCGCTAACCAAATCATCAGTACCCTTTAGCCAAATCATGACTGAAAGCATTCAAAGCTCGTATACTTAAGCTACAGACTACAAACACTATATGAGAATTCAAACAGAACTCAATCATATTTTTCTATTTGTAATCAACAAAAACACAAAAGTATAAATAGCTTTAGAATGCTTTTGTACAATCACAACACAACAAACAATTATAATTGACTTGCGTCTTTTTGTTTTTTCTTTTTACGCCTTTATACAATTAATCGCCCGTTGGGTGATAATGAAAGTATTTATAAGACAATGAAAAAACAAAATTTATAATAACAATATTTATCAAATTCGTTATTCGAGATATTCTCCAAAATAACCATTTTGAATTCTCATATAGTGTTTGTAGTCTGTGGCTTAAGTATACGAGCTTTGAATGCTTTCAATCATGATTTGGCTAAAGGCTACTGATGATTTGGTTAGCGCCAATAAAATGCAGGCATATACCTAGCTAAGCCAACAACAAACAATATAATAATAAAATCTTTATTTTAAATACTTAATATGGAAATTCATTATTTGGGATATTCTCCCCAACTAATCGTTAGACACAATTAGAGCTTTTGCAAAATGCATAAAAAAAATCAAAAGTTTGTTGTGGCTTTAGCTCTTCATATGCCGACATTTCATTGGTTGCTAAAACCAAATCGTCAGTGAAGTTTAAGCAGTTTAAAGCCACAACAAACTTTTGATTTTTTTATGCATTTTGCAAAAGCTCTAATTGTGTATAACGATTAGTTGGGGAGAATATCCCAAATAATGAATTTCCATATTAAATATTAATAATAATAATAATAATAATAATAATAATAATTATTATTATTATTATTATTATTAATCAACTTGTGGTGTCCGCAATCATGTTTTTTTATATTTTTAATAGAAGTTGTATATGAAATTTTGTTTCTTCAATATCTTGACTTATAAAAAATACTGCCCTTAAAACTATGTATTGGCAATACATTCTTTTCTATTTCTATTTCTATTTCTATATTTCAATTTTTTTTTTTTGCTTTTGCTAATGAAACCTCAACAATAAAACCAAAACAATCATCATACGACAAACAGCAAGCGAAGCAATCAACCAACAAAACGGTCATTGAACGTATTTAAGTATCTACGAGTATGTACGTGTCGATGTATCTTTCACTGTGTAAATAACCCTCATTTTATGCTGGATTTTAGAAAAAATATCTGCAACAAAACAAATAAATTAAACACACACAAATAGATACAAAATACTCCCCTGAAGGAAATGTCACTAGTGATTCACTAGTGATTCACTATTGACAAAGTCACCAGTACTAGTGACAAATTATACCCCAGCCAATGCTTTTTTCTGTTGACATTTAACATGCACTTGTCATTGAAAATCCACTAGTGACGTTGGAACTAGTGACGAACTAGTTCCAATGGGACCATATGACGACCGTAGAACTAGTGCTTCCCTGTAGACATTGTCACCAGTATTATTGACATACTCTACACAATACTTCTTTCTATTGAAATTTAAGATGGACTTATCATTGAAAACCCACTACTGAAGAGGTCGTTCTAATGGGTCCATGTAAACAATTTTTGATATACATATATCCCTACAGTTTTAGTTAAATTAAATGATTAAAAGTTCACCATAGAACAAATAAACGCAATTAAAAAATGAAGAGGCATAAGCGTGCTCTCAGAAATTTCTCTGCTCATCAAACAAAAACTTGTTGACAACTCCGTTGACGATGTCTACATATGAGTCACCAAAATAGTCGACAAAACTGGTGACTTGGGTACACTTGTCCCCATGTTTCCTTCAGGGTCGTATATAAATATGTGTGTGTGTGCATTATAAAACAGCAAACAGTGGCTATTAAAATAATACGAATTGTTGTGGGACTCACAAGCTGATTAAATAAGAACGCCGAATTTGTGAAGCATGTTCATTATTAGAATTAGATTTTAATTGCACAAGGGTCGAAGGTACAGCTTTGAAGATAGTAAGCCAGCGTAATACAAATAAAAAATAAAACGACTGGAAAATTCGTTCCCTCGTCTATTTACATTAAATGAAAACAAAAACAGTTTCCAGTTTTTTATTGTTGTTTTCCACACAAAGAGACAAAGAAAATCGTTTTCTTGAATATACAAACGAGTAGTACATGGTTAAATATGATCTTTTATAATTCTAAGTATATTCATTACACTCGTACACGTATGTATGTATTTAGAATATGTTTCTCATACTGCATGTTGTTAATTTGCATTTCTTCTAAATTAAGATCATAATGTTATCATTTAAAGTGAAACAATGTAATTTAATGATCTTAAACGGGAACATAAGGCTCATGACAGCAACGTGAATTCTTTATAAAATTCACAAACATGATCATAAATGTTAAATTCACTTTTTGCATATTAATGAAAAGGAAATTGTGTCTTCCAAAATTGCCAATACATTTGTTTTCAAAGAAGGAAATCGCATGTGTTCTTGGAGACTTTAGCACAAAGAAGAGCAGAACAGCAAATATTAATGCGATCAAAGAATGAAAGGCGAAGTTGTGAAAAGTTGAGGCAGATTCTATGAATAAATACATACTTAATTTTGTAGATTAAAAATAGAAATTTCTAACGATTTCTGCCATTTAGCACAACGGTCTTATTTATAAATTGGCCCAAACTAATATACCGAAATGTTTGTGCAGGCTTATTGCTGATTTTCTACTTATAGAACGTTCGTAGCATCTATCAACGAAACTTTTTATTTCCAAAGCAAATCACTACAAGTCCACCAAAAAGGTTCAATAGTATCATCAAGGTTCAATAGTATCTGGTTTGTCTCCCCTTTTTATATATAAGAGTTGATTATTAGGGTAATGATACCGCTCCATAATGTCGTCAGCAAAGATTCTAAACTGAGAGCCTGGCGATTAAAGACTATTACAAATTTCCTGGTGTTTGTCTCTATAAGAAACTTAATTTTGCAAAACACAACGATGACATCGATATAAGAAATCTATGAAAACTATTAAAGCTTTGTGGCCAATTCTTAACAAACGTTCAACACTAAACCTTACGAATAAGAATTTAATGTTCAAGAGTGCGATTAGACCAACATTGATATACTCTATATCCCATTAGGTATTATAATGCAGCAAAAACACATTTGAACAAACTACAAATAATTCAAAATAAATGTCTTAAGACTATAAACACCGATAAATATCATGAATCCATTCAAAATTCATCTTATCAACTGATAATTTTAAGTATGTTATATAAATTATCAAATCGAAAATGATGTCTAGTTCCACTGCACACGAGAACTTGTATATTTTCTAGACATATTTAAACTTTCCTGAGCGATGCGTATGCAACGATTTTCTTTTTTCAAAATTCAGCAATTTGGGAACGAGTTTCGCTGTCAGACGCTTTATGTCCAAAATTTGCGAAAAAATTGTATGGCATGAGCCAACCGATATGCCGACATCATCTGCAACTTCTATAATAGTTCCTCACTTTCTCAATATTTTCATCGGTTTTTGATGTAATGGAGCTTCCAGAACGTGCGTCGTGTTTGAAAAGCTTGTACCACTTGTAAAAATTTTTCTGACTCGGAGTAACAATCACCACATGCCACTCTCAACATTTCAAGTGCTTTCGAGCACTTAATTCCGATTCTTACACAAAATTTTATGGAAGTGTCCATTTTTTTCCTCAGCAGAAAATCGCCGAACGAGCAAAACACGTCTAACTGTTATGCCTCTGACAAACAAACTAAACTAAACACAAACAAAATCAACTAAGTTACATTAATCTGCAGCGAAAACTCATGGGCACAAAAGCTCTGATTGGTCCTGCCGTAAAAACCTATACTACTTAAGCATATCTGAAAAAAATGGTTTAAATGTCATGTATGGGCTAGTGCTTCTAAGATTATTCGGAGCTGCTAGTACTTCTGAGTTCATTTAAAGCTGCTGAATTGATTGCTGAGGACTTGAAGATTTATGGCCTCAACCTCAAAAGGCGGGAGTCTTTTAGTTATCGAGAGCGAGAGCATTTAGAAATATTATGTGCATTGTTTAAACACAATTTACAGAGGCGAATATCAGCCGTGTACAAAACTTATTTAATATCTTTAATTCATATGATTTGCTTTTAAACCTCGTTAAGAATCAGTCCAGAACGAAGTCAAAGGACTTACTGTTTCCAACGGTAACAGATAGGACTCTGGCTATGATTAAGACCAGCCGAATAATTTAGAAATACCGCATCAGCATGCAGCAAAATCAAGGTAACGCGTATCATTGGGATAACATGGTTAAGTTCACCGGCAATAGTAGAGCATCCAGCTTTTTCAATTCACTGAAACATTAACACAATTCGGAATGAAATCAGGGCAATTATTAGCGATTAAAGCGAAATGCCAAACATTTCCGTTCGATCAAATATTGTTTAGCAGCAACTTTGGATATAAGAAAACATAAATCGAGCTGAATCACTCCCATTGTGCTGGTGTAATAAAAACAGTACAAATGTAATTCCCCTTAATTAAAAAATTTTCCTCAATATCTTAAGCTACGTACACACGGTTGTCAGATCTTACAATATTGTAAGACCTGGCAACATACTAACAATGTAGTGACAATGAAAAATTGTCACCCAGAAGTAAATTGTGTGTTCAGACGATCGTAAGAAAATCTTACAATTTCATTGTCAGTTAATTGTCTGACAATGAATTTATGTGCCAACAAAAATTGTCAGTTCACACGATTGTCAGATTATTGGATGACAAAAATTGCCAGATCTGTTGTTAAGCATTGTCAGAAAATTCAAAGCATATGTATGTCAGAAAATATTATCTGAATTTATGTATACATAACACACAAAAAAGTTATATTATTAAAGTGTGATACATTATGGAAAAGAATATAGCAATTACGACAATTTTAAGTGCATATTTGTTTGAAAGTAGTGAGGATGAAGATCCAATAGTAAAAAAACGTCGCAATTTGAAAATTGTCATCAGTGCCCTGGCCTGATTTTTTTTACGAAGCTTTTCGAGATTGCAATTGAAAGAGGTACGCAGATTTGCCCATTTCGCTTTGCAATCATTTACACTAACAGATATGGTATCTGCCACTTCCTGCCACAAAACATCTTTGGGAAGTTTATATTCGGCGCAACCGGCGTCCCATAAACTTTGCCGTACCTCAACTTCCGAAATCAACTTTAGCTGATCTTCATGAGACCAAACGGTTTCAACTTTTTTACGATAGGATTTTTGTTTCGGCCTTGTTTTCTGGGCTCCATCAGACTCCGTTTGTGGCTGAACTGAACATGGCAGTTCAATTGGCTGGAAACTGCTGACAATCATGTCTGTGCTATCATCAGAAGCCATATTCATTTTTATTTTTGGTATTTTATTTTTTTAGCTTTTTTAATTTTTATTTCTATAATTATTTCACAAATTTCACTTGTTTTGCTTTTTTAATTTTTTGTATTTTCTTTTAAACATATGCTTTTACAGCGTTTCCAATAGAAATATTTTTCTGACAATGGTGTTATTGTCAGGTGCATAAATTTTCGACATCTGCCAATAAAAAATTACCTTACAATGTCTGCCAATTATCTGACAATGCCTGCGATAGGTGTTCCCACGGTTGTCAGATGCCTGACAATATTGCCGTCTTACAATGGACTGACAATGGTTTTTCTGACAACGTTGTAAGTAAAAAATTGGCAGTTCACACGATTGTAATAGATTTTCAGACAATTTTACTGACAATATTGTAAGATCTGCCAACCGTGTGTACGTAGCTTTAGATTCATAGATACTCATATTTTCATTTAGCAGACATACATAAGCTTTTTATATTCGATTTAATTTTTTTCTAAAGAATTATAAAATATTTAATAAACTGACATTTTATTAGCACGACTAAAGCCTTTTAACTTGTCAATGGGAGTTCTCATAAATTCATTTACAACTCTATTGCAAAGTACTGTTCGCACTCGTTATTGACAGCTTTACAGATTTTTCACTTAATAATGAAGGTGCGAATCTAAATCTCATTCACTCAGTCACACTCACAACATCAATGTTTTAAGCGGACAGCGCTAAAAAGCATAAAAAATCGACGGTCGCATCCGCATCATCATTATGCCGACATGAACAAACTGAGATTTGAAAATTCACACATGTGTAAAAAGGCGGTGTGGAATCTGATTTTCTTTTTTGCCTGTTGCCTTTTGCCTCCTTCAACGGTTTTATCTCATAAATTGTTCATGCATCATTGAAGATGGCACGAATGTATGAGTAGCATAAAAAATTTATATAATAACTATATTGCAGATAATTGTGGTTTGAATACTTTAGTATACGAACTGAAATGGGCTTGAAAATTTAAATGTGAATTATGGGATTAAATTTTATTAGATGGATACGTTACGTACTCGAAACTTATAATCTAGTTTTGAAAAGAGCAATGAAAGTTCAGATAAAATTTCTTTTTAAATCCTCCACAATTTTTAAGTTTGATTCAATGAGGGAAAGAAATTTGCCATTAACGTCATGCGATCTTTTCTATTGTGTTTATATCAAAAAAAAAAAAAAAATCAGCATCTGTTGGGAAAATTATTTTGGGAATATTTCTACATGTCTATTGCTTCCTTGGTAAACTTAAAGTTAATTATGCAGTAAAATAAAAAAATTCAGGAAATTTCGAAACGGTTTTGTTTCGAATTTTTTTATTTTCCCCCTTTTATATAAGATTAGATAAAGAGCAACAACAATTGCCAATCGATAAGAAAAACAGAAATCGTTGTTTACTTAAAATGTATTTATAAAGCCAAGAAAATTAACAAGAATGTAGAAACGTTTTGAAATAAAACGAAATAGAATGTACGACTGTGAATAAAATCGAAAAGCTAAAGAACAACAAACATAGTGTAATAAAAAAATGCTCAATAAATTTTATAAAGTAATTAATTTAATTATGATTAGATAGTACGAGTATTCTTGTTAAAATTGGCTTTCATTAATAAAAATTGCTCAGAGGCGGTCCAAAAATTAGGCGACCTGACGTATGGATGGCGGGAAAAGTGGCAACCCTTTAAAAAATGCGTTTTAAGTTTCTAGGCGCCACGTTGTTTAGTATTTTTTTTTTTTTTGAGCTGTCAAAAGTAAACAATCTCAGTGAATGTGTAAACATGGAAAAATTTGCTCACCGTTGTGTAATTCAATACTTTCATTTGAATGGTCCCAGTCCAACTAATATTAAAGACGAGCTAGATTCTACTCTTTAAGAGCCTGTTCCTTCGTTTATGACTATAAAATATTGGGTGGAAGAGTTTAAATGAGGCCGTACAAACATCGTAGTGGTCGACCCATTGAAGTGTCCACACCACAAACCGTTAAGAAAATCCACTAAATGGTATTGGGTGACCGTCGGTTGAAGGTGCGGGAGCTAGGAATAGCTGAAATGATAGACATTTCAAAATGTGCTATACATCGCATATTGATCGAAATTTTAGAGATGGGAAAGTTGTGCGCAAGATCGGTGTCGCATTTGCTTACAATAGAACAAAAGCCAAGTTCTTGTGTCGATTCGCAACCATGGGTCCAACACTTCACACCTGAGATGCAGGAACAGTCGAAGCACCGGACTGTAATGGGGGAATCGTGTCCAAATAAGGCGAAAACAGTTCCATCTGCAAGCAAGATCGTCGGCCATGATCTTTTTAGCTTGCGCGTGGGATAATTTTTATTAATTACCTTCAAAAAGTAAAAGCAATCAACGGTCGTTATTAGGATGACTTATTGCAGCGTTTAAGTGATGAAATTGAGGAAAAAAGGGCGCAAAAAAAGTGTTGTTTTAGCAAGATAATGCACCAGTTCACACATCCATTATTTTCGATATCGTAAATAAATGATTTAAAGTTCGAATTGTTGCATCACGCACCTTATCAGCCAGATTTAGATCCTTCGAATTATCTTCTATTTTCAAATTTGAACAAATTGCTCGGAGGTACAAGCTATGCCAAAATGGAAGAGGTTTAGTCAGTCATCGAAGCCTATTTTATGGACACAGACAGTTCTTAAAGAGGGCATCGAAGCTATTGAATATCGCTGTGAAAAGGTGTATCGAACTAAGAAGAGATTATGTTGAGAAATAAAGAAAAAACCCAAATATATCAGTATATTTTGAACCTCATAATATGTTACACATATTTCTTTAAAGTAAATTTGCACTTAATAATAAACAACTTTATCTTTTTTTCGTCTTGAAAGCCCAGAATATATTATGCTCTTGTTACAAAGAAAACTGCATAGTGCTGTCATACGGATCAAATCTCACAATGATCTAGCCACTGCACTAGTATGTCAATTGGACACATACGTGGCAATTCTTATATATGACTCCATGGATCATGCCAACACTCGTTGTCGGAGACCACAAGGAGCTCTCATAAACACCATGATCACCTCGGAAGATATTTTATGGGTAGAAGTTCTTCTCCATTCAGGTTTTACGAGCATATCAATGTAGAAGTACCAGAAGGAACTTTGGCCGCCAACCCACATACAATTTGTCAGGGACTTTAATCTGTTTCAGTTGCCGCATGACAACTTAAACGTAAAACGTTTACAAATTCCTGCTATACGGTTTTAGAAATTCGCTGATGTATGCCAAAAAAGCAATGCTCCCCAAATCAACATAATGCAGGATGACAATAAACACAAGCCGAACGGAACAAAGTGCTGTTTTTGGAGGCTGATACACCCTTACAACAGTGTTCATGTGTGTTTATTCCACTATTTTGGATGTCTGTTTAGTGTAATAATTAGTTTATTAATACAAGGTGGCGAAAGAGTAACGTCATAGTTTGAATTGACTGCCATTTTTGCAGACAACGCACAAATGTCACTGTGACATTAATGATGTCGATATACACCTCATGAACGTGGAATTAATGTTACTGCTTAACTGAAAAATTTTCAATATGTTGTTTTGACACGGGTTGATTTTCGTCAGCGTGTGCCATGTGGTCGAATACTTAAGCGTTTGGCTGAGCGTCTCGTGCAAACTTGGTCCATTACAGACGTCGCAATAAGTGGCCGGCCTCATATTGCTTGTTCAATGGGGAACATCGCTGCTGATTCGATGACGTCACACAGAATCCACAGACATCAACGAGACGACGATACAAAATTCATGAAATCCATGAAGAGGTATTGCAACCTCTTGCAGTGACTGTTTAGTGCGGCGTTTTCAGTGAAAAGTGATTGGCACTTATTTTATTTATTAAATGGTGAGTGTTACGGGCAGATGCTACATGTACATACATACATATATACATACTTATGTACATCAGAAAATCCCGACACAATGGATAAAATTAGGTAAAACCACGAAACTAAGCATATGCCCCATTTAAGGTAAAAGTTTCACTCTACGTAACAGGCACTCTTAATTATTGTGGCTAATAAACTAACAAATTCAATTTAAGTTTTACATTTAAGTGACGTTAATTTTATAAAAGTCGAATTTTAATTTTGTATACCATTGACAATAATTTAAATCAGGTCAAGTTGCTAAACTTACTACGACTCCCTAGGAGCCATTAGTGTTTTTATGATGTCATCGTTGGTGTCTTTTCTTCCTTTTACTATATTCTATATTTGAATTCTCTTTTCATTTTGTGTGTTTTTTGTATAGTATTTTATTTAATGTACTACTTTATGTATTCTCAATTTTGTGAATATTTTTTACTATTTATCTACAGTGAACTCGCGATAATGTGAACTTCCAATATGGTAAACTATCTAGTAATATGAACACAAAGTTTTTCATATGAACTCCCCGAAATAGTGAACACAGTTTAATGGGCTTAAATAATGAACAACGTGAAAAATGCCACATGCAATTTTGGGAGTCCCCCAGTCGCTAACAAAATTAAATCAAGTTTTGTTTTAATGATTTTATAGTTATTTTGAAGGTAACATACTATTATTAACTCGATTATTTCCTGACCGCCTACATGAGCAAATAAAACGTTGTATAAATGCGCTTTACATTTAACTGCATACTACAAAACTATTTCCCAAAAATGTAGGATATTAACTGGATACTGTAATCAGAAAGAAAAGTAGGGTTTTTCTCTTTTCCGACAAATTCACTCAGAAGCCTGAGGTGGATTTTAGAGAGAAACGATTAATATGTTAATGAATAATTTTTTTATGTGGAATAATTTTTTTTATGAAGAACAAAAATGTCATGCTTCCATAGAATTACATCGGGTCTCTCAATAGGGCCTTTGGAATTTGGCAATAGTTAGCGGCCATATTGTTGAAGCTACACCTGTCAAATCAGCTGTCATTTATTTAGTCTGTTTTGCCAAATTACCATGAATGGATATATTGTTCAAAAACATTTGCAAATTAGAAAATTATTTTATAAAATAGATGTTCCGTTCGGATGTCACGTTGCGCGTGATTTGCCCATTTTCCAGTCGCAGGAACAACTAATCCACATGAGAATAAAAAAATCCAAGGTCAATACTAATCCATATGAAATTCAAAAGAACAAAGTTCAAGACATACAGAAAACGTCACTCTTTGGTGTGAAATTCGGGCTGACGACTTCCTCGGTTCACATTTCTTTGAGAACGACGTGGGGCAGGCCATCACTGTTAACCTCGAGGGCTATAGGCCGACGATTACCAATTTCTTTTGGGCTAAATTGGACGATATAGACAACAACGACATATTTCAATAGGACGACGCTATATGCCACACAGCTGACACCGTTACACTTTTTCTTGTGGGTTTACTTAAGTCGCAAATAAGCCGCAAGCCACAGCACCCCTCAAAGCCAACATAGCCCATGTTCTTGGTTAAATTCAGCTTGATTTATGCGCCAGAGTTATGGAAAATTGGACACTAAGTGTAAACGCCAACCAGCGAAGCCACGGCGGAAATTTGTGCGCTGTTATATTTCATACATAATGTCATCGACAGGACTTTCAAATGAATAAAATATGTCAATGATATCGCACACACACATTGTTTTATTTAAATTTAATGATAAAAACCTTTCAATGAAAATCCTATTATGTTTGTACGTACGTATTCCTATATTGTTTTTATTTTATTAATGGAGCTTCAGTCCTTCTGAGCCGTGACCAATTATGAGAACAAAATCTCTATAATGAAGAGCCTTGCTTTAAATCAGTTTATATTACCGAGAGTTCACTGTATTTTTATTTGCTTAATCTTTTTATACTCATATAATAAAGACTTGTTCTTGTATTTATTTACGTTTTGTTAGCAGTTATTAACAAAGCGTTAAAATAAATATTGTCACAAAAAATACTCATTCAAACATTCTAGTGACAATAACTAAAATAGACAGATTTGCTAAGGCAGAGATAAAAAAAATATTAAATTGGCAACAGAAACGAATAAGACTAGAAAAATTTGTTAAAAAAACTCTGAAAGTATTTTGTAACTCCGTTAGTAAACTGACATCTTTTAGTCCTCCTTAAGGTGAATTCACCCGTTCGTTCTGAACGTTCCGAACGATTTTTTTTATATGTAGTTTGACGTCTCTATTTTGAGAAAGAGAGTAAAATTAATGCGGAACAACAACAAAAATTTCGTTCAGAACGAATGGGTGAATTCAGCTTTACAATTCATAATGAGCGAAATCATATTTATGAACATATAAACAACAACTGAAACAACAACTTTTAAACAATATTTTTGAGGTCAGAATGGGAGTTAGCCTTGTCCTGCTTTCCACACAGTAGTCAAATCGCGACCTTTTTTGAAGCATACCAATGTAAGATTATTCAATATTACTTTATATGAGAGGTTCCCCTTCCCTCGCTCCACAAGTGACGAACAAATTGCTGTACATCCAAAACAAAAACTTATTATTGAATATATAACCCCACCCCCCTATTTTTTAATAGGGACGTTTAAAAATGCTAAAAGTACAACAAACAGAGCTTATTGCAGTATACGTATAATCTATTATATACATATAGCGCAGCCTTCCCCTTTAATTCTTGGCATAATCGCTCGAATAGTTGACTTGTACCGTTTCAAAATAGGTGGCCGTTTCTATAAGTTAGAAATATATTTTTTGTTCACATCAGGGCTGAAAATCATCTACTTTTTGCAGAGAACTAAGCAAATATGTTTCTATACAGCACCCGAAAACATCCAGCCGAAGGCTTGTTTATCTTATCTTACTGTCTTCAGATATCCCCCAAGGGGCACGGATTATACATCTTGTCTTGGTGGCCTGGTTTTGTGCTTCGTGGGGTATAACCCCTAAAAACTTGTATGTTGCTACATAATCCCTGAATTAACAGGGTAACGGGCGCGCATGCAATTAAATTAAAGGTAAAAGTGGGTTCGCTCGCTCGTCCAAATGGGTAACATGGTCTTTCCAGACCTTGACCTTTGGCCAGTTACCCGTAGAACTTAATATGTTACTACCCAATCCCTGAAACCAAGGCAACGGGCGTGCATATAAATAATTAAGGTAGTAGCTTTGCCTATGCTTGTCTGGGTAGAGGTGCTACCGATACCTTAGGTTTGCACGGGACCTAAAATCGGAGGTGTTTTTAACACAAGGCAGACCAGAGATCCCATCTGGTACCACGGAAACCAGTAGCCCCTAGGACATGTCCTAGACTGGTTATTGGTGAGGCCGCTTCGGGGATCACGTGGTGGCTGTGGTTAAAACCCAAAGATACGCGGGAAGAGTTATGGGTCGGATGAGTGTGTCTGCAATATGGTGCTAGTGATCCTGTTGTAGATTCTCTCTTCATATATCTCTATGTGCTGTTGCTATTCGACAGAGCTCCCCTGGTGGTTGTGGTTAGTGAGTGCCCATTAAGATAGGAGGCATCTTACTGCTGGGCCATTGGGGTGGAAGGAGGTTAGAAAGCTCCAGCACTTTAGCAAGGTGTCTGTACATGGTTCTGCAGCCTGTACAGAATTTGCTACCATGTCGTCCCTATTAGGGGCACATGTAGATCCTCACCCTGTATGTGCCTCTGGAAGGGACGACGGGGACAGTGGTGAACGGCTTTATTCACCCAGTGCGAAGAGCACCGTCAGGTTAAGTTTATGACAGGTACTGACATAAATCTTTGACATATTGTCTTCAGATATACCCAAAGAATTCCTAATAATTAGTTGGGAATAAGGAAACGCTGCTACTATTATTATCTTGTTTCCTATATTACGGATATTAATGTTAATTTTTATGAATAATATGGAATGAGCATCGTAGATTCCATTCCATTTACGATTGCAATTAGCTTTTGTTAAATAGAACAAATGATCATATCCAACAAGCTATTTCTGATTGATGTCGTTATTCTCTTAAGAGAGTTGGAACAGAACCTATTTGCTCCAGGAAAATTCTTTGTTAAATACAGTAGTTCCAACCATAAATGAGATGAGATTGTCTCGTTGTATATAAATTGTAGAAATTCATTTTTGTTTGTATACAATAACAATACGGACTAAATAAATAGAATACATAAACTTGGTGTTGTTTTTTATCATGTCGTTACTAGAGTCGGTTTTCTTCTTTACGTTGTTGTGTAATTAACAAAAAAAAAAAAAAAACAATAAAAAATAATAAAAATAAAATAAATACTTATGGCAAATGTTTATTTTTCATCTTTGTTACCTTCAGTCTTCAATATTTAAATAAAAACTTGTTTATCTTTCCGTTTGATCTGAATTTTTATGATACCGTCCCACACAGGCACGCAAGAGATTTCAAGAAGTTTCCGTTTCTACTAAAATGAATCAGTGTGAGAAATGTGTAACAAATACATTTATACTTTTTACAACTTCTTTAGACTTTTACGGGAACACAGTTCTTTATTTCATGTGTATGAAAATAAATTCGAGTTTAATTAGCAGAGACAAAAACCATATTTTTTACCAGAACCAATTTTGCAGTTAACGGAACGTTTTTTATCAATTAACAGCAGTCGCATACTAGATTAAAAGGACAAAATTTAGGAACATATATAAAAATTATATATATATATATATATATATATATATATATATATATATATATATATATATATATAATATAATATAATGATTACATAAAGGCAGCAAAACGTTTGCAATAAGAAAAACGAATTTCTTTAGAAGATCGATGTCCACTTTAGTCAAATATGGCATCATATAATTACCAAACTATATAGGAATGATAGTCCGAGGACTCCTAAATAAGATCCTAGTGGTCATATATCTAGAATAATTCTGAAAATTAAAAAAAACCTTATTTTAGTGAAATTTCTTAAGAAAATTGGTGACCGTTTTGGACATGTCTATAAATATGTTAATAAGAAACTGAATGTAATTTAATATAAAATTATCTCGGTTACAAAACACATATATAAGAAATGTACTTTTCTCAATACACTACAACCTCGCTGAATGCAACTCCTCGAAATGTGCAACATTTTTAATTTGATTTTATCATCTTCATTGCATTTTCTTTTTATTTAGCATTTTTCAAAAATTATGTCTAAAAATGTTATTAACTGCTAAAGAAAAATAAAATAACCTTAAGCCATATAATAGTTCTTCAAAAATTTCGTCAGTAGGCAGTTTCCGCCTTTTTATATTTTATGCATAATTTTTTATCTAAAACCTGTATGCATGATGAAATTTACACTTCATGTGTATTTTTAACCGACATAAAAAGAAGGAAGAGTTTATATATTGAAAGGTATGTTTTCTTTTAATGTACAGCGATTTTTCGTCAATTGTAGATCGATTTTATGCTTTTTATAGCATGATGTAGTGCTTGAAGTGCTTTCCTACAAAACCAAGTACCCCAGGTTCGTTCCTTGGCAGAGGACAACAAATTTTTAACATGGTTTTTTCGAGTTTTAAAATTAGTGGCTTTAACCCCTCCAAAAAATACATCCAAGAAGTTCCCTGAACTCTACTCCCCTGGAATGGAGGATAACATCAATACAAAGGTCAAGCAGCCACTATCGCCTAGGAGAAAAAAGTAGGAATCACACCGATCAGCAAGGTTTCTCACAACTACACCGAGTGCACAGAGGGCATTGAGATATGTTGGCAGCCCCATTATCGTAAGACCTGCTACAGCAGACCAATCATCTACTTAGCTGGAACTACAACCGAGTAACGAAACTGATACAAGACATAAAATAATAATGCGAAAAACACCTACAACAACTAGTGTAAGTTGAAGATGATTTGTTGAAGCCAAATGCTCCCAAAAGGAGCAATGGAGAAAAAATGCTCTTTTTTATGAACGGAGGTGCTTCAGAGAAGGTGTTATTTTAATCATTATAGGATAGGATCAGGGAGAAAGAGTGCCTTCTAAATAAAGTAATACTTAATGATCTTATATCTTGCTGACTACAATAGTGAGACTACTCTGCGGCCAATGCACACCGTCTCTGTCCCTTGGATAGGAGCAAGGGGAGTATGTTCCAAAGGTGGCCACGTTTTGACAAATTTTTGAAAGCAGGGAAAGGGCACCTTTCATATAGACTTTAAAAATAATCTCTAAAAAGTAAAAAATAAAATCTTTTCAACAAAAAATATTAAAAAGGCTTCATATATAGTCTCTAAGAAGTTCAATATTATTACGTCACCTAATGAAATATTTGAAGCTGTTACCGAGAAAGTTGACAACTAAATGCAAAATTTAATTCATAGCCACAGTCATCTTAGCGCTGACTTCAAAGATCTCACCAGGTAACGCGTATATTATTATACTTTTTTCGAACTTTTTAGAGGCTTTTATTTATTTTTTATTTCAATTATATATGTACATACTTGTAGGATTCCCAAGGTATGCTATCAGTCATATTGTCATTATGTCATACAAAATTAAAAAAAAAAATTATATAAACAAACCATTTAAAAACCTAGAATATTTTTTGTTCGCTTGGGCCAATAATATTAGGGTAATTCGACATAGAACACGTTTTCCTAGATAACTCATATTTAACAGCGCTATGTTATGCTGTTAACAGAACTCGTAATCACAACTAATTTGCGTCTCATTTTTTATATATCGTCAAAAAATTATAACGTGTTCGTACATCTCAACGATGATAAAACATATTTCCATAGAACCTGCTGTATATAATTCCTTATGACTCGATCAAACTGCAAGAAGGAATAAAACCGGGAAAACTCTGCTGTAGTTCAAAGCAGGCGAACAATCACAAATATTTTTCAAAATTGATTAAACACTGCGAAGACTGCATATATTAACACAATCTCTTTATAATCATTTTAATAAAAAAAAACTAATTTCAATTATTATAGGCTAAAATATAAATGAATTCTTTTTTAAACTTTCTAAATTCTAAAAATTTCTTTAAACAGAACCATAATGAGTCACGTGAAAATAAAACAAAAAAATCAAAAATAAATCAAAGAAAGATTCGTCGCTTTAGGCTTAATATGTGAAAAAAATCAGAAACTGTGAAAATATTTTCTCATAAATAATTTATAAAGAAAAACTCGTAATATTTTACCATCAAATACAAATGTTTTTTTCATAAAAACTTCCTTAATTTTTGCCTTCAACCGAGGGCTCCATTATGGATTTCAGTTGCTATTCGGCAAACACAAATTTTGTAGTTCCGTTTGCACGAGTGTATATGTATGTATGTGTATACAATCGGCGTAAATAGCATATCCGTATCCCACACAATTTTGATTATACCACAAAAAAAATAATCGTAACTGACATAATTTTCGATTTTGACTCTTTCATGCTATCGATAATTCACCATCAGAAAATATTAATTCTGAAAATTTTTAAACTAT
Source organism: Germaria angustata (assembly GCA_963681545.1). Classification (NCBI taxonomy): domain Eukaryota; kingdom Metazoa; phylum Arthropoda; class Insecta; order Diptera; family Tachinidae; genus Germaria; species Germaria angustata. The sequence goes on along the minus strand of OY812998.1, from coordinate 114,378,637 downwards.
TAAAAGTGAAATCAGAATCGTACAGCAAAATCAAATTTACAGTAATAAATAAACTTCAGTAAAATTATAAGTTTGTCATTTACATTTTGTTCGCTAGTTAAGGCTCGATATACTAATGTATATAAATTTATATGTATATGTAATATTCATTATCATTATTTTATAGCTTTTTATCTTTTACGGCAAATGCCAGTGCCTTAACGAACATACAAGTTTTTAAAACAAAAATTAATACTCCAAACAACGAATTGATAGCAATTGTGTGATAATAAAATGTTAGACAAAATAATGATAATGAAAATAAATGATGAAGTAGGAACAAAGTCAAATACTTTTCATTTAGAAATAAATTGTCACAACTTCAATAGTTTTTAAATGAAATAAAGCTTGGAGAGTTGTTATAACAGGCATGGCATGAATAATTTTTAACAACTTCAAAATTATGTATTCATAAGCCTAAATATATAATAATTAAACTAGATCGATATAGAAAATACTATCAAAAAATGCAACGTTAAGGGTTTCAACGAAACACAAGATACCAAGATAGTGGTGGCAATTCAAGATTCAAGTTTATTTATAACACTTGGCAACAGCTTATGGTTGTATATAATGACCCGAAGCACTATGCCAGACACCATCACTGGCCCAATGGCTGGCCCATAAATAAAAGTGTTATTATTACTCCCGAAAATTTTCATATATCTTTTTGAAATTTATTTATTTTTTTTTTTTTGGGAATTTTCTATTTTTATTTTGTGAAAATAATTTCTCTATAATTTTTGACCTTTTTATGACAATTTTAATTAAAATATTATTTAAGCTCAAGGTCTCTGGTTGGCTTTGAATGTAATTCTCTCAATTTTAAATACCGTACATTCAGGGATATTGATAGTAACTACATGGAGCTGCGCTACAATAACTTTAAGGTGTCAAGTGGGTATCACCAAGACAATATGAACCAAGACGTAGAATTCCGATTTTAGCCATTAATAATGACAATACCGTCACTAATCGCAAGTACAATCTTATCGTTGATGGCACTGTGTTCTCAATATCTATGAATTATATATTACAAAATTTCCCTAGTTCAAGTCGGCTGATCACGGCTGATGTCTACGAAACCAAAAACAATCGAATGACAATGAAGTGTGGGGCATCACGTCAAACAAAGACATCAATTGCAGTTAACAATTACAGTTCGTTTAAGCCAACCTAAACACTCTTCAAATAAAAGCTTAACAATGTTATTATTTAGAGATTATTAAAACCGCAATATACATAAAAACAAACTAAATATTTGAATTGTTTTACTCGCTGGTTTATTTTATACCGACTACTTTATTGCAGGCTGAAATCCGTTTAACATAAACAACATAATTTGATGAAATAAATTCCAGGCTTGTTTTATAGTCGCAGGATCTAATCAACTAAGCCTTATGTGTAAACCGTATCTAATAAAAAGTTACACAACTACTTCAAAGTAATGCAGATGTTATGTATCATCTTATTAATGTCAAGCCGTTACAAATACAAATGCAAAATATATATGATAAATCTAACAAACTGCACAAAAATGTTATTTCTTTTGAAACATATTTTTTTAATATTTAATACCTTTTTTATTTTTCTCTTCAATTGATTATGGCACTTAAGAAAATGCAATGAAGGTTCGATATTGCACCAAAAGTTTTTCTTTATGACAAAGAAAGAGACTAAATGCACAAGTATCACATACATGTAATGTAATGTAATGTAATGGGGTTTGCACTGCGACCATTGTTGATCTATTGTGCTTCCCCTGTCCCTAGCCGTCCAATACGTTCGCAAATAGGATCAGCTCCTTCAATGGAAGCATTAGCAGATCCTCTTCACTCAGCGTATATGCATGTAGAGTCCTGTGTCTTCTGTGGCACAATGCAGACATACATACATACAAACGTATACGGTATATGCTGGTAAGTATAGTCTATAAAATATAAAATGAATTAGTTCCGATTAGACCAGGCAAGAAACCGACTTTATGAAGAAAAAAACGGTTTTTAATTAATTCGAAACATGGCGCTTTAAACCCGGTTTCAGATACGATTTTGGAAAAAAACCGGTTAACCACTTTTTATAAAATATGTGTTTGGGCTTTATTTTTAGTAGTTCTAATTAAGCAAAAATTATTAAACGATGCAACAAAATAGAAATATATAGTATATAAGCACATAGCACTTATTTATTTATAAATATGCACCGACTTCAATTTAAAAAGTCAACCAAACAGATTACAAAAACCGAAGCAATTATGGTTTATATGTTACTACCAGGAAATATTGAAATACCTTCTTATGGACAAATTCTTAAAGTTATGTTATAATAATTATTTACCGAGGACACTTTGTCCGTCCGATTTTTACTTAAATTTCTGTGGAATCAAGCTGCAAGTATACTTTCAAATTTTTTTTTTTTCAAAATCGGTCGACATATGGGGGAATTATGCGATAATCAATATTTCGAAACCGGTTTACTCTCAGAAAAGAAAAAACCGGGTAAGCGGTTATTGGCTCCAGTTATTGCTTACTCTAGTGCTAGTGTCCATCGTATGAGCACTAACTATACTTGGCGTTACACGTTTCGTGTACTTGGCTTATGAACAAACACTCAATGACTCGTTATGGTCCCTCAAGATCGATTTTTCATATTTTACTATACAAACTATACAAATACAATAATAACACTTGAGTTTCATAAAAAAACCAATGTGTGTATTACGTACAATAAATGGCTTAAATTGTAAAATATATTGTGCAGTATTTAAGAAAATGTATATTACACATATTAATAAAAGAACTAAAAAACAGTACAGTTTCTTTGCAAAAAAAAACTTATATGATGCAACCAAATGAAACATACGATCGAGTATCATTAAGTTTTTTATGGCTTGTTTAGACTAAAATCCATGAATAATAAAAAAATAAAAAGTTCAAAAGGCTAAAAACCGCATTTGTATTTTCTTTTTTCTTCCACATATTCGTTACACAAATAGCAAGTCAATACTTGGCAACAGTTTTATAGAAATAATTTGATTTATACAGCATCGTGTGTTCAAGCTTTTCAATGTGTTTATTTTCACTCGTAAACCGCGAAATTTTGTTAAATATAAACAAAAGATGGTTTCTATTCACTTATACTTTTTCTCTCATATAAAAGTACTTTAAGATAGTCTCTGGTGCAAATTGAATTACAAGAACACACAAAATTGTGTTGTAATATTTTGAAAGAACTTTAAGTGAAGAACAAGTATTTAATTGATTTCCATGAAATCAATGTTTTTTTTAACTTTTCAATTTTTTTTTTTGTTGTGACTTTAGCTGTTCATATGCCGACATTGTATAAACCAAATCCTCAAAGAGGTTTAAGCAGTTTAAAAGCATTCAAATACAAGATGAGAATTCTCTATCGTATATTATAATTACAAAATACATAATCATTGTGGGCCTAGAATGCTTTTATACAAACATCACAACAAGCAAATTTCAGTCATATTGTCATGGTCATAAAAATATTTTAAACCAGTTATTTAAACTCAAGACCAAAACAATTAAAAAAATTTTAAGACATTAAGACAATATGGCTGATAGCCCACTTTGTTTACTCAAATGTATCTAGTTTAGGTTTGGCAGGACAGCTCGCAACGAGTGTTGCGAAGACTATAAGGTACATTATAACACCGAGAGGACTAAATAACACAATACGTTTCCCTGCCTAAGGTCACTGTTTGGGGTGAATTTCGGGCTGGCGACGTCATCGGTACACATTTCTTTGAGAACGGTGTTGGCCAGACCATTACCGTCAACGGAGAGTGTTATAGGTCGATCATCACCAACTTTTTATGGCTTGAATTTGATGATATGGGCACTAACGACATGCAGTTTCAACAGGAAGGCGTCACGTGCCATACAGATCATGTCACATTGTACATTATGTGAACATACTTAGATTCCTTTAAATAAAGCGTTCTTTGATTTTTTTTATTGTATTTTTATTTTTGTTAAAAGCTCCTTTTATCTTGTTCCGTGTGAAAACTGTAAACGTATTTAATTTAAAATTTCATTAAAAGTTGGCTTAAAATAAATAGAAAATAGACAACCACACAAAATAAATTGACGATTTCAAACAGCATTTATATACAATTGAAACAAAAATTAGAGAAGGAGAACCATTTAGCAGGAATGGAACATGATACATAATCTGGAAAAAAGTCATCCACATCAACAAAACAAACAAAAATGGCAACAAAGAAGACAACAATGAAAAGAACTCATTACACTGTACACGTATACATGATTCAATGACCTGAATTTTCAAATCGTAGTTTTTTGCCATATACTATACATACATAAATACATATATTTTTCTATGTATAGAATTGTAAAAATAAAATGGAATTAAAGCAATGATAAGACAATAAATAATTCGTAAAGTTAAAATATAACAAGAATTAACTGAATGAATGAAATATTTACTATAAATTAAAAACTGCATAGAGAGAAACTAAAATAAAATAAGCATCTTCTTCTAATTCTGTAAAGGTATTCATCAATCCATCTGCAATAATATAAAATTGATATTGTAAGTACAAAGAAATTGTCTGTGTGTATATTGTATTAGTAGATGGCACGATATATTGAACAAAATCAAAAGTCTTTTGTTTTATATTGCACAACAAGGAATATTTTGTAATTATTTTTGTATATTTTTTTAAAATAAGTTTATACATTTCACAAAAAAGTGCGTTTGCAGTTTTCTTTTTAATCGTATATTGTATTTGAAGGTTTATGTATAAATATGCGAGTTTGAATGCTTACAAAACGCTTGAAGTTCACTCATAAATTGGTTAGCACCTATATAGAATATTGATATGTGAACAACAAAATGTTTTTGATACTTTATTTTTTTAATAACAAAAGTCGTTTCGAAAACTCCGCTATCGAATTGCAATTTAAATTTCTCGAAAACAACTTTTTTTGTATTTTTGGATCCAGTGGGGAGTCTTATAAACATGATTTCACATTTTTTTTAATATATAGTAAAATAATAAGACAATATTTAGTCGACTGAGCTTTACTTAAGGCGGCCGGGATTTAGAATTTAGAATGATCACATTTTATTTTTATTTAATATCTCAGATATTATTTTCATTTAATACTCGTACTCGTATCGTGCGGTTACTTAAAAGTTGTTAGGCTCGCAGACTCCGGAACAGCTTAAATGTTTTTTCCTGGTAACGATAGCAAGGAAGATTTTTTGTCCCCGAAACATCCTGAATAATTAATCTCATCAAAATCGTTAGCTCCATTTCCAAGAAACCAAAGACACACACACACACACACACACACATATATATATATATATATATATATATATATATATATATATATATATATATATATGTGTGTATATATATATATATATATATATATATATATATATATATATATATATATATATTATTAATTAATTAAACACGAAGCTACTTGGATTATCTTGAGAGACACCCGTAGTCTACGGCAGGAGTCGAACCTGCGACCTTCGCACTACCAGTCTAGTACACTAGTCTAAGAAGCTGAAGTTATAATCAATAATGATTAATTTAATATTTTTCCCAAAAAAAACTCGTTATTAATCATTTGTAATCTGTTAGACCTCAAGCTAAAATTTATTTATACGTACATACATACAAATAACAGAGCATTCGAAAAGCCAACCACAACAATTTAATTTAAAAATATTCAGTTTTTAAAAACTACCAACTGAAACTCGATTTACAAATGAAACAAGTATTTACAAAGTAAATATAAGAAATCAAAAGTAATACAATGCTGAAAGGTTTCAAATAAATTTTCTTTATAAAATTATGTTGCTCGTTACAAGTCTAGATCCCAAAATTTGTATTTGTTAATAATTATAGTTACACATTTTATATAAAAATCATTTATATTTCTGTGATATATATTTTTAAAATTTTTTATCATTTGGCATAAACATACGAGGTTGAATATTTTCAAACCGCTTAAAGTTTACTGACGATTTTATTTAGCGACCAATGAAATCTCGGCATATAAACTGCTAAAGCTACAACAAACAATTCATTTAGCAAAAACTCTCATTGTTTATCAATTAGTTGGGGAGAATATCCCGAAATAATAAATTTCAATATTAGGTATAAATATATAAAATATATAAGTATATACATATACATATACATATACATATACATATACATATACATATACATATACATATACATATACATATACATATACATATACATATACATATACATATACATATACATATACATATACATATACATATACATATACATATACATATACATATACATATACATATACATATACATATACATATACATATACATATACATATACATATACATATACATATACATATACATATACATATACATATACATATACATATACATATACATATACATATACATATACATATACATATACATATACATATACATATACATATACATATACATATACATATACATATACATATACATATACATATACATATACATATACATATACATATACATATACATATACATATACATATACATATACATATACATATACATATACATATACATATACATATACATATACATATACATATACATATACATATACATATACATATACATATACATATACATATACATATACATATACATATACATATACATATACATATACATATACATATACATATACATATACATATACATATACATATACATATACATATACATATACATATACATATACATATACATATACATATACATATACATATACATATACATATACATATACATATACATATACATATACATATACATATACATATACATATACATATACATATACATATACATATACATATACATATACATATACATATACATATACATATACATATACATATACATATACATATACATATACATATACATATACATATACATATACATATACATATACATATACATATACATATACATATACATATACATATACATATACATATACATATACATATACATATACATATACATATACATATACATATACATATACATATACATATACATATACATATACATATACATATACATATACATATACATATACATATACATATACATATACATATACATATACATATACATATACATATACATATACATATACATATACATATACATATACATATACATATACATATACATATACATATACATATACATATACATATACATATACATATACATATACAAACTGACCTTCGTAGACTAGTAGGTAGTGTACTAGACTCGTAGTGCGAAGGTCCTAGGTTCGAATCCTGCCGCAGAACTCTGGCAGTTTGTGTCTGATAATTAAAAGGGAGCGCACAACAAGCCTTCACTGGCTTAAGTGTATGTCGTATGACATGGGCTATTACACCCCTCCAATCAACCTAACCTAACCTAACCTAACCTATACATATACATATACATATACATATACATATACATATTAATATTCAATATAAAAACTTCTTCAACAACAATAGTGGATATTGACTTATTAAAAAAAAATATGCTAAACTTACCATTTAATAACGACAAGTACAACACGGAATGCAGCTGATGATGACGCTTGAAGATAAATTTGTGTTATTTAACTCCCTTTCCGTTTTATAAAACACTGCACATTAAAACAAAAAAGTATGAACAAAAATGAGAGTAACTTCCGATTTACTTATGGTACATACATATTTATCTACATAGTATGTATGTACGTTTGTAAGCAAAACAGTGATGGTGTTTGTTCTTGTTTTTATGGCGTTGTGGTATGTTTGATTATTTACTAAGCAAATGTAACATGAATGAAAAGCATTTGTTTTTCCTATTTTTCTTATTTATAATTGTCGGTATTATTTTTATATTAGAAAATTCTACTGTTATTAACGCTCTTAAATATTGTGTATCCTGACTACAACTTAAATGTCCTTGTACAGACGACTGACATAATAAGAAAAACAAAACAAAGGAGGAAAAACAAACAAAAAAATTAGAGAATGTTATAAACGAATTTACGCACGCACACCCACACATACACACACACACAAATGCATATGCACAGTTTGACACCAAAACGCGAAAACAACAATCTCAATATGTTTTACGTTATAGATAACTTGACCAGAGCAATAATGAGCTGGGTAAGGGTGAAAAGGAGAAAGAAAGAAATGCTATCAATGTAAGGAAGAAGAAAGCGAAAACGTAAACATTAAATTAGGGTGGATTTTTACATTGTCCCTTCCCCTTTGATGTTAAATTCCTTTCCTTGTTGAAATAATACACTTGTTTCTTAATGATGGAATTTCATATATATATTCATGAATTGTTTTATACCTACAGATACCTATTAACATTTTTTATGTAAAGGAATTTCTAATGAAGCAAAAACTCCTATTGCTGTATGAGCAAAATACACTTCATACATCAATTATCGCTTAAACACCCTGTGCCACTAGCCACATATCAAAGTATTAGTTTAATTAAATTTAAGAAACTCAAATAGAATTGATATTTAACAAATGTTAAACTAGAATATATTATTCAAATGTGTATATTCTTTATATTTGACACAGTTCAGGACTTGTTGTTAAAAGTATATAGTACTTGAATGAAGCTGTTGTTGTTGCTCATTTGTTTTTTTTTTACTTTAATAATAATCAAGGGTGTTGTAAAGAAATTTTTCACGTATACACAACAGCGGGTCTTCTTTTAGCAAACTCACGCACGCATACACATACACACAAAGAACACAATTTTTTCTCTCTTTTATTATATTTTTTTCCAACAAATTCCATTTCTTATTCGATTTTGCATATCAAAAACTAAGCCAACAAACTTATGTTTTCTGAATTTAAGCACTAGAAATAATAAAATTTCTTTAATATATTCACTTCATTTGAAAGAAAACATACTAGATATTAATTATTTACCAAAAGAATTATGCTTTAGACACTTTTTAAAGTAGAATTTTTGCACTAATTTAGACTTTTCTTAAGGTGTTAATTTTTTCTTCAGTTTTACGCAGCGCCTGGTTTATTATTAAACACACCCGTTCGCGACACTACTACAAAATGACTACTCAGCAAGAGAAAAATTTACTTCAAAGTAAAGATATTTGGCTATTGTGGTCAAAAAGTTATCGTCAGATGAAGGGTTAAGGCAGAGTTGCTGGGAATCACTTAAATGCAACAGTGTAACATATGTTAGTCGATTCTTGGGCTATAACTTGAAAACCATTATGTTATTGAAAACTTTACAAATAATAGCAGTAACACTAAAACTTTTAGTTTAATGAAATGTATTTTTTAATATTTTCCACAGCAAATTAGCTACTAAAACCTGTAGTTAAGGATAAAGTTACATACAGATGGCGTGATTTCACAACAGTATAAAATTGAAATCCAAACTGGTATACAATGGTGGGCTTTTGATATTTTTAACAGCAGCTACAAACAGATGGTAGTCACCCTGTGAACTGGAGCTATAATATGGTGCAATTTCGTCGCCGTCAGATTATATAAATTTGCTTGCGTAATAAATTGTTCTATTGTCAAAAGCCGCTGAGTTGAAAATAAAGAAATATGTGCAAGAAAAAACAGTGGCGTTCAAAAATGTTTCAAATACAAAAGAAAACAAGAATGACGACGGCAAAAATTTAAACTGAAAAAGAAGAAAATAAACGCAGTTCTATACACATAATATGCAAACAAAAACCGTCACCTGAACTCTTTTGATGGCCTGTATAAATAGACCCTAACATATGTCGAGTGCAGCGAAGTTTCGTTAATAGCCTACCGTCATTACTACCAGTTAATATCTTAGCTATAATCATATAACTATTTATTTTCATTTGCGAAAGCTATAAGAAAAATATAGAATTGAGTAAGGTGGTCTTAATTCAACAACTGCAACAATGAGCTTATTTGGTTTCTATGTTGAGTTTAAAGTACTCTTTTATGTATTGTACATTTTTAAACAATTTTTCTATATTAAAATTTAATATAGAAGCATACAAATTTTATTTTTGATTTCGTTTCTGGAAAAAAAATGTTGGCTTAAAAATGGGAAGTACATTTTACTGACACCCTCGCAAAGTCTTGGTCGTCATGAAACAATGATAATTACTTGAAATATTTATTTATTTAATTAAATATACTTTATAAAGTAATTATAATTAAATTTTTATTGTTTGTTTTGGCTTTAGCTGTTCATATACCGACATTTCATTAGGCTCTTAACCAAATCGTCAGTGTACTTTAAGCAGTTTGCAAATATTCATCTTCACATTTTTATGCTAAACAAACAAAGTGAGAACTTTCTATCGTATATGATTACTGAAAATACATAATAATATTTGACTAAGAATTATTTTCTTGAAAATCTAATTTATTCAGTTTTATAAACTTTAAAAAGGTAAATAATACACAAAAAATATTTTATTTACATAAAAAAGTTGAAGTTGAAAATGCAAAACATGTTAAATACATATTTTTTATGTGCAAATTATTTAAAAAACATTTCCTTCATTTCACCCAATTATACGAAAAACCAAGACTATATCAGCTGCGTTACGAACACCACCTCATAGTTGACTTCGCCTTGAACTCTACTATCACTACTTACAGCTGTTAGTATTACAATTAAACAGCACATGTTTGTTGCTGGTTCCACCGTGTTATTGATTTTGTGATTGTGTCGCGACACGCATTGTCTTTCTTATTGTGATTCATATATAAATCAATATTTGTACAAAATTTAAATAATAATATAAATTAAATATATTGAATATGTCAATAGGCAAAGTACCTCCATTAACATATGAAATTATAGCGGAATGCTCTGCGTCAAAGGCTAGAGCAGGCCTAATGACTTTGCGACATAGTGAAGTTAACACACCAGTCTTTATGCCTGTTGGCACACAAGGAACAATGAAAGGTATACTACCGGACCAATTAATCAGCTTGAATTGTCAAATTTTACTGGGAAACACCTATCATTTGGGAATGAGACCAGGTAAAAGAACTCTAGAGAAAGCTGGCGGACTGCATAATTTTATGGGCTGGCCAAGAGCTATTCTTACTGATTCCGGTGGTTTTCAAATGGTATCTCTGTTGCAATTAGCCGAAATAGATGAGAATGGTGTAAACTTCAGATCTCCCTTTGACAATAGCGAGTGTATGCTGACACCAGAACACTCCATAGAAATTCAAAATGCTATTGGGGCCGATATAATGATGCAATTGGACGATGTTGTTAAAACAACCACAACTGGTCCGAGGGTAGAGGAAGCCATGCACCGTACTGTTAGATGGATGGATAGATGTATAAAGGCACATTATAGAGACGATGAACAGAGTTTATTTCCAATTGTTCAAGGTGGTCTAGATAAAGAGTTAAGAAAACAATGTGTGGCCGCTCTCATGCAGCGTAATGTTCGAGGCTTTGCTGTGGGCGGCCTAAGTGGAGGCGAAAGTAAGGATGAATTTTGGCGTACGGTTAACATCTGTACCGATTTGTTACCAAAAGATAAACCACGCTATTTAATGGGTGTAGGATTTGCAGCCGATTTGGTGGTATGTGTAGCTTTGGGAATCGACATGTTCGATTGCGTTTTTCCCACCAGAACAGCACGTTTTGGCTGTGCTTTGGTTATGAATGGTCAGTTAAATTTAAAGCAGAAAAAATATGCTTTAGATATGCGTCCAATTGATGAGAATTGTGATTGCAGTACGTGCAAGTTATATACAAGATCGTATTTGCATCACATCGTTACCTTTGAAGGTGTATCTTGCAGTCTATTAAGCATTCATAATATTGCATTTCAATTACGCTTAATGCGCACAATGCGTGAGGCTATACAACGAAATGAATTTCCAAAATTTGTAAAAGATTTTATGGAGATACACTTTGCAAATGAACCTATACCAAAGTGGATAAGAGAGGCCTTAGCTGCTGTATATATAGAACTGCCGGAAGATAAAATAGTGCCGAGCAAGGTCGAAGAATCAAATGAAATTAATAAAAAATACCGCAAAACGTAGCATAAATGATATTGAGGCTAATAAATAAAACGGTTAAATACCTAGTATTCAAATATGTACATGATGCCTTTTACTCAAGTTATAAAATGTTCTATGAAATTATAAAATATTTAATCTGAGTTTTTATATATTTTATTCAACCTCGCAAAGGCGGCTGAATGGCAGGGTGCAATTATTTCGATTATTCACATAGTTCGAAGACCTTTACAAATTTATTTTAATGCAGGAAGGATAATACATGTATGTATAGTAAACTTAAAGAAAGTCGTATGAGAATACAATGTTGTCCCTGTAACTGATTTATTGCACGGTTTATCCAATAAATATGTATTTTAATATAATAGATAACAAGTCTTACTTACATTTGTTATCAGTTCCAGACTTTTTTGTTTAACATACTTCTTGGCTTTCCAGTGCATATGAATAAAATCTACTTTTGGTTACGGTAGACATTTTATGCCATATTACACTAAAACACTCATGTGTGAATATATATTTAAATACAACAAACTTCCGCTAATATCTTAAACAACGATTAACTAAAACTAGATTTAATAAATTGGCACATTTCTTTATGTTTATCTTAACTTTCTACACTTTTTAATTAGACTTTTACTTTCTTAAGGACTCTAACTAGACATTCGAACAGTGAGAAAATTGCGCTTAAACTAAAGATGTGCAAAGAAAGTTGTTAGAAAACAGCTGTTTTATAAAAGTTTATATCCTAAAGCTTTTTTCTGCAAAGCGTGTTATATGTATGTGATGACAAATATTCACAGCTGAACACACGAGACTTAATGTGACACTGTCAGACTCCATATAAATATAAAAAAATGAAAATTATATACATGAGTATACAGAATTAGGCAGGGTACGAGATAATGAGTTTTTTTTTTTTGTTGAAACATATAGACCTTTATAAATGGGTCTTTTATATGTATTACTTATTATTATGGTCAAATAACACTGTAAAATTGTAAACTTTGTAATGTTGTAATTTTATAAAGTTATTTCACCATAGGCAACACACAGAAAACCCGTTGTAGTCTCAAAAGCAAGGTCTCCTTATAAAATTCTATATACAGCGTGGGGCAAAAGTAATCCTCCTATCAGAAAATGCTATAAATTTTGCGATTGGCCCCTAATGTCAGTTCTGTTTTGACATTTGTGTAGTAAACACATGCGAAATACACGTTAATAAACAATGTTACGCTACACTGCTCCAGAACGCGGAATATTGGTGACTATTTATTTGACCAATAATCGGTCGGTGACTTTGGCACAACGTGAATTTCGTCGCAGATTTCCTGGCCGTCCAACGCCTACTGGTGAAACACTGCGACGTTTAGCAGCTCGCCTCGAAGAGACGAGTAGCCGTTCTGCAGAGAATATTGCTGCTGTAGCCGAGGATGTCATGGAAGCGCCGTCGACATCGACCAGACGACGTGCCACGCAAATGGGTATCGGTCGACGGTCTTTACAGCGAATTTTGGTACAAGATTTGAAGATGTTTCCGTACAAAGTCCAGACGGTGCAACAGCTGTTAGCTGACCGCCAATCGCGTCTAACATACGCTCAAGCCTCATCTCCCGTTTTGGCGATTTGCACTGGCCAGCAAGATCGGCTGATTTGACCGCTGCAGACTTCTTTTTGTGGGGCTTTTTGAAGTCGCGGGTTTATGTCAACAAGCCTCAGACTCTTGCAGCTCTTAAAGACAATATCCGTCAAGAATGTGAGGACCTATCGCCGGAAGTTTTGGCCAAAGTGATGAAAAATGCGATAAAAAGGGCTCAAATGACAATCAACTGTGGCGGTGGCCATTTACATGACATCATATTCTCGACTTGATGTAAAAAAATTAAAAGATCAAATAAAAATAATCCATAAGAAGAATCAAAGTATTTCATTTTAATTTTTAAATTACAGCCAAAAAACATCGGAAGGTTATTTTTGCGCCACCTTGTATTTCAACAAGAAAGGTCACCCATTACCTCATGACACTGCCAAACTCTGTACATGAAAATTTTCGTTTATGTTTTCTTTCTCATATTGAATCTGATAATAGAACACGTGTAATCAGCTTTAGACTAGTATAACCTATGGAGAGATAACTTTACAAGGTGACATCTCAACGCTGTCAAAAAAACTTTTTGTGTGTGCATGCCTTTTGTTGCTACCAAGATCTATTTAAACAAGTTGTAATGTAATGTAATGTAATGGGGGTTTGGCCCAGGATGGCCCTTTGCCCTGCGACCATTGTTGATCTATTGTGCTTCTCCTGTCCTTAGCAGTCTAATACGTTCCCAAATAGGATCAGCTCCTTTAGTGGGAGCATTAGCAGATCCTCTTCACTCAGCGTATATGCATGTAGAGTCCTGTGTCTTCTGTGGCACAATGCCTTACAATTTGCTATCAAGTGTTCCATCGACTCCTCAACTTCACCGCAAAATCTGCAGATTTCCGTGTCAAATAAGCCCATTCTGTATAGGTGGGCTTTGCAGGTGTAATGGCCTGTGAGCGCCCCTACCAGCGTCCGTAGGCTTTTCCTGTCCAGTCTTAGAGCTAGATCCGCCCTTCCAGCGTCAAAGCGTAGGAATTTCTTGGAGTGACATAATCCATTGATGTCATTCCAATGTTGTGCTATCCTGGACGATGTCCATTTCGAAATCTCCCTTTTAAGGAGACTTTTGTTGAACCCAAACGAAGGGGTGGGTCCAATGAAGTTCCCCTCAGCCCCTCTTCTCGCACAGATGTCCACCATCTCATTCCCGACATGCCCCTGATGGCCTGGTACCCATATCAGACTAATCTGATTATGACTCGCCAGGTCATTGAGCCTGTTGTGGCATTCCAGTAATAATCTGGACATGTACGTACAGCATCTCAGGACCTTAAGAACCGATTGGCTGTCCGAGAATATTATAACCCGTATTCCCCTGTGTACTCTCTCGGATAGGATCCCCACAGTTTCCAGTATCGCGTAAAGTTCCGCCTAGAAAATTGTCGTATCCCTGCTCAATGTTATAGACCTGTGTGCTCTAGGCCCCACTATTCCCGCCCCAACTCCTTGGAGCGTTTTTAAGCCGTCCGCGTACCACATTTGCGATCCATCTCTTAGCCATCCTGGGTTTGCGCACCATTCCTCCTTTGTGGGGAAGAGGACCCTGTATTTCCTGTCGAAACAGTATACCGGGTCCATTTTTACAAGTTATCACAAGAGCTCAGGTGACAGTTTTTGTTTACTTTTTCCATGTGTCAAAGTGTGAATACAAATTTCTACTTTTGTGTCAATTTTTGGTGGCTATTCCTGTTTTCTTTTGTATATTTTACATATTTAAGCGCCATTTTGTTTTTTCACATTTTTATTTATATTTAACACAGCTGCTTCTGACACAATAACAAATTATAGTATTATTATATTTGTTGTATAATTGCGACAACCTGGATAAAAAGCTTCTGGTTAATATACTCTTTGTTGTTGTTTGACAGTCCTATGCATTTTACACAAACACCAATGCCTGTTTTTGTTGTATTGCATTACTTGTAGCTTTAGTGCTGCCAGCCTGTAAAGTTAAATCACCATATTTCCTAGGCTTTGCTAAGTAAGTTCTACGCCCTCAACTATTATATGGCAGCTTTTTTATAACAACTTTCTTGGCCCATCTTTAGTTTAAGCGCAATTTTCTCACTGTTCGAATGTCTAGTTGGAGTTCTTAAGAAAATTAATGAGAAAAGTAAAAGTCTAATTAAAAAGTGTAGAAAGTTAAGATAAACGTAAAGAAATGTGCCAATTTATTAAATCTAGTTTTAGTTAATCGTTGTTTATTATATTCGTGGAAGTTTGTTGCATTTAAATATATATCCACACATGAGTGTTATAGTGTAATATCGCATAAAATGTCTACCGTAACCAAAAGCTGAATTTATTATTTTGCACTGGAAAGCCAATAAGCATGTTAATCAAAAAAGTGCGGAATTAAAAGCAATATATGTAAGTAAGACTTGTTATCTAACATTGTATTCTCATACGACTTTCTTTTTAAGTTTAGTATACACACATGTTATCTTTCCTCTGTGGCTTTGCCTGCCCTAAAACAAAAGGGCAAGCTATGTAAATAGTCAAGATAAAGTTATACTACCAATCAGCCGTCTATACTATACTATACCACTACCCACATGTGTGTGTAAAAGAAAGAATTTACAGTAAAATGCGTATGCGAATTAAGCTCTTGTGGAAATAGTCATTATGGAAGTGGAAGGAATAGGAAACACATTTTTAGGTATTCTCACACGTGCATGAGCCAACCGTTTACTTTAGAATTGGTGTAAGACCTCTTACACAAAATAGACAGCCTCTGAAGCAATCACATTTATAAGACATTCTTCTGTATTGTATTGATCAATTTGAATTTATTTTTGTTTGTCCACAGAATAATTAAAAAAGACAGAAAACTTTAATAGTGGAGTTATTAAAAGAAATTGTGATACTTCCTTTTTTGGCTCACTTAAATATATGTACTTTATTTTCCCTTTTTTAAGAATATTAGTTTGACATTTTTAATATCATGTAAAGTACGCATGTATCTATGATACAGTAACTACTTGTAGGCAGGGCTGGGCAGTATTTGAAATACATGTATTTGAAATACGTATTTAAAATACAAATACGCATTTTGTATTTTGTATTTTAAATACATACAGATTTGTAAGTATTTTGTATTTCGTATTTTAAATACATAATTTGAAAGTATTTTGTATTTTGTATTTTAAATATATGATCAGCAAGTATTTTGCTTTTGTATTTTAAATACCGCAACCCATGTATTTTGCTCAACACTGCTTGTAGGTATAAATTGAAATTGTAATGTTTACCTCCCTAATATCGTATGCTGACGCTGTGAAGATCAACTCTATTCCCGTTCAAAAAGTGCCACCACCAAACAATACAACAAACGCAAATGCAAGCTTTAATTTCAATCGCCTTGAAGCTACTATTGATAATCTGGTGCAAACTATAAGCAACTTTACGACAAATATGACTAGCATGATGCAAGAAATGCTGCGAATGCAGAACACTCTGCTTCTAGCATTAGTTAACAAGCCATGAACACGTTAAAGTTATGTTTCTGGAACGCTAACGGCATTCGCCAACATAGAAACGAACTAGAGCACTTCCTCACGGTGAAGAATATTGATGTAATGTTGGTATCTGAGACTCATTTGACTTCGAGAAGCCTTTTTAAAATGAGTGGCTACACCTTATATGATACAAAGGACCCGAGAGGAAGAGCATGTGGAGGATCAGCAATTCTAATAAAGTCAAGACTCAAGCACTATATTCTTGAGAACACTTGTGAAGACCATCTACAAGCAACAAATATTTGCATCGAAAATTTTTGTTCAAATCTTGTGCTTTCATCAGTTTACTCCCCTCCCAGATTTTCAATCAGTGAAGATCAATACGAGGATTTTTACAAAACTCTTGGCCCTTGTTTCGTAGCAGCTGGAGACTACAATGCAAAGCATACGTTCTGGGGGTCGCGTCTTATTACTCCTAGAGGTCGAGCATTGTTCAACACAATTTCAAAAATGGATTTGGATGTCATTTCTAGTGGGGAGCCCACTTACTGGCCTACTGACATACAAAAAATTCCGGATGTTATAGATTTTGGGGTCATGAAAAATATCCCTAGGGATTTAATTCATGTTGAAGCTTCACATGATCTCTCCTCCGATCACTCTCCCACGATCGTTACAATTTGTAGCCCACTAAGAAGTGACTTACCTGACCCATATGTGAAGATGATACATCGTGTTAACTGGCTGGGGTTCAAAAAATATCTCAGTAGTCATTGTACGGAAAACATCAGGCTTAGAACTCCCGATGATATTGAACTTAACATTGCCAATCTTACCGAGAATATTAAACAGGCTGCTAAACATGCCACTACCTCCCATCCGCAGACTGGGTTTAATAGAATTTATTCTGCGGACATTGAACGTCTCGTATGTGAAAAAAGAAGAGCTAGAAGGGAATGGCAACAGCACAGATCGCCCCAACATAAAATCAGACTTAGAGAATGCACTAAACGACTCCAAGAGTTGCTTTCAGCTGAAAAATCTGCTTCTCTTAAGAACTACCTGGAAGGTCTCGATGTCACTGCAGCATCTAATTACTCCTTGTGGCGCGCTGCTAAAAAGCTTAAAACACCCGTTGAGTCTAAACCACCCCTGCGCACTTCTACCGGAGGTTGGGCAAGAACTAATACTGAAAAAGGTAACATATTAGCTGGTCATTTAAAAGACGTATTTACCTCAAACACATGTACTGGTGCTGTTGATTTGCCGAGCGTAGTAGCTCTACCCCCTCGTCCCATAAAGTTTAAGATGCTTGATGTACAAAAACTAATTGCTGAAACCAATCCAAAGAAGGCCCCGGGTATTGATGGAATTAGTAACAAGATGCTGATGCAGTTGCCTCGTATTGCTATTAGAATCCTGTTATTTATTTTTAATGGCATTTTACGACTGGAGTATTACCCACACAGCTGGAAACTTGCCATGGTCAAAATGATTCCAAAGGCGGGTAAAGATCTTACTAAGGCTGAGTCATATAGGCCAATAAGTTTGCTGTCAACAATTTCGAAGCTCTTCGAAAAACTTCTCATGACAAAATTGTCCCCAATTCTAGCTGATAATGGATGCATACCGGACCATCAATTTGGTTTTAGAAGTCAGCACAGCACCATTGAACAATGTCATAGACAGTGTTGGGCAAAATACATGGTTTGCGGTATTTAAAATACAAAATACAAAATACTTGCTGATCATGTATTTAAAATACAAAATACAAAATACTTTCAGGATATGTATTTAAAATACAAAATACAAAATACTTAAAAAATCTGTATGTATTTAAAATACAAAATACAAAATACTTCCATTTATTGCACGTATTTCAAATACAAAATACAAAATACTTTCACGTCATGTACATGTATGTATTTATGTATTGTTAATGACAGCACCGTATCTTCTATTCAACGTACGAGCCAACGCACTCAATTGTCTACAGTCGCCGAAAGAACACCTGTTAATACTTTATTAACTACTAATAACTAATAATAATAGATGTACTAGTCCTGCTCAAACTGGAATCAAAAATAATACTTCAGGTCTTATTAGACCGATTACAGTTATACCTCCAACAAAACAATCTTCGTTTCCCGATTAGCATCAGATACTACTGTTGAAGAAGTTTATTCATATATAAACTTAAAGCACGGTTCCAACTTAGATATCTCAGTGTATAAATTTTCTTACACTGAACCAAGAATAGTGGCATTATTCAAGATTTCTGTACCGGATGAGTTGTTTAATATAGTTATTTCTCCAAATTTCTGGCCTAATGGTATTTACGTTCACGAATTTATATTTAAAACAAGACAAAGGAATTCGGTTCAATTGCCTTTAACGGCAACAAATATTGAAAAAAACTAAACAAATATATTGAAAATTTATTCTTATATACCAATATTTTCGTGGCATTAATAAGAAGTTATCTGCGTTATTTAATCAAAGTTACTCATTTGACTATCATGCTATAGCATTTACGGAAACATGGCTTAATGATAATACGTATATTGAACACGGAAAATTTTGCTGCTAAGTATACTATATATAGACGTGATCGTAGCAATAACATAAAGGAAGGTGGTGTCTTGATAGCAGTTTCTAGCCTGCTCACTTCCGAAGCTTTATCGTTTACGTCTTTTCTGGATATTGAATTTATGGCTGTTTTGACAAAATTCAACATAAGAGAATTTTCGTAGCGTGTTCGTATATCCCTTCTAATTCACCTGAAATAATTTACCAGAAACACTCAGAAGCTATCTCCTCCGTTGTGCGAATGTCTAATCACAATGATACTATCATCGCAGTTGGTGATTTTAATATGCCTATTATTTCCTGGAACCGTTCTACTGATAATGGTTAATTCACGCCCTATAAATCTGGCGCCAATGAGAAATACACTGAGTTTATTGATTGCTTACTAGATGTGAATCTTTATCAGATGAATGGCATCTATAACGATAATATTAAATTCTTAGACCTAGTTTTTGTAAATGATTATGTTGACACCTCCATTCTTCGCACTGATCCATTAACTTTGCCAGAAGACCGCTATCATCCTATAATTTTAGTAAATTCATATTTTTCATTATATACATCTCATTTTGCGGAAAAAATCTATAGTCAATAGCTTATGCTTCAAAAAAGGGAATTATAGCAGGGTAACTGAGCTACTTTATAATACTGACTGGAGTAGTTTACTGACAATTTCTAACTTTGAAAACAAAGCTGATGTCATCGATCATATTATTATGAGTTTCTACAAAGAATATATTTGATCTTGAACCAATGTTTTCCAAGAAAAACCTGTTCAGATTCCTTTGGACCGCCATGGAATACTAAAGCTCTTTCTAAAATTAAAAATAGCAAAAATAAATATTATAAAAAGTATAAAAAATCTGGATCAGCATCAGACTTTGCTAAATATTCAGTTGCTCATGCCGAATATAACAAATAAAATCAGAATTGCTGTAACAGCTATATCGTCAAAATTAAAAACAACCTTAAGAAGAATCGATTCACAATTTTGTAAATTTAAAAAGAAAATCTGCTTCTTTCCACCTACAATGAAGTTAAATGAAAATGAATCAGATGAGGATGCTGAAATAAGTAACTTGTTTGCAGATTTCTTTTCATCTACTTATGCCAATGATCAAATTAGAGACACTGGTCTACTACCATGGTCCAATATTGGAAGTCAGTCTATCTTAATCCCTTTTATAGATGAATTGTCTGTTCTTAACGGTTTAAAGAAATTGAAATTTTCCTACAACAGTGGATCGGATAAAATACATTGTTTGCAGTATTTAAAATACAAAATACAAAATACTTGCTGATCATGTATTTAAAATACAAAATACAAAATACTTTCAGGATATGTATTTAAAATACAAAATACAAAATACTTAAAAAATCTGTATGTATTTAAAATACAAAATACAAAATACGTATTTGTATTTTAAATACGTATTTCAAATACATGTATTTCAAATACTGCCCAGCCCTGGTCATAGATTGGTTCATTTCATAAGAAGAACATTTGAAGAAAGAAAGTATTGTTCTTCCCTATTTATTGATGTCTCTCAGGCATTTGATAAAGTGTGGCATGAAGGCCTAATTCTAAAATTGAAGACATATCTACCAATAAACATTGTAAATCTTTTGGAAAGTTACATTATTGCCCGGAAGTTCACTGTCGTGGAAGGAGACTTCATGAGTGTGCCCGAAACCATTTCATCTGGGGTGCCTCAGGGGAGTATACTGGGGCCAGTTTTGTATTTGATTTATACCTGTGATATGCCTTTGAGCAGTAATATCCTCACCTCTACATTTGCCGATGATACAGCCTGCCTTAGTATGCATGAAAACCCTCACGAGGCATCCCGTTACCTTCAGCAACATATTAACTTGTTGGAATTGTGGTTGAACTTATGGAGAATAAAAGTAAATGAACAAAAGTGTGTTCATGTTACATTTACCCTACGAAGAGACACTTGTTCCCCCATTCAAATCAACAATCAAGTTGTTCCTCAACATTCACATGTGAAATATCTTGGTATTCACCTCGACCGACGGCTTACATGGAAACACCACATTGACTCTAAGCTGACACAAATGAAGCTTAAATTAACCCAGATACATTGGCTGATTGGTAGAAATTCTACCCTCAGTCTAGATTGTAAACTTTTAATATACAAGTCGCTTTTGAAGCCGATATGGTGTTACGGAATTCAGCTATGGGGCACTGCTTCAGCTTCCAATGTAGAGAGAATCCAACGAATGCAAAACAAAATATTAAGGTTAATAACTACGGCTCCATGGTACTTGAAAAATTCTATTTTACATCGTGATTTAAATATGCCACTTGTGACCGCTGAAATTGCAAAATATGCTGGAAAATATTTAACAAAACTCGAGTTCCATCCTAATCCCCTTGCTCGTAACATCTTGAACTTTCCTGGACACATCCGCTTAAAAAAGATGGACACTACTAAATTGAAATTGTAATGTTTACCTCCCTAATAGGTTTAATAAACCTTGTGTCTGCCAAGCCTGTATATTAAATTCCTGTGTATATCAGTAAAGATGTATTAAAATAAACCCTGAGCAGGGAGCTCTATTAATAAATAAATAATATATAAATAAAAGTGTTATTTTTAAGATGTGATTTAAAAAAACACATAAAATTTAGAGAAATGTATTTGTGCCGATCTATATAATTCATTGTTTAAAGATGATTTCATGTATATGTTGACCGCGGCTACGCGTCAAATGGTTCATACGCCGGGTCCAATTTCGGCATACTCTCTCCAACATATCGGCCGGTATGTCACGAATAAACTCCTTGGCTTCTAATGCATCAACCGTTTGCGGGGTTGTTCCTATAGACGTGAGCCAAACGTGAAATAAACTGTTCACCGAACTCGCCTCTTTTGTTTCGAGTGCTGTCGTGCACCGTTTTGTTGAAACCACATGTCAGCCAAGTCCACTTCTTCTATTTTGGGCAAAAAAAATTTTTTTAATCATCGCACGCTAGCTTGCGCCATTCACAGTAAAGTTCAGAAATATACAATATGTATTCAATTATAGAATAATTAAATATATGTATGTTCAATAAAAAACAATGCGCATTAAATTTTTGGTAAACTAAACGTGTGTTCAAAAACAAACTGTACGCGTTCAAGATCCTTATTACTAAACGTGAGTTTAGTGTGTTTAGAGAATCAGATAAAAAAGCAGATGTGATAATTTTTATTTAAATATACTTATTGATAAAAGCTCTGCCAACTTCTGAAATAATGTAACATAAATTTCACACATTATAAGAAGAAAGACGAAATGCCTGATTGCTTTTTTACTGCGTTAAACATACTCATTGGCGACGTTTTGAAATCGTATACATTGTAAATATTTTGTACAGCGGCTTTATGAAAAAATATACTTTGTTCGAATACAAAGCAATTAACATTTTGAAAGTCAGCCTGTATGTTTGTTTGTTTATATGAGTCAAATTACTCAATGAATATTTTTCGAACAAAAATAATTTTCTTTCTATTCGAAATCGGGTATATTATCCGCCAATATATAACCCATATTATTATTTTTTTGTTAGCTAAGGCAAAAACTAAAGTATTTTTTTTAAGTAAGAGAAACGTTATATAAATGTAAATGTATCTAAAGTATCACTTCTGAAATTTGTTGTTGGGTAACTTCTATTATCTCATTAGTTTTATGTTTAAAAAATGTTTCTTAAAAAAAAAAAATGAAAAAAAATACCAAAAAATATTTGTACAATGTTGCATTTACGTTCTTTAATCGAAGCAAATCGTTGATTTAACCGCAACATTTTACATTTTCTATGACGAAATTGGCTATATACATAGACATTAAATTCTGTTTTTCTTAATATGACAGTTGAGCCAAAATTAAGCAACTGAACAAAACTTTCAGTTCGCATACATTTTTCATTCAGTAGAAACGAAATTCATATGTGCGAGCTGAACGCTTCATATTAAAAAGCAAAATATGCTTTCGGCCTTTAAAATTTTGAACGCATCTCGAAAGGGGCGTAGTAAAAGTGCCAACAAACGTTAAGTTTGGCTTTTCCTAAACATTGTGTTTAGCTCATATTGTTTTTTCTGTGTATTTCTCAATCGTATAAGGACTGTTTAGTGCCCGAATAGATCGTTCCATTATATTTTAAAAGGTGATTTAAAAAAATATGGCATATGATATGCTTAAATAAATAATTGTTGTTATTTGTCATTGGCTTTAACCAAAAATCAGTAGTATTTTGGAGAAATAGTTGGGAGAATATCCTCAATAGTTGTAATAAATATAAATATAAAATATCCAAAAATACTCATTTACGTTTTCCGTCCTGGTCTCCAAAAAGTATTAATAAAAACTCTTGTTGCAAATAAAAATTGTTTTCCATTATTAGCCTTCGCCACTCGGTTTCCTGTAGAAAATTCCCCATTTCCTCCTTCTGCTTCCGCAAAAATTCATTAAAGTTATATAGGCATACGCATTTAACGAAAACTTTCCTGTTGATATTCTCTCTCCATCATCTATACACACGCATGTCTCTCAATGTATGAATGTGTAGGTCTCTCATTTCAATGCTTTTTAGAACATTTGTTTTCTCTCATATAGTTTATGAGTAGAAAATTTAGTTTAAGCCTAATTTCCTCACTGTTCGGATGTGTGGTGGAGTTGTTAAAGAAAATTAATAAATATTTATTGAAATAATGAAGAAAAGTTAATTATTTATCATTAAAAATGTTATTGAACTATTGCTCAATGCTTGTATATAGAAAAAGTAATCAGATGATTGCAAAAATTAATTGCAAAGTTGTTGAAATTAATTTTGGTTGATGCGCCGGTCGCTAATTTTCTTTTGTGTTGTCATTCGTTGCGTTTATGCAGAATATGAAAGTGTTAGTGTCAAGTTAAATAAAATGTTAGTGTGAAATGTTAAATAAAAAGAGAAAATCATTCTTTAGCTTGAGTGCATAAATACGAAATTAAAAAAAATATGTTGAATGGAAATGCGTTGGTTTGAAATTAAGTAAATAAAAATTTTAATAAAAGTAAATTATAAAAAGCAAGTAAAATTGAAAAAAGAAATATAAGAGTAGTCTATTAACACAATCTTTATGCAGAAATATACTGTAAATTATTTGGAAAAAATTATTAGGAAAAATTGTTGTTAAACGGCATTTTGTTACTAAAACGGATCAGGATATAGTAACTCGGTAAGCTTTTAAATTATTGTTTTTATTAAAAATATATATGTAAACCACATATAATGTGTATTTTTTCCATTACATTCAATATCTTAAAGGAGGAATAGTTTTTTATTTTTGTATGAAAGAGCATGCTTTAGTGGTGGTCCCAGTTTAATCGATATGTGATAGCACCAGGCGGAAGAGTACCTGCCATACAATGTAACATTTAATAATCCTTTATCTGGCTTAATATAATAGTGAGACTATTCGAAATTTACATGGGGCTACTCTGCAGCCAATGCATGCAGTTTCAAGAAAAACTAACTGGTTAGGAGTAAGCGGAGTTGTTGAACCTCCCATACAAATTAATACCTAATTACCGTATAATTGGTTGACTGCAACAGTGAGATTGTTCAAAGTTAGTATGCTCCAGAGGTGGTCGCGCTTTAACCAGTATGTGAAAGCTTTCTAACAAAAAATTCAACCGGCTTCACATATAGAATCTAAAAAGCTGTGATTATTATATGCGTTACTTACTAAGATTTTTGAAGATTATGTCAACAAAGTTGACAACTAAATGTAAAATTCAATTCATACTCTCCGTCATCTTGGCACTGGCTTCAAAGATCTCAGTAGATAACGGTTACATTTATTTCGAACTTTTTGGAGACTGTCGAATTTTAGTTAAAAGGCTTTTATTACTTGGTCATTACAATAGCGATTGTCGAAAGACAGTTTGGAAACATTTTTTTTCGTAATTATACTCGAATTTCGGTCACTGGGCCACCACTGGTATACATAGTATGTAAAATATTACAGCGGTTTTTTGTAAAATAAATACGTCTGTATTTACGGATATACTGAGCATTAGATGCGGCGCTGAGATATATTTACGAAAAGAACTAAATGTAGTCTAAATTACTGATTGAATAAATTAAAAATTTTGAATATTAATAGAGGAGTTGCAGATTTTAAAATATTTTTTGGCGATACATTCTCAAATAGCGCTGCAATGGGCAAAATGTAAATAGGTTTTTTAATGTGATTGTGTGTTGCGATGGCCAGAATTATTTACGAAACCATGAAAGCTTATTTATAAAAAAATATAATTAGCTTCGATCCAATAGTTCTGCACCGTCTGCGCTTAAAGTAGGTCAGTCAATATTCTGAAAGGATAACTAGTCCTATAATTACATATTAGATGTAACACAAGTCCAACTAGTAACTGAAAAGCTTGATATACGCGTACAGTTTCAGTAGGAATAAATGTTGTAAAACGTCCATCTGTTACTGGCCTAATTTTTTATGGATTTACTTTTCCCTGTAAAACACTTTACGGCGTTAAAAAATTTTTCCTTCTGCTGCAGTACAATGTTTCAATAAATTTTCTATAAAACATTCCAATTCAAAATTAAAATAAGACAGGAATTTGTGAGAAAAGGCAACAAGTAATATTTTTATATGGAATACTGCAACTAAATAATTCTTGCTATTACTAATATCAGCATGTTTATATTTAGAGTTTTCTTCCCTGTAAGCAGTCAATAAGAAACTTAGTTTATAAAATAGGTTATATAAATTTTTATTCTGCAATAAGTATATGAACATAATACGACAAAACTTAAACGTGCGCATCATTCAAAATATAATTAAATAAACTTATTTTTTAGTTTTAGCTGGGGCTTTAGGTTTGCTGACAGTATCTTTTTTGCCTGTAGCAGCTTTAGAAGTAGAAGTCTTAGAAGTTGTTGCAAAACTTTTCTTTTTAGCCTAAAATATAGAAAATAAGATCAAAACCCATAAGCAATATTTAATAATAAACAACAAACTTTGATCAGAGCATCATTCTCTAAATCGTCATCCTTCTCCTCTTCAGAATCTACAATAACTGGACCTTCATCGCCATCCTCCATTCCCAGTTCATCCAATTCATCAGAGGCTTCAGCTCGTTTCTTTTTAACTCCCGCTGTTGCTGAATATGTATAGGCCAAAACTTCTTTATTGTAGGCTCTTGTAAGAGCGGCTTTTACCTTCCCATCAACTTTATCCATAGGACCTTTTTTACCTGGCCAAGTTGTCAACTCAATTAGGCTGTCAATATCTTCTCGTAAAAGATGATACTCCTTTATGGTCGCCAAAGATTCTTCCACTCCATCTAAACCTTTGTCTACTAACGGCTTAACAATTTTATTAAGTAAATATGGAGCGTAGTCCAATCGCACCGATAGGCGAGAACCCGAAGTTCTTAGTCGTGTATGGTCGTGTATCTCTTGAGCTAAACGAGAACGTTTAGTAGATCTAGAATTTTTTCCCAGCCAACCGGGAAAATTAATTTGTCCAGTTATATGACCACTCATATATTCACCGGGCATAACCGAACTAAAAACAGCCTGTGTGGGCAAAAGAGCCCAAGCCGAATTTGAGCGAATCTTTTTGTCTACCAAATCTCCCAAGCTCAAGGAATCTGCTGTTAGGGCAACTTTGAGGGGAACTTCAGATCTAATTGGAAAAAATTTATATGGAAACAGTTTAAAATGAATTTTTTTCCAAGTAAAATTGAAGCATACTTTGGACCAGAGGGACTCACAATCAAATAGTTTTGCTGCACAAATAAAGGAGCCAAGCTGTAGTCGTGAAAAAACAAGTCACATTTATCATTAAATGACATGTTTTTATGTTCTTCAGCTGAGAACACTTTTCGTACAACCTCCCAAGGACCCTGGCATTAAAAATAAAAATAGGTAAAAGGCTAAAATACTCTATTTGAGAAAATATATACCCACCATTTTCAAATCCTTTTCGGCCGTTTTCTCACCATATTTATCTGACTGCTTATCTGAAGCCAAATCCAGGTCTTTGCCAGCACTAAGCAAAGAAATATGATTTATCGATTGTCGTATATCATTGTTTGTGGCTGCTATGATTTCATCAAGTTTGCCTGAATCTAATTTAATATTTTCTTTGGCACATATACTCATAATCCTGCCTTTGATCTGTTTTAGTTGAGGGCGATTAAAACGCAAATCATAGCAGTAGTTTACCAGCGAACGCATTTTCTGATGATTACGATCATTACACATGCATATTATGGGCACTGAAGATTCCTTAATAAGTCCAATTAACTCTTGTATACCACCACGATCTTCATTCCCAGCCATGCCATCTACTTCATCCATAATAAGAACATGCTTTTTGGTAACAGCCTGGCTATTGCCATGAAAATAACCATATAATGATTTATTGGAAAGTAGTTCGGAAACCTCTTCTTTAAGCAGGCGTTTGCTGCGTGTATCGGAGGCATTAAATTCTACAGCATCAAAGCCTAATTCTTTGCATACTAAAGTTGCGGTAGTAGTTTTACCTTCAAAATTAAGCAAATATAAAATTGGCTTTTCCGAAAAGCATGCAAATGATGACTTACCTATACCCGGTGGACCGGAAAGCAAAGCGGCTTTGAAATAACTGCCGTCATCATTTTTGGCCCAAGGATTGGGTTTTTGCAGCTTCTTTTTGCCATCATGATTTATATACCATTTCGATAGCCAGTTCGTAAGTCTAGCATGAACAAATTATCTATATATATCTCTCTGAAACTTTCGTGTTAAATAAACTTACTTCACCACATTACTGGCTGCTCCCTGTTGACCGATAATATCTTTTACTGATGTAGGCTTATATTTATCCACCCAGGCCATCATATCCTCTGTTACGGGTGGTGGTCTAGGAAATTCTTCAGCTTTCTTCTTAGTTTCATTCAATTCTTTTTTTATTTCACGCTCAACTTCTGTTTGTTTCTTCGCTTTATGACTATTGACATTATTATTTAACTCAACTAATTTTGGTTTCTTTTCTGGAGGAGATTCTAGTTTTTCTTTCTTAATTTCTTTCTTCTCTGTTTTCTTTTGTTTAGGACTCGATGATGCCTTTTCGTCATCATTCTTAATACTGTCGCCACTTTTCAGGCCCGATTTTTCTCTTATTAAATCAAAAAAACCATCTTCACTGATTACCTTCACACCAAATTCATCAGCTTGAGCCATTTTCTTGGGACCAGAATCTTCACCAGCTATTAAATAATTTAAGCGTTTGCCAACAACAGTCATAGTTTTGCCACCATATTCTTTAATTATGGAGGCGGCCTCATCACGTTCTAACGATTCGAGCACACCGGTGATAAGGAAAGTTAAGCCAGCCAAACAATTCGGTTTTCCCTGATAAAAAATTATATCAAAAGTTTTGATGGTAAATTATGAACGATGCAATAAATACCTTAGGAACTTCTTTACATCCTGGATTAATCACAGCTGAACGATTTTTATATTTCTGATACAGTATCGCAGTCAAACGTTTTCGTTCGTGACGTTCTTCATCTGATAGGACACCTTCAAATAAAATTGCATGCACGAAATATGTAATTGTTTTGTAAAAAAGAATTGTTTTCAGAAAAAGTTTCGTTCATATTAATATAGTCGGTCCTCTATGAAAAATGTTTCATTAAAGTTTTATTGCGCAATTCCAATTAAAAGTTTAAAAAGAATTTCTGGAAGAGTACTTTATGGAAAACTCACTTTTTTAGCATATCAAAACTTACTTGAATCCAAATCTTGATTTCTTTCTTTAGGTTTTTTCTTCTTAGATATATTTTCTTCATCATCTTTAGGTGATAGCTTCTTATTATTTTCCAGCTTTTTTTCTTCTTTTTTAGGTGTAATCTTTTTCTCTGTTTTAGATGCCTCTGCCATCTTCTCCTTCTGTGGTGAGGATTTATGACTACTTGCAGATTTCTTAGATTTATCTTCAACAGTTGTTGCTTGTTTACCATTACCTAAAATTCTTTCCTCCAAATCGATTTCCATTAAACTTTTATCAATATCATCATCTTCGAATTCGAGCAAGGCTTTCTCCTTAGGTTTGGGTAGTTTTTTAGCCTCTACACGTTTTGTCTCAACACCGAATAAGGACATAGGATCGACTGATTTCATAGTGCCTTTTTTAGGCGATTGATTTTTTAACTTATGCAATTGTGTTTTGTTCGTCGTTGGCGAATTTTTAGCAGGACTTTCAACTTTTGATTTTTTAGCATCTTTTGATTTTGTGATCTGTGGGGATACGGCGACATTATCATCCTCCTCATCACTCGATATGACGAGTGCCTTGCGCTTCTTGGTTACAGATTTTGGGTCTTTAGACTTTGTGCTAATGGAACCATTGTCAGTAGGGGCTGCTTTTTTGAAAAATGACGATATGGTCTAGAAGCACAAGTCCGTATCTTTAAATAAGCGTTCATAAGTATTAATTTAACAGTAACTTACGGGCTGCATGCTTAGAGATTCATTTAACTTAAATTGTTGTTGCATTAACCATAATTTTTCCAAAATACTTATCTTCGATTTCGCGCAAAGACGCGAATGCTTCTTCTATAAAAAAAAATAAGACGTAGAAATGATGACCAAATTGACAGTTGTGTGAGCTGCCACATCGCTAAAACTGTATGCAGTTGCTTAAAATAGTTGATTTCTTTGATATGGTACTTCTGAATATGATTACTGCATTATCTATATAAGGTTAAAGTCTACGATAATCAACTGTTAATTTTAATTTGACAATTTATATGGTGGAAAGACTGGCAGAACTAAACTGTTCCATCGGTAAATGTTGGTTAGCACAGATAAACACCACAATTTTATGTTTATTACGTTAAAATTCTTGGTTTTCATCTATTTCAAACTAAAAAAAATTGGTAATCAACATGCATCCCTTTTGTCTCTTTGAAAGGGAAAGAAAGTTTGCCTTTTCTTTTAGGAAGGATAATACCATTAGGTCAAGGGAATTTGAAAAATTGCATATAGTTTTCATTATGGCTCCGTTCCCCAGAATGTTTTGTCAAAAAGAAGACCCTACTGTATTGATATCAAGAGTGGAATGTGTTATTTTTCATCACCAAGAAGTTATAAAAATGTGTTTCATATCGTGAACGGAAAAAATTCATGGATTATACAGTAAGGGACATAATTGTTCAGTAAAATAGGTGGTTATCTAATCATCTAATTTTTACATAAATTTTCTAGTAAATTAATGCAACTATTTTAATTAAAATTTTATTAATTTCTAATATATTAATTTTGGTCATTTTCCTATTCAATTTAAAAGCAGTAGCTGACAAAATTACAGTAAAGGACAAGAGTATGCACAAAATAATCACGAAATTTTCAAGACTCGAAACAATTTTAAATTTAATTATAATTTTAAAAATTCTTAAAAATTTCTTAGATGTAACTGCACCTTGTTACTCTTTATTTGCTGAGAGTTTATTTAAACAGAATAATTTTTGATTTTAAGATCTTGGAAACATTGGATACAATTTTGTCCTGATATACAAGTTTCCCCATTTATAAAAAAATATATATAAACTCTCTATAAATTTTTCTTGAAATATAAACGGAAAGGCCATTAAATCGTCCGTCCAGCTGTAGCTGTGTGCATGTGTGTATATGTGCAGTTTATTAAACTGTAAAAAAAACAAATTACATTTGTTGGGTAAGGCCCGTAAATAAAGTCTAGGCATCAGCTCCGGGTAATAGGCAATAGATAATTGTTGAACTCTATATATAAAAATTTACAAAAAAATTTCCAGCAACTTTTTTAAAAGTAGTTTGAGGATTGTATTTCCGGTTTTGTTGCAATCAATTTGCATCGCATTGACCTCATGGAGAGGCCTTGTCCATGCATCTCTCATAAAAGCTAATATCTGAAAATCTTTTATCTTGCTTAATAAAACAGTGACACTGTTAAAAAGTGTTGCGAACTACTATGCGGTCCATGCACGCAGTCATAAGAAAAACCAGCTGGAGGAACAAGGAGGTGATACTTCCCATATAAAATATGACCTAATTACCACGTATCTGGTTGACTATAACAGTGAGACTGTTTTAAGCTGGTATGATCCAAAGGTCGTATTGAATAATATGTGAAGCAGTGGAAAGATACTTCATATTCCGGCTTAAAAACTGATAATGAGTCTTCCAATAGGCACTTCTGAACTTGGACAGTTGATAAATTGCGGGCATATTGTTGAAGCGACATCTGTCGAATTGGCTGCCATTTGTTTACTCTATTTTGCAAACGCATTTTTTTTTCAGCAACATTTTGGGGCGCTTTCCCATTTTACGGTCGCCATTATCATCCTACTGAGAAGACTATTCAAAGTGCAATGGATAAATTTTGAGTTCACTGGTTCAGTAAAGAATGTGCAAGATCTGCCGAATACATCGCCTCTGTCCTTGAGATTGTGCAGTGGAATCTGAGGCAATCGGCTCACAGCAACTCGGCCTTTCGCAGATCACAACTTGGCGAATTTTGCATCGAGAGTTGAGCCTGCACCCGTACAGAATTCAACTGAACTACCGACCCAAAACGATCAGCGAAATGTGTTTGCTGAATGGACCCCGGAGAAGTTGGAAACTGACCCTTACTTATACAAGAAAATCAACTTCTGCGATGAGGCCCATTTTTGAATGAACGGCTACGTCAACACACAAAATTATCGAAATTTGGGACGATCCACCAATCCACATGAAATCCAAGAGCGCCCAATGCATCCCGAAAAAGTAATTGTTTAGTATGAATTTTACTCTGGTGGCATCAACGGTCCATATTCCTTTGAGAACGTCTTTAGCCAGGCCATCACCGCCAACAGCGAGCGCTATAGGTCGATAGTTATCAACTCCTTTTGATAATCATCACCTGAATTGCGTGATATGGACAGTAACGACAGATAGTTCCAAAATAACGGCGCTACGTGCACACAGCTTATGCCAAATTGGGCATTCTGCAGAAGAGATTTGAGGGTATGTGGGTACCGAAATCATGCTATTTGACCGTTAGGCTTTTACTTGTAGGGTTTTGCTAAAAAGCAGGTGTATATGAATAAACCACAAGCCAAAGCGGCCCTCCATGCCGACATACCATATCCCATTTCATCGGTTAAATTCAGTTCGATTCTTCGCGGGACTCGACACTTCGTGATGCCGCGGTGAACATTTGCAGGATGTTATATTTCATACATAATGGCATTAATAGGCCCTTAAAAAATTTTTCAAAGTTTTTGTCTTATTTTTGAAAATTTTATTTCCTGGTTAGAAAATAAAATTAAAATTAATAAAATAACAAATTCCATTAGAATCAAACATTTTTGTAGTCCTAGTGACAAATTAAAAAAAAAAAATATGTATATTGCCTAATACAAATTATATATGAATAGTAGACAATGATCAGCTTTGCTAATGGGTGCGGCTGTTATACGCCTACCCGAACTCATAGAAAACATTAAATGGGATCCCATTTAAGATTGTAATATAATGGCAAATTTAATGTAAAATTTCAATTAAAACGGTTTCTATTTTGAATTACACTTTACTGCTTTTATGATAGCCGCCTCGTTTTTAGAGACACTATGTCTAGCGAGTTTTCATTAATATTTCGGAACTTTTGAACACCACACACGTTGCCTCATATCTGATTGTGTCAGTTTTCATTGCCTGTCTGTCTTTTATATTTAGTTTGTGTTGTTGGATCGAAAAAAGAAAAAAAAAAAACGTAAACGTTACACAGTATGGCGCAAAATTTCGTATTATTTCCACTTGAAACTCCGCCGAAATAAGAAAACTATAAATAAAGATGGTGATGATGATGATGATGGTGATGAATATGGAAAAAAATTCAACGCTTTTTAATGCGTACAAATTCGTAGAACAATAGCGGAATGCTTTTGTTTTCGTTGCTGTTACTCTCAATACTTTTAATCAATCATTTAATCACTTCTTTTGTTATTGGCTTCTTAAAGGCGAAGCCTTAATATTTCTGCTGTTTTTGTTGCGAGTGAAATTTTGTTAAATGATGTTTTATTTTTTCTCATTTGAAATACATTTTCATACATCTCTCATAGAATATATATAAGAGATTGATTTTAAAGAAAGTGATCAATATGTTGATTTCGTTAATGATCAGCTACAAATTCGTAAATGATGACGGTGTCGGCATAAGGCGCGAAACTAAGCGAATTAACCACATTTAAACAAAATAATGAATGTAATATTATGAAGTTTTTAATTAATGAATATTTTGTTTGTGAAAAAGCAAAGTAGAGATACAAAAACAATTTTGGTGAAATCGCTTCGAAATGTTGTTAAACAATTAAATTCAAGTTATAAGACGAGTCCTAAATATAAATACATGTGCATGTAAGTTGCATTTTTAAATTATCTGGAAATTATTAGTTAAACGTATGGGAAAACGTATTATTTATTAATTTAATTCAATTATATTATAACTTGGGCTTAACGAAAATTATAACAACCCATAACCTCCGCACTCATAAGCTAGTACACTACACACTAGCCTACCGAGGCAATCATAGAAAAACTTATTTGTAAAGGATGATTTTTTTCAGCAACTTTCTTTTTGGCAACACTGTTTTTTACAGCTCAGCTGTTTTCGTGTAACATGTTACTGTTAAACATGTTCAGTTTGGTTTATAATTCAACCAGGAATCGACTTACAAACGAACAAGGCTTTGCAGATCAATGAATTTTATTATCAAAACTCATGTTCGGTTAAGTAAGTGTAGCGCCCACTTTCTTTCCGAAAATTGTGTTCACCGAGCAACTCAAAGTCTGCGTACAGGCGATTACAAATATTTTTATAGCTGAAAATTTTATTAAATAAAATAATTTTATTAGGATTTTGCAAGCTACTGATGATGTATTTTTAGTAAAATTTTTGTTTAACCCTTAATTAAATGCATGATTTTTTCTTTTGGATTAAAATAAATGTTATAAAAAAATTTAGATAATAGTTTTGCGTGTTTGTTTTGAAAAAAGGGGTATGTAGACTTTTGGCAACAATATGCGTTTGGTACTTAAATTATTGCATCAACAACAGTCATATACATACTTATTTATATTACATGTTGGTGCTTAAAAAATTGTTTTTATTTATGAAATAATGCAAAACAATATCGGTTCTTGTTGTGGCACAAATCAACTTTACATTTAGTGCACTCAGTTCTGGAAAATCCATTGCAACCTGGAAGTTTGCAACTGTTTTTAGTTGAACATCGATTTTCATCGTGCCCTATAGCATCGGTCCGAATATCTTGTATCGGTATGGGTTTTGTGGGTCCTCGGTGCCTTTTTGCTTCCATCTGCCTTTCTATGCTGCTGGTTGAAGGTCTTCCTCGTTTGCTTTCTTCATAATTTTTATAAAAGCATAGTGTTTCCGCCAGGTCTGATCTGAAGTCTGCCAATGATATGTTTGGCTTATTTCTTTTGTATAGTACCCATGAATTAATAACAGCCATATCTATCATATGGTAAAATAATCGTATGTACCACTTTCGAATCTTCATTCCTATTATGTACCTGCCCAAAAAACTATCCATAAGGTCGACTCCACCCATATGGGCGTTATAGTCTTTTACTATTTTTGGGCAGGCTAGTGGTTAAATTTATTAATATTTTATCATCATAAATTCTTGAAAAGCTGTCAGCTCGATAAAAATATTTTCGAAAATAGTGTAATATTTCATTGAAAAAGAAATCTATTTATCTTTGTATTTATGAAAATTAAATCCTTTGTGGGATTGCATGCTCTTTCGCAATAAGTGTGCTAGGGACCCCATTACTCTCTTTGAAAGGACGAAAAATGTTACATTTCTTTTTAGAAAATGAAGCGCAAATACACACTTGATAGAAAAAGTCGGCGAACAGGCTGAACATTTTATTAAATAAAATAATTTTATTAGGATTTTGCAAGCTGCTGATGATGTATTTGATTGTAAATCTTTAGTAAAATTTTTATTTAAACTATTGCCTTCTAAAGTTCAACAGATTGATAAGACCACTTTTAGAAAAATATTACATATAGACCGAAAAGGTAAAGCGATTAATCCTATGGAGCTAAAAATCATTGTAAATTTGTAAGCGAAAGCATAAAGTTGAGGAAAAATTGGTGAAAAAGTTGAAAGAACGCCTTCCTCTATGCAAAGAGTGATTAATTTATACAAAGGAAAAAAGGAAATTTGTCTCAAAGCCACGATATGGGCGTCCTCCAATTCGTAGTTAAAGGGAGAGAAGATGTGTCCTTCAATCTGCAAAGAAAAATTCCAATGTAACAAACGCGAAATTATAGAAGATGTTCAAAGAAACTGTCAAAGCTATGAAGCACTACGAAAAATGCTATAAAAAATACGGTAACCATAGCCGAGTAGCCCGAAAAAACCATACATTTCCCTTATTAATAGGCCGAAGAGAATATCATCAGCAGAAAAATACATTAACAAGTCTCCAGAGTTCTGGCAGGAGGTAATTTTTTCAGACGAGAGCAAGTCTTGTATCTTTGGTACTAAGAACATGTGTGTGGCACAGTGAAAGAACATGTGTGTGGCACAGCAAATATAATGATTTGGAGGTGTATGGCGGCAAACGGTGTTGGGTGATTGCAATTTATTGAGGCAACCATGGACAAGAGAGGATTTAGCACAAAAAGTGGTGCGATATTGGAGTTCTAGGGTCGTTTTATTTTCCAACAGGATAATGACTCCAAACATATTGCAGACATAGTGAAGCTTTGGCTACTATATTATGTTCCTAAACAGTTACGCATGCCTCCCCAATCACCAGACTTAAATCCTAGTGAGCATCTTTTTGATTTATTGGAAAAGAAACTAAGAGAATACCCAATAAGTCTACCCCCACTAGCCATTAAGAATAAAAAAATATATATAAAAATATATAAAAAGATCACAGTTTGAAGTTGTATGTATGAAGTGGTACGCAGAATTTTCATGTGCCTTTTCAATGAATTATTTTGTTTTTGTTTTTTTTTGTGAATTCTTTTAGTTAAGTTTTTGTATTATTTTCAAAACATGATATTTAAAAAAGAAATAAATTCTACCACTAAATTAAAAAAAAAAATATTTTACTATCGATTTTTTGTGTTTCTAGCAAACTGTAGTAATGTACGCCGATTTTTTCTACAAAGTCCCTGAAAATCTCATCTTTTAACAAGCGAGATCGATCCCATTAGATTAGACAAATTCTATTTAACTTGAATTTTCTATAATTTAAGAAGTTTTCGCATTTCCAACCCCATAAAGTATTTGAACTCTGAGAACTTGAACATAATATTGGCGTTCTATCTACTCTTCTGCAAACAAATTACACTTTTTTTTTAACGTAATTAAGAGTCTATTGGTAAAGAATGAATTTAAAAGTTTATCCCTACAAATGTTCACGTTACGTTCACGCAAGTGACAAATTAGTTGTGATCTTTTGATAGATGACTGTTAAAATTTAAACAAATCGTTATTTTTTATTTCTAAAGTTGGTTGAATTTGCAATAACAAAAACTTGTTTAATAACACTTCGTATCTCTATTTAAACTCTTTTTCATTTATTGAAATTAAATTACTTTCACTTAAAACACATCCGTCATTATTAACATCAAGTTTGTCATTTAATAAAAAAAGAAGAAACACATGTACATAAAGTTAGTTTTCTCTTACTCACACTATTAAATTTGTCTGACGCCTTAAATCACATTATCCTTTAAGGGATTTTCCCAGCAGTGATATTTTATTTAGGTTTTTTAGAACCCTACACTATGCCGCAGTGAGACAGTAGTGCGGTTTGCTACTTTTGATCACTTCGCAAATGATTCCATATCTTATGGCGCTTTCCTTTCTGAGAAAAATCCTTACATATTTTTCTGTTCTAAAAAAAATGAGCAATGCCATGCACTTTTCTAAACATGTTGCACATAAAACATGTACATATGTAAAATGCTTGGCACTCAACTCTATTTCAGGGTTAGAAAGAAACAAATTTCTCCTATTCTTGCTTTAGTGGTAGACTCGTATGCTGATGAGGTGTGTGGCAGTGCTGAAAACTTGATCACATTAAAGTTCCTAATAAAAAATTAAACTTCAAAAGAAGTCAACAAAATCCTCAATTTGTGATTCGAAAATATTCAAAATTCGGCTCTTATCACATGATTTTAATATAGGTTTGCCATTGCAAAATGTTCTCTTTTTTGGATTCTATTCACTGGATTTGAAGGCATGCTCAAGATGTTATGAAAAAATGATATTTTGGAAGTACTTGAAATTTTATTCGTCTCACAGTATATTAATACATTGTTACGTATGTATACTGAACACCATTCTTATTACAATAAATTTTTATTCACACAATTTATAATTTTTTTACTGATTATTTTTATCGACTGGATTCGGACTCGAGCACGGAAATATTATTTCATCATGATTTATTTAACACTTAATGCGTTTAACACCACAACCACATCAGCATTTAAGATATCAAAGTCAATACAGAGATAGTAACTGTGAGATTTAATGCGTTTGGGCGAGATTTACTTAAAAGAACTTTTAAAGAATTCATGAAAACGCAAAGATTTTGATGTACAATAAATGCTATTTTGACACATTAACAAAAAGCTTTAATATAAGTTTAATAATGATAACTTACGTTTAATATTATTGAAAATTAAAGTTTGGTAAGATGGAAAACTTGCTAATAACGCCAGTCTAACAACTAGACTTCCTCACAAAGCCTAATAAATCCCTCAGTGGCAGTTCCCTGATACAGTCCAGGTACGAAAGAAGCGAAAATCAAAGCATTTGAATCTGTGCTTCTGCAGAGCGGGCCATTTGCATAGAATGATTTGAACTTACTCTTCTTCCTCCATTGGTCATCATAGGAGAATCATAGATGCTGCTACATATGGTATGGGCGATCGCATATTGCCGCGTGATATTGTCAACTAGAACTGAGATCTTCCTCCTCCCAAGTGAGACACGCTGTTTCGTTCCAATACCGCTAATCGTAGCTCATAAACTCCTGGATATTTTGCATGTAGTTATCGTAGACCACCTTAGCTCCGTTCTCTCAGTACCCATGCCCTGTAGACAGCTGTTCTGAATGCATTCATACTCTAGAATCCATAATATCCAGACACCGTGTCCTTCCAGAAGGGCCAGAGATTGCATTCACGCTACCACGCCTCTAACCCGAGATCCTTAATTCTTCTCGCAGCCTCCATTACGGAATATATCGCCTCTGGAATACGGTGGTATCGTAGGTATCGGGTAACCTACGTGAAATCAAAAGGCACTCAGGGTATATATCCCATTCAGTACCAGTGTCTATTTTATAGCCGTCCGTAAAGATTGATGTTGCGATACTCTGATCCACAGTACCTACTCTACAGTGATTCCTGCTGGTAATCTCTGCAGAGGAGGACTTGTTAAAATCCATGAGAGGAGTTGCTATTACTCTTTGCAGGATGGTGCGTATTTAATACAGTTGCGCCTTAAGTAATGCATAGTTTTAATTAAAAATTTAAGAAAAATACTGTGCTCTTGTAAATTTGAAGAAATAAGTACTTCTTTTAAATTTCATTTCAACTTAACTTCCTAAGAATTTGAAAAGATGCCCTAGCGGATACTTTGGAAGCAATGAAAATATCATTCCCCAAGAACAGCTTCCAGTTTTTTTAAATATTAGTTCCTCTTTCCAATTTTGGACGCCCTTGGCCTTAAGCTAAAAAGATACTCATTTTAAAGTTTTGATTATTAATAAAATCAAACGTTACTTTAGTTTTAATGCAACCTGAATAAAATTTAAAGCAAATGTCCTAAAGAGATTTGTCCCTGCACTGGCTCTTGTACCCTCGCTACTTGTGGTAAGAAGGAAATAAAATATTAGTTAACATTATTGTAGGGCAATGTGTATTTCGTATATGACGATGTTTGGAGTAAAAAGTGACTGTTTATTTAGGGTTTTTGGTTTCTTCCCCACATTACAATTCCAGCCATATGATTGAGCATGAACGAACGTGCACTTGTTGTATGTTGTTTAACCTTTTACTACAAGGATTATTTCACTTTTTCACATTTTATATCAAATCATCGAGTAATAATGAAAACTGTGATTTATTTTAGTTGCTGTTTTTCGTTGAAAGAAGGGTGGTAGAGCGAAAGATGAGCAGCTAAAAGGATTTTATGTACTGCGTTGGCAGAAAAGGGTGTATTTGACTGCAGAAGTAAATTTTAAAAATATTTATTTCGTTTCATTTTCTATACTTATGTAGTAGTATGTATGATGTTTTGGGGCCAACAAGACTTCCACAAAGTGGTTTGTTGTAAAAAAATGTAGTGAAATAATGTGGGTAAGCGCTTGTAATCGACAAGTGTTTTAATTTAATTTTTTAACCAAAAATTTATCCCATGGGGGTCGTATGAAATGTTTATGTTGTTTTCTTATTAAAATAAATTTGTGAAACTTTGACCCCTTTTATTTTAGAAAACAAAAATTGATTTACTTAATATTGAAATTTATCGGGATCATAGCCAAAAACATTAGAATAAAAAATAAAATAGATTCATATCGAATATAAATTGTTTGTTGTGTTGTAATAATAAAGCCTACAATTGTCTAGTAAAACAAATGAAAGCAGTTCTTGAGGAATGACGTTTTCATTGTTTTCAAAATAACCGCTAATGAATTTTTTTGACTTCTTAGGAAAATAAATTGAGAAAATCTTGCTTAAATTGAAAGGAAATACTTCTTCAAATATACATGATGATAGTATTTTCTTCAGTTTTTAATTGAAACTATATATAATTTTCACACAAAACAAATTAACTTTGATAGTTAGCAATTATTTAATCTCGCCAGTATTCAGTTTTTAGTTGTAGCACAAGCTACTTATCGTCAATTAATACAACAATATTTTCTCTGCATAAAAATATTGAAACCAAAAGTGTAAGATATCTTCATGATTCAGTTAAAAGCATTAAAAAATATATAATTTTTGCAATGAAAATCCCTTAATAAAGTTATTTGGTAATGTGTCAAAATCGCACTTTTTGTACATCAAAATCTTTGCATTTTCATGACTTCTTTAGAAGTTCTTTTTGCTGAGTCTCTCCGAAAAGCATTTAGTCTCACAGCTAGTCGCTGTATATTGACTTGA
This sequence comes from Germaria angustata, assembly GCA_963681545.1. Classification (NCBI taxonomy): domain Eukaryota; kingdom Metazoa; phylum Arthropoda; class Insecta; order Diptera; family Tachinidae; genus Germaria; species Germaria angustata. Next base: position 114,337,529 of record OY812998.1, on the reverse strand, counting down.
TGCCAATGATATTCCAAATGCTGACGTGGCTGAGGTGGTACACGCTTTGACTGTCAATTAAGTCATGATAAAATTATATTCCCATGCTCGAGCAAAGACTATATATTTATAAAGAACCAAACACTTAACTGCTGTAAATATTCCAAGAATTGCGAGAGCAGTAAAAAAATGTTATTTGTTTTTTGGTTTTAGGTTTACAAAAATTGTGATCGAGGAAAATTTAGCAGAAACTTCTATTTCGAAAGCTTGAAAATATTAACATTTTTCATATATTTTGTTTCATATTATGTATAACCATTCAAGCTTTAAGCAAAGACATACAGGCCTGTCACAGAAATCAATTTCGATCGAAAGTGGAATTGATTCCGTATTTTATTATTTTATTTATTCAATCAAGAAAGTTTTAAATTTGTTTTTGTACTATCAGATACAAAAAATGCAAATTCGATTATGAAATTAAAAGTGGTTTCATTCCCAAAAAAAATTTCGTTTTTTGTTATCTGGAGAAGCAAAATATGGAATCAATTCCACCTTCGATCGAAATTGATTTCTGTGACAGGCCTGTATATATCCAGTCCATAAATCCAGTCCATGCAAAAAAATTCAGTAAAAAAGTTTAAATTTATGAATAAAAATTTATTGTAATAATGATGGTTTTCAGTATACGTCACAATAAATTTATACACTGCGGGAGGAATATCATTAGAAGTACTTCTAAAAAATTTTTTCTTTATAACATCTGGAAGATGATGAACCACCAGTAAAGAGTATACGAAAAATAAAACATTTTGCAATGCAAGTCTATATTAAAATACATGACAAGATCTGAATTTTCACTACTTCCTGATTACAAGTTGCGGATCTTATTGTCTTTTTGGAAGCTCTTACTGGGTTATTATTATTATTATTATTACTTTTTTTGTAGTATTGAAATACTGAGATGTCGGCATATGAACAGTTAAAGGCACATCAAACGAATTTGTAAAGTACACAGGGATACGTATATATTTTGTAATATTTCAACAAAAATTAAGGCCAGGGTCGTAAGATGTGACATTTTTTTCGGCGATCTCAAATGAAATAATAAAATCAGTATTTCACTTTGGAGTTCTCTCTGGAACAGATTTACAGTTTTCCAGCTGCCAACTGCGGTCCCTAGTGACATATATTTTTAAAGAACCTAAATTTTTAGAAGTTAAATTTAAGGGGGTAGAAATCAGTGATATAGAGCCTTCTCGATAATTTAAGAAGCAGCAGATGTTTGGAATTAAAAATTCGCTTGAGTTATACAAGTCGATGAACTAAAGTACCTGAAAGCATCAGAAAAAAGGAAGCAGACGATACTAATGGGTAAAAGTATGCTGCGAGCATTGCTGGCAAGTTACTGTGATAACCCTTATGTCCAATGCATCATATTACAAGAAATTGTAATCAATAATAAATTAAATACGTTAATAAATTATGTACAGATAGTAAAACATCCTCTTAAAGCTCAATTGATAATGTAGATTCTGAAACTTGCCACTGATCTATGGTCGTCCAGAACGTTGGGCGTTTTCCGTGCCATTGAAATTGATGGTGCAGAATTCCCATGATATTTATCAAGCTTAGCCTTGGTTTGAGTGACGTGTGCTTTCCTCCAAAAAATAATGCATAATGAGCACACGAAATTCACTTTTATCCATTTTCTCCTCAAATCATGTGGTTAGTCTGCTATTAATGGCTGTCAAAAACACAAACTAAATGACGGGCCATGTTAAAATTTTGATAAGAAACAACTGAAAGATGAATGTTGACAGTAGCAGTGTCCAAGGGCGTAGCCAGAATATGAAATAGGGTGGTGCCACGAAAATTATGATTTTTTATGATTATGATTTTTTATGGTTATTACAATTTTGATCTATTTCAGGAGTAATCTGCGTGTATCTTCTGAAAATTTTGCTAGAATTTTTTCCAAAAATTCGTCCTTCTTCTCGGTTACCAGTCTTCGGTGGACGCTTAGCATACATAGTCCTGCAATATACAATATATTTATTTTTTGATAATAAGCTTCAGTCATTGTGGAGCGCAACCACGTGTTTACTCGCCTTAAAGTGCTAAATGACCGCTTAACAGTTCCAGTAGTGCACGGCTGTGACAATTAAATTAATAACGCCTTCCTTATATTTGGATAAAATAATCCAGCGTCTTTCAAAATACTCGCCAGCTCTAAGTCGGCTAATTCGTCTTTACCCATTTTTTTTGTTGCCAAGAATTATACCAAAGCTCAATTTCTCCTTCCAAATCATCCAACTCATAAAAATGCTCAAACGTTTTTGTGGCATCTTTAAGCTCTTCCAGCTTCAAAGAAAGCATGTTTGATGGGTGCAAACAATGAATTGTAAACGCTGGCCTATTCTCTTCATTAAATCTTCTGTCCAGTGATGAAATTAAAGAATATATATAAGGAATGTATATAGATCGCTTCCAGTATTCAGCAGGTGATGAAAATAGGGGATTTGAACGGTGCGTTTGACGAGAGACTATCCTTGGAACAGACATCTCTATTCCTAAATTGGCTGTGTTTTCTTGAATAGAAAAAAGCAAACCGTCCACAATACCCTGTGCATTTTTTAATAATTTTATATTGTATGCATGTAAAAAAAATTATTATAGAATTAGGTGGGTGCCACGGCCCTCTAGGCCCATACCTAGCTACGCCCATGGCAGTGTCAGTGTCCTTTTAGTTAAGAGGCGAGACATTGTAAAAATTCAAGGACTTCTTGATCCGCCCTCGTATTGTGAATTCTAAAGTATATTGGCAAGTCATATAACAACTGAATTTATGAAATAAGAATTGGATACTGCAAGTGAAATTGTTTCGGTTGTAATACAACAAGTCCAGCTGAATTTTTGCACATTCAGCACTTATGGAAACATTTTTTGAGTAGAATATGAATCATATTTGTCCCTGAAGGCTTGATTCTTAATTTATAAAATAAACCAAAAAATAAAAATTATACTTCAATCATTAAAATGTTTATACTTCTAATTATTTTTCAGCTAATAATTTTTCTTTTTGTATGTATGCATTTATGTATATTTTTCTTTTATCGGAACTACACACTCGTACCTATTCAAACATTTAACAAGATCACAAGATCACTCGTATATATGTAAGTAAATATAAACACAAATTAAGCCATATGGTGAGTTTTGATTAGAAGGAAAACTATGCTCGTAGCACACAAATACTAAAACGCACACATACAAACATGACTTGATGAATAATTTTACTGAAATATGTATATAATAAGTACACGTTAAAACCATTACTATTATACATCTAATATTCATTTAGCCAAGTCATTATAGAGTAAAACATTAAGTAAATGTTGGCTGATGATAATCAGCATAAATGATTGAAAATGACATTATTAAGGGTTCATAGAGGGTGTTTATTTACTACTTGTTTAATATAAATTACTAACTACAAACTACTATAGGCTATTACACGCCATTTTGCTACATATTTTAAGGATATTAATCATAGCAATCGAAATCTAAAGCCAAACGTTACAGGGGAGGTTTCCCAACAAGTGCATAAATTTAACGATTATTGTGAAATTTTCTATACTTGAGGGATTTGTTATCGTTATTAGGGGAGTAAAAACATATATTATTTTTTGTTAATACTTAATGTAAACAAAGTCGTTAAATTTTCAAGGCTTAATTTTTATTAACTCCTTTTAGAATTTGTTAAACAACCCCCCCTCCAAATGTTGTGATTTAAAAACGAAATGTGGCAATAAATGCTGCCATGGAGATTTTATGGTAATTGTTTTGCGTCTTAATACTCTTACATGCGATTAAAGTTAAATTCGTGGAAGGTTGTCTAAAGAGGAACGATTTTTGCTCATATGAAAATTTAATAAAAATTTCTTATTATATTTTGGACTCCTTATTTTACATTCTTTATTAAAGATGAAGGAAATTGTCATCTCATTAATATGAGATAATTAGTATGAGAAAACAAGGAAAATTTAAATAGACCAGTGGGGGAGAGGTATGTAGTTTTGTGCCACCTCGTACTTCGTCAACTGAAACATTTCGATTTTGTGTGTAAATATATTGTGAATCTAAGACAATAAATATTATATGTGATTTGATGTACTAAATCAATACTAGAATTAGAATGGTGACTGCTAAAAAGCTTCTTTTCGATTTTATTTTCATAAAAGTGGAAATAAAATTCTAAACGGGAATTCCTCTGTGGAACAGAACAATCGTTTTATAATAACATTACAGCTCCATAACAGAAGGCTCGCCCATTATAATGATACCTGCGGCATTTTAATAATTTTGATTGCCAAGACAATATTCATGGTGTAAGCTGAGATAGCGGTGAAAAGATCAATGAATTTTTGGCACTCTAGAATTAGAAAATGTAAGGGTTATGAAAACCGATAACCTGTGGCGTTTTTGAGAATCAACTATATATTTGATAATAGAATGAAATAATATAGTGAAAAGAAAAAGTTATGTTTTTCTTGTATAAATGACCTTAAATTGCGAATATAAAAGCAATATTTTCATGTTCTTCTAAGTCTGTCCCATTTGGATGTCTAATCGTCTAAGATGCGATATCTTCTGCAGCGAGTCACCTTGTTATAAATAATTGGAGCAAGTCGTGATGGTTTTGGATTATTAGCTACAGTCAATTATAATGCTAAGTATCTCTTATTTGTTTAGTATCGTCGATTCAAGGAGCTTTAAGGTTGATAATTAAATCAGCTAATTTGGCAAGCACCCTTAAAACCTTCAGCGGATTGTATTGGCCCGGGTTGATATTTCTGTGAGAGAAATATTATCACATTGTTCAACCAATTGGAAAATACGTTTGAAATGGATAATAAAAGTCAACGAGCAGAAACATATACATAAATATAACATTTACATCGTGTAGGAAGACAGGCATACTTGTTAGAATCAATAATCAAATCATACCGCAACACTCTGAAGTCCAATAATCGATATTAATATCGAAGTAACACACAGTGAAACTGAAAGCTGTTCCAGTTAAGTGGCTTATTGGAAAGCGTTCTACACTAACTTGGAACGATTTTCCGTCATCCCACGTCAAATTTGGTTTATGAACAGACCGGTTTCGGCTTTGTGCCATCTTCAGTGTTCTCGAATACTAAATCGTTTTTCTCGCTGTACGTTGTCTTTTGTATGGTTCGTTTTTTCTTTCTTTGCCCCTTTGTGTTTCTCTCTCTCGTCCTTGTATGTCTATGTGTCTCTCATTCTCTCCCTCTCTCTACCTGTTACCTGTTCCTCTCATTTTTCTATATACCATGTCTGTGCTCCCTGTCTTTATAGCGCGGCGATTATTTAATAGGTGTATTATCTGTATGCAGGTAGTAATCTATGATTGTGCGTTTTTGGATTGGCCTTTTGTCTTCTACATCTGTTGTTATATTGTTCGATTCCGTTAAATTATTGTTCTCTTTTGTGTAAAAATATTTTAATGGTTCAAATATTATGTCCGAGGCAGTGTTTATTTGTTCATTTATTATTCTCCCGTCAAAAGTTTTCTGTTTGTATATTTCCATGTTTTCTAATACGTTCAACCGCCGTCCTTTATGCTGTATGTGTAACAGTTTAACCGTTTTTCTAATATGCGCTGGTGTACATTTTTTGTTGAATATGTGGTTCGCAAAATTCGATTCTGGTGTTGTTCCTGGTTCTCTCATTTTTTTGTTGTAGTCTCTCATATGTTCCCGAAATCTGGTTTTTATCTTTCGTCCCGTTTGTCCGATGTAACTGTGTTGGCATGTGCCAACACAGTAATGGGTAATCCAACATCAGCAATCCTAATGGAAATATTTATGCAAAATTTAGAAGAGAATGAGAGAATGAGAGACACATAGACATACAAGGACGAGAGAGAGAAACACAAAGGGGCAAAGAAAGAAAAAACGAACCATACAAAAGACAACGTACAGCGAGAAAAACGATTTAGTATTCGAGAACACTGAAGATGGCACAAAGCCGAAACCGGTCTGTTCATAAACCAAATTTGACGTGGGATGACGGAAAATCGTTCCAAATTCAAACAAACCTCGTCGGAAGAATATCGCAAAAATCGTTCTACACTAAGCCTAGATTACAAACTTCTGTTATACACTCGATTTTGAATTTAATATGGTGCAGTGGAATTAAGCATCAAATGTAGAGAAAGTTTGTAGGCAACATCGCGGCCGTTGCGTGCTACATGCAGAAAGTTCGGAACGTACCATTGGTTAAAACTTGTGTTTTCCAAAAGTTTCCATCTATTTCACTTTTTCGCAAGCTTTGCAAGAAGCGATTATTGAATTGTGCTATTTATTGTTTCTTTAAATTCTTTTGGATCTTGTTTACTCCAGTGCACGTCGTCGGCCCTTCCTTCTTTGGAATGATTTGATGTTTTTTGAATAGTCCACTTTAAATGGTTTTTCTGGCACTTCATTCAACTCTAGACGATAAATTATTTATTGGTTTGTCTTTCGTTTTAGCTTCTCATGATTTTGTGGAACCTGCATTTGAGTATGCGTAGCAGGAAATACTTTTCGAAATTTATAATTTTTTTACTTGAAGATTAACTTTTTTGCCCTTTTCGAGTTGCTGTCGTTTGTCTCTTTATGTGAGCAAGTTGTGGCGATATTAAATATATGCTGGGTATACGAAATTTATCCCATTTCAGACACTGAGTGGCTCCTAATGGTTCCTAGAGGACGGGAGTTAAAACTCTACCGATCTCCCTGCTTCCTACTACTTCCCTAGTATGTTTCTCATGCAGGTCCCTTTTGCTTCCAGGCTCTCATGTTTTGGCGTGACCAGATCCGAATTCTAGTAGTGAGAGTACTAGCTGTGTTTCTCAAAGGCGAATTATCGTTTCTCATCCACTTGGTTTTCCATTCCTTTATGTATCACAGGTCAATTTATTGTATAGGTTTAAATTGGAAATATGTATTCGGCAAATGATATATTTAGTGGTTCTACTCTTTGTTTGATTTCCTTACTTCCGGCTTATTATCTCATTTGAACTATACATTTTAACGAAAAGCATTTTCTTCACATAATTTAACTTTCACACTGCGCCTACGTTCGCCTTTTTTTCGTTATAAAGGACTTAACGAATTCGTGTTTGTTTACTGTGAAAATTATACCTCATTTAAGTTTAATTCAATTTTTATTTCATTTGACTTTTTAACTTTCGTTCCATATTTACATTTTCCTCATAAATACGAAAATCAAATATTTGTTTCCTATTGTCATCTTCTACTCTGTGCTGTTAATCATGGGAAAATGAGCATGTGGTTGACGTTTCACAGCAAAATCACAACTCAGTGCAACACAGTGTCGTATGTTTGTTTAATTTATGTTATTGTTGTTATTATTCTAACAACCCTTATTGTGGATTCTGAAGGTGTCCCCCGAGATGTATGTTTTCTCGCTTGTTTATTTAATTTATTGTATAAACAATCTGGCTAATGATTCTTAAATAGATTTTTCCATTTGAACTGGCTGCTGTGGCGAATTGCATAAATGCTAAAAATTTTATTAGAAAAACTGATGATGGTGTTAAAGGAACTATTTTTGAGGAAAACAAGACAGGAATATGCACGTGTCTGTGGGCCACCAAAAATGTTAATTGCGAGGTGTATGTTTTTTTTTCGTTAAGAAAATTTATATGCTTGTTTAATTAAAAGAAGTATAAAAAATAAAAAAAAAAATAAAATAAAATATATATAACAAGCTAACTGGGTTAAGAAAAGTCGAAATTTTGCCAAATGAAAGAATATCCTTGCTATTGGTTTTTTAAAGCCTCATCCTGAAAGTTTTGCTGATCAATAATTTTCTGGAAGGAGATATTATCTTTTAAATCAACGAAAAATTGTGTCATGTGCTAGAAATTTCCTAAGGGCGAATAAATTAAGGAGGAGATGTGTCAAAATGTTTACTGAGGGAGGCCATTCTCATCTATGCTCTTCTCGTTGATATACATGTATATTTCTATGGCACTGACACTAGCAGAGTAATGATTCATTTATACAAGTTAGCAAATAATATTAACGTGATCATTATTTAATGGTTAGGTTAGGTAAGGTTAGGTTCAACAGTCAGCCTTCTCTCACTTGGGTCCATAATTTGTGATAAGTGAAATAGGTAGAGAACGGAAAATTAAAAACAGTAGAAGTAGTGAAGAAGGCAGAAAGCAGAAAACACACACAGAGTCTAGGACAGGCATGGAACCTGGGACCCTCTTACTACTAGCCTAGCTACTAGGATACGAGGACACATTATGTACTTAATTCGAAAAAGAAATTTAACTGAAGTTCGTAATATTTAATTAAACACGAAACAACAAATATTCCAATAAACAAGAAATAAAGTAATTATTTTCGAAATACATGGTAGGACACGGCAATTTTCAAATTTACTGTACGTTAAGAAAATAAGAATAATAATTCTCGTATCCTTTTTATTATCTGATTTGTTTGCACATTTCTCAAGTACAACGTAAAAATTGTCGTCAACTGGGCTAAATAGGGACGGATGTATCGCCATTTCGACGATTTTGGCCACCAAAAATGGCACATTGACAATTTGTAACTATTAGAAAAATTCTAATATATTGCTTTCAGGTAAATATAAAGTAAACGATTGGTAAAATGCATTGTTTGTTGTGGCTTCAGCTCTTCATATGCGGACTTTTCATTGGTCGATAAACCAAATCGTCATTGAAGTTTAAGCAGTTTGAAAGCATTCAACCTCGGATGTTATGATATGAGAATTCAATATTGTATATGAATCATAACAAATTGCATAATCATAGTAGGCTTAGAATGCTTTTATACAAACATCACAATAAACAATTGTACTCAACATTAGTCTATTTTATTTTTATCTAAACAAACAATGCATTTTGCATAAAGCAAAATTAGTTGGAGAGAATATCCCAAATAATAAATTTCAATATTAAGTAAACAATTTGTTCTATTTTAGTATATAAATCTGATGAAAATATGTAAAAATATATATTGATTACAACGCATTCCCAAAAATCAACCTGAGTAATGCTCTTGGCAACTCTGAATGAATTTTGACGTGCCACTCTAGAAGAAGAGCAATTTTTTCTTTTTTCTTCTACAACAATTCAAATGACAAAAACGGTTGAAGAATGCAAAGGATTTTTTAAAATTACTTTATTTTAATTAAAAATATGTAAAACCGTAAATAGTTTTTATTCAAATAAAATTAAAACATATTAAATGAAAATTGTGCATCATTTCATTTTTTCTTTGAAGCTTAATTTAAACTAAATACTCTTGCGATTAAAAACGGCCAAAGTTCTAGCGATTGCAATTTGCAAAACGCCTATTTTGCGATTTCAGATTTGCTAATTTTAAGCGATATGAATTTGTCAGGACATGGGCGTAATATTTAAACTATTAATTTCTCATAGGAAATTGGCAAGCTCGTAGACTTTCCATATATGATATAATGTGATTCCCAGTGGTAAATAATGCTTCACGATTTAATAACCCTATGCAATATATTAAAGAGAGTTTTCGAATTAAAGAATAGGTATGGAAAAAGAAATTTCCTATTAATGACAAGCCTATTAAAAATTTGATTTTAAATGATGCCAATTGCGCTACTCTCGGCTGACGAGACTTATGACTTCTTTGGAGGCTCTTTTTTTACTGGGATGTTACGAACTCTGGTCTACTGTAAGTTACGACTATTTTGGATTGAAAATCGTTATAAATAGTATATCTTGAAGTTCCTATAAGCAACATAGGGCCACATAAAATCGTTATAGTTTAGAACAAAAATACCATTGAAATTGATTTTTTTCTTAAGAGAATAAATTACTGACTTCTTCGCACAAAAATGTGGCTCAATTACACTTTCAACATGAAATGCGCGGATCATAACGGGTATTTATTAGACTGACTTTGAGATAAAATTATAAATATCTTTCAATCTTTATTAAAACCCTTTTGGAGAAGCTTATACGAGGTCTGTTCATTAGAAAAGGTGAATTTTAATTTTTCTTAAAAAATACTATTTTTTTATCAATTTCTATTTTGTTCCCTTCAAAGCGTTCTCTCTTAGATATAATACACTTGTGCCAGCGTTTATTCCAATCCTCGAAGCAGTTCTGATATTCGCTTTTTGGTATAATGTTGAGCTCTCTCAGCGATTCGGTTTTTATTTCCTCAATCGTCGCAAAATGCCGTCCTTTCATGGGTTTCTTTAATTTTGGCATGATTGCGATATTCTTTTCGGCCAACAAATTAATGATGCAAAAGTCACGAATTGTTTTTCTTTTTTTCAATTCCGGACGTTTTTTTCGTATTGCTTCTCGCAAGCGGAACATAACTACAAGATAATAGTACTTATTAACCGTACGCCCATGTGGCAAAAACTCATGATGCACTACGCCACGGTAATCGAAGAGAACAATGAGCAAAACCTTGACATTTGATCGAACTTGGCGTGATTTTTTTTGGTCTTTGCTCTCCTTGGCTCTTCATTAGGACGATAGGACTTTGGTGTCGATGTCATAACCATGTACCCATAATTCTTAACTAGTTATGACCCTTTTAAGCAAATCTGGATCGTCGTTAACGTCATTCAACATATCCTGAGCGATTCCCATCCGACGTTTTTTTTTTGTTTAAAATTCAGCAATTTTGAAACGAGCTTCGCTGCCACACGCTTCATGCCCAAAATTTGCGAAAACTTTTTTATGGCATTAGCCAACCGATACGCCGACATCTTCTGCAGCTTCTTTAATAATGATTTGACGCTTCTCCATAACAATTTTCCTCAATTTCTCAAAATTTTTTATCGGTTTTGTATGTAATGGAGCTTCCGGAACGATCGACGTCATTCACATCTTCTCGATCTTCTTTGAAAATCTTGAACCAGTTGTAACATTTTTTTGATTCAGAGTATAATCACCATATGCAACATTTCAAGTGCTTTTGAGCTCTTAATTATATTTTTTTCACAAAATTTGATGCAAATTCTTTGATCCTTTTTTTCTACATTAAATTGCCGAACAAGCACAACACGTCTAACTATGCCTTTTACAAACAAACTCAACTAAGAACGTATCTTCAAGACAAGTGTGTCAACATGAAAAAAAATCAATAATCGAATGCGTGTAACCCTAAAAATTTTAAAATTCACCTTCTCTATTGCACAGACCTCGTACGCTTGTAATGTATTCTTGTCAGTGCTTAGATCTAGATCTTTATGCAGATTTTGCCTAAACAGCAACTGATTTGATTTGTTTTTAATACGGACAAACCTACGAGTATAAAACAAGTTGCAATCGGTAATTGCATTTTTTGTTTTGCTTACAAATATATTTTTATAGCTTTTCCACCACATTTCTTAAACATAAAATTCACTATTTAAAAACTTTTAAACCTTTTAAACCGTTTTTTAATGAAGTTGACATTCCCTTTGGCAAAACAAGCTGACTGGTTGGTTAAGTGGTATTAATGGTAGGCAGTGCATTCACAAAATAACTATGTTTGGTAATAAGATATTTGAAAAAAGAGAAACAGAACAAAACTAAAAAATGGCTTATACCACTTTGCTTGGGGACTTAGGAGCTACTCAAGCTGTTTCTTTACTGGTCAAAAACAGAAACAAAATGCAAGTCAAGAACACTTTAATTTCTCAAAAGTCAACCAAATAATAAAAAAAATTATCGGTATTAAAGTAGAATGAAGTAAATAAACAATGGTTTCCATAAAACAATAAATGACTTTCATTGATTTTTCTGTAAACCAGATCTACCACGACCAAAGGCCACTGTATTTCTTAAGTGCGAATGGTTGCCAGATTTAATTTATCTTGCGGGATTGTATGTCGGGAACGGAAAAAAGATTAATTGATAATTCTTCTTTCAGCATGTACATAAACAGAAACAATCTGTCAATTTTAACTTAATTAAATTGCAATCTATCATTAGTATAGATAATAAGCAAATTTAATGAACATTTTATTTTAATATTGATTGATGAACTCCATTAATTACATGCCATTCATACACATTTGTTTATAGTTTTTCAAAATAAATACATATGAGTTTGTACTCGTATATAAAACATTTTTAAAACAGAAAACAGCAAAAGAAAAGGAAAAAACTTATAACGAGTCTTTCTTTAAGTGCTTATCTCTTCTTCCAACTATTTTTTATTTATTAAATCTTCAATTCAAAACTATTAATAAATATTTAAATCTTAAATCTAATATCCAGCCAATGCCAGAAAAAAAGAAACACTACTTTTTTCGGGCTCTTCTGTGGTGTTTTCCAATCCATTGTGTTTGGGTGAGAGCATGAGAAGCCCTCTTCCGTAGCCGAGTGTAAATAAAACAAAGTCTTTGAAATGTTGTATTCATTAATGACATTTTATATGAAATACAACATCGTGCAAATGTCCGTAGCGGCTAAACTGGATGAAACCCATTTGAAATGCCCAATTTTTCATTACCGATGGCATGGGTTATATTGGCCTTGAAGACCACTGTGCCTTGTGGCTTATTCGTATAGATTTGCGACTCAAGGAAACCCTCACAGGAAAAAGTGTAATGAAAAATTTTAAATATCGTGATCTCGGTGATCAGTTGACATCACCTCCACGTGAAATAACCATGCTTTCAAATCGCTCGTTCAAAAGATCTAATGTGGTATGGTCCATGTGGCCGTCCTGTTGGAACCACATATCGTTGGTCTCCACATTATCCAGTTCATGCCAGATTGGTAATTATTGATATATGGCGTTCACCTGGCCAACATTGTTCTCAGAGAAATATGGACCGATGACGCCGCCAGCCGAAAATCCACACCAAATAGTGACTTTTTCAGGAAGTATTGGACGCTCTTGGATCTTAATTTCGACAATTGGGTTCATCATCAAAAATATAGCTTTTACATTCGTTTTCATATTTTACCTTATGGCGCCAATTTCCGAAAGGCTTGGCCTATTGCTAAGAGAATATGAATGGCAAATATTGCTGTCATCTGCAAAAGAAAAGATACGGTTGGAAATCTGCTAGAGAAATTCTTGAGAAATTCTTGAGAAATATAAGAAGCAGAGTAGGAGATAAGATGAACCTCGGTGGTACCTCTGAATACATTTCGAACCCATTTTACTATTATATCTCATACACTTGGAGTAGTTTTAGAGTGCTCCTACTCTCTTGTGGAGTATGCTTTACGCTAATATATGGAATATTCGCATCTTTTGCGGAGTTACGAGTTAGGTTAGGTTAGGTTAGGTTGATTGGAGGGGTGTGATAGCCCATGTCATACGACATATACTTAAGCCAGTGAAGGCTTGTTGTGCGCTCCCTTTTAATTATCAGACACAAACTGCCAGAGTACTGCGGCAGGATTCGAAGCTGGGACCTTCGCATTACGAGTCTAGTACACTACCTACTAGTCTACGAAGGTCAGTTCGAGTTACTTGCGATATTATCAATAAACATTTTTCCAGTTGAAGGGCAAAGTAAGGCATTCGATGTCGTTTAAAATTTCAAACAAAATTATTTTCAAATATATTACAAATTTGCCGCCAGGACTTAAGTCTAAGTAAAACAAGATTAAGTTGATGAAGTTCTGATTCACTTATAAAAAATAATGGCCGATCCTGTTCGCTTTTCTAATGAACCAACACTCAGGGGACGACCCCTACTAGTGCAATGCATTGTGCTGGAACTAGGAGAGCAGATTATGGGAAGGGAGGATAGAGGGAGTTGTATCTGGACATTCGATTTGAATCTTTAAAGGCTGAAAGCAACAGCAAGCAGGTTATTTCACATACGAATTATTCGCCTTAGAACGAATTCTCTCGGTAATGCGTAGTGCGCATCGATGAATGCGCTCTCAATGAATAACGTGTAGTTCGTAGAAAGGAGCGGGTTTCGGGTACCAGTTCCTTATTGTAATTAGAACACACTTAAGAGAAGTAACTTTAAAATATTGAAAAACACCCCACACTGCGAATTCTTAGAAATTTGTAATTCTATGTATGTAAAAGCGTTATTAAAAAAACTCCCAAAATCGTAGGATCTATAGTTATGAAATCCTCTGCATGAGAAATCTTTAATACCGAAAATTCTGCGGTCTTGGATTAGAGGATTAACAGTTTGGCATCTCTAATCGAAACATTTTGAAAGCAAGTCTTATTTAAATTCCTTAAAAAGTGCTGATGATGGTGTCCTCTGTTGACGGTTATTTACTTCAGTAAATTGCTACATTAAGACACACTTTCAGACATACATTTTAAGCAAAATCTCTGGATATCTGGAAATGTAAGTAGATGTGCTCCTTCTCGGTTGGTTAACATGTCTCCACCTTCGTTTTGTTAGTGTGCGATTGAGTCTAATGGCCATGTGAAAGAAAAAGAGGTAAAAGGAAAAAAGTACGCAAAAGAAATACATTTAAATGAACATTGTCTTACATGTTTGGACTTAAATTGCTAAAAAATTGTATGGTTACATGTGTGCAAACAAATCTTCCTTCCTTCCTCCACAAGCAGGAATGGCTTCAAGTATTCGCATTCGTACAACCTGACACATATACAAACGTAAAAACATTTCAACTCTCTGGCCTTAAAGTTTAATTCATTCAGCAGGAAAGTCAGCAATGAAGACGACAGATATTTAAGTTTTTAACCCATATCCAGCAAACTTTACTAATAATAGCAACAATAAAGTGATACACTTGCAAACATTATCATGCTGCATATGAAGCATAATGTATGTGAGTTGAAGGAAAAGAAGACACAAAACACAAGATGATGGTGAAAAAAGAAAACAGAAATTAGTTCTTGGTTGTTTGGTATGGTGTGGTCAGAAAGTTGTCTTGAACTTGACAACCCGCTGTGCCAGGCTTATGGGAGAATGAACCTGTCCATACATTCTAAGCGAAATAAATATTAAAAAAATATAGTTTTATTTATTTTTGGTCTGAAAGCTTACGAACGACAAAAAAAGTCATGATCATTGGTTTATTATTTCCTAATGCCCTTTTTTGGGGGTGTAAGTATTTTGCCATTTTTTTATTGTTCTAGTTTCTATTTTATCTTCTTTGTTTTGGTGCATGAAAACAAAAAGAGAAAAATCAATTTTCTTTTATGTATATATGTACATATGTACGTCTAATATTTTATTTAGATGACAATTTGAATGCCATTCACATACGGAATTATTCATGTTTAATGATTAGTTGCTGCGATTGTCCTTTGAGTGTTCTTTCTAGGGCCTTGGGACTCCATAAAATGGACAATAATTTTTTTCATTGTTTCTATAGTGTTAAGGTTTCTCCATGTTAACATGATGAAAGACAAATATGATTTCTTTAAATTTATTTACTTTAAATTTTATTGATGTATTAAAATGACTTGAAGAATTTTTTTTTAAATTGTGCTTCTTCACAAAGAAAATATTAAAAAATTCAAACCCCCCTGGCAGGCGTAGCATATAAATAATATATGATTTCGGTTTAATTAATAATTATACAAGTATTTAATGGAAATGCATCAAATTCAAAACAATTCGTGATGAATTTCGATCTATGAAGAATTTTAATCGATTTTTAGAATAGTATTCCATGCAATTTCAAATTATATTTCTTCAAAATAAAAAGCAGAAGATTACAATATAAAAGTATAATGTCGTTTTAATAATTTAATAATTTATTATTTTGAACGACAGTAATTAGAAATTATATAAAATAAATATTCTCAAAATCAATCGATTGATCGATTTGAAATCCATTGACTTCCATCACATGACTAATAAGCAATGATATCATTTTGTTGTTGTTGTTACTACAAATGATTGAACGAAATCTTCGTTTAAATTTTCCATATCAAGCACTTAGTTTTAATCAGAGAACTGATAAGATTTTAATAGTTTGCCATTTACTAGGACCGGCCTGAAATAACCGCCGAAAAATATCCCTCCAAAAGAAATATGAAATAAAGCCTAAATAATTGAAGCCTCTTATCATATGCAATAACACCATAATTTTGGAAATTAAATAACATCTGTCACAAATAAAATAACATCCCATTATTGGATTCTTATCTTGTATGATAGAGGAACACCAATATTTGAAATAAAATAAGTCCCCGATATACTCGTACATGTGTGCAACTAACATTATGAAACAAAAACTATACATTTTGATTTGCTTAGAAATCATAAAAAGTTTCTTTAAAAACCTTCATAGACTGTTCGACTCTGCACCTGCAACCTACACAAACGAGAACATGGCTTTTTCTTTATTTCTCACAAATTTCTTTGTAACTTTTAGCTTAATTTCATTCCATTAATTATAGATCCATTGGTTGAAAAAGGTGTAGTAAAACGTATGTTTGAAATGTCTTCATTTTAAGAAAACTGATATACGAGGGCATGTTAATAAGTCCGTGACTTTTTGAATGAAACACAAGTTTTGGATAAAAATTTATTTTATTTCTCAGCTCTTTTTGCTCCGTTCCAAAAAATCAGATTTGTCGAGTTTTTCCAAACAGATAGTTGTTTGTTGTAGACATTTCTTTAGGTTTGGAAATAGAAAATAGTCAATTGGGGGCTAAAGCAGGAGAATAGGGCAGATGAGGGAGCAATTGGTAACTTAATTCATGGAATTTTTTTATGGAAAGTGCACATACGTGCAGCGTTGCATTATCCTAGTGAAAAAAAAAATTTTCTTAGCCAAATGCGGATGTCTTTATTCAAATAATTATAAAATATACTCAATAAGTTGGCATAACATTCGCCATTGATGGTTGGTTTGGCCCTTTTGAAGGAAACCAATATGGTTTATGACGCGTGCATCCCAAACAAACCTTAAACTTCTTTGGCGCCGATTCACCATGTAAAGCTAATTGTTTTGACTCCTGTTTGGTCTCTGGTTATGTTGTGGTGGCGTAAGACTCGTCCATATTGTGGTTGAGTAAATCCAATTATTTCTGCAAAGATGTCACACGGTTTTTTATATTTTTATTGGACTAATTTATGCAGTGCATTGTGAACTAGGAAAATAGGATGTGGTTAAGGAAGAAAGAGGGATTAGCGTTTGTGGACATTCGATTTGAACCTTTTCACGTTAGGTATGGCAGGGAACACAACTGTAGGAAGCTCGTTCCACCTACAAGCAGTTCGATAAAAGAACGAATTGTTTATGTAATGCGCAGTGCGATTCGCTGATATATCGAGCACAAATGGATGCGCTCTCGGGAATATAAGTATTCCCTTAATTTATTAGAACGCATTTTATTGTATTAATGATAAAACTGCGTAACACATCCCACGTTGCAGCGATGCTCCATTGAGTCAATAGAGTTGGCTACACTACTGTCACCAATGAGTCTTTTTTTGCCGAAGGGCCAAAGGTTGGTTTTTTGAGGTAAAAGTTAGTTTATTAAATAGCGAATATAAAAAATAAAAGCATTTGTTCAAATTTACTTTGGATAAAGAGGTTTTAATAAAGAAGACGTGGGTTTCTATTTAAGTCCAAAATAGACATTATAAATATTTTATATGTAAACTTTTATTATAAATTTGTTTAAAATTGATTAATGTACATGAAATGTTATAACGATAAAATAACGATACCTCTTAGTGTTTTGAAAAATTGCTCTTAATTCAACAATTTTAGTAAATAATTCTTCTTAATATCCTTGATTGTCATCTTCTAGAAGTAGTTTAGCTTCTACGTCTAATTCAATGGAGTTTGTTTACCATTTTTGTTCGACATTGGACATATAGGAATCTGATGTGCATAATAAAATAGTAATCAGGTCTTCATTAGTACAACATCTGGAAGTCTTTGTTTCTTGTTTCTTGTACTTCTTCAGATAGATCTCCTATTGGTAGCATATTGTTTTAAATCGTTTGTTCCCCATGGTACAAAATTTTATGAACTGTGGATGACAAGAGTATTTTTCGTTATAAAGTATATCTGTTTTTTTTTGAGTACTCTGCTAGAACTTGTAATATAATGTTGAATCGCCTTATTAGTTCCAAATCTACACCTGTGATAGATACTGCAGTTTCTGGATCTGAAAAAATTGCCTTGCAGTATACCCATCATTTCCTTCTCCTTGTTTTGGCCGATCGATCATTATGCCTAGTTCTAAATATTTTTCTTGATTTCTTTTTTCCTCATTTCTTCTCAGCAAAATCCAAATCATAACATAGTCTAAAAATATACTCCATAAAACCTATTATGGCATGAAGAGGGGACTATCCAAATTCGTATGCTGCCTTAAAGCTATCATCTTCTGGAATGGGATGGCTTAATTGACTTGTTGTCTTTTGGCATGTTATGCAGCTTGACGATGCTTTTGTATCATTTAAAGCTTGTGCAACTTTTCCAACAATCATTATGAGACACATTTTAAAATTTACTTCGATTTCCTGGTCATCGACTGTAAATATTACAGCTTCAAAGGCTTTAATTTGATCTTTTATCTTTTTTGACTTCTTCAGTTATGACTACTTTTGTTTCTTTTTTGAATGTAAATTTTATTGGCCTGCAATACTTTGTTGACGAGGGTATTTCATTTTCCCATACATTCATTTCTTTGCTCTACTAGTTGAAGGTTTTAAGTCGGTATAACTTTTTGTTAAGCGAGTTACGTGTGAAAACCACAGCACAAACAATAGACGGGCACCCATGTTTTGCATATATTGTTTTCCAGGAATTTCCATTTTAAATTTCAGGCACAAGGGAAAAAAAATTTCTCTAGGCATAAAACACACCCTCTTTGATGACATTATCATAAAAAAAACAAATATTTGCAGGTTGTTAATAACTCATAAATTATATGCTCACAAAAGTATTTTGCCTACTCACAAGTCCATAATATTTTCGCTAATTGCGGTATCCTTTTTGATTTTGTACTTCTACCTGTAAGAGCGTTTGTTACATATCAATGGTTTTTACCATAATTAGTTAAAATCTGTTTATTATTGTGCGCACTTGTGAATATATGTATGTACATACATATATAGTATATTATGCTCAAAGCAAAACAATTCAACAATTCCCAGAAAAAAAAATTTTTTTATAATCAGGGTAAATCAATTTAAAAAGCAAAGTACTTTTGTGACCTGAATCATATAAATTCACTTTATTTTTAGTAAGTTAAATATTTTTATGACCAACTGTACATGATTTAGAAATTGACTAATAATTATTAATTTTTTTAAATAGCCATATCCATAAAAAACCCGTCTCTCATAAAAACTAAAATACTTCCAAAAAGATCATTAGAGAAAAAAAATTTTAACTCTTTTACTAAAATTTAAAAAAAAAAATATTTGATCTTTTGTCAGAAAAATTGTTCTGGTCGGATTGGGCCGGGTATACAATAGAGTATAGGGGTGTAGAGGAGAGTTTTGACTACAAAAGAGTTTTGTTGAACCCTTTTGAACTTTAGAAGTTATGTTCTATTAAGTGGGAGATTTTAGGAAAATTTGGACCTTTAAAAAAATTAAATAATAATGATTTTTAAAAGTCATAAACACTTTATTTTTCTCGTACAAAAAACTAACTAATTAATCAATTATACAAAATTTATTTCGTTGGAAAATCTTTTAAAAAAGTTATAGATGTTTAAAAATCAAATTCTTATTAAGAAATTTCTCAATTTAGCAAAATACAGAGAATGTCAATTTTGTATCACCCTGTTCAGTGTAATATAGTTGAAATAAAGTTTTAATTTTTTGGCTCCCGAGGTACACTAGTGTCTACTTTCGAATGAACTTAAACATTTTACAATCGGTGACCATAACAAAGTGTGTTTTGGCGGCCTTCTCGTAAAATGGTGCACTGTGCGCCGCCATATAACTTTGCATACTAAAGGGTAATTTTTTAAGAACTTTTAGATTAGATTAAAAAAACATTAAATTTAGAGAAATGTATAAAAACTTTATTTGAGTCGATAGTCGATAATTCAATGTTTAAAGTTGAAAATATTGGCCGCGGCTACGCCTCAAATGAGTACAGTTTTGGCATGCTCTCCATCATATCGGCCAATATCTCACGAATAAGTTCTTCAATATTGGCTTCCAGTGCGTCGACCGTTGGGGTTTTGTCCCTATAGACATGGCCCTTAGTATAGCCCCACAAAAGATAGTCTAAAGGTGTTAAATCGCACGATCTTGGTGGGCAATTGGCCGGCCCAAACATGAAATAAACTGTTCACTGAACTCGCCTCTCAATTGGTACATTGTTTCGCGTGCTTTGTTGCATCGTCTTTTTAAAACCATATGTCATCCAAATCCAGCTTTGCTATTTTTGGCAAAAGCGGATGTCTGTATTATAAATTACTATTAAAATTCTTTTATCGATTTAGTATCGCCGTAAACCATTATTTAGATCGAAATGATAAAATCATATAACATTTCTTTGATTTTCCTTTTCTTCTCAATATCTCTCACTCTCCCTCTCTCTCTCTCTCTCTCTCTGTAGTAATGAGCAATTATTTATTCCTAAGAAAGTCACATTTAACGATTTGAAAATTATATATTTTTCAATATTTAATTATCACTTTTAATTTAATTTTTAATAACTACAAGCACAGGTACATAATTGCTGCCATAAAAGATCGTAATCTAATAATATTCAACAACATTTGGCGCCAGTCATTAAATAGTAGCACCCAAAACTGCAATAGAAAAAAATTTCAACATTTGCAATTGATATCGTATAGTCATGGAGTACAATTTGTTAGTACCACATAACAATTACCCACCCATGCTCTAATGCGTTGCAGTACTCCTGCGTGGAATGAATTAGAATGTGATCGTAAAAAATCCTATGGCTATGATCGTAAAATTCTTAGGCGCCATTTAATATTGTAACACACATAAACATGCTGTTTGGGGAATCTCCGATAAACTTTACACTCATGTCAACATGATCGTAAAAAATATATCCAACATGCGTAGTATGTGTGGGGCGTGTCCGAAGTATTTAAGAAATTTTTTTTATTGGTGAAAGCATTTGCATAATTTAATGACACAGCTAACTAACTTGGTTAAAATTGGTCGTTTAGGAACTTGGTAACGATTAATGCTGATTATAGGAAAATTTATAAAATTAGAAATGTTGGGAATCGTTTGTAACAAGTCTTATTGTTTTGAATTCCAAATTGGTTGTTGGAAGAAATTTCTCTCGTTAAAATAAGATATTAGTCAAATGGGACTAAAAATGATTTTTGTTTGTTGTAAAATTTGCATTTATTTGTAAGACATTCGAATTAAAACCCGTAAAATCGTCTAACTGTGGAGCTATTCAAATTAAGAGGCATTAATAGTTGCAGTCTGGTTTACGATTACGATTGTAAGTTCCAGTTATATTGCTAAGCCAAAGCGGAATTTCGGGATAAAAGAAAATTACATTTTCGTGAGAATTCTTCATTGACGACCGCTGTGAGTATCGGTATGCTGCGAAGCCCGGCATTAGGTGAATATTATGGAACATAGCGCTGTGGTTTTTGCATAGTACTCAATGGCAGCAAACAACGATTTAGTTGGAGCAAAAGTTTTATCAACAAGGAGTATCTCTGAGGACTCCATTAATATTCATGGCCGCTCAAATGTAGCAAACAAGATATGTATGGGAGAACGCCAACCGTAACTGGAAATTAGAACGTTTCTAAAAAAAAATGCCTTTTGGTACAGTTTTGAGGACATTAATATTAGTATACGTGTATATTATGATATTCAATTGACGCGGTCTCTCCTTTAACCGGTTAATCGCTCGATTAATAAGGCGAGGTCTCTGTTTAATCCGTTACCAATTGGTCAATATTTGGATAAGTCGGTCAACCGATTAATACAAATTTTTCATGTTTCAATTGATTTGAATCAAAAATATAAATTATTTATTACTGGGAGATTTTATTAGCAAAAAACAGTACTTGTTGTACATAACAATTCTTGAACTAAATTAGACAGCACAAGAATTTCTTATTAAAAATAATATGGTAGTTTAAAAATATCTTCTAAAATAATATTTTAGAGAGATAATTTGGTTCAAAACGTTCCACTTAAGGTAGATATTGGAGAAATCGAAAGCAGTCTATTATAGAGAATATTAAATTTCTCAGACTTTCTACTTATTTTCTTTACACATATAAAATCTTCCATGGTGGCGTTACAGTCCAGTTTTGATTTTTTCAAGCTCATAACACTATTAAAAACTTCAGTTAATTCTGTTAGAATTTCATTTGCATTAGTATCGATAGTTCCTTCTATTGTCAACAGACTAATCTTGGCGAAATTTAGCACTGAATATTCGTCAAAAAAGTTTATTTCCAATTTCTTTAGTTTCTGTTTTTGTGTTGTATTTGAAAAAATTTTTAATAGAAGAAATATTTCTGAAAGAAATTGTCTATCATTTTGAACAACTATTAGTTACGATGTCTTACATTACGTATAAGAATTTTAATTTTTTCTGCTTCTCATTCTGTTTATTAAAAAGTTTATAGAATTTATGTACATGAGACAAACAAGTAATTAAAAATATAAAAAAGTATTCGACTACTGCAAAAAAAGTTATTTAATAGGTTGATCGATTTAATTGTGAAACTAAAATAACCAACTCTAAATTAATCGAACAGTTAAGGTAAGACCTCACTAAGCGATGAGACACTGTGTCAAAACGGTGGGACTTTTTTAATATATTGTACTGGAACTGCAGCGACCCGACACTTTGTAAAATTTTTAAATTACTTATGTTTAAAGGTAACCCCGCACTAAGCGGCGCAACAAAGGACAACAGAATATTATTTGTAATAGTTCTTGTCGCAGTAAGCGGCAACTGCACCACGCGACGCAAAAATATATTTTTTGCCTAGTTGTTCAACTTTGTCGTGTCGCGTAGTGCAGTTGCGGTCTTACCTTTAATCGAGTGGCAATTGAATACCCTACGGTATACATCAATCGCTGTAGGCCGATAGTGAAAAATGTCCTTAGGGCTGGATTGACCGACATAAATGTTGACAATATGTGATTTGTGGAATACGAAATTATTTTCTAAATAGCAATCGGTGTAATTGAAAGTTTCTATATGCACGATTTTAGGATATAGTTACCTAAAGCGAATAGATCTTTTCTTCTAATGTTTTCTGCAATTGCCGGCTTAAACCATCGGCTGCATTTTCCCTGAGAAAATTCAAAAATACGTCGACTGAAGTTGCAGGTCAAGTATTTTTCTTTGAATATTTAACCGCAATTAAATAGTTTATGTGTGGCATATTTATATTTCTATTTTAGTTTAACACTATTATTTTATCGTAAAGTTTTATATTCAATTTACATTCATATAGAATCATTATATATCTTAATATTTTAACTATTTAACTATATTTCAAATTGAAATAAGTTTTAAATTGCTTTACTTAAACTATAAAAGGACTCCCAAAATTTTTTTTGTTGGTTTCGGATTTTATATTTATTAGTCTAAAATACGATTCGATTTGCCCTTAAAGACCCGCTATACAAATATTTAACTTGAATGATTTTTTTTAGATGCACTAAAATAGTATTAAAAAAGACCATAAATAATAAATTGCCTTCGTAAACATTTCGTATTAATAAGCCATTAAAAGGAAACGGAATAGTATTACATGTCATGACAGTCACTGATTACAAAATCGTTAGTGCAGTAAAAATTTTTTACAACTCAAGGATATTAAATGTTCATGTTTAACTTTATTATTTTAATAATTTAACAAATAATACTACAAGACATAAAATAAGAACGCCACACCATGCCAAGCATATTGGCAAAATGCCATAAAATATTAGTCTAATTTTTGTGGCATCGTAAAATGTCATCGCTAAATTATAAAGCAATAATTACAACACTTGGCGACATTAATAAAAATTATACGATTGTTGAAAATTGTTTCAAAGGAATTTTACTTATTATTTGAATAAAAATATGTACATGAGTGTGTGTTTATTCGTGTATAATGGTGCAATATTATATAGTTTAGGTTAGGTTAAGTTGATTGGAGGGGTGTCATAGCCCATGTCATACGACATACACTTAAGCAAGTGAAGGCTTGTTGTGCCCTCCCTTCATTTATCAAACACAAACTGCCAGAGTTCTCCGGCAGGATTCGAACCCGGGACCTTCGCACTACGAGTCTAGTACACTACCTACTAGTGTACGAAGGTCAGTCTGCAATATTATATGAAATTTTTAAATTTTGACTTGCTAATATCCTGCGAGACTCTACCACATATTAAGAAATTTCTATGTTTAAAAATTTTATTAAAATCGGTTTCTTAGTTTTCGTGAAGCGTTAATGATGCTGCCGATTAATTATATTTGACTTGTATTGTGCCGTAATATTATTGATGAATATGTACTATAACCTTCCCACAGATGCAACAATAGACTTAAAAAAGTTTTATAGCGATAAAATACGAGAAAACAAAAAAAAAATAATTTTTTTTTGTATAAGAAATACTTAAGTCCGTAATGTGGATAGAACTTTTGTAGCAAATAAATTATAAATTTTGTAAATTGTTCCAGATTTTATATTCAAAAATATTCTGAAAGAGTGTTATTGAATCATTTTTTAAAAAAATTAAAACAAACAATTTTTTATGACATAAATTTGCTTATAGTACGACAATACGCCACAATCATAAAGCATGTCGTTCTCACAAATATCATATATCATTTCCAATTAGACCAATACTCAAGGGATGGCTATTCCACTGTGCTGGCACTAGGAAACCAGGTTGTGGAAGATATGATAGAGGGAATAGTGTTTGTGTACATTCATTCCACGCTTGAAATGACAGGAAAGACGTCTACAGGTAACTCGTTTCGCATACAAAACATTCGAATAAAGAATGAATTTTATCTATTATTATGCGTAGTACGATTCACTGTTATATGGACCACAAATGGATGTGCTTTTAATGAAGAACACGTTGTTTTTAAATTATGGATTTCTGGGAAGTTTCACTGATTTTACCAGAACACGTTTTATTATAGTACTAATAAACACACAATACTTTGCGCTGATGCTCCAGTGAGTCAATAGTGTTGGCTAAACTGCCGTCACCGCTAAGTTTCTCCGCTCTCTCCTGCACTGGGCCGAGTGGTTTCAAAATGAACTTTGAAGCAACGGGCCATACATGAGAGTTGTATTCCATATTAGGTCAGATATATGTAGGTGGTATTAATAGTAAGGAGATCGGAAGGATTGAAGCATTTCTTATAACGTCTTTATAAACCGAAGCACTTGAATGCTTAGTTAGCAACATGATAAATGTGCTCCATCCATGGAACATCACATTGAATTTTCATGCTAAGAATATCAAGAGTGTCTGATCTTCAATATTATATCACCCACAATTACAGGTGAAGCAGCATGTTCCGTCATACGTTTGTGCGTAAAAATAGAACATTGTGCCTTACGAGCATTAAAATCAATCCGATTGGTTTTACCCAGGGCTGTCAGAAAAATTTGTGAAAAAATCGTCAATTTGCTGAGAAAAAATAAAAAAATCGTCTTTTTCGTGTTTGAAAATCGTCAAAAAAATCGGGCAACTTGTAAAAATGCAATTTTTAAACACTTTTTTTATTATTATTAAAAAACAATAGGGCAAAAAACATAAATCAATCATACTTATTGCCTTTTTCTGATTTAAGAACGTTTTCTTTCGTTCGCATAATAACATTGAAATCAAAACTCAAAATTTTGTTCTTGTTTTAAGTGTATGTAACTGTACGAATGAACGAAAACGTTAATTCTGCAAAAGGCTATTAAATATTTTTGTACACTTTTATTTTTATTAAAAAGCAATAAAACAAAAACTTAACAATTCAATCCTACATATTCACAAATATTTAATTGTATCGTATAGATACAGACATATGTACAAAAATTAAAACTTATGATGTACTATCTGAACTTAACATTTTTATTAAGTCAGGTTTAATTACAATTTTATAACAATTCGAATTATTTTTTTTTTAATAGTCTTTGGAATAAAGGATACCTTCAATCGAGTCACTTTCACATAAATACACTTATGTTTACCCGCAAAAGAAAAACGACAGTGAACTTTTTCGCCTTGCCTATTTTCTTTAAATTTGTATGGTTGATCTTTTTTGAAGCAATATTGTAGTAAATGCCCACAACATACCAGATGATAAACACTTTATTAACATAAAGAAATGCTTTAAAGCTGCTAGTGTTCAAAAGACCAAAATCATCACATTTTTTAAAAAAATCGTCAAATCGTCAGTTTGCCAATTTTTAAAGAAAAATCGTCCAAATGACGATAAATCGTCAAATCTGGCAGCCACATTTGAAACTCGTTACGAAATCATGATTATTCTTCATCGCCTCAATCTCCAAGTGGATTGGTCGAATGAATACGAATGGCTAGGGTGGAAAAACTCAGTTATCATGTTGTAGATCTTAGAAATTTTTGATTTTCAGTAAAACTTCCACGCCATTTAAATGCCAATATGTTGAGCATTTACAGATGATATGCATTCTCTGTGAATTTATTGTGTTGCAAAGTAGCAGAAGGCGTTTATATGCTAAATTTGTATGTTGTGAAGGTCTGCATTTAACTTACATTCACTAACATATTCATACGGAATTTGTTTGAAGATCTCTGGCACATTAGATCCGTTTGGTGTCGTATTGCCGTTCATTATTAGACCCCATAATCTTTTGTTGTTGATATTTGACTATGAGCGTTTCCCTGTTTATTTTTCTATCATAATTTAATTTGTATAAATTTTGCGAAGTGAAATTTTCATTGTTTTTGAATTAAAACAACTTGTTATCCATACTTTGTTGTGAGTTTCGTGACATCCTTTTGTTGAAATTGTTGCATTAATTTCCAAAAGCTACATTTTTATTTGATGAACTTTTGATATTACAAAAAAATAAAAAATAAAAAAGTGGGTAATTAACAGCTAAAGTATGACCCCAGCTATTGTCCGTTTTTTCAGTTTCTTACAAAAGAAAAAAAAAAAAAAAAAAACAAAATAAGAAACAGAAAATAAGAAAATGAACATATTGGTCTTGCAACAACGCTGATAACCGGCGTCAGACTCCAATACACATTGGAATATAAACAATTTTGTAAAAATCGTTGTGTGACTGATCGTAATGATAATGATAATTAACGACAATAAAATATCATGTAAAACATGATCTTCAACACGGAATGACACATTTAGCCGATCGGTGAATCCTCTGTAACTGGCCGGTTAGTTGTTGCTCTTGATTAAAAAAAACCATAATCGGAGAAACAAATTAAGCGAATGCAATAAAAACACTGATACTGTTCGAACTTGCGCCACGTTTGAAGATTAAAATCAACCAAATTTTTAATGATTTTGATCGTTTTCGAATTGGAAATACAAATTTAAACACACAGCCACACATACTCGTACTCGTATGTACATCCATGCATCCAGACAGAATGTTAAATTAAAATAAAAAAATTTCCTCTAAAAGTGTGTTTAGGGTGAAAATTTAAATTCGAAAGAGAAGAAAAAAGAAAATATTAAAATCTGAAACTAAAAAGAAATGAGACCGACAGATGTTGAAGATAAAACCGCTAAAATGTAATCAAAAGCCGAGATTAAATTTGTTTTTTTTCTTTCTTATTGAATAGTGATAATATTGTTGTTGTTTTTTGATGCATCTAGTTTTTTAATCGTTTTGTTTTTGTTTGTTTTAGGCCTTTAAAGAATATAAAAGTTTGTACTAATACGATTTTTGGCGACACTCTTTCTTGTTGCCTACTGCCTCATTCATTTCATTTGTGTTTTGTTGTTGTTTTTGGCCTTGTTGACTACAAAACGAAGCTAATCTGACGGTGTTGATGACCAGTTTATATTTATGATTTTTGTTCTTATTTGTTAAAAATCATTTTATTATTAGTTAAATGAACAAAAGGTGAATTGAAATCTTAAGCATCCAGCGTTCTTTTTATTGTTCGTAACGTTTTTTTTTATTTTTGATTTGATCGAAGGAATATATTTTATACGAACAAAATGCAAACCTCATAAACTGATAAAATATAAATGTAATGATTGCTTCTTATGACAAAGCACTTCTAAAAAGCCACAAAATACATCTAAGATATTCACATTTATTTTTTATAAATATTGCTTTTTTGAGTCTTAAACCCTTTGGGGGTGAAAAGTACCAGAACGGATAAAGTAGAGCAAATCTCTGCTACTTATTTGCGACAGAAACTTGTCACCAGATTTTTGTGAAAGAGAAAGGACTGTTGAACTTCACATACACACACATGGGTATTATACATGAAGACACCATAATGTTAAGGAGGAGGGAAAAGTGAATGCTTCGTAGTTGTCTGCGAATTTTGGAGTATCGACTCTATTTCTGGGATCTTGTCGTATCTGCAAATGCCACTCTAAATAACCTCGTCTAATTCAAAGATAAAAACAGATGTTTACAATATTGAAAATGTCAAGGGCGTTATAATGTGGCCCTAATGAACTTGCCACAATGCAGGAGGCACACGCAACCTATCAAAGCCATTTATCTTGCACTACTGGACTATACACGAAAGTCATTTTTCTCTCAGGAGGTGCTGATCATTAAGCAGTAAGTGTTTGATAGTATTCTTTTTATGCTCCTCCTCTTTTTGACAACTTCTACACAATTCATAGTTTGCGATAACAATGTCAACAAATACTACCGGTAGTTTGTGCAGCTGCTGATCTCTGCAGTCATATTGGAGCCGAGAAATCTTCGGCTATGATCATTTATCCATCTTTAGTAGTTTGACCTAGTTTGATCGTATGAAAAAAGCGAAAAACTGGCTGCTGTCGTAAAACAAAAAAATTATTTCAAATCGTTTCTCTTGGATTTGTATTTTACAATCCTTCAAGCAGATCACAGCTGTAGTGTATATGTTATTTGCCCATATTCTGATTAAGTTAACGAGCAGAATTAATGGACTGTGCTCGAATTTACACTAAGCATTTGTTCACGAAATTTGTTGCACGATACTTAATGTATTTGACAGTAAAAGATAGAGTGAAACAATTGGGAAAGAAAACTGAAAGAAAACTGTAAGAAATTATCTTGTGCTGATAGTTTTGCTTTTCCGTTTTCTTTAGCATCTCTCCTATTAGCGAATAAGAAAAGTTGGAAGCACCAAACTTTCAGAAAGAAATGCATAGTGTAAGTGCAGACATGACCAATTCATTAGCAATAATGAACTTTATATATCACCTCACCGTAGTACTCATTGTAGTTCAAGCTGATTTTTGAGATATCAGATGCTCTTGATAGAAACTCAACCGTGTTTACATCTTTTTCCCTATGACCCCAGCTTTCTGCTTTTTATATGGGTGATATGTGTAATTTTAACGTCCTATATAGTAATCATGTAACTCTCTTAACAAAAGAATATAATACCAATAACATCTGCCACTGTGTCATATCTTCTTATCTTTGTAGAAGTTGGAAAAACCACTATACACCTATTAATCTAGAGACAAAACATAGTTAAATTATGTACTTGGTTTTTCATTCTTTCACCTTTTGTCCGTTTTAAAGGACTTTACATTTTTTAAAAATGGTTATTTTTTTTTACCAATATTGGTGTCCAACAACAGGCAAAGCTCTCTAAAATTTAATTTTATGTATTTTTAATATTAAACTTGGGGCAAAAGTAAAAGTGCCTGATATATTAGTATATGCTCGTATACGAACATATACAGTCGGTTCTGGCCTCAATGTGACTACGTCGAGGAAAATGTCAGTAGATCTGTTGAGTGTTCTTCTTTAACGTATATCCTTTTATATCCTTGAAAATTTCTTTTAAGTGCATTAAGTGAACTCTATGAGACTTTGAAATTTTATGATTTGACCTCTTTTAATTCATAATTAATTTCTAATAAACACTTTTGTATACATTTTGAACTATGTACATTTTTATATTTTCTTACAAAATATTTAAATAAAAGCATTGAAGGAAATTTTAAGGAAAATTGTTTGCATGGAGATTTAAAAATTTTTTTTTGCAGGTGATCATAAACTTTTTTTTAGCTTAATTTATCTGATTTAGCCGGTAATCTAAGAATCAAATGTAGCAAGACTAAATAATCAGTTTCTCATCTCTTGTCCATTTGCATGGACTTTAAAATTTTCAAGGACGCACAACAGAAATATTATTTTAATATTAATATATTATATTGACATCAGCTGTAATGGAAGGATCTGTAGAATTCAAGAACCCAAGTTTGCATAAGCAAAAGCCTTAGAGAATTTCCCCAAAGAAATTTTTCTTTCTATATAAAAGATGTATGTAAGTATTTGTAAGAGGGCATTTTTTTCATTCAGGAGAACTGAAGGAAATATTTTTACGATATTTCACGGAGCCTTCCCTTTTATTTGGCACTAGTATTGTTAAAAGGAAATTACATTTTAATCAAGAAAAACTGTTTATTAAATAATAATTTTTAAAACATTTAAAGTCCTTTAAAAAGGACAAAAGATCAGGAAGAAAAAACCAACTTTACAATTTGAATATGTTTTGTCTCTAGTTTAATAATATAATTTTTAGTTTAATAATATAATTTTTCTGCCAACAAAATAAAATTTTAATTTGTCCCACGGTCTTATCTGGATTTTATAGACATATGTACATACTTATGTATAAAGTTTTCTGTAGGACAATGTTATTGTTTTCCAGAATTCGTCTGAACCTCTTAAAAGGGAGTTATGGCATTTAACCATATTTCTCTATACACCATCTACCTCAAGTCTAGTAGTAGAGATCTTTTGTTGCCACAAAGCAGATAGAACTGAAAACTTTTAAGTAAAAAAGAATTAAAAATAAATAGTTGATTATGCTATTATGGGAGAGAAGAGCAAATAAAGGAAGAAGGGTAATTGAAAAAATACTTCTGTTTTGTGTCTCATAAGATCTCTGTATGACTTGTACAATATTGCTTCATGTCAGTGCCTTTAATGAAATGATGTAGGGTGTTACCTAATTCTTATATCATTTCTTTCATCATACATGAAATATTATTTTCCAAGACATCTCAATGGCTAAATCCATCTTTATTAAGAGAGGACTTTGTTTCATGTTGAAGAGGCATCCTGAATTTCAATTTGTAATACCAGTTGTTTAGAGGACAACAGAGATCTTATATGTTTTTGATTGGACTATCTAGCACCAGGACGGCCTCTATGTTTTGCATTATCAAATAGTCTTGGCAGAGGAATGAGTGGCATACTGTATTATATTTTCCCTTGAAGAATACAATATATATTTTTTGAGCGCTTGCACTGATACAATTTTCGGTGCTTCACAAACGGTGTATCATTAATGCATGCAGAATTCGCTGGTGGCGTATCGGTTTCTGAAAAAAGTGAATTCTTTTACAGGAATGCGAGGGATCTCCATAAGTGTGTGGCAATAATCGACATACATATGTATGTATGTATGCCTTAGCAATGAAATTCAAGGAATCTACTTCTAGTAGATGTAAGAATTTCTCTTTGGAAAGAAATTTGATATACGAGTACTTCACTGTAAATCGAAAACGGAAAATAAAACGCAATTTCAAATCTTCATGAAGTTCATATTTTTGTTTATTGGTTTTCTTAGGTTATTTTAAAATTATTATAAAAATAAAATGGAGAATTAGTACTTCAGAATGGTCTACTTTAAGTGTAGAAAAGATTTGAAGGAAATATATATGTACTTGTTATCATTTTGTATGACACTAAAGAAACTAAAGAATTCTATTTAGTCAACATCCAACTCATGCATTTTATTAATAAAATGAAAACTAATTTGAGGCCCCTAA